>CM041201.1:999712-2298471 GCA_023078555.1 Ulva prolifera | reverse complement strand
CAGCCAAGTACGGCCGGCTGGAAATTGGTCTCTGCAATGCATACATCGCAATCTCCTACAGCCACGAGTGGGATAAAGTTACACATACCAAGCCATTGTATGGCAAAGCAAACAAACACAACAACCCAAACAACTGAGCAGCTGCCAACAATCTCCTACAGCCACGAAGGTCCATGTCCACCTCTGACCGTAAGGAGGTGCTACGCTGCGTGCGCGCAATATCATGCAAGTGCTTGCAAGGCCAATGACTCCCAATCAAAGCCCTTGACTAGCGAGAGCACTCAATTCCACGGATTAAGCCCAGCCGAGTACGGGCGGCTGGAAATTGAACTCTGCAATGCATACATCACAATCTCCTACAGCCACGAGTGGGATAAAGTTACACATACCGGGCCTGTATGGCAAAGCAAACAAACACATCAAGCCAAACAACTGACCAGCTGCCACAATCTCCTACAGCCACGAAGGTCCATGTCCACCTATGACCATAAGGATTGATAAAGCTACACTTGACCATAAGGAGGTGCTACGCTGCGTGCGCGCAATATCATGCAAGTACAAGTTACACATACCGGGCCATTGTATGGCAAAGCAAACATACACATCAAGCCAAACAACTGATCAGCTGCCACACAAGCAACCAGCGAAGCTCACCTCAGCCAACAACCTGGACAACAGCCAAGTGCAACAATATTATGCAAGTGCTTGCAAGGCCAATGACTCCCAATCAAAGCCCTTGACTAGCGAAAGCACTCAACTCCACAGATTAAGCCCAGCCGAGTACGGCCGGCTGGAAATTGGTCTCTGCAATGCATACATCGCAATCTCCTACAGCCACGAGTGGGATAAAGTTACACATACCAAGCCATTGTATGGCAAAGCAAACAAACACAACAACCCAAACAACTGACCAGCTGCCAACAATCTCATACAGCCACGAAGGTCCATGTCCACCTCTGACCGTAAGGAGGTGCTACGCTGCGTGCGCGCAATATCATGCAAGTGCTTGCAAGGCCAATGACTCCCAATCAAAGCCCTTGACTAGCGAGAGCACTCAATTCCACGGATTAAGCCCAGCCGAGTACGGGCGGCTGGAAATTGAACTCTGCAATGCATACATCACAATCTCCTACAGCCACGAGTGGGATAAAGTTACACATACCGGGCCTGTATGGCAAAGCAAACAAACACATCAAGCCAAACAACTGACCAGCTGCCACAATCTCCTACAGCCACGAAGGTCCATGTCCACCTCTGACCATAAGGATTGATAAAGTTACACTTGACCATAAGGAGGTGCTACGCTGCGTGCGCGCAATATCATGCAAGTACAAGTTACACATACCGGGCCATTGTATGGCAAAGCAAACATACACATCAAGCCAAACAACTGATCAGCTGCCACACAAGCAACCAGCTAAGCTCACCTCAGCCAACAACCTGGACAACAGCCAAGTGCAACAATATTATGCAAGTGCTTGCAAGGCCAATGACTCCCAATCAAAGCCCTTGACTAGCGAAAGCACTCAACTCCACAGATTAAGCCCAGCCGAGTACGGCCGGCTGGAAATTGGTCTCTGCAATGCATACATCGCAATCTCCTACAGCCACGAGTGGGATAAAGTTACACATACCAAGCCATTGTATGGCAAAGCAAACAAACACAACAACCCAAACAACAGACCAGCTGCCAACAATCTCATACAGCCACGAAGGTCCATGTCCACCTCTGACCGTAAGGAGGTGCTACGCTGCGTGCGCGCAATATCATGCAAGTGCTTGCAAGGCCAATGACTCCCAATCAAAGCCCTTGACTAGCGAGAGCACTCAATTCCACGGATTAAGCCCAGCCGAGTACGGGCGGCTGGAAATTGAACTCTGCAATGCATACATCACAATCTCCTACAGCCACGAGTGGGATAAAGTTACACATACCGGGCCTGTATGGCAAAGCAAACAAACACATCAAGCCAAACAACTGACCAGCTGCCACAATCTCCTACAGCCACGAAGGTCCATGTCCACCTCTGACCATAAGGATTGATAAAGTTACACTTGACCATAAGGAGGTGCTACGCTGCGTGCGCGCAATATCATGCAAGTGCTTGCAAGGCCAATGACTCCCAATCAAAGCCCTTGACTAGCGACAGCACTCAATTCCACGGATTAAGCCCAGCCGAGTACGGGCGGCTGGAAATTGATCTCTGCAATGCATACATCACAATCTCCTACAACCACGAAGGTCCATGTCCACCTCTGACCATGAGGAGGTGCTACGCTGCGTGCGCGCAATGACATGCAAGTGCTTGCAAGGCCGATGACTCCCAATCAAAGCCCTTGACTAGCGAGGACACTCAACTCCACGGATTGATCCTAGCCGAGGACGGGCGGCTGGAAATTGAACTATGCAATGCATACATCACAGTCTCCTACAGCCACGAGTGGGATAAAGTTACACATACCGGGCCTGTATGGCAAAGCAAACAAACACATCAAGCCAAACAACTGACCAGCTGCCACAATCTCCTACAGCCACGAAGGTCCATGTCCACCTCTGACCATAAGGATTGATAAAGTTACACTTGACCATAAGGAGGTGCTACGCTGCGTGCGCGCAATATCATGCAACTGCTTGCAAGGTCAATGACTCCCAATCAAAGCCCTTGACTAGCGAGAGCACTCAATTCCACGGATTAAGCCCAGCCGAGTACGGGCGGCTGGAAATTGATCTCTGCAATGCATACATCACAATCTCCTACACCCACGAAGGTCCATGTCCACCTCTGACCATGAGGAGGTGCTACGCTGCGTGCGCGCAATGACATGCAAGTGCTTGCAAGGCCGATGACTCCCAATCAAAGCCCTTGACTAGCGAGGACACTCAACTCCACGGATTGATCCTAGCCGAGGACGGGCGGCTGGAAATTGAACTATGCAATGCATACATCTCAATCTCCTACAGCCACGAGTGGGATAAAGTTACACATACCGGGCCTGTATGGCAAAGCAAACAAACACATCAAGCCAAACAACTGACCAGCTGCCACAATCTCCTACAGCCACGAAGGTCCATGTCCACCTCTGACCATAAGGATTGATAAAGTTACACTTGACCATAAGGAGGTGCTACGCTGCGTGCGCGCAATATCATGCACCTGCTTGCAAGGTCAATGACTCCCAATCAAAGCCCTTGACTAGCGAGAGCACTCAATTCCACGGATTAAGCCCAGCCGAGTACGGGCGGCTGGAAATTGATCTCTGCAATGCATACATCACAATCTCCTACACCCACGAAGGTCCATGTCCACCTCTGACCATGAGGAGGTGCTACGCTGCGTGCGCGCAATGACATGCAAGTGCTTGCAAGGCCGATGACTCCCAATCAAAGCCCTTGACTAGCGAGGACACTCAACTCCACGGATTGATCCTAGCCGAGGACGGGCGGCTGGAAATTGATCTCTGCAATGCATACATCACAATCTCCTACACCCACGAAGGTCCATGTCCACCTCTGACCATGAGGAGGTGCTACGCTGCGTGCGCGCAATGACATGCAAGTGCTTGCAAGGCCGATGACTCCCAATCAAAGCCCTTGACTAGCGAGGACACTCAACTCCACGGATTGATCCTAGCCGAGGACAGGCGGCTGGAAATTGAACTCTGCAATGCATACATCACAATCTCCTACAGCCACGAGTGGGATAAAGTTACACATACCGGGCCTGTATGGCAAAGCAAACAAACACATCAAGCCAAACAACTGGCCAGCTGCCACAATCTCCTACAGCCACGAAGGTCCATGTCCACCTCTGACCATAAGGATTGATAAAGCTACACTTGACCATAAGGAGGTGCTACGCTGCGTGCGCGCAATATCATGCAAGTACAAGTTACACATACCGGGCCATTGTATGGCAAAGCAAACATACACATCAAGCCAAACAACTGATCAGCTGCCACACAAGCAACCAGCGAAGCTCACCTCAGCCAACAACCTGGACAACAGCCAAGTGCAACAATATTATGCAAGTGCTTGCAAGGCCAATGACTCCCAATCAAAGCCCTTGACTAGCGAAAGCACTCAACTCCACAGATTAAGCCCAGCCGAGTACGGCCGGCTGGAAATTGGTCTCTGCAATGCATTCATCGCAATCTCCTACAGCCACGAGTGGGATAAAGTTACACATACCGGGCCATTGTATGGCAAAGCAAACATACACATCAAGCCAAACAACTGATCAGCTGCCACACAAGCAACCAGCGAAGCTCACCTCAGCCAACAACCTGGACAACAGCCAAGTGCAACAATATTATGCAAGTGCTTGCAAGGCCAATGACTCCCAATCAAAGCCCTTGACTAGCGAAAGCACTCAACTCCACAGATTAAGCCCAGCCGAGTACGGCCGGCTGGAAATTGGTCTCTGCAATGCATACATCGCAATCTCCTACAGCCACGAGTGGGATAAAGTTACACATACCAAGCCATTGTATGGCAAAGCAAACAAACACAACAACCCAAACAACTGACCAGCTGCCAACAATCTCATACAGCCACGAAGGTCCATGTCCACCTCTGACCGTAAGGAGGTGCTACGCTGCGTGCGCGCAATATCATGCAAGTGCTTGCAAGGCCAATGACTCCCAATCAAAGCCCTTGACTAGCGAGAGCACTCAACTCCACAGATTAAGCCCAGCCGAGTACGGCCGGCTGGAAATTGGTCTTTGCAATGCATACATCGCAATCTCCTACAGCCACGAGTGGGATAAAGTTACACATACCAAGCCATTGTATGGCAAAGCAAACAAACACAACAACCCAAACAACTGACCAGCTGCCAACAATCTCATACAGCCACGAAGGCCCATGTCCACCTCTGACCGTAAGGAGGTGCTACGCTGCGTGCGCGCAATATCATGCAAGTGCTTGCAAGGCCAATGACTCCCAATCAAAGCCCTTGACTAGCGAGAGCACTCAACTCCACAGATTAAGCCCAGCCGAGTACGGCCGGCTGGAAATTGGTCTCTGCAATGCATACATCGCAATCTCCTACAGCCACGAGTGGGATAAAGTTACACATACCGGGCCTGTATGGCAAAGCAAACAAACACATCAAGCCAAACAACTGACCAGCTGCCACAATCTCCTACAGCCACGAAGGTCCATGTCCACCTCTGACCATAAGGATTGATAAAGTTACACTTGACCATAAGGAGGTGCTACGCTGCGTGCGCGCAATATCATGCAAGTGCTTGCAAGGCCAATGACTCCCAATCAAAGCCCTTGACTAGCGAGAGCACTCAATTCCACGGATTAAGCCCAGCCGAGTACGGGCGGCTGGAAATTGATCTCTGCAATGCATACATCACAATCTCCTACAGCCACGAGTGGGATAAAGTTACACATACCAAGCCATTGTATGGCAAAGCAAACAAACACAACAACCCAAACAACTGACCAGCTGCCAACAATCTCATACAGCCACGAAGGTCCATGTCCACCTCTGACCGTAAGGAGGTGCTACGCTGCGTGCGCGCAATATCATGCAAGTGCTTGCAAGGCCAATGACTCCCAATCAAAGCCCTTGACTAGCGAAAGCACTCAACTCCACAGATTAAGCCCAGCCGAGTACGGCCGGCTGGAAATTGGTCTCTGCAATGCATACATCGCAATCTCCTACAGCCACGAGTGGGATAAAGTTACACATACCAAGCCATTGTATGGCAAAGCAAACAAACACAACAACCCAAACAACTGACCAGCTGCCAACAATCTCATACAGCCACGAAGGTCCATGTCCACCTCTGACCGTAAGGAGGTGCTACGCTGCGTGCGCGCAATATCATGCAAGTGCTTGCAAGGCCAATGACTCCCAATCAAAGCCCTTGACTAGCGAGAGCACTCAATTCCACGGATTAAGCCCAGCCGAGTACGGGCGGCTGGAAATTGAACTCTGCAATGCATACATCACAATCTCCTACAGCCACGAGTGGGATAAAGTTACACATACCGGGCCTGTATGGCAAAGCAAACAAACACATCAAGCCAAACAACTGACCAGCTGCCACAATCTCCTACAGCCACGAAGGTCCATGTCCACCTCTGACCATAAGGATTGATAAAGTTACACTTGACCATAAGGAGGTGCTACGCTGCGTGCGCGCAATATCATGCAAGTGCTTGCAAGGCCAATGACTCCCAATCAAAGCCCTTGACTAGCGACAGCACTCAATTCCACGGATTAAGCCCAGCCGAGTACGGGCGGCTGGAAATTGATCTCTGCAATGCATACATCACAATCTCCTACACCCACGAAGGTCCATGTCCACCTCTGACCATGAGGAGGTGCTACGCTGCGTGCGCGCAATGACATGCAAGTGCTTGCAAGGCCGATGACTCCCAATCAAAGCCCTTGACTAGCGAGGACACTCAACTCCACGGATTGATCCTAGCCGAGGACGGGCGGCTGGAAATTGAACTATGCAATGCATACATCACAATCTCCTACAGCCACGAGTGGGATAAAGTTACACATACCGGGCCTGTATGGCAAAGCAAACAAACACATCAAGCCAAACAACTGACCAGCTGCCACAATCTCCTACAGCCACGAAGGTCCATGTCCACCTCTGACCATAAGGATTGATAAAGTTACACTTGACCATAAGGAGGTGCTACGCTGCGTGCGCGCAATATCATGCAACTGCTTGCAAGGTCAATGACTCCCAATCAAAGCCCTTGACTAGCGAGAGCACTCAATTCCACGGATTAAGCCCAGCCGAGTACGGGCGGCTGGAAATTGATCTCTGCAATGCATACATCACAATCTCCTACACCCACGAAGGTCCATGTCCACCTCTGACCATGAGGAGGTGCTACGCTGCGTGCGCGCAATGACATGCAAGTGCTTGCAAGGCCGATGACTCCCAATCAAAGCCCTTGACTAGCGAGGACACTCAACTCCACGGATTGATCCTAGCCGAGGACGGGCGGCTGGAAATTGAACTATGCAATGCATACATCACAATCTCCTACAGCCACGAGTGGGATAAAGTTACACATACCGGGCCTGTATGGCAAAGCAAACAAACACATCAAGCCAAACAACTGACCAGCTGCCACAATCTCCTACAGCCACGAAGGTCCATGTCCACCTCTGACCATAAGGATTGATAAAGTTACACTTGACCATAAGGAGGTGCTACGCTGCGTGCGCGCAATATCATGCAACTGCTTGCAAGGTCAATGACTCCCAATCAAAGCCCTTGACTAGCGAGAGCACTCAATTCCACGGATTAAGCCCAGCCGAGTACGGGCGGCTGGAAATTGATCTCTGCAATGCATACATCACAATCTCCTACACCCACGAAGGTCCATGTCCACCTCTGACCATGAGGAGGTGCTACGCTGCGTGCGCGCAATGACATGCAAGTGCTTGCAAGGCCGATGACTCCCAATCAAAGCCCTTGACTAGCGAGGACACTCAATTCCACGGATTGATCCCAGCCGAGTACGGGCGGCTGGAAATTGATCTCTGCAATGCATACATCACAATCTCCTACACCCACGAAGGTCCATGTCCACCTCTGACCATGAGGAGGTGCTACGCTGCGTGCGCGCAATGACATGCAAGTGCTTGCAAGGCCGATGACTCCCAATCAAAGCCCTTGACTAGCGAGGACACTCAACTCCACGGATTGATCCTAGCCGAGGACGGGCGGCTGGAAATTGAACTCTGCAATGCATACATCACAATCTCCTACAGCCACGAGTGGGATAAAGTTACACATACCGGGCCTGTATGGCAAAGCAAACAAACACATCAAGCCAAACAACTGGCCAGCTGCCACAATCTCCTACAGCCACGAAGGTCCATGTCCACCTCTGACCATAAGGATTGATAAAGCTACACTTGACCATAAGGAGGTGCTACGCTGCGTGCGCGCAATATCATGCAAGTACAAGTTACACATACCGGGCCATTGTATGGCAAAGCAAACATACACATCAAGCCAAACAACTGATCAGCTGCCACACAAGCAACCAGCGAAGCTCACCTCAGCCAACAACCTGGACAACAGCCAAGTGCAACAATATTATGCAAGTGCTTGCAAGGCCAATGACTCCCAATCAAAGCCCTTGACTAGCGAAAGCACTCAACTCCACAGATTAAGCCCAGCCGAGTACGGCCGGCTGGAAATTGGTCTCTGCAATGCATACATCGCAATCTCCTACAGCCACGAGTGGGATAAAGTTACACATACCAAGCCATTGTATGGCAAAGCAAACAAACACAACAACCCAAACAACTGACCAGCTGCCAACAATCTCATACAGCCACGAAGGTCCATGTCCACCTCTGACCGTAAGGAGGTGCTACGCTGCGTGCGCGCAATATCATGCAAGTGCTTGCAAGGCCAATGACTCCCAATCAAAGCCCTTGACTAGCGAGAGCACTCAACTCCACAGATTAAGCCCAGCCGAGTACGGCCGGCTGGAAATTGGTCTCTGCAATGCATACATCGCAATCTCCTACAGCCACGAGTGGGATAAAGTTACACATACCAAGCCATTGTATGGCAAAGCAAACAAACACAACAACCCAAACAACTGACCAGCTGCCAACAATCTCATACAGCCACGAAGGCCCATGTCCACCTCTGACCGTAAGGAGGTGCTACGCTGCGTGCGCGCAATATCATGCAAGTGCTTGCAAGGCCAATGACTCCCAATCAAAGCCCTTGACTAGCGAGAGCACTCAACTCCACAGATTAAGCCCAGCCGAGTACGGCCGGCTGGAAATTGGTCTCTGCAATGCATACATCGCAATCTCCTACAGCCACGAGTGGGATAAAGTTACACATACCGGGCCTGTATGGCAAAGCAAACAAACACATCAAGCCAAACAACTGACCAGCTGCCACAATCTCCTACAGCCACGAAGGTCCATGTCCACCTCTGACCATAAGGATTGATAAAGTTACACTTGACCATAAGGAGGTGCTACGCTGCGTGCGCGCAATATCATGCAAGTGCTTGCAAGGCCAATGACTCCCAATCAAAGCCCTTGACTAGCGAGAGCACTCAATTCCACGGATTAAGCCCAGCCGAGTACGGGCGGCTGGAAATTGATCTCTGCAATGCATACATCACAATCTCCTACAGCCACGAGTGGGATAAAGTTACACATACCAAGCCATTGTATGGCAAAGCAAACAAACACAACAACCCAAACAACTGACCAGCTGCCAACAATCTCATACAGCCACGAAGGTCCATGTCCACCTCTGACCGTAAGGAGGTGCTACGCTGCGTGCGCGCAATATCATGCAAGTGCTTGCAAGGCCAATGACTCCCAATCAAAGCCCTTGACTAGCGAAAGCACTCAACTCCACAGATTAAGCCCAGCCGAGTACGGCCGGCTGGAAATTGGTCTCTGCAATGCATACATCGCAATCTCCTACAGCCACGAGTGGGATAAAGTTACACATACCGGGCCTGTATGGCAAAGCAAACAAACACATCAAGCCAAACAACTGACCAGCTGCCACAATCTCCTACAGCCACGAAGGTCCATGTCCACCTCTGACCATAAGGATTGATAAAGTTACACTTGACCATAAGGAGGTGCTACGCTGCGTGCGCGCAATATCATGCAAGTGCTTGCAAGGCCAATGACTCCCAATCAAAGCCCTTGACTAGCGAGAGCACTCAATTCCACGGATTAAGCCCAGCCGAGTACGGGCGGCTGGAAATTGATCTCTGCAATGCATACATCACAATCTCCTACAGCCACGAGTGGGATAAAGTTACACATACCAAGCCATTGTATGGCAAAGCAAACAAACACAACAACCCAAACAACTGACCAGCTGCCAACAATCTCATACAGCCACGAAGGTCCATGTCCACCTCTGACCGTAAGGAGGTGCTACGCTGCGTGCGCGCAATATCATGCAAGTGCTTGCAAGGCCAATGACTCCCAATCAAAGCCCTTGACTAGCGAGAGCACTCAACTCCACAGATTAAGCCCAGCCGAGTACGGCCGGCTGGAAATTGGTCTCTGCAATGCATACATCGCAATCTCCTACAGCCACGAGTGGGATAAAGTTACACATACCAAGCCATTGTATGGCAAAGCAAACAAACACAACAACCCAAACAACTGACCAGCTGCCAACAATCTCATACAGCCACGAAGGTCCATGTCCACCTCTGACCGTAAGGAGGTGCTACGCTGCGTGCGCGCAATATCATGCAAGTGCTTGCAAGGCCAATGACTCCCAATCAAAGCCCTTGACTAGCGAGAGCACTCAACTCCACAGATTAAGCCCAGCCGAGTACGGCCGGCTGGAAATTGGTCTCTGCAATGCATACATCGCAATCTCCTACAGCCACGAGTGGGATAAAGTTACACATACCGGGCCTGTATGGCAAAGCAAACAAACACATCAAGCCAAACAACTGACCAGCTGCCACAATCTCCTACAGCCACGAAGGTCCATGTCCACCTCTGACCGTAAGGAGGTGCTACGCTGCGTGCGCGCAATATCATGCAAGTGCTTGCAAGGCCAATGACTCCCAATCAAAGCCCTTGACTAGCGAGAGCACTCAACTCCACAGATTAAGCCCAGCCGAGTACGGCCGGCTGGAAATTGGTCTCTGCAATGCATACATCGCAATCTCCTACAGCCACGAGTGGGATAAAGTTACACATACCGGGCCTGTATGGCAAAGCAAACAAACACAACAACCCAAACAACTGACCAGCTGCCAACAATCTCATACAGCCACGAAGGTCCATGTCCACCTCTGACCGTAAGGAGGTGCTACGCTGCGTGCGCGCAATATCATGCAAGTGCTTGCAAGGCCAATGACTCCCAATCAAAGCCCTTGACTAGCGAGAGCACTCAACTCCACAGATTAAGCCCAGCCGAGTACGGCCGGCTGGAAATTGGTCTCTGCAATGCATACATCGCAATCTCCTACAGCCACGAGTGGGATAAAGTTACACATACCGGGCCTGTATGGCAAAGCAAACAAACACATCAAGCCAAACAACTGACCAGCTGCCAACAATCTCATACAGCCACGAAGGTCCATGTCCACCTCTGACCGTAAGGAGGTGCTACGCTGCGTGCGCGCAATATCATGCAAGTGCTTGCAAGGCCAATGACTCCCAATCAAAGCCCTTGACTAGCGAGAGCACTCAACTCCACAGATTAAGCCCAGCCGAGTACGGCCGGCTGGAAATTGGTCTCTGCAATGCATACATCGCAATCTCCTACAGCCACGAGTGGGATAAAGTTACACATACCGGGCCTGTATGGCAAAGCAAACAAACACATCAAGCCAAACAACTGACCAGCTGCCACAATCTCCTACAGCCACGAAGGTCCATGTCCACCTCTGACCATAAGGATTGATAAAGTTACACTTGACCATAAGGAGGTGCTACGCTGCGTGCGCGCAATATCATGCAAGTGCTTGCAAGGCCAATGACTCCCAATCAAAGCCCTTGACTAGCGAGAGCACTCAATTCCACGGATTAAGCCCAGCCGAGTACGGGCGGCTGGAAATTGATCTCTGCAATGCATACATCGCAATCTCCTACAGCCACGAGTGGGATAAAGTTACACATACCGGGCCTGTATGGCAAAGCAAACAAACACAACAACCCAAACAACTGACCAGCTGCCAACAATCTCATACAGCCACGAAGGTCCATGTCCACCTCTGACCGTAAGGAGGTGCTACGCTGCGTTCGCGCAATATCATGCAAGTGCTTGCAAGGCCAATGACTCCCAATCAAAGCCCTTGACTAGCGAAAGCACTCAACTCCACAGATTAAGCCCAGCCGAGTACGGCCGGCTGGAAATTGGTCTCTGCAATGCATACATCGCAATCTCCTACAGCCACGAGTGGGATAAAGTTACACATACCAAGCCATTGTATGGCAAAGCAAACAAACACAACAACCCAAACAACTGACCAGCTGCCAACAATCTCATACAGCCACGAAGGTCCATGTCCACCTCTGACCGTAAGGAGGTGCTACGCTGCGTGCGCGCAATATCATGCAAGTGCTTGCAAGGCCAATGACTCCCAATCAAAGCCCTTGACTAGCAAGAGCACTCAACTCCACAGATTAAGCCCAGCCGAGTACGGCCGGCTGGAAATTGGTCTCTGCAATGCATACATCGCAATCTCCTACAGCCACGAGTGGGATAAAGTTACACATACCAAGCCATTGTATGGCAAAGCAAACAAACACAACAACCCAAACAACTGACCAGCTGCCACAATCTCCTACAGCCACGAAGGTCCATGTCCACCTCTGACCATAAGGATTGATAAAGTTACACTTGACCATAAGGAGGTGCTACGCTGCGTGCGCGCAATATCATGCAAGTGCTTGCAAGGCCAATGACTCCCAATCAAAGCCCTTGACTAGCGAGAGCACTCAATTCCACGGATTAAGCCCAGCCGAGTACGGGCGGCTGGAAATTGATCTCTGCAATGCATACATCACAATCTCCTACAGCCACGAGTGGGATAAAGTTACACATACCAAGCCATTGTATGGCAAAGCAAACAAACACAACAACCCAAACAACTGACCAGCTGCCAACAATCTCATACAGCCACGAAGGTCCATGTCCACCTCTGACCGTAAGGAGGTGCTACGCTGCGTGCGCGCAATATCATGCAAGTGCTTGCAAGGCCAATGACTCCCAATCAAAGCCCTTGACTAGCGAGAGCACTCAATTCCACGGATTAAGCCCAGCCGAGTACGGGCGGCTGGAAATTGATCTCTGCAATGCATACATCACAATCTCCTACAGCCACGAGTGGGATAAAGTTACACATACCAAGCCATTGTATGGCAAAGCAAACAAACACAACAACACAAACAACTGACCAGCTGCCAACAATCTCATACAGCCACGAAGGTCCATGTCCACCTCTGACCGTAAGGAGGTGCTACGCTGCGTGCGCGCAATATCATGCAAGTGCTTGCAAGGCCAATGACTCCCAATCAAAGCCCTTGACTAGCGAAAGCACTCAACTCCACAGATTAAGCCCAGCCGAGTACGGCCGGCTGGAAATTGGTCTCTGCAATGCATACATCGCAATCTCCTACAGCCACGAGTGGGATAAAGTTACACATACCAAGCCATTGTATGGCAAAGCAAACAAACACAACAACCCAAACAACTGACCAGCTGCCAACAATCTCATACAGCCACGAAGGTCCATGTCCACCTCTGACCGTAAGGAGGTGCTACGCTGCGTGCGCGCAATATCATGCAAGTGCTTGCAAGGCCAATGACTCCCAATCAAAGCCCTTGACTAGCGAGAGCACTCAACTCCACAGATTAAGCCCAGCCGAGTACGGCCGGCTGGAAATTGGTCTCTGCAATGCATACA
This sequence comes from Ulva prolifera, assembly GCA_023078555.1. Lineage (NCBI taxonomy): Eukaryota > Viridiplantae > Chlorophyta > Ulvophyceae > Ulvales > Ulvaceae > Ulva > Ulva prolifera. The sequence goes on along the minus strand of CM041201.1, from coordinate 2,285,042 downwards.
TCGCAATCTCCTACAGCCACGAGTGGGATAAAGTTACACATACCGGGCCTGTATGGCAAAGCAAACAAACACAACAACCCAAACAACTGACCAGCTGCCAACAATCTCATACAGCCACGAAGGTCCATGTCCACCTCTGACCGTAAGGAGGTGCTACGCTGCGTGCGCGCAATATCATGCAAGTGCTTGCAAGGCCAATGACTCCCAATCAAAGCCCTTGACTAGCGAGAGCACTCAACTCCACAGATTAAGCCCAGCCGAGTACGGCCGGCTGGAAATTGGTCTCTGCAATGCATACATCGCAATCTCCTACAGCCACGAGTGGGATAAAGTTACACATACCGGGCCTGTATGGCAAAGCAAACAAACACATCAAGCCAAACAACTGACCAGCTGCCAACAATCTCATACAGCCACGAAGGTCCATGTCCACCTCTGACCGTAAGGAGGTGCTACGCTGCGTGCGCGCAATATCATGCAAGTGCTTGCAAGGCCAATGACTCCCAATCAAAGCCCTTGACTAGCGAGAGCACTCAACTCCACAGATTAAGCCCAGCCGAGTACGGCCGGCTGGAAATTGGTCTCTGCAATGCATACATCGCAATCTCCTACAGCCACGAGTGGGATAAAGTTACACATACCGGGCCTGTATGGCAAAGCAAACAAACACATCAAGCCAAACAACTGACCAGCTGCCACAATCTCCTACAGCCACGAAGGTCCATGTCCACCTCTGACCATAAGGATTGATAAAGTTACACTTGACCATAAGGAGGTGCTACGCTGCGTGCGCGCAATATCATGCAAGTGCTTGCAAGGCCAATGACTCCCAATCAAAGCCCTTGACTAGCGAGAGCACTCAATTCCACGGATTAAGCCCAGCCGAGTACGGGCGGCTGGAAATTGATCTCTGCAATGCATACATCGCAATCTCCTACAGCCACGAGTGGGATAAAGTTACACATACCGGGCCTGTATGGCAAAGCAAACAAACACAACAACCCAAACAACTGACCAGCTGCCAACAATCTCATACAGCCACGAAGGTCCATGTCCACCTCTGACCGTAAGGAGGTGCTACGCTGCGTGCGCGCAATATCATGCAAGTGCTTGCAAGGCCAATGACTCCCAATCAAAGCCCTTGACTAGCGAAAGCACTCAACTCCACAGATTAAGCCCAGCCGAGTACGGCCGGCTGGAAATTGGTCTCTGCAATGCATACATCGCAATCTCCTACAGCCACGAGTGGGATAAAGTTACACATACCAAGCCATTGTATGGCAAAGCAAACAAACACAACAACCCAAACAACTGACCAGCTGCCAACAATCTCATACAGCCACGAAGGTCCATGTCCACCTCTGACCGTAAGGAGGTGCTACGCTGCGTGCGCGCAATATCATGCAAGTGCTTGCAAGGCCAATGACTCCCAATCAAAGCCCTTGACTAGCGAGAGCACTCAACTCCACAGATTAAGCCCAGCCGAGTACGGCCGGCTGGAAATTGGTCTCTGCAATGCATACATCGCAATCTCCTACAGCCACGAGTGGGATAAAGTTACACATACCAAGCCATTGTATGGCAAAGCAAACAAACACAACAACCCAAACAACTGACCAGCTGCCACAATCTCCTACAGCCACGAAGGTCCATGTCCACCTCTGACCATAAGGATTGATAAAGTTACACTTGACCATAAGGAGGTGCTACGCTGCGTGCGCGCAATATCATGCAAGTGCTTGCAAGGCCAATGACTCCCAATCAAAGCCCTTGACTAGCGAGAGCACTCAATTCCACGGATTAAGCCCAGCCGAGTACGGGCGGCTGGAAATTGATCTCTGCAATGCATACATCACAATCTCCTACAGCCACGAGTGGGATAAAGTTACACATACCAAGCCATTGTATGGCAAAGCAAACAAACACAACAACCCAAACAACTGACCAGCTGCCAACAATCTCATACAGCCACGAAGGTCCATGTCCACCTCTGACCGTAAGGAGGTGCTACGCTGCGTGCGCGCAATATCATGCAAGTGCTTGCAAGGCCAATGACTCCCAATCAAAGCCCTTGACTAGCGAGAGCACTCAATTCCACGGATTAAGCCCAGCCGAGTACGGGCGGCTGGAAATTGATCTCTGCAATGCATACATCACAATCTCCTACAGCCACGAGTGGGATAAAGTTACACATACCAAGCCATTGTATGGCAAAGCAAACAAACACAACAACACAAACAACTGACCAGCTGCCAACAATCTCATACAGCCACGAAGGTCCATGTCCACCTCTGACCGTAAGGAGGTGCTACGCTGCGTGCGCGCAATATCATGCAAGTGCTTGCAAGGCCAATGACTCCCAATCAAAGCCCTTGACTAGCGAAAGCACTCAACTCCACAGATTAAGCCCAGCCGAGTACGGCCGGCTGGAAATTGGTCTCTGCAATGCATACATCGCAATCTCCTACAGCCACGAGTGGGATAAAGTTACACATACCAAGCCATTGTATGGCAAAGCAAACAAACACAACAACCCAAACAACTGACCAGCTGCCAACAATCTCATACAGCCACGAAGGTCCATGTCCACCTCTGACCGTAAGGAGGTGCTACGCTGCGTGCGCGCAATATCATGCAAGTGCTTGCAAGGCCAATGACTCCCAATCAAAGCCCTTGACTAGCGAGAGCACTCAACTCCACAGATTAAGCCCAGCCGAGTACGGCCGGCTGGAAATTGGTCTCTGCAATGCATACATCGCAATCTCCTACAGCCACGAGTGGGATAAAGTTACACATACCAAGCCATTGTATGGCAAAGCAAACAAACACAACAACCCAAACAACTGACCAGCTGCCAACAATCTCATACAGCCACGAAGGTCCATGTCCACCTCTGACCGTAAGGAGGTGCTACGCTGCGTGCGCGCAATATCATGCAAGTGCTTGCAAGGCCAATGACTCCCAATCAAAGCCCTTGACTAGCGAGAGCACTCAACTCCACAGATTAAGCCCAGCCGAGTACGGCCGGCTGGAAATTGGTCTCTGCAATGCATACATCGCAATCTCCTACAGCCACGACATAAGTTACACATATCTGGCCATTGTATGGCAAAGCAAACAAACAACATCAAGCCATTCCAGCGACCGGCTGCCACACCAGCAATCACAAGAAAGCAACACAGCAAAAAAAACCCCAGACAACAACCAACCACAAATGCATCAAACGCCCCACGGCCACAGCACTCAACCCACAAAGTCATCCACCGGCACATCAAAGCCATGGGTGAAATGCTTGCCGCACGACCGGGCGACGGCCGTCAGTGTGCGCGCATACATTGTCGCATTGCCCTTCTGCAACACACACGAAAGCAACCTGTACGCATTCATCAAAAACACCGACTTGGAGACCCGGCCTGATGCCGCAGCAATCTCACCCAACTCCCTGATGTACTCCTCAGCCCGCGGCCCGAACTTCCCATAGGACTCAACGGCAAACGGAACAAACTCATACTGCGGCTTATCAGCAAACTTCTCCCAATCATTCCGCTTGAGCTGCTCCGCGACCTTCGCCGCTGAGGCATCCTCCCGGTGCGACCCCCTACTCAAAGCTTTCTTCCCGAGCGGGTGCGTCACCGTCACGTCCACCATGACATGACGCCCCCCCGGCAAGATCGCGAGGATGTCCGCTCGGTGCTCCCCCACGGCCCCTGCGCCGTGCTCCCCATGCACGCCGGCATACGGCGGCTCTATGCTCGTGGTCACCGAAGCACAAGAATGAAGATGGCGCATTGCAAGAGCAAAATCATCATGGCGCGACGAAATATCCTTGTTGTTTCGGGTACACAGCATAGCATGGTCTCCGCGGCCGACGCTCTCGCCAGAGCAATCGCATGGCGGCATCTCCACGGGGCCGCTGACTCGCTCACCGAGGCGGTGGCGAAGGATGGTGGTGAGGGAGTGGTTACCAATGGTGGTGTACGTAGTAATAAGTTACACATATCTGGCCATTGTATGGCAAAGCAAACAAACAACATCAAGCCAAACCAGCGACCGGCTGCCACACCAGCAATGGTGGTGTACAGCCGCCGCCGGCCAGGGAGGGCGGACAAGAAGGCGCTGCCAGGGGCCCCGCGGGCACTGCGCACTCGAGCAGCACCGAGCCTGCCTGCCTCTGTGCTCAAGTCCATGCCATCCAGGAACGCCTTGCCGGCCTTGTCACCCATGGACCTAGCCACTGCATGCTGCAAAAAGGGGAGAACATGACGCACTCCTTTGCTGGAGAAGTCCGCCGGTGAGCCACCGTCGATCTTGTCGGAGACCTTCGTGACCCACTCCTCGACGTCGGGCAAGACGCCGCGGATGCAGTCCCAGTCGCACTGCATCGCCGGCGCGGCAGGCCCGTCGAGCCGCTGGAACACGGCAGGGCCGTCAGCAACGACCCGTTGAGCCACCGCGACGCCGGTGAGCAACGCTGCTTTCGCCTCAACTGGGTGGGTCATACGCAGCCCAAGGCCGCCGTGGCGAATCGGCAACAACATCTGCTGCACTGCCGAGCTCATCTGAACGAGCACGCCAGACGGATCCTGCGTGACCGGCACCTGCGCAATGCTCGCCACCGCGGCGACGACAGCGCCTTCGAGGGCGCGTGTCGACTCGGCCAGGAGCTCCCACCTGGTCGTGCGCTGGTGGTGCACCAAGCGGACAGCAAATGACTGCCGGAGCAGCAGCAGCTGCACCTGCTTGGTGACCGGCAAGCGCATGAGCAGGTCGATCTCCCCGATTGCCTTCGCGGCAGCGGCTTGCAGCCGCGCGCGGACGAAGGCGTCGGTGCCGACGTGGGTGCCGACCACTGTGATGCCGTCCTCTCTGTGGGGCACGCCGGTGGACTGCTGGATGGCACGACACTCTTCGTGCGCCTCGGCACAGGGCGCAAACACGCCACTCTTACCCGGCACGATGGTGAGGCCGACCGAGCGCGCGCTGCCCGGACCATCCCCGCAGAGGCGGCCTAGGACCTTGCGCAACGCAGGCCCGCGGCCCACGGCAGAGAAGTCATCGAGGTACGACATGCTGGGCGCCTCCGGGACTGCTGCCGCCAGTGCCGTCAAGACTTCCTGGAAGCCCAATGCAAACAGCAGCGGCCCCAGCGGGTCGCCCTGCCGCACCCCACGCTGCGACTCAATCACAGTGCCGCTAGCGGCACCCACCACATGGAGTTGGGTGGCAGCACCGTACCCGTAATGGAAGAACGGGAGCAGCTCCGGCAGCGCTTTCAAAACCCCGCGCGCGACGGCGGTGCGGTGGATCTCGTTGAAAGCATTCCGCATGTCCACCGTCAGCGCGATGGCGTGGGGGTCCTTCTCCAGTGCCGCCGCGACGCTGTGCGCTACCGCTTCCGTCCCGCCAGCCGTGCCGACGCCCACTTGCAGGGGCGCGAGGTCCCGCCCCGCGGCTTTGCCGACAGCCTCGATCGCGCACATCGCTGCAAGGCGGTACCAGACCTCGCCGATGGCGATGGGCCGGACACCCCCTGCATCCTTCTGGAGAGCGAGGAGCTTCGAGTCGAGGAGGCCGCACTCGCGGGGCAGCATGCCGGACAACATCAAGTTCACAAAATCGAGGGCCGCTTGGAACCCCCGGGCGGTACCCCCGGTGACCGCAAGGATCATCTCGAAGGTCCAACCCGAGGGTCCCCCGGCGCGGCCTTTTTTGTGGTTCTTGATGCGGTCAAGCACCCTGCGGAGCAGGATGCTGTCAATCTGAAGAGCAGGCACGTCGCACTCGAGAGGCGGTGGTGGCGCCGCCGCCGGGTGCAGTGCACGCAGCTTCTCCATGACGGCAGCGGACGTCGTATCGGCTGGCTTCTCATTCTTCAGACGGCGGGCGGCGATGTGGATGCTCCCGCCTTTCACTCCTGACTCCACGCGCTCTGCTAGACGCGCCTCCTCGGTCATCTCCTTTCGCCGATGGGTCACCGAAGGCACAAAGCCTCCCTCCTCGTCCTCCAGCTCCCCACGCCGGTACTTGACCATAATGGCCAGCATGCGCTTGTCACGCTTGTCGGTGTCGCTGCCGCCACGTGGCTCAGCAAGGACAAGCGAAGGGAGACGGAGGAGTGCGGCGATGGGGGCTAGCACCTGGTTCAGCGCACTTCGGCCACCTGCCTCTGCCGCTGCCGAAGAGATGGCCTCGAGGGCTTGTGCAGAGCAGAGGCTAAAGTCGCGGGTGAGCTGTTCTGACACTGCCCGCCTGATGAACTTGCGGGTGGTGCCGCCGCCGTGTTGTTGGCCTGTGCGTGGACAGGCTTGGGCGGCGCGCAGCCCTTTGTGCTTCCTCGGCGCTTGCTTCCGGCCGCCTCCACGCCCCTTTGCCGCTCTGCCGGCGCCACCGCGGCTCGTACCGGCGCCTGGGGCGGCGGCTGCGGGCCGGGCGGGCTGCTCGCGCGTGCCGGCACCCGCGCCAGGTGCTGACTGTTCAGCAGTGGCTGCAGGCGGGTCGGCAGGGGCGGGCTGGGCTGGCGGCGGGGGTGGCGGCGGGGGAAGGTCCGGCTGAGGCTGCACCACGGGGTGCGCGGCGCCTGCGCTGGCTGTGGCTCCACGGTCGGTGGGTTCATCATTGGTGGGAATCGGGCGGTCGGAGGATGGTCGATGCGCTGGTGGTGCGTCTGTAGGCGTCGCTGCTCCGGTGGCTGCTGCAGGGGTGGGCGCTGGGGCTGGCGTGGCTGATGTGCTTGACGGACCTTCAGCAGCTGGAGCAGCGTTGGCTGCTTCTTCAGTGCAGGGAGGTTCCTCAGAGCAGCTCCGGGAGGGCTGGCCCGAGAGAGCACCGGGATCCTCTCTCAGCTTCGCCCTCCGCGACCGCGGAGCGCTAGCTGGCACAGAATCAACTCGTAACTTGGTTGCGAGCTGCTTCTGGAGCCGGCTAGCGGCTGCAGGCGGTTGCTTTGGAGTCTCATCTGCTTTGCTGTCCTCAGCTACGACCTCTGCGTGGCTGCCTTGCAAGCAGCACTCGCCCGCACATCTTGCTGCTGCTGCTTCCGCTTCTGCTTCTGGATGCAGCTGCGCGCGCTGGAGCTTGATGGGCGAGCGTGCTGGAGCTGCGACGCCTTCAGGCGTCCCAGAACGCCTTCTCTTCGACGTCGAGGACATGCTCTAACCGAGCGTCGTCATAAAATATAATCCTGGCACTTTGTTTTCTTTTTGTGCTTCGCGGGCGGGTTCTTTTAGCTCCGCTCCTAGTCGCTTCACAGACAGAGCCACCGGGACTGCAACTTACAGCCACGGCAACAAGGCACCGTCCGGAACGCGAGGACCTAAACTAAACGCAGCAGTCTATTTAACGAAATAGATAAAGCATATTGGCATTGAATTCACGAGAACGCTTGTGCTCCTAGGCGCTGGGCTGCACGACCGCTGTCGTTACAGCGCTCGGAACTTCCTCAGCGCAGCTGAAAACACAGACAAACAGACCAAACAACAAAACTAAATATTCAGATGCCAATATCTACTGCGAATCGTGTTCGCAGGCCTGCGGCGCACAGGAGCAGAGCGCCACAGTAGCGTCACGAATACAATGGACGAAGAGTCAGGAGTGAATCTCTGGAATCTTGTGGAGATACATGATACAGTACAGCCACGAGTGGGATAAAGTTACACATACCAAGCCATTGTATGGCAAAGCAAACAAACACAACAACCCAAACAACTGACCAGCTGCCAACAATCTCATACAGCCACGAAGGTCCATGTCCACCTCTGACCGTAAGGAGGTGCTACGCTGCGTGCGCGCAATATCATGCAAGTGCTTGCAAGGCCAATGACTCCCAATCAAAGCCCTTGACTAGCGAGAGCACTCAACTCCACAGATTAAGCCCAGCCGAGTACGGCCGGCTGGAAATTGGTCTCTGCAATGCATACATCGCAATCTCCTACAGCCACGAGTGGGATAAAGTTACACATACCAAGCCATTGTATGGCAAAGCAAACAAACACAACAACCCAAACAACTGACCAGCTGCCAACAATCTCATACAGCCACGAAGGTCCATGTCCACCTCTGACCGTAAGGAGGTGCTGCGCTGCGTGCGCGCAATATCATGCAAGTGCTTGCAAGGCCAATGACTCCCAATCAAAGCCCTTGACTAGCGAGAGCACTCAACTCCACAGATTAAGCCCAGCCGAGTACGGCCGGCTGGAAATTGGTCTCTGCAATGCATACATCGCAATCTCCTACAGCCACGAGTGGGATAAAGTTACACATACCAAGCCATTGTATGGCAAAGCAAACAAACACAACAACCCAAACAACTGACCAGCTGCCAACAATCTCATACAGCCACGAAGGTCCATGTCCACCTCTGACCGTAAGGAGGTGCTACGCTGCGTGCGCGCAATATCATGCAAGTGCTTGCAAGGCCAATGACTCCCAATCAAAGCCCTTGACTAGCGAAAGCACTCAACTCCACAGATTAAGCCCAGCCGAGTACGGCCGGCTGGAAATTGGTCTCTGCAATGCATACATCGCAATCTCCTACAGCCACGAGTGGGATAAAGTTACACATACCGGGCCTGTATGGCAAAGCAAACAAACACATCAAGCCAAACAACTGACCAGCTGCCACAATCTCCTACAGCCACGAAGGTCCATGTCCACCTCTGACCATAAGGATTGATAAAGTTACACTTGACCATAAGGAGGTGCTACGCTGCGTGCGCGCAATATCATGCAAGTGCTTGCAAGGCCAATGACTCCCAATCAAAGCCCTTGACTAGCGAGAGCACTCAATTCCACGGATTAAGCCCAGCCGAGTACGGGCGGCTGGAAATTGATCTCTGCAATGCATACATCACAATCTCCTACAGCCACGAGTGGGATAAAGTTACACATACCAAGCCATTGTATGGCAAAGCAAACAAACACAACAACCCAAACAACTGACCAGCTGCCAACAATCTCATACAGCCACGAAGGTCCATGTCCACCTCTGACCGTAAGGAGGTGCTACGCTGCGTGCGCGCAATATCATGCAAGTGCTTGCAAGGCCAATGACTCCCAATCAAAGCCCTTGACTAGCGAAAGCACTCAACTCCACAGATTAAGCCCAGCCGAGTACGGCCGGCTGGAAATTGGTCTCTGCAATGCATACATCGCAATCTCCTACAGCCACGAGTGGGATAAAGTTACACATACCAAGCCATTGTATGGCAAAGCAAACAAACACAACAACCCAAACAACTGACCAGCTGCCAACAATCTCATACAGCCACGAAGGTCCATGTCCACCTCTGACCGTAAGGAGGTGCTACGCTGCGTGCGCGCAATATCATGCAAGTGCTTGCAAGGCCAATGACTCCCAATCAAAGCCCTTGACTAGCGAGAGCACTCAATTCCACGGATTAAGCCCAGCCGAGTACGGGCGGCTGGAAATTGATCTCTGCAATGCATACATCACAATCTCCTACAGCCACGAGTGGGATAAAGTTACACATACCAAGCCATTGTATGGCAAAGCAAACAAACACAACAACACAAACAACTGACCAGCTGCCAACAATCTCATACAGCCACGAAGGTCCATGTCCACCTCTGACCGTAAGGAGGTGCTACGCTGCGTGCGCGCAATATCATGCAAGTGCTTGCAAGGCCAATGACTCCCAATCAAAGCCCTTGACTAGCGAAAGCACTCAACTCCACAGATTAAGCCCAGCCGAGTACGGCCGGCTGGAAATTGGTCTCTGCAATGCATACATCGCAATCTCCTACAGCCACGAGTGGGATAAAGTTACACATACCAAGCCATTGTATGGCAAAGCAAACAAACACAACAACCCAAACAACTGACCAGCTGCCAACAATCTCATACAGCCACGAAGGTCCATGTCCACCTCTGACCGTAAGGAGGTGCTACGCTGCGTGCGCGCAATATCATGCAAGTGCTTGCAAGGCCAATGACTCCCAATCAAAGCCCTTGACTAGCGAGAGCACTCAACTCCACAGATTAAGCCCAGCCGAGTACGGCCGGCTGGAAATTGGTCTCTGCAATGCATACATCGCAATCTCCTACAGCCACGAGTGGGATAAAGTTACACATACCAAGCCATTGTATGGCAAAGCAAACAAACACAACAACCCAAACAACTGACCAGCTGCCAACAATCTCATACAGCCACGAAGGTCCATGTCCACCTCTGACCGTAAGGAGGTGCTACGCTGCGTGCGCGCAATATCATGCAAGTGCTTGCAAGGCCAATGACTCCCAATCAAAGCCCTTGACTAGCGAGAGCACTCAACTCCACAGATTAAGCCCAGCCGAGTACGGCCGGCTGGAAATTGGTCTCTGCAATGCATACATCGCAATCTCCTACAGCCACGAGTGGGATAAAGTTACACATACCAAGCCATTGTATGGCAAAGCAAACAAACACAACAACCCAAACAACTGACCAGCTGCCAACAATCTCATACAGCCACGAAGGTCCATGTCCACCTCTGACCGTAAGGAGGTGCTACGCTGCGTGCGCGCAATATCATGCAAGTGCTTGCAAGGCCAATGACTCCCAATCAAAGCCCTTGACTAGCGAGAGCACTCAACTCCACAGATTAAGCCCAGCCGAGTACGGCCGGCTGGAAATTGGTCTCTGCAATGCATACATCGCAATCTCCTACAGCCACGAGTGGGATAAAGTTACACATACCGGGCCTGTATGGCAAAGCAAACAAACACATCAAGCCAAACAACTGGCCAGCTGCCACAATCTCCTACAGCCACGAAGGTCCATGTCCACCTCTGACCATAAGGATTGATAAAGCTACACTTGACCATAAGGAGGTGCTACGCTGCGTGCGCGCAATATCATGCAAGTACAAGTTACACATACCGGGCCATTGTATGGCAAAGCAAACATACACATCAAGCCAAACAACTGATCAGCTGCCACACAAGCAACCAGCGAAGCTCACCTCAGCCAACAACCTGGACAACAGCCAAGTGCAACAATATTATGCAAGTGCTTGCAAGGCCAATGACTCCCAATCAAAGCCCTTGACTAGCGAAAGCACTCAACTCCACAGATTAAGCCCAGCCGAGTACGGCCGGCTGGAAATTGGTCTCTGCAATGCATTCATCGCAATCTCCTACAGCCACGAGTGGGATAAAGTTACACATACCGGGCCATTGTATGGCAAAGCAAACATACACATCAAGCCAAACAACTGATCAGCTGCCACACAAGCAACCAGCGAAGCTCACCTCAGCCAACAACCTGGACAACAGCCAAGTGCAACAATATTATGCAAGTGCTTGCAAGGCCGATGACTCCCAATCAAAGCCCTTGACTAGCGAAAGCACTCAACTCCACAGATTAAGCCCAGCCGAGTACGGCCGGCTGGAAATTGGTCTCTGCAATGCATACATCGCAATCTCCTACAGCCACGAGTGGGATAAAGTTACACATACCAAGCCATTGTATGGCAAAGCAAACAAACACAACAACCCAAACAACTGACCAGCTGCCAACAATCTCCTACACCCACGAAGGTCCATGTCCACCTCTGACCATGAGGAGGTGCTACGCTGTGTGCGCGCAATGACATGCAAGTGCTTGCAAGGCCGATGACTCCCAATCAAAGCCCTTGACTAGCGAGGACACTCAACTCCACGGATTGATCCTAGCCGAGGACGGGCGGCTGGAAATTGAACTCTGCAATGCATACATCACAATCTCCTACAGCCACGAGTGGGATAAAGTTACACATACCGGGCCTGTATGGCAGAGCAAACAAACACATCAAGCCAAACAACTGATCAGCTGCCACACAAGCAACCCGCGAAGCTCACCTCAGCCAACAACCTGGACAACAGCCAAGTGCAACAATATTATGCAAGTGCTTGCAAGGCCAATGCCTCCGAATCAAAGCCCTTGACTAGCGAGGACACTCAACTCCACGGGTTGATCCTAGCCGAGGACGCTGGAGTTGGCTTGATGTTGTCTGTTTGCTTTGCCATACAATGGCCGGATATGTGTAACTTAATACAAGCCGAGGACGGGCGGCTGGAAATTGAACTATGCAATGCATACATCACAATCTCCTACAGCCACGAGTGGGATAAAGTTACACATACCGGGCCTGTATGGCAAAGCAAACAAACACATCAAGCCAAACAACTGATCAGCTGCCACACAAGCAACCAGCGAAGCTCACCTCAGCCAACAACCTGGACAACAGCCAAGTGCAACAATATTATGCAAGTGCTTGCAAGGCCAATGACTCCCAATCAAAGCCCTTGACTAGCGAAAGCACTCAACTCCACAGATTAAGCCCAGCCAAGTACGGCCGGCTGGAAATTGGTCTCTGCAATGCATACATCGCAATCTCCTACAGCCACGAGTGGGATAAAGTTACACATACCAAGCCATTGTATGGCAAAGCAAACAAACACAACAACCCAAACAACTGACCAGCTGCCAACAATCTCATACAGCCACGAAGGTCCATGTCCACCTCTGACCGTAAGGAGGTGCTACGCTGCGTGCGCGCAATATCATGCAAGTGCTTGCAAGGCCAATGACTCCCAATCAAAGCCCTTGACTAGCGAGAGCACTCAACTCCACAGATTAAGCGCAGCCGAGTACGGCCGGCTGGAAATTGGTCTCTGCAATGCATACATCGCAATCTCCTACAGCCACGAGTGGGATAAAGTTACACATACCAAGCCATTGTATGGCAAAGCAAACAAACACAACAACCCAAACAACTGACCAGCTGCCAACAATCTCATACAGCCACGAAGGTCCATGTCCACCTCTGACCGTAAGGAGGTGCTACGCTGCGTGCGCGCAATATCATGCAAGTGCTTGCAAGGCCAATGACTCCCAATCAAAGCCCTTGACTAGCGAGAGCACTCAACTCCACAGATTAAGCCCAGCCGAGTACGGCCGGCTGGAAATTGGTCTCTGCAATGCATACATCGCAATCTCCTACAGCCACGAGTGGGATAAAGTTACACATACCGGGCCTGTATGGCAAAGCAAACAAACACATCAAGCCAAACAACTGGCCAGCTGCCACAATCTCCTACAGCCACGAAGGTCCATGTCCACCTCTGACCATAAGGATTGATAAAGCTACACTTGACCATAAGGAGGTGCTACGCTGCGTGCGCGCAATATCATGCAAGTACAAGTTACACATACCGGGCCATTGTATGGCAAAGCAAACATACACATCAAGCCAAACAACTGATCAGCTGCCACACAAGCAACCAGCGAAGCTCACCTCAGCCAACAACCTGGACAACAGCCAAGTGCAACAATATTATGCAAGTGCTTGCAAGGCCAATGACTCCCAATCAAAGCCCTTGACTAGCGAAAGCACTCAACTCCACAGATTAAGCCCAGCCGAGTACGGCCGGCTGGAAATTGGTCTCTGCAATGCATTCATCGCAATCTCCTACAGCCACGAGTGGGATAAAGTTACACATACCGGGCCATTGTATGGCAAAGCAAACATACACATCAAGCCAAACAACTGATCAGCTGCCACACAAGCAACCAGCGAAGCTCACCTCAGCCAACAACCTGGACAACAGCCAAGTGCAACAATATTATGCAAGTGCTTGCAAGGCCGATGACTCCCAATCAAAGCCCTTGACTAGCGAAAGCACTCAACTCCACAGATTAAGCCCAGCCGAGTACGGCCGGCTGGAAATTGGTCTCTGCAATGCATACATCGCAATCTCCTACAGCCACGAGTGGGATAAAGTTACACATACCAAGCCATTGTATGGCAAAGCAAACAAACACAACAACCCAAACAACTGACCAGCTGCCAACAATCTCCTACACCCACGAAGGTCCATGTCCACCTCTGACCATGAGGAGGTGCTACGCTGTGTGCGCGCAATGACATGCAAGTGCTTGCAAGGCCGATGACTCCCAATCAAAGCCCTTGACTAGCGAGGACACTCAACTCCACGGATTGATCCTAGCCGAGGACGGGCGGCTGGAAATTGAACTCTGCAATGCATACATCACAATCTCCTACAGCCACGAGTGGGATAAAGTTACACATACCGGGCCTGTATGGCAGAGCAAACAAACACATCAAGCCAAACAACTGATCAGCTGCCACACAAGCAACCCGCGAAGCTCACCTCAGCCAACAACCTGGACAACAGCCAAGTGCAACAATATTATGCAAGTGCTTGCAAGGCCAATGCCTCCGAATCAAAGCCCTTGACTAGCGAGGACACTCAACTCCACGGGTTGATCCTAGCCGAGGACGCTGGAGTTGGCTTGATGTTGTCTGTTTGCTTTGCCATACAATGGCCGGATATGTGTAACTTAATACAAGCCGAGGACGGGCGGCTGGAAATTGAACTATGCAATGCATACATCACAATCTCCTACAGCCACGAGTGGGATAAAGTTACACATACCGGGCCTGTATGGCAAAGCAAACAAACACATCAAGCCAAACAACTGATCAGCTGCCACACAAGCAACCAGCGAAGCTCACCTCAGCCAACAACCTGGACAACAGCCAAGTGCAACAATATTATGCAAGTGCTTGCAAGGCCAATGACTCCCAATCAAAGCCCTTGACTAGCGAAAGCACTCAACTCCACAGATTAAGCCCAGCCAAGTACGGCCGGCTGGAAATTGGTCTCTGCAATGCATACATCGCAATCTCCTACAGCCACGAGTGGGATAAAGTTACACATACCAAGCCATTGTATGGCAAAGCAAACAAACACAACAACCCAAACAACTGACCAGCTGCCAACAATCTCATACAGCCACGAAGGTCCATGTCCACCTCTGACCGTAAGGAGGTGCTACGCTGCGTGCGCGCAATATCATGCAAGTGCTTGCAAGGCCAATGACTCCCAATCAAAGCCCTTGACTAGCGAGAGCACTCAACTCCACAGATTAAGCGCAGCCGAGTACGGCCGGCTGGAAATTGGTCTCTGCAATGCATACATCGCAATCTCCTACAGCCACGAGTGGGATAAAGTTACACATACCAAGCCATTGTATGGCAAAGCAAACAAACACAACAACCCAAACAACTGACCAGCTGCCAACAATCTCATACAGCCACGAAGGTCCATGTCCACCTCTGACCGTAAGGAGGTGCTACGCTGCGTGCGCGCAATATCATGCAAGTGCTTGCAAGGCCAATGACTCCCAATCAAAGCCCTTGACTAGCGAGAGCACTCAACTCCACAGATTAAGCCCAGCCGAGTACGGCCGGCTGGAAATTGGTCTCTGCAATGCATACATCGCAATCTCCTACAGCCACGAGTGGGATAAAGTTACACATACCGGGCCTGTATGGCAAAGCAAACAAACACATCAAGCCAAACAACTGGCCAGCTGCCACAATCTCCTACAGCCACGAAGGTCCATGTCCACCTCTGACCATAAGGATTGATAAAGCTACACTTGACCATAAGGAGGTGCTACGCTGCGTGCGCGCAATATCATGCAAGTACAAGTTACACATACCGGGCCATTGTATGGCAAAGCAAACATACACATCAAGCCAAACAACTGATCAGCTGCCACACAAGCAACCAGCGAAGCTCACCTCAGCCAACAACCTGGACAACAGCCAAGTGCAACAATATTATGCAAGTGCTTGCAAGGCCAATGACTCCCAATCAAAGCCCTTGACTAGCGAAAGCACTCAACTCCACAGATTAAGCCCAGCCGAGTACGGCCGGCTGGAAATTGGTCTCTGCAATGCATTCATCGCAATCTCCTACAGCCACGAGTGGGATAAAGTTACACATACCGGTCCATTGTATGGCAAAGCAAACATACACATCAAGCCAAACAACTGATCAGCTGCCACACAAGCAACCAGCGAAGCTCACCTCAGCCAACAACCTGGACAACAGCCAAGTGCAACAATATTATGCAAGTGCTTGCAAGGCCGATGACTCCCAATCAAAGCCCTTGACTAGCGAAAGCACTCAACTCCACAGATTAAGCCCAGCCGAGTACGGCCGGCTGGAAATTGGTCTCTGCAATGCATACATCGCAATCTCCTACAGCCACGAGTGGGATAAAGTTACACATACCAAGCCATTGTATGGCAAAGCAAACAAACACAACAACCCAAACAACTGACCAGCTGCCAACAATCTCCTACACCCACGAAGGTCCATGTCCACCTCTGACCATGAGGAGGTGCTACGCTGTGTGCGCGCAATGACATGCAAGTGCTTGCAAGGCCGATGACTCCCAATCAAAGCCCTTGACTAGCGAGGACACTCAACTCCACGGATTGATCCTAGCCGAGGACGGGCGGCTGGAAATTGAACTCTGCAATGCATACATCACAATCTCCTACAGCCACGAGTGGGATAAAGTTACACATACCGGGCCTGTATGGCAGAGCAAACAAACACATCAAGCCAAACAACTGATCAGCTGCCACACAAGCAACCCGCGAAGCTCACCTCAGCCAACAACCTGGACAACAGCCAAGTGCAACAATATTATGCAAGTGCTTGCAAGGCCAATGCCTCCGAATCAAAGCCCTTGACTAGCGAGGACACTCAACTCCACGGGTTGATCCTAGCCGAGGACGCTGGAGTTGGCTTGATGTTGTCTGTTTGCTTTGCCATACAATGGCCGGATATGTGTAACTTAATACAAGCCGAGGACGGGCGGCTGGAAATTGAACTATGCAATGCATACATCACAATCTCCTACAGCCACGAGTGGGATAAAGTTACACATACCGGGCCTGTATGGCAAAGCAAACAAACACATCAAGCCAAACAACTGATCAGCTGCCACACAAGCAACCAGCGAAGCTCACCTCAGCCAACAACCTGGACAACAGCCAAGTGCAACAATATTATGCAAGTGCTTGCGAGGCCAATGACTCCCAATCAAAGCCCTTGACTAGCGAAAGCACTCAACTCCACAGATTAAGCCCAGCCAAGTACGGCCGGCTGGAAATTGGTCTCTGCAATGCATACATCGCAATCTCCTACAGCCACGAGTGGGATAAAGTTACACATACCAAGCCATTGTATGGCAAAGCAAACAAACACAACAACCCAAACAACTGACCAGCTGCCAACAATCTCCTACAGCCACGAAGGTCCATGTCCACCTCTGACCGTAAGGAGGTGCTACGCTGCGTGCGCGCAATATCATGCAAGTGCTTGCAAGGCCAATGACTCCCAATCAAAGCCCTTGACTAGCGAGAGCACTCAATTCCACGGATTAAGCCCAGCCGAGTACGGGCGGCTGGAAATTGAACTCTGCAATGCATACATCACAATCTCCTACAGCCACGAGTGGGATAAAGTTACACATACCGGGCCTGTATGGCAAAGCAAACAAACACATCAAGCCAAACAACTGACCAGCTGCCACAATCTCCTACAGCCACGAAGGTCCATGTCCACCTCTGACCATAAGGATTGATAAAGTTACACTTGACCATAAGGAGGTGCTACGCTGCGTGCGCGCAATATCATGCAAGTGCTTGCAAGGCCAATGACTCCCAATCAAAGCCCTTGACTAGCGAGAGCACTCAATTCCACGGATTAAGCCCAGCCGAGTACGGGCGGCTGGAAATTGATCTCTGCAATGCATACATCACAATCTCCTACAGCCACGAGTGGGATAAAGTTACACATACCAAGCCATTGTATGGCAAAGCAAACAAACACAACAACCCAAACAACTGACCAGCTGCCAACAATCTCATACAGCCACGAAGGTCCATGTCCACCTCTGACCGTAAGGAGGTGCTACGCTGCGTGCGCGCAATATCATGCAAGTGCTTGCAAGGCCAATGACTCCCAATCAAAGCCCTTGACTAGCGAGAGCACTCAATTCCACGGATTAAGCCCAGCCGAGTACGGCCGGCTGGAAATTGGTCTCTGCAATGCATACATCGCAATCTCCTACAGCCACGAGTGGGATAAAGTTACACATACCAAGCCATTGTATGGCAAAGCAAACAAACACAACAACCCAAACAACTGACCAGCTGCCAACAATCTCATACAGCCACGAAGGTCCATGTCCACCTCTGACCGTAAGGAGGTGCTACGCTGCGTGCGCGCAATATCATGCAAGTGCTTGCAAGGCCAATGACTCCCAATCAAAGCCCTTGACTAGCGAGAGCACTCAATTCCACGGATTAAGCCCAGCCGAGTACGGGCGGCTGGAAATTGATCTCTGCAATGCATACATCACAATCTCCTACAGCCACGAGTGGGATAAAGTTACACATACCAAGCCATTGTATGGCAAAGCAAACAAACACAACAACCCAAACAACTGACCAGCTGCCAACAATCTCATACAGCCACGAAGGTCCATGTCCACCTCTGACCGTAAGGAGGTGCTACGCTGCGTGCGCGCAATATCATGCAAGTGCTTGCAAGGCCAATGACTCCCAATCAAAGCCCTTGACTAGCGAGAGCACTCAATTCCACGGATTAAGCCCAGCCGAGTACGGCCGGCTGGAAATTGGTCTCTGCAATGCATACATCGCAATCTCCTACAGCCACGAGTGGGATAAAGTTACACATACCAAGCCATTGTATGGCAAAGCAAACAAACACAACAACCCAAACAACTGACCAGCTGCCAACAATCTCATACAGCCACGAAGGTCCATGTCCACCTCTGACCGTAAGGAGGTGCTACGCTGCGTGCGCGCAATATCATGCAAGTGCTTGCAAGGCCAATGACTCCCAATCAAAGCCCTTGACTAGCGAGAGCACTCAATTCCACGGATTAAGCCCAGCCGAGTACGGGCGGCTGGAAATTGATCTCTGCAATGCATACATCACAATCTCCTACAGCCACGAGTGGGATAAAGTTACACATACCAAGCCATTGTATGGCAAAGCAAACAAACACAACAACCCAAACAACTGACCAGCTGCCAACAATCTCATACAGCCACGAAGGTCCATGTCCACCTCTGACCGTAAGGAGGTGCTACGCTGCGTGCGCGCAATATCATGCAAGTGCTTGCAAGGCCAATGACTCCCAATCAAAGCCCTTGACTAGCGAGAGCACTCAATTCCACGGATTAAGCCCAGCCGAGTACGGCCGGCTGGAAATTGATCTCTGCAATGCATACATCACAATCTCCTACAGCCACGAGTGGGATAAAGTTACACATACCAAGCCATTGTATGGCAAAGCAAACAAACACAACAACCCAAACAACTGACCAGCTGCCAACAATCTCATACAGCCACGAAGGTCCATGTCCACCTCTGACCGTAAGGAGGTGCTACGCTGCGTGCGCGCAATATCATGCAAGTGCTTGCAAGGCCAATGACTCCCAATCAAAGCCCTTGACTAGCGAAAGCACTCAACTCCACAGATTAAGCCCAGCCGAGTACGGCCGGCTGGAAATTGGTCTCTGCAATGCATACATCGCAATCTCCTACAGCCACGAGTGGGATAAAGTTACACATACCAAGCCATTGTATGGCAAAGCAAACAAACACAACAACCCAAACAACTGACCAGCTGCCAACAATCTCATACAGCCACGAAGGTCCATGTCCACCTCTGACCGTAAGGAGGTGCTACGCTGCGTGCGCGCAATATCATGCAAGTGCTTGCAAGGCCAATGACTCCCAATCAAAGCCCTTGACTAGCGAGAGCACTCAACTCCACAGATTAAGCCCAGCCGAGTACGGCCGGCTGGAAATTGGTCTCTGCAATGCATACATCGCAATCTCCTACAGCCACGAGTGGGATAAAGTTACACATACCGGGCCTGTATGGCAAAGCAAACAAACACATCAAGCCAAACAACTGGCCAGCTGCCACAATCTCCTACAGCCACGAAGGTCCATGTCCACCTCTGACCATAAGGATTGATAAAGCTACACTTGACCATAAGGAGGTGCTACGCTGCGTGCGCGCAATATCATGCAAGTACAAGTTACACATACCGGGCCATTGTATGGCAAAGCAAACATACACATCAAGCCAAACAACTGATCAGCTGCCACACAAGCAACCAGCGAAGCTCACCTCAGCCAACAACCTGGACAACAGCCAAGTGCAACAATATTATGCAAGTGCTTGCAAGGCCAATGACTCCCAATCAAAGCCCTTGACTAGCGAAAGCACTCAACTCCACAGATTAAGCCCAGCCGAGTACGGCCGGCTGGAAATTGGTCTCTGCAATGCATTCATCGCAATCTCCTACAGCCACGAGTGGGATAAAGTTACACATACCGGGCCATTGTATGGCAAAGCAAACATACACATCAAGCCAAACAACTGATCAGCTGCCACACAAGCAACCAGCGAAGCTCACCTCAGCCAACAACCTGGACAACAGCCAAGTGCAACAATATTATGCAAGTGCTTGCAAGGCCGATGACTCCCAATCAAAGCCCTTGACTAGCGAAAGCACTCAACTCCACAGATTAAGCCCAGCCGAGTACGGCCGGCTGGAAATTGGTCTCTGCAATGCATACATCGCAATCTCCTACAGCCACGAGTGGGATAAAGTTACACATACCAAGCCATTGTATGGCAAAGCAAACAAACACAACAACCCAAACAACTGACCAGCTGCCAACAATCTCCTACACCCACGAAGGTCCATGTCCACCTCTGACCATGAGGAGGTGCTACGCTGTGTGCGCGCAATGACATGCAAGTGCTTGCAAGGCCGATGACTCCCAATCAAAGCCCTTGACTAGCGAGGACACTCAACTCCACGGATTGATCCTAGCCGAGGACGGGCGGCTGGAAATTGAACTCTGCAATGCATACATCACAATCTCCTACAGCCACGAGTGGGATAAAGTTACACATACCGGGCCTGTATGGCAGAGCAAACAAACACATCAAGCCAAACAACTGATCAGCTGCCACACAAGCAACCCGCGAAGCTCACCTCAGCCAACAACCTGGACAACAGCCAAGTGCAACAATATTATGCAAGTGCTTGCAAGGCCAATGCCTCCGAATCAAAGCCCTTGACTAGCGAGGACACTCAACTCCACGGGTTGATCCTAGCCGAGGACGCTGGAGTTGGCTTGATGTTGTCTGTTTGCTTTGCCATACAATGGCCGGATATGTGTAACTTAATACAAGCCGAGGACGGGCGGCTGGAAATTGAACTATGCAATGCATACATCACAATCTCCTACAGCCACGAGTGGGATAAAGTTACACATACCGGGCCTGTATGGCAAAGCAAACAAACACATCAAGCCAAACAACTGATCAGCTGCCACACAAGCAACCAGCGAAGCTCACCTCAGCCAACAACCTGGACAACAGCCAAGTGCAACAATATTATGCAAGTGCTTGCAAGGCCAATGACTCCCAATCAAAGCCCTTGACTAGCGAAAGCACTCAACTCCACAGATTAAGCCCAGCCAAGTACGGCCGGCTGGAAATTGGTCTCTGCAATGCATACATCGCAATCTCCTACAGCCACGAGTGGGATAAAGTTACACATACCAAGCCATTGTATGGCAAAGCAAACAAACACAACAACCCAAACAACTGACCAGCTGCCAACAATCTCATACAGCCACGAAGGTCCATGTCCACCTCTGACCGTAAGGAGGTGCTACGCTGCGTGCGCGCAATATCATGCAAGTGCTTGCAAGGCCAATGACTCCCAATCAAAGCCCTTGACTAGCGAGAGCACTCAACTCCACAGATTAAGCGCAGCCGAGTACGGCCGGCTGGAAATTGGTCTCTGCAATGCATACATCGCAATCTCCTACAGCCACGAGTGGGATAAAGTTACACATACCAAGCCATTGTATGGCAAAGCAAACAAACACAACAACCCAAACAACTGACCAGCTGCCAACAATCTCATACAGCCACGAAGGTCCATGTCCACCTCTGACCGTAAGGAGGTGCTACGCTGCGTGCGCGCAATATCATGCAAGTGCTTGCAAGGCCAATGACTCCCAATCAAAGCCCTTGACTAGCGAGAGCACTCAACTCCACAGATTAAGCCCAGCCGAGTACGGCCGGCTGGAAATTGGTCTCTGCAATGCATACATCGCAATCTCCTACAGCCACGAGTGGGATAAAGTTACACATACCGGGCCTGTATGGCAAAGCAAACAAACACATCAAGCCAAACAACTGGCCAGCTGCCACAATCTCCTACAGCCACGAAGGTCCATGTCCACCTCTGACCATAAGGATTGATAAAGCTACACTTGACCATAAGGAGGTGCTACGCTGCGTGCGCGCAATATCATGCAAGTACAAGTTACACATACCGGGCCATTGTATGGCAAAGCAAACATACACATCAAGCCAAACAACTGATCAGCTGCCACACAAGCAACCAGCGAAGCTCACCTCAGCCAACAACCTGGACAACAGCCAAGTGCAACAATATTATGCAAGTGCTTGCAAGGCCAATGACTCCCAATCAAAGCCCTTGACTAGCGAAAGCACTCAACTCCACAGATTAAGCCCAGCCGAGTACGGCCGGCTGGAAATTGGTCTCTGCAATGCATTCATCGCAATCTCCTACAGCCACGAGTGGGATAAAGTTACACATACCGGTCCATTGTATGGCAAAGCAAACATACACATCAAGCCAAACAACTGATCAGCTGCCACACAAGCAACCAGCGAAGCTCACCTCAGCCAACAACCTGGACAACAGCCAAGTGCAACAATATTATGCAAGTGCTTGCAAGGCCGATGACTCCCAATCAAAGCCCTTGACTAGCGAAAGCACTCAACTCCACAGATTAAGCCCAGCCGAGTACGGCCGGCTGGAAATTGGTCTCTGCAATGCATACATCGCAATCTCCTACAGCCACGAGTGGGATAAAGTTACACATACCAAGCCATTGTATGGCAAAGCAAACAAACACAACAACCCAAACAACTGACCAGCTGCCAACAATCTCCTACACCCACGAAGGTCCATGTCCACCTCTGACCATGAGGAGGTGCTACGCTGTGTGCGCGCAATGACATGCAAGTGCTTGCAAGGCCGATGACTCCCAATCAAAGCCCTTGACTAGCGAGGACACTCAACTCCACGGATTGATCCTAGCCGAGGACGGGCGGCTGGAAATTGAACTCTGCAATGCATACATCACAATCTCCTACAGCCACGAGTGGGATAAAGTTACACATACCGGGCCTGTATGGCAGAGCAAACAAACACATCAAGCCAAACAACTGATCAGCTGCCACACAAGCAACCCGCGAAGCTCACCTCAGCCAACAACCTGGACAACAGCCAAGTGCAACAATATTATGCAAGTGCTTGCAAGGCCAATGCCTCCGAATCAAAGCCCTTGACTAGCGAGGACACTCAACTCCACGGGTTGATCCTAGCCGAGGACGCTGGAGTTGGCTTGATGTTGTCTGTTTGCTTTGCCATACAATGGCCGGATATGTGTAACTTAATACAAGCCGAGGACGGGCGGCTGGAAATTGAACTATGCAATGCATACATCACAATCTCCTACAGCCACGAGTGGGATAAAGTTACACATACCAATTACAATTTTTCACTCACACTTTTTCACTCCTGACTCTTCGTCCATTGTATTCGTGACGCTACTGTGGCGCTCTGCTCCTGTGCGCCGCAGGCCTGCGAACACGATTCGCAGTAGATATTGGCATCTGAATATTTAGTTTTGTTGTTTGGTATGTTTGTCTGTGTTTTCAGCTGCGCTGAGGAAGTTCCGAGCGCTGTAACGACAGCGGTCGTGCAGCCCAGCGCCTAGGAGCACGAGCGTTCTCGTGAATTCAATGCCAATATGCTTTATCTATTTCGTTAAATAGACTGCTGCGTTTAGTTTAGGTCCTCGCGTTCCGGACGGTGCCTTGTTGCCGTGGCTGTAAGTTGCAGTCCCGGTGGCTCTGTCTGTGAAGCGACTAGGAGCGGAGCTAAAAGAACCCGCCCGCGAAGCACAAAAAGAAAACAAAGTGCCAGGATTACATTTTATGACGACGCTCGGTTAGCGCATGTCCTCGACGTCGAAGAGAAGGCGTTCTGGGACGCCTGAAGGCATCGCAGCTCCAGCACGCTCGCCCATCAAGCTCCAGCGCGCGCAGCTGCATCCAGAAGCAGAAGAGGAAGCAGCAGCAGCAAGATCTGCGGGCGAGTGCTGCTTGCAAGGCAGCCACGCAGAGGTCGAAGCTGAGGACAGCAAAGCGGATGAGACTCCAAAGCAACCGCCTGCAGCCGCTAGCCGGCTCCAGAAGCAGCTCGCAACCAAGTTACGAGTTGATTCTGTGCCAGCTAGCGCTCCGCGGTCGCGGAGGGCGAAGCTGAGAGAGGATCCCGGTGCTCTCTCGGGCCAGCCCTCCCGGAGCTGCTCTGAGGAACCTCCCTGCACTGAAGAAGCAGCAAACGCTGCTCCAGCTGCTGAAGGTCCGTCAAGCACATCAGCCACGCCAGCCCCAGCGCCAACCCCTGCAGCAGCCACCGGAGCAGCGACGCCTACAGATGCACCACCAGCGCACCGACCATCTTCCAACCGCCCGACTCCCGCCAATGATGAACTCGCCGACCGTGGAGCCACAGCCAGCGCAGGCGCCGCGCACCCCGTGGAGCAGCCTCAGCCGGACCTTCCCCCGCCACCACCCCCGCTGCCAGCCCAGCCCGCCCCTGCCGACCCGCCTGCAGCCACCGCTGAACAGTCAGCATCTGGCGCGGGTGCCGGCACGCGCGAGCAGCCCGCCCGGCCCGCAGCCGCCGCCCCAGGCGCCGGCACGAGCCGCAGTGGCGCCGGCAGAGCGGCAAAGGGACGCGGAGGCGGCCGGAAGCAAGCGCCAAGGAAGCACAAAGGGCTGCGCGCCGCTCAAGCCTGTCCACGCACAGGCCAACAACATGGCGGCGGCACCACTCGCAAGTTCATCAGGCGGGCAGTGTCAGACCAGCTCACCCGCGACTTTAGCCTCTGCTCTGCCCAGGCCCTCGAGGCTATCTCGTCGGCTGCGGCAGAGGCAGGAGGCCGAAGTGCGTTGAACCAGGTGCTAGCCCCCATCGCTGCACTCCTCCGCCTCCCATCGCTTGTCCTTGCTGAGCCGCGAGGTGGCAGCGACACCGACAAGCGTGACAAGCGCATGCTGGCCATCATGGCCAAGTATCGGCGTGGGGAGCTGGAGGACGAGGAGGGGGGCTTCGCGCCATCTGTGACCCATCGGCGGAAGGAGATGACTGAGGAAGCGCGCCTAGCAGAGCGAGTGGAGTCAGGAGTGAAAGGCGGGAGCATCCACATCGCCGCCCGTCGCCTGAACGACGAGAAGCCGGCCGACACGACGTGCCCCGCCGTCATGGAGAAGTTGCGTGCGTTGCACCCGGCGGCGGCGCCGCCGCCGCCCCTCGAGTGCGACGTGCCTGCTCTCCAGATTGACAGCACCCTGCTTGTGAGGGTGCTTGACCGCATCAAGAACCACAAAAAAGGCCGAGCTGGGGGCCCCTCGGGTTGGACCTTTGAGATGATCCTTGCGGTCACTGGGGGTACTGCCCGGGGGTTCCAAGCGGCCCTCGATTTTGTGAACTTGATGCTGTCCGGTATGCTGCCCCGCGAGTGCGGACTCCTCGACTCGAAGCTCCTCGCTCTCCAGAAGCAGACAGGAGGTGTCCGGCCCATCGCCATCGGCGAGGTCTGGTACCGCCTTGCAGCGATGTGCGCGATCGAGGCTGTCGGCAAAGCCGCGGGGCGGGACCTTGCGCCCCTGCAGGTGGGCGTCGGCACGGCCGGCGGGACGGACGCAGTGGCGCACAGCGTCGCGGCGGCGCTGGAGAAGGACCCCCACGCCATCGCGCTAACGGCGGACATGCGGAATGCTTTCAACGAGATCCACCGCACCGCCGTCGCGCGCGGGGTCTTGCAGGCGCTGCCGGAGCTGCTCCCGTTCTTCCAATTCGGGTACGGTGCTGCCACCCAACTCCATGTGGTGGGTGCCGCCAGCGGCACTGTGATCGAATCGCAGCGTGGGGTGCGGCAGGGCGACCCGCTGGGGCCGCTACTGTTTGCGTTGGGCTTCCAGGAGGTCTTGACGGCGCTTGCGGCAGCAGTCCCGGAGGCGCCCTGCATGTCGTACCTCGATGACTTCACTGCCGTGGGCCGCGGGCCTGCGTTGCGCAAGCTCCTGGGCCGCCTCTGCGGGGACGGTCCGGGCAGCGCGCGCTCGGTCGGCCTCACCATCGTGCCGGGCAAGAGTGGCTTGTTTGCGCCTTGTGCCGAGGCACATGAGGAGTGTCGTGCCGTCCAGCAGTCCACCGGCGTGCCCCACAGAGAGGACGGCATCACAGTGGTCGGCACCCACGTCGGCACTGACGCCTTCGTCCGCGCGCGGCTGAAAGCCGCTGCCGCGAAGGCAATCGGGGAGATCGATCTGCTCATGCGCTTGCCGGTCACCAAGCAGGTGCAGCTGCTGCTGCTCCGGCAGTCATTTGCCGTCCGCTTGGTGCACCACCAGCGCACGACCAGGTGGGAGCTCCTGGCCGAGTCGACACGCGCCCTCGAAGGCGCTGTCGTCGCCGCGGTGGCGAGCATTGCGCAGGTGCCGGTCACGCAGGATCCGTCTGGCGTGCTCGTGCAGATGAGCTCGGCAGTGCAGCAGATGTTGTTGCCGATTCGCCACGGCGGCCTTGGGTTGCGCATGACCCACCCGGTTGAGGCGAAAGCTGCGTTGCTCACCGGCGTTGCGGTGGCTCACCGGGTCGTCGCTGACGGCCCCGCCGCGTTCCAGCGGCTCGACGGGCCGGCCGCGTCGGTCCTGCAGCACGACTGGGACTGCGTCCGCGGCATCTTGCCCGACATCGAGGAGTGGGTCACGAAGATCTCCGGGAAGATCGACGGTGGCTCACCGGCGGACCTCTCCAGCAAAGGCGTGCGTCTTGTTCTCCCCTCCTTGCAGCATACTGTGTCTAGGTCCATGGGTGACAAGGCCGGCAAGGCGTTCTTGGAAGGGATGGACTTGAGCACGGAGGCAGGCAGGCTCGGTGCTGCTCGTGTGCGCAGTGCCCGCGGCGCCCCCGGTAGCGCCTTCTTGTCCGCCCTCCCCGGCCGGCGGCGGCTGGACACCACCATCGGTGACCACTCCCTTACCACCATCCTTCGCCACCGCCTCGGTGAGCGAGTCTGCGGCCCTGTGGAGATGCCGCCGTGCGATTGCTCCGGCGAGAGCATCGGACGCGGCGACCATGCTATGCTGTGCACCCGAAATAACAAGTGTCTTTCGTCGCGCCATGATAAATTTGCTTATGCAATGCGCCGTGTTCACACTTGTGCTGGGGTGTCCACGAGCATGGAGCCGCCGTACGCCGGCGTGCATGGGGATGCCGGAGCTGGGAAAGTGGGGCGGCACAGGGCTGACATCCTCGCCATCCTGCCAGGTGGGCGTCACGTCATGGTGGACGTGACGGTGACGCATCCGCTTGGGAAGGATGCTTTGCGTAAGGGGTCGCATAGGGAGGATGCCTCGGCGGCGAAGGTCGCGGAGAAGCTCAAGCGGGATGATTGGGAGAAGTTTGCCGATAAGCCGCAATATGAGTTTGTTCCGTTTGCTGTTGAGTCCTATGGAAGCTCGCGCCGCGGGCGGAGGAGTACATCCGGGAGTTGGGTGAGATTGCTGCGGCATCAGGCCGCGTCTCCAAGTCGGTGTTTGTGATGAATGCGTACAAGTTGCTTTCGTGTGTGCTGCAGAAGGGCAATGCGGAAATGTACGCGCACACGCTGACGGCCGTCGCCCGGTCGTGCGGCAAGCATTTCACCCAAGGCCTTGATGTGCCGGTGGATGCCTTTCTGGGTTGAGAGCTCTGTTCCTAGCGCGTTTGATGATCTTGATTTTGGTTGATGTCCGGGTTGTGTGTTGGGATGCGTTCTGGTTCCCCGAGTTCTGGTGGTTGCTCGTTTGGCGGCCGCTCGCTTGTCTTACTGGCTTGTTGTGTGTGTTAGTTTGATGTATTGATTTGCTTTGCCATACAATGGCCTGGTATGTGTAACTTGAATACTTAAAGTTACACATACCGGGCCTGTATGGCAAAGCAAACAAACACATCAAGCCAAACAACTGATCAGCTGCCACACAAGCAACCAGCGAAGCTCACCTCAGCCAACAACCTGGACAACAGCCAAGTGCAACAATATTATGCAAGTGCTTGCGAGGCCAATGACTCCCAATCAAAGCCCTTGACTAGCGAAAGCACTCAACTCCACAGATTAAGCCCAGCCAAGTACGGCCGGCTGGAAATTGGTCTCTGCAATGCATACATCGCAATCTCCTACAGCCACGAGTGGGATAAAGTTACACATACCAAGCCATTGTATGGCAAAGCAAACAAACACAACAACCCAAACAACTGACCAGCTGCCAACAATCTCCTACAGCCACGAAGGTCCATGTCCACCTCTGACCGTAAGGAGGTGCTACGCTGCGTGCGCGCAATATCATGCAAGTGCTTGCAAGGCCAATGACTCCCAATCAAAGCCCTTGACTAGCGAGAGCACTCAATTCCACGGATTAAGCCCAGCCGAGTACGGGCGGCTGGAAATTGAACTCTGCAATGCATACATCACAATCTCCTACAGCCACGAGTGGGATAAAGTTACACATACCGGGCCTGTATGGCAAAGCAAACAAACACATCAAGCCAAACAACTGACCAGCTGCCACAATCTCCTACAGCCACGAAGGTCCATGTCCACCTCTGACCATAAGGATTGATAAAGTTACACTTGACCATAAGGAGGTGCTACGCTGCGTGCGCGCAATATCATGCAAGTGCTTGCAAGGCCAATGACTCCCAATCAAAGCCCTTGACTAGCGAGAGCACTCAATTCCACGGATTAAGCCCAGCCGAGTACGGCCGGCTGGAAATTGGTCTCTGCAATGCATACATCGCAATCTCCTACAGCCACGAGTGGGATAAAGTTACACATACCAAGCCATTGTATGGCAAAGCAAACAAACACAACAACCCAAACAACTGACCAGCTGCCAACAATCTCATACAGCCACGAAGGTCCATGTCCACCTCTGACCGTAAGGAGGTGCTACGCTGCGTGCGCGCAATATCATGCAAGTGCTTGCAAGGCCAATGACTCCCAATCAAAGCCCTTGACTAGCGAGAGCACTCAATTCCACGGATTAAGCCCAGCCGAGTACGGGCGGCTGGAAATTGATCTCTGCAATGCATACATCACAATCTCCTACAGCCACGAGTGGGATAAAGTTACACATACCAAGCCATTGTATGGCAAAGCAAACAAACACAACAACCCAAACAACTGACCAGCTGCCAACAATCTCATACAGCCACGAAGGTCCATGTCCACCTCTGACCGTAAGGAGGTGCTACGCTGCGTGCGCGCAATATCATGCAAGTGCTTGCAAGGCCAATGACTCCCAATCAAAGCCCTTGACTAGCGAGAGCACTCAATTCCACGGATTAAGCCCAGCCGAGTACGGCCGGCTGGAAATTGGTCTCTGCAATGCATACATCGCAATCTCCTACAGCCACGAGTGGGATAAAGTTACACATACCAAGCCATTGTATGGCAAAGCAAACAAACACAACAACCCAAACAACTGACCAGCTGCCAACAATCTCATACAGCCACGAAGGTCCATGTCCACCTCTGACCGTAAGGAGGTGCTACGCTGCGTGCGCGCAATATCATGCAAGTGCTTGCAAGGCCAATGACTCCCAATCAAAGCCCTTGACTAGCGAGAGCACTCAATTCCACGGATTAAGCCCAGCCGAGTACGGGCGGCTGGAAATTGATCTCTGCAATGCATACATCACAATCTCCTACAGCCACGAGTGGGATAAAGTTACACATACCAAGCCATTGTATGGCAAAGCAAACAAACACAACAACCCAAACAACTGACCAGCTGCCAACAATCTCATACAGCCACGAAGGTCCATGTCCACCTCTGACCGTAAGGAGGTGCTACGCTGCGTGCGCGCAATATCATGCAAGTGCTTGCAAGGCCAATGACTCCCAATCAAAGCCCTTGACTAGCGAGAGCACTCAATTCCACGGATTAAGCCCAGCCGAGTACGGCCGGCTGGAAATTGATCTCTGCAATGCATACATCACAATCTCCTACAGCCACGAGTGGGATAAAGTTACACATACCAAGCCATTGTATGGCAAAGCAAACAAACACAACAACCCAAACAACTGACCAGCTGCCAACAATCTCATACAGCCACGAAGGTCCATGTCCACCTCTGACCGTAAGGAGGTGCTACGCTGCGTGCGCGCAATATCATGCAAGTGCTTGCAAGGCCAATGACTCCCAATCAAAGCCCTTGACTAGCGAAAGCACTCAACTCCACAGATTAAGCCCAGCCGAGTACGGCCGGCTGGAAATTGGTCTCTGCAATGCATACATCGCAATCTCCTACAGCCACGAGTGGGATAAAGTTACACATACCAAGCCATTGTATGGCAAAGCAAACAAACACAACAACCCAAACAACTGACCAGCTGCCAACAATCTCATACAGCCACGAAGGTCCATGTCCACCCTTGACCGTAAGGAGGTGCTACGCTGCGTGCGCGCAATATCATGCAAGTGCTTGCAAGGCCAATGACTCCCAATCAAAGCCCTTAACTAGCGAGAGCACTCAACTCCACAGATTAAGCCCAGCCGGGTACGGCCGGCTGGAAATTGGTCTCTGCAATGCATACATCGCAATCTCCTACAGCCACGAGTGGGATAAAGTTACACATACCAAGCCATTGTATGGCAAAGCAAACAAACACAACAACCCAAACAACTGACCAGCTGCCAACAATCTCATACAGCCACGAAGGTCCATGTCCACCTCTGACCGTAAGGAGGTGCTACGCTGCGTGCGCGCAATATCATGCAAGTGCTTGCAAGGCCAATGACTCCCAATCAAAGCCCTTGACTAGCGAGAGCACTCAACTCCACAGATTAAGCCCAGCCGAGTACGGCCGGCTGGAAATTGGTCTCTGCAATGCATACATCGCAATCTCCTACAGCCACGAGTGGGATAAAGTTACACATACCAAGCCATTGTATGGCAAAGCAAACAAACACAACAACCCAAACAACTGACCAGCTGCCAACAATCTCATACAGCCACGAAGGTCCATGTCCACCTCTGACCGTAAGGAGGTGCTACACTGCGTGCGCGCAATATCATGCAAGTGCTTGCAAGGCCAATGACTCCCAATCAAAGCCCTTAACTAGCGAGAGCACTCAACTCCACAGATTAAGCCCAGCCGAGTACGGCCGGCTGGAAATTGGTCTCTGCAATGCATACATCGCAATCTCCTACAGCCACGAGTGGGATAAAGTTACACATACCAAGCCATTGTATGGCAAAGCAAACAAACACAACAACCCAAACAACTGACCAGCTGCCAACAATCTCATACAGCCACGAAGGTCCATGTCCACCTCTGACCGTAAGGAGGTGCTACGCTGCGTGCGCGCAATATCATGCAAGTGCTTGCAAGGCCAATGACTCCCAATCAAAGCCCTTGACTAGCGAGAGCACTCAACTCCACAGATTAAGCCCAGCCGAGTACGGCCGGCTGGAAATTGGTCTCTGCAATGCATACATCGCAATCTCCTACAGCCACGAGTGGGATAAAGTTACACATACCAAGCCATTGTATGGCAAAGCAAACAAACACAACAACCCAAACAACTGACCAGCTGCCAACAATCTCATACAGCCACGAAGGTCCATGTCCACCTCTGACCGTAAGGAGGTGCTACGCTGCGTGCGCGCAATATCATGCAAGTGCTTGCAAGGCCAATGACTCCCAATCAAAGCCCTTGACTAGCGAGAGCACTCAACTCCACAGATTAAGCCCAGCCGAGTACGGCCGGCTGGAAATTGGTCTCTGCAATGCATACATCGCAATCTCCTACAGCCACGAGTGGGATAAAGTTACACATACCGGGCCTGTATGGCAAAGCAAACAAACACATCAAGCCAAACAACTGGCCAGCTGCCACAATCTCCTACAGCCACGAAGGTCCATGTCCACCTCTGACCATAAGGATTGATAAAGCTACACTTGACCATAAGGAGGTGCTACGCTGCGTGCGCGCAATATCATGCAAGTACAAGTTACACATACCGGGCCATTGTATGGCAAAGCAAACATACACATCAAGCCAAACAACTGATCAGCTGCCACACAAGCAACCAGCGAAGCTCACCTCAGCCAACAACCTGGACAACAGCCAAGTGCAACAATATTATGCAAGTGCTTGCAAGGCCAATGACTCCCAATCAAAGCCCTTGACTAGCGAAAGCACTCAACTCCACAGATTAAGCCCAGCCAAGTACGGCCGGCTGGAAATTGGTCTCTGCAATGCATACATCGCAATCTCCTACAGCCACGAGTGGGATAAAGTTACACATACCAAGCCATTGTATGGCAAAGCAAACAAACACAACAACCCAAACAACTGACCAGCTGCCAACAATCTCCTACAGCCACGAAGGTCCATGTCCACCTCTGACCGTAAGGAGGTGCTACGCTGCGTGCGTGCAATATCATGCAAGTGCTTGCAAGGCCAATGACTCCCAATCAAAGCCCTTGACTAGCGAGAGCACTCAATTCCACGGATTAAGCCCAGCCGAGTACGGGCGGCTGGAAATTGAACTCTGCAATGCATACATCACAATCTCCTACAGCCACGAGTGGGATAAAGTTACACATACCAAGCCATTGTATGGCAAAGCAAACAAACACAACAACCCAAACAACTGACCAGCTGCCAACAATCTCATACAGCCACGAAGGTCCATGTCCACCTCTGACCGTAAGGAGGTGCTACGCTGCGTGCGCGCAATATCATACAAGTGCTTGCAAGGCCAATGACTCCCAATCAAAGCCCTTGACTAGCGAGAGCACTCAACTCCACAGATTAAGCCCAGCCGAGTACGGCCGGCTGGAAATTGGTCTCTGCAATGCATACATCGCAATCTCCTACAGCCACGAGTGGGATAAAGTTACACATACCAAGCCATTGTATGGCAAAGCAAACAAACACAACAACCCAAACAACTGACCAGCTGCCAACAATCTCATACACCCACGAAGGTCCATGTCCACCTCTGACCGTAAGGAGGTGCTACGCTGCGTGCGCGCAATGGCATGCAAGTGCTTGCAAGGCCGATGACTCCCAATCAAAGCCCTTGACTAGCGAGGACACTCAACTCCACGGATTGATCCTAGCCGAGGACGGGCGGCTGGAAATTGAACTCTGCAATGCATACATCACAATCTCCTACAGCCACGAGTGGGATAAAGTTACACATACCGGGCCTGTATGGCAAAGCAAACAAACACATCAAGCCAAACAACTGGCCAGCTGCCACAATCTCCTACAGCCACGAAGGTCCATGTCCACCTCTGACCATAAGGATTGATAACGCTACACTTGACCATAAGGAGGTGCTACGCTGCGTGCGCGCAATATCATGCAAGTACAAGTTACACATACCGGGCCATTGTATGGCAAAGCAAACATACACATCAAGCCAAACAACTGATCAGCTGCCACACAAGCAACCAGCGAAGCTCACCTCAGCCAACAACCTGGACAACAGCCAAGTGCAACAATATTATGCAAGTGCTTGCAAGGCCAATGACTCCCAATCAAAGCCCTTGACTAGCGAAAGCACTCAACTCCACAGATTAAGCCCAGCCGAGTACGGCCGGCTGGAAATTGGTCTCTGCAATGCATTCATCGCAATCTGCTACAGCCACGAGTGGGATAAAGTTACACATACCAAGCCATTGTATGGCAAAGCAAACATACACATCAAGCCAAACAACTGATCAGCTGCCACACAAGCAACCAGCGAAGCTCACCTCAGCCAAAAACCTGGACAACAGCCAAGTGCAACAATATTATGCAAGTGCTTGCAAGGCCAATGACTCCCAATCAAAGCCCTTTCCTGGAGCGTTTGATGATCTTGATTTTGGTTGATGTCCGGGTTGTGTGTTGGGATGCGTTCTAGTTCCCCAAGTTCTGGTGGTTGCTCGTTTGGCGGCCGCTCGCTTGTCTTCCTGGCTTGTTGTGTGTGTTAGCTTGATGTATTGATTTGCTTTGCCATACAATGGCCCGGTATGTGTAACTTGAAACAATCAAAGCCCTTGACTAGCGAAAGCACTCAACTCCACAGATTAAGCCCAGCCGAGTACGGCCGGCTGGAAATTGGTCTCTGCAATGCATACATCGCAATCTCCTACAGCCACGAGTGGGATAAAGTTACACATACCAAGCCATTGTATGGCAAAGCAAACAAACACAACAACCCAAACAACTGACCAGCTGCCAACAATCTCATACAGCCACGAAGGTCCATGTCCACCTCTGACCGTAAGGAGGTGCTACGCTGCGTGCGCGCAATATCATGCAAGTGCTTGCAAGGCCAATGACTCCCAATCAAAGCCCTTGACTAGCGAGAGCACTCAATTCCACGGATTAAGCCCAGCCGAGTACGGGCGGCTGGAAATTGATCTCTGCAATGCATACATCACAATCTCCTACACCCACGAAGGTCTGTCCACCTCTGACCATAAGGAGGTGCTACGCTGCGTGCGCGCAATATCATGCAACTGCTTGCAAGGTCAATGACTCCCAATCAAAGCCCTTGACTAGCGAGAGCACTCAATTCCACGGATTAAGCCCAGCCGAGTACGGGCGGCTGGAAATTGAACTCTGCAATGCATACATCACAATCTCCTACAGCCACGAGTGGGATAAAGTTACACATACCGGGCCTGTATGGCAAAGCAAACAAACACATCAAGCCAAACAACTGGCCAGCTGCCACAATCTCCTACAGCCACGAAGGTCCATATCCACCTCTGACCATAAGGATTGATAAAGCTACACTTGACCATAAGGAGGTGCTACGCTGCGTGCGCGCAATATCATGCAAGTACAAGTTACACATACCGGGCCATTGTATGGCAAAGCAAACATACACATCAAGCCAAACAACTGATCAGCTGCCACACAAGCAACCAGCGAAGCTCACCTCAGCCAACAACCTGGACAACAGCCAAGTGCAACAATATTATGCAAGTGCTTGCAAGGCCAATGACTCCCAATCAAAGCCCTTGACTAGCGAAAGCACTCAACTCCACAGATTAAGCCCAGCCGAGTACGGCCGGCTGGAAATTGGTCTCTGCAATGCATTCATCGCAATCTCCTACAGCCACGAGTGGGATAAAGTTACACATACCGGGCCATTGTATGGCAAAGCAAACATACACATCAAGCCAAACAACTGATCAGCTGCCACACAAGCAACCAGCGAAGCTCACCTCAGCCAACAACCTGGACAACAGCCAAGTGCAACAATATTATGCAAGTGCGTGCAAGGCCAATGACTCCCAATCAAAGCTCTTGACTAGCGAAAGCACTCAACTCCACAGATTAAGCCCAGCCGAGTACGGCCGGCTGGAAATTGGTCTCTGCAATGCATACATCGCAATCTCCTACAGCCACGAGTGGGATAAAGTTACACATACCAAGCCAAGCCATTGTATGGCAAAGCAAACAAACACAACAACCCAAACAACTGACCAGCTGCCAACAATCTCATACAGCCACGAAGGTCCATGTCCACCTCTGACCGTAAGGAGGTGCTACGCTGCGTGCGCGCAATATCATGCAAGTGCTTGCAAGGTCAATGACTCCCAATCAAAGCCCTTGACTAGCGAGAGCACTCAATTCCACGGATTAAGCCCAGCCGAGTACGGGCGGCTGGAAATTGATCTCTGCAATGCATACATCACAATCTCCTACACCCACGAAGGTCCATGTCCACCTCTGACCATGAGGAGGTGCTACGCTGCGTGCGCGCAATGACTGTCATGATGAGTCATCAAGCACTCAAGTATATATATGACCAGATCCTCGAAGGAAGTAGTACACCTTCGGGTGGGCGCTTTTCCTGACATGGTATCGGTGAGAGTGGTCATAGAGAGGATCTTAACCTCCATAGACGCAGGTTCGAATCCGGGTAGCTGCACCCGGATCCGCGTCCGCCCCCAAGTTTGTCTCCTCAGATCCTAGTCAGCGGTCCTTGAGTGAGGGGGGGTGTCATGATGAGTCATCAAGCACTCAAGTATATATATGACCAGATCCTCGAAGGAAGTAGTACACCTTCGGGTGGGCGCTTTTCCTGACAATGACATGCAAGTGCTTGCAAGGCCGATGACTCCCAATCAAAGCCCTTGACTAGCGAGGACACTCAACTCCACGGATTGATCCTAGCCGAGGACGGGCGGCTGGAAATTGAACTCTGCAATGCATACATCACAATCTCCTACAGCCACGAGTTGGATAAAGTTACACATACCGGGCCTGTATGGCAAAGCAAACAAACACATCAAGCCAAACAACTGGCCAGCTGCCACAATCTCCTACAGCCACGAAGGTCCATGTCCACCTCTGACCATAAGGATTGATAAAGCTACACTTGACCATAAGGAGGTGCTACGCTGCGTGCGCGCAATATCATGCAAGTACAAGTTACACATACCGGGCCATTGTATGGCAAAGTAAACATACACATCAAGCCAAACAACTGATCAGCTGCCACACAAGCAACCAGCGAAGCTCACCTCAGCCAACAACCTGGACAACAGCCAAGTGCAACAATATTATGCAAGTGCTTGCAAGGCCAATGACTCCCAATCAAAGCCCTTGACTAGCGAAAGCACTCAACTCCACAGATTAATCCCAGTCGAGTACGGCCGGCTGGAAATTGGTCTTTGCAATGCATACATCGCAATCTCCTACAGCCACGAGTGGGATAAAGTTACACATACCAAGCCATTGTATGGCAAAGCAAACAAACACAACAACCTAAACAACTGACCAGCTGCCAACAATCTCCTACAGCCACGAAGGTCTATGTCCACCTCTGACCGTAAGGAGGTGCTACGCTGCGTGCGCGCAATATCATGCAAGTGCTTGCAAGGCCAATGACTCCCAATCAAAGCCCTTGACTAGCGAGAGCACTCATTCCACGGATTAAGCCAAGCCGAGTACGGGCGGCTGGAAATTGAACTCTGCAATGCATACATCACAATCTCCTACAGCCACGAGTGGGATAAAGTTACACATACCGGGCCTGTATGGCAAAGCAAACAAACACATCAAGCCAAACAACTGACCAGCTGCCACAATCTCCTACAGCCACGAAGGTCCATGTCCACCTCTGACCATAAGGATTGATTTTTGCTGTGATGCTTTCTTGTTGTTGCTGGTGTGGCAGCCGGTCGCTGGTTTGGCTTGATGTTGTTTGTTTGCTTTGCCATACAATGGCTAGATATGTGTAACTTAGTAATCTGACCATAAGGATTGATAAAGTTACACTTGACCATAAGGAGGTGCTACGCTGCGTGCGCGCAATATCATGCAAGTGCTTGCAAGGCCAATGACTCCCAATCAAAGCCCTTGACTAGCGAAAGCACTCAACTCGGCAGATTAAGCCCAGCCGAGTACGGCCGGCTGGAAATTGGTCTCTGCAATGCATACATCGCAATCTCCTACAGCCACGAGTGGGATCAAGTTACACATACCAAGCCATTGTATGGCAAAGCAAACAAACACAACAACCCAAACAACTGACCAGCTGCCAACAATCTCCTACAGCCACGAAGGTCCATGTTCACCTCTGACCGTAAGGAGGTGCTACGTTGCGTGCGCGCAATATCATGCAAGTGCTTGCAAGGCCAATGACTCCCAATCAAAGCCCTTGACTAGCGAGAGCACTCAATTCCACGGATTAAGCCCAGCCGAGTACGGGCGGCTGGAAATTGAACTCTGCAATGCATACATCACAATCTCCTACAGCCACGAGTGGGATAAAGTTACACATACTAAGCCATTGTATGGCAAAGCAAACAAACACAACAACCCAAACAACTGACCAGCTGCCAACAATCTCCTACAGCCACGAAGGTCCATGTCCACCTCTGACCGTAAGGAGGTGCTACGCTGCGTGCGCGCAATATCATGCAAGTGCTTGCAAGGCCAATGACTCCCAATCAAAGCCCTTGACTAGCGAAAGCACTCAACTCCACAGATTAAGCCCAGCCGAGTACGGCCGGCTGGAAATTGGTCTCTGCAATGCATACATCGCAATCTCCTACAGCCACGAGTGGGATAAAGTTACACATACCAAGCCATTGTATGGCAAAGCAAACAAACACAACAACCCAAACAACTGACCAGCTGCCAACAATCTCCTACAGCCACGAAGGTCTATGTCCACCTCTGACCGTAAGGAGGTGCTACGCTGCGTGCGCGCAATATCATGCAAGTGCTTGCAAGGCCAATGACTCCCAATCAAAGCCCTTGACTAGCGAGAGCACTCATTCCACGGATTAAGCCAAGCCGAGTACGGGCGGCTGGAAATTGAACTCTGCAATGCATACATCACAATCTCCTACAGCCACGAGTGGGATAAAGTTACACATACCGGGCCTGTATGGCAAAGCAAACAAACACATCAAGCCAAACAACTGACCAGCTGCCACAATCTCCTACAGCCACGAAGGTCCATGTCCACCTCTGACCATAAGGATTGATTTTTGCTGTGATGCTTTCTTGTTGTTGCTGGTGTGGCGGCCGGTCGCTGGTTTGGCTTGATGTTGTTTGTTTGCTTTGCCATACAATGGCTAGATATGTGTAACTTAGTAATCTGACCATAAGGATTGATAAAGTTACACTTGACCATAAGGAGGTGCTACGCTGCGTGCGCGCAATATCATGCAAGTGCTTGCAAGGCCAATGACTCCCAATCAAAGCCCTTGACTAGCGAAAGCACTCAACTCGGCAGATTAAGCCCAGCCGAGTACGGCCGGCTGGAAATTGGTCTCTGCAATGCATACATCGCAATCTCCTACAGCCACGAGTGGGATCAAGTTACACATACCAAGCCATTGTATGGCAAAGCAAACAAACACAACAACCCAAACAACTGACCAGCTGCCAACAATCTCCTACAGCCACGAAGGTCCATGTTCACCTCTGACCGTAAGGAGGTGCTACGTTGCGTGCGCGCAATATCATGCAAGTGCTTGCAAGGCCAATGACTCCCAATCAAAGCCCTTGACTAGCGAGAGCACTCAATTCCACGGATTAAGCCCAGCCGAGTACGGGCGGCTGGAAATTGAACTCTGCAATGCATACATCACAATCTCCTACAGCCACGAGTGGGATAAAGTTACACATACTAAGCCATTGTATGGCAAAGCAAACAAACACAACAACCCAAACAACTGACCAGCTGCCAACAATCTCCTACAGCCACGAAGGTCCATGTCCACCTCTGACCGTAAGGAGGTGCTACGCTGCGTGCGCGCAATATCATGCAAGTGCTTGCAAGGCCAATGACTCTCAATCAAAGCCCTTGACTAGCGAAAGCACTCAACTCCACAGATTAAGCCCAGCCGAGTACGGCCGGCTGGAAATTGGTCTCTGCAATGCATACATCGCAATCTCCTACATCCACGAGTGGGATAAAGTTACACATACCAAGCCATTGTATGGCAAAGCAAACAAACACAACAACCCAAACAACTGACCAGCTGCCAACAATCTCCTACAGCCACGAAGGTCCATGTCCACCTCTGACCGTAAGGAGGTGCTACGTTGCGTGCGCGCAATATCATGCAAGTGCTTGCAAGGCCAATGACTCCCAATCAAAGCCCTTGACTAGCGAGTGCACTCAATTCCACGGATTAAGCCCAGCCGAGTACGGGCGGCTGGAAATCGAACTCTGCAATGCATACATCGCAATCTCCTACAGCCACGAGTGGGATAAAGTTACACATACCGGGCCTGTATGGCAAAGCAAACAAACACATCAAGCCAAACAACTGACCAGCTGCCACAATCTCCTACAGCCACGAAGGTCCATGTCCACCTCTGACCATAAGGATTGATTTTTGCTGTGATGCTTTCTTGTTGTTGCTGGTGTGGCAGCCGGTCGCTGGTTTGGCTTGATGTTGTTTGTTTGCTTTGCCATACAATGGCTAGATATGTGTAACTTAGTAATCTGACCATAAGGATTGATAAAGTTACACTTGACCATAAGGAGGTGCTACGCTGCGTGCGCGCAATATCATGCAAGTGCTTGCAAGGCCAATGACTCCCAATCAAAGCCCTTGACTAGCGAGAGCACTCAACTCCACAGATTAAGCCCAGCCGAGTACGGCCGGCTGGAAATTGGTCTCTGCAATGCATACATCGCAATCTCCTACAGCCACGAGTGGGATAAAGTTACACATACCAAGCCATTGTATGGCAAAGCAAACAAACACAACAACCCAAACAACTGACCAGCTGCCAACAATCTCATACAGTCACGAAGGTCCATGTCCACCTCTGACCGTAAGGAGGTGCTACGCTGCGTGCGCGCAATATCATGCAAGTGCTTGCAAGGTCAATGACTCCCAATCAAAGCCCTTGACTAGCGAGAGCACTCAATTCCACGGATTAAGCCCAGCCAAGTACGGGCGGCTGGAAATTGATCTCTGCAATGCATACATCACAATCTCCTACACCCACGAAGGTCCATGTCCACCTCTGACCATGAGGAGGTGCTACGCTGCGTGCGCGCAATGACATGCAAGTGCTTGCAAGGCCGATGACTCCCAATCAAAGCCCTTGACTAGCGAGGACACTCAACTCCACGGATTGATCCTAGCCGAGGACGGGCGGCTGGAAATTGAACTCTGCAATGCATACATCACAATCTCCTACAGCCACGAGTTGGATAAAGTTACACATACCGGGCCTGTATGGCAAAGCAAACAAACACATCAAGCCAAACTAGTATGTGTAACTTGACTAGCCAAACAACTGGCCAGCTGCCACAATCTCCTACAGCCACGAAGGTCCATGTCCACCTCTGACCATAAGGATTGATAAAGCTACACTTGACCATAAGGAGGTGCTACGCTGCGTGCGCGCAATATCATGCAAGTACAAGTTACACATACCGGGCCATTGTATGGCAAAGTAAACATACACATCAAGCCAAACAACTGATCAGCTGCCACACAAGCAACCAGCGAAGCTCACCTCAGCCAACAACCTGGACAACAGCCAAGTGCAACAATATTATGCAAGTGCTTGCAAGG
The DNA here is from genome assembly GCA_023078555.1 of Ulva prolifera. NCBI lineage: Eukaryota > Viridiplantae > Chlorophyta > Ulvophyceae > Ulvales > Ulvaceae > Ulva > Ulva prolifera. Next base: position 2,243,878 of record CM041201.1, on the reverse strand, counting down.
CCAATGACTCCCAATCAAAGCCCTTGACTAGCGAAAGCACTCAACTCCACAGATTAATCCCAGTCGAGTACGGCCGGCTGGAAATTGGTCTTTGCAATGCATACATCGCAATCTCCTACAGCCACGAGTGGGATAAAGTTACACATACCAAGCCATTGTATGGCAAAGCAAACAAACACAACAACCCAAACAACTGACCAGCTGCCAACAATCTCCTACAGCCACGAAGGTCCATGTCCACCTCTGACCGTAAGGAGGTGCTACGCTGCGTGCGCGCAATATCATGCAAGTGCTTGCAAGGCCAATGACTCCCAATCAAAGCCCTTGACTAGCGAGAGCACTCATTCCACGGATTAAGCCAAGCCGAGTACGGGCGGCTGGAAATTGAACTCTGCAATGCATACATCACAATCTCCTACAGCCACGAGTGGGATAAAGTTACACATACCGGGCCTGTATGGCAAAGCAAACAAACACATCAAGCCAAACAACTGACCAGCTGCCAACAATCTCCTACAGCCACGAAGGTCCATGTTCACCTCTGACCGTAAGGAGGTGCTACGTTGCGTGCGCGCAATATCATGCAAGTGCTTGCAAGGCCAATGACTCCCAATCAAAGCCCTTGACTAGCGAGTGCACTCAATTCCACGGATTAAGCCCAGCCGAGTACGGGCGGCTGGAAATTGAACTCTGCAATGCATACATCACAATCTCCTACAGCCACGAGTGGGATAAAGTTACACATACTAAGCCATTGTATGGCAAAGCAAACAAACACAACAACCCAAACAACTGACCAGCTGCCAACAATCTCCTACAGCCACGAAGGTCCATGTCCACCTCTGACCGTAAGGAGGTGCTACGCTGCGTGCGCGCAATATCATGCAAGTGCTTGCAAGGCCAATGACTCCCAATCAAAGCCCTTGACTAGCGAGAGCACTCAATTCCACGGATTAAGCCCAGCCGAGTACGGGCGGCTGGAAATTGAACTCTGCAATGCATACATCACAATCTCATACAGCCACGAGTGGGATAAAGTTACACATACCGGGCCTGTATGGCAAAGCAAACAAACACATCAAGCCAAACAATTGATCAGCTGCCACACAAGCAACCAGCGAAGCTCACCTCAGCCAAACACCTGGACAACAGCCAAGTGCAACAATATTATGCAAGTGCTTGCAAGGCCAATGACTCCCAATCAAAGCCCTTGACTAGCGAAAGCACTCAACTCCACAGATTAAGCCCAGCCGAGTACGGCCGGCTGGAAATTGGTCTCTGCAATGCATACATCACAATCTCCTACAGCCACGAGTGGGATAAAGTTACACATACTAAGCCATTGTATGGCAAAGCAAACAAACACAACAACCCAAACAACTGACCAGCTGCCAACAATCTCCTACAGCCACGAAGGTCCATGTCCACCTCTGACCGTAAGGAGGTGCTACGTTGCGTGCGCGCAATATCATGCAAGTGCTTGCAAGGCCAATGACTCCCAATCAAAGCCCTTGACTAGCGAGAGCACTCAATTCCACGGATTAAGCCCAGCCGAGTACGGGCGGCTGGAAATTGAACTCTGCAATGCATACATCACAATCTCCTACAGCCACGAGTGGGATAAAGTTACACATACTAAGCCATTGTATGGCAAAGCAAACAAACACAACAACCCAAACAACTGACCAGCTGCCAACAATCTCCTACAGCCACGAAGGTCCATGTCCACCTCTGACCGTAAGGAGGTGCTACGCTGCGTGCGCGCAATATCATGCAAGTGCTTGCAAGGCCAATGACTCCCAATCAAAGCCCTTGACTAGCGAAAGCACTCAACTCCACAGATTAAGCCCAGCCGAGTACGGCCGGCTGGTAATTAGTCAAGTTACACATACCGGGCCATTGTATGGCAAAGCAAATCAATACATCAAGCTAACACACACAACAAGCCAGTAAGACAAGCGAGCGGCCGCCAAACGAGCAACCACCAGATGTTGGGGAACCAGAACGCATCCCAACACACAACCCGGACATCAACCAAAATCAAGATCATCAAACGCCCTAGGAACAGAGCTCTCAACCCAGAAAGGCATCCACCGGCACATCAAGGCCTTGGGTGAAATAAGCCTTGGCTGGTAATTGGTCTCTGCAATGCATACATCGCAATCTCCTACAGCCACGAGTGGGATAAAGTTACACATACCAAGCCATTGTATGGCAAAGCAAACAAACACAACAACCCAAACAACTGACCAGCTGCCAACAATCTCCTACAGCCACGAAGGTCCATGTTCACCTCTGACCGTAAGGAGGTGCTACGTTGCGTGCGCGCAATATCATGCAAGTGCTTGCAAGGCCAATGACTCCCAATCAAAGCCCTTGACTAGCGAGAGCACTCAATTCCACGGATTAAGCCCAGCCGAGTACGGGCGGCTGGAAATTGAACTCTGCAATGCATACATCACAATCTCCTACAGCCACGAGTGGGATTAAGTTACACATACTAAGCCATTGTATGGCAAAGCAAACAAACACAACAACCCAAACAACTGACCAGCTGCCAACAATCTCCTACAGCCACGAAGGTCCATGTCCACCTCTGACCGTAAGGAGGTGCTACGCTGCGTGCGCGCAATATCATGCAAGTGCTTGCAAGGCCAATGACTCCCAATCAAAGCCCTTGACTAGCGAAAGCACTCAACTCCACAGATTAAGCCCAGCCGAGTACGGCCGGCTGGTAATTGGTCTCTGCAATGCATACATCGCAATCTCCTACAGCCACGAGTGGGATAAAGTTACACATACCAAGCCATTGTATGACAAAGCAAACAAACACAACAACCCAAACAACTGACCAGCTGCCAACAATCTCCTACAGCCACGAAGGTCCATGTCCACCTCTGACCGTAAGGAGGTGCTACGTTGCGTGCGCGCAATATCATGCAAGTGCTTGCAAGGCCAATGACTCCCAATCAAAGCCCTTGACTAGCGAGTGCACTCAATTCCACGGATTAAGCCCAGCCGAGTACGGGCGGCTGGAAATTGAACTCTGCAATGCATACATCACAATCTCCTACAGCCACGAGTGGGATAAAGTTACACATACTAAGCCATTGTATGGCAAAGCAAACAAACACAACAACCCAAACAACTGACCAGCTGCCAACAATCTCCTACAGCCACGAAGGTCCATGTCCACCTCTGACCGTAAGGAGGTGCTACGCTGCGTGCGCGCAATATCATGCAAGTGCTTGCAAGGCCAATGACTCCCAATCAAAGCCCTTGACTAGCGAGAGCACTCAATTCCACGGATTAAGCCCAGCCGAGTACGGGCGGCTGGAAATTGAACTCTGCAATGCATACATCACAATCTCATACAGCCACGAGTGGGATAAAGTTACACATACCGGGCCTGTATGGCAAAGCAAACAAACACATCAAGCCAAACAATTGATCAGCTGCCACACAAGCAACCAGCGAAGCTCACCTCAGCCAAGAACCTGGACAACAGCCAAGTGCAACAATATTATGCAAGTGCTTGCAAGGCCAATGACTCCCAATCAAAGCCCTTGACTAGCGAAAGCACTCAACTCCACAGATTAAGCCCAGCCGAGTACGGCCGGCTGGAAATTGGTCTCTGCAATGCATACATCACAATCTCCTACAGCCACGAGTGGGATAAAGTTACACATACCAAGCCATTGTATGGCAAAGCAAACAAACACAACAACCCAAACAACTGACCAGCTGCCAACAATCTCCTACAGCCACGAAGGTCCATGTCCACCTCTGACCGTAAGGAGGTGCTACGCTGCGTGCGCGCAATATCATGCAAGTGCTTGCAAGGCTAATGACTCCCAATCAAAGCCCTTGACTAGCGAAAGCACTCAACTCCACAGATTAAGCCCAGCCGAGTACGGCCGGCTGGAAATTGGTCTCTGCAATGCATACATCGCAATCTCCTACAGCCACGAGTGGGATAAAGTTACAGATACCAAGCCATTGTATGGCAAAGCATACAAACACAACAACCCAAACAACTGACCAGCTGCCAACAATCTCCTACAGCCACGAAGGTCCATGTCCACCTCTGACCGTAAGGAGGTGCTACGTTGCGTGCGCGCAATATCATGCAAGTGCTTGCAAGGCCAATGACTCCCAATCAAAGCCCTTGACTAGCGAGAGCACTCAATTCCACGGATAAAGCCCAGCCGAGTACGGCCGGCTGGTAATTGGTCTCTGCAATGCATACATCGCAATCTCCTACAGCCACGAGTGGGATAAAGTTACACATACCAAGCCATTGTATGACAAAGCAAACAAACACAACAACCCAAACAACTGACCAGCTGCCAACAATCTCCTACAGCCACGAAGGTCCATGTCCACCTCTGACCGTAAGGAGGTGCTACGTTGCGTGCGCGCAATATCATGCAAGTGCTTGCAAGGCCAATGACTCCCAATCAAAGCCCTTGACTAGCGAGTGCACTCAATTCCACGGATTAAGCCCAGCCGAGTACGGGCGGCTGGAAATTGAACTCTGCAATGCATACATCACAATCTCCTACAGCCACGAGTGGGATAAAGTTACACATACTAAGCCATTGTATGGCAAAGCAAACAAACACAACAACCCAAACAACTGACCAGCTGCCAACAATCTCCTACAGCCACGAAGGTCCATGTCCACCTCTGACCGTAAGGAGGTGCTACGCTGCGTGCGCGCAATATCATGCAAGTGCTTGCAAGGCCAATGACTCCCAATCAAAGCCCTTGACTAGCGAGAGCACTCAATTCCACGGATTAAGCCCAGCCGAGTACGGGCGGCTGGAAATTGAACTCTGCAATGCATACATCACAATCTCCTACAGCCACGAGTGGGATAAAGTTACACATACCAAGCCATTGTATGGCAAAGCAAACAAACACAACAACCCAAACAACTGACCAGCTGCCAACAATCTCCTACAGCCACGAAGGTTGGCAGCCGGTCGCTGGTTTGGCTTGATGTTGTTTGTTTGCTTTGCCATACAATGGCCAGATATGTGTAACTTATCCACAGCCACGAAGGTCCATGTCCACCTCTGACCGTAAGGAGGTGCTACGCTGCGTGCGCGCAATATCATGCAAGTGCTTGCAAGGCCAATGACTCCCAATCAAAGCCCTTGACTAGCGAAAGCACTCAACTCCACAGATTAAGCCCAGCCGAGTACGGCCGGCTGGAAATTGGTCTCTGCAATGCATACATCGCAATCTCCTACAGCCACGAGTGGGATAAAGTTACACATACCAAGCCATTGTATGGCAAAGCAAACAAACACAACAACCCAAACAACTGACCAGCTGCCAACAATCTCCTACAGCCACGAAGGTCCATGTCCACCTCTGACCGTAAGGAGGTGCTACGTTGCGTGCGCGCAATATCATGCAAGTGCTTGCAAGGCCAATGACTCCCAATCAAAGCCCTTGACTAGCGAGAGCACTCAATTCCACGGATTAAGCCCAGCCGAGTACGGGCGGCTGGAAATTGAACTCTGCAATGCATACATCACAATCTCCTACAGCCACGAGTGGGATAAAGTTACACATACTAAGCCATTGTATGGCAAAGCAAACAAACACAACAACCCAAACAACTGACCATTATCAAGTTACACATATCTGGCCATTGTATGGCAAAGCAAACAAACAACTGACCAGCTGCCAACAATCTCCTACAGCCACGAAGGTCCATGTCGACCTCTGACCGTAAGGAGGTGCTACGCTGCGTGCGCGCAATATCATGCAAGTGCTTGCAAGGCCAATGACTCCAAATCAAAACCCTTGACTAGCGAGAGCACTCAATTCCCCGGATTAAGCCCAGCCGAGTACGGGCGGCTGGAAATTGAACTCTGCAATGCATACATCACAATCTCCTACAGCCACAGGAGCTGTCAATATCCTGTTAGATGCAGCGGATCACATCCAGATCACATCCAGATCTTCTTCATGGACAACCAGACAGCTGATCAGCTCATCACCTGATGAGGTGTCCACCGTGTGGTGCTTGTGTAGCATGCATGCTCGTGATCTGGACTTATGAGCTGCTGACCTCCACCAACACACATCTGCACACTGCTGCAGGGCACACGCATGTCAGGCAGAGTAGACCTGGGTTTACTTCACTGGTTCCTATCAACAACAGACACATCAGATCATCTTTTTATAGGAAGAGGATTGGCTGCGCAAAGGACATTGACCACTCTACATGACCACTCCACATGATGACATGACAGCAGGGCTTTAACACCTGGAAACCCTCCTCCGACAATGGTTCACAACGCACAGGGCCGCCTTGCCTCCCCTTGGTTTCACTCCTGACTCTTCGTCCATTGTATTCGTGACGCTACTGTGGCGCTCTGCTCCTGTGCGCCGCAGGCCTGCGAACACGATTCGCAGTAGATATTGGCATTTGATTAATTAGATTTGTTTTATGGTCCATTTGTCTGTGTTTAGAGCTGCGCTGTGGAAGTTTCGAGTGCTGTAACGACAGCGGTCGTACAGCCCAGCGCCTAGGAGCACGAGCGTTCTCGTGAATTCAATGCCAATATACTTTATCTATTTCGTTAAAAGACTGCTGCGTTTAGGTTAGGTCCTCGCGTTCCAGACGGTGCCTTGTTGCCGTGGCTGTAAGTTGCAGTCCCGGTGGCTCTGTCTGTGAAGCGACTAGGAGCGGAGCTAAAAGAACCCGCCCGCGAAGCACAAAAAGAAAACAAAGTGCCAGGTTTACATTTTATGACGACGCTCGGTTAGAGCATGTCCTCGACGTCGAAGAGAAGGCGTTCTGGGACGCCTGAAGGCGTCGCAGCTCCAGCACGCTCGCCCATCAAGCTCCAGCGCGCTGTGCTACATCCAGAAGCAAAAGATGAAGCAGCAGCTGCAAGATCTGATGGCGAGCGCTGCTTGCAAGGCAGCGCCGTAGAGGTCGAAGTTGAGGACAGCAAAGCAGATGAGACTCCACATGAACCGCCTTCTCTGTTCCTAGAGCGTTTGATGATCTTGATTTTGGTTGATGTCCGGGTTGTGTGTTGGGAGGCGTTCTAGTTCCCCAAGTTCTGGTGGTTGCTCGTTTGGCGGCCGCTCGCTTGTCTTATTGGCTTGTTGTGTGTGTTAGCTTGGTGTATTGATTTGCTTTGCCATACAATGGCCCGGTATGTGTAACTTGAATACATGAACCGCCAGCAGCCGCTAGCCGGCTCCAGAAGCAGCTCGCAACCAAGTTGCGAGTTGAATCTGTGCCAGCTAGCGCTCCGCGGTCACGGCGGGCGAAGCTCAGAGAGGACCCCGGTCCACCCTCGGGCCAGCCTTCCCGGAGCAGCTCTGAGGAACCTCCCTGCACTGAAGAAGCAGCCAAGGCTGCTCCAGCTGCTGAAGGTCCGTCTAGCACATCAGCCCAATGGCCCGGTATGTGTAACTTGACTAGCACATCAGCCACGCCAGCCCCAGCGCCCACCCCTGCAGCAGCCACCGGAGCAGCGACGCCTACAGACGCACCTGGTGAGGCAGCCGGTCGCTGGTTTGGCTTGATGTTGTTTGTTTGCTTTGCCATACAATGGCTAGATATGTGTAACTTAGTAGACAGACGCAACACCAGCGCATCGACCATCCTCCGACCGCACGATTCCTACCAATGATGAACCCACCGACCGTGGAGCCACAGCCAGCGCAGGCGCCGCGCACCCCGTGGAGCAGCCTCAGCCGGACCTTCCCCCGCCGCCACCCCCGCCGCCAGCCCAGCCCGCCCCTGCCGACCCGCCTGCAGCCACTGCTGAACAGTCAGCACATGGCGCGGGTGCCGGCACGTGCGAGCAGCCCGCCCGGCCCGCAGCCGCCGCCACAGGCGCCGGTACAAGCCGCGGTGGCGCCGGCAGAGCGGCAAAGGGGCGTGGAGGCGGCCGGAAGCAAGCGTTGAGGAAGCACAAAGGGCTGCGCGCCGCCCAAGCCTGTCCACGCACAGGCCAACAACACGGCGGCAGCACCACCCGCAAGTTCATCAGGCGGGCAGTGTCAGAACACTCTGGTCCTCCTAATCTCAAGCTGTATGAGGCTGTGCCTTTGAGATACAACAAAACATCTTTCAGTCTTGCAAAGCTGCTACCTGTAGGCTGAGCAGTGAACCTAGCAAGAAATGACACAGCAAATGCAATATCAGGACGAGTGTTGTTGGCAATGTGGAGCAGGGCTCCGACGATGGACTTGTATTGCGAGACAGCTGCAACATCTGTGATGGTTGGACCTGCGGGGTCTTTGCTGAGATTGGTGATCATCGGGATTGCAATCGGCCATGCGTCCTTCAGTCCGTGCAGATCAATGAGCTTCTCGATGTGTCGTTGCTGCTTCAGGTGGATCGTGCGGGCTGCTCTGTTGCGTTGCATTGTCATCTGCAGGAAATACTTGGAATCTCCTGTGTCTTTGCCTGGAAACTTCGTCAAGATGGCCTTCTTGATGTTCTGAACACTGGTGAGTTGCTTTGCTGCGATCTGGATGTCGTCAACGTAGCAGAGGATCAAAACGAAGCCAAGCTGTTCTGTGTACAGCATGAAGAGTGCTCCATCACTCTGGCTCTGAGCAAATCCCAGAAGCACGAAGTAGGCCGTGATTGTCTTGTTCCACACACGTGGAGCCTGCTTCAGCCCATACAAACTCTTGTTGAGCATGCAAACCTGACCTGAGTCATCATCATACCCGTCTGGCTGCTTCATGAAGATCTTCTCTTCAACGGCTCCTTGGATGAATGCATTCTTGATGTCAATGGAATGACACACAAGATCAAAAGAGGCAACGATGGAGAGAAAAAGGCGCACGGTGCTGGCACGCACAACGGGGGCAAAGACCGCATTGTAGTCTATACCTTCTCTCTGATAAAACCCTTTTATCACCAAGCGGGCTTTGTAGCGTTCAATGGAGCCATCTGCATTGAGTTTCCGTTTGAAAACCCACTTGCAAGGAATGGCGTTTTTGCCTGATGGCAGCCGCACCAGCTCCCACGCATTCATGGAAACCAGGGAGGTGTACTCCTCTTCAACCGCCGCTTGCCACATGGGTGCCTCAGGTCCGGCGAGAGCTGCTGTCAGCGTCGTGGGCTCCGGGGGGAGCCCTACAGGTGAAAATTTACGTGCGAACTTTGGGGCAAGCCATGGAGATATTTTTGATATGGATCCTGAGGAGGCTGGTGGTGCACCAAGCGGACAGCAAATGACTGCCGGAGCAGCAGCAGCTGCACCTGCTTGGTGACCGGCAAGCGCATGAGCAGGTCGATCTCCCCGATCGCCTTCGCGGCAGCGGCTTTCAGCCGCGCGCGGACGAAGGCGTCGGTGCCGACGTGGGTGCCGACCACTGTGATGCCGTCCTCTTTGTGGGGCACGCCGGTGGACTGCTGGATGGCACGACACTCTTCGTGCGCCTCGGCACAGGGCGCAAATGTCCAGAGAAATAGGTTTAGTCTAGGCCAGTGTGAACATGCATGTAGTTGACGCACTTGTGTGATCATGAGGGTCGTGACAGAAGGGCGTACTCTGCATATATAGTCTAGATGTGGGTAGAGCTCTATCGAGTCTCACTGACCTTCCCTCTGTCACGATAGGTATGTCCATGTCTCTGCATCGTTCATGTCATGCTCCTGTCTCTGTAAGTCGAGTCTCACTGACCTTCCCTCTGTCACGACAGGTTATGGGCCTTTTTACGGATCCACTGCGATGAATCTCAAAGATGTGAAGTTAGGCTTAGATCTAACTCCCACCAACGCAGTCCAATGGTTCCATCGTATGGAGCTATTGCTGCGCAGCGTTAGTTGCTGGAAGGTGGTCACAGAGGACGAAGGCACAGAGTCGATCAAAAATGCTGCCCGGCTTGCAATCTCATGCAACGTCGGAGACGACCTGATACATATTGTCAGCACGTCAGCTACTCCCAAAGAGATATGGGATGCCTTGAAGAAGCAGTTCTCAGGCGTGAGCGCAGCACGGAAGATGGCTTTATCTCGCAGCCAAGCTTGCTTCCGAAAGTCTGCAGATGAGTCACTCGATCAGTTCATAACGAGAGCAGAGCAGCTCCGAGCTGAACTAGCATCAGCACAGATGTTGAAAGAAGAAGAATTTGTTCTAGTCTTCCTTGCAGCTTTAGATGAATCCTCATATACGTCATGGGCGCAAGCAATTGCAGCACAAGCAGAGCTTCCCACATTCGCGGATGTGACAGAGAATCTTCGTGGTACGTTTTACCAGAAGTTGCACACCACCGGTAGCACCTCGCAATCCGAGGCTTACCAGACAGGTAGTACCCACTCTCAGCAAGAGTGTGACTACTGCCACCACAAGGGTCACCATATCCTTCAATGTTTCAAATTGAAAAATGATCAGCAAGCAGCACAGAGTGATCCCGGGTACAAGCAAGGCAGAGGCCGTGATAGAGGCCGTGGCCGAGGCAGAGGCCGAGGCAGAGGTCGTGGCCGTGGCTCCTATGCCAACCACACCAGTGCATTTGTCTGCATCGCTGCAAACAAGGTTGCAACTGACAGGTCCAAGTGGTTATTCGACACAGCTTCGACTGACCACATGGTGAATGACCCCACCGTTCTCCATGATGCCAAGCCCTTCAGCTCCAAGTGCACAGTTGCCAACAAACAGACAGCCGAAGTCACCGCAGTTGGCACTGTGCAGCTCACCAACCATCATGGTAACCAGGTCACTCTCAAAGGCGTCTTGCTCGTCCCCACTCTACAGCACAACCTCATCTCTCTCAGCCGTGCAGACGAAGCAGGTTTGTCCTACTCTGGCCAAAACAACAAAATCATCCTCAGGGATCAGCGTACAGAGCTGCTGGTAGGGCCTTTGACAAATGGTCTCTACGAGGTGCGATGCAAGCCCGTGCTCTCGGGCTCCGCGCCTGACATACAGGCTGCCAACGTGTCCCACTCAGACAATGCCATCCTATGGCATCGCAGACTTGGCCATGCTGGCCACAGCACCCTTGCAAAGATGTCAAGAGGTGAAACAGTGCGCGGATTGCCGCCACCACAAGCATTTGAACAGCAGCTCCAATCAACAGCCGTATGCACACCATGTGCTGAAGGCAAGATGAAACGCAAACCATTTCCAGCCTCACACCAACGTGCAACCAAGAAGCTAGAGAAGCTTCATGTGGACATTGCTGGTCCTTTTGTGACGACACCGGGCAAGGCTAATTATTATCTCATGATTGTTGATGACTTCAGCAACTACAAGCTCGTAACTCCAATTGCTCGCAAGTCAGATGCTGCAGACTGCCTCATGGACATCATCCCGAGGCTTGAAAACAAGTACGATTCAAAAGTCCAGTACATGCGGTTTGATCGAGATGCAGTGTTCCTCTCAAACCGCATGAAAGCATGGTTCAAAAGCATTCACATTGAGCCACAGCCTACATCTGGCTACAGCCCGCCGGAGAACGGGCATGCTGAGCGCGGCATCGGCAGCACCTCGGACATTCGTGATGCCCTATTGTCGGATTCCGGTTTAAAGAATATATATTGGGCAGAGGCAGTGGTGCATGCTGCATACCTCTCCAATATCATGAGCAGCAATGGCGGCCCGTCCGCATGGGAGCTGCTCAAAGGCAGCAAGCCTGACATCAGTGACTTGCATGTGTGGGGCTGCACATGCCTCTACAAGATTCCAGCGCAGAAGCGCAAAAAGGGTGAGCTTCCGCCCAAATCTTCAGTGGGCAAGTTCCTTGGGTTTGCCCAGCCAAACTTCCAAGCATACAGAGTTTTGTTGCCCAGTGGTTCAGTCATCATCTCAAGGGATGTCAAGTTTGATGAATCAGCAGCACCTGCCAGCGATGCCCGGATTGACAACGACTGCTCTAATCTGATGGAGACAGCAATGCCGCATCCGCAGGTCAACCAGCAACCAGAGCAGCATGCGGAATGCTTTCAACGAGATCCACCGCACCGCCGTTGCGCGCGGGGTTTTGAAAGCGCTGCCGGAGCTGCTCCCGTTCTTCCAATTCGGGTACGGTGCCGCCACCCAACTCCATGTGGTGGGTGCCGCTAGCGGCACTGTGATTGAGTCGCAGCGTGGGGTGCGGCAGGGCGACCCGCTGGGGCCGCTGCTGTTTGCATTGGGCTTCCAGGAAGTCTTGACGGCACTAGCGGCAGCAGTCCCGGAGGCGCCCAGCATGTCGTACCTCGATGACTTCACTGCCGTGGGCCGCGGGCCTGCGTTGCGCAAGGTCCTAGGCCGCCTCTGCGGGGATGGTCCGGGCAGCGCGCGCTCGGTCGGCCTCACCATCGTGCCGGGTAAGAGTGGCGTGTTTGCGCCCTGTGCCGAGGCGCACGAAGAGTGTCGTGCCATCCAGCAGTCCACCGGCGTGCCCCACAGAGAGGACGGCATCACAGTGGTCGGCACCCACGTCGGCACCGACGCCTTCGTCCGCGCGCGGCTGAAAGCCGCTGCCGCGAAGGCAATCGCGGAGATCGATCGGCTCATGCGCTTGCCGGTCACCAAGCAGGTACAGCTGCTGCTGCTCCGGCAGTCATTTGCCGTCCGCATGGTGCACCACCAGCGCACGACCAGGTGGGAGCTCCTGGCCGAGTCGACACGCGCCCTCGAAGGCGTTGTCGTCGCCGCGGTGGCGAGCATTGCGCAGGTGCCGGTCACGCAGGATCCGTCTGGCGTGCTCGTTCAGATGAGCTCGGCAGTGCAGCAGATGTTGTTGCCGATTCGCCACGGCGGCCTTAGGCTGCGTATGACCCACCCAGTTGAGGCGAAAGCGGCGTTGCTCACCGGCGTCGCGGTGGCTCAACGGGTCGTTGCTGACGGCCCTGCCGTGTTCCAGCGGCTCGACGGGCCTGCCGCGCCGGCGATGCAGCGCGACTGGGACTGCATACGCGGCGTCTTGCCCGACGTCGAGGAGTGGGTTTCGAAGGTCTCCGACAAGATCGATGGTGGCTCACCGGCGGACTTCTCCAGCAAAGGAGTGCGTCATGTTCTCCCCTTTTTGCAGCATGCAGTGTCTAGGTCCATGGGTGACAAGGCCGGCAAGGCGTTCCTGGATGGCATGGACTTGAGCACAGAGGCAGGCAGGCTCGGTGCTGCTCGAGTGCGCAGTGCCCGCGGTGCCCCTGGCAGCGCCTTCTTGTCCGCCCTCCCTGGCCGGCGGCGGCTGTACACCACCATCGGTAACCACTCCCTCACCACCATCCTTCGCCACCGCCTCGGTGAGCGAGTCAGCGGCCCCGTGGAGATGCCGCCATGCGATTGCTCCGGCGAGAGCGTCGGACGCGGAGACCATGCTATGCTGTGTACTCGAAACAACAAGGATATTTCGTCGCGCCATGATGATTTTGCTCTTGCAATGCGCCATCTTCATTCTTGTGCTTCGGTGACCACGAGCATTGAGCCGCCGTATGCCGGCGTGCATGGGGAGCACGGGGCTGGGGCCGTGGGGGAGCACCGGGCGGACATCCTCGCGATCTTGCCGGGGGGGCGTCATGTCATGGTGGACGTGACGGTGACGCACCCGCTCGGGAAGAAAGCTTTGAGTAGGGGGTCGCACCTGGAGGATGCCTCAGCGGCGAAGGTCGCGGAGCAGCTCAAGCGGAGTGATTGGGAGAAGTTTGCTGATAAGCCGCAGTATGAGTTTGTTCCGTTTGCGGTTGAGTCCTATGGGAAGTTCGGGCCGCGGGCAGAGGAGTACATCAGGGAGTTGGGTGAGATTGCTGCGGCATCAGGCCGGGTCTCCAAGTCGGTGTTTGTGATGAATGCGTACAGGTTGCTTTCGTGTGTGTTGCAGAAGGGCAATGCCACAATGTATGCGCGCACACTGACGGCCGTCGCCCGGTCGTGCGGCAAGCATTTCACCCATGGCTTTGATGTTCCGGTGGATGACTTTGTGGGTTGAGTGCTCTGGTCGTGGGGCGTTTGATGCATTTGTGGTTGGTTGTTGTCTGGGATTTTTGCTTTGATGCTTTCTTGTGGTTGCTGGTGTGGCAGCCGGTCGCTGGTTTGGCTTGATGTTGTTTGTTTGCTTTGCCATACAATGGCCAGATATGTGTAACTTACGCCGAGCAACCAGAGCAGCCACCGCAACAGCCGCAGCTGCCACCGCAACAGCCACAGCCTGCCGTGCAACCACAGCAGCAACAGCCTGCCGTGCAGCCGGATCTTGTGCATCTCATGGCAGTCAATCCTTTGTTTGATGCAGCACAAGGCAATATTGCAGCGCCAGACTCCCAACCGAACACACCACGGCGCAATCCACCTCGCACAAAACAGCCTCCACAGGATCCATATCAGAAATATCTCCATGGCTTGCCGCAAAGTTCTCACGTAAATTTTCACCTGTAGGGCTCCCCCCGGAGCCCACGACGCTGACAGCAGCTCTCGCCGGACCTGAGGCACCATGCTGATAAGTTACACATATCTGGCCATTGTATGGCAAAGCAAACAAACAACATCAAGCCAAACCAGCGACCGGCTGGACCTGAGGCACCCATGTGGCAAGCGGCGGTTGAAGAGGAGTACACCTCCCTGGTTTCCATGAATGCGTGGGAGCTGGTGCGGCTGCCATCAGGCAAAAACGCCATTCCTTGCAAGTGGGTTTTCAAACGGAAACTCAATGCAGATGGCTCCATTGAACGCTACAAAGCCCGCTTGGTGATAAAAGGGTTTTATCAGAGAGAAGGTATAGACTACAATGCGGTCTTTGCCCCCGTTGTGCGTGCCAGCACCGTGCGCCTTTTTCTCTCCATCGTTGCCTCTTTTGATCTTGTGTGTCATTCCATTGACATCAAGAATGCATTCATCCAAGGAGCCGTTGAAGAGAAGATCTTCATGAAGCAGCCAGACGGGTATGATGATGACTCAGGTCAGGTTTGCATGCTCAACAAGAGCTTGTATGGGCTGAAGCAGGCTCCACGTGTGTGGAACAAGACAATCACGGCCTACTTCGTGTTTCTGGGATTTGTTCAGAGCCAGAGTGATGGAGCACTCTTCATGCTGTACACAGAACAGCTTGGCTTCGTTTTGATCCTCTGCTACGTTGACGACATCCAGATCGCAGCAAAGCAGCTCACCAGTGTTCAGAACATCAAGAAAGACATCTTGACGAAGTTTCCAGGCAAAGACACAAGAGATTCCAAGTATTTCCTGCAGATGACAATGCAACGCAACAGAGCAGCCCGCACGATCCACCTGAAGCAGCAACGACACATCGAGAAGCTCATCGATCAGCACGGACTGAAGGACGCATGGCCGATTGCAATCCCGATGATCACCAATCTCAGCAAAGACCCTGCAGGTCCAACCATCACAGATGTTGCAGCTGTCTCGCAATACAAGTCCATCGTCGGAGCTCTGCTCCACATTGCCAACAACACTCGTCCTGATATTGCATTTGCTGTGTCATTTCTTGCCAGGTTTACTGCTCAACCTACAGGTAGCAGCTTTGCAAGACTGAAAGATGTTTTGTTGTATCTCAAAGGCACAGCCTCATACAGCTTAAGATTAGGAGGACCAGAGTGCGCTCTTCATGGTTTTTGTGACTCTGTCACGACATGTGGGTCGTTAGCAAGCACTCTGTGTTACATGAGAGACGGCGACATATTGATGCAATGAGTTTGAGGTCACACCTGTCACGACATGTGGGTCGTTAGCAAGCACTCTGTGATGCTCACTAACTACAGCTACACTATATGCAGATCAATATCCCACAGTCATGACCACTAGCACACTGTTGCTGCATGATATGCATTAGCCGCTACATTGACTCAGCACGAGTCAGCGCGAGTCAGCGCGAGTCAGCATGTCTACTCAGCGGGCGCTCAGCACTAGGCTAAACACACTTCTCTCAACACGCCCCCATAGTCTAGGGCACAACGCCAAGCGTCTGACGATGCTTCTCAAACATCTGTTGCGACAGTGGCTTCGTTAAAACATCAGCTGGATTGTCAGCTGTTGGAACTGCTATGAATCTCATCTGCTGTCGCTTCACCTTCTCTCTCACATGATGAAAAACAATTTCTATGTGCTTAGTCCGGGCAGCTGAAAGTGGATCTTTAATTAAACTCTTCGCTGCCCTGTTGTCAATCCCTATTGGTATACAAGCAGGAGGAAGGCCCACTTGAGGAGCCATGTCGTACAGATACTGTACTTCTTTTGCAATCTCTCCAGCTGCTATGTATTCTGCTTCTGATGATGAGCGACTCACGGTGGCCTGCTTGGAACACTTCCAAACAATGCTACCTATGCCGCACTTCACAATGAAGCCTGTCGTTGATTTCCTTGTATACACACAACCAGCCCAGTCAGAATCACAGAAACCATGCAATGCACATTCAGGGCCTCCTAGTCTCAAGCTGTAGGAAGCAGTGCCATGCAGGTACAGCAGCACATCTTTCAGCCTAGCAAAGTTGCTGCATGTTGGCTGAGCAGTAAATTTGGCCAGGTAGGAGACAGCGAACGCAACATCTGGCCTGGTGTGGTTGGCAATGTGGAGAAGAGCTCCCACAATAGACTTGTATTGCGAAATGGCGGTTGGATCTGTGATTGTTTGACCTGATGGGTCTTTATATACATTGACGATCATTGGGATTGACACTGGCCATGCATCTTGAAGATTGTGCTCATCAATCAGCTTTTCAATGTGGCGTTGCTGCTTTAAGTAGACGAGCTTCTGTTGGCGATTTCGTTGAATTGACATTTGCAGGAAGAACTTTGACTCACCCAGATCTTTCCCAGGGAATTTGAGCAAGATAGCTTGCTTGATCTTCTGAACGCTGCTTAATTTCTTGGCAGCAATCTGAATGTCGTCCACATAACAAAGGAGGAGGACAAAGCCGAGTTGCTCAGAGAACAACATGAACAATGCACCATCGCTCTTGTTCTGGACAAATCCCAGGAAGATAATGTGGGCTGACAGCAGCTTGTTCCACACACGTGGAGCCTGCTTGAGGCCATACAGACTTTTGTTCAAGAGACAAGCACGGCCTGTGTTATCATCATATCCCGCTGGCTGTTGCATGAATATCTGCTCTTCTAGATCGCCCTGGATGAAGGCATTTTTTATATCAATGGCATGGCACTCAAGATCGAAGCTTGCCACGATAGAGAAGAACAAGCGGACTGTGCTTGCACGCACAACTGGAGAAAAGACTGCATTGTAGTCTACCCCAGGTCTTTGAAAGAAGCCTTTGATCACAAGGCGCGCTTTGTAGCGCTCAATTGAACCATCTGCGTTCAACTTCCTCTTGAACACCCATTTGGATGGAATGGCCTTTTTGTCACGTGGCACTGCCATGAGTTCCCATGCATTCATTGACACGAGGGAATTGTACTCCTCATCAGCTGCAACTTGCCAAAACGGCACTTCAGGTCCAGCAAGTGCTGCTTCAATGGTCAAGGGCTCAGGAGCAAGCCCTACAGCCGAAAATTCACATGGGCGTTGCGTGGGAGACCGTGCATGAATTGCCGATAAGGATCCTGAGGTGGCTGTCGTTTGCGCGGAGGATTGCGCCGTGGCATGACGGGTTGCACGGCGGACTCATCAGAAGGTTCCTCTTCTGGAGCTGGATCCTCAGGCGCTTGCTCTTGTTCATCATAGAGCGGATTTGTCGACATGAGTGGCTGCACATGCGCCGGCGGCAATGGCAGAGAAATTTGCTGCTGCAATTGCTGCTGAATCTGAGGCTGTGATTGCGATGCTGCTTGTGGTGGCGCTTGCGGTGGCGCTTGTGGCGGCGCCGCTGCGTCCATCACATCTGACAACATGTCGAAGCGATCATCGCTTGCTGGTGCTGCCGACTCATCAAACCTCACATCTCTGGAGATCTGGACCTTGCCATCAGGAAGCAGGATTCTGAATGCTTTGAAATTTGGCTGAGCATAGCCAAGATGCTTACCCACGACTGCTTTGGCTGGGAGTTGACCTTTCTTGCGCTTCTCGGATGGGACTCGCACGAAGCACGTGCAGCCCCAGATGTGCAAATTGCTGATATCAGGCTTGGTGCCTTTCAGGAGCTGCCATGATGATGGCTCACCTTCACTGGACATGATGTTGGACAGGTACACGGCATGCATTGCTGCCTCTGCCCAATACTTCTTCTTTAAGCCTGCATCTGCCATCAGAGAGTCACGCAAAGCTGAGCAAGAGCCGATGCCTCGCTCTGCATGCCCATTCTCAGCTGGGCTGTAGCCTGATGTTTCTTGTGACTCAATGTGCCTGTCATTGAGGAAGGACTGCACTTTGTTGGACAGAAACACTGTGTCGCGATCAAAGCGCACGGCACGAACAGTGGCATTGTACTTCTTCTCAAGTTTCGGAATGAGATTCATCAGTGCATCTGCTGCATCAGATTTTCTGGCAATCGGGACGATGACTTTATAGCCACTGAAGTCATCAACGACCATCAGGTAGTAATTGGCACCACCTGCGGATGTTTCAAATGGTCCTGCAATATCAGTGTGCAGACGCTCCAGCTTGGCAGATGCTCTGCGGTGTGTTGCGGGAAATGATTCTCTCTTCATCCTCCCTATTGCACACGGGGTGCACACAGCTGTTGACTTGAGCTGTTCATCAAACACACGAGCTGGGGGCAGGCCTTGCACAGTCTCTCCTCGGGACATCTTTGCCAAGGTGCTGTGGCCTGCATGGCCGAATCTGCGATGCCATATGATGGCATCATTCACATGGGATGCAGCAGCAGCCTGTATCACCTGATCTGAGATGATCGGCTCACACTGTACACAGTAGAGACGATTGACTTTGTCGCCTCTCAAGAGCTGCTTGGAGCCATTGCAAAGAATAATCTTGTCTTTCTCGCCTGTGTACGAGAGCCCTGCTTCATCAGCACGGCTGAGAGATATCAGATTGTCTTGCAGCTTCGGAACAAGCAGCACATTCTTCAGCTCGACCTCTTCACCGCAATGATTGGTCAGCTTGACTGTGCCAACGGCTGAAACTTCCTCGGTCTGGTTGTTGGCTACAGTACATGTTGATTGCATGGCAGTAATGTCATGCAGATACTCAGCTCGATTCACCATGTGATCGGTAGCTGCTGAATCAAAGAGCCATCTGGACGCTTGTGAGGACACAGCATTTGCAATGCAAGCAAATGCGCTGGTGCTTGGAGGGCCAGATGCTTGATTAGCATTGGCACCAGAACCTCTGCCACTGCCACGATATCCACGGCCACGGCCTCGGCCACGGCCTCTGCCACGGCCTCTACCACGGCCTGCGCCTCGGCCAGCATTGGAATCATTCTCATAGGAAAGCTGATCATTCTTCAGTTTGAAGCACTGGAGAATCTGATGGCCTGGTCTGTGGCAATACTCACATTGAGGTCTCTGATCTGAGCTTATCTGATAAGCTCCGGACCGGGATGATGATGACGTGTCATGCAGCTTCTGATAGAAGGTGCCTCTGAGATTCTCAGTCACGTCATCAAATGAGGGCAGAGTGGGCCGAGCCGATGTGGCTTGAGCCCATGATGAGAAGTCAGATTCATCAAGAGCGGCTAGAAATGTGAGAACAAACTCGTCTTCCTTGTGCATTTGGGCTGAGATCAATTCAGCGCGTAAATGCTCTGCTCTGGTGATGAAGGTGTCGAGTGACTCATCAGCATTTTTCCTGAAGCTGGCTTGAGCTCGAGATAAGGCTATCTTCCGAGCCGAACTGACACCGGAGAACTGCTTCTTCAGCACGTCCCATATGTCTTTGGGAGATGCTGTGGGGCTGACTTGATGTATTAAATCATCTCCGACATTGCATGCAAGTGCAAGTCGAGCTGCGTTTTTATGAGCAACGTCACCAGCATCATTGGCAACGGCGGTCCAGCATTCAAGGCTTCTAAGCAGGATTTCCATCCGCTGAAACCATTGGACAGCATTGGCTTGAGTGAGCTCAATGCCAAGCTTGACATCTTTAAGATTCATTTCAGATCTTTGAAACGCAGTGGATTCGTCAAAAGCCCATAACCTGTCACGACATGTGGGTCGTTAGCAAGCACTCTGTGTTACATGAGAGACGGCGACATATTGATGCAATGAGTTTGAGGTCACACCTGTCACGACATGTGGGTCGTTAGCAAGCACTCTGTGATGCTCACTAACTACAGCTACACTATATGCAGATCAATATCCCACAGTCATGACCACTAGCACACTGTTGCTGCATGATATGCATTAGCCGCTACATTGACTCAGCACGAGTCAGCGCGAGTCAGCGCGAGTCAGCATGTCTACTCAGCGGGCGCTCAGCACTAGGCTAAACACACTTCTCTCAACAGACTCAGATTGGGCAGGTTGCACGTCGACACGGAAGTCAACGACCGGGTATGTTGTGAAATGTGGGTTAGGTTCCATTGCCTGGAAATCGGCCAAGCAGCCGACCTTGAGCAGGTCTTCATCCGAAGCAGAATATATTGCAGCAGGAGAAATTGCGAAAGAAGTGCAGTATTTTTTCAACATGGTCCCTCAAATGGGCCTGCCTTCTTATTGTATTGCAGTAGGTATTGACAATCAAGCAGCGAAGAGTTTGATTGAGGACCCATTGTCTGCTGCACGTACGAGGCACATTGAGACGATCTATCATCACATCAGGGAGAAGGTCAAGCGCAAGCAGATGCGTTTTGTACAAGTGCCAATAGCTGATAACCCAGCTGACATATTGACGAAGCCGTTGCCTCAACAGTTGTTTGAGAAGCATCGCCAGACCCTAGGAGTTGTGCCTTAGACTACGTGGGAGTGTCGAGAGAAATGGGTTTAGTCTAGGCCAGTGTGAACATGCATGTAGTTGACGCACTTGTGTGATCATGAGGGTCGTGACAGAAGGGCGTACTCTGCATATATAGTCCAGATGTGGGCAGTGAGCTCTATCGAGTCTCACTGACCTTCCCTCTGTCACGACAGGTATGTCTACATCTCTGCATCGTTCATGTCATGCTCCCGTCTCTGTAAGTCGAGTCTCACTGACCTTCCCTCTGTCACGACAAGGCCACTGACTCCCAATCAAAGCCCTTGACTAGCGAGAGCACTCAATTCCACGGACTAAGCCCAGCCGAGGACGGGCGGCTGGAAATTGTCTCTGCAATGCATACATCGCAATCTCCTACAGCCACGAGTGGGATAAAGTTACACATACCGGGCCTGTATGGCAAAGCAAACAAACACATCAAGCCAAACAACTGACCAGCTGCCACAATCTCCTACAGCCACGAAGGTCCATGTCCACCTCTGACCATAAGGATTGATAAAGTTACACTTGACCATAAGGAGGTGCTACGCTGCGTGCGCGCAATATCATGCAAGTACAAGTTACACATACCGGGCCATTGTATGGCAAAGCAAACATACACATCAAGCCAAACAACTGATCAGCTGCCACACAAGCAACCAGCGAAGCTCACCTCAGCCAACAACCTGGACAACAGCCAAGTGCAACAATATTATGCAAGTGCTTGCAAGGCCAATGACTCCCAATCAAAGCCCTTGACTAGCGAAAGCACTCAACTCCACAGATTAAGCCCAGCCGAGTACGGCCGGCTGGAAATTGGTCTCTGCAATGCATACATCGCAATCTCCTACAGCCACGAGTGGGATAAAGTTACACATACCAAGCCATTGTATGGCAAAGCAAACAAACACAACAACCCAAACAACTGACCAGCTGCCAACAATCTCCTACAGCCACGAAGGTCCATGTCCACCTCTGACCATGAGGAGGTGCTACGCTGCGTGCGCGCAATAACATGCAAGTGCTTGCAAGGCCGATGACTCCCAATCAAAGCCCTTGACTAGCGAGGACACTCAACTCCACGGATTGATCCTAGCCGAGGACGGGCGGCTAGAAATTGAACTCTGCAATGCATACATCACAATCTCCTACAGCCACGAGTGGGATAAAGTTACACATACCGGGCCTGTATGGCAAAGCAAACAAACACATCAAGCCAAACAACTGACCAGCTGCCACAATCTCCTACAGCCACGAAGATTTTGCTCTTGCAATGCGCCATCTTCATTCTTGTGCTTCGGTGACCACGAGCATTGAGCCGCCGTATGCCGGCGTGCATGGGGAGCACGGGGCTGGGGCCGTGGGGGAGCACCGGGCGGACATCCTCGCGATCTTGCCGGGGGGGCGTCATGTCATGGTGGACGTGACGGTGACGCACCCGCTCGGGAAGAAAGCTTTGAGTAGGGGGTCGCACCGGGAGGATGCCTCAGCGGCGAAGGTCGCGGAGCAGCTCAAGCGGAGTGATTGGGAGAAGTTTGCTGATAAGCCGCAGTATGAGTTTGTTCCGTTTGCGGTTGAGTCCTATGGGAAGTTCGGGCCGCGGGCTGAGGAGTACATCAGGGAGTTGGGTGAGATTGCTGCGGCATCAGGCCGGGTCTCCAAGTCGGTGTTTGTGATGAATGCGTACAGGTTGCTTTCGTGTGTGTTGCAGAAGGGCAATGCGACAATGTATGCGCGCACACTGACGGCCGTCGCCCGGTCGTGCGGCAAGCATTTCACCCATGGCTTTGATGTGCCGGTGGATGACTTTGTGGGTTGAGTGCTCTGGTCGTGGGGCGTTTGATGCATTTGTGGTTGGTTGTTGTCTGGGGTTTTTGCTGTGATGCTTTCTTGTGGTTGCTGGTGTGGCAGCCGGTCGCTGGTTTGGCTTGGTGTTGTTTGTTTGCTTTGCCATACAATGGCCAGATATGTGTAACTTATTAAACGCGCTCTGCTAGACGCGCCTCCTCGGTCATCTCCTTTCGCCGATGGGTCACCGAAGGCACAAAGCCTCCCTCCTCGTCCTCCAGCTCCCCACGCCGGTACTTGGCCATAATGGCCAGCATGCGCTTGTCACGCTTGTCGGTGTCGCTGCCGCCACGTGGCTCAGCAAGGACAAGCGAAGGGAGACGGAGGAGTGCGGCGATGGGGGCTAGCACCTGGTTCAGCGCACTTCGGCCACCTGCCTCTGCCGCTGCCGACGAGATGGCCTCGAGGGCTTGTGCAGAGCAGAGGCTAAAGTCGCGGGTGAGCTGTTCTGACACTGCCCGCCTGATGAACTTGCGGGTGGTGCCGCCGCCGTGTTGTTGGCCTGTGCGTGGACAGGCATGGGCGGCGCGCAGCCCTTTGTGCTTCCTCGGCGCTTGCTTCCGGCCGCCTCCACGCCCCTTTGCCGCTCTGCCGGCGCCACCGCGGCTCGTACCGGCGCCTGTGGCGGCGGCTGCGGGCCAGGCGGGCTGCTCGCGCGTGCCGGCACCCGCGCCAGGTGCTGACTGTTCAGCAGTGGCTGCAGGCGGGTCGGCAGGGGCGGGCTGGGCTGGCGGCGGGGGTGGCGGCGGGGGAAGGTCCGGCTGAGGCTGCACCACGGGGTGCGCGGCGCCTGCGCTGGCTGTGGCTCCACGGTCGGTGGGTTCATCATTGGTGGGAATCGGGCGGTCGGAGGATGGTCGATGCGCTGGTGGTGCGTCTGTAGGCGTCGCTGCTCCGGTGGCTGCTGCAGGGGTGGGCGCTGGGGCTGGCGTGGCTGATGTGCTTGACGGACCTTCAGCAGCTGGAGCAGCGTTGGCTGCTTCTTCAGTGCAGGGAGGTTCCTCAGAGCAGCTCCGGGAGGGCTGGCCAGAGAGAGCACCGGGATCCTCTCTCAGCTTCGCCCTCCGCGACCGCGGAGCGCTAGCTGGCACAGAATCAACTCGTAACTTGGTTGCGAGCTGCTTCTGGAGCCGGCTAGCGGCTGCAGGCGGTTGCTTTGGAGTCTCATCTGCTTTGCTGTCCTCAGCTACGACCTCTGCGTGGCTGCCTTGCAAGCAGCACTCGCCCGCACATCTTGCTGCTGCTGCTTCCGCTTCTGCTTCTGGATGCAGCTGCGCGCGCTGGAGCTTGATGGGCGAGCGTGCTGGAGCTGCGACGCCTTCAGGCGTCCCAGAACGCCTTCTCTTCGACGTCGAGGACATGCTCTAACCGAGCGTCGTCATAAAATATAATCCTGGCACTTTGTAAAAACTTTGTTTTCTTTTTGTGCTTCGCGGGCGGGTTCTTTTAGCTCCGCTCCTAGTCGCTTCACAGACAGAGCCACCGGGACTGCAACTTACAGCCACGGCAACAAGGCACCGTCCGGAACGCGAGGACCTAAACTAAACGCAGCAGTCTATTTAACGAAATAGATAAAGCATATTGGCATTGGATTCACGAGAACGCTCGTGCTCCTAGGCGCTGGGCTGCACGACCGCTGTCGTTACAGCGCTCGGAACTTCCTCAGCGCAGCTGAAAACACAGACAAACAGACCAAACAACAAAAATAAATATTCAGATGCCAATATCTACTGCGAATCGTGTTCGCAGGCCTGCGGCGCACAGGAGCAGAGCGCCACAGTAGCGTCACGAATACAATGGACGAAGAGTCAGGAGTGAAAAAACATCCACACTGGAGTGTATTCATTCACATGGGACTGCCTGCACGGCTGAGAGAGATGAGGTTGTGCTGTAGAGTGGGGACGAGCAAGACGCCTTTGAGAGTGACCTGGTTACCATGATGGTTGGTGAGCTGCACAGTGCCAACTGCGGTGACTTCGGCTGTCTGTTTGTTGGCAACTGTGTCAGGAAAAGCGCCCACCCGAAGGTGTACTACTTCCTTCGAGGATCTGGTCATATATATACTTGAGTGCTTGTTGACTCATCATGACACCCCCCCTCACTCAAGGACCGCTGACTAGGATCCGAGGAGACAAACTTGGAGGCGGACGCGGATCCGGGTGCAGTTACCCGGATTCGAACCTGCGTCTATGGAGGTTAAGATCCTCTCTATGACCACCCTCACCGATACCATGTCAGGAAAAGCACCCACCCGAAGGTGTACTACTTCCTTCGAGGATCTGGTCATATATATACTTGAGTGCTTGTTGACTCATCATGACAAACTGTGCACTTGGAGCTGAAGGGCTTGGCATCATGGAGAACGGTGGGGTCATTCACCATGTGGTCAGTCGAAGCTGAGTCGAATAACCACTTGGACCTGTCAGTTGCAACCTTGGTTGCAGCGATGCAGACAAATGCACTGGTGTGGTTGGCATAGGAGCCACGGCCATGACCTCTGCCTCGGCCTCTGCCTCGGCCACGGCCTCTACCACGGCCTCTGCCTTGCTTGTACCCGGGATCACTCTGTGCTGCTTGCTGATCATTTTTCAATTTGAAACATTGAAGGATATGGTGACCCTTGTGGTGGCAGTAGTCACACTCTTGCTGAGAGTGGGTACTACCTGTGTGGTAAGCCTCGGATTGCGAGGTGCTACCGGTGGTGTGCAACTTCTGGTAAAACGTACCACGAAGATTCTCTGTCACATCCGCGAATGTGGGAAGCTCTGCTTGTGCTGCAATTGCTTGCGCCCATGACGTATATGAGGATTCATCTAAAGCTGCAAGGAAGACTAGAACAAATTCTTCTTCTTTCAACATCTGTGCTGATGCTAGTTCAGCTCGGAGCTGCTCTGCTCTCGTTATGAACTGATCGAGTGACTCATCTGCAGACTTTCGGAAGCAAGCTTGGCTGCGAGATAAAGCCATCTTCCGTGCTGCGCTCACGCCTGAGAACTGCTTCTTCAGGGCATCCCATATCTCTTTGGGAGTAGCTGACGTGCTGACAATATGTATCAGGTCGTCTCCGACGTTGCATGAGATCGCAAGCCGGGCAGCATTTTTGATCGACTCTGTGCCTTCGTCCTCTGTGACCACCTTCCAGCAACTGACGCTGCGCAGCAATAGCTCCATACGATGGAACCATTGGACTGCGTTGGTGGGAGTTAGATCTAAGCCTAACTTCACATCTTTGAGATTCATCGCAGTGGATCCGTAAAAAGGCCCATAACCTGTCGTGACAGAGGGAAGGTCAGTGAGACTCGACTTACAGAGACGGGAGCATGACATGAACGATGCAGAGATGTAGACATACCTGTCGTGACAGAGGGAAGGTCAGTGAGACTCGATAGAGCTCACTGCCCACATCTAGACTATATATGCAGAGTACGCCCTTCTGTCACGACCCTCATGATCACACAAGTGCGTCAACTACATGCATGTTCACACTGGCCTAGACTAAACCCATTTCTCTCGACAGGCCTTGCAAGCACTTGCATGATATTGCGCGCACGCAGCGTAGCACCTCCTTATGGTCAGAGGTGGACATGGAACTTCGTGGCTGTAGGAGATTGTGATGTATGCATTGCAGAGACAATTTCCAGCCGCCCGTCCTCGGCTGGGCTTAATCCGTGGAATTGAGTGCTCTCGCTAGTCAAGGGCTTTGATTGGGAGTCATTGGCCTTGCAAGCACTTGCATGATATTGCGCGCACGCAGCGTAGCACCTCCTTATGGTCAGAGGTGGACATGGACCTTCGTGGCTGTAGGAGATTGTGATGTATGCATTGCAGAGACAATTTCCAGCCGCCCGTCCTCGGCTGGGCTTAGTCCGTGGAATTGAGTGCTCTCGCTAGTCAAGGGCTTTGATTGGGAGTCATTGGCCTTGCAAGCACTTGCATGATATTGCGCGCACGCATCGTAGCACCTCCTTATGGTCTGAGGTGGACATGGACCTTCGTGGCTGTAGGAGATTGTGATGTATGCATTGCACAGACCAATTTCCAGCCGCCCGTACTCGGCTGGGCTTAATCCGTGGAGTTGAGTGCTCTCGCTAGTCAAGGGCTTTGAATGGGAGTAATTGGCCTTGCATTTGTGGTTGGTTGTTGTCTGGGGTTTTTTGTTGTGATGCTTTCTTGTCATTAAGTTACACATATCTGGCCATTGTATGGCAAAGCAAACAAACAACATCAAGCCAACCCAGCGACCGGCTGCCACACCAGCAACCACAAGAAAGCATCACAGCAAAAAACCCCAGACAACGACCAACCACCGCCGTGTTCCAGCGGCTCGACGGGCCGGCCGCGCCGGTCCTGCAGCAGGACTGAACTGCGTCCGCGGCATCTTGCCTGACGTCGAGGAGTGGGTCACGAAGGTCTCCAGGAAGATCGACGGTGGCTCTCCGGCGGACCTCTCTTGCAAAGGCGTGCGTCATGTTCTCCCCTCCTTGCAACATGCTGTGTCCAGGTCCATGGGTGAGAAGGCCGTCAAGGCGTTCCTGGACGGGATGGACTTGAGCACGAAGGCAGGCAGGCTCGGTGCTGCTCGTGTGCGCAGTGCCCGCGGCGCCCCCGGTAGCGCCTTCTTGTCCGCCCTCCCCGGCCGGCAACGGCTGGACACCACCATCGGTAACCTCTCCCTCACCACCATCCTTCGCCACCGCCTCGGTGAGCGAGTCAGCGGCCCCGTGGAGATGCCGCCGTGCGATTGCTCCGGCGAGAGCATCGGACGCGGCGATCACCCTATGCTGTGCACCCGAAACAACAAGAAACTTTCGTCGCGCCATGATAAATTTGCTTTTGCAATGCGCCATATTCATTCTTGTGCTTCGGTGCCCACGAGCATGGAGCCGCCGTACGCCGGCGTGCATGGGGATCACGGAGCAGGGAAAGTGGGGCGGCACAGGGCTGAAATCCTCGCCATCCTGCCAGGGGGGCGTCATGTCATGGTGGACGTGACGGTGACGCATCCGCTTGGGAAGGATGCTTTGCGTAAGGGGTCG
The DNA here is from genome assembly GCA_023078555.1 of Ulva prolifera. Taxonomy (NCBI): domain Eukaryota; kingdom Viridiplantae; phylum Chlorophyta; class Ulvophyceae; order Ulvales; family Ulvaceae; genus Ulva; species Ulva prolifera. The sequence continues at coordinate 2,216,249 of CM041201.1, read as the reverse complement.
TATAGGGAGGATGCCTCGGCGGCGAAGGTTGCGGAGAAGCTCAAGCGGAATGATTGGGAGAAGTTTGCCGATAAGCCGCAGTATGAGTTTGTTCCGTTTGCTGTTGAGTCCTATGGGAAGCTCGCGCCGCGGGCGGAGGAGTACATCCGGGAGTTGGGTGAGATTGCTGCGGCATCAGGCCGCGTCTCCAAGTCGGTGTTTGTGATGAATGCGTACAAGTTGCTTTCGTGTGTGTTGCAGAAGGGAAATGCGGAAATGCACGCGCACTCGCTGACGGCAGTCGCCCGGTCGTGCGGCAAGCATTTAACCCATGGCTTTGATGTGCCGGTGGATGCTTTTCTGGGTTGAGAGCTTTGGTTGTGGCGCGTTTTATGTGTTTGTTTTTAGATGTTGTCTGAGTCTTTTGCTAGGTTGAGATTTGGTCATTGCTATGGTATATTAAGTTACACATGTCTGGCCATTGTATGGCAAAGCAAACAAACAACATCAAGCCAAACCAGCGACCGGCTGCCACACTAGCAACCACAAGAAAGCAACACAGCCAAAAACCCCAGAGAACAACCAACCACAAATGCATCATTGCTATGGTGGCAGCCGGTTGCTCTTTGGCTTGGTGTATTTGTTTGCTTTGCCATATAATGGCCCGGTATGTGTAACTTGATAGACCATGTCCACCTCTGACCATAAGGAGGTGCTACGCTGCGTGCGCACAATAACATGCAAGTGCTTGCAAGGCCGATGACTTCCAATCAAAGCCCTTGACTAGCGAGGACACTCAACTCCACGGATCAATTCCAGCCGAGGACGGGCGGCTGGAAATTGGACTCTGCAATGCATACATCACAATCTCCTACAGCCACGAAGGTTCATGTCCACCTGTGAGCATGCGGAGGTGCTACGCTGCGTGCACGCAATATCATGCAAGTGCTTGCAAGGCCAAAGACTCCCAATCAAAGCCCTTGACTAGCGAGAGCACTCAATTCCACGGACTGAGCCTTAATAAATATTATCTAGACTGGATGCCGAGTATCGTAGGCAGGGATGAGGGAAGGAGCCGAGTCGGGCTGCTTCATGAGGAGCAGAGTTGCATTAGGCAGTGTTCGACAGAACGCGCCGTATCAAGGACGCATGGGGTGGGCGCGGGTGATGTGACCGGTCACATTGCGTGCTGTGTTCAGTGGCGAAGAGCGTCACGAGGACGCAATGGCCCATGAAGGCGGAAAGAGCTATAAGCAAGCTAAAAACATGGTAACATGCTCTATTTAACACCTGTTGATGCTTGGAGTTGTTCTCGATCGTTTCGAGATGAATTTCGCGAATGTAAATGATGGCGACAGGGTGCGCTGGCCTGATGCCTCTTGGGTCAGATAGCGACGACGACATCATGATCCACGAGTACATGAATAGTGCAAATAGATGGCTTGACGATCTTGAGCCGATAGATCTTGAGTACATACGCGAATTGCGTCGGATCCGGGTAGGAAGGAGAGTACTGACTTGGATGTACAACGGTAATTTATTGCAGTGCATCGAAGGCGATCACCCCACTCCGGGCATGAACTGGGATAATTTGCCTCCTGACGAGAGGAGGCGTCGTTGGATGGACCTGTGCCGTATGCCACCAGCTGTCTTTGATGAATTGTATGATATGGTGGTCCACAAGTTACACATACCGGGCCATTGTATGGCAAAGCAAACAAACATATCAAGCCTGCCAACGGATCAGCTGCCACACAAGCAACCAGCAAAGCTCAACGCAGCCAACAACCAAGAAAACAACCAAGCACAACTACATCAAACGCTCCGGCAACAGAGCTCTCAACCCAGAAAGGCATCCACCGGCACATTGTGACAGTCCAGTGATAAGACCGCTCTACCACTGGACTCTTGCACGTCGCGAGGACAGGACATGGCAGTACTACCGCATAAAGCTAGGCTCCGGTGCAGGCTGCACCCGGGTAGCCACACATGGACAGTGGCTGCGGGAACCTTCCCGATGGCAGACAGTTCACATAACCTCAATATGTCAAGGACAGAACCTAGGCGAATTGAAAATAACATCACAGCGATTCTCCCATGTAGAATTGGAATTTGACACTATATAGACCCTGTGTGTGTTTTCTGCAATTGGGTTCTCCCGAAATTCTCGGGGTGCATGCTTATGGCTCTGACAATGTTGCCTCGTAGACGATCAACAAATATTACATCAAACTGAGAATCGTAACTCTGATGTCAACAACAGATGCACACACATACACACACAATTCGAGATGCATCTGTACGCGGGATTGACCATGATGTGGCGAAGTCAGTCATTGTCCCTGGTCAGCGCGTGGTTGATCAACCTGAGAAGCCACGAGCTCGCCCGAATTGGGTGGGTTCAACTGTCTAATCGCCTGCACGCACCATGAAAATCACACTCTCTAAGGCGACATGAGCACTCTGATGCGCATCCCCATGACGATGGTGTACATCAAGCGCATTTTGACACGGCTTCTGCAATGTGAGAGTGAGGCCATCCAACATGAACCCGCATCAACGCGCGTGGACAAGAGCACACCTCGAATAGGCCAATCCCAACGCTAGTGGCCAGGTTGAGCGATCTCACATGCGTTTCGTCCATTGGAATCTTCACAAGCACTCCTTCCCGGTCCTTAATGTCCTCCGCAGCCTACACAAGCTTCGACCGTGTTGCGAACAGCAGCACGGCACTCAGCCGGGGTGAATGCTTGGGCAAATGGCTCTGAAGTAGTGTGGCTGCACATTGGTCATCTCAAAAGCTTGGTGATGCACGTGACAGCTGTTTTATTTGTCGATTGGATCAGCAATCTGGGCAGTTGACACATGAAACGAAGCTCGCTGAATCGCATATTTCATCGCCGACAGCTCTGGAGAACAACGGCACACGTTCGATATGTCACGTAGGATAGAGGAGCGGCACACCCCATCCGGCAGTCCATGAGTCTCTGCCCCAAACAACAGCATGTCCCCTTCCCGATAGGTACCATCAAGTGCGTAGTTGAGAGATGAGAATTTGGTAAATGCCACCAGCCTCTTCGGAGGTGGCTTTTCGTCATAATGCTTCAGGAAGTTGCCCCAGTCCTTGTGGACATTGACGCAAACGTACGGCCAATAGTCCAAACCAGCTCGCTTCAACCTGCACCCGTCCTCCCTTCCACGGGCATGATCTCGTAACAAAGAAAGCAGACTCGGTTTCAGCACACTCAGTCAGCGTACTTTGCAGAGTCTAGATCAAATCCTACCGGTCCGACGAGAGACAGCGCAGTCCTGGATGCTGCGCATGTCCTTGCTACGTTGCCTGCGTTCTGCGGAATTTGAGGCTCCACAAGTACAACTGCGACATCTTGACGATGCTGTTGCTCTTGACCGCCGATCGGGAGGCTTGGAGTCGAAAAGCGGCCTCGCCCGTTCCGCTGTGATGGTGAGAACGTGAATCGACCGCCGCAACGAGCACGGCACGACTGACAAATCATACAATGATACACTCAACACAGTGAAAACAACTATGATCAGTTTCGACCGTATGCATCCTCGCCAGTTGAACAATCAGATTGCATGGCCGACCTGTGCATCAATTGCTGCATGACCTGGCATCAAGCCGTCTGTGGTCCCACATGCGCACTCGCGTGACCATGCAGCGCAGTATCTGGAGCAACTGTTGACGAAACACTGAGAGGCAGGCGGGCCCGTGATGCGCCGTATGTTTGCAGCTGTAGGTCACTGCCCGGCACGGCAGGAAAATGCATGGCCTGTATCTCGAGATACATGTCGCGTTGGTCACTCCACGAGACTAAAGACACGTACATTCGTGTCTGCCTGCGAACTTCTGTCTATTTGGTCTCCTACTGGAGGTCCTGCATCGCCAATGGTGTATTCGATATATTGAGTGCTCCAGCACTGGGTGGAAGTGGCGTCCTGGACTGATGCGCGGAGAGACATCATCATTGCGTCATCGAGCACACACCACTCTTTTCCCTGCATTTGTCAGCACGGCGGGAATCATTGCATGAGTGTGTATGGTGCTGCTCTCCAGCTGGCCAGTAGGCAATCGGACATCACCGTCAGAGCGCGCACGCCTCGGCGGCATGTAATTTGACGATCTGGTGTCTCAGAATCGTACCAGGGAGTGTTTTGTGTCACAAGCTCCATGTCCCAGAGGCATACAGCCGCGTCCCTGCTGCTTGCACTGCTGCAGCTTTCGAGCCGATGTTTGTAGCGTAACTAATCGTCGGTGAGAGCCAGATTAGGTTGATGAGAGTAGCAATGATTCTGATGCTCGATTTTGTACCTGATATCCTGCAGCCCACGCTCACTCCTGCGGTAGCATCGGAACAGATTACAAGTACAAGCTCGGGCCACTGCATGGCACAACACCAAGATGGATTGCGCAGAATTCCCGGCCACTGTTTGATGCTGAAGACGGATCGCAGGCATCTGCAGACACCCGAGTGAATGAACCATCAATCATTCAGCATTGCGGAACACAAGCACATTGCCAGTCTCCGCCAAGCCAAAGCACCACACCACACCCACAGATACGCTGCTGGAACGACGGGATCAGCAGAATTTCCACACCCATGCTCCCTGCGCACGTCGGGTTAAGCTCAAGCACCCCATCGCGCAGCCGCCCATGCACATCTCAACAGACATTCACCCCACATCCATGCCGCCCCCCATCCAGCGGGCTGATGTCGCACCAATAGGCTGCTGCGCCCAGAAGGTGCCACGTGCCATCACTGAGGCCGAGCAGCACCCTAGCAGCTGGGGCCGCCCATGACGCCCCATGGCCACGCCAGCCTCCTCAGCGTGCACGCCACCTGTTCAGCGTACAATGAGGTGCAGTGCATTGCAAGCTGGCCTTGATGCCCGCCTGCGCACTGAATGGCACGTATGTTGCAGCTGCTTTTGAACTAACTACACAAGATCGGATCATTCCAGAGCACGGCAGAGCACCGTGCCAGGGCACGGGGCAGTGCAGCTCCACGCATCAACCTGACGATCCAAGCAACACATCCACTCATCCGGAGCAAGGGCCTTGTGCGGACGCTGTGGCCGCAGCTGCGCGCAGGCGACACTGCATGCAGCCCTGCAGCGGTACACTTGCGATTCTGGTTATGCACATATGCATGGCCAGCATGCATTCACGGAGAGCATGCCACGTTATTACACAAGGGCGTCCTCTGCATCCAGAAGGCACGCTGCAAGCGGCGGCGGAGATCAGCGGACTGACGTTCCTTGCCTATCACAGCATCAGCATGTGTGCGATCAGGTTGAACCCTCCTACCAGATGTTGAGTACCTCAAGCCTTGAACGCAAGAGCGCGGTGCCGAGGCAACATGCGTGCTGTCAGATGCGCCAGCTGGCTGTTCCGCCCAGTCGGGGAAGGTCCAGGGGCGGCCGTGGGCGTCTTGTGTTGTCTGGCGCACAGGCCGCCTGCAGAAGGTGGTGAGGGAGTGGTGGGCGCAGAGCGAGAGCATGGCATGCAAGCGCGGCACCCAGGCCCACAGTGGTGGTTACGGTACATGTTGCTGCTTACGAGTTGTAGCTGTTTGTGTTGGTGCTCTGCCATGCAATGGCCCGGCGTCGGTAATTTGCACACACACAGAACGGTGGCATCGCGCAGCTGAGGCTGTCCACCACAGCGACCATCCCCTGTCTCACAGAGGCACTTGGGAGAACAACAGGCTGCTGCGCTCATTCAATTCGGAGTGCTGTACACAGACAAAAGTGCAAGACAGAAGTGCAATCTTGGGCCACAGTGTGGCAATGCATCGGCTGCTGCAACACCGTGGCTCACCGCCAATGGGTGCAATGGGAACACCGGCTGCTACGAAGCGCCTGGCATGCATGCTGTTCCTACGCTTACCTACGGCTATCAACACACGCAGACCTAAACAATGCGTCTATATCCAGCACTACTGCTCCGGCAAAGGCTCGCGCCTGGGTGACCTGGCCTCTTCCAGCCCATTATTCCCCCCCGCTGCGGCCCGCGAGCCAGCACTGTACCGCGACTAGCCTGCAGTCGCGACGCAGCAGCCGCTCATGCGCCCTCTGGCTCCCCTGTCACGCTGCCGCGGCCTATGCTGTGCCGCCCGTGCATGCATGCGCCTTGACCACAATCAGACCCCTGGCCGCCGATGCTGCGCCGCTCCTCACACATGCATACGCCCACCTCGCCGCATGCATCGCGCACACCGCCACTCGACGCTCCGGACGGCGGGCCCTCCACGCATGGCAGCGCCGTGGCGCCACCGCCGCCGGCACATGTGCCGGAATCGCTGCCGCCCGCATGCACTGCCGTGGTAGCGTGCCCGTACTCGATACCTGAGCAGGAGGCTGCTTGTGCGCCCCCTCCACGCGCGCCTGCCCCCAGCGCCTCTGTGGCTGCCCGGGGCCGCCCACTCGAGCCGCTTGGCTGTTCACCCCCAGGCTGCTTGTGTTCACACATCGCCTGGGCTGGAGCCAGTGGCGCATCAGGATGGGCAGTGGACGCAGTGGCGCCAGGCGGCTCTCCTGACAGCCGCGCAGCCTCTGACTCACAGGCGGCCAGATCGGCACACGCGGCGTGGCCACAGCTCGCGGCGGGTGAGGACAGCGCTTCGACCAGCGCCGTCGGGTGGGGAGACAGCAGCTCAGAGCCAGGCAGGAGGGCGGGGGGGCTGTGCCGTGAGAAGGCGTCCCAGGGGTGTGGGTGGGGCTTGCGCGGGCCGTCGGCCGGCGAGGCGGCATGGCTGCTGCCGCCGTCGATGACGCCGACGAGGATACTCCCGGACGGAGCCTGGGCGCCCGCCGTGTCGTGGTCCGGAAGCTGAACCAGCTGCACAGCACAGCACGGTGGCTGGTGGGCTCAACTGCACATGATGTGCAACCTGCGGGTGGAGCATCTGAGGAGCAATGCTGATGTGCTGCACAGGGTCATGGCATGCACTCTGCGGAGGTGCACATGTGGGTTGGGTGCGCACCACTCCGGTGAAGACGCGCAGCCCGCGCAGCTCCCGGGAGGTGCCTTCGCCGTACACGGACGAGCTGCGGCCGCTGCGCGGCGCCGCCGGCGTGCCGCCCGCGCCGCCGCCGGCGGCCCACGGCAGCGCGGCGCTGATGCGGCGGCGCAACGCGGCGAGGCTGCCGCGGGCGTGGGGTCCCGGCGCGGTGCAGAGGAGGCCGCAGGAGAGCGTGGAGAGGGCGATGCAGAGGCCGGCGAGGAAGGTGAGGTACAGCAGCACAGCCGGGCCGTCGAAGCGCGAGCCTGCATGCATGCGCTGCGCGCATGGGGGCCGCCGCCTCGCCCACCACGGGCTGGTACAGTGCTCAGCTCACACACTCACACGCTGATGCCCTGCCAAGTGAGATCCCCTAGCAGATGCTAAACGGCATGATGGTAACGGCGCACATACACTGCAGGAATGTAGAGTGCCGCCTCGCCCACCACGGCTGCTACGACGCGCAGACGACACATTGATCCGCAACACAGCGGCCGCATGGTGATGGTGATGGTGGTGGTGGTGGTGGTGGTGGTGGTGGTGATGGCGATGGTGCATATGACAGGGGCTGTGGAGCGGCTGCACCAAGCCGCGTGTTGGCTGCACACAAGGCTGTGAACGTCAGGAAGGAGAGGCAGGTACGGGGGTGCAACATGGGCTGTCACTGCGGCGATCTGCTGGCGCGGGGCCGTGGCATTGACTGCATGCATGCGAGACCAACTGGGTGCTCACGCGCACACAAGTCACCCTGAGGGCTGATGTCACCGCCAGCCTGGCTGCACTGGTCCGCTGCTGCCAGGCGCACGCATGGGGTTGCCGCATGCGCACCTGAGCATCCGGAGGGCTGGGCGTGGAGGTGCGCTGTGGCTGCGTGGTGAGGCTGTGGCTCTGTGAGGGTGCCCCCATTCGCCGCCTGGGGCGAAACCGCCGCCGGCGGCGCCCCCCCTCGGTCGCATGAGCTCTGGTGGTACACGAACAGCGCCACTGCCGAGGGCACGCACAGGCAGACGCCCATGGAAAGGCTGAACAGCATCAGGAAGCGGTTGCGGCGCCACGGCGGCGCTCTGTGCTGCGCTGTGTTATCCGGGGCTGACGAGGCTCGGCGCCAGGCGGGCCACCAGGAGAGGTCGGTGCCAGGTGTGCTGGCAGCAGCTCTGATGGCCCGAGCGTTCGCGAACGTGTAATAATTCATCTCAACCGCGAGCACGAACGGCCACTACCAGCGGGCGTAGCTATTTGGAGGTCCAGCCACTGTGGGCATCCCGGGCCTGTCGCGGTGGCCACTGCTTGGGAGCACAGTGTCTAGACTGCGCAACGTGTGAGCCCTGGGGACCCCGCCCGGGGAGGTCGCGTGATGCCTGCAGCACAGACGACGTTTCCGACAGCACCAAATCACCTTGTATGAACAAATCATGACCAGATGTGCGTTGGCCATGATGAGGTGAACCGTCCGACACCTGTGTGCCAGCGCATGTTCCCGCACCCACTCAGAGATTCCATGCGTGCAGTATGGTTGCACATAATAGCGGTGAAATTCTAATTGTGAGGAAGTCGCCGCTTCTGTGCAGCAGCGTCGACTGAGGGAGACGGGACGCACAGGCACATGCGTCAACCTCGCGTGCGTGTGCAAATCGCGCATCGTGTGGAACATCACGTCCGGCGGAGATACAACATCAGCGGACACACTCAGCTGCGCGCCCTGGTTGTATAACGAATGTGGAACGTAACGATGCCCGGGCCAGAGCGTCACAGGAAGCCTCGTCGACACATGCACCGGGTGAGAGCAATGAACGGCTCACGGCCCAATTGGTGCATCAACGGCTCACACTTCAACATACCTTATGGCTGTGGAGAGCCGGTGGTCCGCTCCAAGGTTCTCTTGCGGATGCAGTACTCGAGACGCGACTGACGCAGAGAAGGCCGCGTGTTGCACCCGAGCAAGCGGACGAAAGCCCGTCAGGAGACGAACAAGCCACGATTTTAAGCGTATATAGATGCTTCTGCGTGGATGTGCGGTTACATGGGCCACAACAGGACTTGTGATAGCATGCGGAGCACACGCTTGTCGACAAAAGCGCGCTCGCCTGTACACATACAGTTGAGAAATACCTCAAACATTTTCATTGAAGCTCGCCTCAGCGCTCGCCTCAGCGCATGATGGATTGTCACGTCGAAGCGCAGAATGTCGAGGGCTCGCCTGTCGCAGTGCATGATTCAAACGCGTCCTGTCATCACGCGCACGATGCCCTGCGGCATCTCATAGGTGAGCAGGCTTCCACCTTGACATCATAGATCCTTGCATTTATCTCATCCATGTATCATTGCAATCTTTGCAATCTGATCTTGGTCATTGGCCCCGGTATCGCCGGTATGATAGACAATGGCGCCACCGGATCCACATCTGCGAGCACCGGCAAGCTTCGTCGTGCCCACAAGACTATGAGAGCAGCAGCATGCAGTCGCCGAACACTGGAACAGATGGCAGAGCTGTCAAATCAAGGTGCGTTCGCGGATTGTGCTGCTCTTGGCTCTCCCTCCCGGGTCGTGACATCTTCATGTGCACAATTGAGCATTGAGATATCGAGGCAAGGCCTGACGACTACTGTGCAATGCGAATCGGAATTCAACAATGCAACATGCGCTGCTGAGTGATAAAGAGTGACCCCGAATGCCAGACCAGCGATTATCAGCTGTATCTGCACCACGTCGCGGGATGGCATGCCTGTCGGCCGTGTTACAGAGCATCTCCAACCTCTAAACACTCTACTGTTCAGTACACCCTGGACGCAGACACACTCGCTCTACCTCCAGGCTCACCCCCATGCAGGCGGCGCCCCCGGCCCCCAACAGAACGCTGCCAGCTCGCGGCTGCTTAGGCGGTCTTGCTGCTGGCGGCAGTCTCCTGGGTCATCTTCTCATACACATCGCGGATCTTGAGGCCAGCGACGGTCTGGAAGAGGCCGGTACCGTTCTGGGAGCCAGGGAACTTGCTGTTCTTGAGCATCTGCTGCGTGATCTCGCCGTAGAACTTGGCCGAGGTGTTGGAGAGGTGGGACTCGACGTAGATGAGCTCCTCGAGGTTGTCAAACTGGCCGTCCATCTCGAGCACGCTCACGTCATCGCCATACCTGCACAGCCAAGAGGGGTGAGAGCATGCATGGCCATGAGTTGCAGAGGTAACCATGCATTGCAACACAGTCGGTGTGTGCAATGCGCCTGGCAAGTGGCAAAGGGAGCAGCGTCCCACACACCAGTACGCACGCATGCAACACATGACATGCAACACTCTGCAGCTACACGGCAATGCCAGTCACACCGTCAACAGCACAGCAACATGGGCAAGTGGCACAAGGTGGCCTGGGGGGGTGCGATGTGGCCAGGGTGGGGGCAGGGCCGCACCACTCGTCGGGGCCGTAGTGGAACTTGATGCCTGGGAAGGAGCAGCTGAGCTTGCGGCCGCAGGGGATCCACGAGATGGTGGAGCCCTCGTCGAAGAGGTGCACGGGGTCGACCTTGCCGTTCTCCTTCTGGATCATGCGCACGCGCAGGATCTTGCCCTCCTCCTCATCGGGGATGAGCTGCGTGGGCAGCACCTGCACCCTGGCTGAGTCAGCACGCTGATGTCAGCTCATCTCTGCGCATGCCCCAGATGTGCAACAGGCAGAGGGGCGCAGGATTGCACATGCATCATGAAGTTCCCTGGCAGCCCCAGAAAATATGTGATTCCCGGTACGCAATGACGCAGTCATCTTCCGAAGACTTCATGACAGGTGCTGCATGTCTCGGAAGGGCATGTGTCGCGAACAGAATCATCCAAGCAAGGAACACTTGGCCACGGGCGCAACTGCATCCATGGCGGCCAGCCAGCCAGCCGATACTGGCCTGCAGAGTCAGGCAGGGCAGCCTCGGCCGCGCCTGCTGGGGTGCGCACCTGGATGATGAGGTCGGCCTTGGCCTTCTGGGGGTCGATGTACGCGTCAAAGTCGGGCTTGCGCGCCTCGATCGACTGCTTGATGCTCTCAAGGGAGTGGCCGCGCTCCTTCATATCGCGCTGGATCTTCCACGCAAACTTGACCTCGTCCGAGATGTCGAGGTAGATCTTGTAGTCGCAGAGCTCGGACACGCGGTCATCGAAGAAGGGGTGAAGGCCCTCGATGATGAGGACCTTGGGGGCCGTCGTCTCCTCCGGGGGGTCGAGCAGGCCCGAGACGTGGTTGTAGATGGGCTTCTGGACGGTCTTGCCCTCCTTCAGGGCCTTGACCTGCTCGTACCTGCACAGCAGTGGGCTCTTAACACGGTGCCAGTGGCCACGAGTGTGCACGGCGACACGGTGGCGCTGCAATGAACAGACCACCCAGGTTTGCATCGCTCAGCCGACTCTGCTGCATGATTGCCAATGTTGGACTTGAGACTCTACAGTCAGGGACCCTGAAGTGTGGCAATGCCTGGATTCAGCTTCTCCGGTTCCAGTTTCTGAGCAGGCGTGGGTCCACAATCATCGACAGTTGATGGTGGCACACAAGTGGAACCATGAAAGCACAGATACAGGGAAGGCGTCGCACATGAGGTCAAAGTCCTGGGCCTTAGGGTCCAGTGCTGTGACCTTCTTCTCTTTACGGCCGTTGCGGTCGAGGCAATGGTAGTCATCGAGGCAGATGACGGTGGCCATGTCGGAGATGAGCATGTTGGAGTCGGGGTTGCCTCCAGCAGGTGGCTTGGGGTCCCCACCAAACAGACCAGTGACACGGCGCATGAAGGTGGACTTGCCGCAGCCTGCAAAGATACAGATCTCAACGATACGGTACTTACTGCAATTTTATTGCGACCTTGTTGGTTCATCAGGAGGGAAGCGGCTACGGCAACACAAACCAGCAACATACGTAAGCTATTTACTTGTGTCAACCATTACCAGCAGCCTCGGTATCGCGACATGAACAAACGATACTGCACTTGTCATTCGCGATGCAGTCTTGCTTCGACTGTCAACGTTGTATACGACCACAACTATTGATTGTGTTCCGGCGTGTGATGTGCCTGTGATGCAGCCAGGCCTGGTCAGAAAACAATGCGTGTGCTGCGGGATATACGTCGACACATGAGCGTCAGCTTGGGCAAAATTGGCTTGTTTGGCCGTGTGCTGCAGTACAGTTCGCGCACCAGAGTCAGCGGCCAGTCCGACAACGATAGTCTTCTGGGCCTGAACTGACAGCGTCGTGCGACGCATGACGGCACGGTTGGCCTGCAAATACATGGTTCACGTCATATTGGGCTGTGCGACTGTTCTATTCTCGGCCGCATGAGCGAAACCTGTCGCATCCAGGACTGCTCACGTGAACAAGCGGCATGGGCACAGAGCCGGACGCGCGCAAGGCAAGTTGCGCACACGCTACGTAAGCAAAACATCCTCGAACAACAAGGTGATGCGGGTTTGCTGCGAAGCAAGCTGCACGCTGGTCAAGTCAACAATTGACTGCGATGGCGAGTGAGGTATATCGTACCTTGGCAGAGGCCACGCGTGAGAACGAGCATCGCGCCTGCAGTCACAGATCACATCAGAACAGAACAGCGTTAAATGCTGGAGGTGTCAGGTACGATACGTCGGGTTCGGATCCCGTAGACCCCCATACGATGGAAGCATGTCAACCGAGAAAGCATTGCAAAGCAAAATAATATCGCGAGGAGCCCTCAGCGTGTAAGATATTTGTTGGAAAGGCGCATGAATAAGATTCCTCCTTCCAAGGCTTCGAACGTCTGTCATGGGACCGACATCGGTGTGGCCAAGAATTAGGCCATCACAAGGAATCTACGAACGTTGCTAAACGCAACGGCCACAATAATGATTTTATGTGTACAATTCTGCGTGCGCGTTGGCATTTCCATACTCAGGTCGGGCGATTCTTCTCAGCGGGTCTGTGGGAAAGCACCTGCGGCCTGCATAGACAACACGAAAGCGTCAGTCGAGGTCTAACAGAAACAGCCCACGCTTTAGATCGTTCGTAGTTTACAGGGTGCGATAGGCGCCACTGTGAGTGTGTGCTGGCATGTACCCTGTGCGGGTCGGTCACCCGTTCGGCATCGAATCGGGAATCAATACTGTCTGGGTGGACATCCAGAGGGCAGAAGTACACTGTATCCACTGATAGTCGTCATCGTTGCCGCACCTGGAGGAGAGTGTGGAGGTAGCCATCTTTAACTAGCTGGTCACTCTGTGGATGGAACGGAGAGGCACCAACAAGCACCAGTACCAACTGCGACGTCACAGATACAGAAGTAAGGAACGATTGTGTTGGGGTCTCCTTCACAAATGCACAGCGGCCCTTCTCTCAGGTGCTCTCTGAGCATGGCCACCGCGCACGCGATGTCTCGAGACCTCCGTGTCTTATCGGGAGATCACGCAGTCGTGGATGCCAGCGTATACGCTGTACAACAACAGACTTTCAAGAGCGACGACGGCTCAAGAAACCCTCTCTGTGTTGCTTCTGCTGACCTACTCAAGCCCCAACTTTCCACTCTCCAACGATCGACGTATGCACACCTCCGCATTCAGCTTGTGAGCGCTAGCCCCTGCGCTGGCATGTATCTTTACCAGAATGAATGTGCATGAGAAACCTTGGATTAGCCTGGCTGTCCAAGTGCAGTCCAGAGGCTGCCCGTGGCATGTGTATCCGACCTGAGTCCGTCTCTTATCTCTGTATCGTGCAGCAGACGTTGTTCACGCGCGTGCAAAGTCACACGACTTTGACAGCTTCATCATGTTGTCGGAAAGCAGTCTTAATTCTGCACTGCATGACGTGGGAGGCGACAACACAGGCAGTGTACATCTTCTACTACGTGGGGAGGCAAGTGGGCACCCGCGCAAAACCAAATGGCGCAGCTGTGCATCGGGCGGTCAGGGAACTAGACGCTGTTCCTGCCTTTGTGTATCAAACGCGAGGGAATGGAAACACCCTCGCTAGTGGGTATGTGGTGACTTGTTCGACGTGCATGCCCCATAGTCTGATTGAATGCAATCGTAATCGAAAGCGCCTGCATCTGGGGCTCTCTGTGCAACAGAATGTGCACAGTCCAAATGGTATCTCTATCAAAGAATCACAAGCGGCAGCAGTGTCAAACAACCATCAACTCTCCTGCACTTCCAGAGTTGCATGGATAAATCAGGATGGACATCAGCTGTCTTATGAACAACCCGCAGCACGTGTTTATGCTCCGAAACTGGAATGTTGTTTTTGCTGCACTGGTACAGAGCGCCGCACGGGCAGGTGCTAACCTGCAAGAGAACAGGTTTCATGCACGTGTGCCCAACCTCAACCTGATGGTCTTGACTGACCCGTTGACTCGCCTAGCTGCAGAGCTGCACAGGCAGGAACACCACACATGACGTGGGACGTGGCCGCATTCCCTGATCTAGTTCTGGCGACCGTCAAGTCATGTAGGTCTCGTTGGCACTTGCCAACCTACAGTGGGCAAGAAAGTGTTGACAACGTAGCGGGAGGTGCTGACACTGAGGCGAGCGCAGCGACGCTGACATTGGCAACATCAGTCCGCAGAGCAGATTCATCCAAGGACGAAGCGCACAAAGGCGGAGATTCTGGAAAAGGTTCACCACGTGAAATGTACAATGACCATGACAACATAGTACTGGCATGAACAGCAACCATAACACACCAGCCCTGCCAAACACGTGATTGCCGCCGCATCCAGCCAAGGATGCTGTCTCATCCTTCTCATGCGGAGCAACATGGCGATGAGCATCCGAGGCGCGTCGCTGGCCAGCATACATCCTGCAGGACAATGACACGGACGGGCAAATTCAAAACAGGGGGCAAACACTCCAGACTGGGCGGCTGCATTGGCCGATGAGCCTATCATTGAGCACGCTAGAACAGTGCAGGCCGCAACAAGCGCTGGCATCCCGCCAGCCGCTGTGCTCATGACGGTTTGCTTGTAGCGGGCCGTGACATCGACGGATTATGCGGCAGTTCCTGAGTCTGCTCGGAGCTGCGCTGGGCGTCCGCGACCGGGCTGCCGGTGCCCCTGACAGCGACCGCCACCTCGGGCGCCTGCCCATCCCTGCTGTGTGGCGGACCCCCCACATGTGCTTTGCGCGCACTATCCGCGACTCTATCGTGCCGGGATCCACCCGCGTGCATGCTCGGCCTATCGCCACTTGGCGCAGGCAGCTGTTGAGGCAGCGCGGGGTGCTCGCGTGAGTCATCATGCATCGGCCGCGGTAGAGAGGCACTGTGTGGCCGCGGCGGCAGCGCCTCCGCAGGCGCGGCACGCTCGGGCAAGCGGCTCGAAGCGCTGCCGCCTGCCGAGCTGGGCATGCGGCGAGTGTCTGTGGGGAAACCGGGTGTGGACCGCGTGTTGGCGCTACGTGACGCATCGTGCTGGGCGGGGGGGCTGACAGGCGGCGAGTCGGAGAGCGAGTCAAACGTTCCCCCACCGATCTCCTCCGGGATGGTGAGGGGCAGAGACGACGGCACACGCGCCTGGCCGGAGCGGGGCAGCGACCGGGGCTTCATGGGGGGTGGCGCGGGGCTCGTGCCGCGGCGGCGCGTACGTGCGAGGTCAGCCGACGTGCCGTCAGGGTCGATGGTGAAGCTGGCCTGCACGCCACAGCAGCGTCACCCGCAGGGTGTCGATGCATGCCACAGCCAGACCATGTGGCAAGCGTAGAACAGCAGAACGGACACTTATCCCGGCAACAGCACGCGGTGGCAGACTCGTTCAGCAGCACTCCAGATACAGATAGCTTGATGGGGAATCGGTGAGGGAGGGATCTGCGTTTGTTGCAGGAGGGGGAGTTTCTGTACGAACTCCCCGGCACTGATTGGGTAGACTTTGAAAAAAGCGCTCGGGGACGCGTGAAGAGGTGGGCCGTCACTGTACAGGGCGCAGGCAATTTGTGAGCCAGATGCATGCATCAGGGGCGCGCAGCATACCTGTGCCTGGCCGGCGCTGTTGATGTAGTGGCCGGAGGCGACCTCGGCGATGACGTCGTCAAAGATGAGCTGCAGGTCACCGAACGTCGGCCGCTCGGCGAGGTCCGCGCTGAGGCATGCCTTCATCGCGAGCACGAACGTGAGGGGCGTGCAGCGCGGCATCGAGGGGAAGTCCGGGTGCCGCATGAAGCCCTCCACGGCCCGGCTGCCGGCGCTGCCGTCGGACCGCCGCCCCCAGCCGCCTGCCGACACGCCACTAGTGGACACGCTTGACCTGCATTCCCATGAGGCTGATCGAGGATAGAGGCACAGCGGCAACGCGAGCAGCGGCGCATGGGGGTGACGGACGTCGCATGTGCACTCGGTGGCACGGGGTCGTGCGGTTACAGCAAAGCACCCATCACAAGCGCGACGGAGGGCGCGATGCGCGGGCAAGGGGGGAGGCGGGGCGCACCGCCGGGGCTCGCAGATGCTGAGGCCCGACATGAGCTCCCACATGACGACGCCGAAGGAGAAGACGTCGCTCGCCTGGTGCAGCCGCCGCTGCTGCGCGACCTCCGGCGCGATGTAGAAGGGCGTGCCCGCCGCGCGTCCTGACGCGTGCGTGCGGCTCTGGCGCAGGTGGTGCGACAGCCCAAAGTCGCTGATCTTGACCTCCGCGGCGCCCGCGTCCAGCGCCTCCGCGGCGCCGCCGTGCACCTCCTCGCTGAACTGCATGCATGCGCCCGCCTGTGAGGAGCAGGGCCGCAGAGAGTGGCTGTCAGTGCGCCCGAGTGTGCACGGCGTTGCTAGGGGTTGGAGAGGTACATGAATCAGTGCTCAAGGCATCGTGGCTGCTTGACCGATCAGCTGCAGGCCTTCCACGCATCGACCAGCACGGGCGATGCAAACTGCCTACCATCCGAGTGACTCATTCATGACAGGCTAGGTGACCTGAATCAAGCTGTATAGATTGAATTCGTATCGAGTCACACGACAGGCTGCCGATGTGGAGGGGCGGTGCCGGGGAGCATGCGGCGGAGGGGGGGGGCGGACCTTGAGGAGGATGTTGGAGGGGTTCAGGTCGCCGTGGGTGACTCGGCTGCTGTGCACGTACGCCATGCCGCACGCCGCCTGCGCCAGCGTCGCCATCACGCGCTGCCAGTGCCGCGGGTGCGCCTGGTCGAACACCCCCGCCGCCGTCGCCGCCTCCAGCGTGCCACCGTTGCAATAATCCTGCACCGCGTTTATCGTCACGCTTCCGCGGCCGCGGCCACGCACACCGTGGCAACAGCCGACGCCTCGGCACGCTGTGTACACCGACGCACGGCCGGCTCGCCGCGCCGCACGGCTGTCATCATGCATCTGGCGCCCCCTGTGGACACCGTTGCTGCAGCGGTGTGCGTTCACAGGCCCGGCAGGTCTGCCTCGAGAGCGTGGGGCAGGGGAGGGGGCGCGCGCCTGGAAGAGGATGAACTTGAAGATGCTCTGCTCGGCGCCGCGGCCGGCGGAGACGCGGACGACGTCGTGGTGGTGGGTGCGCACGACGTTGCGGTGCACGAGGCCCGCCGCGATCGCCGCCTCGGACACCACCGCCGACTTGGCGACCTCGGCTTCGCGGCTCTGGAACACGACCGTCTTGACCGCCACCGGCAGCCCCCGCCACTCCCCTGCACCACGGCCGAGCCACATCAGCGGCAAGCAGCGGCGCCGTACCACGCTGGGCCGCCATGCATGCGGCACACGCACAGCTCGGCATGTCTGCGAAGGCCCGCGATCGGCTGCTACTCACGAATACAACCAGGACGTTTGTTTGACCGTGTGTGATGACATGTCAGTGATGGGTTGACGTGTCAGTCAAGGGGCCGGGTGCAGAGGGGGGTCGCGAACCGCGGTAGACGGTGCCGAAGCCGCCCTCGCCGAGCACGGCCGACAGGTGCAGCTCCGTGTCCTGCAGCTCCGCCTGCATGATGCCCTGCACAGCACGCTGCGCACGTCAGCCAGCACACAGGCGCGGGCCCCCAGCAGGGCCCACACAGCGGCACAGGCTCCCACACCCGCCAGTGGAGGTGTGCTCCTCGCCGCAACACGTTGCACCATTTTCTCTTCTAACAATATGAGCCGGGTGCCCCCGTTCCCCTTGGTAAAGATGGGACGCGCCTGCCGCATGCGTGTCTGCTGGTGACGCAGAGCACCGGGGGCTATGGGGTCGGCGTCAAGCATGCGGATCTGAATTGCATCGGCGCAGGCATGAGGATGCGGGTGCCGGCCGCACCTGCATGTTGGCAACCGCCGCCTGGAAGAGGCTGCGCGCGCTGCCGCTGCTTGACCCGGACCGCAGCTCGGGGCTGCGCCTCACGCGGCCGTCCGCCCCTCCGCCGTGCTGCGCGTGCTGCGCGCCCACCGAGCTCCCGGGGGAGCTGCGGCCGGACGCCGGCGCCCGCTGCACCTGGCTGCGCCGGAACATGTGCCGCGCGCCCGGCAGGACCGAGCTCGCGTCGCCGCTGCTGGGCATCGTGCTCCCCACGCCCCAGCTGCCGCTGTGCGTGCTGTGCATGCTGCGCAGGCTGTGCATGTGCGCCGGCAGCGGCATGTCGATGCTGTCGTGGCTTCGGCGCGCGGGCGAGGTGGAGGCGGTGGGGCCGGAGGAGTGGGTGGTGACGGCGAGCTCTGCGCTGAGGGGTGTGGCCAGAGGTGCGGAGCCGCGGCTGTGGAGGAGCCCGGTGGAAGGTGTGTGCTCGGAGCTCGGGCGGCTGAGGGCTTGCATGGACGTGCTGGTGACGGACAGCGGCGTCCGGGGGGTGGGTGGCTTGGGGGACTGGGACACCAGCACGGCCTCGGGATGAGAGCTGCGGCGGCGGAGCAGGACGAAGGCCACGGCCGCGACCGCAACGGCAAACACTGCACAGCAGACACGTCGGTGATATGGACAGATGCTGGGCAGTGCGCTTGGCTCGATGCCCGAGGTGCCAGACCCCTGGCGTCCATGCAATAATGATGACCGTTGATGCCCGGGTCACCTGGGGCCCGTGGTTCCTACCTAATTGCAGTGAAGATGCTGTTCGAGATTGATAATGGCTAGGGCGTGGGGGTGTCAAATCACCTCCCCCCCCCTGCCACCTGGTGTGAAGAAGTCACAGCTGTTTGATAAGGACGAAGTATGTCAAGGCGCGAGCTGCGGACCGCTACCTTGTGGGCACTGCGAGGCCGTGTCGGCTGCAATGATCAGGCGTCCGCCGGGGGACGCCTCCACCAGTGGTTCGCATCCTTGGGACCTACCTCTCTCAGCGATAGGTGATAGGAGATATGTGGAGGAGCTCCACCAACGGCATCTGGGGCATGACACGCATTGTTGCTGGGTGTGGCGCACCTGCGCTTGCGGCACAGAGTGCCGCGATGAGAATCACATTCTCGCGGTCGCCTGGATCTTGTGCCGCAGGGCTGCTGTCGGCGTTTGCTTGCACCTGTTCTGATGACAAGTCGGGGCTGCTGGCATCAGAGCTGGCGGGCGCAGCCGCTTGGGGGCTGCTGCTGGGCGGAGAGTACGTCGCTCCTGTAGCATCGATGAAAGGCGCGCCTGTGACTGCGGCCTGCCTTGCATCAATCGCGAGCTGTAGGCGGCCGGCGCAATAGATGGTTGTGTTGGAGAACAGATACTGCACTGTGGACTTGGAGAGGGGCTGGAACGAGGCCTCGTGGATGTGAAAGGCCACCGCTTCTCCATCTTCTAAGACCGGGCCTAGGTGGACTCGTGACTCTGGTTGATTGGCGAGCACCGTGCTCACAAGTGCCTGGGGAGCGACTCGTAGAAACTGCAGCATGACAGCGACTGTTACGAACTGAGACGTTGCATGGTCAGAGCGCATGCAAAGGCAGATCCTATCTACTAGCAGGGATCTTCAGGTTTTACATGCCTTGGGAACGGGTCCCGATGCGGTCGGGCTTGAGATCATGCTTGGTGTTGAAACAGCACATACCGAGCAGTCTGAATCCAGGTCAATGAAGGAGTCCGTAAGCAAAGTGCGGCTGCCGTCCCTCTGAACTGTACCAGGGAAGTCGAAGTTCTGCAGTCTGCAGTCCTTATACTCGACGGACGCCCCGGTGTCAGGCAGCACCACCTTCGTCGGGTCGAGCCATGCCCTCCCAGCACACTCCAAGACGACATTTCTGCCAGACTGGACAAGCACTTGCTCGCTTGAAAACACTCGATGCGACCTGCAGATTTTTTTTTAAAAGTCCTGACGATGGCTGCTTGCGCATGCGACATTGTGGGCTGCAGCCCGGGGAGAACATGAGAACCTACTTGATACATCGTTTAGGCCATGCAGATGATGCGCCTAGCATGCTGCGCAGCCACCGACGCAGAACAGCAAACACGGCAGATAATGAGAAATTTGTGCGGGCTCAAGATCCTGCGATGTCGTAAGCCAGGTTGCTGTAGTGATCCGGAAGAGCAGCTGCATCGTGCACTGTATGTGCGCGACCCATTTGCCTTGCTGGCCACGGCCAACATGCGACGCCAAGAATCGTACGTGCAGCCTCCTGACAGCCTGATCGTTGCATTTGTGGCCGCAGGTTCAGCGAATGCCTGCAGCGCCTCAGCCGTGCCTTCATCACATGTCTGCGCTAGGTACGAAGGGGGAAGAACGGTAAGCAGGTACAAGATCGACAGAGATTTCCAGAAGACGCTGTACATATCTCCTAGCCGTCAACATGCGGTTCGAGGTTGGACATGGCGACGGGGATCGTTGCGCGCAGCCACGATCCGTTTTACTACCGTGTGCACACGCAGGCCGGAATGATCGGATGCTGTCCACAGAGCTGCAAATTGAGCTGGCTCTCCACTTGACGTTTCCCCGTGCATACTTAGTTCCCAACCACGCCCTGTGATCCCCTTTTCATACGCATGCAGCAGGTGCACGCTGCTGACGCATCAAGCGCTAGCCAGCCGGGCACAGCATCGGGCCAGATCGGGCCATGGACAGCATGCAGCATCGCTTGGGAGAACGAAACCATGTTGCCCGTACCGATGCGCTTGGGCCACGTCAGCAGCGTCGGATTTTTTAATTTTAAGTTTGTGCTCTACTGATGCTTCACCATTCAGTTCATGAACGTTCATCACAAGATCATCGCTACTACAGTGCTCTAGACCGACAATGCAACACGTGACGGCGGCAGCCCCGTGTCAGCGTCACATGGCTTGAGAGCACCCATGTGACATTTCCTACCGGTTTCAGGCTGTCAAGACGGTATGAGCAGGCCGCGTGTGCCGGGTTCGCCTGCAGGCATCACGTCAGCTGACAGCAGTTGCAATATCTCCACCCCCGCGCTTCAGGGCCCCAGATGTTCAGTCTGGCTACTTCGTCTGGCTACATCAAGTTCGAGATCCCAGCAACACCAGCTTGCACATACAACACCAGACACCCAGCCTTCGCTGCCATCCTTGTCTCGGGTTCATGGAGCTGCTGATGAAACAGCAGCCACTTGCACGTTGTCCTGGAACGGCATGGCAAACCACACAATAGAATGCAGGTGGAACGTCGCCAAAAACCGATGTGCCCCAAGGAAAGGCATACTTCGCACATCCGTGAAACACTCGCGCTGCTGACTCATTGCTACGTGACAGCTCTGTACGCGGTTTCGAGGCTGGGCCAGACACGCATGCATGCCACTGCGACTTGCAGGTCACAAAAATAATGTGTTTTACAAGGACGAATTCGGAGGGGCCGGCAGCACCATCGGGCAACGCACAAGCCCAGCCACGTCACCGTCGAAACAACAATGTGTTGCAACGGTCGCCTACTCACCCTCTACGCAAGGGAATCACTGCGAGGCGGACCCACTCATGCCACCCCCACGTTCTGCGCCCCGCTCTCGTCATCTCTCCACATGGAAGCGCCGGGACGCGGTCGACGATCCACGCCCGCGGCTGGCCCCCGCCGGATTAGCAGCTCCACCTATCGAGCATGCGCCAGCGGGTGGTGCGCTACGAGCCCGACCGCGGACCGATCCACAGCGCCCCGAGCAGCACGGCGTGTGCAGCCAGCAGCGCCGACGACGACATCGCCGTCGAGGGGAACACATTCCACGCGTACTCGATCGTGCCGAACAGCGCCAGCCGCGCCGGCACCGGCAGCCGCGTCTGCCACAGCAGGAACGGCAGCGAGTGGAAGTACCAGCTGTAGAACTGGTAGTGCAGCGAGCGCGCGGCGATGATGCCGATGAAGTTCGCGGTGAACACCGCCGTCAGCGTCTGCGCCGGCGTGAGGACGGTGCGGGCAGAGTCGCGGGAGAAGAAGGCCGTCACTGCGGCAGCAGCACCGCCTGCACGGGCGGTCCACCGGCGGTGGAAGAACGCGGCCAGGAGGAGCAGGTGTGCGGCGAGCAGCACGGCGGCAAAACTGCGGCTGAGGAACACGTCCTCCGGCACCATGCGCCAGTTGACAGTCCACTTGTACATGAAGACCCTGCGCGGCGGAGCACCTCGGCGGCAGGGCACGTAGAGGTCGGCGCTCGGGCGCTGAGGCATGCCTGTTCTGCAGTGTGGGACGTGCTGCAGCACAGTGACGTGGCTGCTACATCACTGGACCCTTGCATGTCGCGAGGAGCAACGGTCTGGAGTGGCATAGCAGTTGTATCCCTGGACTGCAACAGAAAGGCGACAGAGTAGAAGCCACGGCGGCCAGTGCATGCATGCACGCAGGCCCACCGCAGGCGCTTCCACAGATGCGGTGCTCTAGAGGCCGTGGGCGACGCGGGCGTCCAGGCCCCGGCAGGCTGCGTGTCTGGGTGCATTGAGCAGGTTTGTGTGGCTACATGTGTAAAGTAAAGTAAACCTGAATTTACTGAGCTGTATCCTATTGGGCATTGATTATGTATGTCTGCAGGCACATCGATGGCTGCGTGTACGCTGGTGGGGTGAAATCCACGATCTGGTTGAGCCACACTGGGCACGTGCAGTTGCAGCTGGTGCTGTTGTGGTGAGGCAGCTCAGCAGCGACTGTGCTGCAAGGGCAGCGACAGAGGCTACGGGCATCAAGGCGATGTATGTTTGGCATGGTGCGGGCGCGTGGCTGCTGCGTCGAGGCGCCTCAGCGCAGATGCTGGCGCCCCGCGGCATCAGATCTGGTGCGATGCACTCAACTTCATGACACAGACGGCGGCGGGGCATGCGTGTGGCAGGCAGGCCGGACTGCCACACCTTGAGAACTCAAAGGCGCGGGAGAGGTACGAGGCTGGCGCATGCATGAGGAACGGCGCTGCCAGGCCCAGCTGCAGCAGGACCCCCGCCCCGACGCCCCAGGCCAGTGACGCCACGCTGGACCCCTGCACCACATCCGCCGATAACGCCTTGCGCACATGCCAGAGCGCTGCAACAGGCAACAAGCCGAAGGGCATCCCCGGCGGTGCATGGTCGCGTGAATGCGGCGGGCAGCCACACCACCAGCCACCGCCAGAGGCCGCCACAGCCAGACCACCAGCCAGACCACCAGCCATCTGGCGCGCACGGAGTACATGCTTGGTGGAATGCTCTGGTGACGTGCTATACAATGATCGCAGCTGTTGTGAAGTGTGTCTGCAGAGAGGATGACGGTGGGGGGCAGTGAGGGGAGCACCAGGAGGCAGGCGGCGAGGACGCCGGGGGCAAGCAGCAGCACGTTCATCTTGGTCGACACGGCGAGGCTGAACATGGGGACAGCTGCAGCGTAGCGGCGCTGGGTCAGCAGCAGCACTGCCACGTACGCCAGCAGCATCGTCCAGCAGTCGTTGAAGAGGCGGAGGACGTAGACGGAGTGGATGCGCTTGGAGATGGCCAGGAGAGCGTGCACGTAGGGCGGCACTGCAGCGCTGCGGGCATACAGCAGCATCACCAGAGCCTCGGTTGCAAGGTAGAGGGCTGCAAACAGCACCTGCACCGAGAAGACATTCACTTCCACCATGAATGCTATGAACAGTCACGAACAGTCGGTCGTGTCGCTTGTCAATGTGCCAGAAGGGGGCAGACATCGGCTGCTGTGTTGGACACTAACCACTGCACTGTGAACTGCATTCATCAATACCCAGCAGAGCATGGTGTCCCACCTGCGCTTGTGCAACTGAGCCCTGTGTCATCCATCGTATCGCCGAGAAGAGGTAAACAAATCCGGCCGGGTAGACGAGGGGGCCTGTCCCACCTCGTAAGTTGGCATAGTCCAATTCACCGCCAAGAAAGCCATCGACCTCCTCTATGTACGCCTCCCAGTCTATCTCGGTGTCTACATTTGCAGGTTTGTTTCAGTGCTTGGGTTGGTAAACACCGTCCGCAGGCAGGGAAGCTTGTGGAGCAGGCTCAAGAATGACATACATGGCACTTTGTTGATGATGAGCGCTGTGAGAACAGCATCACCAACGAACACAGCCACACACACTAGGAGATGGAAGGTCAAGTCATGGGGATCGCATAAGCGGCCCAGGATGGGCGGACGCCTGATCATGGAGCATGCCAGATGCCCGGACAGGGCAGTGCGATACCAACACGACCCGCCCCAGGTTCGGTGGTACAGTTCTTCATTTTTGCAATATTTTGCCGAAGTCCTGCACGCCGCGCGGAGCTTCGCACCTGATAACTGCAGCACCTGTGACCTACGGATTTCTTGTGTGAATGGCGTCAGGTGAGAAACTCGCGACTAGTCGGCTGAAACCGACGTGCTGCTTGTACTACGGTGATCACGTTGTCATTCGCCGTATGCTTTTGATTGCGGACGCAAATTGACAGTCGAGGTTGTGAAGGCAGTCAGACTGCTCACATCTTTTTGGCAGGAGGGTTGAGTTGCGGGACTCGTGCTGTAGTGCACCTACGATAGGTAGCAAAACCCATATCGCGCCATGTCTGATGGAGGTAGAGAAAAGTCTGTGGAAGTTCTTCCTGGCAAACCAGATAGTCCAAGGAATTCTGGAGACCGTGCAGTAAGCGGGTCTCCGAGAACGGAGGCCCCCGCAGAGTGTGCTTTCAACTGCCGCGATGCTGGGCGTGCAATGCTTCATATATCACTTTGCCATGCCTTATGCACTGTTGAGCTTGCGTGGTCAGTGGCTGGCGAAGTGTTACCGATGCTTTGCTGGCCTGCTGCATCCGAGCGAATTCATTGCAGCACACAATTTACAGGAATGGACGCGCAAGTGCCGAAAGAGAGGCCTCGCCTGCTCCACGACGTCGGTCTCGCTCACTTACAAGGTCCAAGTCGGGTTCGAGGTCGCGTTCGCGCTCACGGTCACGCTCTGCGTCCCGACGTCGCACGAGGTCATATTCCCGATCAGAGACTCCTCGACGACGCCGTTCAGTGTCGCGCGATATTTCAAGGAGTTACTCCCGTTCGCGAAGTCGCACACCCGACAGACGCAGGCGCGAGCGTGGTTCCCCTTACCGAAGGCGACGCAGCCGAAGCCGTAGCTATGGACGTGGTCGTGGGCGCACAAGGTCCCGTACAAGGTCTAGGTCAAGATCTCGCGGCCGTGACAAGGGTCGCCGGGAAAGGTGAGTCGGTTCTCGTGAGCGCTGAGAGCTGGGCCAGACCGAGCTCACGTTCTCCTGGCACTGAATTCAACTGAACACATAGCACAGGCTCCAAACCTGAAGCTCAGTGCAGGCGTCACAGGACTGATGTACATTCCTACCGTAAGCCGGAGCGATGGCTGATGAATTTATTTGAAGATGGACTGCGGGAGACACTGGAGACCACGAGGCTCCCATGCAACGTTTCAAAAATTAATGACTGTATGAAGAAGCTAGACCCCACGTACAGACTAGACGAGACAGGTGTGAACAGTGCATTGAGATGCATCCCACAAGCTGGGGGCCCCGTGTGCAGACCTGAGTGCGTGTGGACATGTTCACTTGCCCTGGTCATTCCACAATGATGAGCATCGTCTGAACTCTTTTCAGCATCTCTTGCGCAACATGTGCCTGCCACGCCACTGCACATGTTACAGTGCACAGTTTGGTGTTCTGTGTCTGTGTTTTGCCCTGGCAAAGCGCACGAACAGCGTCCAACCGGTGCCATGCACTCGGTGCACGCTACCATCGTGCTGGAAGTCTGCTGTGGTGGACCTATCGCATGCTTGCTGCCAGGGTGGAACCGGGTTTGCAGCATGGACACGGCCGCCCATGCACGCCCATTTGGCATGACGCACCTGTAGCCTGTGGTCGCGCCCTCGCCTTGAGTCGCATGCACCCCTCCGATCTCGCTCGCCGACTGCGGCTGCGCGGGCCCGCCGACTCCGGCAGGCCTGCGCTGCCCGCGGCGCCCCCTGCGGCCACCCCCCGGCGTGCCTGCTGTGTGCCTGGAGGGTGAGTGCCTGCAGCCCTGGAATGAGCTGTGCGCCGGCATGTGTGAAGGCCCGTCCCTCCGGGATGCAGCACCGCCCGAGGTACTGTACTCTGCAACGGCGCAGCACCCATGCGTAGCCACCTGTGCATGCACGGGCCCCCCGAAGCCACTTCGCCCTGCGTGTGATGGCCTGTAAAGCGTGCACCATTCCTCGGGCCTTCCACTGTCAATGCACAGACAAGAAGCCACTGCTGTCCCTCAGCCATGGATGCAGCTCTGATTGAGGACACGTGGGTGGCAGGCGCCTGGGCGCCTTCGTGCGACTGCTCTGGACCCCGGGGGTGCAGCCGAGCTGGTACTGGGCAGATCCGCTTGTCTTCTGCTGTCATCCGCCAAGCGTGCGCCCGTCATGCAGGCTTCCCCTCGTTCTCCACCATGTGCCAGTGGTTTGACGACATCGGTGGCCTGATCGAGATGTCGAAGCACCGCGACAGCGTGATGCTCGTGGGCTCGAAGCTGGAGCGGGATGTTGTGAAGCGCATCCGCACGCCGAGGCCACCGTCCCGCCGCTCCGGCCGCCGCCGGGGCCGCCGCCTGTCGCCCTCCCGGCGGGGCCGGAGATCTGCGAGCCCCATGCGTGGTGGCAACCGTGGCGGCCGGTGCGGCTCCCCTGTCTGCATTCGCCCCATGGCGTGGGTGCTGTGGAGGCTTTGCTGAGCACAGCTTGGGCTGTCCGGCACTCACTGCGGCCGATTGGCCATGCGTCTGCGGAATGTTCTGGCATGTTGCGGCATGTTGAATGGTGATCCACTGGAACCGTGGTCTGTCTGGTTTGTTCACTCGTGTATCGCCTGTGACAAGCCATGGACATTCCGCCAGGCGCATGCGGGTTGCGCCAGATTGTGCAGAAGCGGGAGCCGCGCCACATGTAGCATCACAGATGCGCCGACTGTTGCGCCGACTGTGACTTGACACTTCTGTCAACAGCAGCCAAACATTTGCTGGCCGTACAGATTGCATGCACATGGCATGTCCATCCTCTGGAGCAGCAAATGTCCGGTGCTGAGATCGCAACGCTGCAGATGTTCTCTGGCGGACTGAGTACATGCTTGATGCTGGTTGAGGGATCATGGCCACTGCTCGTGCATCACCTGGCATCTGTCCCCATACTGAAGCGGCCAGTGTTTGTGCAGGAGTAGATCCCCCCGTTCCCGAAGCCCGGAGCGGCGCAGCCGAAGTGCCGAGCGAGGCCGCGGTGCTGACGATGACGGGGCAGACGACCGCTGGCCGATGGCGTAGCCACAGGTGATGCATGCAGTGACGAAGGTGCTGTGGCGGAAGGGCCCCAGTTCTGCTGGACTGGACAGTGAAGATTTGACAGAAAAAATGCATCCAACGTGATGCGCAGGGCGACAATGGCATGCTTTATGGCCTGAATACACATCATGATGTATCACAGGCAGCTATGCGGAGCATTGTATCGGTTTTGCTAGCATGCATAAGCTTGCTTCCGTTTGTAAATGTATGGACTGGTCATGGAAAAGCACGATGCTGTGTCCTGCAGGCTTCCCTTGTCGTTACTCATACACATCAGCATGGGTGTGGACATGACTTCTTCCGGGTCAGCTTCGCCAACGACAACTATCCGACTGGATGCCATGTTTGGCTGTAACGATCTCCAGGGTACAAGTTGTGGTTTCAATTACAGCGTGGGACAGAGATGCGTGGATCGCCGTGGTCTATACAAGACCTAGCAGAGTGGCCAATCCAGCCTGATCACGGGTCTCCCGAAGACGGTACAGCTCACGACTGCACGTGGTGCCGAGATTAAATCACCCAGGCAAGAGCAAATCATCAGTTCTTCATCTCTGCGCATGCTTGAGTGATCTGCGACAAACCAGAAAGTGACTCGCGACGTTTCGAAAGGAACGTGTAAGTGGCGACAGGGCGTGTGATTCGCGGGATCCCGGTGGGGATCCGTCTGTCGGTGCCCAATGAAGTAAGAACGCCTGACAAACGTACCGATCTCTGGCTGCATTGCAGCAGAACTTGAGTGTACACAATTTAGCATCAGTCTATCTGCCAGCCTGCATCCATCAGCTGATCTGCTTCGGGCCTTGCACAGCCCAGCACTGCGTGTTCTCGATACAGTGCTGTCGGTGTGGTGCATCGTAGCTCCGCCACATTCGAGACCGTGTTGTGAAGAAATATGCCTACTCGATCGACCGCGTGTTCATCACGCTCACACATCGCGTCTCCGTCGTGCTCACAACAGAAGGTGGCCAGGTGCTTTCCCAAAATCAACAGCGCTCAGGAGCTCACGGAATGGTCTTACATTGAGGCATATGATCTCAAAAAATATCTTTCACTTGCCCCGGGTGTGCAGCCTGTATAAGGCGTGCATCCTGCATTTGATGCGCAGCCTGCATGGCACGAACGATTGTCATCCAGTCTGTGCTGGGTGCTCCAGGGGCTCTGGATACTCGTGTCACCGTGCCAGGGCACCGCCAACTGAGCATGCAAATTACTGCCTGCTGTACCTCTTTGTGAATTGTCCGGTTCCCCGTGCCAGTGGTTTTCTGCGGCATCAGATGTCCAAACTACATACGCTCGTGTCGGAGGCAATGGCCATGGACACTTGAACTACGTTGCAGCCCGGAATGCTCAGTCATGGCTGCATGCAGGAGGCCACGTGTGATCCGGTCAAGATGCACTAGTTTGAATGTTGACGGACGGACCCCAACGGAGCCTGCTGCCTGGATGGAGATGATGCAAACACTGAAGAGCAACAATGTCACCTTTGTCAACCCTCATGAGGTGCCGATCTGTCAAGAAAAGGGTATTCCTGTGTTAGATGTGCGGACAGCGGAGCAATACAGCAAGGTGCGTCGCTGTCGTGTGTGCCATTCGCATGGTTCTCAGCTCACTCTGTCTGGCAGCGACTCTCTTTGTCCCTACGTGGATGCCTTCATAGATGCCATGTGGATGGATAGTGCTCGATTGAGCTGCAGCCAAGTGGACCTTGGCATGGCCATGGTGAGCATACTTCCTTTCTTGTTATGTTCGCCAGATCCTTGGTGAAGCGGTTGAGGGGCTGACCACCACGAGTACACACCCCTCCTTGCCAGACACTTGCCACTTCTCTGTCGCTCTGTCGTGCTTCGGGTGTTGCATAGCCAGGTTTTGGTGACCGAAACTGCCCACTCTTCTTGACCGTGCCTGTCGTGTTGTCCACACCCCCAACAGCTGACATGGCTGCACCCAGTCAGCTGCAGCATGGTGGGAGCACCTCGGGCGACACCCACCTGTGTGATGCAGGGCTTCATTCAAGGATCTGTGAACGTGCCGCTGTACCGGCCCATCGAGGGCTGGGACGCGTACAAGGTTGCACGCAGAGTAGGATACTTCTTGTTCGGAGTCATGAACGGCACTGAACCAAATCCAGACTTCATGCAAGGTTAGTCCTGCCTCTCAACCGCCGCAGCCATGCCTGTATGCTGTACATGTCCATGTGCTATCCCACGCAGCAGCATGCGGAGCCCCCGTGCTGTTGTCGCCTCTCGCCCTCCTGTCGATGTGCATCGCCTTGCTTTTGAGGTGCTTTGCCCCATCCCGGCCACATCGCCAGCCTGCGAAAACAGCAGACAGAAATGACACGACCACAGCCCGCTGCCCTTCCACACTTCAGGATTTCGAAAATGTAATGTGTACTAATGATTTGGAGGCAAGTATTGCAGAAGTGGGCGAAGCTGTGGGTGATAAGGAGGCGGGCGTTGTGGTGTGCTGCGCCATCGGCGGGACGCTGGAGCCGCAAGAGGGGGTCACGGCCATCGGCATCCAGAGCCGGTCGCTCGTGGCAGCGTACCAGCTCGTGATGTCGGGGTATCGTGGCGTGCGGGTGCTGAAGAACGGCATGGGCGCCTGGGTGCAAGACGGCAGGGAGGTCTACATGTTTGACGAGTAGCTGTAAGGGGCTGTTTCATGAGGCGTGGCCGGTGCTGCTGCGCTGCGCCACAGGAACAGCGTCTCGCTGTGTAGGCTGTAGCGACCACGCCTCAACCGCGTGGCGACGGGGCGAATGCTGCCTGTCGCTTGGTGGGGCTGGGTGCTGGGTGGCGCTGAGGCGTCTGTGCCTTCACGCGGCCGGTGGCTGCCCTGGTGCATCGTGCATGTGTCCGCTCTGCCGTGTACGAAGAAGTGGCCCGGGGGCGGTGGCTGTGGGGTGACCCGGCACGCCTCCGCAGCCTCCGCAGCCTCGGCGCCACATCACCGGCTGCCACCCACCCGCCAGCAGGGCTGCCATCGCGCCCTGGGCACTGGGTGCTTCGAGGCTCGCTGGCTCAAGCAGCGACTGTGGCCCGTGCCGCCTGGGTGCAAGCCGCGCCCGGCCTCACATGCTTTATGTAATTTGCTTGAGCTAGCATCGCAGTACGGTTGTGGGATGCGTCTCCGTGTCTGTGGTGCTTGAGGGCCGCATGAACGCCACAGGCACGAAGCCGATGCTGGAATGTGGATTGCAGAATGTATAGAAAGCATACGATATCGCCCTACTGAATGCAGTGAGTCAGCAGTTCCTTTCGGAGGTGAAGCGCATGCATGCATGCAGCGCTGTGATTGGAGGCGCGCTTCCACAGCACTGGGTGCATCATGCATGGGGTTCTTGCGGTGCTGTCCATAGTTGAGCCAGTTTGACCAAGGCACCCAACAATGTCCGGTCCAGCCAACCTTTGGCACATGGTCCCGTTTACTCGGAATTGCCAATGTCCTCTTCAGGATCCGGCTCAGTCAACTCAGGTTTACTGTACTCAACAACCGACGAGTCACCAAACCAACTCGCGGCAACTCCTGTAGAGGAGCACTTGGCCGCACCCTCGTTCATCGCCTGCATGGCCTAGATGTGAGTACTGCACTGTATGGCGAAAGTTTGCAAGCACACAACCCTCCCCTGGAGGCGGGTGGGGGCACACTGGCGCACGCGTGGCCACTGTGTGTCTATCTTTCAGCCTCACTCAATACTTCTCATTGGCACCGCGCTGTTGCAAAGAGTTCAACACGGGGACTTTGCAGGCCACAAACACGGTTGAAACATAGCATCTGTATCGTTACTTGCTAGCAGCATGCCGTATACATGCTGCCTTCAGTTGAACAGATGCACCTCTGACAAGAATGTTCAGCATAGCTGATGTTCGCGCAATGCTGTCTGACGATAAACGCAGATGAGTCTGCGGATGTATGGCTGCGCAGAGCCGGCCACGCCTGGTGCCAGAGAGAGATCCTGGATTTGCCGCTGTCGTGTTCTTTTGAACACACAGTCACTCATAATGTGTTGACGGCCCTCTAGGCACGCATTCGTGTTCGACAAACAATGTCTGCATTGCCTTCTTTGTGATGTAGTCAAGGGCGTGCAACAACCTTGCACTGCCTTTGACTGAACTGCCAGAAGGCCAGACGCCCTTTTGTGGTACTAGTACTCGAAGAGGACAATTTCAGGGCGATTGGTGGTGAACTGCAAGCACTGCATCACCTGCATGATGGCAGGCTGTGTATTGACACTGCATACGAAACATGTCTCTAAAAGGAGCACACCCATGCAGGTGTTGGAAAGATCAAATTCTTCGAATCGGTCAACGTGTTTGATGGAATGCGGGTGTGGGGAACGTCAAGCGCTGCATCGGATTGTCCTGCGCGAAAATGATGCCTGCAGAGCATACAACTAACTGTTACAAGTCTTCTCGACAGATCCGAGACATCGCGGGTGCGCGATTTCATGGGAAATCACGGTCGTGTGCGATGATGCCTAGCTCCTCCATTCGACTCATAGGCCGCTGAAGGACACACTGAGTTTTTGTTTGTCAACCTTGTGGTTTAACAGTGGCCCATCGCTTGCACGTCAGACATCGCACGTCACACATCGCAAATCTCGCAGCGCGGTCAGCATTGGAAGTGTGCTGCTTGAATCACCATGGATAAGTTCGAGGAGAAAATGAAGGCTGATGGCCTCAACGAAGCTGCTATTGCTGCATTTCGTCACAATTACGAACAGCTCGTGGCGGGTGTCGATGGCATTGTGCCGGAAGGAAGCATCGAAGCCATCGAGGTTTGTGCTTATTTGCGACGCCTGATCATCTCGCTTGACATTTATACGTCTTCAGGGGCCACTGCAGTGACGGTTGGGCGCAGACGCAATCTGTGTTGACACATCCGACGTTTCGCGCTGGCAGTGCCATCACATGCGGAGCAGCTGGAAAACGACGAATCGTGTGGCACGTATCAGCACGAGCCCGTCACAGTAGTCGAATCGGTGGTGCTTTTGTGGTGTGCATCGCAAAGTGTGTCGGACCTGGCCGGTCACTCACTGCCAGCTGGACGCGTGCGGTCGCTATGAACGTATCGTGTGAGATACAGTCAAACGCATCCCACGCGCACATCTGTCTCGCACATGCTGCTGGCCAGTCTTGTAATTTGAGGATGTCGGACCTTGCAGTCTCTCCCGGTGTACGAGGAGCTGGAAGACCCCGAGGACGCACAGACGCTGTTGTCCGCTACAGCTGTGCTCAAGCTTAATGGTGGCCTCGGTACATCCATGGGCCTTGAGAAAGCCAAGTCACTGTTGCCAGTCAAGGATGGGAAGACATTTTTGGACCTCATCGCAGAGCAGGTGCGCTTGGCAGTGGCATGCATGGGAGCACCTGTGTGAGCCATGTGCGGCCGAGTCCCCACAACTGAGCCTTTGAGCGATCCCTCTTCCGTACTTGAAGGTCAAGAAGACGCGGGAGTCATTCGGTAGCAATGTCCGGTTCGTTCTGATGAACTCCTTCTCCACCTCGGCTGACACGCGTGAGCATCTGTCCGGGACACACCCAGACCTGGTTGCGGAGGATGGCTGGGAGCTGCTGCAGAACAAGTCTCCGAAGATCGACGCAGCCACTATGGACCCCGTGGAATTCCCGGAGAACCCAGATATGGAGTGGTACGCTCAGCAACCACCGCTCTGCAGCTGATGCCATGGACAGCTCACCTGTGCCAGGCGCCAGCTGGCGCAATATGCTTTGCTATGCAGCTCCTGGACAAGCATCATTGCTGACACATGCTTCACGTCGCTCGCTGCAGGTGCCCCCCAGGCCACGGTGATATCTACCCATCCCTCCTCGGGTCAGGAATGCTCGCGAAGCTCCTGTCAGAGGGCATCAAGTATGTGTTTGTCAGCAACTCGGACAACCTCGGCGCCACCCTTGACCTGAAGCTCCTCAACCACTTTGCCACGACGCAGCAGCCCTTCTGCATGGAGGTTGCCGAGCGCACAGCCTCCGACAAGAAGGGCGGGCACCTCTGCCGCCGCACATCTGACGGTGCGGCACCCATGCGGCGATTCCAAATTCGAGCACTGACAGCGGTGATGTGCCGTCTGAACGTTCCCCCCCTGCTGCGCTGATCACAGCGCTCCGTCCTTGCCCAGCTGCTCCGGGTGGTCCGCGCTGGCCCACCCGGGAGCGTCAGAGAAAGCGCCGGAGGCCAGCAGCCACACAACCGTCTCGCCGCACCTGAGTTCAAACAGCTCCTGTCAACTGCCCTCATCCTCCACCGGGAGCCGTGCCTTACGTGAGCCCCTGAAGCGCAATCCTGCAACATTACACTCCGTGGCACACTGATGCCTCCGGCTGTGGCGTTGGCCGTGGGCTTGCTCCCCAGAGCAGCGCAGGTCGGTCTCATGCCGTTCACCCATCACAGTGCCGGTGTGCTGCCGCAGCCGACCTGAGCCGGATGCTGCGCGGCTCAAGTGTGTGTGTGGGTGCGTCTGCAGGCAAGCTGATGCTGCGGGAGAGTGCGATGTGCGCGCCGGACGACAAGGACGCGTTTGAGGACATCGGGAAGCACAAGTTCTTCAACACGAACAACCTCTGGGTGAACCTCGAGGCGCTGCAGGAGACGATGGCCGCGAGCAACGGCATGCTGCCGCTGCCCCTCATCAAGAACAAGAAGACCGTCAACCCCCGCGACAGCAGCACGGCGCCGGTGTTCCAGCTCGAGACGGCGATGGGCAGCGCGGTCGAGTGCTTTGACGGCGCAGGTGCGGTCGTCGTGCCGCGCACGCGCTTCGCGCCCGTCAAGACCTGCAGCGACCTCTTCTGCCTGCGCTCCGACGCGTACGTCGTGACCGAGGCGTCGACCGTCGAGCTCGCGGTGGAGCAGCAGCCGCTCATCAAGCTCGATGACAAGCACTACAAGCTCGTGGACAAGATGGAGGCGCTCGTGGAGGGCTACCCGTCCCTCAAGGGCTGCACGAGCCTCAAGGTCACCGGCCCGGTGGTCTTTGCGGCCGGCGTTGCCATCGCCGGCGCGGTCGAGGTCACCAACGCCGCGGAGGAGCCCGCCACGCTGATGGCAGGTGAGTATGCGGACACCGCTGTCGAGCTGACGGAGGAGGCGGCCGTGCCGGCGTAGCGTGCCCCTGGGCGCACAGCACAGCACCATTCAGCGCACAGCACGGCGCCATTCAGCGCACAGCTCCGGGGTGTTGTTTGCACGGAGTCGCAGATGCGTTCCTGCACGCGAGTTCCCGCTTTGCTGGCTGGCGGCGTGCAGCGGCAAGTGCAGTTGCTCCGTCCATGCATGCAGATGTGACCCGTGTGCAGTTGCTTCTGATGGATGGCATCCAGGACGCGGTGATGCTTGTGATGCTGGGGTAGCACCGCAGGTGCTCTGGCGTCGGCGTTTTTCCCCCACAGTATGCCAGCTTTCTGGGCACTTTTGTGGCTTTTTAACCTGACCACTGGTATGAGCGCACTACTGCAAATCGCTGGCATGCAAACATTTGCCTTCAGCCGCCTGGGCTGTGTGACGTCAGCGTGTCGGCTGCCCGTTGTGCCCCTGGATATGCAACGGATGGCAAGCACACACCTGTTGTGACAGTTCTCAACTCAAAAAGTAGGTCACATTGTGTGCATGATGCATCTTCCAAACGTCCAATCTTGCCTCTTCGTTTTGTTCACACATTTCTTAGAGATGCATGATATTGCGTACTGTCAACACAAGCATGGCGGGCAACACATGCAGAGTCTCAGGCGCCACTGCTGGGTTGGCATCATCCAAAGCTTCTGGGCCAGACCTGGGGATGGATGCATGGATGGCAAGATGTATGCAGACGCTATGAAAGGAGATGGTGCCAGTTTTGCGTGAATACAACGCGCCCTGCACGACCCAGCATGCCTACTGCGCGTGTCCCGGCTGCCTTGCAGCCACCCCGGGGCGGGGCCGTTTTGTCAGGCTTGGGCTGGTACAGTGAAACGCGCAAATTCCGGGCCACAGTAGCGGCAGTGGCCGGAGCTGCATGTAGTGGCCGCGGCTCGACCTCTAAATTGGCGTCATTTTGAATCGATGGTGCACCCCACTTGTTCGGGCTGCGCTGAGTGCATTCTCAGCAAGGCTTGGCTGTCATGCGTCGTGACGCGTCGTCACAGACACCTTCGTCCCGACTCGACGCGCTCGCTGTGCCGCTGGACCCCGGCCACAGAGCGGGCAAGCGTCTTTTCCTTTGTGAGTTTGAACAGGCGACGAAGAGCTACCTTTCTACTGCACCGCGCAGGAAATACCACAGTTGCGATCTCCCTCAGCATTTTCGTCGTGGTTCGTGCCATCGAACGGCTCTGGCATAGACAGTGCGCTCGACGTACGTTCTGCAGACACTGCAAGCGATCGCGAGTTTGATGCACAATCGCTCTCCTCGCGTCAGCACCATGCATCATGCCGCACTCCAGAACTGAATCGTAAGTCCCGCAAAGCAATGTCACTCAGTGAGACGCAATACCAGCTGCAAACGATTTCACGGAAACGAATATATGTCTCAATTGAATGCCGGGGATGCACAAGAAAACTGGCGAACGATGAATGGGCGATGAGGCAGCATGCAGACGGAAACTTGAACCTGAGGAATCGCGGGTTTTGGAGATGCGAGGTGATGGAAATGCTGATCGACAAGCTGTGAAACACATATGCTGGTGGTCGTGGCAGAGGCTGCATCTGGCAGCGTCGACATTGATGCAGGTCCACAACACTGTTTAATCCCATATGAGCACAATGGGTGCGGTGGTGGCCCTGGGTGTCACGCAGTTTCATTCTGAGGCTGAACATGATTTTTTGACCTCACTCGTGGCACAAACAGCCATAACATTCCTCAACACCATGGCACCAGCCTTTCATAGTTGCCACACCACCGTGTTGGCTGCAGATTTCAGGGGCTACTTGACCTCACAACTCACAAACCATCTAACACACACCCTTAAAGTCGGCCACTGGAGAGCCAATGTGAATCACACTGACGGGCTGTACCGATGTCTGCAGGCTATACGTTGAACACTTCTGAGTGCGGCGTCGAATAGGACAAGCACCCGCCTGTTTCACAACAGCATCCCTACAATAATTATGGTATGCAGTATCCTGTACTCTTGGCTCTGGAAGGCTGCTTCACAGCTGTTTGCGACGAGCTCATTTCACTAGCTCAGAAGGTATCGTGTCACATTTCGATTCGTGTGTGTCGAGTAAGTACCATATGAACTGTAAAAAATTTCGATGATTATACGCGGGTATTTATATGCGTATAATCATGCTGTATGCATATAAGCATACGAGATTATTACTCCCGGGTCGTCAGGCGAGCATAGGCGTCGAGAGCGAGTAGCTGACAGGCTGCAGGACAAAGCTGGTTGCTACGACGGCCGAAGCAAAGATACTGTTTAGACAGTTTAAAGTTGTATGTACCGCTGAAGGATTGCGTATCAAGGCGCAAAGACACATCTAACGCAGCTTTGCAAAATTCTCGACGTGTGTTACAAGAAATCATACGCGAAGCGATGTCCACCATCGCTCGTGTATTATGGCCATCATGCAGTTTCAAAAGGATTGATATGCGCATTGTCCGATCCAGGCCTAGCCCGGGAATTGCAACCCTTGATGTGCGTGGGCGTCGGCTTCGTCATCCTAGTCGGTGCGTGTCGGACGTCTCCGCAATGTGCGGTCCATGCTATCATATGTCGCTTCCAGAAGCGCGCTTTGGTACGTTGCACGCCGCTTTCATCGTACAACGTGATCGAACGGGCTGTCTGTGCAGCACATTATCCCCCTTCAAGGTCAAGGCGGCTTTGGACGGGAATGTGCCATTCTTTCCGGAGTGTGCGATATTGATGTGGGGTGTATTTGTTTTGACGTGGTATTATCTCGACACTACTTCCCATATCACCGACGCTATCCGGAACTCGGAGCAACGAATCACTGAAAGGCTTAGGGACTCTGAGCAACGGTTCATTGAAAGGCTTTTGGACTCTGAGCAGCGAATTACTGCAAAGCTCAGGGACTCTCAGCAACAAAGCACTGAACAGCTCAGGAAGTCTGAGGAACGAGTCCTTGCACGGATCAAGGAGGCTGAGGCTATGGGTCAGGCGTCTGAGCCACGATTAATGGCGCGCATTGTAGACTCTGAGACAAGAGTCATTGCAAAGTTACGGGATCCCGATTGTTGATTGTTGGCGGGTGCCAAGGGAGATCAAGAGTGACTCATTGCAGTGTAGTTTGGGTGGAGGTTCTTGTCATGTGTTTGATTAGACATGTTCGCACTTGTGCGGTGTTCGTGCCGTTGGTCGAAATGGTCGAGGCAAAGGGTGAGGCGAGGAAAGAGTCAGTGCAATGTTCAATGCGTGTGATGATGTGAGGACAGCTTGGCGATTGCAACGGTCAAGCGTGTGCCGGGGGTGCCCTCGTTCGAGTGGGGGATCTATGTTGGTGAGCGCTGCAGCAAATCGACGCGCGCTTGCTGCACATGCCAGGTTCGGGTTGATTGAGCGACTCGATGGTTGCGCAGATGATCGGATTACACAGTGTGGTGTATGGGCAGGCGTGGGTGGGTGTGCGTGTTGGTGTGAATCTGTGTGTGGTTTGTGTACATCAGAGATGACGTCCATGCTCAATCGGCGTGACCCCGGGCACATTTGTGTTGTGCTCGGTCGAGGGGTGGCTCGGGTGCATGGTGTGTGTCACAAGGACAAGGTGCGTGGTGTGTGTTGGCGGCAGACTGTGGTTTGAGTGCATTGTGCTGGGTTGGTTTACCTGTCCTTGCGCTGCTCGTTGCTTTTACAATGTTTCCTCCCTTGCCGCACTTGTCGTTGCATTGCAGTGTGGTGCAGCGTTATAGATGAGGGCGGGGTTGTTTGTTTTAGCGCTTAGCCGTGTGTGGCTGTAGTGCACTGGTCACGCATGCAAAAACCGTGCTGCACATGTGTGTTGCAAGGGCAAAGCCGGACAGACATGTGTGCA
The DNA here is from genome assembly GCA_023078555.1 of Ulva prolifera. Lineage (NCBI taxonomy): Eukaryota > Viridiplantae > Chlorophyta > Ulvophyceae > Ulvales > Ulvaceae > Ulva > Ulva prolifera. The sequence goes on along the minus strand of CM041201.1, from coordinate 2,177,714 downwards.
GCTTTGAGCAGCTTTGGCGTATGACTTTGAACAATATCGTTCAGGCTGCGTTGTGCATCAGTGGAACAGAAAGTGGATATTGCCCTGAGATGTTGCCAGGGTATGGACGTCGGTAACACTGCAGAAGTTTTGTTGCAAAACTCCTCTCGCAGTGATGGGCGTCCCTCCGATATGAACAAGAAGTCCTTCAAAGCTATGCAATGGCAGACAACGAATACCGTCTTCACATGTCTCCGAGATGGGCTGTAGAGGCGTTGCGCCCGAGCAGCTTGACACCTGAAGTCGACGAAACACTGTGCCCACAGGTGAAATCCCATGTTCATGGTTGGCTCACGGTGGTCAACGGAACCTGCCAGAATCCAATCGACGCATCGTGTCTTACAATACCCTTGTTTAATCAACTTCTGCGTCTGATGCCAGCCACTCGTCTGCAACATCACATCAGCTCAAGACACTGTGCACAGGTGGCTCACGCTGCGCTTTCGACTGCAACGCCGCCATCAGGCGCCCCCCCACCCATGTCCGGACTTCGCGCCGCCCTTGAGTTGAGCTTCGCCAGGGCGTCTGACGGCAAGATGTTGATGTCTCCGCTTGACAGGAACTTCACGATGCGGTCGCTGCCGTCGTGGCCGACGAGCTCCGCGAGCTCCCCGGCGGCGACGCCCACCTGGGCCGTCAGCAGCACCGTGATCTCACCGGGGTGCTCCGGGGGCACCAGCACGACGTCATCGCACGCCACGACCTGCCGTGCGGAGGAGCCGTCTGTTGCGACGACCTCGGCAGAGCCCGGCGGGTTTGCGCGGCCTTCGAGGACCACAAACTCGGAGCCAACAGGATCATACTCCGACACCACCCCCAGTCGGTCCCCGACAGTCACCTGCGCCAAGGCACGGCGCCCTCAGGAAAGCAAACGCCACGAGCAACGCCCTTGCAGGCCAGAACACCGAGAGCTGTGATAGAACATGCTAAGCACACGCAGCTCAAGCAGAACACTGCATCCATGCACAGACCGAATCACCTGCTGACAGTGGTCCTCCTGCCATCACACCTATGAGGAAGGGGCGTCGAGTGAAGCGGCAGCTCGCACGCCGCGCGGACGCAGGCTCCACACGGAGACCCACCATGCAAGCCACACAGAACGACCCGTCGTTGCCACAAAGCAGGTGAGCAGGCTGCAGCGAGGGCGCACCACGGCGCCGACGTAGTTCTTGTAGGAGGCGGCCTTGGCGGCCCCCAGGTCGAGGTCGGCCAGCGCCGCGCCGTGCGAGACGTACGTGCCGGGGGTGCGCCCGACCGGCGCGCTGCCCGGCGTCATCGCCGTCGACGCAAAGCCGCCGCCGAGCATGGTGCCGGGGGTGGCGACGCCGCCGAGCATGGTGCCGGGCGTCGCCGCGGGGATCGTGCCGGGGAGGTCCACGGCGGGGGTCGCGACCGTCTGCGGCAGCTGCGCGGTGCCGGGGGTGATGGGGACGGTGCCCGGCGTCGCAGGCAGGCCGGGCGTCGATGCCATCTGCAGGATGTGCGGGGTGCCCATCGGCGCCGTGCCCGGCTCCTCCTGCCCTGCACGCATGCATGCGCACACTGCAGGCTGTGGCCAGGGTGCGCAGTGGCCTACCACAGCGCAACGGCCGCTAGTGTCCTCACAGGCATTGTGAGGTCGTGGTGTGCACCCGGACAAAACAAGATGACAAGCCACAGGCGAAACTAGCTGCAAACAGAGCAGCGATGTGTGGGCGGCAAGTCTGCGGAACAGAACACACTGAGCACAGGTGGTCACACGCACAGGACGCGTGGGCGCTGCAGGAGACGTGGACGGCGGAGGCCATTTGAGTGCATTCCTTACACTCCAGCCGTGGACAGTCATCCTCCCAGGAGACATCTGTTGCACCGCGGTGTGAGGACGCACGTGCAAACTCCGGGACGTAAGCGGGTGTCATGTGTGCGCGCATCGGCGTCTGCATTGACCTCGCCGTCCGCCGCGCTCCGGCACCCCGGCCATCGTCCGCGTCCACGTACTCCCGCTTGATCGTGATCACTTTGTTTGATGCGTCCAGCTCCATGCGCACATGCGTGTCGTTTGCGTGCTGCACGGTACCCATGTAGCCACGGTGCGGCCCCCGAACGACGCGCACGCGCTTGCCGGTCAGCGCGTCGACCATCGGGCCCCGCCCCCGGCCCCGACCGCCACCGCCGAAGCGGCCGCCGCCAAACGACCGGCCCCCACCAAATCTTCCCCCGCCTGACCTGCAGCACACAGATGGATGCAATGTCGTCTGTGCACACAAACCTGGACAGATCGACCAGCGCTGTCTGCGACCAGACCTGGAGACAGACACGAATCCCCGTCTTTGTGATGCTGAATCATGGCGGCGCACCCGCCAGCATGGCCGATGCGGCGCAGGTTTCCGGCATGGCACATCATGCTACTGCAACACGGCTTGGTCCACCGAGGGCAGGACGAAGGCCGAAAGAATCGGGGACAACGATACAAGGGAAGAGAAGGCGCACGAGTCGTGGCGCGGAGAGGCGAGGTTGCCGCCGCCGCCGAGGCCGTACGCGGGGGAGCGGCCAACGGCCGGGGACATCGGGTTGAGGCGCGCCTGGTTGTCAAACGCGCCCCCCGCGCCGTTGCGCGATCCGCCCTTGACTCGGGTCATGTTGGACATGACGACCACGAACCCGTTGTTCTGCACACCGCACTGCCCAGGGTCGCAACAGGGCCGCAACAGAGAGCGCAGAGCCGCAGCCTCGTGTGTGTGCGCGGACAAGGGCTGTGATCAGGCAGCAGGTGATGGCACACGTGCCGGCAAGGCGCGCAGGGATATCCGACGTCAGGACGCCGTGGCCCACACATGCCACCGCACACGCCGCTGCCGACCTCGTCCGGCAGAGCCCGCCACGTCCCCATTGCCCCGGATCAATCCAACACTGGGTGTGCCTGGCCGGCACGAGCGTCTGGAAGGGTGCGTCAGAGCAGAGGTGCCGCAGTGTGCGGCAGATCAGGCGCTGGAGGTGTGCCATGCAGGCACCGCCCACACTGCCTGCAGGGGGGAGGGTGGGGGCGAGGGGGGCACCTTCTGCACGGCCTGGCACTGCACCCAGAGGTGCGGCATCTTGACGTGCGCCACGGTGCCGACCTTCGCCTTGTGGGGGCCGTCGACGATCTCGACCATCGCCTGCGCGGTGATGCGCTGCCGATGCATGTCCGGCGCCGGCACCCGGCGGCTGTTGTCCACCGGCCGCTTGATCTCCTGCTCCTTCGCGGCGCGCAGCGGCGCGCCCTCCGGCCCTGCACTCACGCGGCCTCCGCTACCCTCCCACACGCACATACGACACAACTGCCTGTGCGCATGCTCCGGGCTAGCCAGCTGCGGTCTGCCGCATGTGCCAGTCAGAGGCAGCACTGGCAGAGCCACGGCAGAGCACTGCCGCGATGCCGCGTGACACGAGCCTTGGACGCACGGCGGACCCGGGAACGGGGGAGTGTGGATGCGTGAGAATTCTCACCCATGCGCGGCGGCCATGGGGGTCTGGAGCCGCCTGAGTCCGTGAAGGGAGGGGCCACAGCCATGCCATGGCCTGCGCGCCGCGGTGCACAGGGGCGTTGCGAGGAGGGGGGGAGCACCTGGGGAGAGGATGTGGGCGGTAGCGGCGCTGAGGCGCACGATCATGCCGACGGTGCCGTCGCGCAGCTCCACGAGGTCGTTGATGCGGTACCGCCCGAGCGCCTCGATGCCGGAACGCTCCTGCGCCGTCTCCACGAGGTTGTTCACGAGCACCTTGACGGTCTCGTCTGTCGCGTCGAGCAGCACGCTTGCGACGCCGTCCGCCGCATGCGCCACAACGCCGAGGTCCCCGACGTGGTGCGCTCCCGCGACGATCTGCACTGCCGCCACGCCGCCGTGAGCCATGTGCATGGGCCACTTGCGCAGGTGTGCCCAAGCGGCACAGAAGGCTTGCTGGGCTGGACGGGTGCGAAGTTCATGCCACATGCACTCTGGCACGGCATCATTCAAACACCGCATGCGGCCCAGTCATGCACACGGCGGCACCAGCACGTGCTCCGACATCAAAACAGCAGGCACCGGAGGACGCGGCGCACCTTGACGCGGGCGCCCGTCTCCACCTGCTTCTGCAGGTCCGCCATGTCAAAGTCGAGCTTGTCGGTGAAGCCCTCGAGGCCGATCGGCTGCAGCACGACGCGGCTGCGCGACTCGTCGATCTCCACGACCTGCCCGCGCATGCTCTTCAAGTCGCCCTTCGCGACCAGTACCGTGTCCCCGACGGCAAACTGGCGCGCCGTGCCGGCGCTCGCGGCGTCTAGCAGGGTGCGCTGCGCGTCGCCCGCGTCGCCGCCGACGCCGACGTCCACAAAGTGCTGCACGTCCTGGAAGGGCGGGTCCTTGAGCTCCGCGACCGCACGCGCCGGAAGCTTCCGGATCTCATAGCCGTTCACGAACCTCCGGTTGTTCATGATGTACTGGTTCTCGCCCCGCCGTGACTCTACGAGGAGGCCGGCGTTCCGCGCCTCCGACACGCTGAACGGGTGCGCGGCGGGCTGCGGGCCGGTGTTGCGCACGCCGCCGAACGGCGCCGGCTTCTCACCCTCGGCGCGCCGCCGCTCGCGGTCCTGGATCCTGCATGCGCGTGCATCGGCATGTTGCCTGGTCGAGCCCGCAGATGCGTGCTCACAGATGAGACTGTGGCAGCTCAGAGTACATATACACACTGGCCAGGCCATATGCAGGCACCCACGGGCAACCCAGGGTCTAGGCCAGGGCGATGTACGGACACGCTGCGGAATTCAGTTGGATGGTGGGGGGGGGGGGGCGTGCCGCTCGGCCATGGCCTGGTAGTCGATGCGGGGGATGACCTTGACGGTGACGCCGCCCTCCACGTCCACCTCCTCGACCTGCGCCAGGTCGCCCTTGTACACGCCGACGGACTTGATGCGCACCCACGAGCCTGGCTTGAGGTGGTGGGGGGCTGTGTCCTTGACAGTGATTGCATCTGTCATCTCGGCATGCGGCACACGGACGTACGCTCGATTGTACAGCACATCCCGCAACCCCTCGAGCGCATCTTGGACACTGCGCTCGCTCCGCGCCTCTACGTAGATGTGACTCTCCTTTTTAGAGCCGAGGAGATCTGCAACGAGGCACCATGGATGGCTTGAGTTTGTGTCACTGCTGCTGAGGGTAAGAATCGTTCAAATAACAGCGGTCACGTCCAGCAGGTGTGCGAGCATGAGGGTGACGCTGACGGTAAGGAGCACACGGGGTGGCATCTCCTGGCAGAAGGCGGAGGTGACGCCCCAGGGCTTGTTCTTGAGCCGTTCGGCAAGGAACCTGGACATGAGCAGCGACACGATGGCTTTCTCGCTGCCAGCCCTGACCTTCACCATCCAGAGCTTGGGATCGTCTTGCATGCTCGGCAACAAAGCGTGCTGGTCGAGGACTTCATCCTCTTGATCACCCTGCATCGAATCGACTGCATCATACCTGTTGCCTGCAGTGTCTGATGGCCTGTGAGCAGATGCGGCCGCTTCAAGGCTGGCAGATGTGACGGCATCACCAACGGCACACCATGAATCTAATCTGGCGATCCTTCTCACGGTAGTACTCGTTGACTTTTTCTTCGTCCTCAACGTCCATGAGCTGCTCTTCCTGGATGTCTCGTTCTCTGAACACCATGTGGTCCCTGATGCGTGCAGCATCTTCACCATCTTCCTCAATGAACTTTTCTCCAGGAGCGACTTCATCGTCATAATCCTCGTCCTCATCTTCTTCGTCATCGTCTACGTCTGCAACATCATCAATGAACCTGCTGCGTTTCAACTTCTTCGTTTTCTTGCTCCGTTTCACATCCTCCTGACCGCCTTCGTCTGCATCTTCCTCGTCATTCTCGTCATCGTCTTCTAGATCACGACCTCCAGGTTCATCATCATCATTTGACAAATCCACTTCATCATCGTCATCGTCCTGCGACATGGTCACTTGGTTGAAAGCATGTGGCATGCAAGATGATCTAGGCACAGCTAAGCCTGACGCTTACTCTTCACGCACAGCAAAAAACTTCGAGTGGTGCGGGGACATGCCAATGTGGTGGCTTTACGTTTCTTGGTAGATGGCTCGTCGTCGTCGTCCAAGAGGCCAGCTACATCATCTTCCATTTCGTGCGCCATTGTCACGCGAGCGATGAAACAGCTACTTCTGTGTTGAAATCTTTCAGTTTACAGCATTAATTGTCACGCAAATGTGAGCCCTCCTGCCACGGTGTTGTTCAACACAGTGAGCGCGAATACGATCAGCACGCCACCGCGCAAACCAGTATCTGCTTCATGAAAAGGTCCCGTTCACCCTGCAGCAGCGACACGCTTTCACATTGTGTAAAAATGGCAGTCTCAGTGCGCTTGCTAGAGAGGAGGTGACTGGCCAACTGAACATTGCAGTGGCTTGAGGTGTCAGAGAAACAGTGTCAGAGAAGCATTAGCAGAGCTGACAGTAGCTACTTGCGCTGGCACATCCCACGACCTTGATGCAGGAGCGGACACGCTTCAGCAGAGTGAAGTGACCACCTCACACTGAGCTCCATCATGCTTCTGCAACGGTATCTTTGCTGTCATTTGTTGCCTTCACATGAAACCAGTGGCAGGCAGTTGTCATGAACACATGCTCCGGCAGATTCATCGCATGCTTTGCGTGCGGCTGTATCACTGCGGAAGGTCACAGGTGTATGAGCGTTTTATTCCTTCTGCTATAACATTGCAGCACCTTACGCGTGGAGACTCCTGCCTGGGGAACGATTGTTTTGGCATAACGATGGGACAACCCAGACGGCTCGTGATCATCAGCCAGAACTGAGTTGGTCCCACCTCGTGTTGCATGCTGTGACATTGACTGAGCACTCATGTCCAGTGAACAACCAGGAATCAATGTGCAGGCTACAGGACCTCACATACCCAGAATACAACCATACCATTTACCGCTGACACGTACACATTGTTCCAGCACAGGACTCAGCTGTGGACTGCCGGATCCCGGAACTACAGATTTGACGCGCACCCAAGAGCAGAGTGTGCATGATGATCCTGCAGGACCCAATCATCCAGCCATACAGCGATTTGAATGAAAGCATATCCCCCCCAGTCTCATGGCACACGTGCATGTCGACAGCCGTGGTACCAAGCACAGAGATTCCATACTGCGGAGAGCATACTTTCGGCGTGGCCAACAAGGGTTCCTGAAGCTGTGATTCCCAGGCACATAGTTTTGCCTCCCAAGGCAGCGTTCACACATACTTGCGTGAATGAAGGCCATACTGCAACCATGGCATAGGCCAACGTAACCCCATGACGGAATTCAAAGGACTATCGTGTGATGGGAGTGCTATCAAGATACTCCAGATTGGGTAGCAACGCTTTCATGAACAACAAATATGCCTGCGTTGATGCTGCTGCTGGGGTGCTGGCTAGATAAACGACCTCGAGTGTATTCTTGCATGCCTCCAGTGCTGTCTCCAAGTGGTCTAGATCAGCCACTTGCGTATTGTTCAGCCATAGGTCAGTCAAAACACCCTGATGGTGTAGTCCTTCCACCTGCATGTTGTGGAGCATGTATGATTGTCGGCTGTAGATGAACTCGAGCATATAAACCATCTCTTCTGTGTGGAGACCGCAGCGGTGTCAGCATTCCAGAACAGGATGGCACCAAAACAGAAGCCATTGATCTACCTCGACTTACCTTCTCGATAGGGTTATATGCAATGTCAAGCACCTTGAGTGCAGTCAAAGATTCCAAGCCACTGATATGCTGAATCCCATTCTGGCTAAGGTACAACTCTTCAAGGCCAGTCAGTGTCTCTAGTCCAGAAATTGATTCGAGCCTGTTGGCCTGCAAACTGAGCTGGCGCAAAGATGTCAAACTGCGAAGACCGTCTGTAACGGCAGCTATGCGGTTTCGTCCGAGCCACAGCTGTTGAAGGCTCACATGTGGCTCAAGATGTTCAATCTCCTGCAAGCGTTGAATAATTGCGCAATGAACATCAATTCTCATCACCTGTACGAGCGTTTCTGTATCAAGCCATAAAATTACATACCCGGATACGGTTGGAACCAAGCTCGAGGATCGAAAGGGCAGTCAGGTGTGAGATGCCTGACATTGAGGCAACTTTGTTCTGACAGCAATAGAGCTCTCGCAGACCTAAGCACTGCCATTGTGCCAGGGGCTCCAATGTTTTAATCTGCAAACGCCCGACATCTCTTGAACATTGTGATTTGTATTACATGTGCCACAATCACGATCGCTGAGGAGTTGCAGATGCAGAATTCACAGCTGCAAGTGCCATGTCAGGCGGACCGAGATAATTTGTGAGGGCACACCTCATGATTATATGACAGTTCCAGTTTCCGCAAGGCAGTGAAGCTTGACAGCACAGGGATTTCAGATATATTATTGTCATTTAGATGCAGCTCTTCGAGTGCTTCACTGAACGCTGCTTGGCTCAGTACCGACACATCCTTCAGCAGATTCTGGCGGAAGCACAGATACTGCAGCCCTGCAGCAATACTGCTGTCATAGTGTGAAGCAGCTGAAGTCAGTCAGCATGCCGTCAAACATGCTTGCTCATGGCACGCCTGGCGAACACAACAACATGTCACAGAGCCAGCCAGGAGGTGTTCAATGCCACCAGGTCGAGCACAGCGGAATGAAATATCACCTGTAAGGTCCAGTAATCGAGGTTCTATTTCCTTGAGGCGATTGGCGGTCAGGTCCACGTACTGCATCACAGGCATGATCGAGACGAACAACTATTTCCATTCAGCATCTAAGCACAAGCGATTGCTACTGAATCATAACATACCTCTAATGTATCCACAAATTGAATTCCATCCAGACTTGGTAGATGTGAATTGGTCAGGTCTAACTCCAGCGCTTCATCAGGTGGTCCTGTGCGACTTGATTCATAGAAACCCATCGGTACTTCTGGAGCTCGAACAAAACAATGATAATTTACCGGAACTATCGAACAGGCGTCCTCATACGCTTGACATGGTGCACTTCCTGCGGGTCCGGGTCCAACAACATAGAGGAAATTCAACCGGTGACAGCAGGAGAGGTGCGAGTGATCTTCCGTCACACTGACAGAAAGTCATTGTCTAAACGTCCACACACTCACTCGTACATGGGGACATTGCGTCCGGGTGAACATGGCAGCGTTGCTGATACACGGCATCGTGGCGCAAGTGCAGCACGTTGCATGGTATACCATGGTACAAACTCTAGCCAGCATTGGCAAGATCGACCAGAGCTCCTACCAACGAACACAAGCATAGCCACAAATGGTAATCACTTGTTATCGGAAAGCAGCGCAGTCGCACAGGGAGCTCAAGCTTTGCTCAAGTGCAAGGACAGTGATGTCCCGATTCCGCTCCTCCAGGAACGCGACCACGAATATAGCCCATGCCACTGCAACGTATCTGCTGATGGGATGCTGTACTGTTCTGCTAGGCTCCGCTCGGAGAATGGCAGCCACAACCTGCAGAAGGGGTGTAAGCCCTCCATACGTTCCACACCCAGATGACCCAAATCACAGAAAAGGATGGCTCTGTAGATAATGCATCGAGTTTCAGATAACCCTCCAATGAAGATCCGAACTAAGCGCCGTGCACTTTCAGAGCATCCATGACTGCTACAGAGTCCACATCTACAGGTGTGCCAAGCTCTACAAGAGTCGTTTTGCTGGAATTATCAACATAGCTCAAGAGGCTTGAAGTTCTTTCATCAGTACATGCAAGCTCACTTCATTCGCGCGTCCAGATGAAGCCAATGTTCGGAGTGCTGTGAGCTCCCTCTCAGTCACGTCCACGTTAACAAACCCCAAGGCCAAGCGTACATCTTCAATTGGAATCCGCCCACAGCCAGATGCGTCCATAGCTGTCATCATCCGTCTGAAAGTTTCCACTGCTTTCGGGTTGCCCCCCAAACTCGTGCGTACGCGTGCCAAAACGTCCGCAGCGGCACTGTCTTGATGCCTGGCATACATGTAATCATTGGCTTCACTGGTGCGGACATCACCCCTGCGGACACACAGGCAGGCGCATGCATTCGGACGATGCTGTCTGTAAGAAATATTGACGTGCTGTGGTACTGAAGCAATAGATTCCCACAGGCGGATGAAGCAGTGGCGTACTGAGGCAGGGGCAACTCGGCCACTTTGGAGCCGGTCAATAGCACAAACATGTTTGCAGGAAGATGTGCTGCTGGTATGGTTGCTGTCAGCTCGCCACGGTCTTCATGGCACAGCATGAGCTTTTTGCCGTGTGGGTGTGTGGTGTGGAAGGTGATTTCCAGCTCTGGCCCAAAATTCGTGGCATGTCTATGCGTACGCAGGCACAGCATGGCATTTGTAGCGCAGTGCAAAAGGCAGAGTGGTGTTGCAGACTGCACTTTCAAACCCTCTGACGCGATGCGGATTGATGGGTCTGGGGCAACGATCTACAAACAGAATGATCTCAAGTGTGCGCTGAATGTGACTGCCATCAGCACGAGCCAAGAATTGCAAAAAGATATGATTGCATAGCCTCCCATGTATGCCAAGCAGCACACTTTCAGCAGGAGTCAGTGGCAGGTGATGATAATGCAGAGCCCACCTGGAAGACTGTATCGAAAGAGGGATCGTTGGTGAACCCGCATACTTGTTCATGGCTGTATTTGGAGTAATGTGTTGTACTTACTGGCTTGGAAAACAAGTAGAGTGGATTGGGACCACCAGCTGCATCCACTGGCAGGTCTTGTGCTCCTGAATGTGCTAGCAAACATATTTTCTGCCCATAGCAGACAGCATCGCCGCCAAATAACTTGGTCGATTCGCAGGCGGAGTCCTCGCGGTACTTTGCCACGATGAGAGTGTTACGGGCACATGGACTCAGATACTTATCAGCTCCAGTTGCGCCATAAGCATGGTGCCCAGGCCTGCAATCCTGCATCAACGTGCCTTCTCAAATACGCCGTGTGCCTCAATTCACTGACAAATTTGTTCAGAAACAGGGGCAAACATATTACCTTTTCCGCAATGTTGATGGCGACCACAGCCTTCGCATCTGCACTGGCCAACTGAACAACATCACCAAAATGTACATTTCCATCCTCTGCCTGCACAGCCGATGAGGCCTCCCATGCACATAAGTGACGGCTCCGAAGCACATATGTGACCTCTACAAGGCACTACAAAGCAGTCCATGTTCACACCTTGACTGTGAGCTCTACAGGAGCTAGGGCAACGTCAAGCTTGGCCTGGAAGCTACAATGAGCCAGCTAGCTTAATCAGGGGTGCCATACAGACCTTATCACAGTTTCATGGGAGCTAAGATGCAAAACGACGGGCACAGATCAGGGCAGTGCATACTTGTCAATGCGCAAGTCTTTTGCATCCTTTCTGTCTATGAAGTCCCGCAAGACTCTTTCCTCTACGTTCCTATCCTACAGGTTGAGCCAGCGAAGTGGATGCCCCCAGAATTGCAACGAGGGCTCATACGCAGGGAACGACCAGCTATGGGCACAGTCATGCATACTTCGTTCCAGTTGCCAATCAAGACTCGAGGCTGATAGCGCCCGGCTCCTTGTATCTGCTGGCGTGTATAGTACTGCATCGCAATCTTCAAGCCTGGACAACGTCCGACTGTAGTGCTTGGCTGGGGCGACGACGCGTCTACGCTTGCAAAGAGCTTACGCACTTGCCACTGCAACCGACGATCTTTTCGTCTGCGTGCACAAGACTGTCTTAACGGCGACTGTGCATATGGGGCGTCTAGATGATGAAGACTGCGTTCAGCTGGCCAACTTGTTCAGCGTGAAGCTCTGGAACAAGCACTACCACGCTCATACACATTCATCGAGTTGGTCCCCAGCGTGTTTACTCAAACGGGGCTGCTTTTCCTCTCCGCGGCATGCGTCTTGGCAGCTGTCGTGCCGTTCTGGACCATGCATGCAGATGCTCCGCCATCGTGGCATGACCACCCATGCTCATGCGTTAGCCTTGCCTCCGGGTGCAATCACAGCTATTGGTCTGTAGCTTCCAGTTCAAGAACCATATAATTGACGCTCCATTCAATCTTGCAGTACGTGACAGAATAGTCTGCTGTCGTCCAAGGGCAAAGTCCCGGAGGCAGGTAACAGCGATGGAATCGCACAGCAGCGTAGCACAACCAAGCTACGCCCCAGCCGTCATTTACTGCAGAACTATTCCAGTATGCTGTGCGGCTACGCATGCAGGGGCGATTCAGTCCGCTGTGCTCATGGCAGCTGGATGCACGCCACAAGATTGCATCAACTTGTGAAGAATCAATGCCACAAGCATGAAATATGCATTCGAGCGAAGTTGTCCGCATCAAGTGAGCGAATGGGCACCATGAGCATACTGTGGTACGCCTATTATCAGCATAATGATGAAGGCGGACATGCACTTGCCAGTATGTTCCTCCAACACTCACGCAGCTTCTATGTACTTCAGCAGGATATCTCCCATTTCTGAGCATGTGACCTGCCTACAACCGTCAGACATGATATCCCCTGTGCGGTACCCCTCGTCCAGGGCGTAGTTGACTGATCCTTCGAGAATCTCAGCGATCTCACTCCGATTCAGCCCATACCTGCACATCATGGCTGCAGATAGGACCATAGCTAGTGGATTGGCTTTGTCTTCGCCCGCGATGTCAGGTGCTGAGCCATGCACTGGCTCGAAGATGCCAGGCCCATCGTTGCTGATTGAAGCGGATGGGAGCATCCCAAGGGAACCAGTGAGCATCGCTCCCGCATCCGACAGTATGTCTCCGAAGATGTTGCCAGTCACAATGACATCAAAGGCCTTGGGCTGCCTGATGAGCTGCATCGCTGCGTTGTCAACATACATGTGTGAAAGCTCGACCTCAGGATACTTCTCCCCGATACGAGTCACCACCTGCATTCCGCCGTTCGATTCAGGGCAAGCGTCCGTCAATCCACTCGTCACGACAGTCATGTTTGCAGCCAGGCAAAGCACATCTTATGTGTCCCGAGTGCACATCAGTACAATCTACAACTATAGCTACACCGCCTCCTCCGGCGATGTCCGTTTCGATCAAATGCACATGCTTCACTCCTCCCTCGCCACCCCAGCCTCCGTACCAGCAACAGCCCATGTCCTGCTGCTACAAAGGTGTCACAACACTGGTGTCCTGGTACGATGCAGAACGAGACACGAGCGAACGATCTAGCATGTGTTATAACCACAGGCCTTGTCGATCGGCTCATCCCGTTGACTGATAACATCACCGGAACACAAAGTGTGCATCAGCATGGCTGGCAGACTACATTGACGCTGTGGGACCCGCACCTCACGCCACAGTTGGCTGACCTCCAGCACATTAGCTTTGTCCACCGAGCACAGCCGCTTGCCGCGCTTCATGGCAGCGTCGAAGGCATTGGTGGCAATTCGCTCGATCTCGGGCTCACTGTACACCATCGTGTTGTAAGCAAACCTCTCTCCTGCTTCGTTGGTGTCAAACCCCTGCACGGCACGGCCTCTCAGAGGCTCGCCAGGCCCCTACCACACAGCTGGAAGGCTATGTGCAATATGCCAATGGATGCAGTACGAGATGGGTGTTTGCCACTTTTTTTACTTTTTTTTTTTGGCACTCAGCTTCTGGCAGGCCGGCACAGAAGCGCTGCGATGCATTGGCATCGCAGCAAGCAAAGCGGCATTGCTTCAAGAGGTCGGAGTCACACGCATGCGGCAGGTGGACTTATGGTTTACCCTATCAGACAGCTGATCAGTCACAAAATTTTTTATCTGATATGCTCTGACCACGGAAGCAGGGCACTGGCGAAGACGCCGCACAGGTATTTGTCACAGCGCAACATGTGATCGGCTTGACACGCGGTCACCAGATGGCTGCATGGCTCACAAACAACCAGGCCGAGGTTCACCATCGAGCACAGGCGTGTTGATACACCTGGATGCATGTGGACTGCAGCGGCAGGCACCACCGCACACTGCAGGTACATGGGAAGGCAAAATGTAGCTGCGTGTACGGGCTACTGAGAGCTCAAAAGCAGTCCTCAGAGACATCACTGCTTGAAGCAGACGCTGCAGAGGCAGACACACCCGAGGCTTCCCAAAGTAGATTCCGCCAACCAGCTCCCTGACGATCATGATGTCCACTCCAGAAACAATCTCGTCCTTCAGGGTAGAGGCTGCAGCGAGCTGGGGCAGAACAAGACAGGGACGCAGGTTAGCATATGCGTTCAGACTAGACCGCAAATTCAACAGTCCATTTTCTGGCTTTGATCCAGCTGGCCTGCTGTCCCATTTGTACCTGCGTGCTGACATGGACTGGCCACCAGTGCATATTTCCCGTGGAGTGCGCCCAACGAAACCTGTCAAAGCTAGTCAGAGTGACGATCAGCTCGTACCCGCCAATGGCTGCGAGAAGGACAGCATCGCTCTGCTTGCATGCGTCCTCCGTCACGGACGGATACGGCGAGTCGTGCACGTCGATGGCTGCACCGCCAATCAGGTGCTCATCCATCGTAAAGGCATCGTCAGTCTTTTTACCAGCAGCATGTAGCAGCGCTGTCGCAACGGCCATGATCTCGGGACCGATTCCGTCGCCAGGCAGCACACAGATTTTGTGCTGGGCCGAAGCGGCGACATGCCTGTGTGGCTGACGCGTATATCTCACATTGCAGCGAACTGCACTCGATGACAGCTGTAGCGAGACCATGCTGTCACCGTCAGGACTCTGGCCGGAAGTATTGTCGCACGTGCTGCATGTAGTTGCTGCGTACGGAGACCACGGGATCGCGACGATGGACCGGACGCTAGATTGCATTCAGTCAATCATGCTGGTGTTGTTTGGTCGAGGGCCGCCTCCCGCTGGATGCAGATCGGAATTGCACGTAGAACGCTAACCCACAGAGCCCCGGCCCATGAGCAGTGGCGGAGGTGACGCAAGCTTCTTGCGTCGTTCGCGCATCACTCCCCGCGACGGCAGTCATCACCAGAGCTGCTCGTGTAAACTGCTCTTCATCAAAGCTATATCTAGCTTAGTACACACATTACGTGCACCGCTGCCGACAGGTGTAGCGAAGGGGCCATGGCAGCGGAAATGCATGTTACCGCGTTGCAACTTGCGACTCGCAAGACTGAAACCAATTCCGAGGAGCGCCTCCTCATGTGCATACTCTGTCCGGCAGGAATGCATGGGGCGGTATCTCGGGGGAGATAGGTGAAAGACTCTGGTTTATCTGATATTATGTAGTATTGCGCATAATGCAAAGAAGGCTTGCAAGATGTGCCGCAAGAACGCTCACCTTTCCCTGCTTGCGTATCAACGTGGGCTACAACTTTCAGGCAGCCTGCATTTCTGCTTGTCCCGGCGCGACGGATAATTAGAGCTCACTAGACCCAGAAGATACATTTTGGATCGCTAGACTAGCACAGGCTCAGCTGACATGGTGCAGACCCAGGCAATTAGTTTATTGTGCAACGCGCAGATGCCAGCACAGCATCGGGTCACCTGTGGTCCAGGATCCGCTGTGCACACATGCACAGATGGCGCAACAACCATGAGCAGAGCACCCGGAGGCGGCGGCGGCGCACCCGAAGGTGCCGGAACTGAGGCTCTTTGTCCGGGAACTGGAGGTAGTGCCCCCGCACGACCAGGACCCGCTGCCGGAGTGGCGCGAGCGTGATATCTACAAGGCTGAAGATTTCCCCAAGGAAGAAGGGCCCAGCCTGCTCCGGGGGCATCGCCCGCGCCAGATGTGGCATTCCTCGTAGAAGCGCTCAAGGCCTCTCGCAGCAGCGGCCCCGCTAATCAGCAGGCAAGGTACAGTAGTGTTTGCCACCAGCCAAGGCGTTATGAGTCATCATGCCTCCACTAGTGCCAAACACTACTGTACCCCGCCTGCTGATTAGGGGGCCGCAGCATACGTCTGACATGCACCAGTCTCCGTTGACGAAACCGAGACCTGTCATGTGTTGTGTGTGCACGCACTGTGCACCAGTGGTCTTGCCAAAGTCAGACACTGTATGGAAAGCAACTGCAAATGCACAACAACTCCAAGTCACAAACAGTTGAGATATTCGGTTCAGAGTGCGTGAGATATTGTGCTGTGCTAGAAGCTACAAAGCCGACCACTTGTCTGCTCTAATGCGCAGATACTACATGACATGTTGGGCACATGCTTGCATGCTGAGACATGGCGTCATGTATCTCAGGAAAGGAGAAGCGCTGCCTACAACAACTTGATTGAATGAGACACGGGCGCTGATGGCAAAACCCCAGTTACACATCATGTGGAGTAACCACATCAGACGACCTTACTGCAGGTCGGCGCTGTGGCGGGCTGCGGCCTGAGCCCCCCGCACGCCCCCAGACTCCTTGAACTCCGCCCACGCCTGCTTACGGCTCCGGAACCGCCGCAGCAGCGTCTGGCCCTCCCGCGTGCGGCTCGGAATGACCATCCCGTTCCCAAGCACAAGCTGCCACGGCCCCGTCTGCGGCACCGCATGCGCACGCACCCAGTCGTCGTCCAGCCACTTCCGCAGTCTCCGCAGCTTCCGCCCGGTCGGGTACGCCTGAGCCGCAGCGAAGTCCTTGTGCTTGCGCAGCAGCGCCTTCCGGAGGACCTCGTTCCGCTGCAGCCCAGCCTGCTCGGGGCTGAGGCCGCGGAGGTAGCTGTCGACGATGCTGTGCATCGGGCGCGTGGGATGCGCAACCAGAGCCGCTGCGTTGGTCACCCTTTGCACCTCCTCAGCTGGAGGGACGGGGCTGCCGGCAGGCTGCTTCGCTGCCGGCACGCTGGAGGGCGCGGCCACGACTGGCGGGGGAGTCCCCGCGACGCGGGGCAGGTTGTGGCGGGAGGCGACCGGGATGAAGCAGCCATCAATGATGACCCCGGGCACATTCGGCTGCACACACACGGGGAATTAGGAGCAGGCACTCGCCAGTCGGCTGTGGTGATGGTTCGCACTTTATTACAGCTACAGCGGGCACACTTCCTGCCTACGAGTCGGTGCATCAGAGCAGACTGCCCTTTGCAGGCGACCATTACACGCTGTGATAAATACCTGCCGCATGCAGCGTTGGGCACCACACAGCACAGAAGCTGCCCGCTTGGCCCCACCAGACAAGCTCTCCCAATGCCTACAACATGGAGAAAGGACAGAATGCAATCGAACGTGGAGCCGGCACTGATGGCCACCCGCCAATGACAAGTTCTGACGCGACGACTCGGCAGACTTTAGACAGTGTGCTGGAGACTGACACAGTGAACAGTCACGCTCGAGTCATGTCACCAGCCGATCAGTGGGCTACGCTTACACACAGAGCCAGCGCAATCGGAGCTAGCGAAGAGGATCACGTCGACGCATGCAGCGGGAGCGCCGGGCTGGGGCACCTGGTACTTGTCGGCAAGGCGCCTCCACTGCTCCTTCACGGGGCCCTCCTCCATCCTGCTGACGAGGTCTTGGAGCCAGCCGTGCCGGAACACTCCCCTCCAGCGCGGGTCGGCGGCAAGCTGCTGGAGGGCCTTGTTCCGGGCGGTCCCCCGCATCGTGGCTACGAGTGCGTTCCGCCGCTTCACGACCTGCCGGGCGCGAATCTGCTGCGTGCGAATCGCCTCCCGCAGTGCCTGGTCGATGCGCTTGCCAGAGGTGAGGGCGGTGGTGTGCCGCGGCTGTGCCGCCGCCTTGAGCGCACGCCCAAGGCGGCCGCGCTGCGCTTTGGGCACCTTGCGGAGCAGCTCATGCCGGTTGAGGCCCTGGACATCCCTCAGCACCGCGTTCCGCACCCGTGCGTACCGATCGCGGTCCCCGATCGGCAGCGATCCCTTCTGCCTGAGGATGTGCCGTACGGCAAGGGCCTTGCGGCGGGCCCGGAGTGTCCGGGGGACGTCGGTGTGGGGTGGCGCGACGAACGGTGACCACGGTGCAGGCTCCGCTGGGGATTTAGTTGCTTCCACGGGCCTCTCTACTGACGGACTGCGTTGTTGTGGCGCTGGCGTGGTGCGTGGGGGCTTCTGCTTTGTGCCTGGGGATGGTGGGGCCAGGCCGGCGGCCCGGAGGCGCTCCTGAACAATCCCCAGAATGCTGGTGTTCCCCTGCTTCGTCGGCAGCGGCGTGGACGTCTCTTGGTACGCCTGCACGCGGGCATGGTCTACACCAAATGAGAGCGGGATGCCTCAGTAAACGGCAGGTGGTGGGGGAGGTGGCTACCTGCTGTACTGCCTTCCGGAGCTCTGCAGCGACGATGGAGCCCTGGCTAGCCATCGGCTCGGTGAGGAGGTACATATCGAGGCCCCCTGCTTTGTCTATACGCTTGAGTGCATGTGTTGTGACACAAACCTTCAGCTTCCGATGCAATGCCTCACTGTAGAGGAACTTGTACTGGACATTTGGTTGCCAGTCTCGCCGGGTCCTGCGGAGAGGAAACGTTGGCCAGACAGGTATGCTGCACGATGAAGGTGCAGTTCATGCTTCGGCCGGGGGTATGAAGCTGGAAAGCCTTACCTGGGTCGTTTCCCTTTGTCTACGCATTGAAAGCCATGTTGTATCCTTTTGCCGTGCAGCAACCCGCGAACAGCACGTGGATGTACCCCACGTACGGCTGCTTCAATTCCAAGTGGCATCCTCGGTGCTGTCGGAGAGGACAGACTTCAGGCCCAGCAAGCTTCTTGTGGTGATTGGCAACCGAACTATGGGGCCAGCTAGCATCTGAACGCTCCACACACAGCCTGACAAGCGATTTCGATTATCTGCATCATGTATTGCATTGCGAGCGCAGGCGCAGCATTCGATGATTGAAGACGAGAAGGTCCAAGAATTGGTCGGGGATCGCCAAATTTGGCAGAGATCACATGTCCCGTACCAGCGCTGCAGAAAGCAAAGCTCATTGCATGATGTTTCACTGAAGGCATGTTTGCCTGCCTGTATGTCTTGCACTGGATCAACGCAAGTGCGGCCTGATATGCAAGTGTGTCTACGAGCGATCTTCTGGCGTGGCGGTTGCATTCGGGTACTGGTACTCTTTTGTATGCGGCATGACACGTCCTCGATGACTCGCAGCACATATGGTAAAAATCATGCTTGTGCCTGTGCAGCCACGCTGTCAGTACACCCCGGCGTACTGTACTAGACAGTGCTGCGTGCGTATGAGAGGCGCGAGGCTGCTCTTTGCAAGCTCGCTTGATTGCATAGGCAATCTATATCAGCTCTAAGAATGGTCCAGGCACGTAGTGTAGTCGGGCATCACGCCAAATTGCTGAGAAGGATTTTGCAGGAGCGCATTGAAGGCACCAAAGGCCAGCAGCAGTCCCGGATCATCCGAGCGATTGGGCTTTGTGACGCGTTTTTGAACTCATGCAATGCATCACCGGCTGCTTTGGCAGTTCTGGAACAACAGGTCATGAATGCTTTGAAGAGGAAACAATGTGTGCGCGGCTGTGCACTGACACCACCGCGTGGAGCAGCAGCTTCTTGTGGACGCAGCACAAGACCAGTGTCGCAACCTGAAAGCCAGGTATGAGATTCCTGCGCTAGTGTGTTCTGTTTGTATCGGACATTGTATTTGTGCGTGACGGTCAAACGGGTGAGGCTGTCCTTCGAGTTCAGGCTTCATCAGTTCTCGACTGCACCATGCCGGCCGATCTTCGGTTGGAACGCAAAGCATTTTCCAAGCCTGTCGGATTTGCCCAAGTGGCGAAGCTTCAGGACGATATCGCAAAGCAAGATGACATCAAAAGGAGCGCCAACAAGGCCCTTTTTCAGGCTCGAACACGGCAACTGTTAGATGGACAGATGCAAGAGCTTGCCGCACTGCGGGTAAGCTGATGAAGCGCACTTACTCCCAGGAACATGTAGTGGCAGTGAAACACATACTGTGGACGCCCTCAATGTGCACACAGTTGGTCAAATTGGGAAGTTGGATGCTTCAGGAAGTGGAGGCCCGCGACAAAGAGCAGGCCAGCCGCAGGGTGGCAGAGGAACTCAAACAGTACCAGCGAGAGCAGTATGAGCAGCAGATCGCCAATCGCAACAAACAGGCAGCTATACGAGAGCAGTTGCAAGCACAGGTGTATGAAACGCAGCGTAAGCGAGATGCAGCCACAGCAGAGGTCAGATCCGGGCGCTGTGTCATGTCTGCACCTGAACAGATCGTCATACTTCAGCATCACATGATCTCAGGAGATGGTGGTCAATGCTACTCCGGCCCTGCAGATGCCTGTGGTCACCACCTCCCCTGCGCCACTTCTCGGCTGTGCTGGTGCAGCTGCATCATGCATTGGCGCTGCACGCTCACAGCCATTCTATGCAGGCAGCAAGAGTAGCGCGTCTAGAGAGGCAGCGCCTTGAGCAAGAAGCTCGAGACGAAGAGGAGGGACGGCGGCAGAAGCGGGTTGGGGATCACAAGAAGAATCAGGCATTTGTTCGCTCGATGATGCAAGCTCTGGACCATAAACGAGCACAAGCAGATGTAGCAATGGCCGACGAGCGGCGGTTTAACGCCGAGTGCATCAAGGTAGCATCGTGGGCCAAGTATATGCCTGATTTGACAGCCCCTGTCACCATTGCAAGGCCTGCCTGTCTGCGCATGTACTCTGGATCACCGATGTCATTACCAGATACCCCCCCAGCATGAGCGCCTCGCAACATTGCATCTCGTAATGGGTTCATGCCGATGCCATGGAGGTTCTGCTGTCGCTGTGTCTGTGACCTGCCACATGGATCATTGCACGGTACGTGCCAAGGTGCATGGCCACTCAGAGATCAGCAGCGCCGAAATGTCTCATGTCGTCTGGAGCCACTGGCGCCTGATGGAGCGTGCGCATGCAGAGGATGGACGCAGAGCAGGCGGCCCGAGATGCTGCAGTTGAGGAGCGCAAGGCCAAGCTTGAGGAGGCGTTCCGCCGTGGCGGCGGCGATGCCCTGTCAGCATCACTGGCGGAGCGGGCGCTCGCTGATGAGAAGCGTGCAGCTGAGCAGCAGGCCGCGTATGCTGCCGAGCAACAGGCACGCGAGCATGACCGCCAGAAGCAACGGGACGATAGGACCCGGGAGCAGCTCTCAGTGCTGAAGCTACAGGTATGTCGCCACACTGACGTACACAGCCATGCCCATCTGACGCTGTTGTGTGTGTCTTTACACTTGATGCTCAAACGTTTGCTGTATTGTTGTATTCATTGTGGCTTGTGCTTCCTGTTGCTCCAAGGTGCAGCAAGTCTTGTGGTCCAACTTGGGCATGCAAGCGAGCAGTTGAAGGCGATACGGTGACTACAATTCAGGTGCATGGTGTGCCCGAATCGAGTGAGTCGAGCAGCAGTGCTTCATTGATGCTTGGACAAAGCATGTGTAGTTAAGATGTGGCCATGACGGTGTACAAATGGCGTCTACATCCATAATTTCAGATTCAATGTCACATGCATATACTCTTGGCATGGTTCATCTGCTACCCTCACGAGCTAATGCCACCACTGCCCACGCGATGTGTCACATGTGCAGATGGAGGATAAGCGGCGGCGCTTTGACGAGGAACGCCAAGAAGCAGCTGTCTATGGGGCAAAGACCATAGCAGACGCAGAAGCTATAAAGCAGCAGGCCAAGGCGAACAAGGCTGCAGCCCGGGTGCAGAAAGCTGAGGAGTTACAGCATCTCAAGAGCCTGTTTCTCCAAGACCAAAAGCGAAGGTGAGAACCAAAAGTCTCGCGATCTCATCCATATGTAGGGCCGTCCTCTGCACACTTTACAACACAAATGCAATTGTCCTGCATCATTGCAATAGATAGTCGCGCTGCCCAGGTACCAAAATGCGCAAGATGCAGTTCCAGAAGATCACATGTGGCTTCACAAAAAAGTTGTAGAAGGATCTACTCGAGGATTCATCACTTTGCCTAGTCTTCATCCAAGTGTGTGATCAGGCGTCCAAGTGTAACAGTGAGTGCAGCATTGGCTGTGTACAAGCAGCTGCAGCTACAGCCCACCAGTTCTTGACTTCTGTTGTACACCGCTTTGGTGCATACAATCCAACCATGAGCCTTGCTGCTGTGGATCAACTATAAATATCTTTGCGGCGCATTGTAATCTTCAATTGCTGTTTCTGTGCATCCCACTGAGCTTTGCTCTGCGTCTCATCCACTTCATGTGGTAAGTAGGTACTCAGCCGACTGCAAGATGAGGGACGCTTACATCAGCGGTTCAGGCGATGCTGTTCATCATTTCTGTAAGCATGGCAAAGCAACAGTCGATTAGGATCTCAGTTGCGCACTGAGTTGCAGTCAGGAGTGTCACAGCTGTAGATGTCAGGTCCACATCAATGCCTCTTGCAGACTGAACCTCTGGCAGAGTCACAAGCAGAACTAGATCCTCACAAGTCGTTGAGGTTGGATTTTTCCCCATTGGGTCCAGGCCAAGGTACATATCGGTCGTTTCCACAGCTTGCTTGTATCGGAATTCATATTCAGGAACAACTCTGCCATCACCAGTCAGGTCGTCAAGAACATCGCACACCTCTGAATCTGACCAGATTTCGTTGGCATCTGTGGCCTTCACTGCAGTGCCAGACTCATGTGAACATAAAACATCCACCATCAGGCTAGACCCCAGTCCAGCATACGTGGTAGATGTGACAGAGCACTCACTTACCTAGAGGATCTGCAATTTTCACACCGGGAATTATCCCTTGTGGTCCTACGCCCGCATGTCCGGCCTTGCTGCCTGCGGCTCTGGACACCTGTGCAGGGGCTTGCGCAGCATCGTCCGATTCAGACAGAAGCTTGGATAGACCTTCGTAGCAATCAGCGAAGTTTACGCCGAAGGTTGTGTCCATTACGCAGACTTTGTGCGCCGGAGAGACACGCAAGTGCGTTCACAGATAAAAGATGCTCCTGAAAGGAATTGCCGTGTGGTGATCATGGAAAATGAAGATGTTTGGCAGGCCCTAAGTATGCCCTGAACATACGACGATGCGGAAGCCCGGCACATGCGAGCACTGTATCGGTCCTGGAGCCCGCGGTCAATTTGAGCATGCATGGTGATGCCAGCCGCTGCTACACAGCTTTCAACAGCAACTCCCGGTCCGATTACAGTCAATAAACTCCTGTGACAATGCTGTAGCTCTGCTAGTCGGCTGTTCTTGGAATGCACGCGTGTTGCTGACGCTGCCATATCTTCGCGTAGCGTGGAGGTTTGGCATCGGCAGGGCCTGATGGTCTGAGCTCCAAACGCCGATCCAAGAGCAGAACAGTTACCTCTAACACGATATGAGTGGGGCTGGTCTGGCGATCCTTTCGCCTGAGAAGCCTGACGATGTCTCCGCGTGTTTTGAGACCAAGGTGTGAGACCACAGGCCAGAAATATGAACGGTGCCAAAGTGGACTGGTGCTCCAGCACCTAATGCAGCAGTCCGCCTGTTGCAGAGGAGCCCACACGATCAATCACTTTTTGTCATCGGAGGTGGAAACCCCCACTTGGAGGCAGCAGTACTACCACCACCAAAACCACTAAAGAAGACGACTGGCAAAAAACATGAGAGTGGTGTAGACTTCAACATTCTAACAAGCGAGTATATAAACTCCGATGGTGGCAGGAACCTGGCAGTCAAAGTATGTCAACTCCAAGTCTGTCACTGATCGCTGCATGGCAATACCATTCCAGGGTCGATTCTAGACATGACGCCACTACCAGCGACAGTCGGATATTGCAGGACAATGCTATCAGAGAGCGCGCATCTTTGCGAACAGGACGGCTATACCAGAAGTCTCATAGCGTGAAGCATGACATAATCACTGGCATGGATCTGCAGCGACCATGCACAGTTCAAAAAAATTTTGAGATCAGAGCACCATGGGAATAGATCTCTTACAACATAGCCAGATCGTGACATTGAACCTATTTGGCTGGTTTCAGTGCCTGGAATCTTGTCCAGCTCATCATCTTCAACATACAGTGGAGCTATCTCGAGATAGCTGGACCAGAGTTGGACAGGCCGGCTCCGGAACAATGTGCTTGGACATGTGAGCTATGTTCAGTCAAATTGGGCAGGAAATCTGCAGTAGTGCATGCGAATCTGACGGATCCTAGCGAAGTCACTGCAACACGACGCACTGCAGCGCACGACCATCCTTATGGCGGGGGCGTTCGCTCTGGTATCACTTGCGCATCGCACGAATGCGACTCTGACGCATGCCGTACTAGCGTGAAGCTCGCTCTGTGAAGCGATGCGGGATAACACGGCGTGCATTGAATGTGGCAACCAGTGCAACGCCTTCATACAACGCCGGCCCACGGACGCAGCCCACGAAGGGGCGCTGCAGATGCTAGCGCCCCACACGCGCCCCTATGATAGTGCATGCCGTTCGTCGAACATTTCGCGGCTGCAGCCCCTTGCGATGTTCACTTCGCAAAGGCCTCTTGAACCTGCTGAGCATTCGTTAACTTCAAAGTGCCTTGAAGCATCATCTGATTGGCGTTGATCTCTCTCTCGCTTACAGTCGCTGCAGCAACCGTTGTAGCATGGTCCAGGCTGCACAGCAACCAGGCGATGAGCTGTGGGATCCGTCCTGGGAGGCTTGTCAGGGCGAGCAAACCATCCAGGACAGGGCAAGCGACTCAGCCGCGATCACGCTGTACTGTTCTTGGTTCTGCCCGTTTGCACAACGCGCCTGGATAGCGTTGGAAGAGAAGCAGGTTTCCTACCAATACGTTGAGGTGAACCCATACGAGGTGTGATTCACGTCAGCATCGCTCGAGCGCACCAGTTCGAATCCAGGACAGCGATCACCGCCACACCCACATCAAGCCGCTGCTTCAGCTGGACAGTTTCAAACTTGTCATGCGCGTACGTATCAACGCTCTATGTGCCTTGAAATGACAGCATGTTCGCCGGAGAGTACAGGTGGATCCGTCCGCGCCAGGAGGCTACACCAAGAAGCAGCTGCCGCTGGAAGCGAAGCAAAGGTTGAACCCTCAATTTGTTGAAGCATCCCCACGCGGACTTGTTCCGGCTATCACTCATATACGGCAACATGTATGGGAGTCAATTCACGTGGTGGAGTACATTGACTCCGTTTTCTCGAGTACGATTCCTGTGCTGCGCCGTGCAGTGCATTCAGGCTACAGCCACACCACATTGTCAGTTCTTCATCTATTTGCAGACGGAGGGGACCGCCTTGTACCTGAGCATGATGCTTTGAAACAGGCACATGTCCGCATATGGGCGGACCACTGCACCGAGAGGATCCAGAAGTCGTACTATGCTGCATTGATGAGCCAAGAGCCTGCAGCCCAGAAGGTCTGATCATCACACGTTCTGCAACATACATTCTGCGCCCGATGCCCTGCCATCAGGTCACACCATTCAGGCCACACCAGAACCACAGCACACTCGTAGCGCCTCTGCCAGTGCCAAACAACTGTACCGCGCCTGCTGATTGGGAGGCCTCTGCAGGAATCTTTGGAGCGCTTCTATGAGGAATGCCGCATGCTGGCGCGGGCGATGCCCCCGGAGCAGAATGGGCCCTTCTTCCTTGGGGACATCTTCAGCCTGGTAGACATCGCGCTCGCTCCATTCTGGCAGCGATTCCTGGTCGTGGGGGGGCACTACCGCGGCCTCCAGTTCCCGGACAAAGAGCCCGAGTTCCGGCGCCTGAGGGTGCGCCGCCGCCGCCGCTGCCTCTGGCTGTTGCGCCATCTGTGCATTTGCCACAGAAGCACTCACAGCGGATCCTGGACCACAGGGGACCCGGTCCACATGCCTGCCCCGTCCCCGGTAGGCTAGCACATCGTTTGGCACTGGCGAATGCTGCTCAGCACCGCTCCCGTCGCAGCGTGTCCTTCACCCCAGCATCAGCATCAGCATCAGCGCTAGCCGGTCGCACGCGAGGGCGCATGACTCCGCCAGCGCTGCTTGCCTTGTGTGACAAGTTCATTGTCGGGACGCACTTGCAAATTGGCATCAGCCACGATCGCTGCCCTGTCAGCCACGGCGTACGTCGCCGCCTGAGCCACTCGCGGGTCATTGGACACACGCATAGTGGCCCGCCTCTGCCCCCACATCAGCGTAATTCATGGACAACATATGGCGGTTCGGCACGACTGTGTGCACTGAACGCTTGCGGCAGGGCCTGAGCGACCGCACGTGACCTGTGGCAGCCTGCATGCATGGATGAACACTCTCATGCGTTCAGGTCTGGTGGAACGCGGTGAAGATGCGGCCCTCCGTGGCGGCGACGTTTGTGTGCCCGGAGCGGCTGATTGCGTCATACGCGCAGTATGCCGCCAACGAGGCCACCTCTGATTTCTCACACGTCATGGCGTCCGTGATCTCCTCCGCCAACGCCGCCAGCGCGCAGCGGGCCTCTCCGGACGGCGCCGGCTCGAGCCGCGCACTTGCGGCCCCACAAGGCGGTGCACCGTCGTCACGTGTGGCCGCGGACGAGCCAATGACGGCGCCAGCGCGGCCGGCCGGCCGGTCAGGCGGCGCAGCCAAGGCGCGGGGGTCCGGGTCCGGCCTCCGGACCGCCGCCGTGTTTGCGCTTGGAGCCGCATCGACGCTCCTCGTGCAGCGAGCGAGGGCCGGCGCACAGTGAGGCTGCCTTGCTCCCACCCTAAATGAACAAGGCATCGGCGCGCATGGCCGATGTCGCCACTGTTGATGGGCTTCTCCAGGCAGCCTGCCGCCGCCACAACAGTGGCGCCCATGATGGATGCAGGCCATGCATGTATGGCTGTGCGGATCCCACACGCCCGGCCTTTCAGGGCCAACTGGTCGACATGCAAACTGCTTGGTGTTGCTGGCCGAAAAGTTTCGGTCAATGCTCTGTGTCTGAGGCTGTCGACTGCCCGGCTTGACGCGCAGCCTTCCGCGGCCGGGCATGTGAGAGCGTGCCTGCATGGCACCCTTCTGCGATCACAGGCTTGTCCGGCCACAGGTGGTTCCGAGTCTAGATGCCGTCCGGGCACATGTCTCCCGATTGCATTGAATGTGGTGTGGATCTTCTGCGGCACGGCAGGGTGGTGTCACCCCTGCTGCCTCCGCATCTCCAGTCAGAATTAATACACGAGCAGATCCTCGTGTCGCCTGGGCTCACCTGGGCTCGCCCGTGCACAGAAAGGTGCTGGTGGTTTGTTTGCAGATGGTGCGCTTCACATTGCATGACAGCGATTTTATGTCAGTTTGCAGCTTTGCCAGCCGTGCAGGCGGTGCCCTAGCTCCTACAGAGGAATCTTCGAGTGTGCATGTAATCTGCAGGACTCCTCCCCGAGAGCTATGTGGTCTTGGTCAGGCGGAATGCTGCTTGCGTGTGGCTCCGGAGTGCCGTCGGTGACAATCACAGACCAGCCGGTGCTGCTGTATCTAAACATATGTCACTAGATACCTCAGCCACCCCGTAGTGTGTGTGTGTGTGTGTGTGTGTGTGTGTGTGTGTGTGTGTGTGTGTGTGTGTGTGTGTGTGTGTGTGTGTGTGTGTGTGTGTGTGTAGGCTTGGTTGTCATTCCTCAACCTGTTGACATAAGCTGCGTCCCGAGGGTACAAGTGTAGCTGTGCTGAGTGCTGAAGGAGATGTGTTAGCACATTTTTTGCTGGTTGAGCGCAAAAGAACGTGCTGTGGACAGGTTGTAATCACATAACAAAGCCATCTTCAGCATGGCGAGGTGTACACACACAGTGGGCTATCGCACGGTTCACATTGTACCGTGTTCTGCAGAACCGGCAAAGAAGTCATGCCCGTGGGATGATCGAGTAGACTCCACGAATTGCACATGAGAACAACGTGGCCAACAACGAGGCTTGCAGAAGTGAGTCCGGGTCCCACGTTCAAGGTCACTTCAACAGGTTGCACAGCGATATCTTTTAGAAGTACTTGTGCTCCCTTGTCTTGTGTTCCTTGTCCCGCGAGGCGCCAGCAATTAACAGCCTGCGCACTTGCAGCTTGGGTCAGATCAGCATCTAAGACCAGCTTGATCTGCAATGCTGTTTCTGTTACATACATGGTACCGATAGCCCGCCCATGAGAGCTTCAGAGACCCGTGTACCTGCGTTTGCCTGCTTGTGTAAGACTGAGCCTCTCAGCAGACACTGCAGGCTGCGTCACTCAAGTGAACCGCGTGGCTGTGTTACCAAGATTGGGCTCTCAGGTGGCTTGCAACGACCTGTAGTCTGTCAGTCAGGAATGACACAAAACGTCCGCCAACCTGGGCTGACAGGTGAAAAGTGCATGATATCGATGTCAAGCTTTCCTGCTTTGTAAGGGCACCTGGGTGTTCGCTTCAAATGTGGTTTGACATGGGTCTCCAGCAGCATTCAGCATGGTGAAGGAAAATGCAAAATCCGAAACGTTTCACACAGTTTCGCAGCCGAATTGGAACTGGACGCTACAAATGCGATAGGATCCACGAAGTGACCTGTGCTGCAGATGAATGGCCGGGTCGGCCAAAATTGCAGCTTCTGGATTATGATGCCTATCATATGACCCACATGCACTCTTGACGTATGAAACGTTGCTTGGTGATGCCATTCGGTGCAGCTGCTGCCAGGTTACCTTGTTATCTCGAGTCCTGCAGCTCTGCTGTGCTGTGTGTCTGCTATGCCAGCCAGCCTAGCACTGCCTGGCACTGTTACCTGAGCACGTTAGTTCAATAAGGCAAACGTCACAGGTTAACGTCGGATTTCGACTCAGCAACTCTACTCGTTATCTCGTGTAAGCTTGACACCTTTTGATCCCTATTGCATCACTTGGATGGACTTAAAAAAAGACAATGATGACTGACATGCTCGGACCTTTCAAACTGAAATATGTGGCGCGTCACGTCACAATGGGCGATTGCATGGACAGTGTGCAGCATGGGAGGCTTCAACCACCTGTCGAAAGCCAGATGCAGATATCTGGCGCAATTCCAGCTGTCTACAACATTCGCACTGTCATTTTCTGCGTTGGTGCGTATTACAAGAGCTCGAGTCATTGCATGGCAGAGCAATAAATGGGATACACTGGCAATGCAGCTTTTCGGGTGAGAGGGTTGGCACTATTACAGGGTCTCACTGGTGCAAGAGATGCCTCAAGCACAACTAAGTAGACCTCTACTTGTCTTGCTTACCGAACAGCATCTCGTCGGTAGGCTGGCCCTTGCGAGTGTACGGAAGCCCAGCAGCGGAGGCTTTGGGGCAGGGACCCCATGCTTTGATCGGCCACCACTCAAAGAAAGCCCCCATGCCTCCCGCTCTATGGCCTTCTTGATCACAACCCAAGGGAACATCTGACAGTGAAGCTCCACAATGTTGACATAGGTCGGGAGCTATCACCGGTTCTGGCGTGGCTCCTTCAAGATCAACGTCTGGTGTTGCGCACACAGATATTCGACGCTTGATATTCGGCCTGCGCGCAAAAGTGGCAGCTGGCACAGCTATACCGCCGGAGGCGGTGACATGACCTGATCCTCGCATGCTTGTTGACACCGAAGATCCTGCACCGCCCGATTTCCAAGGATGGCGCTCGCGAAAGGAGCAGCTGCGTCTCACTTGCCCCGCTTTCACTTACCACTGAGATCGATGTATTGCGCATGACGCCTGTGGTTTGAGCACGACACGCACACGACTGCATGTTGCTGCACGATGCTGCTGCCTGGGCCACACACCCGGACACACTTCACAAGACACCAAAGCCACGCTAGGTCGGAGAGCGAAATGCAAACGCACACACACGTTAAGCCACCGAGCCATCATACTGTCCGAATCGTACTTTGCTTTGCGACATCGTCCAAGAAGACATACCGTCGGGACGATCGCGTAACAAAAGAAGAGTGAGCCCAAGGTAGCTGTAGCCGAGCAAGAATGAGTGCACGTCCTTAGTTCCAGGCCAATTCACAGATTTGCTCAATGTTCATCCTTGAAGATCGCAGCATGAAGCAACTTCGGGTGTGAGTCGCGTTGGAATGCAGCATCTAGACGCCTGCGCACACTTCTTCAGAATGGGCTGCGATCACATGGTTTTGCGATGGTGACTGTTGTACGGCCCACACATGTTACAATCCTCCGAACGCAAGGCAGCAGCAAGCGCGTGCGTGTGTCAATGGTTTTCTGACGCCCAGTTCGCTGTAGCTGGTGACCAGATCAGGCCTCCCTGTACACGTACAGAAACAAAGATGGCCACAGCTCAGCGGCAGAACAAGCTGTACACGTCAAGTGCCATCACCGAGTATTATGTAGCCATGCCAGGCCACATCTGGCAGGAATTCCGAGCTGGCAGGTTCACCAACACACTCGTGGCACTGGCTTGGAAGCACTCACACAGGGCACGGCTCCCATTTGGTGATGTATCAGGCACAAATCCCGACATTAATCCCATGCATGGCCTCTACAAGCAACATGTATGTGCTTCGCTGTCTACAAGTGCATTTTCGATACCGTTCTCAGCCAACAATTCGTGTGCTCAACTTATGCAGCAGCGGGGGATCATGTGCACAGTGAAGCACCTTACCGCAACCAACCCATCAGAGCTGCTCCTGAGTCAATCTGAAAGTTTCCAGGTAATTTGCCGCGGCCACACTCCACTAGTGCCCCAGTTACGCGGTGCAGCGCGTTACACCTGCTGATGTTGGTTGATGCACCCCAGAACAATCGCGACCATGGCAACACCTCCACTGCCATGCTGCAAAGTCCGCTGCACTCCGGGCATTGGGGGCCTCTGCCCATGCGGTGTCGGCGAGGTGACGAGTGTCTCCTGCAGATGCGATCAGACCGTGCCCGGACAAAGCTGCGGCAATGCATCGATCTTATGGTGTATTCTCACACGGTGCCACATGCCGCGCTGCATTCTTCCGCGCAGCCCGCCCGTGCTTGATGCCTCTGGAGGCCTCGTTGAGGTGCCCTGTCAGCTGCGGCGGCCAGGCGTGCCCTCTGGGGCGGCCCCCATGGTGCTGAGGAAGCGCTCCTGCTCGGCGGCAGTCATCGCGCTCGACGCCACGGCCGCCCCGCCCACACCCGCCGAGGGCTGCGCCCCAGCACGTACAGCTTCGCATGCGCTTGCACATGCGCCCCCGCTTGCGCGGCAGCAGGGAGGCACTGCGGCTGCAGCCGGGACCGGGAAGCCCCGCCGCGAGAGGGCGTCGCAGGCGATGCGGATCTGCTCGCGGGTCGCAGCCTGCGCCTCCTCCGGGGTCGCCCCTTCTGACGTCGGCACCTGCGGGCGCACGCATGTGCTCAGAGCTTCGGCTTGCGCCCTGCTTACACGCCAGGCAGAGAGCTTCAGAGCAATCGCATGCAAGGAGGGACTCCACGCCGCTATCGGCGCCAGGGCCAGCAGCCGTCAGACGAGATTGAAGCCAAGACGCGGGGAAAGCAGCAATGTGGCCGGCGGTTGTCACAGCTACGTGCACGATACATGCACCGCTGCTGCGAGTTGTGGACTCGTAGAGTGTGGGTGGCAGGAGCCATGGAATGCATGCGGTCACAGACCTGGTTTGCGGCTTCCTTCATGGAGTCCGCGACAGCCTCCATGAGCTCGGCTTGTTTAGCTTCTGGGACCTCCCTCGACAGCTGCCACATCTGCGCCTGGAACTGCTGCAGCTGCTCACCTACAGCTTGCTTTCCCGCTAGAGCTTCTGGTGATAGCTCGATTTGATCAAGCACCTGCTCCTCTCTGCATCACAGCTGAGGTCTGGCGGGGTCCCTTGAAGCAGGGGCATTCAGAGGACAAACTGTGGAATGTTTACAGAAGATGTTGCAGGAGGCTCAATCGATCTGCATGAAGATATTCATCTGGATTTTGGACGACATGACGTTGACCTGGTTTGTGGTAGGACGTGGAAATGCTGCCGGGCCATGTAAATCATTGTCGCGGCGATGGCAAATGGCGGCGATGGCAGTGGCCGCAAGTATGCAACAGTTCCTCATGGGCGAGATTATGCAGGACGCACGAGCTGACAAGCTCCATAAACGCCTGCATGACATCGGCATCCTGCCCGAAACGCCTTTGAATGAGCCGAAGCTGATTCATGCCAAAGTGTCCCTGAATGCCCAGGCTTTGGAACAGCTGAAACTGCATCTTCTCGATGTGGTCATCGGGGTTCTCCTGCAGCAGATTCATGATCAGCTTGAGGGAGATTGTGGCCATGCAATCTAAGGCAGTGCTATGTTGGAAGTCAGCAAGCTGCCACACGTATGGGCAGGCACAAACAAGCATCGGCAAATGTTGATGGCAGCCTTCCGTCTCTCCGGCGTGGCCACACCCATCACGAAAGCTGCTTTGGAACCACAACGGCAGTTCTGATGCAGCTCCTGCTTTGAACAGGTGTACACACCTTCTTCGTCTTCACAGCATCTGTCAGCTCTAACAAAAACTCTGAACAGTAAACACTGCTCAGAATGTGGCTGAATTATTGGCGGCGTAAAGAGGTACTACGACTTACCTGGAGAGGAAAATGTGGATTTGCACTGAGTGGCAAACTTGATGAACACTTCGCGCGACAGTGCCCCACTGGTCTGGAGCGCTTTATCCGTGTCCCCCGACCCACCAAGCCACGCAGGCCAGCTCATTTCAAAACCTCGTCTAAAACCTGTTCTTCTGGACGTGTAAATACAGCTGCTAGACTGTAGATCCGTGTGAACAAGCGCTACTGCTCAGCTGGTTGGGCCGGACTGATCGGGGGGATCTGAATCCCAGTTCATACGCGACAAATTACACGATTGGAATGATCTGGTGCAGATCTTACTGCCTGATTGCTGTGTTCGCACAGAAGCTGCGAGATTTTGGCGTGGCTTCCAGCGCCCTGCTTGGTCACCACTTCCTCGACGGTGTATCTTCCCCTCTACCGTGCCTTGAGCCATGCGGCATGATTGCATGGTGCAAGTATGACCACTGCAGATGTCCCAGTCATCGAGTCACACAACCTCGGCTTCCCCCCGCATCAGCATTGCGTTTCGCTTACATCGGGCCGGCCGCGTCGTCCAGCGATCGTCCCCATGCTCTTCACGAAAGATTCCGACAACACCGGTGCTGCAGAACGTTGACACCTCTAAGTGACTCCTTCGCTAGGTGGTGAAGTACAATGGACACGCAGCTGCGCCATAGTTTAACGGACGGCGCGACGCACTTGCGCGGGCGCTTCAAAGTGACCAGCGCCGACGACGTTGTGTCCCGTGCGTATTTGAATCTAAATACCACCCGGTCAAGTGTGCATGTTGATGGTTATGTACGGAAGTTCATGTCTGTCCATGGGAGCAAGCAAAGACTCGTTGACGGGCGTCTCAGAGTGGGAGCTGGAGCTCGATGCCTATTTGGATCGAATATGCAGGTGAATCACTTCGCTTGTTCAGAATCGAATTCTGGATCTGTACGACGCTGCAACCTGTTGCGCTGTGCTGCAGGAACAAATATATGCTGGCGCCATCATGAAAAAAGAATTCCAATGGCACCATGGAAGCCAAAGGAGCTCCAGGCTGAAGCTGCGATGTGCATGCGACTGGGATGCCACGAAGTTCAAGGTGTGTTCTGCTGCTGCAGACAAGGCTTCTGTTTGTGCCGACAGTGTTAATTATTTTGGGAGTGATGACCTGCACGTTCACCAGTTTCCCCCTTCACAGTGAGGTGCATCAGCAGGTTCAATCTCCAACTCTGTCAGGGAGAGTCATTGCCAGCATGCAGCAAATGAAGTTCACCAAGAAACATGACATACAGCTGAGCGCTGGTGCTCTCTTGTCATGCCCGGTCAACAGCGGGAGACTGGCTCCTTTGAAAGTAGTACGATTCCAATCAGACAATGATGCAGATGTGCTGCACACCGCAGCGTCACACGACAGGCACATGTATCGCTCTCCCAAAATGTGACATGGTTGACGCTTTCAAATGTACAAATGGATTCTGAGTTCCGTCTATGACTATTGCCTGCTAGCAGTGTCTGGGTCAAGTATGGGTCTTCCCGGATGTCAGCTCCTGTGCTCTGCAGTTGTTTTACATGGCACCGCTGCACACTGTCTGTGAGTTCCTGTTTGCATACAGTAGTGAATCAGCCACGATGATAGATTGCAAGAAATAAGAAGACAATTGTCTGCAAACTGGGTTTTTCTGTGTTCAACCCAATTTGTCAACACTGATCATCGAAGCACTTGCACGTTCTGGACTTGTACGGTGTAGATCACCTGTTGACAACAACGTACAAGATCTTTGAAGTATGTACTGTTTGGCCAAGGATTCTTCGAACTTCACTGTGAGCTGATACGCTGGGCTGAGCTTGCGATCACGTCAGCCTGACTGCCCTTGGCCACTGTTTGCAGTCTCCAGTGCTGCGAGTGCGCGAGAACAACTGGGCCGCCACTGTGACTATCGACAACCCCAAGAGATGGCTGGAGGGCCTGCAACGGGGCGCTTCTGGAGCATCCACATCAAAGACTTCTCGTGTCAAGCCTCAAGTTCTGTTCTCTTATGACTTGTGATGAAACGTTGCACCTCTGCACTGCAAGATAGTGTCAGGCCAGTGCTGAGGCTCGAGGTCACTGGGGGCGCCGCAACATTGCCCTGAGGCCAAGTCATGGCACCACTTGCTGCATGATACATGAGTACAGATGATGTGACCGGCCTTGAGCATGCTGCCTATGGTGCAATGCCTTTCCCAGCCGCTGCTGGGGTGTGTTGGCCTGTACAGTTTCATCAGTGGTCCATATCATTAAACTCCATGATTCAAGGCGCCCCTTATCTCTTTTATGTGAATCGCACCTTGTGTGTTTGCCCCCGGACATTTTGTTGAAGAACTGTCAGCGTGCGTAGCAGCTTGCTGTTTGCGTTGCACAGGTGGTATGAAGCTTGTGTTTCTGGTTTGTTCCTTCCAATGAAAAGCCATATGCAAGAAATCTTCCCTGTTGCTGCCATCGATTGTGATTTTGAGCTGAGGAACAAAGTGTCCATGTCACCGCTGGAATTCATGAGCAATCACGACCTAACAAACGTCCTGAAGGGTAGATCTACACAAACGGACGAAGTTGTGGATTACCAATAGGACTTGATCTTCTTGGCCATGGGATATGGCGAGGGCAGAAGGACTGAAGCAGCCCTGGACTCTAACAGAATCTCCACCGCCTTGTCTGCCTGTGATTGTGCAACTTCCACATTGGCCTTCCCATGCACAGGACCTAAGAAGCTTGCCTGATTTAGCAGGTAGTATTGGTTTTGATAAATACCGAAACGGTAATTCTGCTGTCACTGTGTCAGCCTGGTATCCTGCTGTGGCAACCCCACATGTAAGGCAATCTCTGGCCAATGCACAGCGGCCAGAGTATTTCTGAGAGCACCACCCACAGCGGGTGTGAAAAATTCGTGCACCCGTGTATTGCGCAGGTATGGTTTTACACCAAAGGCTGCCAATTTGCATGGACGCAAGGTACTGCATGGCAGAACATGAGAGGGTGGGCGCTCCAGAGCCTCGAAGTTCATGCATGCGGGTGTATGACAGTCGCTTTCAAACAGTATGGCCAGCTCTTGTACCACTACCACACTCACAGGGAAGGGTCTCGGTTGGAGCATTGAGAGCACATGCAGCGGATGCAGCAACCCCAGTGTTGAACAGAACTGTGTGCGACGGAGCACGGCATCAAAATAATACGCACTGGTATAGCCAAGGCACGTACATCACGCAGCATCTGCAAGTTGTCGTTGTAGTACGATGCTTCTCCAGCATGCAGTCTGGCAAAGGTGAAAAGTGCAAGGCATCATCACTTATTGGCACGGTATTGTGGTCAGGACCCCTCAAACACCTGCGCTACAGCTAGGCCCTGGCTCACGCACTTGAAGCCACACATATTGCCAGTGCTTGCTGTGACACCAGAGCCCAGTGTTTCCTCATGCTTGGAGCGACAGGAGTCTGTCCACCTGCTTGTCTGAGCATGTCCAATCGTGGCCTGCAGCTGGGCCGCAGGATGTGCACGTGCACAAGGTGCACCTCAAAGCCACATAGGCAGGTGGCACGTTGGTCAGCAGCCCATGCTCAGAGACCAGGTTGAACACTACTCCACCTGCACTGTCACCTGAGCGGCAACTGCACTGCAGTGAGTAGCAAGTGTGCACCATGAAGTGTATGTTGCGTCAGTGGGACACTGTTGGCAGTCGGTCTGCAACGCTGACCCGGTCAAACTGGGCTGCAGGGGGGTGGGTGCAGTGGTTTCAACGAGGAAGTGCACCAGCTTCCAAACATAGATTCGCCTTCATACGGGGCCGAATCTCCGCACAGGTGTGCCAGTTCATGCGACAGTGGCTGTCACACAAGCAGCGCTCTCGAGATGCATCTCTCAAGCACCATGTGATTGCAGCATATGTGGTGCTGGTATAAAGCACTATACATGCCTTCAGGCATGGCGATGGCTGCTAGCATTGGAACTGGGGTCTTGCCTGGTACACACCTTCTGCTCACATGTCGCACAGCTGCCATGGTGGAGGTGTGTACAGTGCGGTACCACCGTTATGTATGACAGAAACCGGGTCTAGAATCTAACATCAGAGCGTTGCACTACCATGTTGTGTGTCTGCTGCGGAGATGGCTGCCCTGGGGTGTAACCAGAAGCGGAACGATCCTGACTACAGATCTCTGGCGTGACAGGCACGACAGCTCTCAGATCATGGTGTAGTCTTGACGATGCCTACGACCGCATTTGTAGGCCGTGAAGTTGGACCGCAGGTAGGTGGTACACGCAGTTGTCAACGCCGCTCAAGTGCCGGTCATGAACGCTTCGGTAACAAAAAAACGTTTGTGGACAGTGGGAGCCATTATGCACGTCGATGACCCCTCCAGCGGAATGTGGCTTCAGTTGTGGCGTCTGTGGACTGGCGTTGACCATGTTGGGCCTTGCATGGTCATCATCATGGCGGAATGTCACTCAGCTGTGGAGCACAGGTCCGCGCTTGTGCGTGTTGAATCGCCGTCCTGAACGTGAGCGTTATGATAGTGAGGGACCTGGTGGTCGCTGCAGCCGGAAATTATCGGAATTTTGCCATCAATCGCGTGTGTGGGTGTTGACGGGAGGCCGCAAAGCATGCGCAGTGGTTATTCCCACCTGGTGGTGATGATGATCAGCCGTGGCTGAGTGGTGCTTACGTTCGAGGTAACGCGACTGCATAAGCATGCACCGATTACTGGCATGTTTACTGGATAGATGTCAACCAGTATTGCTGCTTCCTAGCACTGCCCAATGACGAACGTCTCGACGCAGCTGTTTGTTTATACAAAAGAGAGGCGTGATCTGCCAATGCATATCTACTTGCAGACACATTTGTACGCTCCTATGCGACACAACCACGTTAATTATTATAACGTTCTTTGCAACCTGCTCCGCTCCTGAGCACACGCAGCATGCTTCCGGCCCAAGGCCTTTCCGGCATAGAGCAGCTTTTAGACTCCAACATAACAGCCCCAGATCTCGCTTCGCTGAGCTTGAAGGGATCAACGTTGCGAGCGCGATTCCGCTCTAAGGATCTGCTCTTGGCTGAGGTAAGACCTCGCCACTGTTTCGATCCGGGCGTGCCATATCCAGGCTAACATCCACAGGTGCAAAAGTCATAGAATCAGATCGTGAATTTGGATCGATGCCTCTGTTTTGCTCGTTTTAGCGCTGGCGAAATCGGTCAGTAGCTGTTCACACATTAGGTGTATTACCCTCCAGCTGACCTCAGCCCACTGACGAGTGTATGCCGCCCAGTCGGATAACCAAAATCCATACAAATTGTACATTCTGCATGAATCAATGCCCTTTTTGACAGCCTTTGATTTGCTGTCGATATTCTGATACCACGCTGATCGCTGCAACGGTGTCTGCTTGCTCGTATGGTGGTTTGAATGCACGCGGTCGACAAGCGAAATCTTCGCTGCGATTCGAGCGCCACGCCAGGCTGCACATCACCGACAAATATGTCACGGATACATGGGTACATGCTTTCTGGACCCGTGATGCTGCCTGTGCCGGGTAAGCTGCAGACCGCCTGACCACGTTGTCTGATCAAGTTCGCTTCTGCAGACTCAGCTCGAAGGCAGGCGCCCGTTCACCGTGGTGGCTGTCTTCAACTCAAAGCTTGGACCGTCTGCCAAGTTCCTACATGCTCACCTGGTGACCGTGGTCAAGAAGACGCTGCAGGCCTCGTCCGCGGGCTCGCGTGTGTCGCCATTGTACAGCGCCCTGGTCAAGCTGCACAGCGCCTACAGGAAGCAGACGCCACTACACGACTCCATCTTCACTCATGCCGAGTGTTCAGTCGTCCTGTTCGACCTTCTGCGCGGACGGCTCTTCTCTCTCAGTTACGGAGAAGGCACCCACCCTCCTCACGTCACAAGCTCTCTCGGGCACGCTGCTTTCCCGACCAACTCCCGAGAACACATGCTTGACGGTGTCATCATTGAAGAGGCCGTCTACGATCAGCTCAGCGGAGACCATCACGTCGTTCTGGGCAGCCCTGGCCTGTGGTGCGTCACCTGCACGGCCAAGCTTGCAGATCCGTCTATCTTGTCGCCACATACTGCCATATCACGCCCGCCACATGATCGCATGATCTTGAGGCATATGCAACAACTCCATTCATTACCACACCTGTTTCGCCGAGCACGTTGCCGCGCACGTGGCCGCGCTTGTTGCCTTGCGGTCAGATGTCTTCTGGATAATGGCGCGAGACGAATTTGTTACAGAAGGAGTGGACGACCGTAGACGCACACAGCAAGGCAATCTCCTCCGAATCGACAGCGCATAGCAAATGCAATGGCAGCATGCATGACCCGGGATGTATCGTGGGGATCCCTCCGGCCAGCTCTGTACAGCTACAGAGCTCCAGCAGCTACAGCCATCGTTGCGCCATGCATACAACTCACACCGCCTTTCCTGTATGCAGGCAGCACGTCCACCCCAGCAAAGTCGCGCTCCATGCTGCAGCCTACGCCGCCGCACCCCAGCTGACCACCCCAGCGCACCAGCACGACGCTGCGTCCGCCATCGTGCGCTGCGCGCTGCGATCGGTTGCAGCACGGTGCGAGGCGTCGCCCTCCGCCCGCCTCTCCTGCCTCAACACCCTCTCCCAACTCGACCGCCTGCGCCCAGGCAGCCGCTCCGAGGCGAAAAGTGGGCAAGGGATCGTGCCGCGCATGCGCGGGGACATACACGCGGACATCACCGCCGCGGCGCTGTCCTTCACATTCCTCCATGCACGCTCACGCGACGCCGCGCGGGAGATGCGAGCGCAGCACCTCGAGAAGTGCCCCATGTGCAAGTACGCGGCCACCCACCTCGTCACAGACGTCCCCCGCGCCGCGGCGGCCCCGGCCGCGCTCGACCTCGCGTCATCCAACGCCTCGTCCTCCACCCCCAGCTCTCCGTGCTCAAGTGGCAGCAGCCGCGAAGCCCCCGGCACGGACTGGTTGGCGCAGGACGGCCGCCAGCGGCGAAGCTGCAGCGGCCAGAACATCGTCGCACGCACCCTTTGCCGGCTGTCCCACCGCCGGTGTCCGTTCTCACGGCAAGCCGGCAAAGGAACGGCAGCCGCGTCGCCACGCAGCGCAGACGGGTCGCTGTACGCGGCGAGTGCGCCATCAAGCCTCGCGTCGCCGCTCACGCATGCGACGCATGCGTTACGGGGCAGCGAAGACGGGCAGGGGCCGTCGCACGCTGCGCGGCGGTGGGAGCTGCTGCGGCGGCACGTGCGCCTGATGGCACTCGAGACGGGGCTGCGGCAGAGCATGTGGCATGCTGCGGTGGCCGCAGCGTGCAGCTCGCAGCACAGCGCGCAGCGCGCCGACAGCTGCAGCTTGTGCGCGGCATCCACCTCCGAGTCCAATGAGGTGTGCGGGCAGGCGAACCCTGCGGTGTGGGCATCACGTGGCGAAGGGGCACAGGAGGGGGCGGCAGAACAGGCAGCGTGGGCTGACGGACAGTGCATGGCGGGGCAGATCTGTGGCCAGGTAGCGGCGTGTTGATCGCACAGGCAAGACTCGAGTGTGCCCGCCGGCTCGTCGTCCCGTGTGACTGTGCAGTGGCCGCGGCACACTCCCCGACAGTGTTGTATACAGTGGCAGTGCAGAGGCGCATGTCCCTGGGCGCATGCATGCAGTGATCGGAGGACACCAACGTCCCTCAGGCTCTGGACCGCGTTTACACAGTTTCATGGTTGAGAGTAGGTAGCATGCTCGCCTGCGGCACCATGATGCAAGGGCCTGTACTGCCTCCGTAAATATCAATTTCCAGCGCTGCCTGCGCATTTGCGATAATGAGATGCTTACCAAGGTCCATGGCTCTGTGTCTGGCAGATCTACCCGATTCCGCCACTCCTGGTCGGCAATCTGCAAGACCCGTCAATGGCGTGTAAAAATTTAGACGAAGATGATCTGCAGCTTCTGCTGACTTTGAAGGTGTCTCACAAGCTGGGGCAAATGCATTTGTCAAGTTTGTGTAGTAGGTAACTTGTCTGTCTGTCTCCCACA
This sequence comes from Ulva prolifera, assembly GCA_023078555.1. NCBI lineage: Eukaryota > Viridiplantae > Chlorophyta > Ulvophyceae > Ulvales > Ulvaceae > Ulva > Ulva prolifera. The sequence continues at coordinate 2,137,241 of CM041201.1, read as the reverse complement.
GGCTGTCACGCAGTCTGGCTGGCATGAGTCACCATGCAGGGCAGCAGCGGCTGCCATTACTCAGCTGCGCTCAGACCCATGTACTAACAATCCGTGATCAACCACTAGTGTCGGACTATGCAATCGTCCATGCTGACATACTCTTTTTAGCAGCTCGCTGCTTTTGCAGCAGACTGTAGAAGTGGGGCGCAGATGCATTCATGACAATCAGTCCTGACATAGTGACCAGTGGCCGGAGGGCACACCGTGCTGTGGTGTCGCCTCCTGAACGGTTATTGAACAGTTGTACTTTTGAATGGAATGAACCTACGATTTTTTGTGGACAGCCCTATGTGTGTCCAGGGTGCATTTTTGGTCCGTTTCACACCGCTTCTGTGCATCAGGGAGTAATGAAGTGTTTAGACCCTGCTGGTCATCACTCAACCAGCACAGACGGAATGGGCCTTTCGCCCAGCTGAGACCTTACACCAGCCGCCGTCATCACCTACATGCAGCCATTGTCACGTCCTGTCACTTGGGTGACATACTTCTGTCAACCGTGTGAAGGTCTGGGCGGTGCTATTTTGTTTTTGGGGACGCGCTTGCAAGGACAGATGTACAAGAACACAGCATCTTGCCCAGTGAGCCGACCAGGCCAGAACTACGATTGCTAGAATATAAACGTGGCATTTTCTGCTGGTGAGGTCGTGGTCAAACAGTGACGATGGGATCAACATTTTATTGGGATCAACATTTATTGACGTACCGCGGCTTGCATTGTATTGGCATCACTGCTTGCATTGTATTGGCATCACTGATGCATGTTATGCTACCAGGTCCAAGTCGATGTCGCTTCTCTCAATGCATGTACAGCAAGCAACATCACCGAAGTAGTCAAACACTTTGCGGCGGGCCCTGCAGTGGCCGGAGCAATTGGAGCCGCGGCAGCTGACCATCGTGCAGTGACTGCATTTGGCCCACTTCCCCGGGCGCCGCCGCCCGCGCAGCAGGCCGCGCAGGCCCCCGATGGTGGCCAGTGGCTCCTCGTGCTCCGCGTCGAGTGCGGCCTGGACTGAAGCCGAGGCGGGGCCCGTCACCGTGGCATCGGCGAGCACAAACGGCTCAACGGCTTGAGCAGCAAACGCTCGCTCAACTGCTTGCTGCGTCTTGTGACGCGTAGCATGGCATCTGGCAGCTGCAGCTCTGAAGCGCTAGGTAAGTGTGGTGCCTAGCGTCTCGGGCTACATGTTGCAACAGATTTACTCTTCTTTAAGCTCTCGGGCCACAACACTCACCTGAGTGTCTGCACTGTACACTGTGCGTGACATCTTCGGCGGGCCTGAACCAACACTGTCAGTCATGCACCTGTTCTGATCATACCCAGACAATGACAACGGTGTATAGACAGGTATCTTTGCTTAGACGCTGGCTAGTGGCTGGCAGAATAGCTAGTGCACAGTGGAGGGCGCGCTTAACGTGCCTGCAGCTGTTCTTCTGAGCAGCCTTGCAGTAGTCCTGCACGAGACCCACAGCAAAACAACGTGTGTGCTTCGTGTCTGATATTTTTCACCTTCCGGCGTTCAGGGGGAATGCAGGTGTGGTTCACTCTGCCTCTATGGGCGTGGCACAGCTGCTTTCCTGTGAGACTGGATATGCTATGCCATGGACATGCTGGTGTACACCGGCTTCATGGTGCCGTGAAGCCTCGGTGATTGTCTGTCAAATGGGACTGGGAAACAGGACCATGAACTTGCTGCAAGGTTTGGCATGCGGATCGTTGGTGTGTGTACGGTATGCCTTGCGACCTGTGGAGTGGCAGCTGTGCTCCGCGCCATAGCAACATGCAATGACGGATTTGAAAGCAGCCGGCAGGGTTCGTGGCGTAATTAATACAGGCAACCATCAGATCAAAGCCACCACACAAGCCAGCAATGGGGGTGACATTGCCAATTGACGCTGACGCGCTTTGCTTGTGCACATCTGAAACTCAACATTCATGTTCACCTGGGCAGCTGACGCTGAGGAGCACTGCCTGCGCAGGAGCAATGGTGGACAACACGGACAGATAGCTACGTCCACGTCCCACAACAAACACCTCACCGCCCAGGGGCATGGCAGCCCAACATGACGGCTCAACTAGCCGGTAGATCCAAACCTCTGACTGCCAGCCTCTCGTTGCTGTATTCAGCAGCTATATTTGGCGGCGTGTTGCCGGCACATGCAGCAGCTCGCTGGCCTACAGACGGGCCACTGCGTCGCTGATGTCGTACATCTGCCACCCACAGTTCCAGCGGCGTTGCCTGACGCCAACACCTTTGTGGGCCTGGCGATGTTTATTTGGGTGCTTCGCAGATGTGTGAAGCCTACAGAGGGAGTAATCAGAGCAGATGGCGGGACAGAGCAGCCTCATGTCAGACGGGTCCCGTCAGCCTTCATCGCTCGCCACATCATCACGGCACCGGCACCATTCATCACCCCGAAAAACAGAATTCCTGGGCCTGCCTCCCCACACAAGTAGATCCCCAGGCAAACCAGGGCCACCAGAAGCCTGCCGATCACCGTGGATGCGTAGAATCCCTGTATTCCGGACCCTCTCTGGCAGCCGATGACAGCGCCATAGTAGTACAGCCCAAATAGTGCAAGCAGCGCCCCCCCTAGCCTGATGAAGCCCTTTGAGACGGCGCTGGGGTCAAAGAGGACAGAGAAGACTGTGACGGGGGCCGTCATGAGCGCTGCGCCGAGAGCCATCGCGTACGCCGCAGTGATCATGGCTGACTTGGCACAGTTCTTCCTGCAAGGCACAGTCACTTGAGTCCGTGTATACTGCGTAGCAAGTGATTGATGCCGAATAATCAAGCAGAACGCATCCTCTTTGACATGTACGGCCATGTATGTGCGCACACGGGAAAGCACGAGCACTCTCACAGGAATGTGAGTGAGGCATTCCAGGCATGCAAGGAGGTTGACAGAGACACAGCACTACAATGCATCTGCTTGCAGCTGGCAGGATGACGTCTGCATGACAGCAAACTGGGCAGGGCGTACAGCTGCACTTCAGACTGCTCTCGCAGCAGCTGTGACGAAGCTGGGCCAAACGAGAGATAGGGGCGTGCAAGAGGCACTACTTTGACTGCAAGCTGTAAACGCTCCTGCACGTCCTTGTCTGCGGATTGCAGGACCGCGGGAGGGCCTTCTAACTGTGACTGATTAGTTGGAGATGCTCCGAGGTTGCTACTGCCCGCAGAATTCAAGTAATTCTCTTCGGTGCTGATGTAGGCCATCTGGCCGTAGATTGAACTGTTTTTGCCCCAATAGGCTGGCTTGGCTGCGACGTCGGCAATCGTCAAAGTCCTTGGTTGCAAGTCCCCTGCGGTGACAACCGCGCTCTCATCTCCGGAGGATCCAGCGACAGCATCGCCTAGAAGCCTGCGAGCACATTCAGGCAGCTATGCGAAAGCCATATGCGAGTAGATGCAGCAGAGCCTCCCGACGGATCATTCCGAGGGGTGGTCAACGAGCGCACAGTGTGTGTATTTGTGTGAGTGCACTGCACACTTGCAGATTCCAGCGGCATTTCCATCGCAGAACAACGCTCAAGCCTTGACATTCACAGAGAAGCAAAAGCTCGAGTCATGATGCCTTTGCCGGTACAACAACCCTGCCACGCAAAAGCAATCATACCTGCCTAGGACAATGATGGAAGACTTCGAGCAAACCTTGCTACCGCGTTTGCAGTCGCCCATCACCACCAAAGTATCTTGTGTGTCGATTGTCTCGTTATTGTTGACAGATCGGTTTATGAACGTGGCAGTGCCTGCTCCTGAAAGCTGCGAGTCCTGTGTGCTTGCGAGTTCCACGGCGGATGCCTGCGAGGCACATATAAGGAGGCTCTGAGGTGCCCGGGCTATGTATCTTTTCCTTTGATACGGACGCCCGTGCGATGTCACACTCACATTGGTGGCGGTTGTACAATGTTGACACCTCATTCTTGAGAGCTCGGTCTTCTACACCACCAACGACGGCAAGGTGCGAAGCGGCTGCAAGAAAAGATTATTTCGCATTATATGATCCCTAAAGATCGAGACGAGGACACCTTAACTGGCAAGGGAGCCACGAAATGTTAAGACACTGGGTATGAAGGGGCTACATCGAAGTCGCACAAGGTCGACACCAGATCATTTAAACATCATGTTTCCTTGTATGAGTGCATCACTATTGCAGCTAGGCCGTGTTGCAACGTCTTGCGACGTCGTTGAGCACTGCAGGACGCCCCGTAGGTGTCACAATGCATGCAACCTCCACACCGCGCGGGGAGGGGCAACGTTTCTCGCGACAGTAGTAAGCAGCTTGCACGCATTAGACTCATCATAACGCTCTATACACATGCTATCTGGGAGATTGCAGGAGCATGTCAGCATATCAAGTGTTATCGTTGTTTCTACCATGCACGGCCTCCAACAATCTCGCCAGCGACAGGCGACAAGCCGGCATGCCATGTCCCAGTAGACGTGTAACAGGGCTGAACTATTTAGTAGGTAGAATTTCATCACAAGCGGCGCGTTTATCCTGCGGCAACAGCACCTGCTCTCATGCTCCTTGACTCCTGGCTGACGTGTCAGATATAAGGGCAGACGGTCCAGTCAGAACTGCCGAAACCTGAACTCAGTTACAAGGACTGAGAAAGGTGTTTTGGATGTATAAAACTGGCACTGTCTGAATCGAATGTTATAAATTTTTAGCTGCCTACGCTGCACAGTCGTGTGATCATCCTTTTGTTTTGGTGTGAAACCGCTGATCCAAGGCAGATCCAATGTATGAGTGACGACGCCATCCCGAGAGTAAATGAAAGAGCCACTGGCATGACATTTAGGCATGTTCCATTTTTACTGTGTAGGGATTGTATTTTGAAATCTGGGATGATGAGGACTACATGTGGGTTCCATCTGCCCTGCTCAATGTGTCAGAACTCACAACTTCAGCCGACAAGGCTACGATACATTATTCCAGTAGCAGCCTTGGATGTTGAGGCGACTGGGCCGGCAAGGCGCGGTGTAATTACATGGCGTCGCAGAGGTGTGGCAACCAGGCCATGCTTCGAAATGTGTGAGCATGAGCCTTCATGTAGCAAAGACGATAGCGATGCCAGGGAAACTCAAGCCGATAGCACAACATGAATAGCGCCGTGAGTCTAGTGGGTGTTTAGTCTTCTGGGTGCCGTGCACCAGTATCGCGCTCCTTGTGCACAATGGTCAGGCATGACCTGTCCTCAGTTTCAAACATCACGACCCGTTCCCAAACTTTTCATGCACAGTAGCACATGCATTGTCTTGCTGAAAGACTCGAGTGTGAGTCAGACTGGTGTAATTATGCCACATTTACATCAGGTGGACACCAGCCAGCCCACATCACCAAGTGCACAAGCCTACCTCGGAATTGGCAATGCCTGCTCTTGAGATTTGTTTTTTAAGTCCCAGTCTTTTTATGTATATGTGCTGTTTGGCTTGCTTCTGGAAACATGTAAAGCCAACCTCACCACGAGTGGCTATGAGCACTCTGTGAACACCTCTCCGCAAACAACCATGCAGCGCTCGGCCTGACTGACTGACGGCTTGACAGTTGCCATGTATTACCATGTCGTGAGATACGTTCAGTGGACTTTGATTATTTGACGGATGGCCTGCTCTTTCTTACGGCCAGTTTAAGCCAGAACTCACATGAGGCTCTCTTGACTTTCTCTGTTCACATTCTTCAGCTTCTTGCTCTTCGATGACAGAAGTACTTGCTCCACCAATTCAGCATATCTGCGGGGCCGTACAGACAGTCGGCTCGCAAGCATTGCACAACGTGCGCCATGTACGTGGGCAAGTTAAGAACGGCTTACACCATGCTTCCAAAGTCGTTGAGAAAGTTTTGTCACCTCTCAACCTCAGAGTGCATGATTCATTGGCGCGTGTATCTCAGCCAGGCCTGGTACGTTCATTCCTCGACATGCTCACTACGCGCACGCTGTGGCACGAGAAGGTAATCATACCACACAGTGTCTGTCATTATGACACATAGAGTGAGTATATATTTTGCAATTCGTGCAGTAGTTTGAGGCTGTGCAGTTGTGTCTAGTCGATGTACTAGTGTCGGCATTTTCCGGAGAGCAGGCTCGCCACCGCGGAGCGTCAGCTCCGCGATGGCTACAACGATTTCCCCTTCCGTGCTGACACAGCACTCCTGCAAACAATTGGCTACGTCGCTGGAACATTGCGATGAAGGCTGACACCTAGAGCTGTATGCTGCAGGCGAGCTTGTGTGCCAGGCAGATGCCTTTTAATGGGCCGGTCTTCGGGGATCTGGGAATGGCAAGAACGGAAATCATGAAAAAACTTTCCACTATTCCTGTGTACACTGTTACGAACAACGAGCAGGAACTGGTAATCATATCTGGAGAGGTATGTTCCTGTTGCAGTTCTTACTGTTGCTCTGGTCATCAAGTGTGAGCACCAATCGCTTGGTGTTTCAGAAGGACAAGGATGGCAGTCAATCCAAAATGGTGCATTTCTACTTCAGTAAAAAGGATGCCGAAGACCTTGTAGACCGGGTGTGTGAAACCTCCTTACCACGCAGACAGCATTGATGCACTTGATCATTCTGACAGTTCTTTGCACCTGCTGAAGCTGTGTGCATGATGCCATGATAAAGCAGTGTTTGCGATGTTTGAAATAACGATGACGGTAAGATTTCAAGCATGCAGATACGTCAAGAGAACAAAGGTCTGGCAGAGAAGGCCCATGTGTATCCCATGACTGTTGACCATGTCTATGACTATCTCACCCAGGAGCCAGCCAGTGCCCGCGACGTGAGCTTCATCCTTGTTCCTCAGCAACGCGAGGTCAAAACTGCTCTAAAGCTGTATGATGGTGCAAACCAAACCATCAACTCGTTTCGTGGTGTCCCCGTGTTCCAGGCTGAAGAACTGAGCATTGACATTGAGGACCGGGTGCGCTATTTCTTACACACAATGACATGAGCCACGGTCAGCCTGCCTTTGCGTGTACCTCTGGAACACCTGCAGCACAGTTTGTGCAGCTTATGAGGGACGGTGCAGTGCTCAGTGTGCAGCTAGGCTTGTGGACGTGACGGTGGTGCTGATTTGTTTTGCCGTGCAATTCGTGCTTGCACCTGTAGGCCGTCCTTGCATCATACACCAATGCTGGCATGTATCTTGTGGCAATGAGCATCATCGTGCAGAAAATGACCCCTGTCTTCTTGTCCAAGGCCGATCTAGATATTGCCTTGCGGGACGCAGATGCTGCACGCAAACAGGAACAATCGGAGAAGTATTCTCGAACCGCCAAGAAGCATCGTGAAGACTATGACGCGGCCAAGAAAGAGGTTTGTCATGCCTTGTGCACCCACCTGTTGCAGCGCAAAGGCACAACGTCTTCCAGTGCAAGTTATCGTATAATGCTCATTCATAACATGCTCACCTCTGCCAAGTTGCGAAGGATCCTGGGCAATATTTTTAGCTCTGATGCTGTGCACAACTTGTGTGCTTGCACAGGTGTCTGGTATCTTATGTATCTACGTTCATTGCACATATTAGTTCCCATTCATGGCGACCTGCCATCCAATAAGTCACAGGCTGTGTTGTCCTGTGTGGTAAGTGACACGCTGTGTTTGGTGCTTCATTTATCAGTCGTGCATCGCCTGTCTAGCACTGTGCATTTGTGCTCATTTTCCACACTGCCCACAGTAGGAAGCGATCGCGCTGCAGGTGGCGGTCGCGTCAGATGAGAAAGCTCGAGAAGCTGCCAAAGCCAAGGCAGAGGCGGCGCAAACACTAGAGGCGCAAGCCCTGGAGATGAAGAAGCAGGTCAAGAAGGCCGCGATGCCCCAGGTGTGTGCTCTCTGCAGGTCTCATTACCAATAGTTCTCCAAAGCAAAAGCCACACCGTGCGACTGTTTCTGGCTGATGTTGCATCCGTAGTCGCTGTGTTTGCGGTACAGTCAGCCATCAGCATCCGGGCATATACAAGATGTCGCCTGCTGTGGTGCAGGTCGAGGTCGCCTGCCTAGAAGATGTGATCCTTCAAATGGAGCGTGACCCAAGCGACCGCTGGGCAGAGGCCTTCTTCGTGCCGCCAGGGTCTCTTGCAGCCCCCAAGTAGGCCCCGCCGGCCCGGGGCGGCACACCCACGTTGAGAGTGCTCCAATTTTCATCCCCTTTCCACACAACCTGCCTCCGGCCCCGCGCCGGTGTCCAGTAACCTTTCTGAACTGACCACCCCTGACTCTGCAAACAGACAGACGAACGGACGGACACACAACCTGACAGACGTTACCGGTTGACTTCTCCTGGAGCACTTTCTCACACTCTGCCGCCCCGAGCTGGCCGCATAGCATGCAGTGACATCACGTGACTCCTGCACTTCTGTGTTACTCTACATGTGACATGACCCCGAGACTTGGGCGTGCAGCCGCCTGGCCACCCATACATGGCCTTGCTCTTGACAATCCTCAAGACCCAGCATGTTCCACAGCCTCTTGACAGCGGACATTGCCTCTGGAACCGACACGTCTGACTAGCGCCAACAGTGCTGCACGTGACAAACTTGTCCGGATCTCCATGGTGCTGTATGTCTCCCATGCTGAAAAGCTTCACCGTAGCATAACGCTCGACCCTCGCTGGGAATTGAGCTTGTGGAATTTCAGTGCCTGACGGATGTATTACAAGGTCAAGCGGCACACTCCCTTGACTTACTGGCGTGGATCCGTGCGCCGCAACCATATGCCACGCACGACACAGTGGTGCCTTCACCGCCTCCCACACAAGATCACTCCTGCGAGAGATGCCACAGCAAACTGTGCATGCTGTGTCCATCGTTTCCGGGTTCAGGCAAGAGCTTCAGTGATGGCGCTGTGAGAGACGGATGGATGGCGGCGACGGGTACCACACCCTGCACCCGATCATGTCGACTCTGACAACAGTAATTGCCCTGGCAACAGGTGGCAAAACCGGCCGTCCGGCGCAGCCCTGCTGCGATGCTGCGTACCATCCCCGGCGCCACCGCCGCAACATTGACATCCTGCCCCCGGCAGGCGGTGTCTCGCACGTGGCCAGCCTGCCGTTGGCGGCCCGGGGACGGACGCGGTTTGTAGCAGCAGCGGCAGGGCCGCATGGCCATGGTGACGCTGCTTTGGTGCACGTTGCGCACGTTCGGCCTGGCTGCTAGCGCTGCCATGCTGCAGATTGTTTGCAGCTTTGAGGCTCTACGATCTCCTGTGTTTGTATGTGATCTGGCTTTTGTTTTGTTTTTTTGTTTATTTTTGTCATATATGGATTAGAGTGTTGACTGTGCTTGATTTCTTTGCCTGGACTGCCTGTTTGATTGTACTATGGCGAGTTTTCGCCTCGGACTTGTGTTTGACTCCGGATATGTGCTTGGCGCATACAGTATGACACAGGGGCCGACGCGCCTCACCACTCTGTGGCCCTAGGTCTATCCTTCTGAGTTTCTTTTGCCGCCGCTATGGTGACGTAGTGTAGGGGCAGGGGTTTACCGGGAGGGTGACTGCTCGCATGGCGGTATGCTGCGAACGCTGCCATGCTGGGAAGGCCACTGGACTGGGAGACGCTGGAGCGCCGTCTCAACTTGGACACCGCCCGGGTGTGGCATCTGATGCCGCCTGGGCGGTCCAGTAAATACGACTGCAGCAATGACAGGCGCGCACGCGCTCGGTGAGCGTGCGCGCGCTGAGGCCGGGCCCCGAGGGGGGCCGGCCTTGATGCGAGCCTGGCTCGATGACGACATCACGATGACCATCTGATGACCCGACGACCTTAAGCGCCGCCTTGGGCACCTCTCAGCCCAGGGCGGCACCCATCCCTGGCCAGGGCAATCTGTTTTTGTTGCCTTGCTGTTGACGTGTAGAAGTAGACGACTGCTGCCGCAGCCAGCGGACGCTTGACTGCTGGCTGTCTGGGCGGTGTAGTGTAGGACCTGGCCAGGGGGTGTGTGATGAAGGGAGCCTGCGGTGCATGGGCATCTGGCTGATGCTGAGTAGCACGCTGGGGACGGCCCAGCAGCTGGTGTTGGTCCAGGCCCCTGAAGCAAATGCAGGGACTGACTGGACTTGAAATACCGTGTGGACTTGACATGGGCGGCCTCCTGTTCCGGAGGGGGGGCTGCGCCATCATCACCTTTGTTTCCTACAATTATGGGCCTGCTTATGCTGCGCAAGGGGCTGCGCCGGCTGGCGGGCCGGCACCGGGGAGGCCGATGCCGTCGGTAGCCACACCGGCGCGGCCGCCTACCGCACGGCAGGACCCGCAACACTGCGGATGCATGGCAGACTGAACTCTGCCACAGACTTGGCAGCTGGACAGCTGCCAAACGGGGGAAGGGATGGGAGCAGGTGGAGGTACGGGGGCCTTGGGTTTGGGTTTGGATGGGGAAGGATGGGGGGTTGGGCGGGGCGTCGGGCGAAATCTTGGGCTTTTGGGGGAGCGGGGGGGGGGGGGGGGGATTCTGTGTGCAGGGCCAGTCCTGCTCATGCGGCTGGGGAGCAGCCTGCATGGCTGGAGCAGCTCTGCTTGCCCGGACCCCCACTGGCCACAGTGCGTCACGGCGCCTTTGGCGTGGCCAGTGGGGGCATGCCACGACGTGACCTCGACGTTACGTACTACAACTCCTGCGCTGCCTGCGGGCGGCCGACAAACAACGTACGACCGACGTACCCTCACATCGTACGACTCTCGCACATGACTCTGTGCCCCGGAGCTGGCGGCTGGCGCCGGCTTGGGGATGTGCACACCCGCCATGCCCAACCGTGCAGCCTGATGGATGAACGGCGTTGGCGCACTTTTGCCCACCTACAAGGTTGCCGTCCCGCTGATCGGTCGGCATTGCGGAGACGGCAGTCGATGATGATGTGCCACCAGAATCATGGTCCGCAGGTCGAGGACACATGCAGCCACGGGGGTGTGGGTGGCGGGTGTACATGCAGCAGAGAACCTGGGCTCTGGAGCCTCAGTGCCCGTAGCCGAACAACAAATACGTTGCTGAATTCTGGAAGCTTTCAGCCTCAATGAAGCTACAGGGCATGGGGTGAAGCTCAGGACTTGCAATTCTTGCCTATACTTGCTTGATTTTTGTTTTGTTACTGACTGACAACACTCTATGATCCATTTGGCTGCCGCCTTGTCTTCAGCAGGATGCGGTCTGTTATGGAAGGCGTATGTTGGCCGATCTTTTTCCTTGCCAAGCTGCAAATATGCTTTAGTGAACACATTAGCCCTTTCGGGCAATGTGATGGAAGGATCATGTTCTGAATATATGTGTTTGTAGTGAAGTGGCAGTAGTAGTGGCAAGTTGGGCACGGTGCTGCCCAACGTGTCACCTTGGGGGACTTTTATGCAAACCCATAAAGTACATGTAAACCGAAGCCCAACATCTCTGCGATGGTGATATAGCATTTGGATGTGCTTGTAGTCAGACGCATGGTTGTGTGAGCAACGGCATACCTTGTCAGCTTAACCATGTGGATGCCAAATAACTCAGCAAGCTTTCCAGCATTGGATAATGTGAAGATGGGATTCGCGCATACATGAAGCAGTTTGTTTCCTTTTTCTTGCATCACATCTGCAACCCGAAGCCACTCTGCAACAAGGCCTGCTCTCCGGCGGTGCTGAGATGTCACCAAGAAATGTACAGTATTGTGATTTGTGCATTCTTTGGTGGGCTGCAGGGGACCTGCTGCCAAATTCTTGCAGTGTGCAGTTCACCAGAAGCATCCGACTTGAAGTTACAACGCTGCGCTATGACCACTCATGCGGGCGAAATTTTGTGGTGGAGGAGCTCGTGACGTGTTACTGAACGTCCATACTGCCTGCCTCAATTGGCGCTGGCAGCTGGCTCAACTCTCCCAATCGTGGCATGTAGGCAGCTTCCAAGCAACTTTGTAGCATTGACAACAGTTATGTCACTACATAGGCATCTCTCCCTCAATTGTACCACAAACGCAAGTCGTCTTGGATACGGCTAAGTGCATCCAGCTGTAATTGCATACAAGCGTGCTTCACGTCACCAGAAATGCGTGAAGTTTCATGAAGTGCTGAAAACCTTTTGCAACAACAATGGGCCCAGTGTCATGGAGTGCTGTGAAACCCAACATGGTTGTAGCACTAAGCCCAAAGGAAGGCACTGGTCTAGTGAGCAGGCTTGCAAAGCATGGACCACTTGCTGTGCAGCAAGTGTGCAAGCGGCGGAAAAATCGACTCAGCTCGGCTTTCCACTGCATGTCTCGCCCCATGTCCATCGATCTACAAGCTACATATGACACCATGCCGCAAATTCCGATTTGTCTTCTCATTCTGGGCTGTCTCTGCACCGTATCTAATCTGGCGCACGGACACCACCTTGCATGCTGCAAGATCCATTTGCATCAGCAGTTTGCAGCATTGACCACAGCAGGAAACACGTGCACAAAGCCGGACTTGCTTCCTGCAGTTGCATAGTGACTTGTGTGAAGAGATAACATGCGGGAAACAGACATAAAACAGCCCAGCCACAACATTTTCGATGCGATCAACCTCGGGAAGTGGCTCTTGCCCCGAGTTCAGTACGGTACAAGCATATGTCACGTCTCTTTTGAAACGTATATACGCATCACAGATCTGCCCTGGATTGCTACACATTGCATTTCCCTGCTAGCATTGGTCATGGTTGGAAGAGATAGTTCAGGTGTGCACTCGGGATGGGCCCAGGCTGTGTACACGCTGATGTGGTCCAGATCGTGGCAGAATTGAATGGATTGCAGAATTTGATACATACAGCTTCAAGAGTATCTGTGGACCACATGTAAGGCCGAGCTACACTGCCACCTGAATCTTAGTGTGGCGATGCAGGCGTCCCCGGCTGGGCGACAAGGAAATGTGAGCTGTGCCCGCCGCCAAATGCACATCAGCGCGGGCGCACGGAGCAGCTCCCGAGAGTCAGCTGATCATTGTACAGGCTAGTAAGGGAGTTGTGACACCATCTCCAGAATCCTATGTCGATGTATATACTGTGTCAACAGAGAACCTGACTGCACCATGCGATCGGTCCATGGTGATGCTCTCAGCATTCGTTCCTGTTTCGATTCAGACGTAGGATGGATAGTACGTGGTCCATTTTGGCAACCCAGTCCTTTGAGCTCTTCACAACAGCTGTGAAGTCAACATCTTGGACACCCGCCACCTCCACAGCCCTGATCCCGGCGCACTTCTTGAACACGCCCTGGCCGATCTTGGTCCTGCACGGCTAGACGATGGTCAACCATTTGCACTCGTTCACGGCGCTCGAGCCACTGCAGGGCATCACACAGAAGTACACTCCAAAACCAACCTGATCTGTAAATTCAATTTCACATCCAGTCGACAACACAAGCACCAAATACGAGCTCATGTGTATTGATAGCATACACTTTCCGCTGATGGCCGCCAAAGCACCAATCAGCTCTTTTGAAGTCTAGCACCAAATGCCCAGGTGTGCCTGACAGGGACTGCATTGTACTATCCTGGTGCTTTGCAGTGCAGTCAGTACATGATGCAGCGTCAGTTCACAGCAGGTGCCTCTGAAACCCCCGGGCCAGTTGAGGGCAATGCTCTAATGCCTGATAATTGAACATATATTTCCCAATGGATCATGTATTTCCTGAACCCAATACTGCCTATGCCGCCAAAAAAAATGCAGCAAGGAATGTGTATACACCCAGCAAACTTGTCCAGTGCTTCCCACGACCCTGCGGCAGCAGGCATGCAGATGCGGTGCCTTTTATTTCATTACATTCCACACCGACAACATATACCATGACAGCATCGATCACACCACAAGCAACTGCCGCACACTCTGATCCGACAAACGGGCTGGACCACACCGTCGGCTGTCTGAGCACAAAGTGATCAAGTACACGGGATGGGCGCGAATGCACAAAGTAGATGCCAGAGCAGGCAGCACACCTGGTGCAGAGGCCCAGCAGCCAGTCCGTCTCGCTGTGGCCGTTCACAAAGCGCCCGGCGACGACACTGCGGGCCGCGCTGAACTTCACCCGGTCCACGGACACCGGCGCGCCCAGCAGCACCGCGTGCTCCACAACCCCAACTGCATGCACCTGATGACGATCGTTGCAGATACGTTTCATAAGAACGACGAATGTTCATAGTCCTAATTTCCTCCTATCATTGCCGTTTCCTTGCACCACAAAGAACACAATTGCATGAGGATTGCATGCTGCGTCATTCTACGACGATATGTTCCAGCGAGCCGTGAGCACAGACCTCTGGCAGTTGCGGAAATGCATGCTTTAGAACTCTGCGACGATGTGTTCCAGTGAGCACAGACCTCTGGCGGTGCCTGGGGCGTCACACCGACACGAGCCAGGAACTGGTGCAGGACAACAAGGATCTCGGGCGAGCTTAAGAATGATCTATGGGCTACGAAGCCACCCTCTGGCAGCCCGGCAGCAGTTTGATCAATGAATCGCATGGTACCGCATGGTACCCGTAATGAACCGCATGGTACCCGGCACTGACCGGAGACTGGGGGTAGAATCGATGCATGACCCGTCATCAGCTGCTATCAACCTGCCCGCTCGCTCATGCATCTACAAGGTGGCGCCAGCAATTACAACCGGCCCATGCAGGCTGGAGTGAAGTGCCGTGGTCACAGGTGCGCAGCAGGCAGCGCGGGGGTCGGGAGCGCACGGGCACCCTGGCGGAAGAGCTCCAGGAGGCAGTAGAAGACGAGGCGGGCACCCATGGCCACTCCGAGGAGCGTGACCGGGCGGTCGCCGTGCAGGCGCGCGAGCAGCATGTTGGCGAGGAGCTTGCCGCCGCGCACGGCGCGCACGCACGCGACGTCAAACGCGGAGTCGATGAGGGTCGCGCAGTTGAGGACCGCCACCGGCCACATCGTCGCCGTCGCGAGGCCTGCAGACGCCGAGACCAGTCACAAGAAGAGGAGCTGGGGCGGTCGCATGGCAGAGCATCCAACGACTGCTACACGGCGGAAAACGTGAACCCTGCAGTCCGTAGCGGGTGCGCTCACAGAGTTGTGCACAGAGGAAACAATTACAAGAGGCCGGGCCGTCGCATTGCGGAGCACCCATGCATGCTACAGGCCAACGCGGCCAAGAGCGATGACGTCTGCTGAGAGCGGCGCATGCATGCCACCACGTGGCTTGCCAGGCGGGTTGAGCGTGGGGGAACAACAGTCTGACAGTCTTTTTTTTTTTAATTTTTATAACTGGACCAGGGGGCCTCCGCATGCCAGGAGCGGGCTCGCGCAGGGGGGGGTGGAGGGGGCATGCCTGAGACGGTGGCGTAGAGGGCGAGCTGCACGGCTTGCTGGCCCGCGCTGCGTGCGATCATCTTGCGGAACTGCTTGTGGATCTCCATGAGCTCGCGGCTCTCCCACACCAGCGCCAGCGTGTTGCCTGCACCGCGCGCCGGCCTCACACAAGCACCGCACTGCGAAGCCTGTCACTGAGATGACCGGCTGGTGGCCGCGGGGGCGAGGGGGGGTGGTCAGAGGTGCAGCGAGCTGCTGCCCCCCCACCAAACGCGCCGACCTTGCAGCTGCAGCCTCGGACGACACCGGCCGGCATCAGAACCACATCAGCGAGCAGCCTGATACATGTGCCAGACACCACGAGCACGTCTGCTGCATACCACGCACCTGCAAACCTCCATGAGGGCAGCAAGAGGGCGAAGGGCGTTAAGAGAGTAGCGGGGAGCAGGGCGCCGCACCGTGGCGTTGCTCGAGCGAGGTGAAGGGCTCCGCGTAGTCCCCCCGATCCGCGATCCAGCCGTTGACGGCGATAATCTCCGTCGCGCTGCCGGGGACCATGGTCGGCAGTGGCAGGAGCTCCCCCGCGCTCAAGGGATCTGCAGCAAACGCGCACACATCGCGTGCCTGAGGTGGGCGTTCTGATCACAACCGCTCCTGCTCGCACGGGGGGGCGACAATGGCTGCGCCGGCGCTCGCAGTGTCCACGGGCGGGCCAGCAATGGAGCTCCTCAGGTGTGCTGCAGGGGGTAGGCATTAGATGGTGATGCGCGAAAGCTCTCGGCGCCCGCGTGGTCGCCGCCACGGCAGAACACATAATTGGCACCTAACATCTGGATGCATGGACTGGTCCCAGATGCCAACTCCTGCCCGAGTACGCTGCTGCCGCAGTGCATGGGTGCCACTCCGGGGGCGAGTGTCGCCGATTGTGGGACAAGCAGCTTGATCGCTTCCCCTTGGGTGGGGCGGTTCAGCCGCATCTGTGCTAAGCCACATCGAAGCAAGCAGGTGGGCCGCCGGTGCCGTTGCCGAGAATGGCCATGACCTGGAACTGCCGCCAAACTGACGAAGCTGGGCCCGCCGCCTAAGAGCACACATGTGGGCGGGACGCATGGGCATGGCACATGGGCACACGGTCTCCCAACACCGCCCACCCACAAGGCTACGCCCAGCCACACGTGCACAGAGAATCGGCCAGCAGTTGTCACACCCGCGCTCCCCGCGGGCCCGGAAGTGCTCCTCCCGGCTGGTGCGTCCTGCCGCCGCGACCGCGACGCCCGCAGAGACGCCTTCCCCCACCCCCAGCCGCTCGATATACCCGCCTTCATGCGCCGCGCTGTGCTGCTGCCCCTTGGCGACCCCTCGTGCGGCAGCGCCGGGGCCGGTGCCGCCCCGGCATCGCCGCGCCGGTCCTGCTCCAGGGCGGCCGCGGCGTCCACAGGCGCCTCCGCGCCGGACTCGGCGGCCGCGCGGCGAGCCTGGTACTCCGCGAGGCGGACAAACCCAAACTCGGAGATGTCGGCGGCGCGCTTGGCCATCTTGCTGGAGTAGTACGCCGCCCCCGCGGCGCCAGAGGAGGTGGTGACGATGCCGACGGACGCGGCGGACGTCGCGGCGCCGGTGATCGTGGCTGCGGCGCCTGCATGCATGCACATACCCTGGTGCCACAGCTTAGGCGGGTTGGCAAGGGCGCCGTCCGGCAGGGGTGTAGCCGGTGGTAGGCTGAAGAGGTAGGAGGCTTGGGAAGAGAGGATAGTATGTTGCGTGGGCTGCAAGGGTTGCTCCAGCTCGTGAAACAGGTTGCAGCCTTCACGAGCTTGACCAAACCGACTGGCCCAAGGGATGCATAGAACCAGTGATACTGGTACAACGATCTGCGTTTGGGATGCCTCTCATGTGTCACTACACAATGGTGCAGGGAAAATTCACGCAAGTCCTGTCACATCAAAGAAGCACTTTGACGGAGTTTTGATCGGATCCAGCAGTCATGGCATGCCATCTGGGGATGTTCGGTGCAACTCAAATGGAGGGATTCAGCGCACCAGCGCTGCCTGTGAAGCCGACCAGAGTGCCCACGCCCGCAACGATGGCTGGTGCTGCAAGGCCGGCTGTTACAGCAGTCAAGACACCCCCCCCCACTGCAGCTGCCCCGACCTTCAGCCACTTGGAGCGGTCGCTGCGAAACGATCGCAGCCTATCCTTTGCTCCGGGCTGCTCCGAGTCCGCCACATGATCTCCAAGGATCTCAAGTTCAAGAGCCTCAAAGCTGGGCATTGGGACTCTGAGCCAGTGAGCCACACGCAAGGCAGCCACACGTGACCTGGAGTCGTACCATCTAGTGGTAATGGGGGTCTCGGGAGTGAGAGCCTCGGAGAGAATGGCAGCGGAGATGATGGCCCGGACGCCCTGGAACGAGGGTGCTGCAGCTTTATGGCTGTATACATCCGAGGATCGGAAGGAGGGCTCAGGAAGAACAGCGCCTTCAGTCATGCTTGCATCTTCTACGACACGTGTTTCCGCGTTTATGCGTTGCATCGCCTCAGGATCGTCTTGCAGGGCTGTGAGAGCTTGACGGAGCGCATCTTCTTCGCGCTTGTCGAGTTCCTCCTGCGACAGGATCTCAGTGGAGGCATGCTCGCCAGGAGGGCTTGGAGCGTCCAAGACCGCTGCATCCGGTTCTTCCTTCTCTTCATCAACAGCATCGCCGATCCTTGAAGATTCATCGTTCGATGGATGAGCGAAGTTGATGGAGGAGCGGGGGCGCTCCGTCTCGAACGTTAATTGAGGATCTAGATGGTGGGCATAAGCCTCCACGAGGCTCAAGAATACCTGACGCTGTTCCTGGTCACGCAAGGGATGTACTCCCTCTTGCTGGCTGAGCAGGCTCGCCGCTGACGCATGCTTGATGTCGAGAGCCTTGAAAAGTCTCCCGCACACTCCGGTTGGGGACACGAGGCTCCATCCCCAGCCAGAAGATGTTCGAGTTGATTTGGATGTATATGCATCCGCGATGATGTCTAGGGGCACCCCCCAAGCGCCGTCTGAATTTCCGATGCCATGCTCGTGAGCACCAGTCTCTACTGCCGTACAGTACAAGGCCAATACGTACAGAGCACCACAGGCATACGTTTCAGCTTCACTGAGGGTCATGCGCACAGTGTACCGCCAGTCTGGTGTGATGCGTGCAGCGACGTAACGACGTGCTGGAAGAAACGGACTAGATTGAAAGCACCATCGCTCACAACAGCTGACATCCGGTGCTGGATACCAGAAGCGGATCTAAGTTTGCTGTAAACTAGCTGTAAACTAGCACAATGGTGTCTGTAAGATGCAGCGCCTTATGCATGGAGCTGTATGGTGTGATGTGCGCATATAGCCACTGCCAGCAAAGGCTGTGGTTCATGGTGCAGGACTTTACAGCAGTGCGAATTTTGCATCCAGCGGTACACATCAACAGCTAGTATCACTTGACACTTATATATCTCGATCATTGGCATTACAGTGGCGGAGGCCCGTCTTTCAGATCGCATGAGATTTCACATGCATTTTCAATCTCGCGAAAGCTGCCTTCACGGGCTCATCCCCCTCAAGGCTAGACACACGCGACACAAAGCAAGCACCGCAGGAGCTCAGGCAAACAGCTCACGCATAGACACGACATCCTACGCCTCTTTCGCTCCCTCCTCTTCGTCGGGATCCGCCATCTCCACATCCTCATCAGGCACCTTATCCACTGGAGGCGCAGCATCCTCCGCCGCACCTCCAACCGCATCATCACCCTGCTCATCAGCAGGCGACCCAGCAGCTGCCTTCTCTGCGTCACCTGCAGCAGCGTCATCCCCCACGTCCGAGCCGGCCGCAGCCGCGGCAGCTCGCACCCGCCGGGCCGCGTCGACGCTCCGCCGCTGCTCCACCTGCTCCTCGGACAGCGGCAGCCAGTACAGCGACGGCGTGGCCTCTGTGAGATTGAAGAGCTCCGACGGCGCGAGCTCGGGTGGCGCACTGCCGCCGGCCGCGACCTGCGACGCGTCCCGCCGCGGGACCCGCGGCGGCGCCTTCGTCAGGTCGATCACCGGCTCCTCCGCCGCGTCCCCCGGCGCCTCCGCGTCGTCCTTGTCGGCGGCCTCCGCGTCACCACCCCTGGCGTCTGCGCCGCCCGGCCCTGATGTGGACGGCACGCGGGTCAGGGTCGCGGCACCCTTGCTGTCAATCATCCCCCGCGCCTCCTCCACGGCGACGTACTTCGGCCGCATCACGGAGCGGCAGCGTGGCGGCCACTGCAGGCCATCGACCGCGTCCCGCGTCGCCGTGGCCTCCTCCACGCTCCCGTACAACACATAGCAGTGCGTCTTGCAGCTATCGATCCAGAAGCCCTCTATGGTCCTGCACAAAGCAGCGGGATTGTGAACCAAGTACAGGCCTCGGAGTGCCGTGCTACACTCGGCAGCTGCCTGCATATGGCCCTCTTCAGGCCGTGAGAATCATGCAGGGCTGGCGACAGTTCGTGGTCATTCGCCAACAGCATCAAGTCCTGCTGCCGCCTTGTCTGCGCACCTGTTGCACACATGATCTACATGCCAGAGTGCAAGCTGCAATGGCACAGGCGCGGCTCCCAGAGGGTGCTGAGTGTGGGACACAGCACGGGCCTCGCTTTCAGAACGCACCCAGTTTTAGACAGGATCTCTTTCAGCTCCCCTTCCCTTAGAGGCCGCTTCAGGCCACTGATGCACAGCGCACACGTCTCATCGGTGGCTTCAGGCACCACCAGCTCGACCTTCTCCCGTTTCTTGGGCGCAGGGCGGTCGGCCTGTGTCGAAGCGTCCGGAAACACGATAGCTGCATGCTTCCGCTTGGCAGCTGGAGCCGAGGGAGCGGCCGTGTCTGGCTCGTCTCCTGGCCGTGACCTGTGTCGTTTGGCAGGAGCGGCGTCCGTACTCATGGCATCCGTCTTGGCTGGCGGGTCCCCACTGGCTGAAGGTTTATCGCCAGGCTCAGGCGCAGAAGGTTGTTTACTTGGGCCGGAGTCAGCAGCCGTTTGTGTATCTGCCTGCATGATCAACCACAACGATTATCAATCCACGCGAGCGAGACGGAGGTTGCTGTGATTGGGCGTGAAATCATGCCAGGAAGGAGCCAGGAGTCATGACGACAGCAAGGAAGAATCGCCATTGTGACAAGAGATCATGGGCAACACATTGTATTGTGATCCCAGAGCAAGCATCCATGATCAGAGCACGACGTTGGCATGGGCAACTATCTTGTCTGCGAGCAGATGGCTGCAATCTGAAGCATGCATGTACATGATCCACTGCCAGTGAGGCAAAGAGTGCATCACACGAGCAGATATGCTGTGTTACCTTGGCCTCATGCTGGTCTAAGTCGCTGTCATCGAGTCCGAGTGAGTCTGACTCGTCAGGTTGCTCTGAAGCCTTGTCACCACCTTCTGCAGGCGCAGCCGGAGGAGCTTCGTCACCCTTTGCAATCGGAGCTGCGTCTTCCTCGTGCGTCTCAGCCGGTGGAGCACCAGATGTGGGCTGCGGGTCTGCGGGAGCTGGTTCCGGATCTAGTGGAGCGGGCTGCTGGCCCGTGCCCTGCTCAGCATCCATCATGTCTCCATTACCTGGTGAAAGATTTTCACCTTCCTGAGGCACTGCTGCCGCTGCTCCAGCGTCTACGCTGCCTGTCTTCACTTGGTCATTCTGAAGCACGCCTACCTCTTGTGCCTCCTCTGCTGTTCCTGTGCCAGCAGCGCCTTCTTCAGGAGCACTTGCATCTGCGGGCACATCATCTACTTGGCGCGCATTTTCTTCGCCATTGGCAGCAGTAGGCATGTCATCGGCCCCGTCTAGATCGCCATTTTCCTTGTGTTGTTGAGGCTGCTCGGCATCGGCTGCTTGTACTGCATGTTCCTCATCTGCAGGGCCTACAGCAGCCTGATTATCCTCGGTACCATCAACTTTGGAATCGGCTTCTTCTAGTCGGGTGATGAGATCGGACTTGCGGCCGCTTTGAGCGAGGCTCCGGTCTTTCAAGAGCGCTTTCAATTCCGCTACCTTCAATGAAGCGTAGTTGTTCATGCTGTATGACTGTCCAGAAGATGTTAAATCCTTCGCATCGCCCTGTCGCTACATGAACCTCAAGATGCACACATGAATGGGTCCGATGCTGGCTGCAACAGGGCTCTCGGCGACAGAGCACAATTGCACAGACATGCATCAACTCGCCTCGCAGAGACAAATTGGCACTTGGGATTTGCGCATCAGATCTCAATTGCATATGGCACAACCCACGCGAACCCTTGTGCCTGCGTTGCATGCGTGCGTCCAGTGTCTTGAGGAGCTTCGTGCGAAGCATCATGAGCCGCTTTGACCAACTCGGTGCGGCAAGGCACAACAGCAGCACGATTGACGATATAAATTCCCACACAAGCCTTAATAGTGACAAGTGCCGCGATGATCGCAAGCAGACTAATGCCGCCTCTCTGTGGAAATCTTCGCCGAACCGGCCGTTTGCGGCCGACAGCTGCATGGTGTGCTCTAGCTTTATTGAAGAGTCCGCCTTCACTGCTTCTGAGTAGAAGCCAATGTCAACCAGTGTGCGTGTGATGTGCCTTGTTGCTGGCCGTGTGTGTGTATGTGCCGTTTTCGCTGCGAAAGCGCGCGCACAAAATCAGGCGATGAGGAGTTTAGGTTCCCTCTACCGAATAAATCTGAGGACATCGCCTGGCATGAATCGAACATAATATACCGCCACCTCTGAGCCTGCTAGTAGTCATGGCCGCCAGCTTGTTACGCCGTCACTTGTGTGCGCCACACCCCCGGACTGACCCACAAGCTTTTTGCATGGTCCCAGATTGCTTGTGTATTTGGTAATGCTTTCCGAGGCTTTTCGTTGGCGTGTATCAGTTGCGCTTTTCGATCTAGTGGCGAGCAGATAGCAATCGCAGTCCGCCTTCAAACCGGTGACGGCCACTCTTGGCCGATCGCTGACCTGTCTCAACGGAACAGAATCCACAACCCTCAACTGTGGCTGCCGGTCATCGTCATGTGTATCATCCAACTTTACGGGGTGTTGCAGGTGTGGATAGCGCAGGCGATGGGCCTGGGCAAGGTATGGATCCTCTCCCCATTGTCCATGCACACACTTACCCCGGTTATCTGGGCCCGCCATGCCCTGATGCCCCAGTTGTGTGCTACAGCAATATTGGTGACGTGTTGCGGGGAGAGCTTTTGTGCCTGCCCCGTGTCAGATCTCCCCAGACATCTGGTGCCACGAGTACTGTATTGACCGAGCATCTGGACATGTGCGGTACCATGTCGCCTTTGCAGTTCTTGATTGTCCCTCTGGAACTTTGCAGGCCATTTGAATCATGGGACTCAAGGCTGTGAGAATGGTTGTTGAGATGAGCTTCTACCACATACATCAGCGGTGCGCCCTTGATGTGGAGTACTCTCGTATGCATGCCACTGTCTACAATACGAACAACAATGTCATTCCCTGGGGAAGTGTCTGCTGTCAGATTGCATATGTTGCTTGATGTACCTGCGACTCCGCCACGACCAGGATAGCGTTCGCCATGATCCTGGGAGTCAGTGTTTGGCAGAGATCACTGAGGATTTACCACAGGCTGCCGCGTAGCCGCAGGATGGACTGCGTGGCGCCGATCGTATCTCACATCTATATCCTGGATATAGCACGGGATATCACTGTCTTCACTGCCATCAGAGCATGCCATTCAACTTCAGCCCGAAGGTTTTTGTGCAGGCTGATCAAGCAGTGATATAAATCACGTACGGCTATGTGAGCTGATGAGGTAGCCTGTCTCGATGCTTGATCCGAGAGGTTTGCGAGGGCATGTGATCAAGAGGTGCGTCTGCAACTTGTACAACACCTATCTGATCATGACATTGCTGTCGTTGTGATGGTTGTTTTAGCATGGAGATGAGCGGGCGAGGATGACACGACATGTGACAAAAATAGGAAGTGCCGACTGACTCCTGATGTATTCACGCGAGTCTGAGCCTTTTCGTCGTCTGTTGCATCGATGCTGCCTGATGATGTGTGGCACATCCTGCCCATGCAAGGCAATTTGTCGGGCCTGTGTCGAATGGGAACAGTGAAGATATGACGTCTGTCAATCCCCTGAATTGAATGTGGAATAAAACCTCTAAGAAGTACTGAGTTCCCTTTCATTGATTGAGTCCTTGTGCATGTACCCCTCTTTGCCATCTGATGCTGCCATGTGCCTGTGTGGCCTTGTTCTGTAGAGTGGAAAACACAGCCGGTGATGAACAGAATTTAAATGGAATTACCGTCTGAACACATTGTGTAGACAATTCTCTTGGCTGTCTGAGGCTGTGTTGACTCAGTGTTGTGCTGTTATGTTGAGGGGAATGATTACATCTCTGATTAGATGTGTGACTTCACTGGATAAGCGGAGGCTCACGGGTTTTCCGTGGGTCCCTGTGGACCTGTGGACTAATGAACGCAACCAAGGGAGGCAAAGTTTATCCATTCTATGACCCCTCTTGTGATGACATGCTGTTGTGTCGAGCCGGTGTCTCCGTCACATGCCATGTGGCTAGAGGTCGGTTTCGTGAGTGATGCAGTGCATGCGGGCAGTGTTTAGCTGCCAAGCTGTCAACGCAGCTCATCATGTCAGACAGTTACAGCTGCGCACGGCTACGCCGCAGTCTCAGACCGAGCCAGGGAGCTGCTGTTCTCTGTGCTGGCATGGCTGCTGTCGCTGCCGATTGCGCACACATCAACCTGCGGCCTGTTGAGTCGTGAGCCGGATCTGTGATGGCCTGCGAATTTAGGGTTGTACATTCAGATCAGCATTTCTGCAGTGTTCGAGGATCTGATCTGTATGTGTCTTCACTGTTCGCCGGGCCTGTGAGCTATGTCCCGTCGAATGTGTCGCAAATGCAGGTGTCCTGGGTCATGGTGACAAGCCAGAAACATGAGAGCTGCATGCAACTGGCAGGTACGAGCTTGATCCTGATCTGAATTTGTTCATCGATGTGCATATGGTGTGAACAGAGCGTGTGTGTGTGTGTGTGTGTGTGTGTGTGTGTGTGTGTGTGTGTGTTCGCATGATGACAAAAAACTAGATGACGAGTCAGAAGGGATGGGCCGGGCGTCTTGTCCGGCCTCTCCTACTTTGATGACAATCGAGGCATTTGTCTGACGAACTTATGACTGCCTGCTGCGCTGCACTTGTGCATACCTGTTGTACGGTCTCGTCTTCGACCTTGTTCTACTATTGTGGTGTCTCACTCCTTGAGCCGTAGGTGCAGTTAAACACGTCTTGCAGTCAGGTCTTGCAGTCAGTTCATTGCTTCTTGAATTGTTACTGGTGATTATTTGCTTGGGCAGCTGATGATGCTAATTTACACAATTATTCCCGAGTGCAACGTGGGGGTTTGAACATCTAAGGGGCTGAAGCTGCTTCTGCTGCTTGTATGCCATTGAGTATCTTCATGCATTAATTATCATTTGATCAGGCTGCCTGCCTGGTAAATGCCTTTTTGCCCCTGCGCAGACATGTGGACTGTGTGGGCTTCCTACATTGGCACAAAGCAAAAGAATGTCTGGGCATGACAGAATGTCTTTCCTATAGATTTCCTGCCAAATCAGCTTTCTTACATGCTTCCTATTCTGAAGCCTTGTGTATTTGCATCAATGCAGGAGTCTGACATCTATCATCTGACGGACAGCCCTAATGCAGGTACTCCGTCCATGGTGCTTAAGCTTCAAAGCGTAGCTATGGCGCATATCCTCGGTCATTAAATGGTATGTATTTTATGCTCTCTTCGAACATGATTGTGCTCGTCAAATGCAACGAGGCAACATGTACAGTTCTGTGCAGGAGTCTGAGCACGAAAATACGATGCCCTACACATAGACCGCAGAGTGCAAATCTGTTGCGAAGTGCCTTGCAGTGGAAGAGGCAGCATGGTCCATTTGCTTACTGTGGCAGCCATGGGACTGTTGGAGTTGATGCTCAGAGTATATCACTGTCACAGACATTGTAGAATGGCCATCTGCAAGGCAAGTCTTGTCAGTGGCCAGTCCAGTACTGGACTGTAGCCTGTAGTGCATGGGTGAAGGCGCAGCCTGATCTTTGACATCACCAACACCTAGACGTATGGAAAGTGGGGTATGTTTTTGTGTGTCATGTAACACCAGTTGACTGGGGTCATGTATGCTGACTGTAATAGTAAATGTGCAAGTCTACGTTCAAAATGCATGCGTTTACTCCTGTTCAGAACAACCTGTGGTGGTGATAGGTCCCACCCTGTGCCCCCCTGGCACAGGAGTTTGTGACCATGCGACGTGCACATGCCCCTTCATGGCGGTGTTCCTCCACTGACATCGAGATGTGCCCCTTTCCTCTGTACGTGACTATCACAGAGCTACCATTGTCAATGTGTCGGTGTGTGTGGCATATGTGTTTAATGCTGAGCAATCCTGTGATATCATCATAAAGGAGTGCCACACTGTAACATGTGGCCGTGCTGTGCACATGCCAGTTAGGGCCTCACCTGCAGGCAAGCACAGGCTGCGGCCGGGCGGATGTTGTTACCCAGGCAGGTGACAGAAGTGACATCCACTCAAAATCGAGGCTGTTGGAGTTGCTGCGCCGCCCGCGCCCGAGGTGTTGATGCTCAGATATGTACAATGTGGACTGTGAAGCGATGCAGGTAATATGTCATCACAGTCTCGCATTTTCAACACGAGATGACTTGGTATCATACCTCAGTTGTCAGCTGCTTCATGGCTGCAGCACGGGTGCCAGTCGGACCACCCCAATCTTACTACATGGCATGGGCGATGCCATCATACACCAGTCCACAGCAGGCACACCCTACGCAGATCTACAGATGGCACGGAATAATTGCCGGGTTTCGTCACGGTGTCCGTCGGTTGCCGGCCTCAAACATGCATGACAGAGCAGCGTCATCGGAATCAGACCCACCAGCAGATGCACCCCCAACCCTAGCCCCCCTTTGTCGCGAGCTCAAAGCGATGCAAGTCAGGAGAGCGATCTGACGCTACTAGCCGGCGCCATACAGCCTGTGGCTAGCAGGGACATGGGTGTCCAGCCCCAACCTTACACGTCCGCCCCGTGATGCCGCCTGATCTGACTTGCTCGAAGCGAGGGGCCGCCGCCGCCGAACGGAAGTCGTGAAGCGCTTGCACAGGTGGTGGTCGCGGCTCGTATCTCGAGATATGGCAGAGCACCCTGCTGCATGTGTGTGCTTCAAACACATACGAGCGTGAAATCGTGTGTTTCATCGCTCATACGGCCGCGACCAGCACCCTGTATGCACGATAGCGGTGGCGTCGGTCAGCAAGCGCCCTGGTTGCGGCCTTGGCGTCACAGTTTTTGGCCACAGGAAAAACACATTCATGAATGTATTGCAAGCCTGCACTGCTGGTGACTGTGCCTGTGCATGACTACCTGGCCTGCACAGGGCTCGCCCCCATGGGACCTCCTCAATCTGCACCATGCTGCTCTCCATCCCGCAGCCCAGACGATGCGGCTCGCAGCCACCAGCGCCACATGCGCCACACCGCATGGCATCCAAAAGACACGCTGCTGACGTACTCATGGCTGAGCCGTGCCTCAGGCCACTTCCATAGCCTCATGTGATCACTCTGACATCCTTACACTGGCCAGGCACGCGCACGAGCACGCCCTGTGAGCGCTTCACCTCCTCAAAGGCGGGCTGTGCCGGCCGCGCATGTGTGTCTACAGGTGCGCGCACCGCCTCAAGGTCGCCGTTGCCGTCAGGAGCTGGCAAAGGCCACCACATCACCGCCTACACGGCTCCTCCGCGCCGTCCCGCAGGATGCCTCAACTGATAATCCACAAGAGCCCGCGCCATTGCATGGCAGGGCACACCAACACAACAACACTTCCAGACACTGCAACCAAAAGGCGCCATCCAGTGGTGCCAGCGCGGGCCCAATATCGACATTGGCCGCGTAGCCAGCCGCGCCTCAGCCCTCCAACCGGGCCGTCACTGGCTCGAGCTCCACGAGGGAGGTGCCACAGGGTGCGCCGCGGCTGTGTGGCCGTGCCGGCAGCGCAGCAAGCCGGCACGGCCACAGGTGTCCTGAGGCCCGCAGCGCCTGGGCTCCGGACTTATGAGTGCATGAGTTCCCATGCACGTGCCATTTGTTGTGTCACAACAATCTGAAGCAGTGAGCAAGAGTCCGCATGAAGGCAGAGCATGACCGGCGTTACAAAACATTCAAGGAATCGTGCCATGACTTGTTATGTGTTCCGTGTGTTGATGAGTACACTTAATACTCGACAGCATCGGATCAACGGTATGCCCTGTGTGCTTTCGGTTTGACACACATCTGGCTCCGCAGATGCAGCGTGTTACATTGTGTTCCCATTTTGTGCACTGTATGGAAGCATATGGCGGAGATCTTCTGTTTCACAAAATCATCCACAAGCCATCCACAAGGATGCGTGATATCAGCGTGTAGTATACCGCAACTGCATATCACCCAGCTGGCAATTTGATGCACTGCAAAGTCATGTATCCAATGGGCCATACATACGAGAGACCTCACATCACGCGGATTTGCAACTTGCAGCGAGGTGAGCACGGCCTTTGGCAGAGGCATGGTACATGAGAGGGGAACATGTCGGGGCTTTTTACACACTGGCCTGATACACAGAGACCCCGCAAAGCAATGAAAGCACCATGAGGAGCTGATGAAAGCGTGCTCTTGCTGCACCATAGTTCTACAAAATCTGGCAAAGCTCACTCACGGACCAGAGCAGCCAGTATACTGAAATAAACCCCCTACATCCATCCCACATCGCAGCGCATGCATATGGCTCAGCGGTCTGCACGTGAGACGTGCGCTAATGACCAGCTGTGTCATACACACCAGCGCAGCGCGTACACCACCATCTCACATGCAGATGCAGCCTTCCTAGCTCCAACACTATCATGTCAGCCATGATGAGTAGCATACCAGCCACCATACGTGGCATACTGCTGAGAATTATATAGCCAGAGTCTCTTTCACAACGATAATCCGGCAGAGGGTGCTAAAGGAGCACAGTGCACAGAAGTGCATGCATTGGCGCACCGCCTAAGCCCCGTCCCGTCAGCAGCCAAAGGTGATGTGCGAATTCACACCCCTCTACGCTGCCCTGGCAAAACACCAACCCCACACCCCAAACCCGTTGTCTGTACATGCCCACCGCAGCTCACCATGAGCACCAATGGGAAGCAGCGACGTAGCGCAGCTGCCATGCATGCGGAGCCGCCCTACCGCGCGCAGAACGCGCTCGACTCGCACGCGTTGCTGTCTGGGCCGTCAAAGCGGTCCGCGTTCATGAGGTACGTCCACGCGTCCGAGAACGTGGTGCGCAGCAGCTCGGGGTCCTGCGAGAAAGCCTTGACCGCGTGGCGCATCTCGGGGCTGCGCAGCAGCACCCACTCATGCACGGGCACGCTGACGTCGCCGGAGGCTGCCTGGTAGCGGCCGGTGATTGGGTGCGGCGCCATCTCGCCCTCCTCGAGCACTGGCTGCCAGTGGTCGACGCTGAGGAGCGTCTTGAAGAGGTCGTTGGAGAGGGTGGGGTTGGAGGGGGTCGGCCGGGCGGCGAGAGCCACATACTGCGCCGGAGACATGCCCCACACCTGCAGGCGGCGGAGGAGGTGAGAAGCTTGTTGTACATGCGAACGTGCCTTTACATGGCTGAGCACCAACGAGAACAAGGCACTGCATCCGGAAGGACCGATCTGAAGAGCCACCCTTTTGACCCAAACACCGAATCAGCAGCACTGGTAATAAAGACCCACAGGATGGCTACTGCCCAAGGCGGGTGGTCCGGGGACACAAACACACATGCATACACCGATCACGGCTGGCGTGGAGTGCCAGGACAGCAACAGTCTTGGCCTTCAGAGGCGGATGCTGCGGGGTCGTGGTCCGTGGTGGGCTCGCTGTGAGCATCACCACATGTGGCCAGGTGGCCACAGCAACAGCAAGAGCGGACAGACGCACAGCAGCAGTGGCTGCACACCTGCTGCCGGTCGTGTGCGGCGGTGAGGGGGTCCTGGTAGTAGGTGCGGGGCGAGAGGTCGATGCTCGTCTCGCCGGTGTCTGCGTCGGCGCGGCCAGAGCAGAACGGCAGCTCCGGGCCCCCGGCGTCGCCGACGGCAATGTTGCCGGCAAAGACGATCAGATCGGCGTACGACATCTGTGAGCCGAAGCGCTGGTGGATTGGCTCGAGCACAGCGAGCGCGTCCCGTGCGCCGGCGTTGGATGGCCAGTCGAGCTGCATGCATGCCTCCACAGTCCAGCGCTTCGTCCGCGACACAGGTGCTCAGGGACGGTACCCAGATTTGCGGCTTGCATAAATCGTTGTATTTGTGTTGTTTCTATGCCATACAGTGGTCCGAGCATGTGACTTGACATGCACAATCGTCTGGTGGATTCCAAGACGACGGCCGGCGAAGCTGGTGACGCCGGGCAGACACTACATTATGTCGAGTCCCTGGCGATGGCGGCGCGCCAACACTATACAGCTGAGGTCTTCGACAACGAGGCGGTGTACAATACAATTCGGAATCAGCCACAGAACAACATGCAGCGCACGCACGGCATGGTGACGGCAGCACAGCACGGCAGCTTTTCTCATATGGCACAGGCAGCACTCACCTGCGGGGGGAAGCGGATGCGGCCACCATTGCAGCCGCCCTTGAAGTCGGTCGCCCGAAACGTCGCCGCGCAGTTGAACGCGAGCTCCGCGAGCAGCCCGCGCTCCCGCTCACCCTTCATCCGCTCCCGCACCGCACCCTCAATCTCCTTCATGCCCGGAGTGTCCATCACCGCCTCCTTGATCGCCGCCGTCACGCCGCTCAGCACCGAGCCCTTCGCCTCCGGCAGCGGGTCCTGGAACGGCTGCGGCGGCGGGACGTCGGGCCCCGTGCACCGCGCGACCGGGCCCATGTCCTTCGTCGTGAGCTTGTACCACGCCGCCGCGAAGTCTCGCTCGAGCGCCTTCACGTCGGCCGCATACTCCTCAACCAGCGCCTTGTACTCATCGTCGTGAATGAGTGCGACGTCCGAGACGAGCATGCGGATGTCGGGGCCGGCGTTGCCGGAGCCCTTCTCCAGCGGCGCGAACTGCGGCTGGTCCGAGGGGCTCTGCTCGGTCTTCCAGTCGTACTTGAGCAGGCTGACAAAGTACTCGTTGTCCCACTGCGTCGGCTTCGTCGTCCAGACGCCCTCAAACTTGTTCGTCCAGGTGTTGCGGCCGCGGCCGCGGGG
Source organism: Ulva prolifera (assembly GCA_023078555.1). Lineage (NCBI taxonomy): Eukaryota > Viridiplantae > Chlorophyta > Ulvophyceae > Ulvales > Ulvaceae > Ulva > Ulva prolifera. The sequence continues at coordinate 2,106,630 of CM041201.1, read as the reverse complement.
GTCCTCGGGGTAGGTTTCGCAGGCGCCAGGGTACGGGTCGCTGGGGCGCTGGCGCGGCGTCGGGCCGGGGCCGTCAGGGCAGGCACTGTGGAACTGCATGACTCACACGACCTCCGTGAGAGCTGCGCTGCAGGCAGACTGTTCATGTCGATGCACCGTTTGTAGGGTGTGCAACAGTGACCGGTCAGCGAGGACCCGATTGAAGATCAAACAGTTGCGACGACTTCACACCCAGCTGACAGAACAATGCGGCGATGCATCGGTACGAGACTGGACTGAGCAGCAATGGCAGGCAAGGCCAACTGCCAGCTGGGATCGAGGCAGGTTCAAATGATGTAGACAACCGTCGCAAAAGGATACCGGCAACAGAGCAACTGCGTGGTCACGGCAGTGCTGCAGGAAGCGGGCAGCCTCATGCAAAGAGCCAATCCCGTCACACAGTTGCGCAACTGGGAGATGCAGGTGAGGTCGACAGACACGGCGGCGGCAGTAGGAAAGCGCACCTTGCCAAAGGCGTGGCCGCCACCAATCAGGGAAACCGTCTCGCGGTCGTTGAAGCCCATGTTGCCAAAGATGCGGCGGACGTCGTGCGCGCTCTCCGCAGGGTCGCCGGTCGCGTTGATCGGGCCCGCGGGGTTGACGTAGATGAGGCCGATGGTGCTCGCGCCGAGGGGCGCCTCGCAGAGGCCGTTCTCCTCGCACGGCATCAGCGAGTTCTGGATCCCGCCGGGCCCGAGCGGCAGCGACGCGGAGCCGTCGACGTCGTCACGGCGGCCTCCGCAGAAGCCGAGGATGGGGCCGCCGCCACTGGTGATGGCGACGTTGCCGGCGAGGACGATGAGGTCGGCCCTGCACGGTGAGGCGGTCAAGTGTGGATGACGTGGTGCCACATGGCATGCATGTGAGCTGCGGAGGAGACGTGGGCAATTGGGCACCGCTATGCTCACCAGGGCCTGAGTGAGGCGGAATGGCGCACTCCACCATGCAGCGATCTTCCTCACCGAAGGCAACTCCAGGTTCTTCGGGCAACGGGGCGTGTCGCGGGTGCGGAATGATCAACGGGGTGCAGAAAGGTAAATGGCGCTGTGCAGGCTCTTCGACGATCAAACGTCAGGTGATGGACTGAACGCATGACGGTCAGGCGCGCAGGGTAGCTGAGGTGTGCGCACCAGGAGATGACGTCCTCATACTTGTCATACAGAGGCTGCAGCAGCTGCAGGCCCTTGTCGATGTTGGTGTTGTCCTCCCAGAGGTTCTCCGGTGTGAAGCGGTTGCGTGCGCCGTCGCAGCCGCCGCGGCCGTCCGAGTGGCGGTACGTGCCGCTGCAGTGCCACGCGACGCGGATCATCAGGCCGCGGTATGTGCCGAAATCGGCGTGGTTCGGCCAGAAGTCGCGGCTCGTGGAGAGCAGCTCCTCGAGGTCGGCCTTGATGGTGTTGTAGCTGTCCTCGGAAAGCGGCGGCAGCTGCCGGCCGGTCTTGTGCTCCGGGGGACCAAAGAGGCTGAATTTCAGGGGGCGGTCGCTCTTGGGGGCTGAGTCGGAGGATGTGAGGGCGCCGGTGATGCTGTTGATGACGCCGCCGGCCACGCCGCCGGCCGACATCGGGCACTGTGCCGAGACAACAGTGACAAGGGCTGTTGCTGCGCAGAGGAGGCCTGCAAGGTGGCCGAGGTGACTCATGCCTTTGTTGGCGACATAGTGTGGGGTCTCGCAGAGGCTGGCTGCGGGTCTGTGGCTTGTAACATTCCCAGTAAAACATGCAAGGGCAACTCCTGGAAAGTCGGTGCTGTAATAGAGGGCCTATATCGAGGGGCACGCAACATGCTTGAGGCTTGGAGGGACTTTGCAAGCTGAGTCCGATGAGTTGTGTGGCAGCTGCGTGATCTGCCGTGTGTTGGGGCGAAAGAAGCAAGCAGTTCAGGACAGGCAGACTGGAAACATCTGCATATGAAGGGTCTGTGCACGCAAAGTGAATCGCACCACATACAGAGCTGTTCAGCCCGGCGGTTCTGGATTTTCTGGCCATGGCTGTTTCAGACCTGCCGTCTCCTGCAAGTGAAACATGGCCTTCAGTAGCTGTGGCCGTGACATACGAAAGGTTGACGATGCTATGTGCAACATTGGATCTGGCTGGCAGTCCGGGGCCCGACGGGGATTGCTAGCTGGACACAGGATCGTCACGCGTGTCCGGAAGGCCACGAACAGTATACTGCAGCAAGCCAGAACGCGCGCGAGACTGATGTAGGAACTCGCTGCACGGCCAATTCAATTTGTTGACATCGCACCTGTGATGATGAGAACAGCTGCAAGTCGAAGGTGCGGTTCACAAGGCAAACGTCGAGGTGACCAAATGCTCGCGAGGTCTGAATTCGCTGCGATGTAAGCTCTGAGCCAACATGAAGCCTCCAAAGCACTCGTTCTTTGTGCCCTGCTGCGAGGGTGCTGCAAGCAATATTTGCACGCATGTTGCCTCCACGAGTGTCACCGCGCTGTCCACTAGCGGTATGTCGAACAGCGTGCGCTGCCATGTCACACAGCTGTGAGTGGCCACATTTGGACGTTCTCGCTGCAGACAGATGTGTGTAGGTCCGGAGTCGTGCCAGCCACGATTGGGAAATGAACAGGTCAGCACCGCGCGCCCTGCAGCCACTCATGTACGACTGTGTGTATGGCTGTCCTGCGCACAAGCGCTGCGTTCATCTCCACCAGCTACATCTGCCCCGCACGATACTTGCCGCGTACGGGCAAAGGGGCAGGCCCCGTCCGTCGCAAAACCACTGTGTCCCAAGGCCGGTGAGCAAAGCCGCGAATGGGCAGAGGAAGCGTTTGGAAGTGCACCGGGCCACACGGATCCAGTCACCACAGGAGATACAGCCACAAAAATATGATGGGAAGTACAGGCCAACTGATCTGCGGCTGAGGGGTTTTGCATGGGCCATGTGTCAAACCTGGGCAGCACTGGCGCCCTGCTTCGACACAACTCAGATCGCGAATGTGCCGAACGAAGATCAAGTGAACCTTATTCGCAATTTTTCATTACAACATGAGGTTCCGGTCTGCCTGAGTACAATGTGGGATAGCGGCGATGGTGGTGGTCCTACGAACTGTACAGGCTCCGAAGCTCCAGTCACCCCCAGGCAATCGTGCTTCTTATGTGTGAGAAAGTAGATCACAACTCTGGGCCCTGTACGTGTTGGTCCTGCCGCCTCGCTTGCTGAATAGATCATTCACTCCTAAGCAGTAGCTCCCATTTCAGACACTTAGGTAGAACAGTGATGGACAGCCGCTGACCCCTGCATTGTCTGGTTGAGAAGATATGGTGGGTTGCAGAATAATTTGAAGTCTCTCATGTGGGTGAGCGACGGCCGGTCTGACAACTCCAAGTGGTTGTAGCTGGTTTCTATGAATCACAGGGATGGACAAGGTCAATGTGCCATTGTTTGGGTCACACGCAACATATGGAGACACAAGTTCACGTTCTGGTTTAATCCAGCTGCTTTCAATATCCCAATGCCTTATTGTAGCCACGCGTGGATGAGTACCAACTGCGTTAACAATTAGTACCGCAGAGATATTCCCCACCTTGGCACCGCAGCTGCCAGGTAGCAGCGAACAGTCGGCACCGAGTACAGGACAGAACACGCGTAGGAGAAACATGGCCAGCATCATGACACAACATGACGCAGACCGCAGGCGCCTTGTTTGAGGGCTGTGTGAGCAGCAAGTTCAGGGACATGAAATCGCGCCAACATGTCTTCTTATTTGCTGGCAGTCGCCTGTCGCCTGGCACTCCGAGGGCGAACGGCCGCTTGCTGGTCGTTTAAGTACCGATATGGTCCGGTATAGATCTTATAGTTTCCGATTTGCACGCTTCATCTCAAGTCCAGTAGCTCGACTGCTACCGAGTCTAACTCGGCAAAACAGAAAGCTATGTGGGGGCCGAGACCAACGACGTCAGCCGATGAGCGCAAATGCTATCATCCAGGAAGCTTTGCCGTCCCTGTGCGAGAGTCATCATCGCTACAAGTCTCCGTCGTGCGAGACAGCAGCGTGCTAGACAACACCACTCGCGAGGCACCTAACACTCATCAATGGGTACCTTCCCTGTGACTTGTTGCTGGCAGTAAACGTGGGACACATTATTCTGATGTTACTTGCTCATCAAATCGCACATCATTTGCAGCGAAATCGCGGGAGGCGTGTTGCACCGAGCCAGCCTTCACGGCCAGCCACAGCCCCATCCAGGCAGTCTCTGCACCTACAAGAAGCATCTCGGAAAGCAACAACTGCACCAACGCATGGCCATCGATCTGAGACAGCGTTGCTGTTGTGCCTGAGAACATGGCTGAAGCAGAATTGCCAGAAGCATGAACGCCCTCGTTCGACTCTGATGCAGATGCTGCAGTGCCACAATACGACACGCTCCGAATGGACCCACATCCAAGGTGTTAGTCTCATTATGATATCTTTATGGGTGCAACACAGCTCTGGTTTGGTCTTAGAACGGATGATTGCACAACATGCAGCTGACAGTCTCGCAGCAGTGCACAATCCCACTGCACAGGCATCTCACCGGCCCGACCACAAGGACTGTACTTCCTACCTGCAGGAGCTGCCCAGGCGGATCTGAGCATGCCGTCTCACACGGGCTGCCATGTGATGCAGTCAGGAACAGAACAAATGGAGGCGGCCACACACTTGCAGTGGACAGCCCGTCTTGAGGACCAGGTTCGTAGTTCTGAGGCCGGTCAAAATCTCAGAAAACTTGTGTTCTGGGGGGACGTTGCACAATTTGATGCTCATGCGCCTGCGCCCCATGCTGGCCCGACTAGTATGTTGATCCCCACCATCCACCGAGGTGGTGCAGACTCAGTGCCGCAGTATAAACAGCTGTTCACGCTAGATGCTGGCATGCAGGACTATCTGAGTGCCGAACACCTAGCCACATGTTGGAATCGGTCATTCTCTGCATCGCCGACAGGACCCCTCGAGGCGCCGCTCTCCCGCTTAGAGGCACAGATACTCATCCAATCATGCAAGAGTTCTTCGTACCTGCTGGAGAACGGGAATCGTACTCCTGGTGCAGACACTCTCCTCACAGTTGGTACTTCGACAGTCAGGGCGGAGTTGTTTGTCAATAAGATCCTGAAGGGTGAAGCCCAGGAGATGTCACAGCTGGAAGTACGCCCCCGGTCTCGGCTGTTCACGACCCCCCCCTGTCCGACACAGGCTCTGCTCATCTTGTGCAGTCCCTGTGCAGCATACAGCTATTCTGATACAAGTTGTGCTTCTCAACGTTCACAGCAGCCATCACACATTGAGTCTAGCTGTCGATGCCAGCAGCACTCCCTGCTGACGCTTCTCAGGCTCCGATGCACCTCTTCATGTGTCTTGATCCCTACTGATGCCGAATATGTACAACTCCCGCAAAGTCGGCCATCATCAAAGCAGCGACGCTTCAGGCTGCATGAGGTGAGCAACACAATGGCTGCACCACCATCAACCACGAACAGCACCGAAACATTTGCTGACGCTCACCTGCTTTACTCGTTGCACAGAGTCCCAGAACAAACGAAGTAGGTGCATGCTCCACGATCTGTGCGCCAGGTGGATGACGCACCCACTTCAGCTGTGCAGGGGTCCCCCCAGCCACCCCGAACAGGCGCGGGGCCGCCGCATCCTTGCACCCCCAAGCCGCGAGGCGCTCCTGCCCCCGACCGGCTTCGACTGGGCCGCGGCGGCCGCGGCAGCTGCAGACGTGCCGGCGGAGCTCGAGCTCGAGCATGTGCATGGCTACGAGAGCGTCCGCAACGCGGCGCCGAACGTGCACTTTGCGTGCGGCGGCCGCCGCGTCGTGCACTACGCCGCTTGCCTCGGCATCTCTACGCAGCTGCCTGAGCCTCCTGCTGTACAGCTGCGCACAGGTATGTCTTGGCTAGCTTTGGGCAATGGCATGCGCACGGTGGCGCCGCTGCTGGGCCTACCCACTACAAATGGGCCTCGTAAAAACATCCCCCCCCCCCGCCGGGATTTGAGAGAAATTCCAAGCACCCCTTTCATGCTCTAGCCACCCGAAAAATGCATGTCGTGATCTGATCTGTGGCTGAGTGCTGGCGCAGGAGGCAAAGATGCAAATGTGGACTCGACACAGCAAACGGCGGTGCATGTCGTGGAACCATGTGGCAGCAGCCCTGGATCGCTGGCCCCTGCGACGAACTCACGAGCAGAACCCCTGCATGCGGCCGCCGTCCGTCAAACCTCAGGCGCGGCGACGCAACAACTGGCTACGCGTGACGATGTCAGAGATGACGGCGGTGATGCTGCGGGTAGACCTGCATCTGGGCCCACGCGCGAGTCCTCCATGTGCACGCTGACGTCCGGCGTGTCTGCGGCTGCAGATGACGCGGTGGACGGGATCGTAGCGGCGGCCGCGCGTGCAGTGGAGGCCGGTAGCACCTCCTCCTCCTCTCTGAGTGAGCATCACGGTGCTCATGAGAGCTGTGGCACAGACGCTGCGGAAGTCGGACAGGCTGGGGAGTTCCCCCCCCATGTGGACTCATGGACAGAGCGACGCAGCGGGGCTGGGACGATGCATGGGGCCCGCAGCGGGCGGGAGGCAGACGGCGTACATGTCATGCATGGGGTCGGCGGTGGGCCCGGTGCGAGTGTACGGGGTGGGAGCGATGCAGCTGCAGGCGGTAGTGTGGACGCGGGGGTGGACGCCGTGCTTGCACGGCTGATGCGAGATGTGGCCGAGGCGCGGGCGTCCGAGACCCCGGACGGTAGCTGTGCCAGCGAGCATGATGCAGAGTCTCGAAGTGGCGTGTGTGAGCACAACTTTGTGCCTGGTTGCCGAGAAGGCGAGTGCATTAGTGCAGGCAGTGCTGAGACACTTGGGCTGGCAGCAGGTGCTCATCGGGTGGACCCAGGGTTGTCGGATACATCAACTCCGGCGCCGCTCGCATCTGCTGCCGGAGAACTGTCAGCCGCCGTCACGTGGCTGCCTTCGCACCGAGGCGGTGTTGATGCTGTATCTGGTGGGCTGCGAGGCCACAGCAGCGAGCATGTTGCGGCAGCTGCACAAGATGAACTTGCAGCCGAAGAGCACTCCGTGGCTGCAGATAACCCGGCAAGCAGTCCACGTGGAGGTGCCTGTGGAGGTTCAATGCATGATGCAGAGATCACGGCCGGGCAGGCGGAGGGCGAGGTGGACCCGGCAGAGCGAGCAGCACGTGCTGGCTGCACCCCCGCAGCACAGACGGCGGCAGGGTCGGCTGCCCGGGAGGGGCAGTGGGAGCATGTGGCTGGGGTGCAGAGTTTCTTCCAGGGCCACAGTGACGATGTGATGTGCATCGCCATGCACCCTGGCGGGGAGGTCGCGGCCACTGGTCAGGTATGGTTTTATTCAGGCACGCTCACGCCGGTCTACAGCATGAGCATGCCACAGTTCCAGGTTGCTGCCGCGCATGAGCCCGTGCCCCGTCATCCAACCTCGCATGCGCCTGTGCACCGCTCACTTCAGTGACTGCCTCACAGCATTTTCAGACCGTCGTTTGCCAACGGATCCCGATCATACACCATTCCTTACAGAAGCATTCTGTGTTCCTGTTGATAAGAAGTCTGTTCGTTTTTGCGTGTGGTTTCCGTGTCACATCTCCTGGAGCTGATTGGGGCCACCAAGCGCAGCTCCCGGCTGCTTGTCAGGCTTGCTCTGCCAGCCGGTCATGGCATCGGCGATCTGTTGTCTGAAATGGTCAAGGCTATCATAATCTGTATGCAGGTGGACCCGGTGGCAGGGCAGGCATTCGCGGCGGTGTGGAGTGTGGAGACGTGCCGCGAGGTGGCGCGGCTGCACGTTCCGGAGGGCAGCCGCGGCGTGTACGCCCTCGCGTTCTCCGGCGGCGCCGCCTCGCTGCTCACCGCCGTCGTCGGCGACAACCGCAACACGGTGTACGTCTTCGACTGGGCGTCAGGGCGGCTCGTGAGCAGCGGGCCGGGGTACGCGGGCGTGCCGCCGCAGGTGTTCGGCGCCGTCTGGGACATGCATGCCGGGGGCGGCCAGTTTCGGTGCGTTCTGTGAACGCTACTCAAAGTGTATTCATTAGTATTTTATTAACAAACGAGAAGAGCTCGGTCCCGAACATGGCAGAGGCATGCTACCAGGCGTTGCAATCAACGATCCAAATGTACCAGTCATTGAACGATGTTTGTTTACATGTTCAAAAAACCTAGCGGCGAGAGTGCACGTGCTGGAGCACGGCCCCATCCCTCTTTGCGCGGCTGGTACTGCTGTCCCCGCAGAGGAGGCGGTTTGTTCGCAGTTCATTCACAATCACATCATCTAGCACAGGACGCAGAGTCTGGGTCACAGAGCTCAAGGACCACGAAAGCGGCATGCACGCAGCACATGCAGGTTTGTGACGTACGGCATGAAGCATGCCAAGATGTGGGAGTACACGGGCCGGCCTGGGCAGCTCTTCCGGCCGCAGAACTGCGCCTGGGCCGGTGCGGCGCCACAGGATGTTCTGTGCGCAGCATTTCTCCCGTGCTGCGTGGACGGCAGCGTCGACGCGATGGCAGATCCAATCCAGGTGTTTCTTGTCTCCATTCCACGCGCTTCGTTCCTGTGCTTGCATTTGATTTCGAAGCATGACCAACAGGCTCACTAGGTCCCTACGATGCAGGTAAGCCGGATTTTTCGCCAGGAGGTGGACGTCAGTGGCTTGGGGGTCCTGGCTACCGGGCACCCCAGTGGCCACGTGTACTTCTGGCGTCACCGCCGTGCCATGGGCATCCTGCAGCCGTCTCTGTGTGGCCCATGCATCAGCCTCCACAGCGACGGCAACCCCTGGCGCATCGTGTCGAGCACCCGCGGCGTGCGCTGCATCCGGTGCTGGCATCTCCCGGACGAGCCTGGAGGGTCTGGCCACTCGTCGTGCAGCAGCGCTGCGCCGGCACGTGCCAGTAATGGCCATAGCGATCCCGCGAGCGGGATGTGGTTTCTGGGCGTTGCGTCACACGAAGGCGCCGTCCACATCTGGAAGGTTCCTGCGCATTATAATCTGTCCGGGGCGGACAAGATTGGGTCCGATTCGGCCACAAGACAGCGCTCGGCACGGCTGCAAAAGGCCGGGATGCGCAGGCATGCCGGGCATGCATATGCAGGATGTGCCGGGGTGAGACGAGTGGCGTCGGTGTGGGTGCCCCGGCTGCCGAGGGCCGCCGCACGCAGCCCGGTGCGCGCGTTCGACGTTGCTGCTGCCGGCCGCGGCCTGCGGCTTGCAGTGGGCACGTACGATGGGTCTCTGTGGGCCTGCCGTCTTGACGAGTTCCCCTCGGCTGACACATCGGTGCGCCTCGGGGATACGGCGACCCCATGAGCTTCCGAAATCGTGTACGTGCTCACGTCCTGTGTTTCCGGCTGGCGTTTGCGGAGCCTGGCATGCAGCGTGTGCCCCGATAAACGCTTCTGGCTTGGCGGCGCTGCTGTTGTGATCATGGCTACACCTATCAGTAGCCTGCTGGGCTACTGATAACGCACTCGCGTCGACGTCAGTATAGGATGCATGTGAATGAGAGAGGTAGCACGTGCAGCTCGAAATTGACCGGGTGGTCGTGCCGCCTCGATTCTGCACATCGCACTCAGATGCATCTGTACCGCGCTACCATGTACCTGCAGAACTGTCCATCGTCAGCGGTGAGTGCAGTGCAGCGAGCATATTCCATGTCCAGCAATTGTTGCCCCAAACTCCTACGTGGACTTCAGAATCTACCCTATGCAGGAGGCTAAGTGGGACGAGCCCATAGGCGAGCTCTGGTACCCCTCAGCCACGCTCGACGCGTTTCCAGCCTCCCCGCCCATAGCCCCACACCCATGGCGCCGGATCCTCTGCAGCCACACCAGCGCCGTCACCGCGTGCGCAGCGCACCCTACGAAGCCGCACGTTTACGCGTCCGGCGGCGCGTCGGGGGAGGCGTTTGTGTGGCACGCCGGCGCGCGTGCGCCCCTTGGCCACGCGCCGATCACCACCACGGCCGGCCCGATCACCGCCGTGCAGTTCTCGCCGTGCGGTGCCCACCTCGTGCTAGGCCACGGCAACGGCCGGGTGGAGGTGTACAGTCAGGGGCGGCGGCTGCTGCACAGAGTCGCGACGTGTGGGGGCCGCGTGACGGACCTCAAGTTCGCGCCGGCCGGCGCGGCAGCGCCGGTGCTCGCGGCGGCGGGCAGCGACTGCGCGATCGCGCTGCTGGCGCCCGCGCAGGGGTACCGCGTGTACGCTCGCTGCCGCGGCCACGCCGCGGCGGTCGCGCATCTGGACTTCAGTGCCGACGGGCGTGTGCTGCGGAGCGTATGCGCCGCGTGCGAGGCACGCCCCGCCTTGCACCACAGCCGTATGCCAGCTGTACCTGACACGGCACCGGATATCGCGAGACAGTAAATCGGCGCTGCATCAGGGGATGAGCAAACGCTGCCACCTGGGTACATGAATGTGCGGATTGGGCCATAGCTAGCCGGGGTTTCACCCCGGTGCTTTGGATCGTCACTCGGGCATAAGCCGTAGCCTAAGAATCTCATGAAATGTACAGGACGGATGTGGTGATTCATGAGCAAACGCGATGATCCGGCTCCGAATTGGTAGCATGCATGCATATGTACTCACATGAGTACTCACCAGCCTAGGCAGCTGTGCAGGTGCTTCTGTGGGACATGCCGCACGGAGGCCGCTCTGCGCGGTGCCAGCGCGACCAGGCCTGGGCGACGTGGACGGCCAAGGCGGGCTTCCCCGTGATGGCCGTCTGGCGGGCCGGCGACGACCGCTCGGACATCAACGCCGTCGACCGGGACCCCGGCGCAGCGCTTGTAGCCGCCGCGGACGACGGCGGCGCGGTGCGGCTCGCACGGTACCCATGCGTCATGCGGGACGCAGCGCTGCGGCGGTACCGCGCGCACGCGTCGCACGTCATGGCCGTGCGCTTCCTGCAGGACTCGCGCCGGCTGGTAAGCGGCGGCGGGAACGATGCGTGCGTGGTGCAGTGGCGAGTGGTGCGGCAGAGCGGGGGGTTTGCGGCCGCTGCTTCTTTATCGAGGGACCTTGGCCGGGCGACGACTGGTGCGTCTTTCAGACTTGGCACGTGAGGATGTACTTGATACATGCATGGGACACATGCATACCGCACAGAGCAAACTGAGATTTTGGACGGTGCTGACACCGACAATGCAACACGAAGCCAGGCGAGGCGAGGTGGAATGTGCCTGTCATGCTAGGCTCAGGCACTTTGTGACTCGATATGGCCATGGAACTGGTGCCATACATTGGAATGCAATGTCCAATACCGAAGTGGGCAGGCACTCGGCTGCCATCTTTCAGCCTAGCCTCACCCGGGAGGATAGGCAGCCATGTTGGCTTTGGCCTTGCCTCCCATCCGGAGGCCCAGCAAGGCCGGGCAGATTCCCAGTGCTGATCATGGCGGCTTGTGTGGTATCACAGGGCTAGCGGCTCAGGTAGTACACTAAACAATTGGCTGGGGTCATAACAGCTCCAACAACTTACGTCGTCCCCGGCAATCGAATGGCGGACCACCGTTCATTAGATTTGTGACGCCAATGGGAGGTAGCATGACAGCGTTGGTGGGTGCGCTGTACATTTTCATGTTTGAAGGTGTCAATGGCCGTATGGATGTAGCTGAATAGCACAGGCCGGATGTGGCTCCTTATGGTGGCCACATGCTGATCTGTGTTTCGTGTGTCGGGCCTGTTGCCTACAATTGTTGGCGACGGGGTGTGCAGCTGAACACAGCCACCTGTGAAGGCTCTGATCTGAGTCAGACAGCTTTGCCTGGAACTCATGGACACAGGCAAGCCTTGTTCTGCATGGAAGGAGATCTACATTGCAGCCCACTGCCACACCAAGAAGCACAGGGCAAGCAGCATGTCAATCGTCCCTCAAGCCAACCTGGAAATGCTGAGCTTCACTAGTGGTTTGCAGTTGATGCAGTGGAGGAGACAGGCAGCGGAGCTGCAGGCGGCGGTGCAGCGGCGCCGGCGGTGGTGTCTGCTGTCGATCGTATCGAGGTGCTGCAGGAGCAGCTGGACGCAGAGCTCAGCACGCTCCGAGGACGTGGCGGGTGCGCACCTTCACTCCTTTCCCGTGGTTCCCCACTGGCAGCCAGGTGCTGATACTGGACGATACCCGTTGCAGACAAATCTGCAAAGCCACAGGCCAGCAACAGTAAGGGGTCCTCCAGTGGTGGGCGACAGCCATGTCCATGCGTGCTTGTGATGGCGTTGGTTGGCTGAGGCTCAAAAACTGGACAAAACGGTTCAGGAAAGTTGTTTGTCATCTGCCCCGGCGAAGTCACACCGTGTGGCGTACTTTCTTGTCCGTGTCATGAGTTACGTTTTCTTTTGCTGGATAGTTGTGTGGTGATAGTGCTGCATGTCTACATCGGAACTGCGCAATGTGCTTTCTGTCACTCCACGGACGGATGTGTGAAAGGGAAGCAGTAAGCAGTATGCACCGTCGTGGTCAGCGGTGGTGTAGCCTGACAGATACCTCTCCTGCAGGAGGGCAGCACGGAAGCCACAGAAGACTGCGAGGCCGACTGTGGCCCCAGTGGTGCCACCAGGAGCGGTGTGGGGTTTGATCCCAACCAGCACAGGCAAGCATGAGTATGGGTGGGTGGCTCCACAGGACCAGAACGGATGAGCGGCATGGTGTATGTCAGTGTCGGCTTGAAGATGCCGCTATGCTGCGGTGCAGAGTGGTGAGCTATGTCTGCGGTCTGGTGAACACATCATCGACATGCATTTTGGGTCCAATGGGTTGAGGACGGATTAAAAGCTACCCCCTCCGTTTCATGAGGTCGTGGGTTCGATTCTGTGTGCGGTTTGGGGAGTCAAAACAGCCATCCGTGACTACCTCTCTCAGCACAGGAGGAGGCCCTGTGAGTTGCGTGCGGTCGTCTGAGGGGGGTTTCCAGGTGGTTTACCCCTTTGGCATATGTGGTCCCGTTAACTCGTTTAATGTCCAATAGGATACGGCCCAGTAAATTCAGATTTACTTTACTTTACACACCGTTTTCAACTGCCCCACATCAAGCGTCGCAGTGGTATCACTGAAATATCTAGCTTTCTGCTTCACTGCACATACACGAAGGCTCACACAGCATCCACCCATACAAGATTTGGAATCTGATCACCACTAAATCATCATTGCAGAGTGAGAACATGCCTCGGCAACATGACTGCAGTCAGCAGCGGTGCATGTGCGACGGGCCTGTTATGTCTAGGTAGGATTCTACTATATAGGCAAAGGCACAGGAAGAATGACCTCTGCAATGTCATGGAGTTGTGCTCTGTGGCTGTGCGAATGCCACAGAGCTGTGATTCGGTGTGCCAGCCGAGACATAGCCTAACACCATGCACTCAGTGTGCAGCACCTGATGCTGAGACTTGGTACTGATGGTGCCTGTCATATGTGCATCGGCATACTTGACAAGTAGAGCTGTCTGGTCTCAAGTGCCAGAGGGGTCAGCTCAGGTATGCTGTGTGAATGCCGCAGAGATGTGCCGTTCTGCGTGCCAGCCGAGACATAGCCTATCACCATGCACTCAGCATGCAGCACCTGATGCTGAGACTTGGTACTGGTGGTGCCTGTCATGTGTAGACATGCTTGGGCTTCACGACATGGAAACAAGAACACGTTCACAGGCGGTACATGATTCTGGGCTCGCTCAGGTTGCATCACCTGGCACCAATGCTTACTGGTCAAATGAAAGGGTAGCAGCTCCGACATTTATTCCATTCGAGAGCTACTCAACAAGTTGCTCTTGCGTTTCTGTTGCGGGAATTAAAATGTGTCTCAGCTGCTGTGGGCAAGTGAATTTTGCAGAGTTCTTCATCATACATGTCAATCACTCCAGTTGCAACAAGTCAACGACGTCTCCTCGACAATGAGGTGCATTCTACAACCAGGAGAAGGACGGCAGCTCGCAGTGACATCGCTGAAGCATTCACAGCCTTGGTGGTCCCACCACAAGTGCAGCAAGTGGTATCATACATGACTATAACACTACAACGAACCTGTTGCAACTGCTCCAACGAAGGCAATTCAGATGCAGCTGCGTTCGCAGTGTTTTGCACTGGGCTGGCATCGCATGACCCACTCATGTAAACAACGGCATCCATGGGCTAAAGCATCGCACTCAGGATGTGACATACAAACTTTGGGGCTTATACCTGTCGAAAGCTTGCTCGTCCGGATAACAGGAGGAGGCAAAACGGGCGCACGGGCGAACGGGAAGGTCGAGCTCTGAATATAAAACACACACTTCGCGCCACGTGGCAGGTGAGCAGAGCATGATATGTTTTAATGATGCACGATCGTAATGACGCGCGGCAGCGACTTTATGGAGCGACAGTCCTGACGCCTACGTGCACAGTCACTTGCATGGTTGCATCAATATCGCTGCCAGCACCATATCAAGCATCAATAGCAATCACAATGGCATATTCGATGTTTGAACAGTTCTGGAGGCAGCAGCTGTATGGTCAGTGGTGGACGAACCAGACCTGCCCAGAGCGACTGCTCGCGCCTGCCGGGCCGGCCCATCATGCATATGTTTTAGTGTCTGCTGGGAGACACTAAAACCGGAAGACATGACTAGTCATGTTTCTCGTTATTTGGGGTCTCCCGGGTGCCCAGCCAGCACCGGTGAGGCACATGCCCGGTCGTTCACATTGACAGGTCACATCACGGCCGTGCACGGATCGAAAAAAAACCTCCAGGTAACATCGAAACAATACTAACGACCAATGCATCAATGCTTACAACATGTGTCTGAGAAATTTTCATGCCTCGGTCGTGCTTATTTAATTAAGTATTTTTTCTGTTTGGCGGTCACGCTCCACTGAACACGGCCTTACAGCAAGACATCTCCAACATAATGCGGACGTGTCTATACTGACGATGCAGTGATCTGGTGCTCTGCTGGTGCATGTACAAGTGCGTTGAGGAGTAGGTTGTACTTCTGATGCCCGACGGCATCGCCATATCTAAATTGCTGCAAAGTTTGTGTGCAGTTCATCATGGCTTCATCAGAGCTGAAGGCGTTTATCAATGAGTTTGGTGACCTGCCAGCAGGCACGGCGGAGGAGTTGCACGAAAAGACGTACACCAGCCCAGCTATGGTGAGAGCTGCGACGAGGGAGGAGCTGAAGACTGCGCTGGGGCCTGGTCCGGGAGGCCTGCTTCATAAGCACTGTCATCCTGAAGCAGCCGCAGGTGGGTCATCTGTTCATCAAAATTTGCAGCTAAAGCTATCTGTAGATGACAGACGGTTTGTGTTGCTACAGCAGTGTAACAGCCAGGCATCTTGAGTGTTCTTGACGAAAATAAATTGTCAAGCAATGCATCCTATCTGTGCTACTGATGCGTCTCGTTGCAAGGGCGGCAACGTGCTGGTCAAGGGCGTTTTGGCATGGTCGGCGTAGCGTGTTTGTCTCGTTCGCATTATACAAATTGTTTAAGCATCGATCAAGATCCCTACTACGGTGCTTTACAGCGCCTGCTGCAGCATCGGGTTTTCAGCTGCTTTGATATGGGACTCGTGAGATTGTATCATAGAACTCGATGCAGGCACCGATGAGATACAAGTCCGCATTTGGGGTGAAGACCTACAGGAAGCTGCATCCTTGAGGCTGACACGAGACCGGTTTGACAGGTGGATCGACAACCAGAGGGTGCTGTGCGTGGACGAGGACGGTAGCACTCTGTACGAAGTGTCATCATTTGACGATCTGCACACAGGCGCTCTCATTCATCGAGCTGCGCTCAAGACATCGTTCGAAGGCTTTGCGCAAACAGAAAGCCGCATGCAGGCCATACATGTTGCCGAAAGCCTGGTCCAGGGTGACTTGACCACCAGCGATATGCACCTGAAGGGCCTCGTAAACGGAAGATATTATTTGGAGCCCAAGTTCCGGTTATTGTCTGAGGGGCGTAGCAAACTCTTCAACCCAGACGCTCTCGTGGTCAAAGAGACTCATGATCATGTGACATGGCTTGTTGTTGAAGCCAAGCATGCAGTGCAAACGCGCCATGCAACAGTGTTTGCTAAGAGGCTAGATGCATTACAGCAGCAAAAAAGTGTCAGATCAATCTGGCATGGCTTCTCTGCACCTCCAAATATCATTATCGGTGCCTTTTGTAGTACCGCCACATTCCCAATTGCACGATTACGCGGCATCAAATACTTGCTGAAATGTGGAGACCTCTTCAAGTCCGTGTAGATCGTATTCATCCAAATATTGTAGACAGGTGAGTATCCACGACCGGACAACATCGTGTCGCACCGTGTTGACCGAATGTGTCGAGGCAAGAATAGATATACCCTTTGTAAGGCACATGTAAATTCTTCGAAACCTCCTTCACGGAAGTGAACGGAATGTATCTGGAAACCTTGCTTGTTACAGAATCAGGTCATTAGGTTTGGCCATAGGATTGGGTTGCTGACTAGCCTCACAACTGCAAAAGATAATAAGAACATGTTGGGGTTCTGTTTGTTGTTGCAACAATGCCATTGATCTGTTACAGCAAACGGATTGTGCTTCGGGTGTTGCAGTACACAAGCCAGCCGTGCTGTCACCTACACCACGGTCACACGACATACCGCCAGCAGCACACATCATGTGAGCTAGATCGACCATCGGCTGATGCCAGCGCCAATTCTCTCTGGTAGTGCGCTCCAATCAGCTTGAAAGAACATGGCGAGGGCCTTGGTGTTCTTGATGCTATTGGGATCCAAAAGGTCAAGCTTGCACGAGATAACGAATAGAGTTACTGAGTCGAAATCCGACGTTGACCTGTAGCGTTTGCCTGATTAAACTAACGTGCTCAGGTACAGTGCCAGGCAGTGCTACGCTGGCTGGAATAGCAGACACACAGCTCCAAGAGTCGAGATGACGAGGTAACTAAGCGGCAGCTGCAGCGAATGGCATTAGTTCTCAAGGGAATCGCCAGTGACACGGTACCACCAGCCACAGAGCCTGACATGTATACTGCAACGCGTGCAGACCTTGCGCCTGGCTATGAAAAGCCAGTGGACGAGTTGTGGGTATTGTGATCGAGGTGAGCTGCCAGATAACTATTGTGCCACGGGTGGTCGTTGCGGTTCTTTTGAATGGCAATGGTTGCAGGCCCTTTTGATTGAATGTGTGTATAATTCATGTGAAATAAGAGGTACATGCTTCGATTGCAATGCCTGTTTGTTCCATTGTTCGGTCACACACTGCCCCGAGCCTGTGTACTCTGTGGTCTGCACACCACAACGGCCACAATGCATGCAGCCATGATGTACTGCTGTACTGCGTAATGGAAGCCAGATCGTGCAACACAGCTGTTGCAGGGTAACGACACAGTTGTGACGTTTGCATTGCTGTCAATGTAGTGAGGGTTTGAGGCAGTGTGGGACTGTGAATGGGTAGTGCAGGCTTTTAACACCACAGTGCGCCGACTTTGTGACGATGTTCATGAAGAGATGTGCCGGGCACCTGAGCATGCCTCGATAACTAGCAAACGCGACGAATTGATGCCGTCAACTGCTGTTGTCACCATACCCCTTTGTCTCGCATCTTGTGGAGCTGCGCTCTTTGGCCACGGCAGTTATGCACAGCTTGCCTTGAATCAGGGCAAACAGGCTGGCGAGGCTTGCGTCACGAACTGGCATCTTGGTTCAATTGTGTCTTTCCACTCGGTATCTTGCGTAAGTCAAGATTTAGACCCCTGTTGCATCGCGAACATTGTAACATCATTCGAACTGCACATTTCAAATGTGACATGTGTGTCCGCGTCAGGTCTCGCATGGCACACATTCATCGGGTAGGAACTTGCACACGGATGGCTTGGTAGCGCTGGAGGAGGTGAGCGGCCTGTCCGGGACTGTTGTGGGTGCTGCTTTACGATCGGCTCTGCAACCTGTGCTGCGCGTGCTTCTGGGGCTGCGAGGCGGGGTGAGTGTGGAGTAGGGTGAGTGTGAACGTTGTTTTGGTTACAGGGGCCCGTGTGTGCCAAGCTTGAAATCGAACGCATGCCGCTGCGCGACCACCTGCGCTCCGATGCGCTGGAGGCCGCCGCGGTGTCCGCCGCGGCGCGCGGCCACGTGTGGCGCCTGCAGCAAGCTGGGCTGGCCCCCGAAGATATGTGCGACTCAATGCCGGTGCCGCTGCTGTGGGTCGCGGTGCACGCCAATTACGTGGCCCTGGCGGCGTGGCTGCTGGAGCTGGGGGTGCCCGTGCCGCGGGGGGCGGAGGCGCAGGCGCTGCTGGACAGCTGTCGATTACGCGGCATGCATTCAATGGAGGACGTGCTGGCGGCCGCGCAGAGGCAGTAGCGCAGGGGAATGCGCGCAGGTGGATGACGAGTCTAAACTGCAAGGGCTCGGGCCTTTGCATGGCAGACTGGCAGACTGCTGCACCTGGCTGCCAAAAGTGACAACCTGAGGTGCCTCCTGCAGTGGTATCACTGAAATATCTAGCTTTCTGCTTCACTGCACATACACGAAGGCTCACACAGCATCCACCCATACAAGATTTGGAATCTGATCACAACTAAATCATCATTGCGGAGTGAGGACATGCCTCAGCAACATGACTGCAGTCAGCAGCGGTGCATGTGCGACGGGCCTGTTATGTCTAAGTAGGATTCTACCATATAGACAAAGGCACAGGAAGAATGATCTCTGCAATGTCATGGAGTTGTGCTCTGTGGCTGTGCGAATGCCACAGAGCTGTGATTCGGTGTGCCAGCCGAGACACAGCCTAACACCATGCACTCAGTGTGCAGCACCTGATGCTGAGGCTTGGTACTCATGGTGCCTGTCATATGTGCATCAGCATACTTGATAATTAGAGCTGCCTGGTCTGAGGTGCCATAGGGGTCAGCTCGGGTGTGCTGTGTGAATGCCGCAGATGTGCCGTTCTGCGTGCCAGCCGAGACATAGCCAATCACCATGCACTCCGCATGTAGCACCTGATGCTGAGACTTGGTACCGGTGGTGCCTGTCATGTGTAGACATGCTTGGGCTTCACGACATGGAAACAAGAACACGTTCACAGGCGGTACATGATTCTGGGCTCGCTCAGGTTGCATCACCTGGCACCAATGCTTACTGGTCAAATGAAAGGGTAGCAGCTCCGACATTTACTCCATTCGAGAGCTACTCAACAAGTTGCTCTTGCGTTTCTGTGGCGGGTGTTAAAATGTGTCTCAGCTGCTGTGGGCAAGTGAATTTTGCAGAGTTCTTCATAATATATGTCAATCACTCCAGTTGCAACAAGTCAACGAAGTCTCCTCGAAAATGAGGTGCATTCTACAACCAGGAGAAGGACTGCAGCTCGCAGTGACATCCCTGAAGCATTCACAGCCTTGGTGGTCCCACCACAAGTGCAGCAAGTGGTATCAAACATGACTATAACACTACAACGAACCTGTTGCAACTGCTCCAACGAAGGCAATTCAGATGCAGCTGCGTTCGCAGTGTTTTGCACTGGGCTGGCGTCGCATGACCCACTCATGTAAACAACGGCATCCATGGGCTAAAGCATCGCACTCAGGATGTGACATACCAACTTTGGTGCATTATACCTGTCGAAAGCTTGCTCGTCCGGATAACAGAAGGAGGCAAAACGGGCGCACGGGCGCACGGGAAGGTCGAGCTCTGAACATAAAACACACACTTCGCGCCACGTGGCAGGAGAGCAGTGCATGATATGCTTTAATCATGCATGACCGGGAACAAAGTCACGCGCGGCAGCGACTTTATGGAGCGACAGTCCTGACGCCTACGTGCACAGTCACTTGCATGGTTGCATCAATATCGCTGCCAGCACCATACCAAGCATCAATAGCAATCACAAAGGCATATTCGATGTTTGAACAGTTCTGGAGGCAGCAGCTGTATGGTCAGTGGTGGACGAACCAGACCTGCCCAGAGCGACTGCTCGCGCCTGCCGGCCCATCATGCATATGTTTTAGTGTCTGCTGGGTACCCGGGAGACCGGAAGACATGACTAGTCATGTTTCTCGTTACTTGGGGTCTCCCGGGTGCCCAGCCAGCACCGGTGAGGCACATGCCCAGTCGTTCACATTGACAGGTCACATCACGGCCGTGCACGGATCGACAAAAAAACCTCCAGGTAACATCGAAACAATACTAACGACCAATGCATCAATGCCTACAACATGTGTTTAAGAAAATTTCATGCCTCGGTCGTGCTTTTTTAATTAAGTATTTTTTCTGTTGGGCGGTCACGCTCCACTGAACACGGCCTTACAGCAAGACATCTCCAACATAAAGTGGACGTGTCTATACTGACGATGCAGTGATCTGGTGCTCTGCTGGTGCATGTACAAGTGCGTTGAGGAGTAGGTTGTACTTCCGATGCCCGACGGCATCGCCATATCTAAATTGCTGCAAATTTTGTGTGCAGTCCATCATGGCTTCATCAGAGCTGAAGGCGTTTATCAATGAGTTTGGTGACCTGCCAGCAGGCACGGCGGAGGAGTTGCACGAAAAGACGTACACCAGCCCAGCTATGGTGAGAGCTGCGACGAGGGAGGAGCTGAAGACTGCGCTGGGGCCTGGTCCGGGAGGCCTGCTTCATAAGCACTGTCATCCTGAAGCACGTGCGCTTTCAGAATTGTTTTTTTGTTTAATTCGCACCTGCCTGTGCTGGTTTGCTGAATGCCGCACGAATGCCGCACGAAGCCATTTGGGGTTGGGGCACCTGTGCTATAGTTCCTCGTGGCGAACGCCGGTGGTCAGGTCACAGCATTGGTGTATGCATGCTAAGGCTGTGCAGTAGAGGTGTCACAGCTGGCTTATCCTGCCACCACTTGTCTGTGTTCGCAGAAGTGCACCTTGTGCACACTGGCTCTCACAGCATGGCCAAACTATTGAGGTATGAGCCAGGTGTTGAATGTAAAGTGGTTGATTTGTCATTCTTGTGGACTGACTCGTTGTTGTGAAGATCTCTTGCGCCTCACAGCTCCATATGTGAATCAGATGATCGCTTCAAGATCTCACGGCATACACATGTTTTAGCAAACGGCCACGTGCAAGGATGTGTAATATTCTCATATTGTTTTGCCTACTGTGCATGCATGCACATACCCACCCTTATGCCACCAACGCCAAACAAAATCCCTTTCGATCAATATTCTAATATCATCATCCTGGTCAGCGGCCATGCTCGGGAGCTGGTGGGCCTGGCGCAATAACCTTTCCGAACGCTTCGCCAATCGGTCTCCGAGTGCTATGCTGAGTGACTGAAGTTTGCTTACTCTGAGGCCTTGGTAGTGTGCGGTCGCTACGACCATTAGATTGGTACCCATTCAAAATAAGAGAAATCGCGCACTGCAACGGACTTTAGATCGTGGCTTAACAGACTTTTAAAGGGTCTTTTTATTCAGTACATCAAAGAGTCAGTACATCAAAGAGTAGGGGTATAGAATGGAGCGGTTCATCTGGGAGCACCCAATGTTTCTCAATTGTACTGCTAGAACTAGAGGCGTGTGGCATTGATGTGCACGACAAATTAGGGACAAGGCCGCCACCTTGCTCGAATTCGCGTTGATAGGTTTATTGAATAAGCCGTTGTGGCAGATTAATGTTGCAAGTGCCGTGTCTTTGTTTCACGCAGGTGTACCTCAACATTCTGAAGGTCAAGATGACCGACAGTACATAAAGGAAGGGCTGGATAAGCTGCTCGCTGACGCAGAGAAGCGTCGTCAAGAGGAAATCTCGTTTACCATCTCCCGGGCGAATTCTTCAAATGTCGATCGTCTGTTCAAGGCTGTGGGTATTTCAAATGGATTACAAATTGTCCCGAAGCCTCCTGCGCAACAGCGACCGATGATGGCTCCTAAAATTGAGATGTTTGATTGGGTTGATCGGGAGACCGAGGCGTTGCACAGGGAGGCATATACTGGTCACATCCAAGATCATCTAGGTGAGGTGTTGACGAATCATTTCAAAGTGTTCTCTACACACTTGCATCCGAAGCTCTTGTCGATATATAAGCCCATCAAGGTGACAGGAACAAGCGATGTGGTCGTGGCCCTCGACAGGTACTACGAGTCCCCCGTCGTTGAGAACGGTATGTGCATATGCTTTGAATTAAAGAAAGATCTTTCGGACGCCAGACTGAAGGGTGCGTCTCTAGACTGCGTGTTTCCTTGAAGCCTTTGTGATATGATGAGGTTGGTTGTGCACATTTTCATTTGCCACTTGGGTGCCAAGCCCAGTCTGGCCACCACATAGGAGCAGCATGTACCGGTATTGTCTATGTGCAGCGGCGTGCTGGCAAGCTCAAGCAGAAGTCTTGATGGCGAACATTCATTCAACTTTCCAACGGCCTGTCGTGGTGCTAACAGATCTCCGAGACGCCTGGCACATTTATTGGATGGATGGCTTGCAGCCATGCTGCTATTCAAAGTTGCCGCGAGCAGATGCATTCACACTTCTTCAAGATGTCCTCCATCAAGCCCACTTCTACGATCTTGAGGAGCATGGTCAGGACAGCATACCTGCAGAGCTGCGAAAGGTTGTCAGAGGTGCAGAAGCGGGCCAATTTTCCGCCCTGTTCAATCGTCGGCGATTTAGCTCAGTTTTGCCAAGTATACCAGAGAATTACCCACAATGTGTTGCGGAAGGCGTGCTACAATCCAACATTTCGTTTGATGGCCCCCTTGCAAACCTGTTGTCGCTCCGCGGTATGATGGGCAGTGTGGAACAGGAACAACAGTTAGTGTGTGATATCAATAGGCAAGTTCTCCTCGAGATTGATGAGGTTGCGGGCCTATCAGACCAAGGCATATGGTCAAGAGACGCAATATCTGGGTTGGGTCACTGAGGCAGTTCTCAGTCGCATGAATTGCACAGAACTCTCAACCAAGTTGCAACAGATCGTTTCTGTTGTTGTTAGAGATCTGATCAGACCTGCACAATAGCCATGAATGCTGATTCTACACTACAAGCGGCGATGCATCTGGGACCATGTCCAGGACATTGCTTGATGTTTCTCATGCTGATTTCGTCGAGGATGATCAGGTTTGTTGGCACTAGACAACGCTTGAACAGTTTAATCATCGAATTTACAAGGCAAATAGTGGCCCTGCGAATCCAATGTGCTCAGAACAGTGTGAGCTGTGCGAGCCACCCTGGGCACCTTGTATTCTCGACTCTTACAGCGCAAGTTGTTGTTGCAGCGAATGGCATTTGTACTGAGGTGGTAAGTGCACTGGTGGATGCAAATTACATGACCATGAAGGACCGGGATAACATGTTTCGGGCTTGCCAAAGGGAGCGGCTGGAGCCAAGGGCACCGGGAAATGCCTAGAATATGGCGGAGGACGAGACATGCAGGGTGGGAGCGGGGGCAGCAACGCCGGAGACGCTAACTGCGGGTACGGGTCTGTGCTCCCGAACAAACTACCTGTGGACATGCCGGTGCAAAAGCCGCCGGTGCAGGGGCAGCTACTTCGAACATGCTGAATGTGATTGTTGTGGTGGCGGCGCTGTTTGTAGATTGAGTAGTAGTTCAACCAAACCGGACATACAACCGAACGTATGGCAATTCTTGCTCAATGCGCAGATGCCGGCAACACATTTGCCATGCCTTGTGATCCAGGAGCATCGATCGTGACACATGAAAAACAACCGCAGCTAGTTCTTGAAGGGATCTCACTGTTCGAGATAGGCAAGCCCTTGCCATCGCGGCCCAGTTACGAAGTTGTGACCGACTGCAGTTGTATGAATCATGCAGTCACACATGCATGAAAAAGAAAAAGAGGGTACTTCATCAGTATGGTCTTCTTCATTGTTTGGTCTTCGATTTCCAGCTCGGTACCATGGGCGCATGTCACTTGTCGCTTCACTGCAAGGCGCAGCTTCTCAACGCCCATTTCTGCTGTCTTCTGCAGGAAGCCAAGAGCCATACAAAACTTGGTGACAAGAAGCATAGCCTCCTTGGGGGGGGTCAAACTTCTTCAAGTTGAACGCTGGTGAAAGGTTGACAATAGCATGTCCCTGCATTATGCCGTGCAAGCTGACACCCTCAATAAGGTGTTCGGCCCGGATGCTGTTCGTGGGGAAAATTACATCAAACAAGGCAACCATAACAACTTCTCCATTCTGGAGATAGCGAGAGGCGGCATAATGACTCCAATGAATACCGTTGTGCACACGGAACAGCTTTGCCATGTCGTGGGGTGGTCAAACGTACATGACATCAATGACGATAGACTGCGTTTATCAAGGAAGGAAGCTGACATCGTTGTTCATCACAGTGAAGAAAATGCCTGCTCGGATGCGTACTATCGCAGGTACCATCTAGAACAGCAGCTGCTCACCAGCTGTAGCGTAGGCCATGCGGAAGCCCGCACTAACATGGCGAGCTCTCGGCATCTGTCTGCTGTACCGCTGAATCTTATCCCGGGCTTCGAATAGTTGGCCATCATTAGACTTTTCCTCACCGGCGCCACGCATGGCCAACGAAACTTTGTCCTGGCATATTGTGTCAGGGCGATCACGCAGTCCAGCCAGCTGGTGACTGGTTCCACTTGCAATGGTCTCCTGCAAGTTTGCCCTGATCAAGAGTTGCTGCTTATCGTCCAAGAGCAGCAACCACCTACGAAGGAGGACCTCCAAGATGAATATCACGCCCACCTCTGTGTCTCTGCATCATGTCAGAAGGCCACCTTCTTGGAGCATGGATTCTGCCAGTGCTGTGAGGTTAGGGCAATTGACAGCTTTCATGCTCGTCTTGTGCTCAGGTGGACCGGATTGTAGGATGCATGCGAAGCTGGGATGCGAGCCTGAGAGTCTCGTTGGAACCAGTTTTGGAAGGCGCCGTTATCATGCCAGTGTGGATCTGTTTCTGCGACAGTCTCCATCCAAAGTGATCGCAAGGCATCGCTTTGACTCCTGTATGAATTGATGACAGATTCTTGTCCTGCACAAGCACTGCTGAGCAGTCGGCACGTACTGCATACCATGGGGGCTACAAACCATATGTCTATGCAGTTCAATGTTGAGCAAGGCCCATGTCTATGTTTGTGTGGCTTTGTTGGTCATCTGCAACGACATCACATATGGCAAGCCATTATCGGCAAGCATGTGTGAACGGGCAAAGAGAGCAAGTCCACGTTGCAGCCGAAAACATTACAATCAGTACAACCAGAGGATCCAACTGCAGAATTTTTATGGAGGCGGGAACAGAGCGCCAATCCGAGATCTTCAGTGCTTGCGTTCAGCAGCTCAACGCGTTCTTGACGTGGAACCTTCACGAACAAGTTGATGACCTTTCCACGCTCATTCGGATCGCAGAATAATCTTTGCAGCCGTGATGTTGAGACTGCAAAATTGCCTATAGAGATCACAAGCGATGCTTGAACTTCATCAGCGCGAACGAAACCGATGCGCTGCGGACCATGCCATCATGCCCTCGACCAGCAGCTTGCCGCCCCATCGCGAACCGATGGCGTCGAAACAAAGCATTGCTCGCAACACCTTATGCCACAAATTGTGCTACCACATGTCAGCGACAGGTATCCTTGCACGCGGCCGTTTGCTCAAACATGTGTATGCCGTGAGATCTTGGCATGCTGCAGAAGACGTCAAGTTTGGCAACCTTCTGATTCACATATGGAGCTGTGAGGTGCACGAAATCTTCACAACAACGAGTCAGTCCACAAAAATCACAAGTCAACCACTTTCAATTCAACACCTGGCTCATACCTCAATAGTATGGCCATGCTGTGAGAGCCAGCGTGCACAAGGTGCACTTCTGCGAACACAGACGAGTGGTGGCAGCTGTGGCACCTCTACTGCACAGCCTTTGCATGCATACACCAATGCTGTGACCTGACCACCGGCGTGCGCCACGAGGAACTATAGCACAGGTGCCCCAACCCCAAATGGCTTCGTGCGGCATTCAGCAAACCAGCACAGGCAGATGCGAATCAAACAAAAACATTTCTGAAAGCACGCGTGCTTCAGGATGACAGTGCCTGCACTACACCTGCACCTGCTGCCTGGGGCTAGTAAAGCAGGCCTCCTGGACCAGGCCCCAGCGCGGTCTTCAGCTCCTCCTTTCGTCACAGCTCTCACCATAGCTGGGCTGGTGTACGTCTTTTCGTGAAACTCCTCTGCCGTGCCTGCTGGCAGGTCACCAAACTCATTGATAAATAACCTTCAGCTCTGATGAAGCCATGATGACCTGCACACATACTTTGCAGTCAAATTTGCGACGCTCTGTTTCAGTGTCGGGCATCGGAAGTGCACTCCACTCCTCAACACACCAGTGGATGCCTGTAATAGCAAACCAGGAACACTGCGTTGTCACTACAGATAATCCGCTATGTGTTGGGTTTGCCTTGAACGGGTAGGCCACCAACGGCACCTCATGCTTAATCACATCCCGGAACTGTCAACACAAACATAGTTCCGCATAATGGTTGTTATGAGACTCCCAGCGTCGACAGACATGAAGGTATGCTGTCCACGATTTGACACTGATCTATCTATAGAGCACTCACGGGCGCAGTCTGCCGGACATCCGCAAGCACACGTGACATGCTCGCCATTTCCGGAATTGCTCTCCAGCCGGGCAGCACCTGCGTCATGCCTGACGGAACTTCCACCTCAGCCTGGCGGATGTGATGGCGCTTTGGTGTGAAGGGTGTCTTGGGGCGGCTCTTGCAGGCCCGAGGAGTGGCTGGGGGGTCCCTCCCGGGGCTGCGCGGCGACCAAAACACTTTCTAAATGACTACCTCCAAATCGACTCGCGGCCGGACTCCCAGCGTGCAACACAGCTAGCGCACCTGGCTGTGCCTGCTGCCTCCTTTGGCCCGGCTGGCACCGGCCCGCCACTGACCCTTGACGGTGCGGCTCCCACCGCCGTATGCAACGCTGGCGCGCGGCTCAACCAGGCAATCCCTCATCATTCTGATGTGTTTTTACTCATATTTTCATTATGACTGTCATTTCATCGATCGCAGGATTGATCTGTTTGAATAAAAAAAAAAATTTGTTTCCTGCGGAAACGTTCTGGCGATGGCCAAATGTTGCCATGCACCGGAGCCTGCCATTCGGCGCGGGCGTCTGCTGTAGTGTAGGCAGCATGGGGAGACTGCGGGTGATGCAGCTGTACAGCCAGCAGCGTGTGCGCATGCTGCCGCCCTCCGAGGTTGAGGCCTCCACGCACCGCCCCCCCCGGCGCTGCGGACAATGACGGCGTCTCAGTGGCCGACCTCATGCGACCCGACTTCAAGGCGTGGCCGAAGCTGCGGGGGGCCATCTTCCGGCACAGCGTGCTCGGGGCCGGGGACGTGCTCTTTGTGCCGGAGGGGTGGGGCCTGCAGGCAGTGAGCCTGGAGGGGTCATGCATGGTCGCGAGCACTTACGTGGATGAGCACAACGTTGGCCGCGCCGAGGTGTCTACAGGCGGGCCACCGGATTCTGAGGTGCGCTTAAGCATTTGGAGGAGCTGCAGATGTCTGCTTGGTGAGGGACTTTGCTGCGCGTGCCGCAGTGCTGCAGGCGGTGTCTGTACCGTGGTCTGTGTATGAACAGGACAGTGCGGCTTGTGCACAGAAAGGGGATACTGGGCGGGACAACACCCCTGGCAAGTCTGTGCTGCAACAAAGCACCATACTTGGAGAGGTATACCTATATCTATAGACAGCACAGCAGGCAGTGAAGTTTGCGCTGAGCTTTTGTCTGATCTGATGGATTGTGTGCGGATCAGGCGGCCTTTCTTGTTGGCGTGCCCCCGTGCCTTTCCAGACGCCCAGCCATGCATACTATGCGCATGAAGACAAACAGTGACATCCTGCCTGCAAACATGCAGGGCGGCGCGATTGGACCAGGCCTGCAAGCCCGCATGGATCCGGCAACCTTGTACCACGCAGTCGTCTTGCCTCTCGTGAGCCGGCAGGATGCCACTTGCCACGCCAAGCTTGAAATCGAACGCATGCCGCTGCGCGACCACCTGCGCTCCCACACGCTGGAGGCCGCCGCGGTGTCCGCCGCGGCACGCGGCCACGTGTGGCGCCTGCAGCAAGCTGGGCTGGCCCCCAAAGATATGTGCGACTCAATGCCGGTGCCGCTGCTGTGGGTCGCGGTGCACGCCACCTTTGTGGCCCTGGCGGCGTGGCTGCTGGAGCGGGGGTTGCCCCTAGGGGTTGCACGTGCCGCGCGGGGAGAAGGCGCAGGCGCTGCTGGACATCTGCTGATTGCGCGGCATGCATGCGATGGAGGAGGTTCTGACGGCCGCGCAGAGACAGCAGCGCAGGGGAATGCGCGCAGGTGGATGACGAGTATAAATTGCAAGGGCTCGGGCCTTTGCATGGCAGACTGCCAGACTGCTGCACCTGGCTGCCAAAAAGTGACAACCCGAGGTGCCTCCTGTTGATACGCGCGCTCGGAGGACCCAGGCAGTGGCGGCTGTCGCACAGCGGGTGAGGCATGCATGTGCACGTGCAAAGCTGTGTCCACCGGGGCGGCGGTCTCTTCTACTTGAGGGTGGCCGCATCTGTGTGTCGTGGCACGAGAGGTGGGCTCCGATCGATGCGAGAGGGCTCATCGCGAGGCAGGAGGCCTCTGTGGCTAAGGGGCCCTCCAGTGACCCGCTTGCGCCGCAATGATCTCGCACACGATGGTCACGTTGACCGGCGACGGTTGCTTTATTTTTCTGTGGCTGACTCTATCCTTATCCTTTCCTCAGAGTTTGAGGGCGCCGCTCTGGGGGCGAATTGTGTCGACACAGCAAGGGTGCAGATGGAAGACTAGGCAATCTGAAAGCCAACAGCTGTTACAGACTACGTCTTAGGAAACGGCGTGTGCGTTGTGTGGCCGGGCGCGGACACCTGGCATCGGCGCAGGTGGCCATTCATAACTAGCTACATGTTACAGGTGATGCACTTCACCGACACGAGACAGCCCAGGGGTAATACACAACACAACTGCCACTCCTGTGCCTCCATGACTACCGATGGAAGCTGATGTTTGTTTTACTACGTATGAACCAATCAGCCTGGGCCGGCCGTGGACGACGTGGTGCTCAGGGTCAACCGCACAGCACGCCGCAGCGCGCGCGCTAATGTGGCCGCGAGAGGAGCGATGTTTTCCAGCGCTGCCAACCTCGCCTGCGCCACAGAGCGGCCGGCAGCAGCACTGGTGAAACTCATGCACCTCTGTGGCCTTGCCTGTGGGCGTGTATCGCACCCGCAGCGTGGACATCATGTGCCATGCCTGGCCTGTCAGTCGCAGCTTGTCAGCTGCATGGCGTGCGCCGCAACTGCAGCAGGCTGCGTCGGCCGCTCGTGGGCGTACCACAAGGGAGTCGACGTTGCTCATTAGAATAGGGATAACCGGGGTCAGCCCCCGCCCATCATGAATTAAAGATCTAGCTGATACAAAACTGTCCCGCACTCCCCCATAGTCCAGGGCAAGCAGAACTGCTCTCCTTGCTGCTCACCGCAGCCCTTGACGCCTCGGCATGCGGCACTAGCCGGCCATGGCGGCACGGAGAGCCTTCACGGCGAGCACGAGCGCCTCCTTCATGTGGGGGTACGTTTGCCAGATGATTGAGATGATCTGGCCGATGATGACGCCCTTTGCAAGGTTGCCGACGCGGATGAAGAGCTTCGTGAGGCCGCTCGTCGGGCCCAGGCCCTGCAGGTGCGCATGTGCCTTAGTTTATGAAACACTTTTGGAGAGAAATGGCACGTGGCTGGCAAACGTCGGTGGCGGAAATTGTAAGCGCCACTCACTTTCCACGCCACTGCAGCGTGTGCACCTCAGCGCAAGGTGCTGGACGTGCACAGTTCACAGAAATGTGGCATAGATGGCGGACATTGGCGGGTTCGGCAATGTCTGCCAGCGTTCGACGGACAAAGTCACACGGACCAGCCACCCACGCAGCACCAACCGCGTTTGAATGCAGTGTGCAGACAGACTTCCCAAGCTTGGGCCATTGCAAAGCTGGACAGCAAGCTAAGTGGCATAGCACATTGACGTCTTCGTTCAACATGCAAATTGCAACCCCAGCAAGATGCTCGCGGCGCCGCGCTGCTGCGACTCCATGTTTCCCCTCAAAACAGTCCTCGGACGCACGCAGAAGCATCGATCGGGTGAGGTGGGCCGCACGCGCATGAGGGACGTGATGTCGTTCCCCGAGGTGATCACCGCCGTCTCGAAGTGCTTCGCGACCATGAACATCACCGCCGCCGTGCCGAGTGTGTCGTTGAGCATCAGCAGGTTGAGGATCGCCTGAAGCCACGTGCCGGTGCCGATGTGCGCCACGACTGCACACAGCGCGCAGCAGCTCAGCACGCACAGCCAAGCAGAGCAAAAACTCTTCCACCTTAGGGGCTGGAGGTGCTGTGGCGCCCTACGCATCAGCGAATGCATAGCGCATGCAGAGCGAGCAGCAGCAGTGAGCGCACTGCTCGCTGTGACACTCCCCAGCGGCGCTCGATGCTCATAGCATGCACAGCGCACAGCAGGCACCTGCGGTGCGCTAGCCCACGCCCTGTGGTGGGGGCGGTGGCGTGGCGTCTGCAATGCTGCAGCCACGAGTCCTGCAAATCCTGCACGTAGATCCAGCCCAGCGAATCAGCCAATGAATTTGTTCGACAGGACCGTCATGCATATCGACGCGCGGTCCGCACGCAGGAGCTGTGGGGCCTCATGTCAGCAAGGCCACCGCACAGGCAGCATGCATCCAGGAAGAGGGCCAAAAGTAGGGGGCAGAGGCAGGGAGAGAAGGCAAGGGGGCGCACAGAAGAGGACGACCGCGAGGCTGAGGTAGATGTGGTTGTACCCTGACATCCGGATCTCGTCCGTCATCACCTGTAGCCACCAGCCTTGTCACACCCGCGTGCCAAGCCCTCTCGACATGCAGACAGCTACAATCAGCACCGCTACACATGTCCGCCAGATCATTCATGCGAGCACGTCAATGCCATGCGCGTGTCCCAGGCCATGCCCGCATGCAAGAGCTGCGACGGAGTGCCTGGAGCAGCACGCTACCCTACAAGGACCAAATCACAAATTCACAAATTCACAAGGAGGGGCGGGCCGCATCGAGGGAATCAAACAGGCACGAAGCACACAGCACGTGAGGAGCTCGCACCTGCAGCATCAGCTGCTCCCCCTCGTTGAACTCGTACTCGCCGTTGCAGTCGAGCCCCCGTTCCAGGACGCCCTTGGACAGCGACGGGGCAGCGTCGCCGGCCACGCCGGCCGCGCTGGCAGCGCCGGTCGCCGCGAACGCGATGCCGTTGCCGCCCGTGACAGGGCGTTTCTGGCGCTGCGCGTTGAGCTCGCGGACGCGCTGCGTGCGGGCCTGGTTGAAGACGGTGAGAAAGGGGTAGTGCAGCGCGTTGCTCGCGGCGACCGTCACCGCGAAGCGGTCCCGCCAGTGGCGCACTGCACATGACCTCCATGCATGGGCCTCCGGACATGCAGTGACCCCGGTCCTTATCTCACGCACCATACTTCCGAAAGTTCAGGTATGATATCTGACCCTCACGATCAGATCACATCTGATCGGATGGCAGCCTCAGATGTGCTGCCAGGCGGCCCGCACCGCACTGACATCCGCGCACTCCTCCCCGTGCGCCCTGCATCTGGGGATGGCTGGGCGCACAAGCACGGGGAGGCCTGACCGGCAGATTCCGTGGCTGTGGATCATTGCACGGCCCAGGTTCACTGTTGAACGTGCCCTTTCCTGCTCTAAGACAATTCAGGCCACGAGAGCAACGGTGACCTGGGCTCGCACTGCCTCCGTGACGCTGCGGAGCCAATGCAGGGAGAAGCAGCCCCCGCAATGCATCATTGGCAGCACGTGCCACTTGTGGACTGTAGCTGCTGGAGGGCTGCCGTGGGAGGGTGAGGGGGCGCACAGGGGTTGTTGCTCTGCAACGAGACGGCGGCGCTGACGATGCTGTGGCTCGTGCCGGTGTCCGTCACCAGCATCATTCCCGCGATCGCCCGCACGAACATGACGGCCGCGATCGCGAACCCTGTGAAGAGCTGCAGCGGCGGCCAGATCGTCGTTGCGGCGATGACGGTGACCACCATCGTCGCGAGGGCCATTGACGAGAACTGCGAGAAGACGGTGGAGAGGCGGGTCATCGCCATGAGCACGCTCGGCAGCGCGTTGGTGCCCTCTCGGGTCTTGCCGTCGCTGGAGGGGGAGTCCGGGGAGGAGGCGGCCTCGGCTTTGCTGGGGGCGGCGCTGTGGCGGCCGCTGAGGGCGGCGCGGTGGAAGGAGCGTGAGGCGGTGGCCGTGAGGAGCGCGAGCGCGGCATAGTGGATGGTGTTGGCGATGTTGGTCGCGAGGGAGGTGAGGGTGCCAGATGTTGCGCCCTGCATGCATGGCAGCCATGCGTCGAGTCATGGTACGGGTTGGTGGGGCAAGCTTAGCCGCAGTGGTGTCTGCTGGAGGCAAAGTGCAGATGCGATTATTTCGGGAGCAGAGATGGAGCGCCCGCAGATGGCGCAGGCTGTCTCGCAGCTGGGCAGCTAGCTGGGCTGCAAAGCGACCTCCCGTGTCGGCTGCCACAGCTGAAGCGTGCACTGTGCCCGATGCGAGTTGATATACACACACGAATTGAAAGCTTGTTGACCGCGCCGAGATCATCCCGCTCGAGGAGACAGTGTACACCCCGGTACTTTTCAATCGGCTTGGATGAGTAATATTCACTGCGTGCCTCTCGCAGCGTATGGCTACGAGTAGCTTGGCATGGACCGTCCAAGGACGGGGCGCACCTCGACCAAGGCTCCAATGACAATCGACGCTCCAACGGCCCAGAATATCTTTGACGCCTGCACTTTGCTAGTGTACTGCAAATGTCAATTTGGAGTGCAGCAGCGCCAGTCAGGAATCAGACGATCGTGGTGCTTGAGCTGCAAAGGAAAAGCATGGCTCACCCGGGTCATAGCCTGCTCCAGCTCCTGAAGCACGCAGCGTTGAGCATCTGACAGCTCGTAGTATCCGCAGAGGTCTGCAAGATAATCAGTCGACCTGCACGGCGTGTGCCAATGTTCTGCTATAGAATGCGATGATGCACGCAAGCGCTCAGCATCTTGCAGACAATCAGGAGCCATATCAAGGCTCAATATTCAGACATTTTGTCTCGCATGTTGCTGCCGATCAGCGCCGCTTGCCACGCACCCCTCGTCTGACAGAACGGATTCACGAGCTTGGTCGACCAGCTCCTTCGCCGATGATGACGGAGTTGGGAAGCTGTCACGCCCATTTCCGCTCGGGACATTATCTGCCCATGCGCTTGCGGCGCTGCATGAGATTGTTTGCGAAGGGCGTTGCTGCTTGTGTCGAGTGCTTCCGGCAGACGTAGCCGCGCGCTGTGACCGCAAGCGATTCATCAAGTGCCCCGATCCTTCACTGCTTCAACAGTTTAAAAATGCTATGCACAAAGCTCGCTGCTCATGGACGGGAGAATGAAAGTACAGGCTTCGACAACGCAACGGTGTACATGCTCGGACATCGCAGATGCAAACTGGACATTTTCATGAACGCTGGCTGGTGTAAACTGCATCGAAACAATTCCGTGCATGCTCAAGCACAACGATTTGTCAAGACATTTGCGCGAAGTGTTTGTTTGTTTGCGCACGACACAATGGCGCCGGACACCTGTGAAGGCCAATGGCGATAGCCACCAGATTGAGTGGCAAGCGCCCCGAGTGTCCCACGCAACTGCTGATGCGGTAAAAACATGCAGAGAATGACTCACGGGGATAGATCACCATCCAAGACGCCATCTGCTTGGACGGATGGGCGACAGCGTGTACTCGTCTGCAGAACACAATGTACAACGAGCTCGAGGGACCTCGTCTGCGGGAACACTTGCGCGGTTCTTCCGGCACGCGAGTTTCGGAAGGTGCAGCAACCCGTGCCACAGCCTGTGTCTGGACAAGCGTTTCCGATGCTGTCATACCAATCAGTTATCAGCATCAGGACCCAGTGTAAGGTCTGGATGAACTGCCCTGCAACGCAACCACGCCAAGCATCGGCCTGAGCCATCCTTCCGTCCCGGAAGACATTGTGTTGTTACGCATCCTCACACGAATTCAGTCTGCACTGCTAAGATGGCCCTGGAATTGGCCCATTGCAAATCCATGGTCATGCAGACTGATGTGCCTGCGGGTGGCTGCCGAGGAGACGGTGTTCTCACTGGACAGGCAATGCATTGCGAACACTCTTCAACTCGCTCGTGCTGATAGCGGCACAAGCAGCGCTCCGGTGTCTCCTTAACCAGCCGCCTTTACACCTTAACCTGCAGATTGCCCGTGGCAGCAGGGAGCAATCGGCACTGGCTACCTCGCTGATGAACATCCCAACCGTGCATACAACCGGATTTGTTGCAACACACGGGCAATCACAGTACCTCCAGGCTGCCATGCGTGATCCCTTCGAGCCCCTCTGCCACGTGGTGGCACGCCACTGCTGTGCTGCTGGTGTAGCGGACGGGCCTTCGATATGGGATTGGGCCCCCCCTCTTCTTCTGTGCCCGGCTGCAGGCGGGCACTGTCATGTGACGAGGCCGCGCTGCGGCATGCATGCGGTCGGGGGAAAATGTAAGAGTGTGCGGCTGTGTAGAGCCTATGAATGCTTTTGTCCGCGTGTGTGCATGCGTGCGGGAGCCAGCAAGCGGGACAGGGCACGTTTTCGTGTCGATGGGCAGAACGCTGGTGATGGTGGAGATATGGCTGCACCGGCAGCGTGACAACGACTCACTTCAGAGGAGCACATTTCATTGCAGGAACCATGCACATGACGCTGGTATGCACACTGCACACGCAAGCGAGCGCCGCGTTGGCTGACGGCGCGCCGTTAGCCCACGCCGGACAGCACGTACTGCTCAGCTGAGGGTCAGGCGTCTGGGGAGTGTCCAGCCATGTGTCGGCAAGCGGTGACCAGGGTGGCGAATCGGTTCGGACCGAAACCAGCGCGGCCATCTCTGCAGGGCTGCGACGATTCCAGGACTCCGCAACGCCTGGGAAAACTGGAACGGCATCCCCTTGCATCGATGTCTCAAGCGTGCGTGGTATTGGCCTTATGCTTGACGGTGAGAAAGTTGGGGCTACGTGTTATCATGACTCCCGCCCACGGGAGTGTGCGTTCGCCGGCTTGCGGCACCTGTCACCACACATCGCGCATGCGCCCCGTCTCTACAACGTCTCTGCAGCAGCGGCCGCTACTGTCAACACTGTTAGCCAATGGAGTGGCTGCCGCCGCGGCATAGCCAGCCCTAACACCTCTCCTCCAGACAAGCGGTTGTCGGACGGTGCCCGACATTCATACACCCATAACTTTCACTCCCGGCCGCGAACCGGAGGCACGCCACCATGCATGCAGAAGCATCACTCCAGGAACATGCATTCGGAACGCCCGCTCATGCCCTCCCCGCCCTCAACGCCACAGCATCGTGAGGATCCAGCACCTGCTGATTCCCACCAGCGGCACCCGACTAGTATCTGCGGCGGCGGCAGCGCGGCACATGCATGACAGCGCGGCACATGCATGACAGCGCGGCACATGCATGACTTCACACGTGCACGCATGCGCTGCTGTCGGCGCTGCCGACGTCGGCGGCATCAGTTGTTCTCAGGCCGGCCGGACGGCCAGGTGAGGTCCTTCACGGGCTCAAGGATGGCGTCGATGGCGCGGAGGCAGTCCTGCAGGTCGTCGGAGAGGGGGGCGGCGAGGGCGCGGTTGACGGTGGCGACGTTGCGGCGGACCATGTCGCGCGTCGCCATGCCCACCAGCGTCGTCGATATGCGCTCCTCCTGCACGCCGGCGATTCTGAAGGTGCGTGTGGGTGTCAGCCGGTGGGCAAGTGCATGGGTTTGCATGGTGGTAGTGTTGGGCGGCTGCTTGTTCTGCTTGAGGTGCTGGGTTTGGCTTCGGCGTGATGTGGTGTTGTCTCTGATCTTGTGCTGCACACTGTCGCTACAGCCCTGGCTGCAGATGACAGACTTTCTCTCTTCAATTCGAAAGAAATCCTCAAAACATGCGCATGCGGTGCTGGCTCTGATAAAGGCGGAGAGGAGGAATCCGAAGAGCACTAGGCGTTCATCTAGGCGTAGCAATAGTTTGACACTCAATGCCACCTTTTATATCCTCGATCCAATGTCAGCAGGAGGGATGGTGGCAGCATGGTCCCTGTCTGAGTCCATGTCGCACGCAACAGAACTGATGGTGATGGCGTGCACACATGCATCCTCATGCATCCTCATGCATCCTCATGCATCCTCATGCATCCTCATGCATCCTCATGCATCGGCCAGGCCCCGCAGCCACGGCACCCCGCACCACCAGCCTGCAATGCAATTCGAGTTCCCGTTGCATACCCACGGCCACGCACGCAGCAGTGTAAACCGCAACACACGCAGAAGCAGTAGCCGGCCCGGCGGACTGAGCCATCAGCGGTTTCGCTGCTTTTGAATGCAATCCCTGGCAGTATACGTTGCGGTGGTGTGCCATGCAGCAGCCCGCGCCCTTGAGCTTTGCGCAGACGTGTGTCAGCGGCGCCCATGCTGCGTGCTGCGCACCTGCATCGCCCACATCAGCGCGAGCTCCGAGATATCGTGGCCGTGCGCCGCCGCGGCCTCCGCCGCCTTGCGTGCCGCCGCCTTGAGCTCCGGCGGCGCCGGGTGCCACTCGGGGGGCCCCCCGGCGGTGAGCAGGCCCATGGACAGCGTGCTCGCGTTGATGACCCCCACCCCCGCGCGCTGCAGCTCTGGCAGCAGAGTCAGCAGGCTGCGGTCGTTGAGGGAGTAGTGGCAGTACGAGAGGGCGACGTCGAGGGTGCCGGGGGGCAGCCG
Organism: Ulva prolifera; assembly: GCA_023078555.1. NCBI lineage: Eukaryota > Viridiplantae > Chlorophyta > Ulvophyceae > Ulvales > Ulvaceae > Ulva > Ulva prolifera. The sequence continues at coordinate 2,069,711 of CM041201.1, read as the reverse complement.
CGCGAGGGCGGTGCGGTAGATCTTGAGGGGCAGGCCGGTGACACCGATGTGGCGCGCGCGGCCGGTCGCCTTGAGCTTGAGTAACGCCGGGACCGTCTCGTTCACGATCTGCATGCATGCGGCGATTCCGCCGGAGCTGTGCGGATGCGGCTGCGCGTTGCGCACACCCACGAAGCCGAGCTGCGGCGGCGTGCCAGGTCAGCCTGGAGTTGTGGCTGCCGAGGGTGGCTGTGTGGACTGTAGATGCCCACAGCAACATCACCAGCAGGCACAGTCGGCGCGATCGGCGCACACATGCCGGTCCGCTGTCAGCGTGAAAACGGCCGTGTATCGCGAGGTCGCCACGCCTCCACTGCAGCCACCGCAGTGTATTGCGCACATCGCGTGTTGTGTTGCCCTGCGCATGAGCGTTGCCCTGAGCTCAGGAGGCGGGTGGGAGGACTCAGGCAACCCGCACGCATGCATGCTGTGGCCACAGGGACAGCAGGCTCTCGTGAGCGTGGTCACGCGTCGCCGCTTCGCACCTGGTCGAGATCGCCGAACTCAATGTCGTGGCACTGCAGGATGTCGACGTAGTGGAGGCCGAGGCGGCCTAGGCTCGCGTCGAACTCGCGCGTGACGCGCTCCGCGCTGAAGTCGAACTCCTCCGCGCCGTAGCGGCCGACCTTGGTGGCGACGATGATCTCGTTGCGCGGCAGCGCCGCCAGCGCGCGGCCGAGGACGGTCTCCGAGCGCGTGGTGCCGTAGAAGGGCGACGTGTCGAAAAAGTTGATGCCGAGCTTGAATGCCTCGTGCACCGCCGCCACGCCCTCGTCTTCGTCGATATCCTGCACGCCAAACACGTCAGCAGCGCGGAGTGGATCGGGGGGGCATGGACCCAGGCGACAGTCGACACTATGCACCTACCATCCCCGGCGGGGGCGTGGTTGCATGGAACTGGCTGCCGGGGCTGCCTGGTTGCGACAATGAGATACCGCGCGGCTGCGCGGTGACCTCTAGAGTACACATCTTCACTCTGCTGAACGCATGCATGTAGCGAAACAGGGAGGGGGTCGAGGTGCATGTGGTGCGTACGTGCCGGCTTATGCAATGCAGACTCCACACCGGCAGCTGCAATTCATGCATCGCATGTGCTTCGTGCCGACTGCTTCAGGGCACTGTGGCAGACAAAGGTGGGCTCCGCCATTGCACCTCCGCCATTGCACCACCGTCACCGATGATCAACACCGTCAGGGCATCAGCCTCCTCCCTTCTGCTGCATCTGCCACAACGCACGGGCTGTGGAAAACAGCCTCCGAGGTTATGTCCTTGTAACACAATGCATGCGACCTCGGCTGAAGATGTGGCCGCCCGCACATCGGCGTGGGCCAGAGGGGCCACGCCTAGGGTGCCGTGGCCACGAGCGTCGCGGCCCCGGACACAGACCTCAACACTGTGGCCGGGTCGGTGTGGCAGAGCCTGGCGGGTAATCAATGTGTATCAAGTAATCCATGTTTACTCGAGACCACTGTTGTAGGCAGGTGCTGACTTCAGCGACTCGTGTCGGGCGGAGAGAATGTGGCAGAGGCGACCGGGCGGGTAGCACTGCGGAAACGGCAAGCATCGCACGAATACCACCACAAACCCAGCCCACCCCACGCATCAATGCTACAGAGAGTGCATATGCACGTGCATGCGACACTTGAACTCCACCACCCCGCCCGGCCGCACAACATGCATGAGGCACTGAAGAATCACTGTGATTCGGGAACCGCATTTTCTTGTTTGCCCGGATCCCATGGCCACTGGTGTGACCATGCACAAACCGAGCCCATTCAGTGATGATGAGTGACAACTGATGTGGGTCGCTGGTGCTGCTTCAACATGCTGGGTCAGGGGCCACCATCCTTAATGATCCTTTCAGGCAGTACCCGCCGCGTGCGTGTGGCCAGTGTGTCCAGCCAGGCCTGGCGCAGCGAGCAATGCATGCACGGTCGTGGCAGCGTACGCAGTGGCGGTGACACCTGTGTTGGGTCGCTTTGCAGCATTTTCAGGGATGCCACCCCCAAAATAGACCTGGATATTCGGAATTGTTTTATGTGATCGGGCCCGATGACCCAGCACTCGCTGACACACTGGGTCATGGTCCGTTGTGCAGGGAGCTCTGCAGCAGGTCCATGTCACACATGCGTGTGGACACAATCGGCTGCATGCCGCAAGAGTCCGTGTGAGCGGGCGGAGGGGGGGAGCGATTTGCAGATGGCTCAGCTTGTCAGCATAAAAGGCTGGGCAATTTACACATATCGGGCCATTGTATGGCAGAGCAACTACACAAACAGCCACAAATCAGCATAACAGGCTGGAGTTTGCAGTTGTGAGTGGCGTTGCATGCCGTGGCTTGCTAGTTGAGCTGCATTCATGCGTACTTGCCATCTTCAGCGCCACTGCGGCAGCAGCAGTGGCTTGCATGCGGCAGAAGCTCTCTACGGCCACGGCCTCCAACGCACTGGTAGCCTCGGCCATGCAGCCATACTGCTTTGCATGCATCGGCACACCGAGCAGGCACACGCCCTGGAGAGCTCTAAAGTGCAGCACGCATGCATGTATGTGTGCGCGCCTGTCCCGGGGCAGCACGTGCCGGTTCATGGGGATGTGGGATAAGCGCATCCCCACACCATGCAGGGGTGGCGCAGTGCAGCGGACAGTGTGTGGATGCAGTGCTAGCGTCATCGTGCAATAGTGGCTTGGGAGGCACCTGGAAAACTCCACCAAGCGGTGAGGCTCCGAACCCTAGGACTGAGACCTTCAGCCCGGTAGAGCCGAGACTTCTACGCAGCATAGGCGCCTCCATCGATGCTCTGGCGGGGAAGCAGATGATGGCGGGGACGTGCGGTGAGGGGCAGGTGGAGCTGGATGGCTATTGTTTGGGCTCGCGGCTGGCTGAGCGCGGCAGGTATCACAGGGCCAGGACCACGCAATTCTGTCGCTGAAAAGCTCAGTTTGTAAATTTCTACAGACTCAAACACTCAAGAGCCTTTTTGCTAACACGGTTGCAGTGGTGCAGGCCTTCACGTCAGCCAGGTACAGCTGGAGCGAGGGAGTGGCTGCACTGATCTATCCGTACGCCGAAGCTCGCAATGACACGTTTCGTCTACTGCGGGAGACATGTTGTTTTTCCGCATGCTCGCGGCACGTTTTCCCTCGGAGAATTGTCTCGGCCATCTCCGTCCTCGGCCAGTTCGGCAACTCGAGCCATGCATTGCTGATAATCACACGTGCCGAATCAGCAATGCAGCAAAACGAACGTTCATGTGAGTTTTGAAGGATTCTCGCATCTTGAATGTGCATGATGCGTGGCCACCCCAAAGGAACTAGGACATGCGTGCATCAACAGGCACCGCGCTCGTGCGTTGTGCCCCGTTCCCACGGCAAGCCCGAAGTCGCTCTTCACGCTACAGGCGCTGCATAGTTACTGCCTATGATACATCGATTGAGCGTCTATTCTGCTTTGGATCGGGATTCTGCGTGGCTGATCTGTGCAGAACGCTTGGGAGCGAGTGCCCTGTTGCTGTCACAAGCCGGTCACCAGACTCTTTGCCATCCTCTTGCCAGCAAGTGGTACAATTCGATGGACTAGACCACCCAGTCAGGTAATATCCCAAAGCTATCGTTCACATAACAGGACATACACGCAGCTCCGGCTTGCGCATCACCGTGCACTGCTGGTGTGGCACCAGGTGGCAATCGGTTGACGCCCTGCAGCAACAGGACACTGATCCGATCTTCAAGCCATGTTCTCGTTAGTGTACCTCCCGACATCGAAGGCCTGTGCGATCAGGTGTGCAGTTTCCTTGGCGTTCTCAACCCAAGCCACAGCTTCAGGGATGTGGAGCTGGTCGCCACCAGACCTGGTGCATCAGTGCAGGTCCTGCCAGTCCATGCGGAGGACATCATACAAGGGAACTGTACTTGGCTGGGCTACTTGAGCTCAACTGCTGTGTACGGAGACTGGCAAGGGCAGGAGGTGGACGAGGAGTACGCACTCTGCAACGCCATTCCCCGATCAGCAGTCATGCACACGCTTGGGTGTAATTGATTCATAACCATCAACGGGAAGGCCTGAGTCGTCTACCTGGTCGCAGGACGCCTTTGCTGGCCACCTCTCCAAAGCTTCAAGCTCGAATGGCAGCAGAGCAGCAATGGCTTCAGTTGTACAGAGACCATGGTATACCCGTTCACATCTTTCGCCTTGGAGGTGCGCATCACACTGTAATCCCTGCCAGACATCGCAGCATGCTTAACTGTAGCAAGCTCCTGCGCTGCTTGACGCAGAGCAGCGGAATTGCATGGAGTTGTCGTAGCAGTAGTGTGTGGCTTGTTTGTGCTCAGCCTGTACGTTCAGACGCTGCCATACGTGGCAGCTTCCTGGGACCAAGCGGCTCCTGAGTGAAGGCCTGCGACGCTGCAGGGATCTATGGGCCAGGCAGGAGTCTTCTGAATGCAGTCCGGAAGGAGGTGCAGGTGACGATCACACGTGCCTGCCCTGTTCCTTGTCATAGTGATAGATCCACTGAACGCCTTGACTCCGCACGCCCACGTTCCTGATGTCGCCAGTCACAACAGTCTCCTGGCGCGGCTGCATGTCGTTGTACCATTCTCCAACCACAAGAAACCGCTCGCATTCACCGAAAAGACTGCGCCATCTTGAATCGAAACCTACAAACGTAGACAAGCGCTCGTGTGCTGCTTGTTTTCTGAGGTTCCCTGAGATCGCCCAGCCTTGAGCAGCATGTGCCAGCGTCTGCATGATGCAATGTTGTTTCAAAACCGCAGACAGCTGCTGCAGGGCGAAGGTAGCAGCAGGCAGCGGAGGCGCGCAAAGCAGGCCACCACCGCGAGAGTGAACGTCTCAGACGTCACCCAGGCATGTCCCAGAACCTCATGCTCCCCCTTGCCAGCCCTGCACACATCAGCCCGCCCGCCATGAACAGCGCAGCATGCTGTGCCTTGCGGTCAAGCGCAACCGTGCCACACGCAGTGGCCACAGGGCCCGCGCGCAAGTGCAGCTGTGTGTTCATGCCAGCCTCCCCCCCCCCACTGTGTGCCCTACGCCCGCAGACCCTGGGTGATGCCTGCTATGTACTGTCGCCGTGCCTCCTCCCGAGCGTTCTCTGACTGCATTTTGCGAAGCTGAGCCGACAGGCCTTACCATGTGGACGTATTGAGCACCTGCGTGTAGCCGGTGACATGTAAGCTGCTACCTGCTCCACAGGGCGGGCTCATGTGTGGTTGGGTGCAGGCACTGCTGCTCTCGATGGCCAGCCCGACCCCTGGGGAGGTGTTCAACCTCGTCGACGACGACTGCACCGGCCGCGCCACCGCAATGGCCCACGCCACACACCTCCTCGGAATCACAAACTCAAGCGCAGCTCGCAGTGCTCCCCCTGCACCACCGTCCCGCACCGCTGTAGCCGCCGGCCCCCCGGCGACACAGGCGAGCGGACCACCTGTGGACACGGTGGGTGAGGGGCAGCCGGGGGCCGGTGCGGGCGGCGGTGCTGCGGGTGGGAGCGGCCGGGGGGAGAAGCGCGTGAGCAATGCAAAGGCGAAGCGGGTGCTGGGGTGGGAGCTGGCGTATCCAAGCTACAGGGAGGGGCTGGCCGCGATCGCCGCGCAGGAGGCGTGACACAGCCCCTGTTGATATCTTATATATTTTTTGTTCTACTCGGGGGCGGGGGCCTGGTGAGTGAGAGCGATGACAATCTGGCGTGCCCCGAGAGTCTGGGGCGAGGTTGCGTGGCAGGTACACAAACAGAGCTGGGTCGGGCACTGCATGGCGTCGGCGTGTAGCTACCTAGGCCTTTTCAGTTCGGATTGCCATTTCAAATGCTCGATCAGTGCTTTGTACAAGGTAGCGCTGACTGCTCGCGAGCATGGGTGGTGGGGTGTGTAGCTGCAATCGTGTCCTCACACTCGCCGGCGGAGCCTCGGCAGGGTTGCTGGGGCTGGTGCGGGTAGGCACGCAGATGTGCAGGGTCTGCATGTGTAGGGTATACGAGCCATGGATCTGCCCCATCGGACGTGGTCTTCATGGGGATCAATGTAGTCATGCCAAACTGATCATGAACATTTGTGGGCCGCGTGATTGATGTCAGGACATGCACTTGTCCGCTTGGAATGCGGGCGGCGTCAGAATCGGTGCTTGGAGACTGCAGCTTGCTATCCAGTCGGCCATGTTGATTCAACATTTGTTCCGATGTCGTTCCAAAATTTCAGCCTGTTGCGTCAGTCTACACCTGATGAGCTTACTCTCTTGCTCATAAACGACACTCACCACAGCTTGGTGGCTGCTGTGTGCCTGCATATTGTCCACGGGAAGGCAGCAAGGGTGCAGTCGCAGCGCTACACCGACCCATATTCCCACACAAATTCCGATTACACCATGGCATAATTTTGTCCGTGCGCGGATTGACTCCACAGTCCATATCGTGAACATCCCACAATCCAAGTATGACGCTTGCACAGGCCATTGTACACCCAACGCCGCCTGTCGGCAGCGATCAGACATTCCACATGAGACCAGCGCCGCCAACTCAGCGCCCATCTCTCTCATGATGACGCCGTGGCGCGCCACCGACCCAAACTCTTCCAGGCTGCCTGCTTGTGCCATGGCAAGGCACTGCCCCAAGCTGCATCCAGAAGGAGCAGCCACCAGATTTCCATAATGACCAGTGCTCCACAGTCACGCCCAGGGCGACCTCAGTTAACACAAGAGGGCCGCCAAATCCGCCACACTAGTAGTCAAGCCCCCACTGAGCTCAGAATGTGTTCCTGGCACCCATGCATGATGGCCAAACTTGTAAGCACCGACTCGGACAGTCGCCACCTGCTGCATCGCTCCGCCCAATGCATCTGCCCCATGCATAGTGTGACACTCCCTCACAGAAGCACCACCTGCCCTTGCACGGGGTCGTCCGTGACACAAGACCAGTGCGCGGAATCGGTGTACGTGTGGCGGGCGGCCGCGGTCACGGCGGCGCAGGTCACGGCGGCGGCCGCGTACCCGCCTCCTTTACACTCTTCGCCTCGGCAAACAGCTGCAGGATCTGAGACTGCAGCTGCGACGCGCTCGCGCTGCTGCGCGGCCTCGCCTCGGCCGGGGCCGAGCCCACCTGCGGCAGCCGATCTGCCGCGGCAGACCACGACGCCAGGCCGGGCCGCGAGCCGCGCCGCAGCGACGCGGCGCCCCCGCTGGCGGCGGGCGCCATGCCCGAGTCGATCGCGGCGCGTTTGATCATCAGCAGCTGGTCGATGCCGTGGCTCGGGCTCTGGCTGATGCTGCTGCTGCCGCTGCAGCTGCTGCTGCCGCTGCTGTGTGCGTCCTGCTGTGCTTGCTGCGCCTGCTTCACCATCGCCAGGAGGTTGCCCGCTGCCGCGTTGCCGCGCTCCACCGATGCCTCTGCATTGCATGTGCCAGTCTCCTGCCGGCATGAACACCTCACAGCAAATACGACCTTCTCACCGACAACCATGCTCATGCTCTGGTCAATTACGAGCAGGCGTAACTCTGCGGCTGGACTGCATGTAATTCGCATTCCAGGACATTGGCCACAACACCCGCCTCCTCCCCCCTGCGCATGCATATGTACACTGATGAGCTCCACCTGTGCCCGCTGCTGCCGACGCGCCACGCTCCTGCTGCCTTCCTGCACGGTCAGGCTGCATGCTAGCCACGCTGCTGGCCACGCTGAGATCGCTGAGGCGGCGGGACACGCCCGCCCCGGCCGTCGCGCCGCTCCCCTGCACCCGGCGGCTCCGCCGCATACTGAACCCTCCCCACCACCGACGCGGCGCCTCATGCGGGCCGTCCGCCCCCGCCTCTGCGGCTCCAACATCGCAGTGCACCACTGCTGACACGCCGCCGGCCACGGCCGCACGTAAGGAGCGCGCATGCAGTGTGCCCGAAGCCGCCTCGGTGTCCATGGCGGCGCTGCTCATGCGTGCGACAGGCAGGCCCAGGGACGCCGAGGGGCTGTATGGTGTGATGGTCGATGCGGCGGGTGCTGCAGCGTCGAGGTGGCGAGGAGGCGGGGCGCCCATGCTGACGCGTATCTGCTGACTGGGCTCCTGCTGCGTTTGAGCAGCCGGGCCGTGCGCTGTTGGGCAGCCGGAGTGCTGCTTCGAGGGGCCTGCGGCCGGGGGAGAAGTGTCACCTACAGGCAGCAGGCCCTGCGGTCGCGCGTTGCGACAGCCGGACACAGCTCAAAAGACCCTGGAGATAAATGATATTCTGAAGCTTGCACCGCAAACAGGTCCTTACACAAGCAGACTCAGAGTCACTGCCTGTCCCCAACGTGGGCAAAAGCTGGCATTCGCGAGCGTGGCTGCAGCTTCACCAGAATTGACTTGCTGCGCACGGCGCCGGCGTCTGTGGCGCACCAGGACACCATCCGATGGACCACAGGGTGCACCACGCAGCCGGCCGGCGCCACCCGCATGCGGAACATGCACGCACCACACATTCAGCCCCGAGTCCCACACACCGCCCGCCTGACAGATAGATACAGCAAAGTACTCTCTCCACCAAACATTCTGAACATGCATGCACCCCATGCATGTCCGCCGCAGGGCGGGCGCGCACCCTCGGGGCTCGGCAGGTACTCGGGGAAGAGCTCGAGGATGGCGTCGAGGGCGGCGCCGGGCAGGCGGGCGCACTTGCAGAAGCTGCGGGCGACGACGGCCTCCGCCGACGGCACCTGCAGGATGCACGCCTCCGCCCCGAAGTAGTCCCCGTCCGTGTACGCCCCCGTGACGGTGTACAGCGCCGGCGGCACGCCCGGCAGCAGCGCATCTGGCCGCACGTCAGCCTCCTGCACCACGCTCCGCATCGCGCCGGTCTGTTGTCACGCCGAAACTGCTATCACACCGGGCCACGGGTGAGAAACTGCGCCGCTTGGAGAGACGGACGGGCTTCTGTCTTATCAGGTTTGTCACAAGCGGTTGAGGGGCAGCGGTGGGCGGCTGACGCGCCCGCGCTCTGCGGTGGAAGGGCCGGAGGCTGCAGGCGCTGTTCTCTGTGTCGCTTGTTGGGGTCGCGACCACACCTGACACACCCTGCCTTGCGGCGTCAATAATCATCTGACATCAGTGGTATACTACCTCGGCCAAACCTCAGCCAGGGGCCACACAGAGCAGAATAGTGATGCCGGAGTGAGGTGGTGGGGCCGCACGTGGGAGCTGCGGCCAAGGGTGCCATGCGCGAAGCTGCCGGGGCCGCGGCCGTTGAGGTGTGCGACGCGGGCCGCCGTGACGCAGTCATCAAACTCCACCGCGTCGTGCGGCACGACGCGGGCGAGGGTGCCGTAGCTCACAAAGAACATGCTGTCACACATCTCGCCCTGCACACACACGCTACGCGGCGTCAGGGGTGCCATCCAAGGCCCATCGGCGCGCCTGGAAACGACCTGACAAGCGGTGTTCTCTTCTCACGGGGACACTGGTTACGGGCCTTGATCAGAAGTGCTAATGTGCTAATTGATTGATTGAGGCTGTGGGCTCTCTTTTGAGGCTGTGGGCTCGTCCCGTGCCCGGCTCCCAATCGCGCCGTCGGCGCACGGCCCTGGCAGCACCTGGACCAGCTCCCGAAACACGCAGAAATCCTGTTCCCGGCTGGTCTGCAGCAGCAAGACACCAGCCGCACAGCCACAATGCCGCGTTGTCTATTCTGGTGTTCCTGACATGCAATGATGCCTCGTGCTCATGCGACGCCCCAGCGGCGCGACACGGGCACAGGGGCAGCCAGGGGCGCACCGCAGACACGAGGAGCTCCGCCGGCGGCACGACGAGAGTGTCGAGCACCTGCACGACGTGCAGCATGAACGCCGTCGACTTCTCCGCGAAGAAGGGCATGCTCTGCAGCAGGTCGTGGTACATCGAGAGCAGCACGTCCTCCCGCAGCTCCGGCGACAGCCGTTCCAGGCAGCGCTCCTCCGCGGTGAGGAGGTCCTGCGCGGCCACGTGCGCGTAGTAGGCGCGCACGCGGCCCTGCAGCTGTGGCGAGAAGCGGTGCGCGCGCACAAACGTGTCCGCCGCCTGCACGCACGCATGCGGGGGTGGCGTACATGTGAGCGACCTCAGGGTGCGGCGATGTTGGTGTGGGAGCACGAGCAGGGTGGAGCGCCGCGGCGAGATGTGCATGCATGGATGAGGGATGTACGGTGTGGCCGTCTACGTACGCGGATGATGGCAATGCGGTGTTCGTCACGTGTTTGACACGGTCAGGCTGTGATGCAGGGCACTGCGCCCCGTGGCGTCGTGTTGGTGCTCACGTCGGGATGCGGCAGCACAGCCCCGCCTGCCGCCCCGGTGGGCCCTGCACAGCTCCCAGCAGCGGCTCTGCCCCTCCGGGGTGCGTTTTGCAGGAGCATCCGCAGCGAATTTTGCAGTTCGGACCCGCGGGCCCCTCCGGCGCGCCGATGGCGGTGGCGCACCTGATTGATGCCGGCGACCTTGTTCGCGTGCGAGTTGATGAGCTTCACCGCCGACGCGAAGGAACTGACAAAGTAGGAGAAGATCGTGAGGCCGAGGACCATGGCGAGGCACGCGACCCAGACCTCGTGCCGCGTGCGCGCCGTCACGTCCCCGAACCCTGCGCGCACCACACCAGTGTTGGGTCGCTTTGCAGCATTTCTAGGGCTGCCATCCTGGAATAAAACCCACGGAGCCGCTTGGCATTCCGGTTCTACGTGAACGGGCCCAACGAGGTAGCACTGCAACACATGTACAGCCGCTTGGCCGCGTGCATCACACTGCCGAGCCATTTGCCGCTGCAGCGGCTCAAGCGCACGCCACGACATACAAAAGGCCCGCAGCTGCCGCATACAATCTGCCTGCGACACAGCCCGGCACAGCCCATCCCGGCGCAGCATGCGAGCCAGCGGCCGGGCCCCCTCCTCCCGGCGTCGTCACGGCGGGGCCAGCGCAGAGAAGGGGCCAGGATGGACGGGGAGGGTCCCAAGCAGCGGTGGGGGCACAGGAGGGCGGCCGCACGGGACGGCCACTCGGCATGCATGTTGCCATTGGCATTCTACATGGGGCCCGCACCGGTCGTGGTGAGTGTGGCGAGAGCCCAGTACATAGACACCAGATACCTGCACAGCAGCAGCAGCACATCAGCAGCCAATTTTGTGTTTGGTGACGGCTGTAACGGGACGAGATCCCAAAGCCCCCCCCCTGGGACCACCGATTCGTGTGCTGGGAATCCGAGACCCGCAACATCAGCTGGACCGGCGGCATGGTGCTACATATTTCTCATTCGCCCAGCTGGCTGCTTGATCTCTGCAACCCATTGCGCTGCACAGAGCCTGTGACCTCGAGCCACACCCGCCAGCCCCACCATGCCCATCCACCAGCGCTGCCACCATCTGACGGCAGAAAGCACATGCCCCCCCACGCGGAACGTACTCCCCCCAGACAAGGTGATGATACAGCAGTGCCAGCAGGCCGGCATCCGCGCGCTGACGCAACACACCTGACAGCGCTGCTGGCGCTCTGCAGCTGGTACGCCTCAAGCCACGTCTCCTCCTCCCCCCACGAGTGCACGTAGCCCTCCACTGGAGCCCCCACTGTGGCTGCAGCGGCGCCCGCGCTGCCCCCACCCGCCGCGCCGGCGGCGCCGCCCATGCGGCGGGCGGCCACCCAGTGGAATGTGCAGGCCAGCATGTGCAGGATGAGCAGCGCGAGGCCGACTGTGCGCAGCAGCGACCACAGCGCGCGGCCGAGCGTGCCGCGCAGGCAGCGCAGCACGCTGTTTGGCCGCCACAGCCGCAGCAGCCGCAGCAGCTTGCACACCCTGCAGGCGGGCCCGAGGCTGTTGCGTCCACGTCCGGCGCGGATGCTGCTGGGTCTGCGCTGCGAGGGTGCGGTGGCACCACGACCGCGGGGGGCGTTGTCGCGCCGTCAATGGGAGCCTCCGCCGCAGCTCGTTGCGGCCCCATTGTTGACTGAGAAGACAAAACAAGACGAGGAAAACCGCATGACAGGACAGGCACATTATGATACACCAGAACATGTCACCGTAGCTCTGGTTTGTTGTCAATGTCCTGTGGACATCGCAACGCTGTCATGCATACCTATGTAAAGTAAAAGTAAAGTAAATCTGAATTAACTGAGCCGTATCCTATTGGACATTAACAACTCCGAATGAATGGGACCACATATGCCGAAGGGGTAAACCACCTGGAAACCCCCCTCAGACGACCGTACGCAACTCACAGGGCCGCCTCCTGTGCTAAGCGAGGTGGTCACGTACGGCCGTTTCGATTCCCCAAAGCGCACGCAGAATCGAACCCACGACCTCCTGAAACGGAGGGGGTAGCTTGTAACCCATCCTCAACCCATTGGACCCATGTACTGTGGCACGAACACTGGTGGCATAGGGGCCGGCTGTGGGCCATGAGGAGGGGGGTCGTGCCTCATGAGTCGGATCAGCCTGATGATGGCACTGTCAGATGACGAGGAGCCAGCATAAAACAGGTCCACGTAGTGGAACGGGACCGCGGCGAGCACGTCCAGCAGGAGCCTGCTCTGGGCGTACGAGGCCATGATGTGGCGCCGGCAGGCGACCTCATTGCCATCGCCATCTGCGTACGCCTTCCTGAATTGTGTCGGTGGGTCAGGGCAGTGATAGGCCCGAGGCTCATGACCACAGGTTGAAAACAAGTGCACTCGATTGCGCATGAGCGCACAAACCTGCTGCACATTTGCAATCGATCGATGAACTTTCAAGCAGCTTTGCAATGTTGCTATATGTGCCAGTGCTTGGGCGCTGTTAGCTATGGGCAACCAGCAGCGCTGGCTAATGGCAAATGAGGTGGGAGGCCGGGAAGTGGCGTTGTGTGGCTTGGGTGCCTTGGCATTACTCTGACATGGGTGACGTCTGTGGTGTGGCTTTTTTCAGGAGCTGCGATGCTACCTGCTGCACCAAAGTTGTTGTCGAGTTGTAGCACAAGAGCCGCGAGGCTATGATTGCTGACCAGTGGCCTCTGCCACGTTCTGTGACAAGAACATGGACATAGTCTACATGGTAATTGTGATGTATAATGCGATGGAATGCTTGGGAGCACAGAGCGAGACATGCTGTGCCAACCGATGCTCAGACCAACGGCACTGCAGATGGAAAGCATCAGGGATCACGACACATCAGGAGGTATGAGAACATTCGCGACCCGACTTCCGGAAATGCGAAGCACTGTGTGCAAGTTGTTTCCACTATGCCAGGGGCGGCCTGGAGAGAGGAGGCAGGCAAGCACCGTGTCTCCATGAACATTTCCCAGAGCCAAGAAAGGTCGAGCAAGACGCCAGTGATGAAGAAGCCATCCGAGAACAGGCCGTTGACGTCGAGGTCCACGAAGGAGATGGTGTAGGGCATGTAGATCGCAGTGATCAGGAGTGAGATGCAAAGAACAGCGTCCCAGACACGCCTGATGGTGCTGTCGGGCAGGCGATCTTCATGCAGCACATCGAAGAACACTCTTCGAAGGGTTGCTGGCACTGGCCTGAGCCTGCACATCGCACCGTGTCCTTGTTGCACATGTATGACTGCGGCTTTGACAGTCAGCACTGTCACAGCCGAAAGAGCCTTGCCTGTGTGCCGAGCAACTATGAGATATGCTGCGACATTGGCACCCTTGCAGATGCCCTGTGAGCTCAGATAGATGATCACCGCCACTCCGTTGACTTGCAAGGTCTACCGATCGCTGAGCACCTCTTTGTGGTGAGACAGTCGCTTGCATGCGCCTCTGCCAAGCATACATCGGCTACATGTACCAAGCCATCAGGGATAGGGATCGCACAATGAAAAAGAATTACTTTCACTCGAACACCTGCGGTCCTGTGGCTGCCGCGCAATCACGTTGCTGCCAATGCTGGCATCGCTGTCCTCTCGAGTCGCTGTGGAAGAATCGTTGACAGGCATGCTTTGAATGAAGGACATCTGCAGATGGGAGCTCACAGCAGACATCGACATGTTAGTTAGTTTGTTACTGGTAGATCCTGCACGTAAGGTTGATACGCTGTGTTGGAGCTTCAGCGTGCCTGGATTCAGGCTAACGCTTCCTCTCGCGACGGTCGACGACAGAGGGCCCAGTATGCGGCGAGATCCGGTCCCGTCCGATTGAGCTGAAGGCATGATAGGACGTGATTCAAACTGTATGGGGCTAGTGCTTGCGGGTTCATCAAGAATGCCTCCGACCGTTGAAACGACTTGGTCTGTGCCTGACGAATTCATCACGCCGGTGACCGGCATCATGCAGCGGAGATCATTTCGAAAATTTCAGTTTTATCGGAACTTCTACAGAATTCCGCAAGCCCTGACTGGGGCAAGTCGTTTGGGGGCAAAGAGAGTGAATCCCGTCGCAAGCGCTCGCCACATGACTCCCAACATCACAGACAGCGCGCTGCAGCGGTCAGCAAACTATCGCTGAAATAGACGTAAAGCAGTGTAGTAGGATAACGCCGTGCCGGAACACAGTCACCGTCAGTGGCGCCTTGAGTTACAAGGACAAAGGCAGCAAGTCGGGCAGCACCGCGAAAGGAGCAAGCAGACGAAGCAAACACCAAGACACCCACGAACATCTCACCCATCACCGGCGTAGCAAGCGACACAGATCCGCAGACCGCCAAGCACACACCCACACACCAGCACACACACACAGTGGCGCCTTGAGTACCCGCGCTGGCTCGTTCTGTGGTCGCTGGGGTAACACACCCGTTTGTGCGGGCATGGCTATCGTATACTCGTCCAGCACCCCAATCATGCGGCACACATCCAGACTTGTGTCACACGCATCTGGCTTTCCAGCTGTGCACACATGTGCGTCTACTGTGGTGCACTTGTTCGTGCTGTGAGCAGAGGGAACCAAGTCAAGGTGGTCAAAGTGCACCGACGAGTGGATAACTGTGCAATGCAGCACCCAGATGCACAACCGTCGTTATGTGGTCCCGTGTATTCAGAGGTGCCATGGTCCTCTCAAGGATACGCCTCCTGTGTTGTCAATGTCCCCTGCGAGATACACCCGTGTGAACCCATATTTACCTTTACCAGCAGGGAAGTAGTCCGCAAGTGGGTGGCCTGCAGTCACACACCCTGCTGCAGATACACCGCAGCTGCATAAATGCTATGATCAACTGTCATCACAGTGCAGTGTGCCAAACCCACAGGCCTGCCTGCAGTATGTTCGGAACATCTTGTGAACGCGTCAACCGGTTCCATGATTTGCCCTGTCCTGCCCGCCATCATCATTGCCATATGAAGGGCTAGTGTCCTTAACGAGACTTAGCCATGCTGGTGTGACCTGCGGTCCAAGAGCTGCCCCAGACCTGCCTCATAGAAAGGTCTGACCCAAGTGCAGCGGCGCGTCCCAACATCATCATACCAAATGCTATGTGTGTATGATCTCTAAAAACGCCAAGGGTGCTGCTGCAGAGTCCTCTCGCCACACCTTGGTTCCACAGATGCATGATCAGGCCTGATCTTCGACACAACCTGCACAAGGTGCCTGGAGGTCCCAGCATGAACACCGACATCTCAAATGCACGCAAGCAAAACACAAAGACACAAGCTGCAGAGCCTCCAGCATGTGTTCTGTCCAGCAACAGCAAGCCGTGTGAGTGCCCATTGTCTGCACGACTTCACGAGAGCACCATAGCCCAGGCCTATGAGGAACATACAGATGCTGTCAGCAGATCAAATGCCAGATTCTCCATGCGCATTTCAGGGGACAAAGAACCCGAGGTCCCAGGTCTATGAAATCACGCATACATACAAATTTGGTCTAAATTGTGCACGGCAGCCTACATCATGTATGTCACCCGTAGGTCATGGCAAGGTGCAGCCCTCTTGGGCTCACAGGGGCACAGCCTCAATGATTCACCGCCAGCACATGGAGAATGCCACCTCTGTCGCTTTGTGAAGCAACACGATGCATGACAACCGAAGGAAGCATGCAGTCATGACGGCCTCAATGCAGCACGTACCAGGCGGACTGGCTTCAGGCACGTCCCCAGGGCAGCTGGTCGCCTCCTGGAAGCTGTCCATGACTTGCGTCAAGTCCGGCCCGTACAGCTGCACGCATTTGCAGAACGAGTCCGCCACCACAGTCTCCTCTGACGGCGCATCCAGGATGCACGACTCCTCCCCAAAGTGGTCGTTGATCGTGTACGTGCCTTGCTTATGATACATTGCGCAGTCAATCATCTCCAGGCTGCCCACCTGACTCGGTGCCTACACCCGGGTGGTTGCACAGCTCACCGGCTGCTAATGCACACACCCTCCGCCACACAGCAGTCATGTCATCGCGCATGTGCCCCTGTCTCCACTAGAGTTGTCAAAATAGGTTTGTAGACAAGCATACTCATGCGTGTGGAGGGCAGTTGCAATAACACCGCATGCAGTTCTGACCAGACATGGCTTTCGCCGACATATGTGTCATGTCCATGTGTTACAGCAGAGCACACGGGTGCGGACGAACACAGCACAATGACCTCTTCTGAACGGAATTTCCAGACTTCCAAATCTCGTCCCAGCACCCACATGTATGAGTGGGTCCGCACCGAACACTGCGACTCGCGGCTCTTTTGCGCCCGAAAAATCCCGGACCCGGCGAGCCAGGAGGCCGAGAGGGATCTCATCCTCGTGCCGCGGAGGTTGAGGCGGCGCACGCGGCACCGCACGACCTCCTCCCGAAACGCCCCTGCGTCGTCTGACACGAGCCGGCTGAACGTGCCGTAGCTCACAAAAAAAATTGACGGGCTGACAACGCCCTGCAGGAGCAATGCTGTTCATGCTAAAAATCCCGTAGGTGTGGATGCAGGTAGCATATGAAGATAAGGACAAAGCACGCAAACGGACTGCCGTGTACGTCGACACACATCTGTTGTAATCCACAAGGCAGCTCTTCTGCCACAGCACGGGCAGATCATTTCAGAGGTCTACGATCTGTGCGGCCCGTGCACATGTTGGCCTCAGTCATCCGGAGTTGCTGATGTCCTCTTGCGGACGCGGCTCAGTAGATGCAAATGTATGGTAATTACACTCGGCTTCCGGCTTCACGGCTCCGGCAAAATTGGACGGGCGCGGAGATGCACCTGCATCACGACGAACTCGCCTGGTGGCACTGCGATGATGGCAAGAACCTGCACGATGCGTAGCATGAACGACGTCGGCTGCGCCGCAAAGAACGGCATCGAGCGCAGCAGCCGGTAGTGCATCGACAGCAGCACGTCCTGCCGCAGCTGCAGCGAGAGGCCGCCGACGAGGCGCGCGTCATGGTCGCCGACGCCGT
The DNA here is from genome assembly GCA_023078555.1 of Ulva prolifera. Classification (NCBI taxonomy): domain Eukaryota; kingdom Viridiplantae; phylum Chlorophyta; class Ulvophyceae; order Ulvales; family Ulvaceae; genus Ulva; species Ulva prolifera. The sequence continues at coordinate 2,052,390 of CM041201.1, read as the reverse complement.
GCTCTGCCGCAAACGCGTAGTAAGCCTTGATGCGCGCCCGCAGCGACTGCGGGAAGCGGTTCGCGCGCACAAACTGCTCCGCCTCCTGAAACAATGCAGGGGTAGCGTTGACACGGGGACCGACCACGGGTGAAGACCCATGACAAGGTAGTCCCATGTGGACACCCGCAATGGACATGCATGCAGACACCACCACAGCCTGTGCCGGTGATGTGTGGGGTTGTGGCGCAGGCGATCAAGCAAGCAATGCCAGCCGCTCCAAACACCCATGGTGACTGCGACACAAGGCCCAGGATGATCCAATGGTACGGGATTCAGACAAAGGGCAGCAGGCTGGCACACACCTCCTGCATCTTTGCCACCCGGAGACCCTGTGCGTCCACAAGCTTGGCAGCTGACGACAGCGCCGTCATGAAGTAAGAGAACACCGACATCGCGACGCTGCACACCACACGCACACACACTCGGTGCATGATTCATTACGCCACCGCATGATCGATTGGCTTGAACGGAACAAAGCATATGGTACTTTGGAATGTGTGATTGAGACTTGTATGATTCAGGTGGCACTGTTGACCCAACAAATACGGAATCGGGATGTGTCATTGTGCTAAAACTTATGACTCATAAGTTATGAGTTGTGGTTTTGACAAGAGCATGGCCGTGGTGCGAAGGGGGGGCAGCACACAGCATTGCAAAGATACAGAAGCCAAGCTCAAGGTAGGTCCCAGGACGGATGTCCCCATAACCTGCACATCGTGCAGACTCGCGACTCAGACAGGCAGCTTGCCAGAGCTGCCAGGAGCCTATGGTTGCAACGGCATACGCGCTGCATCTACCTGCCCGTACAGCTACTGGTACTTTGAGAACGGACCTGTCGTGGTGATTGCAGCGCAGACCCAGTATATGCTCAGCCAGTACCTGAATCACCCATGGCCACCGTGAGGCACATGGCATTTCTGCAGGAGATCTGGTATACCAGATGATTTGACCATACTAGATGCTACCAGGTCCTTTGACAGCTGGTCACAAAGCACAGCCATCAGCAAGATGAGGCCAAATCTAGGGAAGCTTGTGAGAGCTAGGGCTCAGTGTCATCACGCGCACAACAGCAAACGCATTCATACAGAAGCAAAGCAGTCGGGTGCATCGACGGGCGGCCACATGCGGACAATGCTGACCCATGGTAGCCGTCACGCGACACCCAGGGCAGCCACACAGCTGCACAGGCATCACCCAAGCTGCGTAGGATGCGTGCTCAGAATCCCGCTGGTACCATCTGATGCAAGCGGGAGAGGCGGCACCCACCGTGCCACGACCGGGGCTGCCTCCAGACCTGCCGACTCGAGCCACGTCAGCCTCCCGAGCCACAACACTGCCGCGGCGTCAGAGCCGCCAGGGCCGCCGCCGGCCGCCGCTGCGGGCGCCAGCTGCACCACGGCGAGCCAGTGGAAGAGGCAGGCCATGATGTGTAGGAGGAGCACGGCGAGGGCAAGGACGGAGAGGATGGATGTTGCGGCGCGGCCCAGGTGCGGCTCGATCATCGTGACCGCACTGTTGCTGCGCAGCACGCGCAGCAGCCGCAGCAGGGTGAGGTAGCTACACAGGCGGCCGAAGGGTCAGGGCGATGTCCCGATGCACACAAACTGCCACGTGCAGTGATGGTCGCCCGGATGCCGGCGGACGGGGGGGCAACCAGTGCGGCAGTGGTGTCTGGAAGCATTGACTCCACGCACATGCGTGTGCAGTCGCATGCCTGTTGCCAAACACCACATGAGTGTGATTTCCGGGCGATCGATGTGTTGAGCTGGTGCCGTCACATGTGACGGCACCAGCTCAGCACATCTTATAAACCTGTGAATATGCTTGTGTCTGAACTCAGAGCTGGTGCTTCTGTGATGAACACTGGCTCTGATGCAGGCTTTCGGTGTTCTCAGGCTACTAACAGGCATGGTTGAGTATGGCCTACTGCGGTCAGCGCGCAGGAATGCACTCGGAACGTGCTATCCTCTGTGACTATTGGAGGTCGCTTTGCCCGATCCGTGTCCTCTGAAAGAGCAGGCGCAGACTGCGCAAGTGCAAGTAGCGGATGTGGGGAGACGCACTGGAGGCCTGAGAGCAGCCTGAGGCCGCAATCTTGTCCCAATGGGCAGACATTCGATTCATAAAACAGCACAAGCAGATCCGGGACGACTGCCAGGAGGTCGATGATGAGCCAGGTGCGGGCATAGCGCCTCGCAAGCAGCCACCGGGACGCCACCTCTGAGCCATCTTGATTAACAACGGAGACCCTGGCAGCCGCAATTAGAATCACAGTAGTTTACATCTGCGCTGACAAGTCAACAATGGCATGATGAAGTCAGATGATAACATGTGCCTGCGCATGTATGCTCTGTCACTGCAGAAACACTGACAGGGCGACCACATCAAGTCATGATGAAGCAAATGCCTTGTCCTTTGTAGTGCATCAAGGAATGCCTTGCAATGCGGATTGTGATTCTACTGTGACTGATTTGTGAGCACACCTGGTCTGCATTGCCATGTCAAGCAGGTACACAATATCCATGACAAGGGCCATCGTCTCCCATGGGACCACGCCAGACAGTCCACTGACTTGTCTGATGTCAAGGTCCTGAAGATATGATACACAGAACGGAACCACGGTCACATGCATGGCAACATTGACCAGTTGCAAGACATCCCAGGCCTGTCGAATGCTCCGGTCCGGTGTACGCTTGATCAGCAGGACATCCCACAACAGGCGCTGCACAGCTGCCTTGCAACTCATCCTGGACGAGTGAGCCCCTTAAGCTGCCACTTAGCATGATTGACCCTGCTGGCAAAGATGTGTAACAGTTTGTGCACGCACGCAGCATGCACCAAATGGATGGCTACAATGGACACCAGGAGCTCTCCGAAGATCCCCAATGAAGTTCTGCCACAGCTTGACGCTGCTGTCTCCAGAGATATAGCCACTGATGTATGCACTAGCGTAGGCTAGATCGACCAGAGAGTGCACAGATCAGACGACAAGGTGCCAAGCATAGCACAGGCAGGTATATTATAGGTACCATGCCGACGGAATGCACAGGAGCAACGTACACACTTTGGGCTTCCACAGGCACGGCTGCAGTGTCATCGAGTGACACAGATGTCCATGACCGCCTGGACAGTGACTCTCGGAACCGGACAGCGCTGAAGCTGGGGGTTGTGGAGCGTTTCACGGGAGAGGGCTGGGAGGCCTCAAATGCCTTTGCAAGGCCATCGCTGATTGGCTGGAGACTTGATGCAGCTGACATGTATGACATTCGGCTGGTGTCCATGGAGGACCGCATGCTACCACGGGCACCTGCTGATGGAGGCTGCTGGAGAAGGCCATGGTCAAACGAGACTGCGAGCCGCATTGGGATCTGAGGAGACATGGCACCGTACTCCTCGGATGCGAACATGATGGACCCGGGTCGACGTCGTGCTCTGCATAGCTCGATATCAGCATGGCCAGTGCACGCCATGCTAAAGCAAGGCTGATCCTGCGCTAGCACAAGCAATGCTCAGTGGTGACCACTAACATCCCTTTAATGAGATTCATTCAGTATCGCTTGGAGCGAAACCTCATCTGATTGGCCTCCGGGATGGGCCAGTGTGTTCATCCCCGCAACGCCCATGAGGAAAGCAACATCGTCACACCACGCTCCACTCTTAGATTGGGACAGCGCTGAGCCCACTCACAGGCATGTGTATTGCTGAACTGGAGATGTAGTGACGTCGTATGTCGAGTAGTTCGCAACAGAGTTTCTAGTCCACAGCTCACTGTGTCAGCGTAAGCCTGGCCTATTTGCAGTGTACACACGTCACCTTCAACCTCAATGTAAGCAGATATGAGGCGTGAGTTTCACATCGGGATGAGTCGCAGGAGTTTTGGTGAACCATGTAGGGATGCCATGCTTCTGAAGCAGCTTGGCCTAGGATCGATCACAATCCGCGAGAGGAATTTATGTTTCGCATGAAATGGTCAGCGTGCATAAAAACAAGCATCATTTTAACCCAACTTGTCAGGTACTTAATGGCACCGCGCGAAGCACAGAGGACGTTCAGCAGTGAACGGTCACCAGACACCTGGCGAGACTGCACTCACGAACAAAGCCAAGCCAACTCGTAGGCACAATTGAATCAAATATGGAGCTGGTCGGTAAATGTGGACTCCGCGTCACCAATTCAGTGCCGCCGACCGAGCGGGATGTGCACTGCGGAAATCTTCACTCGTGAGCAGGGGCACCCATACGCCACGTCTCGGAAGTTCATATGTGATCAATGTCATTGCCATGACAAGACCCGCATCGGTACACTTGGAATGTCGCGACCAGATTTTGTTGAGTCAGTCTGTGCTTGTGCATACACCAGGTGTGCAGAGTCAAAGCAGAAATGGATTTGCATGGTACATGGCACACGTTTGTCCTAGCCAAACATCATCATGGAAATGCGTCTGCATCGCCTACGCTGAGCTCAGATTTCATATCCAACCACGGCAAAGCATAGTTGAAAGGATTCGATAGGTCTTCAGGCTTGGGCTGCTCATCCTTGCCAACGTCCTCCAGTTCTGGAATCAGGATTGGATGAACGCGGAGCACTGGAAACTCGATCATGGTCCGAGGAAAGCGAGGGTAATGCTTAGGGTACTCAAGGAATGCAGAAACGTTGCGTGGCTTGAAGGCTCCCCTTTCCAAGCCAGGATATGTCTGTGTTCCGATCTTCTTTTCTATCTGCGCACAAATCAGTTGCTCAGCACAGCAGCTTGGGAGCAGAACATCGCTTGAGATAGATGCATAATGACAATAGTCACCTGTTGACGATGGCATCAGGTAAGCAGCTATGAATGTCTGGAAGCAAGTTCCATGGCCCAGCATCAGTTTTGCGCATAGTCACGTTGCAACAAACCACGCACCTTCGTCCACATGTCATCCCCTAGCCCAAAAACCTTCTCGATGTTTGGGGTGTGTCTGTGCAGCACTTTGCTACCCATACAGGTCTGGCAGGGCACTGTTCCTGCCAGCGGTTCCCACTCGAAGGGCATTTGGCGACCTGCCAACGCCGCACTGAAGTTCTCCATGATGCGAAGGCTTTCCATCTCATCGTTGACATCATCGCTGTCCATGTTGAAGTCGAGCTTGCTCGGTGGCCCGCAGTGCCAGCATTCGTGCACATCGTTATCAAAATGCAACAGCATTGCTTGGCCTTTGGCGTTGCGGACAAGGCGGCTTGGCCTGGCCCGCAGAGTCTTCGAGCCCTTGCAGTAGCCACATGTCATCATTCCAGCACCCTCACATGCTGGGCAGTTGTCCGTGTACAACTCACTGAAAGAAATCTGGGCCGTGTCGAAGAGGACCTTCAAGCCTGACAACTGCATAGCACACATTTGAATCGGATGATATGAATAAGAATCTGGAGAGATGTAGCTGTGTAGCAAGTGATTAGGGAGAGTGGCAAGCATGTCGCATGTACTTAACAGTGCATTGTGACACTTGCATGGCACAACACAATCTTAGGGATTCTTGTGAGCGTCTGCTGGTTCCCAGCAGGGCGCAGTGACCCTTCTCAATTTGTTCGCGTTAGCTTCTTCGGGTGTCAGTCAAGCGTCGGCGGCACTTGTGCGTGAGCTGGTGGTGGCATTCATTGCTGTCCCTGCCGTACCTTGTAACACGTCGCTACAGAAATTTGTGGGACAAAAAAACAGCGCAGCGTTTCTTGTGCAAATCCATGGCGCATATGAGGACGCTAAAGTGTGCATACCGAGCAGATCGCTCTGACCATGTCGAAAATGCCATCTGGCACCGCCATGGCGGACTGGCGTCACCGGACCAGGCAGAGCGCGACGCGAGGTTTGAATAGAACAGAAACTTGACAATCTTTGCGATGCTGTGCAATGGGTTTGCCTCCCAAGACTAGGCGCAGCAGCGAGATACTGTTTGTCAGCTTGTACGGCAACAGAGCTACGCGGCAGTGCCTCTTTAACGCCAGTGATCCTCGGTAGATGCTCAGGCAAGCGTGACACGATTGTCAAAATCATGTAAACACGACATCGGAGCGTTGCTTACTCACCACTGATGCCACGTCCATTGATCTTGCTAGGGTGTGACTGCTGCAAAATGGCGTGAGGGCGCTGCGCTATGGTGCGCGCCTGTGTCGCCGAGAAGTGCACAAACAGAACCTCTCAGAATCATGAGGTAAGATGTGTTCACGTTGATATTGCTCAAGACACAACGGCAGCCGTTTGTACTGGTGCAAAGGCAGGTGTGTCGCCCGTCAAGCATGTGGACACACCAGCATGACCATTCCTTGTCTGTAACATCGCACTGCGACCAATCAGAGCAGAATGCCATTGCAGACGTTCTGAGAGCATCACCACACGTTACGGTTACATCCTGCACCGGCCCCCTCCCAGGTGCACGCACAGAGCAACTCATGGCAGTTTGTCACTCTTCAACTGCACCTCGACGCCATCGCTCCGAGCAATGATGCACACGTCAACCATGTCCATGAACAGACCGTGCTCAACAACACCATCCATCTCTAGGATGGCCTTGGCAGCAGCCTTGCCATCCATAATAGGATTCTGGAAGTACAGGTCCACGATGTAGTTGCTGTTGTCAGTCACATACGGCTTGCCACCGTCCATCCGGAGCTCAGCTCTGCAGCCCTTCACTTCGGGCAGGTCCTCGAGGCGTTTGCGAGTGTATTCGTGGCAGAACTGAACGATCTCCACAGGCATGGCAAGGTTCGACCCACCCAGGCCCTTCACCAGCTTGGTCTCGTCAACAATGCACACAAACTTCTCAGATGCAAGCTCGACCATCTTCTCGCGGAGCAGGGCTCCGCCGCGGCCCTTGACGACGTTGAGGAGGAAGTCCACCTCGTCAGCGCCATCGATGGCAACATCGATCTTGGGCTGTTCGTCGAGCGTGGCGAGAGGGATGCCAAGGCTCTTTGCCTGCTCGTAAGTTGCGATTGAGGTCGGCACGGCGATGATGTCGGTCAGCTCGCCGGCCTTCATCAGCTCGCCGATGCGGTCCACCGCGAAGGCTGCTGTGGAGCCTGTGCCCAGACCGAGGACCATGCCGGACTTGCAGTACTCCACAGCCTTCCAAGCAGCTTGCTTCTTCAGCTCATCTTGAGATGGAAGTGCCATGGCGGCACACTTAATGTTGGCACGCGTCTGGGCTGGCTTGGACACCAGCCGGTTGCCACTGACGCACGCGCGGAAGGAAACGGAAGAGGACGCCATGACGAATGCTCAGAAACAAAAAATGGCGGAGGAACTAGCAGTAGTTTAGGTCTCAAGTTATTTATTTTGCTTCGCGCGGGTCTCCGAGCGGTTCACCCTGCTGGGGAGCACGTGCCTGTCTGCCGCGGCAAATCGTGTTAAATGGCAGGCATCAGCTGAGCAGCGAAGAGCCAATAATCATACCGCCGTGCTGTGGTCAGGTCGCATCTTTACGTAAATTCATTGCAATTTGTTATGGCCACTGTACGCATTGGAGACTACCTGCTTCAGCAGTCAGATCAGCGACACAACAAATACACACTCCATAAGCATCCGCTCCACTAGCGTTTCGCCTGAGGCCACAGCAAGGAATCGCGCGTTCAAACACCCATTCCCGGTGATGTCTTGCTGCTGTTTGACAATGTTCTGGGTGTGCGATATTGATGTGACGCTGCGGCCTGATCTGGGCATGCACACCGTTCAAGTACGTGGACGGTGTCTCATGTGTACTGCGACAACTGCCCCAATTTCATCCGATCTGTGCTGCATCAAGGCTACATCACAATTGCAAGCTCTGTGATCTCGAATCGGCCACTTCAAAATTCCGTGGCACTGCTGCACCTGAATTCGAGGCTGGATCTCATCTAGCAGGCCTAAACCTCACACTCATGGTTGATGTCCCAGATCATGAAAATTTCCGTCTGTCGTGGCGACGTGCTGCAGGAACAGAGTCGGTACACAGCTGCAGGAACAAACGTTCCATGAAACGGCGTCATGCAGCCAGAGAAATCACAGTACATCAGATTGGTGTGCGCTGGGCAGCACTGTGTCCGCTCGTGCACGCATATTGTACCGGCTGCTGGCGATTCGGTAACGTACACTTGTCGAATCCACGGCTCCATTGAATACGACCCATGCTTACCATGTCTAAAGCATCTGTCACCCAGAATGCAGAAGTGGTGGTGGATGTGTCCGGCTTGCAGTAGACATTGCGATTTGTCACGCCCATACTGTATATGCTGGAGTTTGCTTTGAATGACCAGAGCTATTCCAAGCATTCGGATGCGCCGGTGCATGTATACAGATCACCATGCGCATGGTGACAAAATCTCGCCTGAATATTGCTACGGCGCTAGTTCCACAGCCTCATGCAGTACGTATGCATGATGACATAGCCGTATCCATTTGGACATTGACAACTCCGAAATCCGGGACCGAAAGAGGCATCCAAGCAACATGCTGCCGCAAACTCTGACTTGCGCCACAGAATGCAACAACACGAGCCAACTCAGTGAGAGGGGATGGGCGAATTGCAACACCCAGCACCCCAGCATCACCATGGCCACCAACACCATCAACACCGACAACAAGGAGTATGCTTAGTCTTGACTTGTGCGACATGCCTAGTTCAACTCGGCTGCAATTCGATCCACGGGTGTAAACGTGTGCACCTGAAAAACTCAACTGCCAAGCCTGGCCACTGATCCCATCATACACTATGCTCACATGAGTGGATGTCAGAAACAAACAGACCGCAATGTACGATCGAAATGAAAAGAAAGGCGTACCACAGCAGAGCAGGCAGTATGCTCCGGCCAACGAGCTGTCTTGATCATCCAGTAGACTGCCATCAAGGCATGGAGAAAGGGAACAGATCGTAAGGGCTCGAACCATCATGTGTCCGATCACCACGACACACTTGAAGTTCAAGGTGGTTTGAAGGCCAGTCGTCGCACCTATGCCACAACGTCGCTCTCCGTGTCTCCTGCACCACCTGCGATTGGGCCGATCACAGCGCAGAGGCGTAGCTGATAGGCTAGATTGGTGTGACCATACCTCCCTTTCGAACCATCCGTGACTTCTGCGCGTTCTTCAGAAGCCGCCAACTGTGCGATCCCAGACTTCCATTTGCGACCAGAAATTTTGCTATAGCTTGCACTCCGTATTTCTTCTAAAATTTTCTCAAGCTGTTTTGCTGTTCTCGCTGATTGGCCATAGGATGCTGACAGGCGTAGTGCGTACTTGCAGATTTGTTTACACGAGCGGCGGAACTGATTCTCGGGTGTGCTGTGCAGAACATCAACGTAGCCATGAGTGTTCTTGGTAGCGAGTATGCGTCCCCACAACTGGTGTGGCACCTGATCCGTGGCAACAACTGCTACCTGAAGAAGAATCTGAACCGACAGTACTTCACTTCCGAGCCAAACAACCTTGCCGGCAGGCACTCATACAAGTACTCTGGTGCGATTCGTTTCTTGTCGTCTTGCGTGCTGGCCTGCGGGGGTTTCGTCAGACAATAGTTGATTTTTTTTCTTCCAGCCTTGTCGAATGAGCACCTGCCTTGCACGACAGAGAGTCCCATCAGGTCAACGGCTTGGTAAGGAGCATCCTAGGCTGCCTTCGGCTGTAGAATCGGCCATATTAAAGTCAGATTGATACACGCAGCTGTTTTATGGGGACAGTACAGTCGTCACAGCTCACCGCTTCTGTGGATGTAGTCCGCATTGCCCACGTTGATACTGCACTACGCTGGCGTTGGGACAACTTGTTCAGATGTGCCAGAGACGTCAGCATCATCTTGCTACTGGCACGGTCAGATCGCCACCATGGCAGCACCACCCAAACGACTGGTAACCCTTCTGCATGAAGTCCATCAGCCCTGTTTATGTGCACTTTCAAGCCCGAGTGCCACATCTTCCCTCATCCTGTCACTCAATTAATCGCAGACTGTGCACATCCAGATGCGATTTGCAACGAAGTGCATACACTGGTGACTGTGCAAAGCACACCCTGCCGCGGCCTGGCTCGTCCGTTCCTGAACTTTGCGACCATGCACTGCACAGCTGACTCACATCCACCTCCACCGACAGGGACCAGTTGTAGTTGTAGCTGTCTGCAGCGGGTCTACCAGGGCATTCAAAACATATCAGCCTTGTGACGCAAAAGCATGGCATATTGCAGCAGACACAATGGCGGACGGTGGACCATAGCCCTGCGGAACTGTGTGCCAAAACAGATCAGCTGTGCAGGCATCGCAAACGACAAGGCGGTGTCAGTCCGCGCCTCCTCGGGCGATGACGTCTGCTGCGAGATCTCCAAGAAGAGCACGAAGACCGGCAAGACGGTGGTCAGTGTGAACAAGCAGGGCGCTGGCCGCATGATGGCGGCAGTCGCAAAGGAGGTCGGGGACTACCGCCCGGACCTCAAGGAGCAGGCGACCACGATCGCTGGGCGCTGTGCGGCTGCTGCTGCGCGGAGCGGCACAGACGCAAGCGCCACGGCTTAAGCCGGCCGTGCAGCATGTCGGCATGCGTAGGATTGTAACGCAGCGCTGGGCGTTGGCCATGGCATCAGCTGCGCACGCTGGGAGATCGCGTGTACCATGCGTGCGCTGAGTGTCTGTGGGTGCAGCACCGTTCATATGATCAACCTGTTGAGAGCATGGAGCCGTTGTGAGCCTGACACATGCATGATCCGAGGATGCACTGTCTCGTTGAGCAATGATGTGTGTGTGTGTGTGTGTGTGTGTGTGTGTGTGTGTGTGTGTGTGTGTGGAGATGGCGCTGAGGTGCCCGATTGTCGACTCACACTAAAACGGAATACAACTTATCAATCAACCAATGCACCATTCAGACACCAACGCAGTCAGGTGGGCCCCACAGTGCGGCCAATCAGGCCATTGCAGACGGTCTACAGGAGATCAGGCTCAGAGGCTATGTACAGAATCTTGAACAGATGGTAACTCGGTGTTTCTTGTCATGAACGAAATCTCTGAAATTCATTAAATTCAAGACATGTGTGGCGCCATATCACGTGGCGGGCAGGCAACTGCTTCAAGACAGTCACGCAAGCTACATCGGATAGAAATGAGTTTTTGCACAGCCAGATGGTGATATTTGCATACGGCACTGACGCCCGGGTTCCGCCAGTTACGGCATCGGTACGCAGAAGTGTGCCACCAGCGCCGTGCTGAAAATTGCCGACGTGCAGACTGCCGCGAACCGCGACTCGAGGTGCAATGCTGTCCGCTGCCTCACGAACGTGCGGTGACTCCTGCAGGGCTCTGGTGACGTGCCGTTTTGACTTCAATGCTCCATGCCATGGCCCTCAAAAGCACATGATGTCAACTTGCCCTCATCGTCCCGAAATGAATTTTGATCTAACCTTCTACGCCGAGGCGGTATGCAACTTGCGAAGGAACTGACGACCAAGTGTCTCCGCAGGACATGAACACACGAGGGGAGACTTCATGATCATGGTTGGGTGGCCGCGTGCTGACAAGAAGACGCGATGAGCACCACACAAACACAGAGCACCCAGTGTCCGTAGGCGCAACGCACTCTGCTATGAGTTTCGGTACAGGTACGGTTCACATGACTGCGAGCCGCTGTGGCATTAGGGCATTTCAGACACGCAGGGCTGCTCTGAAACCAAGCGTTGCGATGAGCATTGTCATCTGCCGTCCAAAGAGATGTGTGCAACAAAACGCCGGCACTTCTGCGAAATGTTCAATATCGTTTTGCCTGAGTCTTGCGTCCGTGAATCGGGTCTTCAGCCACGATGGATGTCATCAAAGCGCTATGTGGTAACTGATGCAGTTCGATCGATGGCCAACATCCTCTGCCTACAACAGTATGGTTTTCGTAATTGACAGACGTTGCGGTCATATCATAGGTAGCTTAAGTGTGCTGTGCCAGTCGTGTACACAATGCTAACCTTCTCAGACAGGGGCTAGCATGAGGTGCCGTTGGTGGCCTACCCTTTCCAAGGCATACGCAACAAGAAACCGTTGTGATTGTTCTAACGCCGCAGTGCTAGTAGAGGCATCTACGGGTGTGTTGAGGCGTAGAGTGCACATCCGATGCCGACACTGAAACAGAGCATCGCAAATTTGACTGCAAAGTCTGTGTGCAGGTCATCATGGCTTCATCAGAGCTGAAGGTGTTTATCAATGAGTTTGGTGACCTGCCAGCAGGCACGGCGGAGGAACTGCACGAAAAGACGTACTCCAGCCCAGCTATGGTGAGAGCTGCGACAAAGGAGGAGCTGAAGACTGCGCTGGGGCCTGGTCCAGGAGGCCTGCTTCATAAGAACTGTCATCCTGAAGCACGTGCGCTTTCAGAAATGTTTTTTTTTTTATTCGCACTTGCCTGTGCTGGTTTGCTGAATGCCGCATGAAGCTATTTGGGGTTGGGGCACCTGTGCTATAGTTCCTCGTGGCGAACGCCTGTCGTGAGGTCACAGCATTGGTGTATGCATGCAAAGGCTGTGCAGTAGAGGTGTCACAGCCGGCTTAGCCTGCCACCACTCGTCTGTGTGCGCAGAAGTGCACGCTGGCTCTCACAGCATGGCCATACTATTGAGGTATGAGCCAGGTGTTGAATTCAAAGTGGTTGACTTGTGATTCTTGTGGACTGACTCGTTGTTGTGAAGATTCTTGCGCCTCACAGCTCCATATGTGAATCAGAAGGTTGCCAAACTTGACGTCTTCTGCAGCATGCCTTCAAGATCTCACGGAATACACATGTTTTCGCAAACGGCGACATGCAAGGATGTCTGTCGCTGACATGTGGTAGCACAATATGTGGCATAATGTGTTGCGAGTAATGCTTTGTTTCGACGCCATCGCTTCGTGATGGGGCGGCAAGCTGCTGGTCTAGGGCATGATGTCATGGTCTGCGCAACTCGCAGCGCATTGTTTTCGTTTGCGCTGATGAAGTTCAAGCATCGCTTGTGATCCCTACAGGCAATTTTGCAGTCTCAACATCACGGCTGCAAAGATTATTCAGCGATCCGAATGAGCGCGCAAAGGTCATCAACTTGTTCGTGAAGATTCCACGTCAAGAACGTGTTGATCTGCTGGCGGCAAGCGATGAAGATCTCAGATTGGCGCTCCGGTTCCGCCTCCAGGAAGCGGCTGCAGGTGGGTCGCCTGGCTGTACTGAGTGCAATTGTTTTTGGCTGCAATAAGGACTTGGCATACCGTAGCCGTTAAGGTCCCAAACCACCACCCCGGTTCCGGCCTCTGTATGTGGTTAAAAAGTAGAGCGGAGGGGCACAATCGCAGGTACTACCGCAGGAGGCGAGATCGTATACTAGACTACTCATTCACCATCTCCCTGCACTTCCATTCGGAGCAAATTCACCGCACATAAGAACAAGCATCTTCACAACAAGAGAACACGCTGCGAGGCTTGCGTCAAATTGCATTCCATAGCATGTATGGTCTCAACCTCCTGAGTTTCTGTGTTTTGTGACTCGTGTATACTCATCAAGTTCTGAAATTGATCCACAAGGTTTGCTTCCTCGCTGGTGTGCCTATTTGTTGCTGCTCCACCATCTCTCCGTTGCGGGGTACCAGTACCAGTGACACCTTCCCCAATGCTCCGTACATGTTTGTTTCATTAACCAGCAGCACGGCGCAAGCGGCTGATATTCATGAGCTTTCACGGCAACCTGGTAGGTCAGAGCCACATTTGTGACCAGAGCTTTGCGCGAATGGCATACGATGCTGCTGCTGATACTCATTCTGACATTTCTTTGAGCAGATTTTGTAATTATTTCACTTTTTACATAGGCGCATGCGCCGGCCCGGCCAAGCGCCTACATTCGGAAGTTCACAGCGCTCCAACTCTCTCATGGCAACTACACTACCTCAGGGTGGCAGTAAGCACACAAGCCCGCTGTTTGGTCACCTCGCCAACGTTACTTGACAAAGTGTGAGTGCACATCAAAAGCACAGAGCATGTGTATTCATAGTTGCATAACCTTCTTATCAAGCTAGCAGTGTACATGCAGCTGTGCGCTCGTGTAATCTCATATTGTTTTGCCCATTGTGCATGCATGCACGTTCCCACCCTTATGCCACCGACGCCAAACAAAATCCCTTTCGATCAATGTTCTAACATCATCATCCTGGTCCGCTGCCATGCTCGGGAGCTGGTGGGCCTGGCGCTATAACCTTTCCGAACGCTTAGCCAATCGGTCTCCGAGTGCTATGCTGAGTGACTGAAGTTCGCTTACTCTGAGGCCTTGGTAGTGTGCGGTCGCTACGATCATTAGATTGGTACCCATTCAAATAAGAGAAATCGCGCACTGCAACGGACTTTAGATCGTGGCTTAACAGACTTTTAAAGGGTCTTTTGATTCAGTACATCAAAGAGTCAGTACATCAAAGAGTAGGGGTATAGGATGGAGCGGTTCATCTGTGAGCACCCAATGTTTCTCGATTGTACTGCTAGAACTAGAGGCGTGTGGCATTGATGTGCACGACAAATTAGGGACAAGGCCGCCATCTTGCTCGAATTCGCGTTTGTAGGTTTATTGAATAGGCCGTTGTGGCAGATTAATGTTGCAAGTGCCGTGTCTTTGTTTCATGCAGGTGTAGCTCAACATTCTGAAGGTCAAGATGACCGACAGTACATAAAGGAAGGGCTGGACAAGCTGCTCGCTGACGCAGAGAAGCGTCGTCAAGAGGACGAATCGTTTACCATATCTCGGGCAAACTCTTCAAATGTCGGTCGTTTGTTCAAGACTGTGGGTATTTCAGATGGATTGGAAGTCGTCCAGAAGCCTCTTGCGCTGCCGCGGCCGGGGATAGCTCCTACAATCGAGATGTTTGTTTGGGCTGACCAGGAGACCGAGGCGTTGCAGAGGGAAGCATTGACTGGTCACATCCAAGAATGTCTAGGTGAGGCGTTGACGGATCATTTCAAAGTGTTCTCTACACACTCGCATCCGAAACTCTTGTCCATATATACACCCATCAAGGTGACGGGAACAAGCGATGTGGTCGTGGCCCTTGACAGATACTACGAGTCCCCCGTCGTTCAGAACGGTATGTGCATATGCTTTGAATTGGAAAAAGATCTCTCGGACGCCAAACTGAAGGGTGCGTTGCTGAGGTGAATGTCTTTTTGAAGCCTTTGCAATATGATGTTGTTGGTCTTGCAAAATTGCATCTGCCGCTTGGGTGCCAAGCACAGTCTGGTCACCACATAGAAGCAGCATGTTTCGTGTATATGCAGTGGCGTGTTGGAAAGCTCAAGCAGAAGTTTTACTGGCAAACATTCATTCAAGTATGCAACGGCCCGCAGTGGTACTAACAGATCTCAAAGACTCCTGGCACATTTATTGGATGGATGGCCTTCAGCCATGCTGGTATTCAGAGTTGCCGAGAGCAGATGCACTCACACTTCTACAAGACGTCCTCTATCAAGCCCACTTCTACGATCTGAAGGAGCAAGGCAATGCCACCATACCTGCAGAGTTGAAACAGGTAGTTGAAGTTGCAGAAGCAGGCCGTTTTTCTCGTCTGTTCAAACGTCGGCGATTGAGGTCAACGCTGTCAAGTATACAAGAAGATGGCCCCCTTGCTAACCTATTGTCGCTCCGCGGTATGATGGGAAGTCTTGAAAAGGAACAACAGTTAGTGTGTGATATCAATAGGCAAGTTCTCCTCGAGATCGATGAGGTGGCGGGCCTGTCGGACCAAGGCATATGGTCAAGAGACACAATACTCGGGTTGGGTCACTGAGGAAGTTCTCAGCCACACCTGTGAATCGCTCAGAATTTCAATCGAGTTGCAACAGATCGACTTGTTAGTGATCTGATCAGACCTGCATAATACGAGCCATGAATGCCGATTTTGCAGTACAAGCGGCGCTTCATCTGCCACCATGTCCAGGAATTTGCTTGATATCTCGCATGCTGATTCTGTTGAGGATGATTTGGTTTGTTGGCACCAGAAAATGCTTGAACTATTTCATTGTCGAATTTAGAAGGCAAGTAGTGGCCTTTCAAATCTGACGTGCTCAGAACAGTGTCAGCTGTGCGTGCCACCCTGACAACAAACTTGTGCTATAAGACTCGAGAATACTTCGTGCCCTTGCTATTGCAGCGAATGGCAGCGTGTGCAGTGAGGTAGAAAGTGCACTGGCTGATACGAATTACACGATGATGATGGACCGGTATAACTTGTTTTGGGCCTTACCAAGGGCCTTCATCAGACGCCTACGTGAGTCAAGCAATCAACACCGACTACAGGTCGCAAGTTCCTCAACATTTAGTCCTCTAAAGCGAGACTGACTCAGACCGGAAGCACCCGGAACTCAGAATCCTGACGCCAGACTCGGCACATGACGCCGCATGTGTCTGTGGGCAATGCATGACAGAGGCACGCCAACACACCTTCACAGCACCTCCACCCCGTGCAGTTACAGCAACGCAAGAACAAATCCAACTGTCCAAAAACCAGAGAAAGAGAAGTATATCTGAGGTGGCAATGTCCATGGCAGGAGAACAAGTAAACACAAAAAATCTGTCAATGAACAGACGAATAGTCACAGTAGACTGCAGACGACCGCATGAGGCCACAACACAATCAATAAGACTACGCAGTCGCCAAGAGGCGTAAAATCAAATTCATACCCACGTAGAGTCCGTCCTCCAGCTAGGATACCAGGCCGGAAGCCGAGGACAGCTTTGCGAGTTATTTTTTTGGTGCAGCCGAGAAGCCGAGATGAGAAGCATCAAGCCAGACGGCGAGGACCCCGCCAGCGTGGAGAAGGCCGCCTAAAGTGGCGGAGGTGTTGTCGTGGAGCCGCGCACCCATGCATTTCCATCATCCAGGCCAGTAACTCGAAGTAATCAAGGTTAAGTACACACGGCTGACGCTAACCACACAGGAAGGAAGCGGACACGCCGCAGTGGGAGCTGCTGCAGGTGGGCGAAAGGAGCAGGTGGATGTCAGCCGCACCGAGGATGCTCCGGTGCTCCAGAACGTCGATGATTCGGCCATCAGCTGTCTCCTCGCAGATCATGCCAGCAGGACATGCGGCGTTGACGGCAGTTTTCACGGCGGTGTACAGTGCAAGGTCCTCGATGACAACCCCATCACCGCCATGTGTACAACCTGCCACCTGACTTCACCTGCGGGTCACCTGCGGCCCAAAGCGAGAGAAATGCAGGTGGCGTTCAATGGCAGTGCACCCGAGCATGCATGGCCGCTGCCGGCGACATGTGGCCGCCCGTGACGGCACCGCGTGGAGGCGCCGGAGGGTAGGCAAGGAGGAGGTACGGCCTCTGCGCCGGGGGCACAGGACGCAGGCTGTTCATCGGAGCGAGGTCTGGGTCTGCTCGCCCCGGTGGCGTCCAGAAATAGCGCTTATGCAAGCATCGGAGTTTGCGAGGGAGCGGATGGCTGAGCGGTCGGAGCGATCGGGGGGGACGGCGGCAGTTCTGCATGCGGGGGAGGTGCCGGAGCTGATTTGAGCAAACGGGCAAGGCGTCTGTGCATGGCGTCTCGGTTTGATTGCGCCTTTTCAGCTGGTATCTCGCCTAAGTAAAGCTTTAGACCCCTTTTGTGTCGCGCACAGTTTACCATCATTTAAACTACACATTTGCGTCTGCGTCAGGTCTCGCATGGCACACGTTCATCGGGCGGCGACTTGCTACCGGATGGGGTGGGTGCGTCGGAGGAGGTGAGCGGCCTGTCCGGGACGGTTGTGCGTGCCTCTTGACGATCGGCTTTGCAGCCTGTGCTGCGCATGCTTTCGG
Organism: Ulva prolifera; assembly: GCA_023078555.1. NCBI lineage: Eukaryota > Viridiplantae > Chlorophyta > Ulvophyceae > Ulvales > Ulvaceae > Ulva > Ulva prolifera. The sequence continues at coordinate 2,034,575 of CM041201.1, read as the reverse complement.
TGCTGCGAGGCGGGGTCAGTGTGGGGTAGTGTGTGTGTGAGCGTGGTTGTGGTTACGGGGGCCTGAGTGTGTCTTGCTCTGGCCGGGGTGGGTGCTGGATTATGTGTGTTACACGGACAAAGTAAGCAAGGCAGGTAGGCCCGCGAGCAACCAGGGGAATCGCACATCACGCAACAAGCCCACACAGCACAGCCACGCAACGTCAGCACCTGCGCCGGCCACAGCCACACACACAAGCCTCCCACCCAACACCCACACCCCACCCACCAGCCAGGCGCATGAGCGCGAAAGCACACGCAGCCAAGGTTGCCGAGCAAAGGATTGTGTGTGTGGTGGTACGGGGTGTCGCATGTTGATGGTTCAGTAGGTGTGTGGTGCCCTGGACTGTGTCATGCACTGCTTCTTGCCTCGCTGGCTTTTCCCTTGCAACATATTGTTCAGGAATCAGAGACCAAGATAATGCTCACAATCATTAGACCATAGCAATGATGTCTGACAGTTTAGCAGCTGACCAGTACAACACAAAACAGACGGGTTACGGACACCGTGTGGGCTGGAGCAACTTTGCCTTCAAACCCACTGACCTAAAGAGACCGACTCGATCGTTGAGGGCAATGCCACGTCGCTGATCCAGTGTGCATAGATGGGCAATCCAAGGTATTTCTCCTTGAGCTCATCACCTGACTGTGCCGACCTGCGATTGGACACGTCGGGACACACAGCAGTATCCCAGAGAACGTCTGACAGGCTTAAAAATGAGAATACCTGGTTCCGACCCGCTCCCAAAGCCTTAAAAACCAGTGGGAACCCACCTCGTCGCCAATTACACAGCACCATTACGCGGCAACACCGTAATGGTCCGCCCATCAATTTGGCAGCAGGTGCCAGGTTCATTGATGGGCCTCGGCAGTTGCCCAAGCGAGGTCAACACTTTAGCATCTACAGTCGGAGCCCTCGCATCACCAGCTAGGCAGCAGCATGGGCCAGCACTCAAGAAACTCATGCGGACAGCTCAGCAACACCACCCCCCCGGAGTATGGCACCCCACAGCTGCCGCGCAAAGAGGCCACCCAGTAGACAAGCATCCTTCCCAACAGCAACATGGAAGTGGGCACCGGACGGCTATGACACACGCTTGCAGCGACGCCTCTTGAGATGCAGCCCTGCCAGTATCCACCTACGCATACTCCACATGCTCCAAAATTGGCTGCTAGCTGCTGGAGGCGGGACGCGGCACAGCATTGCAACGGGGCTTGCTGCCTCGCACCCGCTGCTGACATGTTGTGCCGTCACATGTGGAACGGCAGCTGCTGTGAGGCTGTCACCGCCTCGGTGCGAACATAGCGGGGTTGGCGTTGTGCGGCACCTGTGGCGCCGCAGGCCCGCCACTGAACGCGCCAAACGGGGACGGCTGAGCCGCACCGCCGAACGCCGGCGGCTGCGCACCGCCGCCGAACGTCTGGCCACCGCCGAAAGCTGCAAACCCTGAGGATGCGCTCGACGCGGCCGCCGCAGCAAACCCTCCTCCCCCAAACGCCGGAGCGCTGGTTTGTGCAAAAGCGGCAAACCCCCCCGCCCCCGCGGCAGGAGCGGAGCCGCCGAATGCAGCACCGAAGACGGGCCCCGGTGCAGCTGTGGCGGCGCCAAACGCAGCGCCAAACACCGGCGCAGCGGCCGAAGCTGTCGGAGCCCCTCCGAACGCGGCGCCAAAGACCGGCTGCGGTTGCGCAATGCTGCCGAAGCCAGAGGTCGCAGGCGTGGCCGTGGGCGGCGACGACAAGTTGCCGCCGAGCGGCGTGACTTGACCGAATTGGCCGCCGACCCCTTGCATGCCGGCACCGAGCTGTGCTGGTTGGCCGAATGCGGGCTGGCCAAACGCGCTCGCAGGCTGGCTGGCAGGGGTGCTCTGGCTGCCAAATAGCGACGCTGAGCTGGCGGGGGTGGCGCCGAACAGTGACGGCGCGGAAACTGGCTGGCTGCCAAAGAGGGACGGTGCGGCTGTGGAAGCTGCGGCGGCGGGGAACGCCGGCGCCGCGCCGAACGCTGAGAATGCGGCGCTAGACGATGCTGCAGCGGCAGCAAACCCTGGTGCCGGCGTTGACGCCGCGCCGCCAAACACGCTGCCGAATGCCGATGCCGGGGCTGCGGCGGCGGCGGAGGAGAACGCAGGGGCCGCAGCAAAGGCGGAGAAGCCGCTGGCGGACTGCGGCGATGCCGCAGGGGCGGCAAGGGAAGCAAAGGAGGTTGTGGCGGCGGTGGCCGCAGGCGCTCCGAACGCCGGGGCGGCTGTGGTCGGCTGCGCCACACCAGGCGCTGCAGTGGTGGGATGGCCAAAGAGCGGAATGGCGGCGGAGGAGGGTGCAGTGACAGGGGCGTCAGATGCAAACGTGAGGGAGCCGAGGCTGAGTGCTCCAGAGCCCAGCGAAACAGCCCCCAATGATGAGGTGGCCGGGGCGGCGCCAGGAGCGGGGGCGGCAGCGGCGGCTGACACGCCGAAGGGTGCCGAAGGGGCTGCGGCAGGGAACAGTGGGGCGGTGGGGGCGGATGTGGGCGGGGCGGCGGATGAGGGCGTGGGGAACAGGGGCGGCTTGCTGCTTGACAGGAGCTCCGCGTTGGCAGGCTGCGTTGCAGGGCTGGCGGCGGAGGCGGAGGAAGAGGATAGGCCGAGGCCTCCAAGGGAGGGGAAAAGCGGCGCAGCTGCAGCGGCAGAAGCGGCAGGGGCAGACGCGGGGGCAGCAGCTGCAGCAGCGGAGGCGGACGCGGAGGTGGCCGCAGGGAAGAGGGTCGCAATGGAGGGGGCTGAGGAGGCGGGGGCGGCTGCGGAGGGGGCCCCCGCCGGCAGGAACCCGAACAGGCTGCTAGAGGAGGAGGCGGCTGCGGCGGCCGCGGGGGGGGCCGCGCCAAACAGGCTGCCAGCTGAGGAGGTGGACGAGGCGGCTGCCCCGGCAAAGGGTGCAAACAGGGATGCAGAGGAAGGCGCCTCGGGTGGCTGCGCCGCGGACGTGGACGGGGCCGCAGCGCTTGCCTCGGGGGCCGCGCTGTTAGACTGCGATGCAGTGGCTGTTGATGCTGTCCCTGCATGACAGCATCACATGACGTGACGTCTCGGACCAGTCTTGAGCAGTGTTCCGTAAACGGCGCCAAGAGGCGGGCACCGCGTCACAGCGGTGGCGCACGCATGGGCGGCATCCACATGACATGCATACAGGGCTCGAGCATGTTGTCGGCGCTGCGGTGCCCACAAATCTTTTCACCATTTATGGATCGAGTCATAGAGCAGCCGCAGCTTGGGGGTTGAACGATACATCTAGATGGCTCGTAGCCGCCGTGCCTGGGTCTGTGCAAGACTCATGCACCATGCCCCCTGACTGCCCTGGGCATCAAGCAGTAGCAGGTGCAAAGCAAAGCACCGCGAGGCGAAACCGCACGCCGCAAACACAGCAAGCAGCACAGCATGCTCAGGTCTAGTCAGAGGCGACGGCTTACGCGTGCGCTGGAGTGCTGCATGAGCTGCGCGCGCACGTGCGCTGTCGGCGCCGCCTGCAGGCCCCGCGGACAGCTTTGCAGCCATCTCCGGCTTCGGCGCTGCGCCGCCGAACAAGCCGCCGCCCCCGCTGGCCGGGGCGGCGGCACCTTGCAAACTCCCAAACGCGGCCACGCCGGCGCTCGCCGCGGAGGCGGGGGCAGCACCGCCCCCCAGCAGGTCAGAGGCCTGAATCATTGCGGGGGCCGCCGCAGGTGCTGTCCTGCCAGCACCCCCTAGCCACGCAGCTGCCGCTGCCGACGCCGCAGCAGATGACGTCTTTTGCGGGGGGAACAGAGGCGGTGTGACACTGCGCGTGGGGACACCGACAGAGAGGCGAGGAGGGGCCACGGCGTCGGCATCGGGGCGCGGTCTGGGCGCGGAGCGGGGGGGTGGGGGAGGGGCCGCCGGGGTCATGCGTGCCGCGGAGGAGCGCCGCTGTGCCGACGCAGCCTTGGCGCTGCGCGGCTTGGCGCGGTGCTCCTCCTGGATTGCTGAGAGGTCCTGCTGCAGCTTCTCCTGCATGCATGAGGCTGGGTGAGGCCTCATGTGGGGGCCACGGTCCACTCTCATGCATAGGCCTGTGTGCGACACAACACCAGGCCGGGCCGTGCGGCATCGGCACCAGATCCACTCCACCAGCAGCCCACCAAACACACAGCTGAAAGCAGGACCCCGTACGCCTCTCGGCGGGCTGCCCGCTAGCACCACCGCTGGTGCCGGTAGCAGCATTGCTCGTCAATCAGAGTGCTCACAGCTAGTGAAGCGGCTCATCGAAGCGTGGAAGGGCAGTTTCCCGATACGATTGGGCGATGGCACTCCATCCCTGTTTATTCGTTCGAAATCGAATGAAGAATTAGACGACATTCTTTTGCATAAAAAATGGCATTCCCGTTCTGCGCCTTCCAGGAAAGCGCAGAACAGGGAGCGTGCCAGCAGGTGCCGTGACACGTGACAGACTGTCGTCACAGCCACCGATCCATGGTACTTCAAATCACCGCAACATCACCGCGACCACTGCAAGTTTTGTTCTGTCTGGCTCACAGTGGCCACAGGTGGCATAGCATGCATGCACGCCGCACCAGTTCCGGCTTCGACGAGGGCTGCGACACGAGGTGCTTGCGGGCGCTGCGCTCCACCAGCGCACGCACCCACGCAGCATGCGCAGCATACTCCTCGCTCGGAGCATGCGTGAGCTTCACGTACGCGTCATGCTCCGACGCCGCCGAGCCAGGCGCTGCGGCTGCCGCCCGCGTCCCCGCCGCAGACCACAAGCTCGGCGACGCCGCTCGCATGAATGACGGCGTCGGCGACGCTGTGACCTGCGCTAGTGGTCTGGGCGGCGCTGCGGAGGAGGCCGCGCGGAGGGGGGAGTAGAGGGCCGAGGAGACGAGGGAGCCGTCGTCAGGGGCGGTGGCCTGGACGAGGGTAGCGCGCTGGCGCTCCAGGCGGGCGCGGAGGTGTGCCAGGGATCGGCTGATCTCTGCGGCGGCCGTGAAGGGGTCGGTGGCGCCGGCTGGGGCGGCCGCGGGAGTGCGCGCCTGTTTCGCCTGCGGCAATACGATGGCATAAATCGGGCTGATTCATGAAAGTGCTGCGTGCGAGGGCTCTAGCTACCGGTGGCCGGCCGTGTGGATGACGGCCGCTAAAACCAGTCGCAACTAGGAGCACATATGCATGATCGCACCCCTTACGGCACAGGCGGTGACGGGTGAGGTGTCACATCAGCTACCCTATGACCCCACATGGCGGGAATAGATGAGGGCGCTCGCACCTGCTGGGCAGCTTCCATGGAGTCGCACGCCGCCTCGAGGTCGCTCATGCGGTCCTCTATCACCTTCTGCGCCTCCAACACCTTGCCGTGCGCCACCTGTAAGCACTGGCACTGGTATGGGCAGGGGCATGCAGGGAGAAGCGCGGCGTCCGGGGGCGTTCGGACACGAAAATCGCACTAGCACCTGGGCTATTGAACAGCAGAACTCCAAGATACACCATAGGTCATCAGGACTAGACGTGCTTGATCCGAACATCCGGCGGCGTTGTGCCGTGTTGCCGCGACCGGGGGAGCGTCGAGTGGGTGCGCGCGATCAGGAAGCATGAGAAGGAAGCAAACTACAAGAGCTTGAGGGGGCATCAGAAGAAGTGGGGATTCATCGGGCCTAACACATAGAACAATTCTGCTTTCTTGGGACTAACCTCTGGATGGCAGCCCAGAAACTGCTGCAAGGCGGCCCAATTGGGCAGAGGGGGGCGGACCTGTACGATGCGCTGCGGGGGAGCTTCGTCTCGGTGCGGCAGCTCGTCGGCATCAAGGCCGGAGGAGCCGGAGTCCCAGCCGTCGCCGCCGAGCAGCTGCGCCGCCTGCTCGCCGAGCATCTCGCGCACCGCAGCCAGCTTCAGCTCGCAGGCGCGCGCCTGCCTCGCCAGGCCGAGCACCGCCTGCACACGGCGCCGACTGGTGGGGCCGTGAGTGCGCGCACACTGTCATCAGCGCACACCTCTCTCGATCCGAGTGGCCCCCGGTCCATGCGCGGGCGCTGCCGCCGATTCACGAGACCCGTCCGCCAGCGACTCGCCAGGCCTGGGCTAGCCTCATCCGGATGCTCCCGCGGTTGCCCTTCTGAAAGTACTCGCTTCGAGCGGTCTGTGCTGAGATGGTTTGCAACGTGCATGCATTGTACTCTGTGGATGCAGCGGCTGACAATTTGACGTGTGATTCGAAAACGTGCTTGCTGTTGCGATGCATTATGGTCTGTCTCGGCGCTCTGCCATGCAATGGGCCGAGCTCGTGTAATCTGTCCATAATTTTTGCCCTCGGGAACACAGCCAACACACGCTTCCGTGCGCCAACTGGTGTAGCACGGCATCGCCCTCGATCGCAGGCGTCGGTGATACGGGCGGCTGCGATGGGCAGAGCACCAACGCAGAAATCAAGGCGATGCACGCATGCATAGACACGGCCGACCGCATCGCACATGGCACAGGAGGTGGCCGCACCTCCCGGCCAGAGGTCTTGCACCAGCGGACCATCTGCTGCAGCTCGCCGGTGCGGCCACAGACGGCTGAGAGGTCCTCCTGGGCGACGGCGTGGCCCTCCGCCAGGGCCGCCGCCGCCCGCACTTCCTCCAGGTGGCGCTGCACTCCTGCCAGACACTCCTCGAAGTGTTCCTTCGGGGAGTCTGCCGGCGGCTTGCTCGCTGCACATGGCAATTCTGTCAGTTGCGGAACGACGCAACTCTTGTGTTTGCAAGGCGACGCAACTCTGCTGCGGAGTGATCTGTACGAGGTTACCTGGCACACATCGAGGATTGAGGAGGCCGAGGGAGGAACACGGCCGCTCTCATCAATAGCACCAAAACCATGCGAATTCACAGTGAAAGACACTGTCCCCATTGACGGTGTGCGGGTTACGGTGCAGGAGTGTTGGGGCTGCCACTCAGAGAGCAGACCCACGTAATCAAAACCAACTTATTTCTGGTGGGGATAGAGCTGAGGCTCCAAGGTGGAGTGGCAACGATCGTCCTGAGTATCGCGTCCCACCTCACTACGGCCACCTTGAGCAGTTCCCAGCATGAGATGGAAGCACGGCCATTGTGAAACAAGACGGACTCAATGTGACATTCCCAGCAAGTGATCGTATGCGTCATTGGTGGCATTCGTGCACAGCGCTTTTGCGCGCGGGGGTTGCACCGCACCATCAGGCGTCGGAAGCATCTTCAGCTTGTCCTCCAGCAGCTGCACAAGCCCCGGGTCCGGCGAAACGGCTCCCTTCAACACCAGGGCCCCCACCTCCGGCGCAGGCGACAGCACCTCGTCCACGCTGTCGTCCCCGTCAGCACTGTCCTCGTCAGCAGCCGAACCCCCGGCGTCGACGGCATCCTCAGAGCTCAGGGGGGAGGGGCCAGAGGAGCCAGGCCCACGTGGCACAGCCGCGCGGTGGCCCCAGCTCGGCGAGCGGCTACTCAGCGGCGCAATTGTGGTGTCCGGGAACCCGGGGTCATGTGACCCGCTGTCCGACTCGGCCGCAGCGGGAGCCGCAGCAGTTGCGGGGATCTCCGCCGGCCCTGGGCCTGAAAGCGCACCGACGTGTTCGTGCTCGATCTCGGGCACGAACGCGGGGCCGAGGGTGGAGGGGGTCGGGAGGTGGAGCGGCCCGGTGGAGGGATCGCTCGGGCCGCTCGCGCCGGCGGCGTCCGGGAACAGCGGCTGAGCAAGCGTGGAAGTCTGCGGCTGTGCAAATGGAGCAGCTGCGCCAAACACCGGGGGGGCAACCGCAGGGTCGCATAGGGGAGAGGTGCCGGAGCTGTTCTTACCAGACAGGCAGGGTGACTCGGGGCTAGGGATATCTTTAGGGTGGGTAGCCGGGGCGGCGGAGGCCGGTGTTGCGGGGGGGCCCGCTCTGGCGCCGAAAGACCCGGGAAATGCGGAGAGCCCGGCGGCGGAGGAGACGGGCAGGGTGGGGGCGTCGGCGGCAGAGCCAAAGGCGCTGCTTGCGGGCACGGCGGCGGTGCTCCCGAAGAGGCCTCCCGTAGACGTGGGGGGGGCTGCCCCGAACATTCCACCTGTAGACACGGCGGGAGCTGCCCCGAACAAGCTGCCGCCCGGGGCAGGGGCAGCTCCTCCGAACAAGCTGCTTGCGGAAGTGGCGGTGGCGGTGCCGAAGAGGCTACTTGTGGAAGCGCCGGTCGCAGCGCCGAACAAGCTGCTTGCAGATTGCGCAGTGGTGGCACCGAAGAGGGCGCCCCCCGAGGCCGGCGGCGCAGCAGTGGCGCCGAAGAGGCTGCTTGTAGACACGACGGGAGGGGCTCCAAACAGGCTGCTTGCGGGCGCAGCAGCAGTGCCGCCGCCCTGACTGCCAGCCGGCACGGCTGTCATATCCCCGAACAGGCTGCCAGTGGATGCAGGTGCTGCAGAGGCGCCAAACGGGCCTGCCGGTGCAGAGTTGGGGGATTCTGGCTGTATGGGGCCCTGCAGTTGCAAACTTGACAGCGGGACCTGCACAGTGCGGGCCCCGTCAATACCTTCACAGCTGCGCGGTGGGTGCTGGAGGACTGCATGCATCTCACGGCACAACAAAGTAGACTTAGTTTTACTGAGCCGTATCCTGAAAGGACATACGGTCTTAACTCGGGGAGGCAGGTTGTGTTGTAGACGAGATTCCCCACAGCGGGCGACCGTGAGGCCTGCCCTGGGTCCGCCACACATGGATCCTTAAACGAAGACGGATGGTCATTAAGGTAAAGGATGGTGCAGCATAGCACCCTCGGAAGTCCGTCTACCCCTGCGACCGAGAGCTGGCGAGCGCTACACCGCATTGCATGACGCGTCGGGATTGAAGACCGAACTGCCCTCTGTTAGGAGGGCTATCAGTCACAAACTGCATAGAACCCCCAACAGCGAGGTCGAACCCCCAACAACGACATCAGCAGAGCACACGCCTGCATCTCCGACAGCTTGTTTGTCGTGTACCTGCAGGTTGCCGCAAATGCCACAAATTCCAGGTCCAACGCACCCGCCACGCAGTCGCGGCGACTGCCACCTCACCCAGTCCAAACAGCCAGGGTAACCCACAGCCGGCTAGGGGCTGTATCAACATCATGACATGATCTGGCTGGCGCATAGATGGCAATGTGCATGAGTCAGGCTGAAAGCAATCCATCATGACTTGTGGGGACAGGGGCATGCCTCTTGCAGGGAAGGCGGTGCTAACGCGCTGCTGGTGTCCTGGAGCACGGGCCGCGGCGCCCCCGGAGCAGAGGCGGCATCTGGAGACAAGGATGGGGGCAGGTTGGGCGCGCTGGGGACCGGAGACGCGGCAGAGGCGTCGGAGTCCGAGTCTCTGTTGTCAGAGGAGCCGTCGGGGGAGGTGTGGCTAGAGGCGCTGCTCGACGACGGCGGCAGCAGCCGCGGTTGCAGCGGGATCTGTCCCAGCCCGGCCCCCGCAGCCGCGGTGTGAGGTGGCAGCTGCTGCATGGCGCACACGCGTGAAAAACGCAGGCGCGGGCACGGTGCAACTGACGCAGGTATACCGCGCGAGACGGCGCGGCGGTCGTAACCCCGGCAATCTGTATGTAGTTACAAAGGACAGAGGCCGGGCAGCGAGCCGTTGCCAGGAACACACACACGGCAATCTGTATGTATGCATGTATGCTTGATTACACAGCAGAAGTGCGTAGCAAGCAAAGAGACTGCCGGAAGCAGACGCCAGCTGCTCAGAGGTGAATGCAGCTTAAACACATGTTCGGCCGGGTCGATGGTACCATGCCTGGAATGCATCTCATCCTGCGTGCACCCCACATCTCAGGGCAGCTCGAAGTGTCCCCAGGTCCAGGTGTGACACGCAATCTGCCGTAGGGTGTGCTTCTGATGTGGTGTGAGGAGCACACAGGCACAGTCTCAACAGCGCTTGCAGCAGACGAACGCGTGTCTGGTAGCGCACCGCAGTGTCCGGCTGGTTGACGGGGGGCATGAGCTGCCGAGGCGGGGTCGCGTTCTCCGCGTCGTCAGCGTTCTCGTCATTCCACTCAGACTCCAGGTCCTCCAGATCCTCAGAGACGGGCGCCTGTGCGGCAGGCACACACATGTCGGGATCCACAGCACATGGACAGGAGCTGCAGAAGCTGGCATGGCCGAGACAGCTGGTCACATAGCCAATGAGATAACATCTGAGCTCCTCGCAGCTCGAGAATTCCGCTCCATCACTCAGAATCACTCAATACGGAAACCGCCCTGAACCCGGGCCAGCAATAGAGCCTGTCATACACCGTGGCTACCTGTGCAAAGCATCGGCAGCAGGCTTGCGGACCACTGCAGTTGCAGCCTCGGCATGTGCCGCAGCATTACAGTCGAGCGCACGTGTGCAAGAAGGACGAAGACACGCAAGCAGGGAGCGCCGCAGGAACGAGAACAACAACACAGCACAATCAAGCGCACATCCGAACGCACGGGTGTCAGCCTCTGCGACGGGACGCCCTCGGCGCTGTCTTGGAAGACCTGCAGGTCACTGCCGGGCGGCGACGGCGGCGGCGCCGGGTCCGGCGCCAGCGCAGCGGCAGGCGCAGCCGTGACCGGACGCGCCGCCGTGGCAGCCTCGGGCACGGCGACGGCGAAGGAGAGCGGCGGCGGCGGCGCGGGGGGCCTCACGACGGCGGCGTGGGGCTGCTCCGGCATGAAACTGCCGACGTTGCACACGATGAGCTGCCCCCCCGACATGAGGAACACGACCTGCGGCACGTCCTGCACCACGCGCCGCGGACTCTGCCTCTCCGGAGCTGTCACAGTACAATATGCCAATCTACAAAAGTCCGGGCCATTGTATGGCCGAACGCCATCTGAACAACAACACATTGCCAACAAAACATCAGGTCAAAACCCAGTCAGTCGACCAGACGACAACACGACCGCACTGTCACAGCACAACGGTTCGGGCCATTTTGTGGCTGAGCACCAACCCATACTTCCAGGTCGCTCTCTGGTGCAGGATACATGAGATCATCTGACTGACAGCTGGTGCGGTTGTGCTGTGTGTTGGACACAGGCCAGGCCGTACGTTCTCGCGGCCGTGCTGTGCCTTCCTGGGGCCCCGCTGTGCATGCTAAGAGCCGTGCCAGGCGTGCTAGGAGGAGCCGCAGCTGCTCTGAATGTGATGGCTGCAACAGCCAGAGTATGGCGTGAAACCACGTGCTACAGCGACAATGGGTCCCTGCTTGGCGCATACTCCATGTGCATCTACACAGGCCAGGTCTACACAGGCGGCCACCCCGCCACACAGAGCCGTGAAGCGCTCCGAGGACGTCGCCCGCAGACACTACACAGCTGGATCATGCCTCCGGCGAGCCGCTGATGACCCATGCACAGTAGCCAGTTGCGATGGCCCCGCTTCCGCCGTGTGACTTGGTTGTACGAGGACACAGCCGTGGGATGGCGCACCTCGGCGGGCTCGATGCCATCCGTAGGGTGCAGGGTGGAGCGGCCCGGCGCGCAGGTGAACGCCGCAGCCCCCACAACATAGTTCGGCACGAGCTGGCCATCCTGCTGCGCCCCGGGCAGCTGCACCTGCAGCTCGTCCATTGAGTTTGAGATCGCCCACCATTGCGGCCCGGCGCCGCTGTCCCCGTCTTCCCCGTCGTCCAGCCGCCGCGCGAGATGGACAAAGTGAAGCTCCTGCAGCAGCGAGGAGGCGACGACGGCGGCCGGGAAGGGGCCGGGGAAAGCTGCGGCGGAGAGAAAGGGGCCGGAGGAGGGGCTGCGGCGGCACTTCGGCGGCGCGGCGGCGGAATTGCCGGGGATTGGGGCGTATTGGTTGTGGAAGCGTTCCGGGGCGAGGGCGTCGCGGGTGACGGCGGTCGGGGCTGTGGCGGAGTCGAGCTCGATGAGCTTGAAGAAGACTTCTTCGGAGGGGAGGTCGGTGAGGGGCGTGTCTGCGGGGGACGACGGGCTTGTATCACCCGTGGTCACCAGTACCTGTGCCGGCAAATGCATTGTTTTCTCGGTCTGCTCCACACATACAACCCTCCACATCCCTGGATGGTGATCACCGTTGGCAGCATCCACGGCGTGTTTGCGACATTGTCAATAACCTGTCATCACGTGTTGCAGTGCGCGAGCATGCGCATATGCCAAGCTGTACACAGTAACACTTTCCACGACACTCGAGGCAAAAAACGCTGCAGGTGTGAGTGTTTCACACTGTTCAATTGCAAGTACACAGCAACCAGGGTGAAGACGTTCATCAGAAGCCAGTGAAGGCATATGCAGTGTCTGAATGGAGCGAGGCCATACGTTCACCCATGTACAAAGGATGATACACTACATGAGCTCGGGCCACAGCATGGCAGAGCAGAAAGGCATACTACATGGCACTGCAACCCAAAGCATCGATCTGAAGATCCACACAACACACCAAACACAGACTCCTCATGCACGAATCTGAACATTCACACCCCCGTGTACGAAGGGTCAGAGTGCGGGAGTGGCAGGCGGCACTGCATGATACAGAGTGGACTGCATTTTCAGTGTGGGCTGTCGGAGGCTGAGCACACCTCGAGGACAATCGTGTCCTCTGCAATGAATACCATCGCATCAATCACAGCAACAGCATCGTCGACTGGAACGCTGACGGGATGCTTGAGAAGGAGGCTGAGGCCGGCATCTGTCTGCTGGTATACACATAGCCCACAGCCATCTGCGATGGCTGCCAATCGCCCCCGGTTGGCAACAGCAGTGACTCCTGTTTGCAGCTGCTTCGGCGAAACAGAGTGTGCAAGCGACACAACACTGAGCTCAAAAGATGTATTTATCATGTAGAGCTGTCTTGAGTCCCCGGCCCACGCAACCTGCCTTGGGCTGGGGAAGTGCAGGTGGCTGAGGGGCTGAGTATTGCCCATTGCGAGATGCTGTGCCCCGTACACAATTACATGCCCACTGGCGCAAGCTGCGGCGAGAAGAGAGTCATCAGGTGACCATCCGACCCAGAAGCATGCGCTTGGGAGGCTCAAGTGGACCGTGTCTACATTATCCAGCTGAGACGATCCTGCCTTGATACCACTGGGCACAGCATCAGCAAAGCTCTTCAGCACTAACAGCGAGTGGCTAGACTTCAAGGACTGTACGACTACTAGCATTCCGGTCGCACTCGATGCTGCCAACAGGCTAGCATTTGCAGGCACGAAGTCCTGCGGCACGGCGTACTCACAAACCTTGGCCATGAAGCCATTTTCAGGATCAAAGCATTCCTGTATCTCTTCATCCATATTTGAATGTGATCGTCAAGACGTTGGGTCAACCGTTCTGTCACTCGCTCGTCGTCAACATCAAGTCAAGCAACAACGGCATAGGCAGCATGATCATGCAGCCGCGAACTGCTGCTGCAAATCACAAATGAAGCAGGACTATGTCCGACGCGCATGTCATCTAATGCGGCCTGGATCTTCAGGAGTGCTTTGCATCTCGGTTGGGCTACCAAATTCAGAACGAGCATGCATGATGGCAGCGCAATCGAGCGCGAATGGCGCACGACGTCCTCCTTTTTGCACCCAATCCGCGTGTTAACGTGCCGCACTCTGCTATGTACCGCGGAGTAGAGCATACTTCCGTGCGTCGCTACAACAGAGCCAACGGAGCACAGTGACTTGAATTCAGCACTAGCGTGCGGCCGAAGCAGTGTCGCCGCGTACCATCCAAACGTGACCAGCAACTGCTCTTTGCGTGGCAGCATATTCTAGAATCTGTACTGACGCCGTTCTTCGTCGTGTCACTGCAGGCCAGGCCGCAAATCCTGGCAAATGGCGCCTTCTGCTTCGGGTCAAGAGCTTCAGATGCACGTATAGCAGCGTTCACGCTCCTGTGTGACACATGTTTACTTTATACTAGCCATACCGGACAGCTTTCTGCGTCGGGACATGGCGATGCGAAGGTCCTCACCAACGCCAAGCTCAGAGCGCTGGCTGCGAACACGTCACTTATCACCAGTCATATGGTCATGCTTTACACTGCTACACTTCTGCATGACTTCTGCGATACCGACGCCTCTGCGAATGACAGGCATAGGTGCGATTGCTGCCAGAATTGGCTGAAGTGCAGTGTCACATTTGATGCGTCGATGAGGTAAGCCACGCTGCACACTGACCATTCGAGGCGGGGGTCATCACTGTGGACGCTTAAATCTCGGAAAGTGCAACATGAAGCTCGGGGCAGTGAGTAAAGTTGACCAGAGGTTTCTCCACTGTGGGTCGCTTGCCATGATCTGTGTAGCCACTACGTTTCTCTGCAGGTCAGATGGAGGCACGCATGCGTTCGCTACTGGAATCAAATGAAAGCAGTGTTGTACTGCATGTCACATCGGCATCTAGCAGCGTTATCCCATCAGTCGACCTACTGGTGGCTGTCACGCTGCAAGGCAGCCTTTCGGCTGCTCCTGTTGCGTCTGTCTTGGTGTCGCTGTCAGATGTTCCAGCAAACACTGATCCTTCGCCCACCAAATTTCCGGTTTACTCCATCGCAGCCACATTTGATGCGCCAGTGGATACTGCCGTGCATTGGAAAGTTCTTGATGCCAGGACCTGCAACGCCACGGGTGCTGGCAGCGATCCCACAAACCTCTGTACGGGTGGAGCACTGCTATGGAATGTGACAACTCTGCCAGGTGTCAGTGAAACAATCAACGCCACATTACTGCATACCAACTTCACAGCCCACATAAATGCATCTGCAAACGTGCCTGCTGCCGCGCTTCTGCTTCGACAGACCGCAGGCCTGCATGGTGCCCTGGCAATCATAGACCAGACAGGCGCAAAGGTTTCCACCAAACTCAGAGGTGAGCCTCTCATGGAATCTGTGTGGGTGAGTATACTCAGGACTCGTCTATGCCATGCGTGGACTGACCAACGCTGTTTGTCAAGTGGCCACCATCTGTGATTCACCATGCAGCTGCCGTCCGGCATTGCCAGGGCGTGCCATGCCATTCTAGCTCTATTTGATGATGGCCGTCTGCACTGCAAGCATTGCTCCGCACTTCAAGCATTGCTCCGCTGGTAATTTGTGTGGCTGCATGTTGCGAAGGACCCTGGGACCAGTGAAGCCCGCCATGCGATGGCTGTCACGCAGTCTCCGCCACATTGTCTGAGCATGTCTGGTGTAGAGCTCCGTGAAGCACTCGCTTCCAGCCTCGTCCATGACAAACAGCATCTTTGCTGTTCGCTGGCACCATCACCGTGACCGCAGGGTGCACAGGCAGGTTCTCAACGCTAGGGAGGGCTTCCTGACCAACGTTGCCGTGCAGAGCTTGACACTGATGGCCAGTTCCAGGCCCAGCACTTTTCACACCTGCCTTCCACGTACTCAGTCCATCTGCCGTGGTCAGATTTCGCGCCTCTCGCGGCTGTCAACATCAGCACAGACATCCCCACTCCAGGCGCCTCTCCCGAGCCTGTCAATGTCAGCGTCAACATCAATCCGCTTTGCACAACCCCCACCCCACAGCAAGTGATCGTGGCAGGCGCCACCAGCTCCTCTGTGGTCGTAGTCTCTGTACGATTCTGTGCACTATTGAGTGGTTGAGAGCTCAGCTCTCTCTTGATGCTTGCAGGGAGGAGTGTGACCATAGTGCTCAGTGTTCACTGTTTCCGAGCAGTAGCTTCAGAGAATTGCTGTTGAGGTGTCTCTGATCCGGCTGTCGCCACGTCCATGCTTCAATCGCTGCAGAGGTTAGCTGTGCTGCGGCTTCGAGCCTGTGAGGCAGCCCTTGCGGCCGTGCGGCATTCTGCCACCAGTCCGGCAGACGCCATATGGAGCACATGATCGTCACAGCACGCCACCGCATGCAGAACACCGATACTTTCTACACCGGCAACACGTCGTGCTCGTGGCTCATGTCTTCTCCGAACGCCGCCACGCTGCGGTACAGCTTCGCCGTCGATATGTCCCGCGTCGGCCCGGGCGCCCGGCTGCGCATCTCCGACGCCTCCGCGGCAGGCGACAATGCAGACGCTGACTCCAGCCGCGTGTACGAGGGCTTCTCGTCCGCAACCGACAACAGCCTGCTGCTGGCCGCCCGGCAGGTGCTCGTGACATTTGAGGCGGACCCCGCGGCACGCGCGGCGGCGGGCCCGCGGGTGACCGTGCAGGCGCTGCAGCCGGAGCAGGGCATGAGTGCAGACACCGTGCGGCGCATCATCTTTGCCGGCACGTTCACGCTCATCGGCGTGTACATCGTGTCTGCGATCATCGCGTGGAAACGGTACAAGGTGCTGGATGGCCGACGGCAGGACACCGAGCGCGAGGCCGCGAGGCGCGCTGCTCCCCCCATGCATGGCATCATGCATAGGCGCAGCGGAGCAGCCAGGTTGCCCTGCCGCTGCAGTACACATTCTCAGATTGTCGAAGGACGTGATGTGCGGTGTTGTGTGAGGTGCTGCTGAACGTTGCTGTGATGTGGCCGTATCTCCCGACATGTGCGGTGGCGCTGATGGGCTCCGACGAAGGGGCCAACGGTGGTGATGCCTGCCATGCACGCCATGCCGCATGATGTGCGTAGCAGGTGTGCATCAGCCTTGTTGTGCACCGTAACAAGAAGCGAACACTTCTGTCATGAGCAGACCCTACGCATGCTGGGCCCTGAGCACCATGCGAATTCGAAGGCATAGCTGCTGCCTGCAATATAAGCTGAGGCCGCAGGTGATGCGCAGGTCTGCGGTACGAGAGCTCGCCGCCCGGCGCGCGCGCGAGGCGATCCGTGCGGCGCAGGAGCGCCTGCGCGACGCCTCACACGCCCTGCCCGAGCACCTCACGCCACTCATCAAAATCATCAACTACGGCAAGGACGCTGACAGCAGCAGCGCGGGCGTCAGCGGCGGCACGGGCCGCATCGGCGCGGCGGCGGCCGCCACGTCGCCGCGGCCGCGGCCCGGGATGTCTGGGGCGCTGCGGCAGTTCTCCACCCTTCGCTCGACGGCGGCGGCGGCCGAGCCGGACAGCCCGGAGGGGCCGCTGTCGGCTGTGCTTGGGGACGAGCCGTGCGTTCTTCCTGTTCTGTGCCGGGGCACGAGCACCTGGGCCAGCCACACATTACTTGAGTGCTGCTGCACGGCATCTGGATGGCCATATCGCGCACGCGTCAAATACGTCAAACAGTGTACTCGCTGCACGCGGGTGATGCATAGACTCTGTACACGCATGTGTGTACGTGTGTTTGCCTGGCCACGCAGTGTGAGCAGGCAAGTACGGCAGCAGCATGGTCCATCGTGCACGCGCTCACGTTGCATGCTTGTTGATGAAAGCTCGCATCGCGCCCTCTGTGTAAAGAACGTCAGGTGAACCTGTGCCGAATTGGCAACCTCGAGATCGAGATTTGGTCAGGTCGGGAACGTGGCATCGACGCAGTGATGCATACATGGCAACATGTGTCAAGTTTCAGGGCAGCTTCTGAGGGCAGGCCGCTGCAAGCCAGAACCACATCACACCAGGATTTGAGACGCCTGTGAATCCTATGCAGCCCAGCTTCACTCCTTTCGGGCACGCTGCATATGAGGAAGTGGCCCGTTTGCTCCTGGCCCGCTCTTACAGGGGACGTTCTTCAGAGTGGCGCAACCTGGGTACATGCCCTGGTTCCAGCACACACCTGGCTGTTAGCTTCCATGGCTGATCAAACCGGCACGCGCTGTGATACAAAGCCATGCTATGTGCCAGTCAAATACACAGCATGGCTGTAGCCTGTCTGCTTAAGCTGGGTCTGGCTGGGTGGTTTGAGTAGCACCTGCCAGTGTGATGTGGACTTGTGCTACCCCTGTTCACTGCTGCGCGTGAGTACTGACCTGTCCTGTGCTGCCGCAGATGCTCAATCTGCCTTGGGGACTATGAGGCGGAAGAAGAGGCGGCGGTGCTGCCGTGCGGTCACATGTTCCATGCCCCATGTGTGCAAGAGTGGTTTAAACGCTCCCGGGAGTGCCCGATGTGCAAGGATGACGTGGCGGAGGCGCTGCAGCTGCAGGCGAGCGGGAGCACAGAATGAGACACAATGGAAAGAGATGCAATGCATGAACATGTGGGTGTCCCACTGCACTGCAGAGACACCAAGATGGACCATAAAGAATCGGCATACATGCCAAGATGCTGGCAGGAGGCACTTTAACAAAGGACAAGAGCATAGAATGTGTATGGATGCTCGTCCAGGATCTATGAACGCATCTAGGCGATGGAGGCCAAGGAATGCGTTGAGCAGAGAAATGGAATCTTTGAAATGTTGGAGCCAGAGAGATTCAAGTCTCTAGGTGTTCGTATATGTGCGGCACCAAATGTGTCACGGCACAGGCAGGGTTGGGCAGCGTTCTGTGATCAACTTGGCAGCAAACATGGCATCATGGAATGCACAATGATGCACCTTGCGGAAGGAATAATCGTTGACAGGTTGCTTGTGACATGCCATGACGGCGTAGAGAATGGCTGCACCACTACAACAAGCGACTTGGTCATGCCGTCACAAAGTGAGCATCAGCAGATGATCACTTTTCCATTAAGGCCAGCTGTGGCCGCGTCCCCTCAACTGTGTTACCACTTGGAACCCCCTACTCATGCTTCAACTCCACAGTTCTTGTGAAGCGGAAACAGATTCTCACTGTAGCAGCATCACAAAGACAGCTCAGAGCGTGTGCACACGCCCATTACTTGCCTTGGAGCATATGAGACATGCCTGGGACAGCACACTCACGAAGGTGATGAGAGGATATTGGCAAAGTAGATTGGCCAACCAGAGGCTAGTCAGCTTTTCGATGCTGTGAGAACTGCAGTGAGTCGCGGGGCTCTTGATCGCTTGAACTCTTCATGTTCTCTGCCATCAATGCATCATAAGAAGCCTCCAGGCTTTTGTATTGCATCCTTATGTGCTCCAGCTCCTGCTGTGCAGTCGCTTGACCTACCAAAGCTTCAGCCAACTCATCCTGCAGTCCCACACATATTCAGCAGGGAGCCATATGTGTATGAGCGGCAGTTCAAGCATGTCGAGTACACAGAAAGCCTTGCATGGAAATTGTACATGACGGGGGTCTGGTGGCTACAATTAGCATTGATGATGCCAGCATGACTTTCCAATCGGGTTCACGCCGGCTGCAAGAAACAGAAGCCACATGGAAACTTGCCAGCATACCGCCTGGCACATCAGCGCATACCTTTGCCTTGGCCAGCTCAGCATTGGATGTGGGACTGTCAGTGTCAGCGCTCGCCTTTGGGGCAGGGATTGTGGAAGACATCCGTGTGTACTCCTGGCTGATGCCCGCGGCTTGTTTCTGCAGAGCTGCGTGGCTCTTTCGTAGTTGTCCATGCGTCTTCATCTCGAAAGAGAGCTTTGAAAATGCCATTGCTAGGCTGATGTTCACGAAGCACATGACCACAGCAAGATGGGCCCTTGCCAAGCTCACGGCTGAGATCATTGCTCTGCACATGTGGAGCGACAGTGATCGCTGGCGCCAAGCGATGCTGTAGATTCACTATGCAGGAACTGGCCTGATTGTCGCCTGAACGCTGCTTGAATTTGGCAGAATGGGCGAGGACAGAATTGGATCTACACCCTTCATTATTCATCCAAGTTTCGGAAACAGGAAGCGTTGGTCAGGCATATACAAGAGCGCTGCAGGCGAAAGGCGCACTGGTGACTGCTTTCGTGATCTCGCTTGCCCAGCGAAACGGCCTCCCAAATGGAGCTACCAAGCAACACGGCGATCGTGGCGACAACAGTCCCTCCAACATAGCCTCCAGGTCCTTTGTGGAGCGCGTGGTACAAGGAAATCGTCGGGCCTCGGATCGCTTCGAACGGGAGTAGCAACGGAAGACCGACGGCAACCTGTACGTTCAGAAATCTGTCATACATCCGCAGATGCACTAGTGTGTCGTATCTTAGACACTTAACCGAAAAATATACGGCAACGCCATGCGCAGGTCACAGCTAAGTCAAGCGATCACGTACTTGCACACACGTCAACACCGCCAACGGTCCCGTCAGCCCGCTTGCCATGCTTGTGGGACTTTAGATCAGCTTATCGTGGTCCTTACTTGGCTCGTGCATGCCAGGGCCCATGGACAAACAAGCAAGCTATCGAATATTGCCACCTGTACACAACACAGTTCATCGAAGCTGCGGTTGCACTACTCAGCGGGAAAATAAATCTGGGCATCTGGAGGGCCACGGTGCGTTGACACACAACCAACCACTTGCAGCGGCCATCGCATCCGATGCGAGAAGGTACGATAGTGGTCACCGGGAACACGATGCGCAAGGCAGACTGAGTAGACAAGGCATACCGCGACGAAGGTTCCTGGACAGTGACTCGTGTTTCTAAATTATGCTGCCGACAAATGTAGCGTTTCAATGCGCAGTCACAATTGGGACATACCTGCGTTGTCATGGCGTGCAGATGCCAGCGATCACTGCGTATATGGCAGAGTCCAACTTTGGATACAAGCAGGCCTGCTCAAACGGTAAGGTACGATTCATTTTGACCCAAAATTGGCTGATGTAGGTACGCAGTTCGACAGTGCGAGCGGTGGCTTGCCTACATTGGCTATGCTTCGATAACGCAGCAAACGTAGATGCTCATGTTAGCATCCAATCAAGCTGAACCTCTTCTATTGTCATGCAACTCAGACCTATCCTGAAGTGACTTCACTGCATGCTCCTGTTCCGGGAACAACTCCATCATTGGGGTGTGCCAGCATGCACGGCTTCCTGCTGCCCCGGCGCGTCCGATCACCCATGCAGAGAAGTCATGCGGTAATGTGATGTGTTTTGTCCACTGAATGAAGCCACGACTTGCATGCCAGAGACACGCGATGTCAACCTGCCCTCGCTGCTTGTCCACCAAGAACCGATGCTAATGTACGGCATCATAATGTTGCAGTCAGTGCACAAGTTTATTTATATGCTTCCTCTCAGCCTTGGTAAGGCGTGTGTGGAGTGCATGCGGAAAAGGGCATGCCCCTGCCAAGGGCATGACCTAACACCTCCATGGCAGACACCATGCAAAACATACATCATCGACAAGGCTGCACATTGCTTCAATGAGCATGTGATGGATCTCGGATGTCAGGGGCACATGCCAGGCCAGAAAACGCAGAACATTGACTGGCCAGCCGTATCTGCAGATGGTAGTCTAGCTCTTGCCAGGCAAATCTGATGCTGCAATAGAGGTGCCATGTATGCAGCTTTGTTTTGTTGGTTTTGTCAGATCTGAAGCCATTCACCGAGGAAGCTGCGCGCCTGAGAAGTGCCACTGAAGAATGCCTGGAGCGGATATTCCACCGGATCCAGGCCAGTACGCCCACTTGATCACTTTGTTGACCAAGTATCCACATTCTGATTGTGGTGCACTGCTACATGCGTTTTACGACTCTAGAACTCTAGAACTTGCTCTAGGCGGATGGGGTGTCGTCTGCCGGCTAGCAGAATCCCCACTGAGCGTTGCAAACTTTCTTGCATAACAAGCACACGCACATGGACGCAGCAATGCTATGCCGTCAAACTCACATCCGTATGCTGAAGTGCGGCTAGGCAAGCGTGATTGCGCCAGCCCGCAGGATCAGCGTTTTCAGGACGGCACTGAGGCACCCTGTGATTGTACAGCTCCTTTTTCGGCGCATATTTGTTGGCAAGCTATCATCAAGGCATCAGAGAGTTTCATCTCCAGGTGCCTGAATTCGTACTTGTGGACTCCGGTGGCGATGCAGTCAACTCTGCTCGCATCCTATAGCTCCATCCTCGAATTGAACAGTGTAGCAGGTGTCCTACAATCCGATCCAGGACCCCCCCCCAAAAAACTCCAAGATCCTGCGAGCTGTCAACTTATCAATGGCACAGCAATAACGGGTGGGATGGCCATACAACATGGATCCCTGAAGGCCCGCGCCCACAAGGAGGCGGGCGTCACGTGCGTGATGGCGGCCCTCTGCGTCAGTTGTTTCCAGCTCTCGGACAGCATTGTCGATCAGCATTCTCTGCCGCTGGCCTGCAGCTACCCGGAGTGCGACGGACTTGCACATGCTGCTGTTGGCTCGCACATCATCATCCACACTCCCCCGCACACCCAGTCAAATCCTCATCTCATCGTGGTGGACCTGGACACGGCTGACCGCATGGTTGACAACCTGACCGACACATCGGTGGGCATCAGGCACTTGAGCACATCACGGACACAGCCTTATAGCGCAGGAAGCATGGAGGTGAGTACAGGTGGGTGGTGAAGGAGAATGTCAACAGCGCTCCTGTGGTGGTGGTGGCGCACACTGCTGGGACGAACATCTGCTGCAGCATGATGGTGGCGAGGAGCTGGCAGACGCTTTGCCTTCTTGATGCGGATGTTGATTTGAACCTGATGTCGGACAGGAAACCTTCAAAGGTCGTCTCTGTGGCAGCATCCATGCCTCACAATCAGATGCTTTCGGTAGAGGTTTCGCTGACTGGGGCAGATCGGGATCGTTTCACCAGACGATTTGCCATTGATCTCATCCGGACTGCCACCCATAGGCAGCTGTACTTGTGGCCACGACGATGAAGCACCAGCTGCCTCTGCACTGCTGCGGCAGAAGTGGATGCGCTTCCGACAGTTGCTTTGTCCATGCGACGGAAGGCAGAGCTGAAGCATCTGGATCATGCAGATATCATAACAGGT
This sequence comes from Ulva prolifera, assembly GCA_023078555.1. Lineage (NCBI taxonomy): Eukaryota > Viridiplantae > Chlorophyta > Ulvophyceae > Ulvales > Ulvaceae > Ulva > Ulva prolifera. The sequence continues at coordinate 2,011,901 of CM041201.1, read as the reverse complement.
GTTGTGCGGGGAGGACGGTGCGCCATACAGGTTTGTGTATACCCTCCAGCCCTTCTCACTTTGCCAGGACAACATCAGTCGCCTCAGCAGCATGCCCCTCGCCTCCCCATGCTGATTTTGGCCAGCAAACTGACACAAAAGCCGCACATCGGCGATCGTGCAGCTCAGAGTGACGTGCAGGCGCGGCAGAGATTTCAGTGCGGTGTGCACAGAAAGGATATGGTGTGTGCCCCATAATTGCTCGTGAGCTGTGGACACCATAGCTAGTACAGCGCAGCCCTTAGACCGACGCCCAAGGCGCTGGGAATCAGCATACAATCGCGGAAGAGTATAGCCATCACCTGACTCAGTCGCTCCAGCATGTACACAGAGGTCAGCTTGATGCAGACTGCTTCTATAGGTCAGAGGATCGTAAGGGAGAGTCTGTCATCCCACCGATCCATGCACTCCCAATCTTCACCTTTTGCAGAAGGCGGATGCATCCAATCTGTAGTTTTGTCTTTCACCATTGGGAGTATGAGCTTGATCGCTTCACGATCGAAGCGTACCCACACAGAAATTCAGAGATGTGTGCAACATGAGCCACCGCAGGACTGCCACAGCCTGTTGCTGCTCTCTGACATTGTGGTTCGAGTTGCCTGCGCAGTGACATGTCTGTCACCTTGCGGCATGATGGGAACGTTGAAGAAGAGCAACAGCGGTGGGATGACATAACATTTCCTTCGACTCCGATAGGGTCGTTGGCTGTTTGGACTGGGACAGATGATCCCAAGAGTTCATGCGCCGGTAATTTCGCTGCAGTTGATTTGCTATGGCAACCAGATTCATGAATCATGAACTGACGGAGGAGTCCTGGCTGCCATGCAGTATGCCGTTTCACACCATTTCCCAGTTGTACATGCTTCCACCGTAAGGCTGGCAAGTCATCCCGGTATGCTTACTTTGTGAAGCACCGCCTTGAGTTTGCCATCTCGTTCTGCTGGTTCTCCCAATGCCTGACTCGAGGTGTTCTTCTGGCCACTGCAAGCACGTTTGCTGCGATCGCAATGGCGTGGTCACAGACTCAGGCTGTACGGACCACCCTTGGCCGAACAGGCTCCAAGTGGAGCCTGCGCCACGCCGAGCTTGTGTGCGGTCCAGGCCCGATCTCGCCCTAAGAACTCTCAACCTTCACCTGGCGCGCTGATGCCATGCGAGTGGTGCGCCAGCTCGAAATGGTTATACTACTGCGGTGAAGGTCAGCCTCAGCACTGGTGCCGCAGAGACGGGTTCGGAGCCTGCCCAATAATGTGATCACGCTGCTGCATACTGCGTTCTTGAGAATATCGATTCAACTCAACCTACTCGCACATGTTGCGAAACGTGCTTAGACAGCCACAAATTGACATGGAACGTCGTTCCATGCATGCGCACAGCCATAACTGGAGGATTGTTGCACAAGGGCGAACGAGTCCAGACACACACAGCACACCCATAACATGAGGACACTCATCTTTCAAACACACGTGATCACCTGTGGCAATTCATTTCGGGACAGCCTTCGACGGGTACACCTGTCGAAGGCTGTCCCGAAAGCAATTCAGCTCGCACACGGTCAACACCTACAGTCGAGCAGTATTAAAAGACTATCACCGCACATTCACAGCTGATTCCGAGTTCATCTGCATCTACTGCTTGATCTCCGCCGTCACAGCGTCGCACGCGAGACTGCCTTTGTTCGAGCATTCGCCATACATCTCGCACGGCTTTCATTACAGAATTGACTCAGGCGAGACCTTACCAAACTAATGCCCTGTATCGTCCCTGTCAAATTGTCTTCCTGTCCTGACGTGTGCATGCTGAGCGATGTCATGTTCGGGTCTACGGCCAACGCGTTATCGTCAAGTGCACATTAGGCCTGCATCCAGGTTTAAAGAGCGCCCGTCCCTTCTCTTCGACAGACGATGCTGCCTTTGAGAACCACAACAAGTCGCCAGCCGACATTTCAGCTTGGCCGACGAGTTCACACTCGTGCCGTACGCTCTTGCTCGTTCCTTGTGTTCCTTGGTTGCGCTGCAGGCCCACGCCAGCCTATCCCCAAGACTACAATTTGCATTACGTATATGAGAAGAAAATAATTGTGATAGTGATGCACAGTCCTGGAAGTTGGTATCTGTGCGTGTCAGGTGGACAGGATGTGCTCAGGACCAAGTGGCGTAAGTATCCAAGTTTGACACACAAAGATTCTGTTTCAAAACGTTCGGGCAGACTCCCAGAGCAGATGCAATGGCCCATGCAATGCGTGTCTTGAAGCTGCCAGTCTTCGTTGAATCGAAAGGGCGAAGCAGTGATGCTAGCTGTTGCCAGTGCACATGCATCCCTACGGATGCTCCCGTCACATGCTGCCTTGGGGAATTACACAAGGCAAGCGCGAGCGCTCTCGCCTGTGCTCGCCTTGCCACTTTCTAGGGCATGGCGTGGATCACGCCACTTCTTCCAGGCCGTTCACCGATGGTTGCATGTGACAGCGTCGTTTCCTGATGCTGCTGTTTTTGCTCGCTGCGAGATGCTTACATTCCATCAAGGTGTCTTGTCTCGTCGACCCTGCATCCCTGCCGAGCGTGCAGAATGGCCAGACAGGAAACTCCCTGCTGCGAGACGCACGTGCACCGCCACCTACATGCACTGCCCTTCGTGATCCGGAGCATTCAGCTGGTCAGTGGTGTGGCTTGATGTGTTTGTTTGCTTTGCCATACAACGGCCCGGTATGTGTAACTGATAGAGCTGCACTGCCCTTCCTGATCCCTAGCCATTGAGAAATCAACCCAACAGGAAGCAGCAACAGCCCCTGCGTGTGTAGGCACAGACGGATGACAACACCAACACACTCACCACCAATGCCGGCATTCCAGTCGCTGACAATGCCAACTCCCTGACTGTGGGAGCCCGCGGCCCCGTCCTGCTCGAGGACTTCCACCTCCTGGAGAAGCTGCAACAGTTTGACCGCGAGCAGATTCCGGAGCGCGTGGTGCATGCACGCGGCGCGACCGGTTTCGGCCACTTTGAGGTGACCAAGTCGCTCTCTGACATCACAGACATGGAGATCTTTCAGAACGAGGGTACAGAAGTGCCCATCCAGGTTTGTTCCTCCTCCGCTCGCGATGCAGGGTGTTGAGATTGTTGATAGATAGATCAAGTCAAATGCATGCACCAGGTGGCCACAGGTGGCCCTGGTAAATCCAGCAGCGTCGATCGCTTCTGTTGCTGCTCCAGACGTCGTTCCCCATTCCTTCCGAGTATCAAGATGCTTGTTCTGCTCTTCACAAGAGCATCGAGTCGCCAAGTTGCAGCCTCAGTCACAATCGGGGAGAGCACGCATGACTGCCATGCGTGTTGCCGCAGGCCCGCTTCTCCACTGTCGTCCACCCCCGGGGCTCCCCAGAGACGCTCCGAGACGTTCGTGGCTTCAGCGTGCGCTTCCAGACCGAGCAGGGCAACTGGGACATGGTGGGCATCAACATCCCGGTCTTCTTCATCCGGGACGGCATGAAGTTCCCCGACCTCATCCATGCCCTCAAACCCAACCCCAAGAAGCATGTCCAGGTGCGCCTGCCCCTCCAGCCACGCCCACCTGCCGCCTATGGCAGCTGCACCCCTCTCCTGTGCACATAGCGTCGTGTTTTGCATGGCTCATGGCTGAGAAAGGGTTGCATCTGTCTTTCTGCCATGTCGCTGCTCACTAAAGGGACCGGGGACGGCAGGATAGCTGGTTGCACAGAGAGTCTCTTGTCCCTTCCTTGGTTGAGTCACCGCCCATGAGAGGGTGCGTGTTCAGCAGAATTGCAGGTGCAGACAATGTCATCTTGCAGGAGTGGTGGCGCATTCTTGACTTCCTGAGCTTCCACCCAGAGAGCGCCCACGCTCTCACGTGGCTGCTGGACGATGTGGGCGTGCCGAAGGACTACCGTCACATGGACGGCTTCGGCGTCCACACCTACGTGTTCGTCAAGGTCCGCCCCACCACCTCCATCGATCTCAGATCTACTGGCTGAACAGAGAGCATGATCTGAGCCTTTGCTGTCGTCAGCCAGGCGTTGCTGTTGTAAATCACGGGCGTTGATGCTGCCGACTGCAGTCCCATTTGTGTTGTGCCTCGAGGGATCCCTGTCCGTTCGACAACCTAATGCCACCACAGCACTTGATGCCAAGGCACTGCATATGTCATGCTGGAAGCAGCAGGATGATCTGCAGGGTGACAAGCGCACATACGTGAAGTTCCACTGGCACTGCGACCAGGGCGTGGAGAACCTCACGGCTGACGAGGCTGTGCAAGTGGGCGGCACCAGCCAGAGCCACGCCACGACCGACCTCTACGAGGCCATCGAAGAGGGCGACTTCCCCAGCTGGACCCTCAAAGTGCAGCTCATGGACCCTGCTGACGAGGTTTGCCCCTGCCCTCTTGCGATGGGTCACTCTGAGTGCTGCTGGGGTGTCCAGATGATATGTTTTGTTGCGTCCACCAGCCAAAGGTCATACTGCCGATCTGTTCTGTTGACAGCTGCAGAACTCCGCTGAAGTTAGGTTGATAAGAGGATAAGTGATAGGGATGTGTGCCATGCATATCCCAGGCGAGCAACCCCGCTACTCATGCGGGCTCTCCCAGGAATTGCCGGCTGGTGCACATTGTAACTCCGCTAGGAAAACCACCTGCTGACAGACACCATCAACGCGCGGATGGTGCCTGTCTGCGTCTCTGACTCAATCTCATATCTTGTGATACGCATCTCAGCTGCTCATGCTGCAGGACAAGCTGGACTACGACCCTCTCGACTGCACCAAGGTGTGGGAGGAGGAGAAGTACCCCCTCGTCGAGGTCGGCCGCATGGTGTTGAACAAGAACCCCAACAACTTCTTCACCGACAACGAGCAGCTTGCCTTCTCACCATCCAACGTTGTCCCAGGTGCGTCAGCACCACCTCGTCTTCTTCACACGTCTCAACATGTCACAATGCGCATTGCAGCGATGCTGTGTCCTCTGGCACAAATCGCATTCCTCCTGCATTGCAATGCAGTATATGTGGCGGGTGGCTGAGGGTTTGTGCGGAAACTGGTCCTGCTGCCGGCTGCTCACTTGTCACATCTGAATGAAGATTAATATGCTGAGGGGCCCTCAGTGAAGGCACATCGTGATGAAGATGCAGGCCACGACCAGCCTGGACTCGTGCTGAGACACAGACACGCCAGTGCACGTTGACGACTTTTCAGTCGTATGTCATCTGAATCAATAAATGTATGCAGGCTTGACCTTCTCCAATGACAAGCTGCTGCAGAGCCGGCTGTTCAGCTACACCGACGCGCAGCGGTACCGCCTGGGCACAAACTACCAGGACCTGCCCATCAACCAGCCCCGCTGCCCGTTCCACGCGAACGAGTACGACGGCGCCATGCAGACGCGCCAGAAGGACGAGGAGGTGGACTACTGGCCCAGCACCTTCAGGAAGGAGGAGGTCACCGCTGACGGCAGTGAGACAACCACCAACTCCGAGAACGTCAACGTCTGCTTCTCTCTCTGCTGTGATCATTTCCCCTCACATCTGCACTTCTTGGGCATGTTACCGTGTTGCCGCGTGCGTTGATGCATTTGTGAGAACATCAGCCCACATCATTTGTGTCGTGAGGGAGTGTTTAAACAATTTTGGTTTTGCTTGATAGCAGTGATGGAGAGGCGATGTGCCTGCAGGGTGCACGGACGAAGGAGGGTATTCCACAGACCAACGACTTCTACTTCCCAGGCAAACGCTTCCGGGAGATGGACGAGGGCCGCCAGGAGCGCCTGGCGCAGCGGATCGCGATGAAGGCCACCAGCAAGGGTGTCACGGATGAGATCCGCTCCAAGTGGGCCAACATCTGGCAGCAGTGCGATGAGAAGCTTGCGTCCATGGTTCAGGAGCAGGTCAAGTCCATGATGTCCTCGTAGCCACCGCTGACGTTGGCTCGCGAGTCACATTACACACTGCTGCAACAGTGGGAATTGCATAGCCGTCATGCCAAGAAGGTGGTGCAGCAGATATTGGCAGCCAAGAGCTGTTGCGTACCACTTCGGGAGGGGCAGCGCACTGCTTCACACGTGTTTGAAATCTTTTTCAACCTCAAGTCGCTGTCCAAGGGCTTGCATGTAATGTATTTACAATTGTAGGGAAGGTACTGTAACGAATCAATGATCATGGCATATGAAGCGTGGCATATGATGTGATAGTACGACTGCAAGTCAGCCCAACTTGGTTGAACATAACTGGGTCCCTCTGTCTCGCCCTCAAATTGATTTTGTGTTGAGCATCTACGGTCTTCTGTTAGTGCTTTGAAAGGCCACAGATCAACAGCACTGATCAAGCATGATCTGATGCACCTGCTCGCTGTAGATTCTCCAGTGTAGAGATGAGCGGAGGAGATTGCTACCTGAGCTGAAGGTGTCAGGGATGCTCACCAAGGCTTCACATGCCATCTGTTGCCCAGCGAGCTTCAAGTGGAGCCTATGCCACTCTGATTTAGGGGGCACTCCAGTCTGGGCACTGCCGCACCGATGCTCAACTACCAATGCTCAACTACCACTATTGGTAGCACTTTGGTACTATGATGCCATGGCAGTGGTGCCGTCATGTCGAGAGGTGCAGTTGCGTTGCAGCATGGCAGCCTGAACCCCTGTGTGGCATGATGTTGTTGTTGTGGTGTAGACCGGATCAGCATTTGACCAGTGCTAAAAGTAAGATGATAGTTTGGTGCATATATATAGCTCGTTTGCGGAGTACGACTGTGTTCATATACATGGCATGCACTTCTGTATCAAGCGAAATATGCCTGAGCTGTGGATGAGTTTGTGTACCTCCGAGTTGTCTCTTATCTCCGTCAGGCACATATTGATCAGTCAGAATTCAGAATTGAAACAGGAAAGGGGTCACTGACCGGCACAATCTGATCACTGACCATTCCTTCGGTAGCATCAAATGGACAGATGGTTTGGAACGGCGCCAGGAGGATTCTTGTACAGAGTTACACATACAAACAAAGTGCAGCTGTATGACCTGCTCAGAAACAATGAAAATGACACCAAAGACACTGACATTGCATGCCTGCGATGCAACAGCAATTGGCTGAAGCTGGAGGCTGCTGCTTCACCGCCCCTCCTGCACACCTGGCGCACACATCCACACTTGCGCACTACATTTATTCATACTGCCACAAAATCTTTGCAGCCAGGTGCTTTCCGGTGCCTACCAACGCTGGAGTTGAAACGAAATGCTGACCGCCCCGCCAGGCCAGCGTGATTCGGTAGCGTCTGTCTGACGGTTGACTTGCAACTTCTGCATGCAAATGAAAGCACTGGGGAAACTGCGCTGCTGTCTGCTGGGGCGAAGGCGAGGACAGTCCGCATCCGCCCGCCCAGCAGTGCAAGCAGTCCAGGCACACAATACATCATGCCCAGAAGGGGGCCATATAGCCTTGCACATACCCACGTTGGGAGACAACATTGAACCAAAAGCTGATGTAATTCACTGCACCTTCTCAACCCACTGCTACTGCCCAATCCTGGTGGCACACGAATCCCTGCATGGATCCCTGCATGCCTGCAGCAACACCGACACCTTGCCATGAGATCCACAGCAGACAGCAGAAAATGCAAAGTTGTCCCTTGTAGCCACAGCCAGGTGTGAACAGTGATCACACAACCGCCCACGCCTGCCCTGCCCCCCACGACAACGATCCCGGTGCACCCCGCGCGACACATCCAGTTATAACAACGTTGACGCGTGCAGCAGCCACTCGAAGGCCACTGCTGGCATCAAGGCCGGCCATTCGAGCGGAGTGGGGTCGCTTCTGCGACGAGGCCGAGGGCGATGCCGCAGTCGGCCTCCCCGGCGAACGCTGCCGCAAACACCTCAGCCACGGCCCCCGCGACGCGCTCCTCCGCCTTGAACTGGAAGTCGGACACAAGCGCGTACTCGTTGCCGCCTGCACTCACAGCAGCCCCACGGTTACAGCACTCACATGAGCGTACACTCACGTGCTATGCAGCAGGCGCGACCATGCATTCATGCAAAAGCCAGGCTTTTGTGCACGTGCACGGACGGACCAGGCCGTGACGCACAGGTGAGGGTGGTCGGGCCCCATGGCATAGAACAGCATCGCATATCTAGGTTCATTACTCATTTGGCAGCCCCAAATTCACTGCATGGCTACCCAGCAATGTTAATGCACAGCCTCCACTCAGTCAAGCACCGGGGTGGCCACAGGCGTGTACACGGCTAGGCGACGCAGCCGCGGTGTCGAGTCAAAGCACATCCTGCGAGTGGGAGCGGCCAGCCAGTTGTGACAGAAGAGCAAACGAAGTCATGCTTCAGGGAGGAGATGTCTGACTGTACCGACGCAGACTTCGGCGAGGGATGACACGCTCGCCTCGGCGATGACGGTCGCGACTTCCTCGGCATCGAGCCGCCCCGCCACCTCGCAGTCACATTCCGGGCCGTACGCCTCCGCGATGGCGGTCGCGAACGCCTGCGCCTGTATAAACATATACGCAACTCCAGAGACACGCATGATGCAGCTGCGAGTGCGCATGCGCTCAAAACACGGTGTTTGCTGGCAAGATCGTCACACGTGTACAACGGCAGGCACGCATCGCAGGCGAGCAGCATCCCGACTTCGGGCGACGGCATGCATATTGCGGGCCTTGCGCGTGGCTGTGTGGGCTATGGCGTTGCACCCATGATGAGCAACGTGATCATCGTGTCTCGGTTCCGTCCGTGATCATCATGCATAGGTGTATTGAGTGACGGCCCTATACGCATGTACATCTCCTGTGCATCGTTTGGCAAGTGCACTTCGGCAGGGCATGCAGCCACACAGTAGCGCAGGTGCGCTGCACGGCCTGGAAAAATGCAAAGAACAGATCAGTCCAGGCAAGCTCCGGGAGCACCGACGCACCTGCGCAGCCGCAACAGCGTCGACGGTGCCGCGACTCAGGCCGCACGCCAGCAGCGTTCCCGACCCACCACAGGACTCGCAGAACGCCGAGGCCTGCGTCACCGCCCGCGCCACCGCCACCGCCACCTCCTGCAGCCGCAGCTCCACCTCCAAGAAGCTGTCCGCACCGTCGCAGCCGAGCGTTTGCACCTGCAGCCACCACCCACATTGGGGCTCGCCCGCACACGCAAGGCGCAGCCCCCGCGCACATATCAGCATACATGCTCCTGGTCCTCCGGAGTTGCCAACATCCCGAAGGGATACAGCTAAGTGCATTCACGTATACTGTACTACAAGCACGTACATACGGCACACACAAGCACCACACATGTCACGCACACGCGCGCGCGGCGCTAACATTCAGCCTCTCATGCATGAACCCCATGCATGCATGCGTGAGCGCGCGGCGCGCACCTGCAGCCCCGCGTCCGCGACGGCGTTGATCTCGGTGAGGATGACGCTCGCGGTGATGGACACGTCGCACACGGCGCGCGCGCGGCCGGCGGCTGCCCTGCCGAGCGCGTTGGCGCTGCAGCCGTCAGTGGCGCTGCTGCGGATCTCGCCGGTGATGGTCGCGAGGAGCTGCGCGACCTCGGTCTGGAGGCTGCGCTGCACGGCCGCGACGGTCAGCGGCCGGCCGTCGAACTGCACCGTCGCCTGCACCACAGCAGTGCTGGGCCATCGGGCCCGATCACATAGACCAGTTCCGAATATTCACATCTAATTTCGGGGTGATAGCCCTGGAAATACTGCAAAGCGACCCAACACTGCACCACAGCGCAGCGCGTCTGAGACGTGAACAGTACTCATCGTTTGAGATGTGTGCACTGTTAATGGTGGCGTTGCGCTCTGAGAACTCAGGGGTGTGGCCTCAGCTCGTTGCAACCCGATGGTATCGGCATGCGCAGGTTGTGCCGATGTATGTGCATGCATGCACGCATGCATCTCCGGCGACACACGGCAGCGCACTGCATGACACAGCGGCCATGGCTCACCACGAGCGTGCCGGAGCTTGTAATATCAGACAGCAAAAATTGTCAGCACATGTCAGGGGCCATGGCCGCAGCAACTCAGGGCTGATGGGGTGAGTCAGGCAAGGGACGGCGAGAGGAGCGCACGTCACGGTTGACCTCCGCGACGGCCGTCGCCGTCAGCGTCTCGACCGCGACCGCGAACGACTGCAGCGCCGTCTCACACAAGCCGCACACTCCGGCGCTCGCAAGGACGCTCGCGGATGCGGTGCCGACGGCCGTCGCCTGCGCCTCAGCGCGGCGCCGTGCCCGCACCTGCAGCCGCGCGGCGCCGTCGCCGGAGCACGTGCCGACGACGGCCGCAACGGCCTCGGCCTGCGCGAACGCGACCGCCGAGATGCGCTCGTCGATCGGCACCACGATCGGCTGGCCGGTGGCCGCGCTGCAAATCGACTCCGCGATGTCGATCACTGCACACCACAACACCACTTGCCAGGATTCTTGCCACTGTTTTTAATGGAAATGTGTTATAGTTTGGGCACTGCTCTGCCATACTGTGGCCTGAGCCCTTTGTAATTTACCGACTTTCCAGGAGTCACTCTCTGTCACCAGCAATTAGTCATGAGGGTCTCTGTTGTTGCACACCTCAGATGTGGAGCTACTACAGTGGCCACTGCGAGCGGTCAGAGTAGTCACCCCCAAAAGTAGCGGCTTTGTGGGGAAAGCTGACCTGGAACTGCACACCCGAGCCCTTCAAACACATTGCAGCAGTTGGATCACAGTCACGGGGTTGACGCTGGTGCAAAGCAAGCATAGATCACAGTATCGATAGCTCGATAGCTCTGCTGTCGTGCGGGGGGGGGGGAAACGGGGGGGGGGAACACGTACACATACAGTGCTGCTGTCCATGTACACGAGCATTTAGCACACAGTATCTCTAAAAGAAGCGACTATACTGGCGAGGTTGCAATCCGGCTGAGGCAATTTCCGATCGTATGTAGGTTGGAGAGGGGGGGGGGGGGGGGGGGGGGGGGGGGGGGGGTACGGGCTTCCGCGTAGCCGTCCTGGTACTGGATGCGGGTGCTTGAGGCGCTGACGGAGCGGCAGAAGACGCGCGCGCCCTGCACGGACAGCGCGCCGCCCGCAAGCGCCAGCAGCGCGACCCCCGCAGCGCGCAGGCCGGCGTCGCGCGCGTTCATGGACGCCATGCATGCTTGCTTGGCGCGTCGTGAGGTCAGTGGCATTGCCTGCAGCCGCCACAGCCGTGTACCACAGCCATGTAGCACAGCCGTGTAGCTGATGGCGTGGAGTGCTGACGACGCTACTGACGTGTGGACCGGGAGGACATGAGGACAGGTGAGCGGTGACACGATCGCAGCAGCAGCTACTGGCTAGCCTGGAGGCTTTGCGGTGGTTGAATTGCCGAGGGCCGAGGCACAAGGATGCGTGCGTTACAGCAGAATGGTTTGACATTTACATGGATCTGTACAGAGAGCTACATGTGCCTGTCCAGTCATGGATTCAGGGTCGTCAGAGCATCCTCATGGTCCCCATGCATGGTTGATCAACCACACACTGGCTTGTTACAAAAGCTCCTGATTGCTAGAGTGTACCGGCTGCCTGTTGACATGCAGTGTCCTGTAGTGTACAACCTGTTGCATGACCACACCTTCGTGACTCACCTTCGGAATCTCTGGTGCCGTTGAAGTTCTGTTGCCGCACGTGTACTACAACTGCAGCGTGATCACGGCCGACCGACCGCTGTGGCAGGCAAGCTTCAGGGCGTGATGGGCTGGAAAGCTCCACTTTCTGATAGATTCGGTGCAAGAGGGCGGCGACGTTAAACGAAGGCTTGGGGGTCGATTGATCGTGGCCGGTGATGTGCTGTCATGGCTGACAGGCTTATATCCTCTTGCACCACATGCACGGCCAGTGCGCTGGCTCAGATCTGGCACCACATCAAAGACATCTCTGTCGCGTACACTCAGGACTGGGAGCTCCCCAAGCATTGCAGGCCTGCGTGCGCCGGTCTTCAAAAATTGGGAGTGGCTACTGGTGTCCTGCGCCATGCATGCACACTGGACTCGTAATCACCTCTCGCATGCGTGCAGCGCGCCACACTATTTTTTCACAGCCAAGATTTTTCGAGCGCTGCATGGCGACAAGGCCACAATTTCTTTCACCGCGAGCTGCGACCGGACACTGTGAATCACAGGTGCCATAGCTACCGGCGCGGTCTTTGCAGGTCTTTGCATGGCACACACCATGTTGCTGTGGATCGCACAGTGTAGCACTCGCGAAGCCTGTCCAACTGTTCTGCCGCAAAACCGACCAGCCAGCTGTCTGCCATGCGGCCGTCTGCGAGGTCCGGCCATGTGGCCATCTTTGGCCTTGTTGCAAATGATAAAACAAGTTGTCAATGTCCAATAGGATACGGCTCAGTAAATTTAGATTTACTTTACTTTACTTTACAATGTTAAAATTCAGAAAATACACAGGCATGGGCCTTGATCAGCATTGCGCATTATCAGACATATGATTGATTGTTCCCATGGTACGCAGTATGCGCCGAATACTGAGCAGTGCTTTTGCACAGGGGAAGCTGTCATCAAATCGCGCGTGAGTCCAGGCGACGCATTGCAATCACTCCGGATGGAGACCGTCGCAGTAACAGACCCACACTGGCACGATAAGGACGCATTCGAAAAGTAGTTCAAATGAGACGCTCAAGCTGACTGACACTGAGTAGATGTAGTGGCTAATGCATAGCATGCTAGAACAGTTTGCTAGTGGTATTGACTGTGGGATGTTGATCTGCATATGGTGTAGCTGTAGCTAGTGAGAACTACAGAGTGCTTTCCAACGACCCACACATTGTTTGGTTTTTGTTTACGTTAAGACCAGTGTGAGCATTAACTCATTATGTAAATATGTTACGCTCCTTCTCGTTCTTCAAAGTGCATGCGCTGACCCACATGTCGTGACATATGCCAGTGGACGTTCAGATTCAAACGCTGTTGCAGTGGATGAAGGCCTTGAGTTGCAACTTGTCAGCTTTAGTACTTAATAGGGTCCCGTGTAGCAGGAGATAAACTATTATTACGGCTACATAAGTTTATTTTACTCTGATTAAAAGTAAAAGGTTTTTTTGAAGTGTGGCATGAACAGGTCCTAACCCGGTCCAGTAATCAATAATTGTGTGGTCACGTGATTGCAGAACTTGCACGGTAGCCTGCTGTCAATATGTTGATACATCGATGCTTTTGTCACTAATGAGCTATGGCAAATCTGGCTAGCCTCCACTCAGACTTCCACCTTCGAAGCATCCACCATTGAAACCACAGCCTCATTGAATACATGCAAGTGTCCAGGTACCCCGCAAACATCTCGACTTCACTATTGCCACACCATGTCACGCTTGTCCGGAAGACCATCAAGAGTGCACAGCCTTGAATGGTCACTGAACAGCCTGGCCTACTGCTTGGATGGACAAGCGTTGACATTGCACTATGCCTGTCTTGGTTAAAATAATGTATGTATGGCTGTCAACACTCCTAGTAGTAACAGAACGCTCCAATGTTGCGCCGTTTTCTCTGGGATACGGGATCAACCGCATTGCCGTGGTTGCTGTGCTCTGAGGGATACGTCACCGCCCACAAGGGCATGCTGTGAGGAGTTGCCCGCCATGATATGGCGTATGGGCCATCAGATTGTCCCCATTTGTTCCAAGCAGTCATGCACATACACTTGGTGTGTTGTGCTGAGGCATCGTTCGAAGAAGATGTATCCTTGAGTCAAGCCGACTGTGATGACAGGTTTTGCCCATTTCCATGATCCTGCGAACAACTCAGCAAGCAGTTGTTCTGGGGCTTAATTGCGAGCTTCGAAAGGCATAAATTGACTGTGAAGGCTCTGCGATCACGGGCGATCATATCATGGCTGTCAACACGATTGAATCGGGAGGAACATTGTTCTTCCCCCTCCAATCGTCGACGCCTGACGCTGTTGTCTGATTCGGAGCCCGTGCCGGTCAATGGCACCTCGGGGCATGTGCATGAAGACATGTCATGGACCAAATTTGCTCTTCATCAGGCAGATGTCTTTATCACACAGTTTTCAGCTTCACGACTGAGAAGGTCACTGCTGCACAGCACACTAATGAAGGCAGCCACCATTTGGCAGGGATGCCCTGCCGCAGGTCTGCTGCACAACAATGGTGTGAACGTACAAACACACGTAAAGACCAAAACGCAGTTGTCAAATGGTGCTGAACGTCAGTGGTCTGCGACTTGGATGGATCACTATGACAGATAGCAGGCCATTTGTGCTGAGCAAGCGTTTGATGCAGCTGTATTCTGCGAAAGCTGGACATGTGATGGCCTCCTGAGACAGGATACCGATTGCAGAGTCCAAGACATACAACAAGGCTCTACATGCCTCCTTCCGCCCAACGGGCTCCGGCTGGAGCCTAGCGAGCTGCCAAGCCGAGCTTGGGTGCAGCCCAGGCTCGGTATCGTATCGACTTGTGCAGAAGAGTATGACCGGTCGGACATTTCAGAGCCACGATGGCAAAGGCTTGCTCTGTGCTGTACAGCACCGCACATACATAATTCATGCCATGTCACCGTGAGAGGTCCGATGTATCTTGAATGTAGACTTGCAAATCATCGCTGTGAGTCAGCATCGCTCTTGCATCAGTCCACGCATGGATCAGCGCACTACCACACCTGGGCAGCAGCGCTTCTGACCTCAGCCCACTGACAGCTACAGACAGAGCCGCACGCGGAGTCCGTTGCTCAACCGCAAACGACCACGGCGGCATCAGGAGAGGTAGGCGATCCTTCAGAGCAGCAGTCTCTGGAAGCTGGTTGCCCCGGGAGGCAGGCTCGATTGAGCGAGCTCGACTCTGACGCCTGGCTAAAGAACTCGTTCGCATGCAGTCTCCGCTGCTGTCAACAGGCGAAGCAGACACGATCCCTCGTGTGAGCACCCGCTTGGCGCTGCCTGGGTGCTGTTGGCTGGCACGCTCTCGGTGTCTACAGGTGACATAAAGGACCTGGGCCGCTACCGGCTGGCCGCGGGTATCAACTTGAGGTAAGGCTCATCGAAGGTCAGGCACTGGATCTGCACCGCGGAGTGTCCCTGCGGCAGCCGCTCTGCCATGTCAGCACGCCCACGAACCACTTCAAGACACGATGCCACGTCGCATGCAGTGTGGCATGAGGGCCGGAGCGCCGCCATTGCAGAGCGCAAGTCATCATGGCGATGCTGGTGCAGGGTTGCCACAGCGCCGGTGGTGTGATGCGATGCACAGGTATCGCCAGCACAGTGAGGGGGGCATGCACGTGGGAGCCAGCGGAGGCCGGACACAGCGGCCCCCCGGTGGTGTTCCAGGCTCTGCATGGACCGCGCAGCACCCGAGCCATTCCTGCCGCGTGCGATTGCGCCTCCACACCTGCCACACACACACACGCCGCATGCTGGACTAGCAGGTGGGCTTCGGCGAGTAGCTGACAGGATCTCTGTGTGACTGTGCCGAAGGACGACGGACAGACCAGGCGGTCCGGGCCGTCTCTCTCTGTGTTACGGCTGGGGCAAGGCAGCATCAGAAGGTGTCAAACGAGGAGAGGGTGCGGGGGGGTGCACAAGGGCGCACCCGCTTCTTGTGGAAGTACGTGTAGCTCCCTGACCCGACGATTGCCTTCCGCTTTGCCCGGTTTTCAAGTATGTCGAACAGCTGCCGGTACTGCAGTCACAGGGGGGCACGCCGTCAGCCTGTGTTGCCCAATTTTCGCAAAATACGGAACAGGTCCAAATCGGACTTCGATGCATTGCGTCGCTGGGGCCAGCACCAGACAAGACTGAAACCAACAGAAGGAAACAACGAGGCATGAGCAGCCCGGGACGCATGCATGTGCGGGCCGCTGTTCCAAGTGGTTTTGTGTGCAGGCACATGCAGAAGGCAGCGGCCTGTGCTTGGTGCCCGGAGTTGAGTGGTGTGCCCACGGGGGCCCCACACGGCCTTGCCCACACATCTATGCGGCACTACTGATGCAGACACAGCACCACGACACAGCACCACATCACCGCACGGCAGCTCGCGCCGCTACGATGCTCCAGCAGCAAGCGTCTGGCGCTCGCCACATCACGATACAGTGCCTCACGTACCCGCACGGCCACACCACCCCCACCGACTCCGAAGCACACGGCGCGCTCGCACAGCCACGCCCCGCACCACACACACATCTCATGCGGCAAGCATCGCAGCGCCGCACGCCCGGCGGCCGAAGGCGCAGGTGATAGCATCAGATTATCAAGTGCTTGAGGTTTCCCCAGGCCAGCTGCCGCTCCCGCGCAAGCCCCCCTCCGGCCCGGGTGCCGTGGCCCAGCAGGCTGCACGCCCGGTGCTGCACTGCTAGGGTGCACGCTGGGCGTGCCGCGCCGTGCTGGGCCACTGTCGCCCATGAGGGGACGGTGCCCCCCGGGCCGGGGGAGGCATGCGCGGGTGCGGCAGGTGTGTAGGCAGTACCTGCTCCCAGTCTCCTCATCTGCTCTCTCCACGACCGTGCAAATATGATGATTGTGTTGATGTGGCGACGGCTGGAGCGACACACAGGTTCTAACTATACGCGGCTGCGTCTGTGAATATCTGTTTTCGGTGTGGCGGCGGCCCGAGTGACAAAACGTAGGGTGCGGAAAGACACAAGAGGGACCAGACGACAGATCTGGAGAATGAGTCGTTGATGCATGGATGATTAGTGGGTGATTAGTTCGTAGCCGTGGCAGCTATACCACCTGACCCTTCACCCTTGCACGTCGCGTCCAGTCCCGTGGTGTTGCGGAGACATCACCAAATTTCCACAGATTCAGCATGAGGCACTGCGGAGTATACAAGCTGTAGACCGCTGGGAACGAGCAACATCGAGATTCGGTATTCTGTATAGATCCAGACACTGTGGTTGGTACAAATCAGGGGCGCACATCGGAGTCCATGTCGACTGGCACCAGCGTCGGGTCCTGGCGCCTGTAGGCTGCAGCGAGGTCCGCCACCGGCATGTACTTCACAGCATCCACCTCCGCCTCGTCCAGGATAAACGCCTCCAGCGGAATGCGCTCCTTCACAGTGACCTGCACAGGTAATACATGCGATCGTGCGGCGCCATGCAGTCTATATAGTTATGCATACAGCCGGTTACACATTCAGCGTGAACGTATCAGTCTGACCAGACGAGTGACTTTGCATGACAAATTCTTGAGCGTCAGGTATGCTACTGCTATAAGAGCTGTTTGCGTGGACTCGTGCCATTCCGCGGCAGAGCCCAAGTATGGAATACAATGGCATAGCGACAGTGTGCAATGCAACAGTGTGCGGCAGCAGCCCAGGTTGGAGCCTGCGTATGTACCAGTCCCAAATCTCGAATCAGGCTGCTCCTGCGCTGTGGCATGGCTGCATGTGGAGTGCAGCACACAGCCAAGTGCAACACAGGGCTATGACATGCCTGCATGTGCAGGTGCAACACAGGGCTGTGGCATGGCTGCATGTGCATGGGGCCTTGGTTGCTGGTGGCTGCGTGACCAACATGTCTCCGTGGACTACAGCGGGGCAAACAGGGAAGCGATTGCCACACCGCACAGAGCACTGGCAACATCGGCGGCTTGTCACACACCAGGTAGACATCATCAAACTCGTTGTTCACGAATTTTCCACCGTGGTCGCTTGACTCTTGCTTGAACGTGAACAAGAGCTCGAATGCCTACAGCAAGCCTTCCTTTGGCATCAGTTGGAGCTAGCTGTAGAATGACCAAGGTGAGCATGAACTGGCAAATCCCGCCAGACAATGACAGTGGTGGTCAGCGTACAAGTCACACCTCCTTCGGCAGCTCCAGCCCTACTTCTTCATGTGTCTCCCTGATCGCGGTGTGGATGGAGTTGTCTCCAGCACTTACTGCACGAGCTCAGCTGGGCTCGCGCTGACAGTCATACATATCAGTAGAGAGTTGTACATGCGAGACACATGGACATGCTCTCCCATCTGCGGCGAACGAGCTCATCTGTGCCTGGGTCAGCCATGTACCTTCGTGTAACGGAATGAAGGAACGTACTGTGCCCTGCAACTGAGATATCCCATAAGCTGGCCCATGACTCTTTGAACTCAGACCTCTGTTGCAGCAACAGTTCGTGTGTGTCGATCACGTAGAGCCAGATGTGCACTGCCCTGTGCCAATCGCCTGTATCACGTTGCACGATCATGGACAGTCGATGCAGTCAGCTTATCTGCGGACGCCGATAAAGTCGAAGCTCGGTCGAGCTGCTGTCACACACCGTCTTGGTGCACGAGCTTTCGATGCTTCTGCTCTCCAGTGGGCTTGTTATGTTCGTCAACGAGATCAAAATACTCGTCCACGCTCATAATAAGATGTATGTACTCAAACTAACCTATATCCGAACTTTTACCACGGAGTGGATGCGCCTGCCTCAGCTCCACAACAATGCACGCAGCGACTTGTAGACCGCCATGCTGCAGAGCACAAGTCAGAGGCAGGAACAAGGGCCAACGACAAGGTGTGAGGTGTTGCATTAGCCGTCACACGTGGTGCCGTTCCAGCCAACACGGCGGTACTTCTCAAGCAGCCGGAATGTAAAACTCTCAAGTTGTGGAGTGGTGGTGTAGGTGCAACCACGAGGACTGTGATGAATGCAACCAAGCCCCTGCATGATTGGGAGACTATTGCGCAGCCAATACTCAAGGCTGCAGTGTATGAAGAAGGAGGAGGGGGCTGGAGAGGTCATGTATGGCTTGCTGGCGGGCTCGTGAACCCTCGTTCTGTGCACTCACTGGCGTGGACCTCAGCAGACGATGCTCAAATGCAACCCCGTAAAGAAGCGTCAGTCCAGCTGCGATGGCTATACAATGCTGACGGGTGTGGCACGTGTGTCACTGGCACAGCGTGGTTATTGCTCTGATGTGTGTCCATACATGTGGGGGCAGACGTGCCCGTCCTGATCCCGATTGAAAAAAGCGATGTTCCAAACACTGACTCATCAGTTTATTGCGAATTATATGTGTCCAAATCATGGAGATGAACACCAGAACTTTCAGAATCACATCAACATCGAGAGAAATACAAGTCACTCGATCGAAAATCTACGCCAGCCCTTTCTGAATCCTGGCTGAAGCTGCCACAGTGGCGAGGGTGGCATCAAGCATCATCTAGGGCGATCACAGCACCATCCCTACAGCCAATCTGCACTGCAGAGCTTGTCCCAGTTGTGGGGTCACCGGCATCCCCGGTATCCTCGTATTCCCACGCAACCTGCACCCCGGAGGTCGTCATCTGCAGACCATCATGCATATCCCCGCCACAGCTGCTGTGCTCCCCGACCACCCCCGATGCACCCCCACTCAGCACAGGTCCACCAATCATGGAGCACGCCCCATGCATGCCCCCTGCCCCTGTGCCCTGTTTGCCCAGTGAAGCAGAGGATGGGCCACATTCCTTACAGCTCACAGTCACATAACTACCTTCAGCCGCACGACGCTCGCCGGACCCACCATCGTCACTCCGCCTCATCCGGCCCTCACCTCCTCCCTGCTCGGAGGCACACGACGGGCGGTCTTCAGGTGTTGTGTATGTATCATACAGGTCGACCGCTGCGTACTGGGCTGGGTGGGTTGCTGGGTGGGTTGCTGCGTGAGCATGGGCGTGCTGCGCAGCGTCTGGACACGTGAAGTAGACCACGAGGCCGCACACGACCGCAGCGCAGCTGAGGAGGTACACCCCGAGGGACTGTCGAGAGAAGCCCTCGAAAAACACGCCACGCACGGCAAAGGCGTAGAAGTCGCTGGTGAGCAGCGAAAGATTGAAGACCTGCAACCATGCCAGCGTGGTGAGCACAGACTTTCTGACTACGACACATACACCACACCATGTTGATGGCAACAATGGCGGCAACGAGACGGGGTTTCGCATGGGATGGAGAGTGGATCAGCAGAGTGCACAGGTGGGGTCATGCTCTGGCGTGAGCGGCCGGTGGTCTGAGAGGCAGGTGTGATGCACGCCTCAGCATCGTCTTCGATCCTGGGGGCAACTTTGAGCACCAACCGATTTCACAAAGCTGTGGCAAGGAAAGATTAGGTAAACACTTGCGAAAGTTGCACAGGGCACTGTCCATGTATGACCACTAGGCGAAGATAGAGCTTCAATGATTGCGCTGGGCAGATTATGGCTTCAATTCGTGTGCTGTACTAAGAGTGAGGAAGCAAACTCAGATGAATCAGCAAGAAGAGAAAGGGATGACACACCGTGCTGCCACTACGATGAAGCAGAACTGGCATGCCTAGCGAGAAGAGGAAAAGTGCTGCACCGTACGCAGCCAGCAAGATCACCACTGGCCATGTCCATGTGATGTTTGCAAGAGCTTCGGCTTCAGTCAAGGGAACCAGCACAGCACTGGCGATAACACCGAAACACCCCATGCCACCCAGAAGCTCTGCAGGATCACCTGTCTTGAGGATGTGTTCAGTGAGCACGTTATTCGCGGCATAGCCAGTCGCCCCAGCTATCACAAGCGCATCGCCCATCAAAGCGGAGGTCCTTCCAGATGCACTGCTCTCATTTGTATCATCGAAGACAAGCAATACAGCCAGCCCTGACACAGCAACAATAGCGGACAACATCTGTCTAGCTGTATATCTGCAAGCATGTCAGGGTCGTCGGTGTCATATGCACGGACTTCGGATTTTTCACTGGAGACCAATTCAATCAGTTCGTACCTCTGCCGAAAGAACACCGCTGTCAGCAGTATTACGCAAGGAATGGTCCAACTGTCTAGGAGCGTCACGCTCGTGACGCTGGTGAGGCTGAATGCTTTCACGATGCAGCCTGTAGACAGGACGTCGATGCCGGAAACCAGCATGTACTTCCACGCCGATTCCTTCCATCGCCACCAGAACAATCGCAGAGGCCCGGAGAATGCTAGGAACAGCAGAGCGTATTGAATAGCCCCCTGTGTGAACGGTATGCTAGCACCGCGTAACGCAAGTTCGGTGGAGATGGAGCTAGTGCATGTCACCAAGAGCGACAGAATCTGACCCAATGCGATACCATTTATAGGGAGTTCAGGCCACATATGATCTAGATGTTGACGTTGGAGCCCGGCTCAGCGAGCTCCGACGGAACACACAATCATGGCTATAGGCTGCTGCACGACCGGCAGTCATGCTGCTAGATCGCTTGAAGTAATACCATATCTAGCACAGCAGCAGCAACAGTGGCAGCATGGGCCTGCTGATCCTTTCTCATGCAGCTCACGTACCTCCGTAGCCCTGGCCAACTAGGCTTTTTCGCCCGCACAATCAGTGGCGAGGAGGCACGATCAGTGGCCAGGAGGGAGTACCAACCTGGCTATGAGCAATCACGGCCTGATCAACGAGAAATCCAGAGAACGCAGCCTAGCATCATGTTTGCGATGCCTTCAGCAGCTCAGGATCAGTGCTGTTGCAGAACACATGAACGTTTTGGGGACGGCTTGTGGCATTGCATGGGAATTGTGTGCAATTTGGCTGGGCAGCTGCTACCAATCCGGAAGCCTGCTCCACCATGCATAGATAGCCATCAGCCTGTGTGAGCAATTACAGCGGAAAGGGGCCGGGCACAGCGACGGCCATGTACAGCCCCAGGCGATCCAGCCGCCATGATTCCTGGCATTCTGCTCTGGCATTTCTCCTTCTGTGTCATCAGCAGTCACAACAGCAGCCTCAAGCAAGTCATGGCAACACAAAACACGGCATGCTACTGATGCCAGCACATCCAGCACCACGTCTGGTCTGCGAGAGCTCACTCCTGGTGCACCGATGGAACATCGGTCCCGATTTCCTCTGCAGCGCTCAGAACACCACCACTGGCACAACTGATGCAAAAACTTTCAGGTTCCACCTGCGGCCTGCGCCCATCATGTCACACAGCTCGCTGGAAGCACATGCCGCCCAAGCACAGGCCAGCCTGACCTGTTGCGGTAAAACTTGCATCGTTTCATGGACAAAAGAAGCGCTCAGCACAGGCTGCTGAGGCTCAGTGGTGGTACGGCTCCCCCCGGATGATGGTCCAGGCGCGGTAGAGCTGCTCCAGCAGCACGAGGTTGGCGATCTGGTGGTTGAGCACACACTTCGAGAGGCTCACGACCGCGTCCGCCCGCGCCCGGACGTCGGGCGAGAGGCCGTGCGCGCCGCCGACGCAGAACACGATCCGCCGAGAGCACTGGTCGCCTGCAGCACTGGTTCAGCTGTGAGGCGTGAGGTGACAGCAGGCGTGAGGGGTGCAGAGGAGGAGAGAGTGAGGGGCACGTGGTCGCTGCTGATGCTTGGGAGGCAGCTTCATATCGCACAGGAGGGATGCAGGTCGATTGTGGCACAGGCTTGCAAAGTGCACTACATCTGGGATTGCTGGAACAACAAGAGACGTTGAGTTGCTTGATACAGCTTGCTTGATACAGCAGGAGGACAACAACATCTGTTGTACCAGTTGCTCCAGGGCAACCTGCCTCATTGTGCCAGGCCGATCCGGGTTGTGACTGCATCAGGTATGAATGCTGAAACTATGAGGTGTGACAGGCCACACTTCGACTGACCATGCCAGCGCATCAGCATGCAGGTACGTGCTACTACATTGAAAGTGCAGCGTTGAGGGGCGAGTGTGGTTAGCGTGTGGATCAGCATTTGTGTGAGCTGCGGACCTGCTTTGGCGATCAGGTGGGAAAAGTCATGGGACGTGTACTGTTGCCCGCGTTCGTCGAGGGCGACGACGAAATCCCGTCCGTCCAGTGCCGACAGCAGCTGACTGCCCTCTGCAGCGATTTGGACCTCCGGGTCGTCGGTGCGCTTTGGGTTGCCCTTGAGCTTTGTGCTCTCAAACGCAACATACCGCTTCACCTTTGCAGCCCATTCGTCTGCAACAAACAATCACGCGTGGAACATCAGACTGCACGTGCAGCACGTACACAAGGCAACGTTCAGCGCAGCAGCACCTCAGCGAATGAAATCATGTTAGCAGCTGGTGGGGTGGGAATCATCCAGGTCTTGTGTGGAATCGAGGTGATGGACCGACCTGCCAGGTCTTGCGTTGGCCCACGCAAAGGTTTCCCAACTGTGAGGATCTTGATAGGTACTGGCAGTACATCGCGAGGCTGGAAGGTGCTAGCTCCAGCTGCAGCTCTGAATTGCCTGCAAGCGCAGTACACCAACAGTGCAGCGGGCCCATGCAACGCCAACGATCACAACAGCCGCTCAACTCTCTCCAGTTCATTTATGCAGAAGTAAGCATCATATTTAATCAGCGGCCATGAAGGTAGTGGCGCACAACGGTCTCCGATCACTCCGGACGGCGAGTGTGCGTCTCAACGCACCTGTATTCGCCAGCATCGTGCAAAGCACGTCAGCACAACATCACCATATTCATCAAGCCATCGTCATGATAAGCACAGATTAAAAAGTGTGCTCGACTTGTACACTACGAGGCACAGTTGCTGAGACGTCTTTTGCACGATCGCATATGCACTGCTCACTCATGTAGTGTACGATAGCACACAGTGGCAGTGGTCCTGCCGACTCGACTGCGTGTTTCCCCTTGAGAATCCTCGGAACTGTTCATTTGCCACACAGGTTGGCAGCACAGCGCGACGGATTCCCCTGTGCCAGGCGGGTAGCGTCAGGGGGTGTTGTCGCCACCAGGAAAATGGTAGTGCCTGAACAACATCGCTAGGCCCCCTGGTCCCGCGAAACAACCCCTTCTCCTGCTGATATGCTGTGCCACCTCCGCCCCAGAGGCACTGACTCAGAGACGCGACTGATATCATGGCACAGGTATGAAAGGAGACCAAGCTGTGGGCAGTGCCCTACAGCTCTGGGCCAGACGCAGCTAATAGTCTCAGATGCAGATGCAAACGTTTGCAATGTTAACATTGTACTAAAATTACAAACCAAGCACTTGACATGGGAGAGGGTTTCACAGCAGGTCAGCCCACTTCGCAGCTCACTCACAGACCACCTACTAGTACTGGCTGCGGGGAGCAGCATGCGCGCTCCCTGCTCCGCCACATCCCATCACACACGCCCATCGGACCCTAACACAGCGGGCCCTCTTCGGGCCGGCCAGAGCCACCCAGCACAGCAGCGTGCACAGCATGCATGCCAGCTGCATCTCTGGCGCGTTGCACCAGCACACACAGCGGCCCGTCCAAAATAGCGGTTCAGCGGCTGAAACAGTCATGGCCAGAAGCAGCTGCCCCGACACAACATACGCAGGCGTGTGAGAGGGCCTCTCCTCCGACCCCCTTTGGCCCACAGGCGTAGATACCCGGTAAATTCAGGCTCCGCCCCCTCAGCACCGCGAGACTGCGGCACGGCCACATCACATCGGGCGCGAAAATCAAACATGTACACATGCTCAAGCAATTGCATGGCAGACCGGCCGGACGGCAGCATATCCGGCGCGCCTGTGGCATTGGCGGCCGCAAAGGTGTTGTGCGTGAGGGTCGGCGCTCTTCCGGTGTGGTCCCGCACGAAGAGGCACAGCACACACAGCACATGCAACAGAGCCCACAGCACACGTGGCCAGCCACATGGCGATCCCATACTTGTGCAAAGTCGCCGCTTGGGCGAATCATGGCGGGCGGCCCATTCCGCACCCCCCCATGTGCAGGCGGTATAGGCCCCACACAATGTGTACTTTGCATGCCCCATATAGACACACACCCTACCGTCGCAAACCCGTGAAGCCCCTTCTGGCCACCGCCTGCGCCGGGATCCCGTCAGAGCTGCATATCGGCAGAGCAGCTGCAGAGGTGACCTCTGCGCCCGAGAGCAAAGCACGTGCAGCACACAGCATGGCGCCCCTCGTACCCTGGAGAGCTGCGGGGGGTGTCCGCTGCCGCCGTCCAGCGCGACGCCATGTGTCGCTCGTGGCTGCAGTGACTTCAACAGCCCCCTTCACCAGAACCCCCTGAAGCACTCGCCCCGCGGCGCCGGTGCACCACAGTATGGGTCGACCGGCAGCTGCCACGCATGCATGGCATAGTACCCATGCATGTGCCTATGGCAGGCTGAGAGGGTGCAGCCTTGGGCGCGCCCGTCGGCTGCCGCAGCCCGACAGGCGCGCCCCGGAGGTCCTCTCAGCCCCCGTGTGCTGGCCAGGCGTGCCCAGCACGTGCAGCAATTATAATGCCTCGAGGCCATGGAGTGTATGGAGGCCATATATGGAGGCGTGTAGTGTACACACGATATGTGTTGTGGCAACCCCACCGTGTGCGCCTGCATCGGGCAACGGGGGCCGCGTGTGCGTGTCAGCAGCGCAATCCAGCCCAGCCACGCATCGCGGTGGCGCACTAGAGCGATTGCGCCCTTCTCCCTCTCCGAGAGCCCCTCCCCCGGCGCAGACTCAGGTCGATGCCGCTATTTGTCGGGGCTGTCACCCCACGATGATAGCCGGAAAAGACTGATTATTCGATATGGGCCCGTGCAGCCGTCGTGGCTGAGGTGACCCACGCACGCTCGCCCGCCCATGGAGCTCACGAGAGGGCTCTGGAGAGGTGGGAGAGGGCGACAAAGGCGGGGGAGGCTGCGAGCCAGATGGCCTGCGGCAGCAGCGTGAGGTGCTTGCCTCCCGGGAGGCGCGCGATCGAGACGTTCCAGCCGCGGGGCTCATACGCCCACAAGCCGAGCAGCGCGGCGGCGGCCTCGACGGCGAGCGAGCTGCCCTGGCCCCAGGCGACGTGGACGGCGAGGTCCGGCAGGATTCCAGGAGCCGCCGTGCCGGTGGTGGCGTGCGATAGCGCCTCCCCAATCTGCACGTGATACAGATTCAACTAAACTTGTCCAGAACCGCGATGTCTGTCAGTCAAGTACACTATATACACATGCTCACCCAGTCGGTAGATCAGTCTCCGGGGTTGACGCGGTCAGGCCAATGAGACAACGTGCACGGCGAGATCCGTCAGGAGGCCGGGCGCCGCCGTGCCGGTGGCGGCGTGCGACAGCGCCTCCCCGACCTGCAAGGAACGCAAATTCACCTAGATTGGTGCACAATTGTGTTAGCTGTCGCGCAGGTACACTATTCATATCTCGCCAGTTGACAGATCAGCCTCCGGATTTGACTCGATCAGGCCATTAGTACACCTGCTCCCTCTGCACAGTGCATGGGATGTGTGTTGCCAGCATGCGGGGAGAGAGCGATTGTGCACAAATGTGGTAGGGTGGGCAGCTAGGGCGAAGCAGCACTGACTAATCGGGCCGGAGAAAGAAACTGCAACTGAACGATGCCCAGCATGTGTGGGGGGGGGGGGGGGTCCTGAGCATGCGGCAGAAGACACGGCAGAACGCTGAAGGCATGGGGGCCGCACGAGGAAGATGATGCCATCCCAGCTGCACCAAACCGCCAGCAGCAGCGCCGACTGCGGCCGCAGCAGCCGCAGCAGCTTGCCGGGGTCGTCCCGCCAGCCTGGGGCCGACAGTGGAGCCTCCCACAGCAGCGCCAGGCAGCACCCGACCGCGAAGCTGAACTGCACGCCCTGCACAGGAACACGCTACATTGCGTGGAGAGTGTGAGAGAGTGTGTGTGGCCGGCACCGCCGGGACGCGAGCTGGAGTGGCAGAGTGAGTGTGCCGTGTGGAAGGCTGTACACTTCGAGATCTCGAGCCTGGCATACCAAGCAACTACAGTGACACGCGATCGTGATCTGACTCGATCAAACACAGATATCACATTAAGTACGTGCAGTTGCTTGCAGGTAATTTGCGGATGTAGTTTGGCCAGTAGAGGAGCAGACAGATTGCAGGCCGTGCGTGCAAGCGTCAAGTGTCAGTTTGCGGTGAGTTGTTTGGGAACCGTACTCGATCTGCTTGAGAGACGCCGATGGCAGCGGCAACACCCACAGCAATGATGCCAGCGAACAACGCCTGCTTAGCCCAGCAGGCCCCTGAGAGGAGGTCGCCGCAGGGGCCGGAGTTGAGGGGATCAGCTGAGGTGCTCGTCAAGGCTTCGGTTTCTACTGGGTCTGCTTTCGTTGACCCTGGATCAGCGCTTGCGCAGGAGATAGCCGACTTGCGTGTAAGCATCTGCAAGCATGAGTCAAGAGGTCATTTTCCTGCGAGGACAATGCCTGGCCCGTGGTGGGGTGGAAAGGATGTTCCATTCATTGGTACATTGCCAGGCGCAGAGAATGTTCACAAGAAAGCTGATCTGCGACGTCTTCAGAACTGGTTTCGTTTGCTGTGCCGATCCGTGCAGATTGAAGTCACTGCTGTCCCCGAACGTGGGTCAGTGTGGTTCATGCACCTGATTGTATCGCGCAAACGATGGGTCATCATCATGGCATGCAGTACACTGGCGCAGGAACGCAAGTAGCGTATTGAATATAAAGATGGGAGTTTGAAATTGCTATTGCGGTGGATGCCCTGCGCTCTCAGCCAGCAGAGTGTCAGACGAACGTGGCATGGCGCACGCAGCAAACAGCCTTACGACAGCGCGCGACCATACCTTTGTGGACTCACGTCGATTCAATGTGTCTCTGCGGCGGCTTGCCTTACTGGGACTTACCACGATGTGCGACAATGCTGAAACATGCAAACCGCGCGTTGAAACAATCATCTCAAGCAACGCAGAGAACACCAAAGCGCTCCAAGGCATACACTTACCCATACATCTACACGCTTCTATGTATCATACACAGGATAGGTTGTTTGTAGACTTGCATGTCTGAACTGCGACTGCCGCAGAGCTGTTGCGCAGGCACGCTGCATCTCGAGAAACACACGGCCACGCGCACCGGTAGACATTTCATGGTCCGTGTCAGACCCCATGTTGCCCACCGTCAAATGCGCTTGCTGATGGGCTAAGCGAGTCCCCCATACATACGCTCTTCGTCTATCAGCTTCGTCTGGCATTGTAGGCTGCCTGGCTGCATATGCATGGCCTGTGTCGTGGTCCGCATGCAGACAGTAACGAATTCGAGTTGAACTTCGCACGCATACGAGGTTTCCCCAACCAACGCGTCAACGCATTCCTGCGTTCATCACACGGCGCATGACAGCAGCAGCATATGCATCCGCAGCCTGGCGCCATGGCTCGCCGATTGGTGTAAGCCCGAAAAATCGCCATCTTCAGATCCGCAGCCGATTTGCTCACCATATGATATCTACAGCGCTAGCTATAGCGGGATAACATGGCCCCCTTTACCTGATTTGCACATCGCAAGTACCACCCAGCCGGCCGACATCAATTTGCAGAGCTTGAAGGTAATTTCCTCTGTCTGGACGTTGAACTGAGGGGTCCGTCATGTACCATCATAGCGGCCAGACTGCCGTCTCGTGACGCGCGGATCGTGCGGATCAAGCTCG
This sequence comes from Ulva prolifera, assembly GCA_023078555.1. NCBI lineage: Eukaryota > Viridiplantae > Chlorophyta > Ulvophyceae > Ulvales > Ulvaceae > Ulva > Ulva prolifera. The sequence goes on along the minus strand of CM041201.1, from coordinate 1,983,544 downwards.
CGGTTGTAGTGTGATCGTGTGTGTGTTGCTGTTGATTCGGATGAGATTCGGTTTTACCGTTTGCCTTCTTCCGTTCACTCTTTTGTTATAATGCATATCATATATATATATATATATATATATATATATATACAAGCGAAGAGCCCCCCTTCGGGGGGCTCTTACGCTTTGATACTCGAAGCTGAAGCATGAAGCTCGATGCTGGCGGAGCGCTGAAACCAGCGTGGCCAGAGGTGCATCGCAGTTGCGGCGCCCTGCTGCTCGATGCACGGTGCTCGACGCTCATTGTAAGCGCTTTCTGTCGCATTATAATGCAAAGATCATGATCAGAATATGTGATGTTCCAGCAGTGCTCGAAGTGGCCGCATCCGTGGCGGAGCGCCGCTGAAAAGCTCGACAGCCAGTAGACGTGGCCCGAAGGGGGGCCGAAGGGGGGCCTGTCGGTCCTCAACGCTTGAAAAAACCGATGCTCGAAGCCAATGCAAGTGATGCCTGATACGCTGAAAACATTGCAAATGCTACACGTAAGTGCTGTGATGCTTAAGCTGGCTCCGAAGCGGTCGCATCCGTGGCGGAGCGCTGCAGCCAGCGTGGCCAGAGGTGCAGCGCTCTGCTGCGCGATGCGTCATGCTCGAAGCTCGATGCAATTCGTTTATGATACATTAGATATGAAGTATATAATTTAATTAGAATATGCGATGCCTCGGCTGCGCCAGAAGCGGCCGCATCCGTGGCGGAGCGCCGCTGAAAATGTAGACAGCCAGTACACTTGGCCCGAAGGGGGGCCCGACGGGGGGCCTGTCGGTCCTCGACGCTCGAGAAGAGCGATGCTCGCAGCCGATGCGAGTGATGCCTGACACGCTGAAAACGATGCAAATGCTACACATATGTGCTGTGACGCCTCGGCTGGCTCCGAAGCGGCCGCGTCCGTGGCGGAGCGCTGCAGCCAGCGTGGCCAGAGGTGCAGCGCTCCGCCGCGCGATGCGTCATGCTCGAAGCTCGATGCGAATCGTTTCTGATGCAATAGATATGAAGTAAATAATTTAATTAGAATATGCGATGGTTCGGCTGCGCCAGAAGCGGCCGCGTCCGTGGCGGAGCGCCGCTGAAAGGCGCGTGGCCAGAGGTGCAGCGCAACTTCGGCGCCCTACAGCGCCGCAGACGCACGACGCGAACGCGAAGCGACCTGCGTCGCGGTGTTTCCGGAAGCAGACGCACAGACGCGAAGCCGACGCCGAGGCCCCGACGCGGAGGCGAGGCCGGAACGGAGCAGCCGCCGGACAACGGATACATAGATAGATAGATAGATAGACAAGCGACGAGCCCCCCTTCGGGGGGCTCTTGCGCTTTGATGCTCGAAGCTGAAGCATGAAGCTCGATACTGCCGGAGCGCTGCAGCCAGCGTGGCCAAAGGTGCATCGCAGCTGCGGCGCCCTGCTGCTCGATGCACGGTGCTCGACGCTCAATGCAATCGATTTCTGTCACGGTAAATATAATGCATAAGTTACGATTAGAATATGTGATATTTCAGCAGGGCTCGAAGCGCCCGCATCCGTGGCGGAGCGCCGCTGGAAGGCTCGACAGCCAGTACACGTGGCCCGAAGGGGGGCCCGAAGGGGGGCCTGTCGGTCCTCGACGCTTCAGAAGACCGATGCTCGACGCCGACGCAAGTGATGCCTGACACGCTGAAAACAATGCAAATGCTACACATAAGTGCTGTGACGCCTCGGCTGGCTCCGAAGCGGCCGCGTCCGTGGCGGAGCGCTGCAGCCAGCGTGGCCAGAGGTGCAGCGCTCCGCCGCGCGATGCGTCATGCTCGAAGCTCGATGCGAATCGTTTCTGATGCAATAGATATGAAGTAAATAATTTAATTAGAATATGCGATGGTTCGGCTGCGCCAGAAGCGGCCGCGTCCGTGGCGGAGCGCCGCTGAAAGGCGCGTGGCCAGAGGTGCAGCGCAACTTCGGAGCCCTACAGCGCCGCAGACGCACGACGCGAACGCGAAGCGACCTGCGTCGCGGTGTTTCCGGACGCAGACGCACAGACGCGAAGCCGACGCCGAGGCCCCGACGCGGAGGCGAGGCCGGAAGGGAGCAGCCGCCGGACAACGGATACATAGATAGATAGATAGACAAGCGACGAGCCCCCCTTCGGGGGGCTCTTACGCTTTGATACTCGAAGCTGAAGCATGAAGCTCGATGCGGGCGGAGCGCTGCAGCCAGCGTGGCCAGAGGTGCATCGCAGCCGCAGCGCTCTGCTGCTGGATGCACGGTGCTCGACGCTAAATGCGAGCGATTTCTGTCGCAGTAAATATAATGCATGTTCAGAACATGTGATCGAAGCGGCCACGGATGCGACCGCTTCGGAGCGCTGCAGCCAGCGTGGCCAGAGGTGCAGCGCTCTGCCGCGCGATGCGTCATGCTCGAAGCTCGATGCAATTCGTTTCTGATACATTAGATATGAAGTATATAAATTATTTAAAATATGCGATGCCTCGGCTGCGCCAGAAGCGGCCGCGTCCGTGGCGGAGCGCCGCTGAAAAGCTCGACAGCCAGTACACGTGGCCCGAAGGGGGGCCCGACGGGGGGCCTGTCGGTCCTCGACGCCAGAGAAAACCGATGCTCGAAGCCGACGCAATTGATGACTGACACGCTGAAAACAATGCAAACGCTACAGATAAATGCTGTGATGCCTCGGCTGGCTCCGGAGCGGTCGCATCCGTGGCGGAGCGCTGCAGCCAGCGTGGCCAGAGGTGCAGCGCTCTGCCGCGCGATGCGTCATGCTCGAAGCTCGATGCAATTCGTTTCTGATACATTAGATATGAAGTATATAAATTTTTTAAAATATGCGATGCCTCGGCTGCGCCAGAAGCGGCCGCGTCCGTGGCGGAGCGCCGCTGAAAGGCGCGTGGCCAGAGGTGCAGCGCAACTTCGGCGCCCTACAGCGCCGCAGACGCACGACGCGAACGCGAAGCGACCTGCGTCGCGGTGTTTCCGGAAGCAGACGCACAGACGCGAAGCCGACGCCGAGGCCCCGACGCGGAGGCGAGGCCGGAACGGAGCAGCCGCCGGACAACGGATACATAGATAGATAGATAGACAAGCGACGAGCCCCCCTTCGGGGGGCTCTTGCGCTTTGATGCTCGAAGCTGAAGCATGAAGCTCGATGCTGGCGGAGCGCTGCAGCCAACGTGGCCAGAGGTGCATCGCAGCTGCGGCGCCCTGCTGCTCGATGCACGGCGCTCGACGCTCGACGCAAGCGATTTCTGTCGAGGTAATAATAATGCATAAGTGACGATTAGAATATGTGATGTTTCAGCAGCGCTCGAAGCGGCCGCGTCCGTGGCGGAGCGCCGCTGAAAAGCTCGACAGCCAGTACACGTGGCCCGAAGGGGGGCCCGACGGGGGGCCTGTCGGTCCTCGACACTAGAGAAGACCGATGCTCGCAGCCAATGCAAGTGATTTCAGACACGCTGAAAACAATACATACGTTGCACATAAGTCCTGTGACGCCTCGGCTGGCTCCGAAGCGGTCGCATCCGTGGCGGAGCGCTGCAGCCAGCGTGGCCAGAGGTGCAGCGCTCTGCTGCGCGATGCGTCATGCTCGAAGCTCGATGCGATTCGTTTCTGATGCGATAGATATGAAGTATATAATTTAATTAGAATATGCGATGGTTCGGCTGCGCCAGAAGCGGCCGCGTCCGTGGCGGAGCGCCGCTGAAAGGCGCGTGGCCAGAGGTGCAGCGCAACTTCGGCGCCCTACAGCGCCGCAGACGCACGACGCGAACGCGAAGCGACCTGCGTCGCGGTGTTTCTGGAAGCAGATGCACCGATGCGAAGCCGACGCCGAGGCCCCGACGCGGAGGCGAGGCCGGAACGGAGCAGCCGCCGGACAACGGATACATAGATAGATACACAAGCGACGAGCCCCCCTTCGGGGGGCTCTTGCGCTTTGATGCTCGAAGCTGAAGCATGAAGCTCGATGCTGGCGGAGCGCTGCAGCCAACGTGGCCAGAGGTGCATCGCAGCTGCGGCGCTCTGCTGCTCGATGCGCGGTGCTCGACGCTCAATGCAAGCGATTTCTGTCGCGGTAAATATAATGCATAAGTTATGATCAGAATATGTTTTGTTATAGCAGCGCTCGAAGCGGCCGCGTCCGTGGCGCTCCGCCGCTGAAAAGCTCGACAGCCAGTACACGTCACGTGTAACACGTGGCCCGAAGGGGGGCCTGAAGGGGGGCCTGTCGGTCTTCGACGCTTGGAGAGAGCGATGCGTGAAGCCGCTGCGAGTGATGCCAGACACCCTGAGGACGATGCAAATGTTACAGTCAAATGCTGTGACGCCTCGGCTGGCTCCGAAGCGGTCGCATCCGTGGCGGAGCGCTGCAGCCAGCGTGGCCAGAGGTGCAGCGCTCTGCTGCTCGATGCGTCATGCTCGAAGTTCGATGCGAATCGTTTCTGATGTATTAGATATGAAGTACATTATTTAATTAGAATATGTGACGCCTCGGCTGCGCCAGAAGCGGACGCATCCGTGGCGGAGCGCCGCTGAAAGGCGCGTGGCCAGAGGTGCAGCGCAACTTCGGCGCCCTACAGCGCTGCAGAGGAACGACGCGAACGCGAAGCGACCTGCGTCGCGGTGTTTTTGGATGCAGATGCACCGATGCGAAGCCGACGCCGAAGCCCCGACGCGGAGGCGAAGCCGGAATGGAGTAGCCGCCGGACAATCGATAGATAGATAGATACAGTGATGCTGAATATAATACTTATGATACAGTGATGCTGAATATAATACTTATGATAGATACATACAGTGATGCTGAATATAATACTTATGATACAGTGATGCTGAATATAATACTTATGATAGATACATACAGTGATGCTGAATATAATACTTATGATACATACAGTGATGCTGAATATAATACTTATGATACAGTGATGCTGAATATAATACTTATGATACAGTGATGCTGAATATAATACTTATGATATATGATGACGGTGTGTATGAAGTGTAGCTGTTACAAAAGAGTGAACGGGAGGAAACAAACAAGTGTAGCTTGAGCTCGACAGACAACACGGGATCAGCGAGCGAGGAAGCGCAGCAATTGAGTCCCGAAGGTCCAAGGCATTTGTGCAGAAGCCGTTGCCTGTGGGTGTGTTCCGGTGCGTGCACACCGCTCCGCACCCAGCCTCAGCTATGCATGCGTGTCTGGTGACTCTGTCAATTCATGCATGCGCTATATATATGTTACATAGCCTATGTACAAAGTGCATACGGGCCAGGCCAGGATCGTGTGCACGTGTATGTTGTGTTACAAGGAAAAAGCCGGAGAGCCGGTAGCACCGCCAGGACATCGAGGAAGTGCACGAACAACTTGTGGGTTGAACCCAAAGCACGCGCGGCAACCAGCGGCAACCACCTCTAATCCGTCAAACTCAGGGCCAAGTCACGTGTATGTTGTGTGCACACCTGTAGAGTACATTTCATGTGGACTTGCTTAGCCATATCCATTGGGAAATTGGCAATTACGGACATCGATGTCCGTAATGATATCATTGCAATGTAACAACGTTCCCTTGGCCAACATGCCTGGCGTCGTGCTACGTGCTGCATATGTCATGCGTGACGGGGCCCCATCTTTGTGCAGAAAGAGGTCAGCATGGAACGACAGGGCGAGGAAAGCCGCAGGGACATGCATGAGCACCTGAAGAGCCTGTGGCAGACGTTTGGGCTGGTCAGTGCACTGATGCTATCAGCTTGCATCACAGCTCTGAACAGTGACATGAGCGAGCTTAGCAGTCGCGAGCGCAGAGCGTTTGGCTGCATGTGGAACGCATGTCTCATGGTCAACATCGATGCCCTTGGTTTTTCTGTCGTCGGGCTGGGACTCGTCTTGAGGCGGTACAGCAATTCCGAGGTGACGCAGGAGTTCAGTTGGGAGCATGCAAAACCCTGGCGTTACACAAAGACGATGCTCCCATCAATTTTCACTTCTCTAGGAGCACTTCTGTTCATGGCAGCAAGCATCTTGACAGCGTGCCTGAAATTTGGTACTGAAGCATGCATTGTCGCCAGCGTTGTTGGTGTGCCAAGTACGTTGTTTGGCCTGGTGTTGTTTGTCTGTGTGTCCGCGCAGGTGGCGCCATTCAGATGAACACTGGGCATCTGTGTTGCAGCTGTACGCCGAGCTATGTGCAAGCCTGCAGTTGGCCACATCGCCGGAATTGAGGTTAAGAATTCCTGTGAAGTCTTCACAAGCTGTGCGTCACGATTGCAAACCATGGATGCGGAGTTCACTGGCCACTTCACAGGCAGCTTCCCAATTGACCAAGCTGTGGAAGAGCGGCATTCAATGTAATTACATATAAGTTATATGATATGACACCCAGTACCATGTGGCATGTGCATGCCTGCCAGAGGCTCACAGCGTCGACCGCACATCGTCCCCGCCGACAGCAGCTTGCGCTCACTCGCTCTTGCACCACAGTGACCCCGGCACCGCTCGAAGCCATGACTAACCAGCGACTGCTCCCGCCCAATCTCCGGATCGATCCCTCGCCACCGCCCCAGCCTCCGACCAGAGTTGCAATTGCAACTCTCTCAGCCTATCGCTCTCCCCACACGGCTACTCATCGGCCGCCATGCGGCAGCGGGTGCCTTGGCCGCGCATGGGGTTGCCACCAGCGGCTGCGCAGCCTCCACGCCGTCCGCGAGGTCGGCAATTGCTTAAGCCCCCCCCCCCCCCCCCCCCCCCCCCCCCCCCCCCCCGCGCGCGACGGCGGCCCATGCCGCGGCCGTGATCACGCTCGAGCGCCCGCACGTGGGGCTTGCTGTGGGCCTCTAGTAGCGCCCTGGCCAGCATCTCCTTCGCTTCCACCTCACACAGCAGGTCTCATGCTCTGCCTAGACTCGAACTAGGTAGCTAGGCTGCGGGCGCTTGCGCCGCACACAGGCAGCAGCCGCGCCGGCGGTAGGTCCAGATGCGCCGTCGCCACAATGCCTCGTCACTCCTGTGCCAATTCCCCACGGCCGTGGCCGGCGAGGTAATTGCCTGTGCAGGTGTATATAGTATATATATTCATGAATATTCTATTTATGCACGATTGCCGCGACTGCAGGGGGCGTGATCTGAGCATTGGCCTCCAGGGCGGGTTGGGGGGGGGGGGGGGGGGGGGGGGGGGGGGGGGGGGGGGGGGACTCGTGTGGGTTGCGTGCGTGAGGTGTTCCGCAGTGAGGTGTGGGTCCGAGCAGGGTTCTGATATCGCCGCCGGACCGAGTTGCGCCAACTCCGAGTACTATAGCTAGTAGGGAGTCCCTATAGACATGATGCGTGGTGCGAATTCCCTTCGAAGGGATGGAAATTTTAACGGGCCAGCGCTCGGAGGCGTCATGCAGCCGAAGCAACACCCTGTGTTGTTGTGTTGATTGATTTTGTGGACCTGGGACGACCAGGCATTTATAACGGCAACTTCCGCAGAACCGGTGCATAAGCTTCCTGTTCCTCGAGACACACGGACACGCGCACCGGTGGACATTCATGATTGCAATTGTCTGTGGCAGACCGCACGTTGCTTACCTTCAGCTACAATTCCTGATGTGCCAGACCTGCATTCCGCACAAAATCTCACCTGTTAGCTGTCATTGTCGTCCTGGCATCTTGCGCTACTGCATGGCTGGTCTGTAAAGACCGTGATTGATACTGATTGTTTGTTCGTAGTCGAACTTCGCACGCATACGACCGCGAGGATTGCCCTATACGACGCGTCAATGACGACTCGTCATCAGCGCGTGGTTGCGTGAATCACATTGTGCAGCACCATAGTGCCACCAGCATATACATTCGCCTGAATTAAAGGTACCGGTCGGCGTGCGCCTGACATTTCGAATATTCGATCGTTTCGCAGCCGATTTTGCTCATGCTCTACATGTCCAGCAGGAATACACAGTCCCCCGTGCACGGCCGTGTTGAGCACTGAGATGCTGCCCGTGCTTGCTACTGCATCATGCATGACCAGATCAGCAGGAAGACGAGCAGAATATGTTGCAGAAGAGAGAACGGGAGAAGCCAAATACCATAAACAGAATTAAGACCGCCTGTCAGTGGTGTACAAACTATTTTTTCCCCCCGGCTGTCAGGGCCACTCTGAATTTCGCATCGGAGTATCTGCTCTGACTTTTCAATTTGCCCGGGGTGTCAGGTGCACTTTTTTTTGGTGCGCGCGCGGAGTGGCACTCCGCGCGCGCCAGGAAAGAGCCCCTCACGTGAGGGCCCTCACATGAGGGGCTCTTTTTGGCCCCTGGGCTCTTTTTTGGCGCGCGCTCGTCCCTTACCGGCTCCTCGCATTCGCTCGTCGCTTACCTTACACGGAAGAAAGGCTATCACACGCAACAGCACTCGGAAAAAGCAAAATTCGATTGCTTAAACCTTACACCAAGTCTTCGCGCGGTGCATCGATGATCACACTCCTTTTGCAAGCAATTCAGTCAACCGGTCCACTTCAGCCTCCATCTCAGCCCTACTGGCACATGTCGCATCATCCAGACTTACTGGTGCAACTCGAAGCCAGGAAAAAATTTAAAATCGCACTCCGGGCAGTTTTCTGGGATGGTGCGGAGTACTCCGCCGGCGGTGGATCTCCTAGCAAACCCGCGGCTCACGCCGCGCATTTCCTCGTCGGTCCACCGAAACACCGGCGCCGTCCCAGAAAGCTGCCCGGAGTTTGCAATGAAATATTTTTTGGCTCTGACTTTCCGGCGGACTGTAGACTCATGCCGCCTGTAGCCACCCAGGTGATGTATTGTCCTGAAAAGCGTTGAAATGCACTGTTAGCATATGGCACACATGCCACAGACTATAGAAGGCCTGCCGCTGCCCTTCGCCCCGTTCAGTATGCCACTCGCATATGTGGTGTACCAGTGCACGCTGCTTCTGCACTCGCGAGTGCCGTTACCGTACGCGTCTGTCATCTGCACTGTGAGCGTGTGCACACCGATCTCGACCTCTGACAGCGCTTGCCTGAGCACCACACCTGTGTATCACCAAGTCCGGTGACGTCGGTATGAAGAGCTTGAAGGTAGGATGCTTCACATCGATGTTGAAGTGAGAGATCGGGCATCTGGCATCACGTATAGTGGCCAGGCTCCCGTCGTGTGATGCGCGGATAGCACGGACAAAGATCTGCACAGGTGCTACAGCATTGAATCGGATATCCATGACGGCGGTGCGTACGCAGTGCAGCTTGAGTAGGACAGCAGGACGCAAGGGGTCAGCCAGCGAGGCCGGGCGGAGAGTCGGTGGCGAAGCTTCGCGAAGGTCGACTGCGAATATTACGTGAGCTAGCTAGCTACCTAGTACGTTTACGGCTGTTTACGTACTGCACGCTTGCACCGCACGGTCCGGGACACCGTCTGTAGGTGTGTTCCCATGCACCTCACTAAAACCCAGCATCAGCTATAGCTATCTACGTAGCTACGTGAGTCTCTAGTGACTGTGTGAATTCATGCATGTGCACGTGCATGCACAAATCGTTCACACAGGCCTGTGAACTTGTGTACCGAGCACACATGCATGACACATCGTGTAGGCCGTGCGGTAGCTCGGCAGGTGCAAGCCGCTACCCCGCTGATGGCACGCCATGCGGGCGGCAAGGCACTTTTGGTGGGGCTGTTGGTCCCGTCCAATGACCTCACGCCGCTCACGAGCCACCCAACCTGAGCGAAGGCACGCCCATGCATGCCCTGGCTGCCTGTTGGTGGCGGTCGCTACTCGCCTGAGTGGCCTCGTCCGCTGTGTGGCGGTGGCGGCACTTGCTGTGGCGTTCGCCGAGATGGCCGGCCTTGCGCTCGGCATGCCGCAAAGCTTTTCTTGAGATGCCGTCAGTCGATCGACTGTGTGCACAGATCTGGCTATATGCGCATGCGCACATGTATTCGGATCTGGCCATGTGGCCCGCCGTGGAAGCGAGACGGGACCAGATGCATATGCTACACATTTCACAGTGAAGCAGATCTTCAGCCATATGTTTCCTGAGCATGTATTGACAATTGCAAGTCCGGACGACCAGGACGGCATGTCCCAAGACCTCCCGCGTATGTGTCGTCCACGAACGTGCCCCCTCTTTGTGCAGAGCAAAGTCAGCATGAACGTAAACAGTGTCGACGGATGGGGAGGCGGAGAGCAGGATTTAAACCAAAGTCAGGGTGGGCAACCACATAATGGAGACGCACGCCGGGGCGAAGAAAGCCGCAGGGATGAGTATGAGCACCTGAAGAGCCTGTGGCAGACATTTGCTCTTGTCAATGCACTGATTGTATCAGCTTGTATCACAGCTCTGAACAGCGACGTGGGCGGCCTCAGTAGTGGCCAGCAATCAGCGTTTGGCTGCTTGTGGGGCACATGCCTCATGATCAACATCGACGCTCTTGCCTTTTCTGTTGTTGGTCTGGGGTTCGTACTCAGGCGGTACAGCAATGCTGAGGTGATGGCGGACTTCAGCTGGAATCGCGCAGAATCTCTGAAATTTGCGAAAACACTGCTCCCATCAGCTTTCACTACAGTAGGATCGCTTTTGTTTGCGGCAGCAAGCATCCTGACAGCATGTTACAAATTCGGTAAAGCAGCATGCTGGGTCTGTGGTGGTATCGGTGTGCCAAGTATGATTTTTGGCACGGCAATTTTTTTTGGTGTGACCACGAAAATCCGGAACACAGAGAAATGGAAATCCTGTGTTGCAGCTGTGCAGTCCTGTGTTGCAGCTGTGCGCCGGTGTGCGTGCCCTGGGCCGGGGTCGGACTGAGCGCCTTGCACAAGTCTCCGTCGCATGTTTCGTAGAGCTCGCCAGCCCATGGTTAGGCAACTCATACATGGTCGGAGATCGACATTGAATGTAAGCCAAAGCATGTGGCACTGGCATGTACACATCGTTGAGGCCAGCCTTTTGTGGCTCGGGCGATGTGTGTGTGGAGCATGAACCTGCACATGTTGCAACCTCAGGTCACCTGACCTCCTTGACCACGCACCCGTTGCCAAAGAGCCACCATGTGCTGTCCTGCTCTCACACCATCCTCTCATTGCGCATGCTCTCTCGCTGCAGCAAGCCTGGCACGGCCTCGCTTTAACATGTGAACTCCTACGACACGGAACGACTGCCAGCTCCTCACGCGGTCGACCGCACATCAATCCAACCGCCGGCAGCGTGCCCTCCCTCCCTCTCGCACTGATCGCATCCGTCACTCACTGCCGTCGGCTCCCAACCTCCCTCGCCACCGCCAGAGCCTCCTACCAGTCCTCCCTGTCTGTCTCTCTCTGTACACACGGCTACTCATCGCCGGCGGGTGCCTTGGCCGCGCACGGCGTGGCCACCAGCGGCTGCGCATCCTCCACGCCATCCGCAAAGGCGGCGAGCCCCCCCCGCGCGGCGGCGGCCCGCGCCGCGGCCATGAACGACTGCATGTGGTGCACGTTGTGGGCCTCCAGCAGCGCCCAGGCCAGCATCTCCTTCGCGTCCAGTAGATGATGCACGTACGCCCTGCACACCGGAACCCCGCTGTCGTGTCCCGGGCGCGAGCTCTGCCAAGCTCAGGCGATGCAGTCAACTTAGCCATATCCTCGGCAGGACATTGACAATTCTGAGACCGGAGGACCACGTGCCATTGGCGCATGCCGGGTTTGCTGTCACATCCCCCGGCGTGTGGTCGTAGGGGCCATCCCGCGACTGCCTGCGCCCGCACTGCCCGCGAGGCCTGAAGGACAGAATGCGGGGCTGGCAGGCCCGACCACACCGAGCAATTGGACTGTTCCGGCTGAGATTTCAGGCGACGCAGTCAAGTACAATTGAATTCACTTAGCCGTATCCTGAGCCGGACACTGACAATTCTGGCACCGTAGGTGATCACCAGCTGCAGTGCTGCAATTTCGAGCCCCGCAAAGAGTACCACGATGTTGAACCATACCAACAACAGCTGCTTCCTGCGGAACGACTGTCGCAAGATGTAGCTGTGTAATCGTCATGTCAGTTTGTCGAAGCGATCGTTGTTGAACCGGCGCGACGCCTCAGGATGAGAAGAACTAGGCCGATTGATGGGGCATCTCCGTTGATGCAATCAACATTGATTTCTACATGCTTTCTTCCGAAGACGTGTATCGTGAGGACGTTGCCAGCTGTCTGGTCTCGTTGAAAATGCATCATGATGATTATGATAAAGGATCGGCCGGAGAGCGCTCCTCCACTCTGTGGAAGCTGACCATGAGATCAGGCTAGACCGTTTGGCGAGGTCAAGCGTGCAGGGGGGTCCAGCATGCAGATGTTTTGCCTGATTGAGGCAACATGAAGCTGCTGATACTTCAGCGTAGGTGTGCCTTATCAACAACAGATTGCACAAACGCCTCAGCAATCTCCTGAACCTCCACAGGTTGGAGCAACAAGCCAGGTTCTGGGCTAGCTATTGCATTCACTCTTGCTGATACGTACAGGTGCCTCCCCGGATGATCAGCTTTTGCTTCAGCATGAGACCCAGCCTAAGGCAGATCTGACATATCAGCATGAGATACTAGGTATGCTTCTGCAAGTGATGTGTTGCAGGCAGCCAACGGTGGCACTGACATGAGGCTGACATTACATGCTGTTTCGTATGTGAACATTGGTGCAGGGCAACGACCAGAGTGTCTAAGCACTTGTGCAGTCTATGGCAATCGAGACCAATTCAACTTCGCAGGTGCAACAACCACTGACCTGACACAAGCACCGCAAGGTGAGTATTCGTCTTCTCTGTGATTCGAATTTCAGCAGTTGTGCGCTCAGATGAGCACGATGGCCCGCTTTTACTGCGCCTACTGTAAAAGTATCCCAAGTGCAGGCTGGAGACGGCTCACCAATGGAGGAGTCACCATCCAGCCTCGAGCGACTGCGGCTCACACCAGATGCAAAGCAGAGGAAGGAGCACAGTCGCCAGTATTTTTTGTTGTGTCGTGTTGAATCGTGTGCACGGCGCAGTCCTGCATTTGGGTGCCCGATGCCAGCGCTGGTACAGCACGGCGACCGTGGCGCCAAGGCGATGTGACAATGCTGTAATGTTTCCACTTGCCATACATGCCAACCGATACACCGCTCATGCGTGATTTCTGGATGCTTATCGTATCACCCGGAAAGTGTTCACCCGGCAAAATACCTTGCTACGCCCGGAGTAGCCCACTTCCGGGTAACGCGATCCATCGTAAACGCGCATATTCCAGGCTTAAACGAGGTACGTAAGCATCCATTCATCGTATTAGTATATTGTGCGTCGTTACCAGTGCGGTCCGGGTCGCAACCAGCATTGCACGCTGGTGGTCGCGTTAGCAGGTGCGGCTGACGACACTCAACAAGGCAGGCTGGGAGACACCTGTCAGGAATGCGCTCCCAACGAGAAAGCCACAACACATTATCAACGCAGTACATTGACTACGCGCAGCCTAATCATCGCCAACGGTATACTATCTGGGGAGGGGGCAATCACCTTGCACCACACTCCTTCGACGTCGGTACCACCGAACAGCTACAGGAACAACGATGAAATCCCCCGGAACAATGAAGCTTTGGATAGCCTGGTATATCAATGGCATGTTTGCAGCACTGTGCTAGCGACTCGTGACAGTTGGCCCACCGCGCGCTACACACATGTACAGTCCCAACTCACAACAGACACCTACAGCCGACGTGGTCCCCAAACCAGCCAGAAGGCCCAGAAAAGATTCAACATACGACACGAAGACCATCAGTTGCAAGGAGCACGCTTGATCACCCGCACTTGCAACTTCAGAACGCACAAGATACACCGAGCTCGAGACCAGTTGACCCCGTGCACGAATCGGCTGTCAGCGAGACGATCAGAAAACACTGCAGTCAGGTAGTAGAGACTTCCTCAGTCGTCAAGCACAGCGACCGCAGCCAGACGTGATACACATGCACTCCACACCGCTGCATGCACGGACAAACTCACACACATATTACGCACGGCAGCACCGCGCAAGCGCACGCCGATCAACCGGAGATGCCACAAAGAATGTTTTCAAGGACAAAGGCAGCAAGGCGGGCAGCACCTTTTCTCCCATTGTCGATCAGCTAGTCACTGTCAAGAACACCGTTCGCGTGGCGCTGAAGTCTTTTTCGAGCACCCGGAAAACCCCGGTTTTCAGCCCTCCGGGTGCCCAGTGGAGCACTGCCCACTCCAGTCGAAGTCGTAGTGCAGTGGGCCCGTACGGACACTGTGCACTGCATGTTGTGGACCTGCCCAAGCTAGCGCGCTCGCTTCACTTGCGGTCACAACATCCCGCTCGCTGGCCTCGTGTGATGCATACTCCAGCGGGAAAGCCCGCGGGCGTCATTATAAAGAGTAGAACAGCTGCCAGCGGGCTAAGCCCGCTGACATCTGCTCTAACGGCCCGTTTCCAGCGGGCGATCCCGCTGCCCCAAGCTCACCCGTTGCGGGATGTCCATACAAAAGCTTTGTTTTGGCGGGAATCCCGGCGGGATGTAGAGCACTGCATACGACCGCGAGGATCGCCCCATACGGCGCGTTGACATCAGCGCGTGGTTGCGTGAATCACATTGCGCACTGCAGCACCATAGGCTAGTGCCAGCAGCATATGCATTCGCAGCCTGAATCAACGGTCAGCGTGCGCCTGAAACTACGATTCGCGGCCGATTTTGTTTATGTGCTGTATCTCATACATGTCCAGCGGGAGCACACAACCCCCATGTCCGACGCTGAGATGTTGACCGCGATTGCTACTGCATCATGCATGGAGACGAGCATTTAGATTGGACCGCTTGTAGCCACGAAGGTGATTTTGTTGTCATGAAAAGCGTTGAACTGTACTGTTATCTCGAGGAGGTAGGCTGCATGTGGCTCAAATGCCAAATTTAAGGACTTTAAAAAGGCCTGCACCTTCCCTTCTTCCTTCCGCTCTATTCTGTACCACTCGGATATGTGGTGTACCAGTTCTGCTGATTCTGATCTCGCGAGTATACCGTCACCGTACGCGTCTGTCATCTGCACTGTGAGCGTGTGCACGCCGGCCGAACTGCTCTCGACCGCCAACACTCCTTCGTCGACATCTCAGGGACATATCACAAAAGAGCTAACGGAAGAAGACAAAACACGCCGGGATCTCGATATCGGTTGAGGCCACATGTGCACACTCCCGTCGTGTGGTACGCGGATAGCACGGTCATGATTTGCACCGCGGCCGGTGCTTTATTACCGAATTTGACGCCCATGATGACGGTTTGTGCGCAGTGCAGCTTGAACCGGATAGAACACAAGAGAGGAGCCGGCGAGGACACGCAGAGCTTAGCTCGAGGATCCGCGCGCGCGTCGGTGGACTGTCACTGCGTGCCAGCTGCTAGTACGTACTGCACGCTTTCAGTTGCAACACACCGTCCGGCGCGCCGAGACACGGTCTGTAGGTGTGAACCCGTGCACCGAGGTGAACGTTCACTCCTTGATGCCAAATCACGTACGACGACTCGTCTCGATCGCGAATCGCAGACCGGTACGTACCGGTATACCGGTACCGGCATCACATATCGATGTATATGATCATGATGTTCCCATGCACACCTTTGTACACCCAGACTCAGCTATGCATGCGCGTCTGCAGCCATGGTTGTATGTTGCTGTTGATTCGGAAGAGATTCGATTTCAGTGTTTGTTTTCTCCCGTTCGCTCTTCTTTAAGCTATGCATGCGCGTCTGCAGCCATGGTTAACGTGACGACAACGTTCTGTGTGTGAATTCATGCATGTGCCACATGCAGTTTGCATACAGGACCAGACCCTGTGCTACATGTGTATATTGGCAACTCCAGATAATGCATTTGTGATAGCCCCCCATATGGGCTTGGCGGCCAAGCCGCATAGGCACCACATGCACGAGCGTACTCTTTTGCTGTGCAGAGTGAGGTAACCTCAGCATGGATGTACTCGAGGCACAACAGGGCGAGGTGAGCCGCAGAGACATGCATGAGCACCTGAAGACCCTGTGGCAGACGTTTGGGATCGTTAGTGCTCTTATCGTGTCAGCGTGCATGTCTGCGCTTAACAGCGACGTGAGCAACCTTACGCCCCGCGCGCAGTGTTGGTACGGCGGCTTGTGGAGCGTGTGTTTGATGCTCAACATAGACGCTTTTGGGTTTTCCATTGCTGGCCTGGGTTTTGTACTGAGTCGATACACCAACGCTGAAGTCGAAAGAGACTTCAGCTGGGATCGTGCAGAACGTGGCTTGTTCTGGAAGACAATGCTCCCTTCACTGTTCACTACCATAGGGGCTCTTGTATTTATGGCCGCGAGCATTATGACAATGTTCCAAAAGTTCGGACGAGTAGTAGGCAGTGTCGCTTTCTGTATTGGTGTGCCGAGTATGGTCGTTGGTGCGCTGTTGTTTGCATTGGTGACCTCGCAAAAAGACCCAACTGGGCACCTTGGCTGACGTGTGAGGAGTCAAGTTCCTATAGTACATTTGAATACACGCCACGTGGTACTTAAGTTCATTCCATGCAATGCGGCATCCCGATGTAACTTTTGCATTTTCACCAGGAGTGTTCAATCCTTTGCATGTCATTCTGTGGGAATACATTATTATAGCACGTTCCCAGAGGTCTGGACGGGGGTGCCATGGAGCCGCATCAGGATTTCCGCCGCCGGCTGTGCCGGTCATGCATCCCATATATATGGGATGTGCTCAGACCTGGCCATGGCCATCTTTTGCCACAGCCCGATCGGGATGCACAGGCCCCGGGCTCACTGGAAAGCTTTAGCGGGGTGGGGTTTGCACGTATGATGGATGTGTAGTGTGCCTGTGTGTCACGGCCTGCGGGACGGTCGAGCCTACTCTGTACACATGCAGCATGAACGGCAACATATCGCCGTGAACCGTTGTATGGCATGTAATTTGCGTAGTCACACCCAACAACTCGCCTGTGCCATTGTTGTTGACGGCAACATATATATACCGTTCATGCTGCAGCTAGTACTCGCCACAACGGTCCCAACTACTGTCACACGGTGGTATGCCTTAAGGAATTCGTCACGCTCCTGCAAGGAGACATCGCTTTGGCAGCGTTACAACGGTGCGCGCACTGCCGCACGTGCACTCCCGTGGGCGCTGACAGTTTGGAAAACTTGTCGTATACGTGATCGACCCGTAGCGCAGAGCTAAATAATGTGGTTCGCGGGATGTGGGTGTTGGCGACCCAAACGTTTCGATTCAATCAGCTCATGATGTTAATTTCAGTTCCTACGGCAGTCTCACTGCCTGCACTGCCATGGACTCGTACTAGGCCGTGTGGGAGTCCATAGGCTGTGGCCGCTCCGGCGGCAAGTCCAGCTGAGCCGTTGCCACAAGGGCCGTCAATCCCGTGCCAATCCCCTGAGGCCGTGACCGGCGAGGAAAACACCTGTGTAGGTGCATTCTATTCGCTGAATATATAGGATGCACCTGCCATGCAATCGTGCATGGCATGTACGATTGCTGCGACCGTCGGGTGCGTGATCTGAGCATCGGCCTTCATGATCAGGGCGGAGGGCTCGTGTGGGGCGTGCACGCTGTGTGTTCCGCAGTGGGGTACGTGTGGGTCGACGGATCCGAGCAGGGTTCTGCCTCCACAACTCCCTAAACGTGATGCATGCCATTGCCATCAGTGGTGCGCAGGGATGGGACCGGGCCAGCCAGCGCTCGGAGGTGATGCATCATTGCTGTACAGGCTGCATGCAGCCGACGCAATACCGTGTGCTGTTTTCTTGATTGATATGGCCATGGATTGTGCGGACCACGGACGACCAGGCATGTAGAATGGCAACTTCTGCGGTGCATAAGCTTGCTGTTCCGCAAGACTCACGGACATGCGCACCTGTAGACATTCAATTGTTTGTGCACCATCATGATGTGGCCATGGCAGACCGCACGTTGCTTGCCGTTGGATACCCTTTGAAGATCTTCAAATTCGTATCCTGATGTGCCAAGCCCGCGTTCCGTACAAAAACCCTTCTTGTAGCTGTCATTGTCGTTCTGGCATCCTGCGCTACCGCATGGCCGGTCTGCGAAGACCATAATTATTATTCGTGGTCGAACTTCGCACGCATCCGACCGCGAGGAATGCCTCATACGACGCGTCGTAATCAGCGCGTGGTTGCGTGAATCACATTGCGCACTGCAGCACCATAGTGCCACCATCATCTTCATTCGCAGCCTGACTCAACGGTTGGCGTGCGCTTGAAAATTCGATCGTCTCGCGGCCGATTTTGATCATGCTCTACATCTCCAGCGGGAGTACGCAACCCCCATGTTGGACGCTGAGATGTTGACTGGACCGTGCTTGCTTCTGCATCATGCATGACCGGAGACGAGCATCATGACCGCCTGTAGCCACGAGGGAGATTTCGTTGTCATGAAAAGCGTTGAACTGTACTGACAGACTGCATACGGCATGCCGTGGCCACTGGCATAGAGTATAAGAACCTGCACCTGCCCATAGTCCTACGCGCCATTCAGTGGGACTCATGTATGTGCTGTACCAGTACTGATTTTGATCTCGCGAGTACCGTTACCGTACGCGTCTGTCAGCTGCACTGTGAGGCTCACAGTGTGAGCGTGCGCACACCGGCCGAACTGCTCTCGACCTCCAACACTCCTTGTCTGAATACCACACCTGAGTATCACCAAGTCGGCCGACGTCAGTCTGAAGAGCTTGAAGGCAGGTTGCTTCAAATCGATGTTGAAGTGAGTGATCGGGCATCTGGCATCACGTCGACCGACGCTATCTCGAGCAGTGGTCTACAGTCCGCCGGAAAGCCGGGGCAAAAAAATTTTTTTTTTGCTTAATTTCCGGGCAGTTTTTCCGGACGGCGCCGGGGTACTCCGGTGGGCCGACGAGGAAATGCGCGGCGTGAGCCGCGCGTTTGCGAGGAGCTCTACCGGAGTACTCCGCGCCATCCCAGAAAGCTTCCCGGAGTGCGAATTTTTTTTTGGGCTTGCACTTAAGAAACCTGGATGATGTGACATGTGCCAGTAGGGCTGAGATGGAGGCTGGAGTGGACCGGTTGACTGGACTGCTTGCAAAAGGAGTGTGATACACCGCGCGTAGAGTCAAGTAAGGTTTAAGCATATGCATTTTGCTTTTTCCGAGTGTTGTTGCATGTGAAAGCCTTTCGTCCGTGTATGGTAAGCGACGAGGAGCCCCTCACTCCGCGCACCAAAAAAAAGTGCACCTGACACCCCGGGCAAATTGAAAAGTCAGAGCGGGTACTCAGATGTGAAATTGAGAGAGGCTCTGACAGCCCGGGACAAACAAAAATATTTTGTACATATTCTCTGATCTCGAACCTCTGAGATAGCGGCCAGACTCCCGTGACGACGGGAGTCCCGTCGCGTGGTGCGCGTGCTATCCGCGCGGATAGCACGGATCAAGATTAGTTTGCACAGGTGCTTCAGCACTGAATCAGATGTCCATGATGACGGTTTGTGCGCAGTTTCGCTTGAGCCGGGCAGAACACACGAGGTCAGCCAGCGCCGACGCGCAGAGTTTCGGTCACGAAGCTTCGCGAAGGTGGACCGCAATTGCGTGAGCTAGTACGTACTGCACGCTTGCAGCACCGTGTGACGCCGTCCGGGATACCGCCTGTGGGTGTGATCCCATGCACATCACTCAACACCCAGCAATGGTGATGGCACCAGCTATAGCGATGCACATGAGTCTGTGGTGACTGTATGAATACACATGCATGCATGTGCATGTACAAACTGCACACAGGCCCGTGAACATGTGTACTGTGAACACATACACATTCTGTATGCCGTGCGGTGGCTTGGCAGGTGCATGCCGCTGCCCCGCTAATGGCATGCCATTCGGGCAGCAAGGCAGTTCCGACGGGGCTGCAGCGACATGTCGGTCCCGACCGATGACCTCACGCCGCACACGGGCCACCCGACCCGAGCGGCGGCTCGCCCCTGCCCTGGCTGCCTGCCTGGTTCGGTGTTGGCGGTGGTCACTACTTGCCCGCGCGCGTGGCCCCGTCCGCTGCGTGGCGGTGCCGGCAATCGCTGTGCCATTCGCCGAGATGGCCGGCCTTGCACTTAATTAAGTCAATTGTCATGCCGCGATGATGCTGTCAGCCATGCGTTGGCATGTGGCCCGCCATGGGAGCGCGACGGGGCAGAACAATACACATTGTACAGTGAAGTAGATCTTCAGCCACATGATTTCGGGACATGTATTGACAATTGCAAGTCCGGACGACTGGGACGACATGTCTCGAGATGTTAATGCCGCATGTCATCCGCGAACATGCCCCCTCTTTGTGCAGAGCGAAGGCAGCATGGTCGTACAGGGTCTGGAAGTACAGGGTAGGGTTCAACAGGGTGCAGGACGACAACATGGTGAGGATCCACCGGTTGAAGACCGACCACAGGGTGAAGCAGTACCGGGTGGGGTTCAACAGGGTGAAGGACATGTTGCACAACAACATGGTGGGGACGAACGGGGCGAAGAAGCCGCAGGGACATGCATGAGCACCTGAAGAGCCTGTGGCAGACGTTTGCGCTGGTCAGTGCTCTTATCGTTTCAGCTTGCATGACAGCTCTCACCAGCGACGTGAGCCACCTTGACGCTAGCGAGCGACGTTGGTACGGCGGCATGTGGAGCGCGTGTCTCATGATCAACATTGACGCCTTTGGTTTTTCCATTGCCGGTCTGGGTTTTGTACTCAGTCGATACAAGAACATTGAAGTCGAGAGGGACTTCACGTGGGATCGGTCAAAGCCTTTGGTGTTTGCGAAGACAATGCTGCCTTCAACGTTCACCACTATAGGAGCACTTCTGTTTATGGCGTCAAGCATTATGACGACGTGCCAAAAGTTCGATGATGCAGTATGCAGTGTCGCTTGGGGTATTGGTGGGCCCAGTATGTGTTTCGGCGCATTGTTGTTCGTGTGTTCGACTGGGCAAGTCGAACCTACAAGGCACTTCAGCTGACATGTACAGGTGTAGGTTTCAATCGGCCACCTGATTCCCATAGGACATCCCGATGTAATTTGCATTTTCACCGGGAGTCGTCAAACCTTTGCATACAATTCTGCGGGATTGGACTACGTTCCCAGAGGTCTGGGCAGGGGTGCGGTGGATCCGCATCAGAATATCCGGTGCCGGCTGCGCCGGCCATGGGATGTGCCCAAATCTAACCATCTTTGCCAAAGCCCAATCGGGATGCACTAGCCTGGATAGGCCCTAGTCCTGCCAGAAAGTTTGAGAAGTAGCGGGTGCGTGTGTTGTGTGCATGTATGATGCAGCTGCAGAGTGCCTGTATGCTGAAGCTGCTCTGTGCTTTGCACAGTGAGACCGAATGACTCGCCTTCCGTTGATGGCTTTGATGGCAATGTGTTGCTGTTTGTGCTGGTGCTCTGCCACAATGGCCCGACCTTTTGTAATCTGCCTTAACACCTGTAGATCTCCTTTAAGATCACGCTACAGTGCTTTGGTTGCCAGAGAGGACCTTGGCAGTGTGAAAAGATGGTCATGAACCGTAGCAGAGTGAAACAATGTGGTGTTTTTTTTTTTTTTTACAATGTGGCGCGCGGGCTGTGGTTGTTAGCGACCCAAACGCTTTCAAGCAATGTGCTCATGAGGTTGATTTCAGTTCCTATGGAAGAAGTGCTTGGTGTCCTTGACAAGTACTGCATGTACTGTGGGCTTTACTGCGGCCACGCCCGTTCCTGTTTGGGTCTCGTAACAGTGTGACCAGAACAGCCCACAGCAGTGCTTGCGAAGTCTCACATGCATTGTGTATTCGCAAGCTGTCCACCGAACGACAGTACACATCTTTATGACTTCAAAACAATGTCTTATTTAGTTTTTGCAGTGATCACAGAGCTAGCCCATTACCTTCGGCACACAGCACAGCAACGCCGGCTACCTCGACACGCAATTTGACGCATGAGGTGGAGGCTGGACAGGGCAGCCTCTACAAGCCCGCTTCTGTACACAGGCTTTACAGTGCGAGCTAAAGCAGCAATGGCAACGCGCCGAGATTTGTGCTGCGAGTGAGAAGACCAGGCCTGCGTTGTGACAAATGCGGCACACCCTTCAAGAGTGACGACGCAGAAGCATTTCCAGGGCTACCACCCAGAAATTAGAGCTGATTATTCGAAATTGTGCTATGTGAAGGGGGTCGATGGCCCAACCCTGCACAGACGCCGCAGCAACAGCTGGTGTGCATGAGGATTGGGAGGCACCTCTCTCGCCTCAAGACGGGAGAAGAAGCTTCTGATGCCCCGGCCAAGCTGTCGGCTGGTGATGCCCTCGACCGACCATCGTCCCCTACATCCTGCACTCACTCGCCACTGCACCAGCAGCCACCCTCACTCATCAGCGCGTGTTCCAGCGGCACCTCTCTCGCCACCGCCACGCTCACCCACAAGGTCTCTTTCTGTGATACAGAGGTACAGAGTCTGTATCTCTCTCTCTCCCCACACGGCTACGCATCGCCGGCGGGTGCCTTGCCCGGGCACGGCGCGGCCGCCAGCGGCTGTGCGGCCTCCACGCCATCCGCAAAGTCGGCGAGCCCCCCCCGCGCGATGGCGGCCCGCGCCGCGGCCATGAACGACTGCATGTGGTGCACATTGTGGGCCTCCAGCAACGCCCAGGCCAGCATCTCCTTCGCGTCCAGCAGATGGTGCACATACGCCCTGCACTCCGGCAACCCACTGTCGTGGGCGTGGACTCTCACTCCGCCAAGGGTCAGGCAATGCAGTCAAGTACATTACGATTCACGTAGCCATTTCCTGTGCAGGACACTGATGACTCTGAGACCATAGGACCACATGCCGATGGCGCATGCAGGATCTGCTGCTACCTCCCGAGAGCGCTGCAAGCGGTCGCACCTGCCTGGGAGGTCTGAAGGACAAAATTGGGCCGCCGGGCCCGGTCACACAGAGCAATCGGACTATTCTGGCTGAGATTGTCAGGCGACCGCGCCCGGCCACGCAGCTGCGTCCCGCACGCCCCAGGATGACCGCCGCAGGGCGCCCACAGCATGCGCAGCAGGCACAGCGTGGCGGCCGCACCGTGTGTGTCTCGTGCACGCCATGCATGTGCACCCCCGCACCAGCGCCCCACTGTCCAGTTTGTGGGCCTTGTCATTCACGTCCACGCAGCCCGGCGGCGGCGGGGACGGGGCAGCGGCCGTGTCTGTGGCCTTGAGTGGCGAGCCCGGCCAGGTGAAGGACAGAGCGAGTCCCGCATCTGTTGCGTCCATCGCGCATCTGCATGCCAGTCCACACGTGGTGGCATAGTGCGTAAAAGAAGTCCAGATTCATAAATAGAAGTAGATAATTGCTCGCGTAGATAGATGAATTAAAACCAGGCGTCACAGCCAAAAGGGTACACCTTGATTCTGACCATGATCACGTAGAGATTGATGGGCAGGGAAGTGAAGTAACCTGCTTTGGTCTGGGTCTACATTGCAATCAGGTTGAGACTGCATGCATGTCCCCGTGCCTGCCCGCGGCAAACACACCGTCCCGCGCGCTGCGCGGCCCCGGCCCAGTCAGCGCCGCTGGGCACGACCGCACCTCGACTCGATGACGTCGAAGCCGAGCCGCAGCTGCTCCAGCACGGCCGCGGGCGTCGGCGCGCCGCATACAAATAGCGGCCGCGCCGGCGGCAGGTCCAGCTTCGCCGTCGCCACGATGTCCCGCCACTCCTGCGCCGACTCCCCGAGGCCCTGGCCGGCGATGTAGTAGCCTGCATAGCAGCAATCTGTTGGCATACGTCTGAAGCGACTGAAAGGGGCATGGCCTGAGCATTGCGTTCCAGGGTGGGGGTGCTCATGTAAGGCGTGGGCGTAGGCAGATCTTTGTGGCTTCAGGGCTCCTGAGGCGTGATGCGCAGGCAGGGGGAGAGGAGGCAGTGCCCACACAGGAGGTGGTGCATGCCCTATCAGCACCACCTCAGGTAAGCTGAATCTACATCGACTGAGCAGTATCCGTAAGAGGCCATTGATGACTCCGCATGAACGGGACCTCATGCCGCTGGGCTGAACCACCTGCACATCTCGGGCACCCCCAGAGGGCCACAGCATGCATGCTTGCCCGCGCTGCTCTGTCCTGGTCAGCGTGTTCAATCCGCAGCATGCTTCGACGCGCGCTGCACAGGCGCTGCATGTGCATTTGCTGCGATGCTCTGGATTGACGTAGAGCATCCCGGCCAGGGACGGCCAGGCATGTACCGATGCATCATATCTGCTACTTAAAGAGCCTCCTGCTTGGCGTCTGATGAGACTGTGCTGCACGCTGGCCACTTCAGGTCTGCGTATGCTGGCCACGTGTGATCGCAAGCGCAGCACAGCACGGCAGGGCGCACCGCAGAAGTCCGCGTCGTGCTTCACCACCTCCGCAGCCACCGCCCGGCCCCGGTGCGGGATCGCATGCCCCGGAATCGACCCCACCACCGCAGCCACCGCGAGCTCCCCGGCCCCACCCGCCCCGACCCCGTCCCGTTCCGCCGCAGCGTCTCCGCCACGCGGCGCTGCTGCTGCGTCTGCGTCAGCGCCCGCGTCGCACCGCGGCCGCTTCGCGGACGGGGCCCCGTCTGCCGGCTCGGCCGCCACGGCCGCCGCGGCGGCGGCTCCGCCGCCGCCACCGCGCAGCGCGTCGAGGAACTCGCCGGTCCACCTCGCGGTGCGCTTCGCGGAGTTCTCGGCGCGGCGCTTTGAGAGGTGCGCGGTGGTCTCGTCGGCGAGGGTGAAGGTGTAGTCCGCGCGCAGCGCGGCGGCGGCGGCGGCCGCCGCCGCGGGGGTGATCACCTGCGCGCCCGTGACCGCCGAGAAGTGCACCCCGACATTCCGCGCCGGCGCGTGGTCAAACTCGAACGCCTGGCAGTCCCTGCACCCCGCTGCCGGGTCGCTGCCTGTGCGGGTCACCGTCAGCCCTCACCAGGTGACAGCCTTCTACGTTCGTTGTCCGGCAGGAGAAATGACGGATCGCTTTTCAATTCTTTGCCCCGATCTGTGAATAAGTATCAGGAGACCAGAGACCAGATCAGGGCGAAGGGCTGGTCGTCATCCAGGCGGGATGTTGTCGACTGTGACGGGGGCCGGCTGCTGATTCGGCACGCCGCCGGTGTCGATCGGCATCAGAGAGCCGGGGCCTGCCATGAGAGATGCATGTGGGGCAGGCGGTGGTGGGGCGGCTGCCTGGTGCGGGCTTGACACGGCAGCAGCATGGCGTGGCGCGGAGGTGGGCATGCGTGCCGTCATGCATGCGTGAATGCCCATGCATTGCGGGGGTGGACCACAAGGAGTCAAGACAGGATGCTACCCCGGCATGGAGTTGTTTCTGCTGGCTCTCCCCAATGATTCGCATGGTAGGCCAGCGTGGCTCACCAGAACAGAAAATCCAGTGCGGAGTATTGACGTGGATAGGAGGGATGTCCGAGTTGTTGCCCTGCAGGGCTCTCATCAGGCGATTGTGACGTGGGCGGGTGTTGCCTGAAAGAACAGCCTCATGTGGGGCAGATCCCGCACCGTAGCTTTGCAACAGTCACGGCATCCGAGAGGTTGAAAAACTTGCTGGCGCCTCCGATGTTCGCGACAGTCTTCACAGGAGTCTTGCCGCAGTGTCTGCACGCGGTCAGGGCGTTCGTGAGGATGCCCGCCTGTCTGTCTGCAATGGGCACCTGCTTTCTGGCACTGGGCAGTATGTCAGGCAGGCCAGCGGGCTGGCCAACAGCAGAGGTCGAGAGGTACGGGCGCACATCTGCAAGGAGCTGATGGCAACTGCGAGCTGCCCGAAGGAAGCGCTCCAGGTGTCGATGGAGCTGTTGTCTGACCGAGGGCAGTGCCCATACCGGGTGTTCAGCAGCAACGCTGGTGTGGCGAGCTCTACCCCAGCAGCTGAAGCCAGCACTCCTGCCCTTGCATCCCCATCTGTAGATATGATCTGGAATGTGCTTGATGGGTTTGATGTGCGAGAAGCGCTGGAGTGCATCCTGATTGATTGAAGGCGTGCAGGACCACGCCAGTGCATCCAGGTGGAGCAGCAGCTACACCGATGTTCGAGAGAGGCAAAGAATGTTATGGACAAGCAGATGTTGGCGAAGGACACGGGTGCAGTGCCGCTCACTAGATCAAGGGAAAATGCGCTGGAGGCGGGCACACGACGGTATGGACAGAGGCGGGCACGCAGCGCTCACCACGACAATGGTCCAAAGGCGTCCGTCACTCATTGAACATCAGTCAGGTCTGGGCGGTGGTCAGTGGTGATTCTGCTCAGCGGTCCTCAGCTGCGCCCCGAGCTTGTGTAGAAGCGCATGCATGTCTGAAACACCGACAAGCACTGCAGAACTGCATTGAAGCGCGCCATGCCTGGGCGTTTCGGGTAGGAGGCCGGGCACACGCAGTATTGAGTGACAATATGTGTGTCCTGGAAGGACCTGCGGCACTGATTGCTACTACTGTCGTCTGCACAGCTCGATCGAGGGCGCAGCTGTGGAGGTCATATGCAGCCAGTAGGCAGCTTTGAGCAAAGTTTGGTCGCACGACAAAGCCGTTGCAAACATCGCTACAGATTTGTTACCTGCAAGTCATCCTGTGTTTGTTGCTCAGTAGTGGGCGCTGACAGTGGCGAATACGACTGTGTCTAGCGTGTATCATGTACTCGTCCTCGCTTGAGGATGCTGCGACACAGATTTCACAGGTGGCAGACTTCATCTGCGACGAGCACGCCAAGAATCGAAGATGGGACAAAGCTGCTGTTACCAGCGCATTCGACGCACTGGTGAAGGTGTGATCGCAATGCCGCTGACCCTGCGGCAGTATTGCAACTGTCCACCATGCTCAATGGCGCACAGTGGGTCGACTGTACGTGTACATTCCAATTTTAGCGCCATGACAGTCACTTTCAGTTGCGCGATTGTCAGGAATTGACGCCGACCAAGAAGCAACAGGCTGCAAGGGACACGGCCATGCTCAACCTGTCTCTGGTGCTCGACGAGACAGAGCTCGTATGCACACTACAAGGAATGTCTATCTCCGCGGAGTGCAGTCTGGAGGTATGTCCCTGCAACAGGGCTGTCCTGCAGGGCCACATTGTTCCTGGACAAGGGAACACTGCACATCCTGTATTCAGGTGTTTGGCTCCTGCTGCACGAACACCGACGTTCCTGACAGCGACATGGACCTCTCTCTGACTGGAATGCTAACGATTATTCCAAGGAACAAGCACAAGTACGCCACAGGCAAACCACCGCGGCAGATACATTTGGTACGCCGCATCCCAACACTCTAGCCTGGGCACTGTTTGCAGTGTGGTCTTCCTGTGGTCACCACGACTTGCAGCATAGCTTCAATCTTACAAGACACATTGAGCTGCTCCGCAAGATCATGCCAAGGGGCCATGGCTCAAACTCCCACCCACATCTGTGTCTCTGTGTGCGTACCGTCATTCCGTTGATGGCCTCTGTACACATGCACGGGAAGCATGTGCGAGAGCGTGTTAATTATGTTGACCATAGGTATATAAAGTCAGCGTGCGCGTATGGTCAAAGGCAAGAGAGCCAGCAGCGACAATGCTGTCCGTAGACCAGCACACATGGCATAGATCAGCACTCATGGCATGTACCCAGCAAACATGGAGTTGCTACACGGCCCTGAATTTACCGCTGGCCTGAGCAGCTGTATGCTTATAGCTCAGAGGGTACTCAGCTCAAGCTGCCCTGTGTGGCAAGCTGTACCCCATGCAGTTGCAGCTCGCCCGCTTGATCCTGTGTCTGAGTGGCACCGCTGGTGAGAATCCTCTGTGCTAGAGTTCCTCGATCGTTCCTGGCCTGGTGCAAAGCTCCATGACCGCTGCAAACAACAGAGTGGCAGTAGATGCAGACATGCACCTGACTCGCATAGTCCTGTTCATGCCACAGTACCACCTGACTCGCATGGTCCTGTTCATGCCACAGTAACACCTGACTCGCATGGTCCTGTTCATGCCACAGTACCACCTGACTCGCATGGTCCTGTTCATGCCACAGTACCACCTGACTCACATGGTCCTGTTCATGCCACAGTAACATCTGGTGTGGGCCAAGTTCTCATGCACACAGCTCCGACACACATGTAGGCCCACGCCACCCACACCACCTCGCCCTGTCGGCCCTACGAGCTGGAACCCCTCCACCACTCTCTACAAGATGTGCACATATCCTGCTCTGCCCCCGCTCTATCAGCGCTCAGATAAGTATCCGCAATCAGCGGCGGTGACCTGCAACGCCGCCCTCCGGTGGGGGCCACATGTCAACAAACACCCGAAACGCGGATCTGCTTCAGCTTCTTGCGCGCTGCTTTGCGTGCTCACACCAGCACGCGAAACCCTGGCTCGCGTGGTGTACTCCCGGTGTCGAACGTTGAGCAGGCCCCTCGCGCATGCAGCGCGACGCGACGCTGGCGGTTCAGAAGCGGGTGCTGAAGGCCGCGGCCGACACCCTCCGCGCACAGGGTGGCACCGCCGGCCCGGTGCTCGAGATCGTGCAGGCGCGGGTTCCCGTCGTGAAGTTCACGGAGGCCGCGACCGGCGTGAAGTGCGACCTCACGGTCTGCAACGACCTCTCCGTCGTCAAGAGCGACTTTGTGAAGCGCCTCGGGGGCCTCGACAGCCGCTTCGTGGACGTCGTCCGCCTCGTGCGCCCCCCCCCCCCCCCCCCCCCCCCCCCCCCCCCCGGCCCTGCACCGCCTCTCCTGTGTGTTACCACACCCGCCAGTGTCTCGTCACAGCGCTGCTGTGGGGTCCGGGGCTGAGAATGCCGGCTGCGGGCGAGCATGAAGCCCTATGCATGCGTGCCATGCATATGTGCCCAGGGGTTGCGCCGCCGCATGTGTCATCACTGGTGTCTCGGCATGCGCGGCGCCCCTGCGGTGGGGCCAGCTGGCGGAGCGGTGAATGGAGGCCGGGTGGGTGCAGGTGAAGGCATGGGCGCGGCACCAGGGCATCAACGACGCCACTAACGCCACCTTCAACTCCTTCGCCCTCACCCTCATGATCCTCCTGCACCTGCAGTGCGCCTCCCCGCAGGTCATGCCGCCGCTCGCGCTGCTGCTGCCGAAGGACCTGCTGGCCGGCGGCGCGCAGCACGCGCAGCGCGCGCAGCGCGGCCAGCCCGCTGTGGCCCCCCAGAGCCTCAGCGCGCTGCCGGAGGACGCGGCGGAGCGCATCGGCGCGGCGTCGGAGGAGGCCGCCGCGACGTGCGCCGCGCTGCGCCGCTTCGGCGCCGACAACCCCGCGCACGCGGCGGAGCTGTTTGCGGGGTTCGTGGTGCGGTTCATGGTTGTGTCGCGCGCATGGCGTGGCGCGAGCGGGGCGGGGGTGGCCGCGTGTGCGTACGACGGCGCCCTCGTGCCGACGCCGTTTGCGCGGGACTACGCTGCTCTTGTGCCGGACCCGTTCGACTCGGAGGACAATACAGCGCGCAGCCTCGGGGCGGCGGTCGACGCGCCGGCGCTGCGGCGCGTGTGTGGCGCGTTTGAGCGCACTGCAAAGCAGCTCGAGTCGCTGCCGGACGCCGCCGCGGTGCATGCGTTTGTGGAGTCGGCGTTCGGGCCGGGGCTGGCGGCTGCTCTGCAGGAAGGGCGGGGGGATGAAGGGCGGGGCCGCGGCGCGGGAGGGCGCGGCCAGGTCAAGGGGCGCGGCGGGGGCAAGCAGGGGCAGAATGGCTCGCCAGGTCAGCGGCGGCGGGCGCCGCGGCAGCGGAGGCCGAAGGAGGTGGGCTCAGGGGGTGGGGACGGGGCGGTGGCAAGCGGTGAGAAGCAGAAGACTGGCGGGGGCGGCCGCGGCGGCGGCGCCGCGGAGCCGCCGCAAGCGCCGACAAACAGCGTGCAGGCGTGCGCCATGCATAGGGCTGGATGTGCGCGGCACGCCGGCCGGAGCCGCCCGGTGCGTGGCCTGCATTGCCGCGGCCTGCTGCGCCCGCTGCGCGTGGCCCGGGGGTGCGGCGTGCTGCGTGGCGTGGCCTGTGGCGCTGCCATTGTGGTGGCGCAAGCGGGGGCTGCGGCCATGGGTGTCGGGTGCTCCCGGCGGTCGCGGCCGCTGAGGTGGAGCAGGCTTGCCCGAGCAGAGGCGGCCACTTGGGCGCTGTGCAGTGCATGGGGGGGTGCGGTCATCGCCGTCCTGGCCTGCCGCAGAACGTTGGGTTCCGGCTGGGTAGGGGCGTTATGCATGAGCTCCATGCGTGTGCCGCTGGGCTGCGGGCGTGCTGTGGGGGCGGGCCGGTGCGAGCGGCCGCGGTTGATCCGCAGGAGCATGCAGATTGCGTGTGTGCTGTGGAGTAGCGCCGGGATGCCTCAGGGTCAGGGTCAGGGTCAGCTGTGCCGTCGCAGGCGTGGCCGCCCGGCCATCGGGGGTGCCTGTGCTGGGGTCCCTGTTGCCAGCGTGCCCAAGGATGTTTTCATATCACGGCAACGGCCGGGGTGGACTTCAAGCAGGGCTCGCGGGCTGGGTGCCGAGGGTGGTGGCTACATGGGTCAAAAATGTGTGGTACGGCGTGTGTCACCCCGCGGTTCAGGTGGGAGGGCGAACCGAGTGAGGGGTGCCAGAGTTGCACATGCGTTCTGAATGATGGTAAAGTCAAGTAAATTTGAATTTACTGGGCCGTATCCTATTGGACATTGACAACTCCGAGTTAACGGGACCACATATGCCGATGGTTGTTCAGGGTGCCTTGGACAGCTTGGCTGTTATGTTCACCCGCATGTTTACCAGCCCGATGTCCCTGACAGCTGGCTCCAGGTTCTGTTCATGTCTGGTGGCTCGAGTACATGCTGTCGCAGGGACCATCAGGGGTGCATATGCTGCTGGGGGCAGGTGAGATATCACATGGCAGGGCGTGGTGTCCATCCTCGTCCATGGTGGGCATGCGTGCATGACTGCGGACGTCTTCGGATCCCCGCCTCTGCCTCTGCCCGCAATGCCTGGTAGCATGTTCTGGCGCCACGCCATGCAATGGCCCGTTCCCTTGGGCTCGTGTCAGCCATGACTGCTGTACTATGCATGATTCACGCATTCGGCCCATCGGTGCTGCCGTCAGCCGAGGAGCCAACCAGTCCATGCGAACCGTCTTTGCTGCACCCACGCCACAGCGGTGGCAGTCATGTGCTGTGCACAGCGCTGCAACCACCTGAACATGATGATGAAGAGTAGCAAACGGGCGTGGCCGAATGCGGCAACATGGTCTGTTCTGTAATATCACCTCACGCACACAGCTACAGCGCCAACGCCGCAACCAACCGGAGAATGCATGCATGCATGATGGGATCGGATGGCATCCGCAAGGCGCTCTACAGGTGCATGCTCGAGTTCCTTTAGTCCGTGTTCTGTACCATCCAGCCAGATCGAGATGCTCTGGGCGTGCGGCAGGTGGTTGTAAGAGGTCTTTGTGTTTTGTTTGTCCACACCCATTCTCGTGTCCAATACCAAAACCAAAGCGCGCGAGGCAGGTAGCACCGCGGGCAACAGTCCGGGGAACCTCACACCCACGCAGCACAACACACCCATGAAACCGTACACACGTCAGCAGACACGTCAGCGCCCGGCCACTCCATGTGGAGGGCGTGCTGGTGCAGCGCAACATCATGATGTGCATGCATGATCATGAGTGCGTTAACGCACTCATGCCAAGCTGGTGGTGCCATTTCAGGGCATGGAAGCTGCTCAGCCCTTCAAGAGGCCTCCTTTTATAGGTGCTTACAGTTAGGCTATACAGTCTACTAAAGCCATGATACAATCCATATGGAGTGCACATTGTGGCAGCTCAGATTGATCATGATCACAAATGACGGCAGTCTCACCCCTACAAGAACCATGGCAGGGGCGCACTGCTGCAGGCACCTGCATAATTGCAAGCAATGCTCTCGCAGTCCACAGACTTCTGTCTAAATTGGCCAAATCTCGGACAGGACGAGACGCGGAGAAAACGAATCGCGACCTGACTCGGAGAACAGTACGTCTCCAGTATCGTACATGATTAGGGCTGGCCTATACCGGTATAAGGGTTTATACCGGTATATGGGTATAGGGTATATATACCGGTATAAGTTCAAAATCAGCAGAATATGAACTGTCAGCCATCAGGAGGTCTCCCGTAGCCACTGTGTTTGTGTCTACCAGGGTGCAGCCTGCACCGGAGATCTATGCTTTGTGCTGTGTACTGCCCTGTCCTGCCCAGGGAGCCGCCCCAGTACTAGAGCTATAGTTATTCCTCGTGAGACGTCTGTCTGTGTGTGATTTCCAAGCCTACGTGTGTAACTAGAATGAAGCTTAGTTCCCCCGAGTCTCTGCCTGTCACTCTGTCTCTGTGTCTCCGTCTAGCAACATCGTATCCCACGTGGGATGTACAGTCTAGAATAAGGGGTATAATCTCGATATGTCGGTATACCCTTGAGAGGGGTATATTCAGGCTGTGATATACCCTTGCAGAACATTATTCCCACAGCAACGGGGGTATAGTGGGACTACGTAGCCTACCACTGGCAGTGTATTAAATATATATGTGTGGATGTGTGCTGGAGGCGACTACATGCGTTACTGTGACATCAGGCACGATAAACATCCGTTCTAGTCGTCAGGGATGCACAGAGGCGACTGAAAACGGTCCGCGGTCCGCAATTCAGTTCAACAATGTGGCTTTGTCGTCTTCGTAAGTTGTGCGTAACATACTGAAAGTCCTGTCGTCCAAAGCGAAGCCTGGATCGGCTTGGACCAGGCTGAGCGTTGTAGAGGTCCCAAGTGTCCGCACACACGCGTGCAATTTAGTATGCAGTCATGTGGGCAAGGTTGTCAGCTCGGCAGCCTGTCGAAGTGTCAAGCGAATGACCACACACTCGGGCACGCGTCGCGCAGCTCAGGTTAAAAGAGCAGCTGCGAAGTCAAGTGAGCCCTCGTGCGTTAATTGTAACGAAGTATGCCATTTGTGTGCTTCTGAATGTTGTGTACGTGAACTACGGCCAGTAGCATCGATCGCATGGTGCGCTGTCCAGAGCGAGCACTACAAGAGCGACCGGCACCCGTGACTTGTCTCGGGTGGACGGCTGCACCCGTGATACAGTCGCGGGTGTGCTGATTCGGGTCCATCGACTCGTGGCTTCCCCAGCGATTGCCCGTGACAGTTTGATCTGAGTGCAGCGGGTGCCCTGTCGTGGGAGAGGAGTCCACACCTGCCCGATACATCAAACTCCGACTGCTCCTGGGGAATTAGTTGATTATATTATACGTTGGAGTGCGTGGCACTTTGAAACAGCCCGGCGTCTGATTGATACCAGACACCCGGGGACACCGCTTGCGCCCCGCGGCCGGCCGGCACTACAAATCCTCACTGCGCGCCAGCTACGGAGGCCGGGACCATTCGCACCATTGACACGCTCCGGCGAAGAAATATACATTCTATTTGATATTACGCCGCCCGTACTAGGCTGATCGTAGCAATACGTAGACCAGACATAGCACATCTGGCAAGCAGCAGCATGGAGTACATGACAGGTGGATGTCGAATGGCCACGTATTTACTGCAACGCGACCGATTGTTCCAATGTATCGCTTCTGTGTCATCTGACACGACAACAGCGGCGAAATGCGCTAACCAGCCGTCTACCTGTATCTCATGCAAGCACAAACAACCGACCAGAGAGCCCGACATGCATCTCCAGGAACAGACCGGCGCACGCAGACCATCTACGGGGATATGATGGGAGACTTCATCGCGATCTCCGAAGCAAAATGCTTTCCACAGACTCTGTTTGCGTGGCACTCATTCGGCTGCGCGCACCCGAGATACCCCCCCTCAAATCGCGCTTCGGGTGTGAGTCTCGGGTCAAGTCGTTCTTGTAGTGGAGCTGAGTGTTCGACACGCACAGATCTAGATCGGACACATATATCTTGCCATACTCTCAGTATGTATATATATACTGCTATAGTCCCGATATGTATACATACTGCTGCTAGGAATGGCATGTCCCTTGAGCGAGCTAGAAAAATGATAACGTATTGCTTCAATTCACGTGCTCATCAAGTTAGCATGGAAGACTTCGACTTGTTGCTGAGCACTGTAGAGCAAGAATAGATGATTCGGCTGAACGGGCTGTAAATGGGTTGCAAACGGGGTGTGCTTGGGCTATGAACGAGCTGAGAGGTGCTGAAAACAGGGTCTGCTGGGAAACCATCTTGGCCATCACCCACATCATCCGTTAATTATGTGACTTATATCATCGGAAAGTACTGTTTACGTTGATTCCAACAATATAAAAAGCTTGCTCTGTAACTTTCTGAGCGAATTGCAGTCAATCTTGGAAAGTGAGTAAGGCATTGAGTACGTACTCACACGTGTAGGGTGGAAAAACACGTGTTTTTCCACCCTAACCTGAAACACTCAACAATGCCTACACAGCACCATTAAACCTGAAATGATTACTTTCAGTATCAGCAGATATCACAAGAACAAGGGCTTTCTGAATACCTAATTGTTTCTGTGATCAGATGTTTCATCGCGTCTCTATACTCGAAAACGTTCATTATACCTTTATCTTATACCTGTATACCCTGGGTATAAGAATATATACCCTTATACCGGTATATGGAACCCAATATACCCCTTGGGGCCAGCCCTAAATATATACCCTTATACCGGTATATGGAACCCAATATACCCCTTGGGGCCAGCCCTATAGGACATACATGTGATGAAGATAGGATCCGTATCCAGTGTTTCAGGTGACAGTGACAAAAGCTACAATGTTGCCATGGCCGTTTGATCATCAGACGTGACGTAGCCACCAGATTGGCCACTGTGGCACAATGTGTGCTAAATGTATGTGGCGCAAGGGCAAAGCAAGCGAGGCAGGTAGCACCGCGAGCAACAACCAGGGGAACCGCACACCACGCAACAAGCCAAAAGCCGCACATACCAGCACCCGCGCTGGCCACAGCCACATGTGTCTGGGCTTGTGTGTGTCTGTGTGTATGGGTGTGTACACACCCATACACACAGACACACACAAGCCCCCATACCCCACACCCACAATCACACTCAATTGATCAAATAATAAATTTATGAATGTGGCACATTGGGGCGCACAACGGCGTGGGCGACAACTGGCGCGCGCTCGCCAGTCCAGCTTGTCAGTGGCCTGTGTTGGGCGCGGGCAGACACACCAATGCTGCTAATGCCATTGACAACAGAAGAGGGAACGGGCACAGACACACACAGCAAGAGAAGCACACAGCCGACACAACAGCCGTGGTCTGCACCAACCGATCACCCCGATGCTGGTGCAGCACTAACAACGGGGCCCCGTTGCCGGCTGTCGCTGGCCAGAGGTCGGATGCGTTTCCAGGGTCCGCGCCCAGCAGCGTGCAAGGGGACATCCGGCCATGCACGCCACGCTGTTGTGTGGAAGGACACGGAGACGGAGGCAGACGGAGAGTGGCACAACTAGCGGTGGCGCCACTGGCGCCGGAGCCGCTCGTTGAATTGCTGTACACGGCGCGCCACCGTCGCTTCCGAATGCACCCAAGCCACTTCGGCACGCAGCCTGACAACACACGCCTAGGCCTCTGGGGCAGTATTAGGTCGCTTTCAGCATTTCCTGGGCTGCCACCCAGAAATTAGGCCTGAATATTCAGAATTGGTACATACGATGGGCCCGGCAAACCAATGCGCCTCTGGGGGGACGTGTTTGGGTATGGGTGCTGGGGCCCCCCGGGCTGACTCTGCTTTCATGGTGGTTGCCAGCGACTGGGCCCAGTGGTGTGTGTTGGTGAGAGGCCGCACAGGCTGCATGGTGGGCGGTCGCCGCTGCGTGTGCGCTCGTGGCCTCATCCGCTTTGTTGTGGTGGCGGCTCAGGCGTGCCGCGTTTCGCTGGTGTCTTCCCCGTGCGCTTGCGTGTGGCCCGCCGTTGGGGCGCAGCCGGGTAGTTTGGGCGGGTTGGGTTGGACTTTGGGGGTTACGGGTGTGGGTTCGCGGGCGGGCGGGGTGGTGTGCGAGGGCTGGGCTTGGGGGGTTGTGCTGGGGGAGGCGGGGGCCTCCCAGGGCTGGGGGTTGTTGTTGCGGTCTCGCTGTTTGCTTGCTGGGCGGCCTTGGCTGCTTGTGCT
Organism: Ulva prolifera; assembly: GCA_023078555.1. Lineage (NCBI taxonomy): Eukaryota > Viridiplantae > Chlorophyta > Ulvophyceae > Ulvales > Ulvaceae > Ulva > Ulva prolifera. The sequence goes on along the minus strand of CM041201.1, from coordinate 1,947,385 downwards.
TCCGGGGCTTGTGCGCCTGGCTGGTGGGCGGGGTAACATTCGGGTGGGGGTGGGCGTGTGGGCGTGGGCGTGTGTGTGGCTGTGTGGCTGTGTCCGGCGCGGGTGCTGCCGTTAACGTTGCGTGGGTGTTTTGGTGTGCGCTTCGTGTGGCTTGCTGCGTGGTTTGCGGTTCCCCTGGTTCTTGCTTGCGGTGCTACCTGCCTCGCTTGCTTTGTCCTTGTAACACACAGGCCGCATGTGTGCGTGAGGTGAGTTGAGGTCTGCTGGAATACTGTCTCGATGTGATGTGGGGTGTGTGCATATGAATATGGGCCCACCAGTGTGGGTGGCTTGACAAGCTTCCTGTGTGTGTGTGTGGGCACGTGGAGATGCTGGTGAGCACAGGGTGGTGGACGAGCACATCCCCCCCCCCCCCACATGTCTGGAGTTGTTCTGTATGGAGTGTTGATGGTGGTAGCCTGCGTGTGCTGTAGTAAAACATGCCACTGTAGGATCCTGTTGATGTAGGAATTTGTTGTAGTTGTACTTCAGACTCTCCATCTATCGTGGTAACACACACGCGCTCTGCAGACGGCGACGGCGTGAACAAGCACATGGCCACACCGCTTGGAAGGTGACCAGCCTTCGACGTCACACACGCCAGCGTGCCCTCGCAGAAATCTCGACATGACATCTCATGACGGGCTCGATCGCGCAAGACCTGGCCACGTGCATGCTTGTCGACGCGATGCATGTCACTGTGACATGTGCAACAGGGAACCTGTGCAATGTGTTGCAAGGGTGCAGTCAAATAGGAGGGTTACACCACCTCAGGATTCCACACAGAAACACAAGTGATATGGCCGCTACACCACTGGATCCTTGCCCCTCCCAATCCTTTGACGGGCAAAGGTCCGGTGGTATAGCGGCCATAACACGGGATTGCCACACCTGACAATAGTGGACGAATGCTTGCACGCGCTGCAGCTGTGCGCACTACCGACGCAATGTACCCGGCCGCACTAACGGTACACACGATGCGCTCGCTCGACGAAAACGCCACATGCAGTTTGTCAAGGCATCGTAAACCATGTGCACGCCAGCTGCACGCCTGGGTGGTGTCGGGGCAGCGTGGATAGAACAGCTGTGGACGTCGGAGGCCTGCAGGAGGAATTCTGCGTTCGCCCGCGCCCAGATGTTTGTACGTTTGTTGTGCCTGCATCACACTCTGCAATCCATGCACGTGCTGTTCCAAGTTCCTCGCGCTGCACAGGAGCCAGGTTTCAGACCAGGACTTTTGCTGATGTGCCTGACGATCCCGAGGCCGATGCAGTGTTCTTCGGCCATTCTGTTGAGTGTGCATCTCATGTGCATCATTTGTAGGCATAGCAACCGAGACATGTCCGAAAATGCTGCCAAGGGTCAATTGTCACATGGCAACATGCCTGCCAGTGAACAACTTGAAACAACAGCAGGTGATAGCAAAACTTTGGAATTGAGCTGCGCCATCTCAAATTCGTTGCCAGAGACGTTAATAGCATTCAACACAAAATGGTGAGCCCCAGGTAGCAATGGTCAACAAATTTCAGTAGCTCATGGCTTGGCAGATCCAAGACAGACTTCATCGCATCACCCGTTACGCACAACACGTGTCACAGCTGCACACAACAGTGTTGAGCTGCATGAGGCGATGGCTGTGGTGTCGGGAGTGTGCGGGGCTGAGAACTGTGTGGTTCCCCATTTGCAACCTGCCGCATAGACTGGATCACTGGACACATTGGCATCCAACAGTACACGTGGACAGCATGGACAGCATTCGTGAGTTCTGCTCTGTCTATAAACCTCGACAATTCCCACAACTGCACAGTGCGTATTCGGCTGTGGCAGTCATGCAATGCAGCATTGATCGTGCTTCGGACTGGGTTTGATGTCATCCAATTCTTGCATCCCTTCCAGGCCCGAAACCACCGCGACCCACAACGGGTCGAACAGTCAAGGCATAGCGACACGATAACGGCACAAACAGCATCAAGATGGTCGCAAGGCCGGCGATGAGAGCAATCACAGGACAAGCCCAAAGCAGGCAAAAGGCTACCTGGTGTCCGCAGTGCAGCGGGAGTGGAGGGCTTCTGACATCTATTACACAGCCAAGTGAGTGACGTGCAGCCAAATTACAGGCGTATATGGAAGATTGACGGGGAAAAGCGCTAGCTGAAAGGCAGCGAGGCTCGGCTTTGGCATAGGCCGAGCTAGCCATTACAGAACGCAAAGATGTTCACACAGCACATCGGACCGTCTTATGCCAAGCACTTCTGTCTATGTAAAGCTAGCTGAGTCTCGAGACCTCTCTCGGTTTCAGCATATGAGCAGGCATACCTGCGAGCATGGGACCTGTGGGGCGACGGGAACACAGAAGCATACCTGCGAGGAGACTATTGGCTACTTTGCAAGGCCATCCCGATCACAGGCAAATCCAAAAGCTATTCAAGCATCGAATATCAGGGCATGGCCTTGAAATGCGGCAGATATCAGCCCACTCCCGAGTCAATGCAAAACATCGACGCTCCGAGCAATTCGTGAGAACAGGCAAAGGACCACTTGATGTGGTAGATGTTCATGCATATCAATGTCTCCATGTAACACATGGAGGAAAAAAAAAAACTGTTGTGACTATCATCGTTGCCGATGGACACACATCTCACACCGACCATCTCATCAAGCGACTCACGGCTGGCAGCATGTACATGCGGTCAGCCATTTTCAAATAAAGCCGTTCGTCATGAACAGCACTGTAAGTGGGACTGGAGGAGCACAGATGCGGGTGAATCAGCGCACCAGCACGCATACCTGTAGAGAAGAGCCGCGTGCGGCGCTGCCGAGGCGGTGCAGCATGCGCAGCTGCAACTGGTTCGCGATGGATGACATATCGATGCGCGCCGAACCGTCTTCCAGATTTGAAGGGCCGTCGGAGGACGTCGAAACGTTGCAGCGCGCTGTTGGCCATGTTCCTGTGTGCGGCATGCTCATCGGTTCTATAGATCTACACATGCATGTGCTTGAAGTGGCAGAACTGGGCACGAATACGTGTGTTGCAGGATCACAAATGGAGGCGCAGATGGCACCGCAGACGAAGCGAGCAGCTGATTCAGAAGGTCACCCACCCGGCACACAACACACACGAGCCACACCCATTGTGCACACCCATTGTGTTCTTTATTTCAGCACAACACCCCCAGGCCAAAGTCAGCTAGGATAGAATTAGCCCACAGAACACTTGAGCAGCCGACCAACGCCCCCGGCACAAGCTAGCCCTGCTGAAGCAATCTCGTAATGCCCCGCACAAACAGGAACCAGCTCATACACATGGCCCCCGACGCACACAAACATTGTGTTTCTGAGGTGCTAGCCGCCTCTCCGGCTTTGACCTTGTGACACACAAACACCAACATCCCAACACACAGACCTCCTTGCTGGTTCAAATTTGCAGTGCTGCCCGCCTCGCCGCCTCTATCCCTGAACCACACCTGCCCACGTGTGACACACAAACACCTGTTGTTCGTTTTCCTGGCAGTGTTACCGACTGTTCGTTACCCTGGCTATTCATTGCCCTGGCGGTAGTACCGGCTTTTTCCTTGTAGCACACACACACACACACTCCCACACAAACACCTCAGCACACCCAACCACGAACACACCCATGTGGCCATCTTTATCCGTGTAACACGCTTGGCACCATTGCCGCGCCTGAGCCTAGGCCTATGCCCCACCTGAAATTGCCAGGCCCCGGCCGGGGCGGGCTGCCCGCCGCCTCGACTGTCGGGGGCCACAACTCCCAGGAGGCTGTAAGAATATGTGTGTACACCTGTGACCCACGTGCTGCGTGTGGCTGGTCGCGTGGATGTGCGCTTCCTCTGGTTGTTGCTCGCAGTGCTGCCCCTCGAGGCTACCTGCCCCTCGAGGCCCAACGGTGTCGAGGATCCCTGCAACTGTAGCGTGCATGCACACACCGGACCACAACCCTGCGCACACACCCACCCACACGCTCCAAACACTACAACACGTGCAGTACTACACTAGTAGTGCCCAAACACACCAGAAACAGCCGCGACGGCGCCGGGCTGGGGCGCTCAACTAGTACTGCAGGGGGCCGCCGCCCGGCGATTCTGTAATCGGTCCCCACCCCATGGCCATGTGCACCCACTGGCACTAGTAGTTATGTTGAATTTATCAGAAGCAGCTGGATGCGGGAGACTCTCGCCCGCACTGCCCTCCGGGGACCGGGGCCCGCTCGCCGCGCAATTTAGAGCCTTCGCCACGCGTCGGCATTCAAGGTCTAGATCTGCCTCTCAGGGTGGCACTCGTTTGAACGCCTAATAGTATTGTCAGCGGCAGCAACACACAGCTAGCATGCCACAGATCGGCTCGTACGTGTGCCGGGTAGAGCCATATTTGCAACACCGTTGGAAGGCGGTGGGCAAAGGCGGGTACCCTGCTACGTAGCATGTGCGCAGCAGGCAAAGCGGTGCGGCCTGCCGCGGTCATGCATGCTCATATATGCATATATACCAGGTGGCCATGGCTGCAGGCGCCGATCAATATGTGTCCACAAGTGTGCACCTGTGGAGCACCCTTGGGAATTCATACTCAAGGGGGCCCACTAGCGCTAGCCGAGCTAGCTGCGGCGCCGCCGCGGCACTCATGATCTGCAGCGCGCCTCCGAGGAGTCCTGCGCAAACAGGAGCAGCAGCATGCTGTCCAGCTGCGCATACGCAGCGTGGGTGCCAACAGGTCAAAGCGTCCCAAAAGGCCGGCCAGGAGGAGAGCATATGCATATGTTCATGTGCGTTCCATGTCCACGGCTGAGTGGCCAGGCCTGAGTGGCCTTAGTGGCCACACCGTGATGCATGCATATATAGGACTCTGAATCACTGCTATAGCTATCTAGGCCAGGACGATCCAGAACATCAACTGGTTGATCATGATACAGCAACTACAGCAACTTGATGATGTTCCAGAGCTAGCTTGCTAGCTGTAGCTGGCAGTGATGCAGAGCCCACGCATGTGTGGCATATGCATACAGACACTCAGGACAGCTACTGCTGCTGCAGGCTGCTGATATCAGCATCGTTCGGTTGCTGCTGCTGCTGCTGCACATGCTGAGCACTGCACTTTCGAAACCTGTGCTCAGCATATGCAACCGGTTGCCAGCGCTCAGACCCCCTGCATGTGCATATGTGCAGGGGGACTGGCACCATTCCCATTGCCATTGCCATTCCAATTGAAATGAATGTATTCATTGCAAGCTAAAGTCTGCACCTTAAAACCGAAGCAGGGTCCATGGCCACTGCAGCGCCGCATGCAGCCGCACGACCCTGCAATACACGAAGGCCGCATACACGAAGTTCCCAATCTGCCATACTGCTCCGATTATCCTCGCAGCTGCGCACGGCTCACATATGTGGCTACAGGCGAGCTCTGCACGCAGTTGCGACGCAGTTTCGAGCAGCACGTGCTGCAGCGCTAGCGCACGTGGCCACGCGTGGCCAGGGGCGAGCGAAAGTCGAAGCTCATACAACTGTCCCTCTGAATTACAGTAGCCGTGTGAAGGCCGACTTTGAGAGAGAGTGATTGATTACTGTGTGAGATACATGGCCACCTGGCGGCAAAAAGCGGCAGCCAATACGGTTGATTTGTGACTGTGAAAGGCTGGAGCCTTGAAGTTGAGGCATGTTTTGTGTGTTTGTGCCAAAGGTGAGGTCCAAAATGGCCTATTGAGCCTCAGCAAGAAACTGCTGGGCACTCATGCCCGCCACGATTGCGCCCACTGCACTTGTCTGATAATTTCAGGCGGTTGTGGCGCTGCAGCAATGTCGGTTCTGGGATGTGCAGCCTCTGCCAACACCACCAGCATATGTGTTTCATGTCCTGTCAATCGGCACATTTATCACCTCGCATCCCCAATTCCCGTGATCCCATCAATTCATCTCTCATCTCCGTGCGCATGCTGTCTGATCGCTCATTCGTTACGCGAAAAGTTACAGACGCATCTCCAGATCTCAACTAAGGCAGCAGTCATTTCCGTGAAATCCATCGCAGCTGATCTCGCGCCGAGCTGAATATTTCTGCGCTCTGTGCGATTGAGCGGAGTTTCGGCGTGCGGCATGATGCATGGATGCTGACGCATGGACAGCTAATGTGCGGGCAAAATGGAAGCTAACCATCGAGATCCCATAGCATGCGGCAAATGAGCAGCAGAGCAGCCAGCAGACGTGCACAGCGCACCCCCAGCCACCACAGAGCAGGGGAGAACTTGTAAACACCGCGTGAAAATTGCGAGGGCACGCCTGATCTGCAGCGATGGCTGGTGCGGACGAACAGTGAAGTGCAAAACGAGCCCCCGATTTCACAGCACTTTGTAGAGCATGAGATGGTGGGCTGTAGCCACCCTTTCAGCACATAGCAGGAATAGCGTGTTGCTGCATTCTGATGCGATCGCGGCCGCTGCAGTGCCTCGCTTGACTGTGTGAAAATATTGCTGAGTGCTGTGATTGTCGATGTCGGTGTTACTGTGATTCTTGCACGAGTAGACGAACCTGCATCACAGTGGAGAGACAGGAGCAGGTGTGACTATTTGTCAAAAGGCTGGGCAATTCCGGGCTGCGAGCACCGAGCTGCTACATGTCTAGTATGTGATGCCATTCATGCGTGCTGCAGATTCGGGCCGGACACCCATTGCACGCATTTGTGAGTCCACAGGCCATGAGCATCACAGCACAACCTCAACATCGTCACTGAATGCTGTTAGAATTGGCGAAGCATATAAAAGGCTGAGCATCTGCTCTAACTCGAATTCTTATCTCGATGGTTAGCTTCCATTTTGCCCTCAGTCACGTAGCACTCCCGTCATGACGCATCACCCGACGTAACCCGTGCCGACGGTTCACATGGCCACCTTGTCAGTCGGTTCGAATCACAATTCTACGTGACTGAGGGCGTGATCACCACGCTTCACGCGCCATCAACCGGCAGCATCGTGCAATCGACGGCGCGCCCTTTGCAATGGCTGCAGTCACCACACAGCACGCGGATGCCGTGGCGGTGGCTCACCGGTTACTGGTGATATGCTACGGTAGGGCGGATGGGCGTAGTGGTACGTATACCATACAATGTTGGCATTAGACTCGGGATTCTCCCCAATCGGGCCCGATTGCCCAAACCTGCCGTGCATAGTAGCAAACGGCTGGGTCATGGTGCACCATATATGCCGGTATCGACGGCCTTGCAGTCGGCGCGTTCGGGGCTGTGTGACTGTAGTGCGAGGGCGCACCGTGACTGTGAAGGTGCTTCGCAAGAGAATCCTGCGTGTTGATCGCATGCATGATTGCACCATTCGTCTTGTCCGTTTCAACTTGAAGCCGTTCGCTCTGCCGCAGACAGAGGCTGCGCGGGCCGGACGGTTACGTGTTGCTGTCACCTTTGCGCCAGGCCACGCACCGTCGACGGATCCAGTCGCACGAGTCCCGTAATGACAGCCAGCCTCCGAGTTTCGTTTTTGTGAGTTGTCTACACGAGGGCGTGGGCGCGGTTGTGTCTCGAGATAGCCTACTGAGTGTGTGTCACAACACACACACACACACGTGTTTGTTATCTCAGAGATAGAAGGACAAAGCAAGCATGGCAGGTAGCATCGCGAGCAACAACAGCGAGTGTTTGTCCTCTCCCGTTCACTCTTTTGTGATGGTTTACAATAGCGAGATAGTGTGTGCGTGTGTGTGTTGATTCTGATGACATTCTTTTGTGATATTTGTCTTCTAGAAGGGAGATCTCCCGTTCACACTTCTGTAATCACTGGCACGCGAGCCCGGGCCGTATATACGTTTTGCTCATAGGTACAAAAAGTCCTCCTGAATAGCTACAGGAAGCAGTTCCCACAAGTGCTTCCGCCCCAGCTACAAATACTGCCCTTCTCAGACTAGGCTAGAAGGAGATCTGTGGGAGCCATGCATGGCACACATATGTGCACAAACAGACAGCACATGAAGCGCACATGTTGCAACATGGGTGTGCAGTGTGTGTGAGGTGTTCAAGTTTTCATCATGATGCAGAAATTCATCCCCACAGTATGTGTGTATGTGTGCATGCATTGTGCTCATGTTGTGTTTGTAAACACAGAAATCATGCATATCTCAAGATACATGTGCCTGTGAGATCATGGACGAGTACTAGTGGACTCTTCTAGGCAGATCTGTGCCACATCTGAGTGGATGCATATGGCTCTGAACGTTCAGGCGCAGCGCAGCCACAGGCACGGGCCACTCTGCTAGAGAGCTCAAAGAGGACTCTTTCAATCCTGAGAAGAAAGCACTAGTACTCTGCAGGATTCTGGACCATATATACATATTTACATGCCCGGCCTCTGTCCTTTGTAACTGCTGAGACAGGAAGCCACTAGCACGCACATTCAGCGACTTGCCGGATGCTATCGGAGCCAAGCTTAAGCCTGTCAATACTGCAAAATAAACTCATCTAGTCGTCCACGAAGCCGTCTGTTGACGTAATGCGCTGTGAACAACATGGAACAAAGGCTCGCTGTAAGGAGCACTATCAAACACCAGAGACGACTGTCAGCCAGAACACGCGCGCATGGAACGGCTCGTCGCATCTGAGCACCGGTGAGGAATTTGTACGTAACTCAGGCTACTCAGAGCGGAGCTCCGTGGCCACCATGGGACAAACTACAGATGTTTCGTCGTGATGCCTCATATGCATACGCACCCATAACGTTGCCGAAACATGCCCGTTCTGCACCACAGCGACATCTATGAATTCAGCAGGAACTACACTACCTGCGAGGCCAATCCGCGCTCCATTTAGGGCTCGTTTCTTCAAATTCACAAGTCCTCAGCCCGTCGCTCACCCTGGTTGCTCACCCCTTGGTGAGCCAACTTGCTGTAACTCCTGTGAATGAATGAGAGGGTTTGTGATCATGAGTGGATTCCTGGAAACGGCCCGATGCCCGGCCTCTGTCCTTTGTAACTATATACACATGTTTCACCTAAGCCATATATATATATGGAACACTCAAGCGCCTGCACCTCCCAGTCCACATGAGTGGATTCCTGGAAACGGCCCGATGCCCGGCCTCTGTCCTTTGTAACTATATACACATGTTTCACCTAAGCCATATATACATATGGAACACTCAAGCGCCTGCACCTCCCAGTCCACATGACAACACATGCCTGAAACCAACTTGAAGGCTATCAGCACCATTCTGCTGAATCTGCAGCATTCCCATTGCATATGTTAATTAATTGCACTCCCTTTGCGATTGCAAGTGCGCTGCCGTGCGGCCCTCCGAGTCATCATCGCTAGTGAGTCCACACCGTGTGTAGCGTGACGCTAGCTGGTACCAGCTACACGTGTGTTGGTGTTTGTGGCAATCCAGTGATATGGCCGCTATAGCACTGGATCCTTGCAAGTCGCGACGTGCAAGGATCCAGTAGTATAGCGGCCATATCACTGGATTGCCACAGTGTTGATTCGGATGAGATTCGGTTTTAAATTGCAATTGCAATTGGGGCTTGATTACGTATACGAGTACTCCCGTTCACTCTTTTAAATTGTAAGAACACGCGTGTTCTGGCGTTAACGTGGGTGTGTTGGTGTGTGCTGCGTGTGGCTGGTTGCGTGGGTGCGCGGTTGCTTTGGTTGCTGCGCGCGGTGCTACCTGCCTTGCATGCTTTGTCCTTGTGCCAGGCCGGGCCCGGGTACCCCAATATGCATGCCACCTCGAGGACGGATGCAGCCCCCACTGGCAGCACATGCATGCTGCAGCAGCGCCTTGCGGACGCACATGTGAACCAGCCAGCTGCACAAATCTATGTGGCTGTTGGTTCGGATGAGATCCTGTTGTGGTATTTGTCTCCTCCCGTTTACTCTTCTGTAACATACGCGTACAAATCTACAGGTTGCGGCCAGATCAGATCAGACACTCGCGCCGCGGATTCGCGCAACATGGCTGCGCATGCGTGCGTGGTGAAGCTCACGGCGACTGCGCCGATTTCGATGTGTGTGTTCGCTGTATCGTGTTACAAAAGAGTGAACGGGAGAAGACGAACACGACAACAGAATCTCATCCGAATCAACATCAACCACATACACGATCATCACCTGCCTTGCTTGCTCCGCTTAAGCTTGCTTCTTTCGCGGTGCTGCCCGCATCCGAGTCGCCACCGTCGCATGCGCATGTGTCCTTGTAACACACACGATCACACAACAGCCGCGCCCACACCTCAGTCCGGCAGGATTGCGTCCTCCATGCCCGCATCGTACCGCAACCTTTGCTCACGCGTGTTCGATGTATCGTGTGCGTTCTCTGGCAGTGCATGTGCGCCTGTGGAACCATATGCATGGCACAGCCTCACACGTATGTCACCTACAGTAGAGTGGACGGGAATAGACAAACGCGACAATCAGCATCTCTTCCGAACCAACAGCCACACGTACACACGTACACGGCAAAACTGCAGCTGCAGCAACGTGCACGCCTCAGCCCGGCAGCCCCGGGTCACACAGATTCATGATCAGATTTACTTTACTTTACACAGCGCCTCACATGGTCGTGCCTTCGGCCCCGCGCCAGAGTAACGTCACTGAACCTGGCCGGCCGCGGTGTTACATCGCGTCAGGTGAACTGATCACGCGCAGGGAGCTTCGCTGCTGGCCCGTTGCAACTGTGGTATGGTGCCATTGGTATGGTCACGCATGACATTAACGGCTTAAGCCAATTAATTGGAAGCCCGCGGCCGTCTGTATTGTTTGTTGTACTACCTTGATATGTGCTCAAACACGACAGGGAGCCTGGGGCGTAGCGCAATCGTCTATGTGTTGGCACTACTTCCAAGGTTGGGATTCGGCTCGATCCTGACGTGGTCTGATTGTCGCGTCGTCGTGCATGCAGCTGCCGAATGAGTAATGCGAGCACATGCTGGCAGTGCGTTGATGAGATGGGTCAGATCTGAACCGACTCTAGAGCGAGTCCTGAGCAGGCCTACGTGCGCGCGATGGAGCGCCACGGAGTACTCCATAGACCTATGAGTCAGCTTCTGCTCCGGCTGTGCCTTGGAGTGTTGGAAACACGTGTTCATCTCTGTCATCCGGCGACATTGCCAATAAGGTTCCGCGCTAGGGCGTCGAGGCGCATATGAGACTGTGTGGCCATTCGCGCACGGTAGGATGGCGCTAGGTGCATTCGCACAGATTCTTCTATGAAAGATCGAGAGATTCCCGTCACAGCGCGAGGGTGAGTGACCTGGGTGCAGCGCATCGGGCGTCGGCGTGATGCAAGGCTGCATGCAGCAAAGTCGCCTCCGAGCACACGGAGCCCTTGCAGTCCTTGAACAAACATCCAATCTACCAATGTTGTGATTCGAAGAGGGAATTTCGGGGCGCGCTGTTGCGGCGAATTCAAAACCAGTGGGTGGGAGTGACCTGCCTATGGCCAGTTTCTCCACGCTTTACCAGAGCCTTCTTTCCACGGGCCGCATCCCGTCACATCTGCAGGATTCAGACCTTCCACATGTGGCTTTCGCCCAGCAGCAGTGCGGCTCCGTTGTCTCTTCAACCGGCGATTGCCTTGCGTGGCCAAGCGGATTGTTCACACCGTCGCCGACGACATCATAGGAGCTAACGTCTCTGCAATGTAGATGATGCTGGGATGTAAACTGAGTGTGGATTTGCTGCAGATACGTCAGATATCCCGGCGAGCAGTATGCCCACGAAACGACGACGGGGTGGCAGAGGTCTCGAGATCCACACTCGAGCGGTAACAATGCACGGGTGAGCTCAAGTTCACCTTTCGATGCTTATTCTGTCAATGAATTGCTTTATTGTGCTGAAGCGTTTGGAGTTGCAGCGTAGGGCGAGCACACGCACATGCTCGCGCTGCCCTGTCACTGCGCAAAGTTTCTGAATTTTACCATTGCCCAGGCTGCCAGGCAATCAATAAACACTGTGTGCGTTCCGTTCACTGCTCAGAGCTTCTGCTGTACATCGATAGTTTCCTCCCGCGGGAGAGTGTAAATGTGTGTGGAAAGCCTAACGCATCCGACTGTCGACATCGCTGGCCTGTTTCCGCAGTGATGGCAAAAAACTTTTGCGTCTTGCAATAGACTCTGGGACCAGTTATCAATTTCTTCTGTAGTCGCGCCTACCAGTGGTTGTCACGCACACAGCACTCGAGATGGATCTAAACACGCGAATTCATAGGGACTGATTTCTGGGTCAAAACTTACGTAGCTGCCTTCTCGATGTCTGCAATTTACGCCGTATGGAGTCGCAGCTGTGACGCCAGGGCGAGGTCGTGCCACTTGGCTCATGCAGCATCAACGGCACCTTGCTTGCGGGCGACTACCCCTGCGATGCGTGCTGTCTTTCCATGGCCATGATATGGGTGATGTTGTCAAAAATTCAGCAGGCGCACTGCAAGCTGACAAGAACCATGTGTTGGCCAGTGCCCAGGCCTCCTTGCCCGGTCTACAGGCCCACGCGTCTAGTTCTGCCACACGAACTGCTGTAGATAAGTTGCGTATGATCTGCATCCACACGTGTGCGAATCTGTGCGCAGTCCCTCACACTGCGGTGCTGCTCCATGTTGCCTGCAGCATGTTCCTTTCAGAAGTTCCCCAATGACGAGGTTGACACAGTGAAGCATGCACAGCCTATCATGATATATCACTGCAGATATGTAGGAGGCTGGCTTCGTGGAGCCTCCAAGCAGATGTAGGCACACTTACACTATGCTGCCCTTGAAACAGTCATTCTATCCCCGTTTACATGTCACTCTGTCACACGAGGGCAGGCCTCAAAAGCCCACTTCCACGCTGCCCACGGTGCAGTCGCTGACACCCTGGCTGCCCTCTCCCGGCTGCCTGCCCATCTATGGGGTCCTAGCTCGTCTGTGCTCTTTCCATCGCAGCCTAGCCTGCCCACACCGTGGTGTGACATAGCTGCAGCGCCGCCTGGCCACACCAGCACGCCACAGCCGCTGCTGGCGTGACACCTGCACCGCGGCTCTCTGTCACTGTCTGCTAGCCATGTGACATGGGGATTCAGCGGAGGCGCCTCCGCCTCGTACGTAGTCTGACTGTGTGCCACACCCGCAGCAGCGCTGCCGCTCCTGTAACGGATGACCACGCGGGCGCCTGCAGAGCTGCCGTGCCGGGTGTCGTGGGAATATGCGCGCTCTGCGCAGCCGGATGCCTCCGTGGCGGTGCTCACTGCGGGCTGTGGGGGGGCGGCGCAGCTCTGAGACGCCGGCTTAGCGTGGTGTTCACACTGCGCATCCTTGCGATCTGAGGGGGGGGGGGGGGGGGGGGGGGGGGGGGTTGTTGAGGGCACGGGGAGGGGGGGTAGAGGAGTTTGGGAGGTTGTCCAGCGTACGCAGAGTGTGGGGATGTCGCACCGTGTTCAGTGCATGGCACAGAAGCGTCAGTGCAGCGGTCGAGGGTTGCACGGCAGCGTGGCGCTGGGCGCAGCGCCGCAGCCTGGAGCATGCACCGGCCGATCGTGCGGTCGTTGCATCCACCCGGCAAAGCCGTACGGCAGAGACCCGGCCTGTGCCGGGGTGGAGTCTGCGCCTCTTCCGGCAGCTGTGCGGAGCTTGCGTCGGGTGGCGGGAGGGCCCCGGACACAGAGGCGCGTGCATGAAGGAGTTGACACACCCTGATGCATGCAGGACCTGCCGGAGCGGCTGTCGATGCAGATCGCGCAGGCCCCCCTCAGCTGGGTGCTGCCGATGCGCAAGGACACGGCACCGCAGCCGCCGTTCAAGGTCGAGGTGGAGCTTGCGTCGGCGACGCCCCTCTCGACGCCGGCCCTCGCGGTGCATCCCCACATTCTCACGCAGGAGGAGCTCACTCTCGGAGCCCACCCTGACGAGGACTCGTTCGCACCCTGGCGTGCGCCCCCCGCCTCTGAGCCCCCTCCCTTGCCTCCTCTGCAGGTTGGTGCTGCCGTGGGTGACAACCACTGGTGGTTGTCCCCCATATACTTGTGCTGGACAGCTGCACAGCGGAGGCCTTTGGTGTTAGGGTCTGCGCCGGGGCGACCAGGTTGTGTCAGGGCTCCATGCCTATGACTGGGATGCTGGGACACGTAGTCATGCCCTGGAGATGTGCCAAGAGGGGGAGGCTGTGAGGCCCCTGCTGATGCCCCCCCCCCCCCCCCCCCCAACCACCGCCCCGGTAGAGCGTCCCTGTTGCCTGTTGCGTGGCCAGAGGCCATGCTCCATGGGGTGTCCCCACACTCCCCCGCTGCGTGCCCGTTCCTCTAGGGACGCGAGTGCGTGTGGCCCACCTCTGTCACATCTGGCTGGTACGGATGTCGTGATTGTGATTGTGATTGCCGCTTGCATGCTCGTCTTGGTTAGCCAGGCTTGGCTGCTCAGGGTGGCCAGATGGGACTCAGGGTGGCCAGATGCTGTGCCCTGTGGTGGCGGCCCCCACGGACCAGTTCACCCCAGAGCCGCTCTGTGTATGCTTGATTACATGTCATGACCCTGTACGTAGTTACAAAGGACAGAGGCCGGGCAGCGAGCCGTTGCCAGGAATACACACGCAAATCCACTCACGCAGTCATGGCACTAGGCCGGGCACGAGCACGTACCACAGCTCGGCCGGTGATGCCAGCCAAAGATTGAAGCCCCGCACGGAGCACAAGAGCATTCCCCTTGCACAACGCCACACTCAACCGGCGCAGAGCATTCGTCACAAACAAAGCACGGTTCACCTTACCACACCGAGACGCAACCTCCGCCAGCCGATTCAAGTGATTCATGGCCCTGTACGTAAGCGTGCATATGCGTCGTACAGACCCGCAGCAGCGGCGACCCTGCGCAGCGTGCATTGGTCCGCACGAGCGGCGTCCCCGGATGCGTCGTGACGGTTCACACATGAATCGCGTCGAGGATTACCACGTCCGCTTGTCACGCTAGGCCCTTTCCCGTCATGCATTCGTCGACGTGACGGCGCTGTATGCACGTGTCGCTCACATGTGCGTAAGTGCAGGAGTTCGCGCTTTTGGATAGCAAGTGCATGCGCGCCAGTTCGTGTCCTTTCAATATTCCACAAAATGGTGACGCTGCCATCTTTCAGTGGATCGTGTCTTGGGGGGGGGGGGGGGGGGGGGGGGGGCTCGTGGTCTGCGGGCGATCGTGGTCTGCGGGCGAATTGGTGCCGGACGTTGGCCGGCGGTGCATCGCGACGGTGCAGTGGCCGTCAGTGTGTCAGGGTGCGCACCAGGGGATTTCCCGCATGTGTGAGATCGGCAATTACTTCCGGCCGACCCACCCGCGGCGATTCTGGGCATGGCCGACCCTACGCGTACGCTGTCCATTGCATGTTTTAAGCCGTTGAGATGGCAGCGCCCCTGCAGAGCCGTGGCAGCCTGACCCAGGACAAGTCGAACAGGCCGAGCACAGAGTCCACACACCCTGACTCCAACCAGCACCCCGCACCCCTGGCACCCCTGACAGTGTGTGCTCTAACAGTGTGTGCACTGTCATGGCTAGGACAGATGCACCAAGGACATGACAGTAACATCTGCAATTCCACATACTGCCCATGTCGGTTCTGCATGCACTGTGGTCAGTGAAGTGGTGGTGGGGGTGGGGGTGGGTGGCCGAAAGCACTGGCCACCGGCAACTGTGGTAGTCAGGTGCGTAGTCAAATACGTAATCCTCTGGATGTAAATATATAAGCAGCGTCAAAACAACACTGTCATTTGCTTGTGGACAATTCACACAACACTCCGTGAAGAACTTGTAGAGGCTTGTACCTCTGGCAGTTGCATGCCAGGTGCTGTGTCTTACAACGATAGACGCGGGGAGGCAAGCAGCACCGCCAACAACGTACAGGAACACTCACGCCACCCAAGCCACGGCCACCAGTGGGTAGCTCAGGTGCTGTGAGCGCAGGTGGCCCTGACGTCCCGAAACCCTCAGCCCTGTCTCCCATGCCACCCCCACCACACCCACAATGAAAGAAACTCCTGAGAATTGTTTCAATTCAGCATTTCATCCTGCAGCCTGACCCCCAGATCCAGCCCCAGATCTGATTCAGCCCCCCCCCCCCCCCCCCCCCCCCCAAATCTGTCTGAGATCTGTACAACGATGTGACCCTATGATGCGCACTGCTGCTTCGCCGTTTGATGGCAGCCGCTGATGTGTGGGATGTTGCTGCAGTGCGGAGGTGGCGGCCGCCACAGCTCGGCACCGCCGCGGCAGAGAACCAGTTTGTGGGCCGGGGGGGCGGCGCCCCGGGCTGCAGCGTCCGCACGCTCCCTCCGCACCCCGACGCACCCTACCGCAGTCGCCACATCTTCGACTTCCAGCACCTCCAGTTCAAGCAGGCCTCGGGGCTCACCATGGTGCGCATGCATGCGTGTCATGCACCTGCTTCAACACGTGTGCGGGTGCCGCCGCGTCAGCGACGGAGGGACAGGCACGCGTGCTGCCTTCAACGGCAGCATACCGAGAAGATCACGAGACCCTAAGTTCATTTGAAATTCGATCGCTCATGAGGTGCCTCATGTGCTGATGGTCCTCCAGCGCATGTGACAGATGAGTGCATGTGCTTACAAAGGACAGAGCCCGGGCATTGAGCCGGTTCTCCGAAGCCACCCCAAACCCACTCACTCATTCATGGCGCTAGGCCGCACAAGAGGTTGTACCACAGCCCTGCCGGTATGTATGTATTGATGTGATTTATATAGCCACGTTCATGTGGACGTCGACAACTCCGACGTCCGGGGCCGGAAGAGGCGTCCAAGCTACATTCCGCCGCAGACTCTATGTGGTGACAGGGGCACTCTGAGCCGCAGGTGTACGTCCTCTTCTGGCTGCAGCTGCAAACTGGCGCCCTGGTGGTGTCCCTCCTGGTGTTCCCGACCATCTGCGTCGCGCATGGCAGCCAGATCAGCAAGGCGCTCGGACGGCTGCGGGAGCACGAGGACCACGTGTGCGCGGCCCTCATCCACCTCGCGGCATCAAACCCCTACACCCTACCGGCCGCCTCGATCCCCGGCAGCCTGCAGCTCGAGCCCCCCTGGGCGTCCGCCGCCGCGGCGAGCGGTAGTGTCAGCGCCGCGATGGCGCGCCAAGCGCAGGAGTTGAATGCATGGATGGACTCCAGCGCGGCGGGGGCGGGGGCACGGCTGACGCTCGCAGACTCGAGCCTCCGCACCCGGGCCGATGCCGGGTCTCCAGACGTCGTGGATGCGGCGGCGGCGGCCGTGCGGGCGGGTGGGGCAGACGCAGTGAGTGTACTCGCAGACCTCCCGGGCGGGGCGGTCGCCGGCCACGCCGCGGGCGACGCGGCCGCGGCGGCGCGGCGATGGTCGTCCGCGGCCCCTGCGGCCACGCTCAGCGACCAGCGGCGTGCGAGCACCGGGATCGAGGCGGTTTGGGAGCAGCTGGGGGGTGTGGCCGCCGCCGCGGCGCCGCCGCGGCCGGAGTCCGCACAGCTGTGCGCTGCGCTACAGGAGCTGGTGGGGAACGACATGACGAGGGGGGCCATGGTCGAGGAGGGGGGTGCCGGCTGGCGGGAGTCGCAGCGGCGCGTGGGGATGGAGGGGTGGAACGCGCAACAGGGTGGGGGCGCGCGGAGCGGCTTGTGGGCGCGGCTGGAGGAGCTCCTGTCCGATACCGGCCGCACGGACGCATCCCCGGCGACGCCACGCATGGCAAACCTTCTGGAAGACGTGCGGCTGCGGGACCAGCACACCAACGCGACGCTAGTGCGTGCCGACCCCGCACCTCCCGCTGCGTGTTGTGCTATCATCGGAAATACAGGCGTAGCACAGTAGTAGTGCACTTTTCATCTGCGCCCCTGTGCCCTTGCCGGCTACTCGCGGCCATCCAGCGTGTTGCAGAAGGCAAAGGCAGTGCGTGCCGAGCGCGCCGTCCAGTGCATGCCTCTAAGCCCAGCACACAGCATACTCATGCATGTGTGCAGGCGTCCCTCGGGCAGCTGCAGGAGTGGCACCGCGGCACGAAGCGGCCGCACCCCCCCGAGAGCCCCCTCCGCGATCCCCGCTACGTGCCGACATCCCGCGCCACAGACACCCCCACGCCCGCCCCGGCCTCGCCTCGCACCGCGTTTCCCCTCTTCGCGGACCCCTCGCCACTTGCCCGCCGCGGATCTGGTGGAGCCGCGGCGCCGGGATCCCCGGCCGCCGCTTCGCCGGGGCTGCCAGCGCTCCCCCACGGCCACTCATGGGCCGGGCAGGTGTTCTCCGGCAGTCCGTTTCCGGAGGGCCTGGCGGCTGCCGTGCAGCACGCGCAAGACGCGCAGCATGCACAGCGCACTCTCAGCTGGGGCGGCGATTCGGCGCGTGCGCTGGAGCGAGCGGAGCTCCGAGCCGCGCTGGACTCACGGGAGGCGCCGCACATGCAGGCCCTGCCGTCCAACACCGCGTTTGGTGCCGATGGCTCAGCCCAGGCGCCACTTGGGCCCAGGGATGCTGGCGCACGGGCGGGGGGCCATGCAGGATGGGCCCAGCCGGAGGGACCCCTCGCGCGGCTGCGCTCCGCCGCGGCGTCGCCGCAGGATAGTTCGTCTCTGGAGTGGTTTTGGACGGCGGCGAGGGCGGCACATGAGGCGGGGGCCGCGGCGGCGGCGCGCGGGTCGCTGCCACGCAGCCCGCCGCCAGCGTCGCCGGCCGCGGAGGCGGCGGCGGCCCCGGTTGCCGCCGCTCGCTGCTCGGAGGACGAGATGCTGAGCTGGAGCCAGCGCGCAGCGGAGGCCGCAAACGCGGGGCAGCCGGAGCCGGCCTACCCTGCGGCGGCGGACATCCCCGACCCGATCCGTGCATGGCACGACGCACAACTGCACCCGCTCGTGCCCGTCGTACGCTGGGCGCTCCTCAACCTCCAGGGCCTCATGCAGTCACCTTCCCCGCAGCTGCAGGCTTTCGTCGTCGAGCTGGAGCTCGCGACGCGTGACGCAATATCGCGCCGCGAACAGGGCCTGCCCCTCGTCTCCCTGCACGAACTCTTCTCGCTGCCGCTGCGCCTGCCGACGATCGTGTTTGCGGCGCAGCGGCGGCGCGTTTCTGTCGGCGGCTCGTTGCCGCCGCTCCACCCCGCCGAGGACCCCCCCACCCGCACGTCTGTCGTCTCGTGCCTCGTCTGCAACGACGAGGGCACGAAGCAGGTGACGCGGGACAACCTTGACGAAATCTTCCGGAAGCTTCCGCCGTACGCGTCGACCGCCGGCATCCCGCAGCTCACGGTGCTCCTCGGCCTGCGCCACTGCGAAGGCGGCGCGGCCGCCGTTCGCTCAGTGCGGGTGTCCGAAGCCGGGTCGGCCCCAGCTCCGCCGGAGCGGCGGCCGTCGGCGTCGAGCCCCGCGGTGGACCCCTTCGCCGCAGCCCCCCGCCCCGCACAGGAGCACGATCTCACGACGCGCGAGGGAGCGACCGCAGCTGCTCACTACCTCCTCTCCCACCTCCCAGGGTTCAGTGCCGCGCAGGCGCCGGACTTGACAATCGCTCCGGTCGTTGAGCCGCCGCCCGCGCGGCTGCGGTCACTTGTGACTGCGCTGCAGCGCGGGCGGGACGCCGGCCGGCTTGGGGGCCTGAGCGAAGCCGCATTCCCCGCGGGGCTCCCGGGCGTCAGCGCAAGCCGCGTGTCAACCGTGACCGGGGCGGGAGGGCTGCCTGCGGGGGCCGTGCCTGTGGACCCGCAGGCGGGCGGCCCGGCAGGCACCGGCGGCGGCAGCGAGTTGCAGAATCGTGCGATCGATCTTCAGGCAATCGTGAACCCTGACAAACGCGCGTCCGAGCGGAGTGGGTCCTCTGTGCGGCGGCTGTCGGCAACAGGCGCGCCAGACAGCGCCATGAGCAGTGGCCTCGAGACGCACCTGTGGCCACGGCAGCCGCGAACCGCTGTCAACCTTCTGGAAGGCATCTCGCCACCGGCCGGGCAGGCGGCGGCGGCGCGGACGCCCACGGCGCCAAATGCGGCGGCGGCGCGGACGCCCACGGCGCCAAATGCGGCGGCGCCGCTTCCGCCACTGCCACCCCTGCACCCGGGCAGCCCGGCCCCGCCGCTGCCTCTGCAGATGTCCATACCCAGTAGCGCGGCGTTGGCGGCGGCTGCAGCGGCGGTGTGGGAGCCCCAGGGCGATCCCCCCCCGCCGTCGTCCGGCCCGGGCCCGAGCTGATTGTGCTGCCACCGCGGCAGAACACCCGCTCAAGCCTTCAGTTGTGACCTCTGCGATGGCAAACCGTACAATGGAGACGGCGCAGGTTGTATGCATGCATGCGTGTGCGCAGCGCGGTAGCCCAGGAACGCGACCAAGGGCCGGTTCGCCCTGTTTTCTTTGCTGAGCTGGACTGGCAGCTGTACGGCAGATATAGGATCAAGGTTCTCACACCGGGGGGGGCATCACGGCCGCGGCGACGTGCGCGGGCACCCCGGATGCGCCATGTCAAACAATGCGATGAGGAATCGCCTCCTTGCTTAACAACCAACCACGGCGAGCAGGTGCATGTGCTGCGGCCGTGCTTTCGCGTGTGGCATATGTGCATGTGTGTTTGTTGTCTATGTTTTTGTGTGGAAGAAGAGCGCGTGTGTGTGCTCCGCTCGGTGCTGGCTTCGCTCCTCAAGGCCGGCACACAATGCTCGCGTTCGGCATTTGCTGCGTCCGCGAACGGGGAGATCCGGCGCAGCAACGCCTACGTCTGAAGCGCTGTGTCCTGAGCGTAGGGTGCGCCCGGTTCAGGGTTTGGCGCAAGCGAGAGGGAGACAAGTTGCTTCGTCGCAGGTGGGTGCATGGTGTGGCCGCGAGGGGAGCACGCATAGAGGTAGTTGATCGTCTATGAAGCAATGTCGAACTGTGCGGGCAACCCAAGAGCATTGTCATCCGCTGAACGATGCGTGCTGTGCCCTGATGATGGGGCCTGACTGCACAGGCACTTGTAGTCACACTTTTGCAGAGCTGCGGCGGTGGTGCCCTACGTGGCAGCTGCTGGTGACAAGGGGTGGCGCAGAACAGGGTAGACCGCCGCTGTCGACCGGTCCGCAGCTGCCGCGGCGGAGCCGCTGCCCTGTCTGCGCGGCCTGGGAGTGTAAGGAGAGGCGGGGGTTACGGGGGCGGAGGGGGGGCGGAGACATTCGCCACGGGGCTGTGCTTTCACGACGAATGCTCTTCGTGACCCTTGAGCCGAGGAGCTGCAGCTGCAGGGGATGTGGGGCATCGCGAAGCGGCGCACAACAGCGAGGCGCTGGTATTGCGTCAGGGCGGTGCGGCGGCGCTGCGAGGCAGGTGTCAGCAGCATGGTCGCTGCTGTGGACAGTGCAGGGCAGCAAACCTCAAGGCAGTGGGGCATTGAAGGAGGCAGGGGTGGGGGGCGAAGGTTCTCTGTGTAGTAGGCTTCAAGGTATGTGTATGTATGATGGTGTTTAATTGATGGAGGATAGCTGACGGCATGTATCCGCTTTGCATGTGATATGAAGCAAATGATCCACCACGCCCGGAGGCGGAGGGGGCACTGGGGCATAGTGTAGGTCTGTGATGTTGACCTGCAGGAGGGACTCCCGTTGCTAGACGTGCAAGTATTGATGCCTAGGCCGTTTGTGTCACACGCGGAAGGTTGCTGCAGTTTGCATGGTGCCCTCTGCTCTTGCCACGCACCACTGCACGCCAGCTCAGAATGTGCAGACGTGGGAAAGCGAGGCATAGATCCATCATCACACCCTGCTCTCTCAGCGCATGATCTCGTGCATGTACGCGCGTGCCCTCGAACGGGTGCGCTGATGTGGCGGCAGCAACAGCGTTACAGCCAGCCAAACATCATTAGGAAACGGGGGAACCCACCGCAAAACACACACGAGCCATCAGCCACATGTAAGCGCCTTGCAGAGCAGGGCGTCTGCCTCCCATTTCGACCCTAGAACACAGACAGGCCGTCCGCGACCGGCCCATGCACCACCACGGCGGCACACGCCAGCCCAACCCGCACACTCGCCGCGACTCCGCGCCAAACCAGCCATCGCCCCCTCCTGGGAAACCCAGCACCTACAATGCATACCCATGCGCCCAGCAGCCAGGCACGGTCAAAGACACAACACCAGAAAACTTTCACACGGGGAATCACAGGTGTGCGAATTGTCGCCAACATCTCCACATCATGTCAGGCCGCGACTTCCAGGAGAGCTTTGCGAAAACACCCCTACAGCCGACTGCTACTTCCCCTCCCCAACATCTGTGGATCACACGCACACAGAACCCAGCACATAGCAGCTTGCAGCGGCGCCTGCTTGCAGCTCATATACATATATACATATAACATGCATATTACGCTTGCATACCCATGCTTCGACGCATCGTCACAGTCATTGTTCCGCCAAAAGCCGCCGGTGGCATCGGGCGCGCCGCCGGGTACATCATCATCGCCTGTGGCCCTGCAGCACACAGCGCGCGTCACACAGCATGGGTCATTCCAGCGGCGGCTGTCCGGTCTGCAAGAATGGGCGACACACGTGCACGTGGCCGGAGCCGCCACACGTGTGGGTGTTTGCAAGGATCGAGTCGGAGAGGCCGGTGGCACCGCCGGGGACACGCACCAGCACCGTAATGCCCCCACATGTTTGTGTGTCATTCGGTGCCGAGCGCACCGCAACGGCCACATGTAGCCACAGCATACACGGGCCGACACTCAGACATCTCCCTTCCAAGCTCAAGACTAGAAACAAGGCTTCCCGACCGGGCGACCACGCATGCACACCATGCATGTGCACCAGGCCGACACACTGGCAAACGCACCAGGTCACCCGAAGCTCTTCCGCCCGAGCAGCCCCCTCAGGCCACGCTGCATCTTCGCCTTGATCCGCGCGACCTTGCCGGGCCGCTCGACAGGCACGGGCCGCATCGGCTCCGCAGGATCCACTGACGGCCGCGACGGCATCGGCGGCGACACCTCCGGGATGTCCACCGAGCAGCTGCGCGCCGACATGTCGGCGCTCCACACGTGCCGCTCGCCGCCGCTCGCCTTGCGCTTCGGCGCAGGCGTCCGCACCGCCTCCTGCGGCATTTTCCCTGGCGCACGCCTGGTGCGCCCACTCCCGTCGGCCCAGGGCTTGTCCACGAAGCTGCGCACGGCCGCCGTCCGCGCGGCGGGCCGCGCCGCGCCGCCGGCCATCCGGTGTGACAGCAGCGGCGGTGGCGCCCCGATAGACACCCGCGGTGTGGGGGCACCGCCGCTGACGGCGGTGGGGCGCCCCGCGGCGCCGGCCTCCATCCGCCGCTCCAGCATCTCGGCGCGGGCCTTCAGCGCCACATCGTACGACGTCATCGCAACGTCCCACGTCTCGAGGTACTCCGTGCAGTGGGACCCATCGGAGCGATCAGAGGGCGGGGCGTCGAGGGAGTGTGCCGCGCGGCCTGCCCCCAGTGCGGACGCGGCCCCGCGGAAGCCCTTGCCGAGTGCGAGGCTGTCACGCGGCGCAGCGCGGGGCTTCTCCGCGCTGCGCGTCAGCTCCACGGCGATTGACGGCGGCAGATCTCCAGGGCCGCCGGGGCCCCACAGCATGAACGGCAGATCGTCCGACGCGTCCGTGTCAGCGGGTGCGGCGGGGCTGTCCTGCTGCGGTGTCACTGCGGCTGCCGCCACCTGCGGCAGCGGCGGCACGTCCGACTCGGCCGACACGCTCTCCTGCACCCGCATCGGCCACTCCCCCCCCTCCTCCGTCGCCGAGCCGCTGCCGCCGGGCCCGCTCTCTCGCGCCTCGACTAAACGAGTCACCAGTGGCGCACCGCACGCCACCCGGCCCCCCCGCGCCGGCCGCGGCGACGCCGGCGTGATCTCCGGATCGCTCGCCTGTGCCCCGAGCCCAGAGTGCGGCACAGCCGGCGGCGGCGCCATGAGTGGCGCAAGCCCCGGCCCGAACTGGGGCCGCTCCGCGGCCCCGGACACAATGCCGCCGTGCGCCACGAGCGCCTCCCGCAGCTCCGCGATCCCCTCGAGGTCCGCCGCGCTGAGCTGCGGGCCGCCGGCCTCCGGCCGCCGCGGCGTGCTGTGCCCCCCGCTGCTGCCCGTGTAGTCATCCAGGTCCTCCGTCGGGGCAGACCCCGCATAATTCCCCGGGCTCGAGCCTCCGGTAATCAGCCACGGGCTCGTGCCGCCGTCCGTCGTCGCGCCGTGGCCTTCGCCAGTCGGAAGAAGCGCCGGGCTGCCGGCAGATCCGGCAGTCGCGCCAGGGGACGGCGCCGCCGCCCACCCTACGTCTGCTGCACTGCCGTGCCACGGCGATCCACCCTGACCTGACCCGGCTGGGGCCTCCACCGGGCGCATGCAGGGGCTGTCCGCCGTGAGGCTCCAGGGCCCCTGCACGCGCTGCAGCATCGCCTCGATGGATGCGGCCAACGCCTCACGCGCCGGCCCCTCCTCCGGGGATGTCTGCTCTGCATAGGACTGCCCCTCTGCAGAGGACGGCCGTTCACGGTCTGCAGCCTCCACTAGCGCTGCCTCGCCAGACGACTGCCGCTGCCAGTCCACAGCGTCTGCCGGTGACTGCTCTGCGGAGCGGCACCGCCGCTGCTGCTCCGCAGCCTCAAGCGGCAGCTCGTTTGCAGGTGATGGTGCCGTTGACGACGCCGCCGGTGGCCATAGCAGCTCCTCCAGCGGAGAATGCTGCAGCACTCGCGCCTGACCTGATGAGAGCACGCCTGCCGTCTGCTCCGCTGAGGGCGGCGGTGGCGGTGACCGGTGTTGCGCGGGCTGCTGATGTAGCGCGCGCCAAGCGGCGGAGATATCTTGGGCTGCGAGGAGTGATGCTGGAGGCTGCAGGTGCTGCATGGCTTCAGGCATCTGCTCTGCAAGGCTCTGCTGTGGGGGTGGCAGCCCTGGCCGCGGCAGGTCGGATGGAGGCGGCTGGAGGAGGGCTTGCGGAGGCGGAAGCACCTGCGGCGGTGGTGAGTGTGCAGCCTGCCGCTGCGGCGACGACAGATTATGTGGCGAGGGCCCTGCCGGTGCGTGCTGTGCTGGCGACTGTACGCCTGGTGACTGTGCTGCTGGCGAATATGCTGCTGGCAGCTGCGCTACTGGCAACCGCTGGTCTGGAGATTGTGCCGCTATTGCCTGTTCTGCTGGCGGCAGCGCTGCCGCCGTCCCTGCTGGAGACTGCTGCGGTGGCGACGGCGGTGGCGGATGCCCATGCGGCACCAACAGATCCGCTGCCTGCTGCGCGGGAGACAGATCTGCGGGCGACTGCGACGCTGGCGACTGTTGCGGCATGGAAGGCCGCGGCGGCGACAGCGGCCGTGGTGACAGGTGCGCTTGCGCAGCCCGTGCTGGCGATAGATGTGGTGCGGCCTGTGGCTCCGCTGCTCGGGAGAGATGCACATCAGGCTGGTGCGCCCGTGAGTGCAGAGCAGAAGATAGCCCTGCAAGCGATAGGTCCGACACGATCGCCTCGCTTCCCGACGCTGGGCGTGACGACAGAGCCACCATCGACTGCTCGGCTCGGAGCTCCCACGGCGGCGATGTTACTGCGAGCTGCGCGTCTGGAGAATGCCGGCGTTGCCGCAGCTCTGCCGACGAGAGCCATGGTGGCGATGCTTCCCCCGCCGGAGACTGCTGCCGCTGCTGCAGCTCTGCCGACGAGAGCCACGGCGGCAGCACGTCGGCAATCAGCTGCTCCGCCGGCGACAGCTGTGGCGGGAGCAGGTCCGCCATGGAATGCTCCGCCAGGCCGAGACGCGTCAGCGACAGATCCGCGAGAAACATCTCGGCGGCCGGCCGATGTGGCGGCGACGGACCGGCCGAGGACTCTTCTGACGGCGACAGCTGTGCCGGCGACGTGCCCGCACGTTGCGGCTGAGCCGGCGAAGTTATCCATGCAGAATCCTCCGACTGCGACTCCACAACGGGCTGCCGCGGCGCAGTTGCCCCAACATTCGTCTCTCGACCTCCACCAGCAGATCCTGTGGCAGAAGCGGACCTGTGGAGCACACCTACCGAGCCACTGGGGACACGTGTGTCCAATAGCACCGGCGGCGTCACGCGGCTTCCGTCCGCCTCATCTGCGGCGGCCAGTGATGCGTCAGGGTGCCATTCGGCCGACGCGTCCGGCACCCGCGCCACCCGCCGCAGCACCGGTGGCGTCACGCGGACCTCATCCGCCGCAACCACCGTACGCTGTGAGCCCTCGGGGCGGCGCGGCAGAGAGGTGGTCGGGGAGTGCGGCCCCGGCTCGACCCGGGGCCGGGACGGCGGCGCTGCGCGGCCATCACCCGCCCCCGCCGCCTCCTCGCTGTTGGAGGTGCTGTGGTACAAGCCAAAGAGCGGGTGCACCGGCGACGGGGAGCCGCCGTCAGAGCCGCTCTGCGAAGCGGCGGACGAGCTGACGCTGACGAGGTCCGACGTCGCCCATGAGGAGCTGCTGATGCCGTGCGTCACGGGCTCGTGCTCTGGGATCGCGCGCAGCGGCGTGCTGCGGAACTGCACGACCGACAGCACGTCGCTGTCCGCGGGGGCCAGCAACGGCGACAGTTCCGCGGCGGGCTCGCCGGCCTCCGCGGGGGCGTCTTGTATCAGCGCCCGCAGCACCGGGGTCAGGGTCACGCTGGCGAGCGCGTCGAGGGGATTCGCGCCGCCGTCCGCGTCCACGGAGCCGTCGGATCCTGTGTGGCTGCCAGATTCCGGGTTGCTGGTGGCGGGGCCGCTGTTTTGCGCCGCAGGGCTGCTGCTGCCGCTGTCTTGTGATGAGCCAGAGGCAGTGGAGACGGCGGCGATGCAGCCCCGCGCGGTGACAGTGGCGAGCGGTGACGACGCCACAGGGCGGACCCGACCAGTGGGGGCCGCAGGGGCGGCCAGGGTCTGCAGGGGCGTAGCGCGTGGGGTGGTCGCATCGGCATCGGCATCGGCATCGGCGGCCGGGACGGAGCGCGCCGCCTCGCGGCGCCAGGGTGCGGCTGCCCCGGCCGCCTGTGCAGTGTCTGGGAGGACCTGCCCGGCAGCGGCAGGGGGGGCGCACAGCACATGCGGCGCAGCGAAGCTGTGCGGCGGAGAGGGGAGAGTTACAGACACCTCCTCCTCGTCCTCCTCTGCTGCAACAGAGGGGTCCGGCATGGGCGGTGCCGCACGGCCGGACACAGGTGATGCCGGGGTCTGGTCGGTGGCAGGCCGGGGAGGGTCCGCGGCGGGCGCGGCAATGAGGCGGGCGCTCAGGGGTGTCCGCGGCTGTGCTGGGTGTGCACCGTCATCCCCCTCCGGCGGCCGCCTCCAGCCGCCCAATCGTGGCGGTAGCTGCGGCACAGCAGGGGGGTGCGCGGGAGCTGTGGGCAGGACGGCGGCGTCGCTCGGGGCGGCCGGGGAGGCGGTGGGGGACGCCCCGGATGAGACGGGGGTGGGGGCATCTCCCGGCGATGTGGAGACGGTGGCCGGCCGCGGCGGGACGGTGACATCGTGGCGACGGAGGGCTGGCTCAGAGACGGAACTGCACAACGAGATCGAAGGCCAGTCAGTGTAGGAGGCGGTTGTGTAGGATGGTGTGAGAGATAGGGAACGCGCACGATACAGCATCACGGAACATGTTCGTGTAGGTCTAAGGAGCCCATGGCGGGGCGGAGCAGGTTTTACTCCATGCAGAGGGGCCTGGCTGGCATCCACAGTGCCCTCCACAGAGCCCTAAGGGGACCTTCACTGCCACCTGTCCTTGCAGCAGTGCGCTATTTGCATGGAAACTAGCACATATCGGGCCATTGCATGGCAGAGCAACTAAAGAAATCAACGCACAGCAATGACAGGCCTCCACGCAAAAACCAAACGTCAGTCTAGCCGACCATCCGGACAGCAACCCAGGCACACGGACAAGTAGTACCAGCTACACGTCGCAAGTGTGGCACATGACTGCCTGGATCAATAAGACAGGCCCACATGCCATGGAAGATTCTGGCATCCAGGTAGGTTTGTGTTACGCATACATGGACAGATACGAGGAGGCACATGGGTAGCAGCATACAAGAACGAGCAGGCAGCCCACCCAGGCCACAACCAGGACCCCACACCCACTCACAGCCTACTCACCCATGCAGGTGATCGTGTTGCACTGACCAAGCTCACAAGGCACGCAGGAACACCACGCTGCCCTCACACACACCTCGGCGTATGTGGTCCCGTTAAGTCGCAGTTGTCAATGTCCAATAGGATACGGCTCAGTAAATCCAGACTTACTTTACTTTACACCACGCCTCGCGATGACAAAACCAGGAACACCGCGCCCTCCCCACGCCCAAAGCCACAGCCAACGCCGCCCCCCCCCACCTCCAGGAAAACATGCCGCATTTCTGACCTTGCATCACCTTGTATCACAGACGAGCACCCCGGCATAGCTGTTTCAAGGACGAGCCTGTCGCCCCGTGGTGCACCTGCCAAAAGCCATGCCTGGATTGTCAGGGGTGCATGTTGTTGCCCCAGCACTGCACTGCCACCCCAGATGCACAGCTGGCAGCAGCTGGATGACGTGGGCTGTCATGCACAGCACAGCAAGGGACAACACAATTACACCTGCTGACGGGCCCCTGCACCCTGAGTGACACACCTGAGGCTTGCATGCATTGATGGTTGCATCTGTGTATCTGTGCATGAGGAGGCAGGATGCAGGCTCAAGTTTCAGGTCGTGCTCAAGCTTCTGGTCTGGTATCACAAGGGGACCGGGTCATCTGAACACATGAAACTGCCACAGCAGGGAGGATAAGGTGAGCCATACTAGGGCAGCAGGACAACACTGTCACCCCCTCAAGCATGCAATACAAGATTTCAGTTGACATGCATGGTGGCGGTGCTGGACTCTGCCTGGGGTGCTGGATGTGGCCTGGGTGGCCTGGGTGTGTTACAAGGACAAAGCCATCAAGGCAGGTAGCGAGGCAGGTAGCACCACGCAACAACCAGGGAGGGGAACGGCACACCCATTCGGCCCATGTGCTCCCGTGAACTCGGAGTTGTCAATGTCCAATCGGATACGGCTCAGTAAATTCAGAATTGCTTGGCTTTACCCACGCAATCAGGGTGTGCTGCGTGTGTGTTTTGTGCCTGACCTCATGCGACCTGCTGTCTTTGGACTTGGAACACTCGACGTATGCATGCCACAGCCAGCAGACCCGTGTGCTAGCTTGTGGGCGAAGGAGTGTGTGCGGAGTGCAGAGTTCTGCGGTATCAAACCGCCCATATTTTTTTATCTCGACTTCACTTCTGCCACGTCCAAAACTAAAGCAAAGTAAATCTGCGCTTGCTTAGCCATATCCTGCGAGGACATGGGCGGCTCCGGATGAACAGTGGTACCCTGTGCTAAGGCAGCTTATACCGTCAACAGTAGAACAACGCAAGACGAGCAGTCAGGGACCATGCAACATGTTGGCCTCAGCCTCAGCAA
The DNA here is from genome assembly GCA_023078555.1 of Ulva prolifera. Lineage (NCBI taxonomy): Eukaryota > Viridiplantae > Chlorophyta > Ulvophyceae > Ulvales > Ulvaceae > Ulva > Ulva prolifera. The sequence goes on along the minus strand of CM041201.1, from coordinate 1,917,969 downwards.
CAGAGGTCCCGCACAGTCCCGCGGCCTCAAGATGCTTTGGTCTGCACGGCGAAGGTGCGGCAACGGCAACGCAGAGCATGGTGCTCCCTGGGCAGCGGGCAGAGTGCCACCGGGCCGACAACGCCACGAAACAAATCGCCTACGCCACAAACATGCTGGAGTAGATGACGCCTGTGCTGCTGCACGCCTCGCCTCCTCTGCACGGCAGCCGCTGCTCTTGCAGCAGCCCAGCGCAGAAAGCAACAGCAAGCCGCATGCAGCTGCAGCGCGCCTGGCTCCCTCAGGATGCCTTCCACTCAACGACCGCTGATGCATGCGTTGCAATCACTCACGAGTGCCGCTCACGAGTGGAGGCTTCACCAAGGCAGGCATCGGTAGGCGGCGGACCGCAGTGTGGGCCATGTCAGCATGACCTGATGTGTTCCCCCCAGGAACGCGGATTCCTGACTTACAGATGCACTCAATACGCACCGGACACGTTCGATTTGCCTTCACAGAGAGCGCGTAGCGGCCGGAGAGAGCGTCGGGCGGTGCACAGTGCTGCTGCACTCGGTAATGCACGCCACACACACCCACCAGCTTGCCAAAACCACGATAGCAGCAAGCCCTCGCGGCAGGCGGCACCCGCCTGCTGCGCGGGACGAGCTCGTCAGGGGGCTCGCCTTAGCGTCCCATCGGCTGAACGCCATGCGGGAGCCCATTTCGAGCATCAAAATCATTGTCGCGGACAGACTACAGATGTGCTGTGCTCATCAAGCACCGTGCACCACCCCTGGCCCACCATCAGGTACCCTCATAAGTAATCCACGATATACCCCCATAGACAAACCACGAATACAGCACCACGATCGCCCCGGGGCGCACAATGCACTGCACGTCGCAAAGCGCTGGAACAAGGCACACCTGACGTGGCTCCCGCCACCGCCAGACGAGCTAGTCGACGCGTCCGCCGCCGGAGTCCCAAGAGGGGTCGTCGCGGCCGCGTCCGCGCTGCGGCCAAAGCGCGCCCGCAGCGATGACACCGCCGTCGCCGCGAGGTCGTCCCCGCCAAGCGCCCCCGCTGCCCCCACCTCCTGGCTCCCCCCGCTCCCGCTGCCGCCCAGCGTGTGGTGGCTGTCCTGCTGGCGAAGGTGCAGCGAGTCCGTCTCCCGGACGGGGTGCAGCCCCGGCGGCGTCGCCGGCGGCCCGGCGGCGCCGTCCGCCGCGTCGGCGAACTTACCGCGCGGCGGCCGCGGCTCCGCTGCGGTCTGCGCGGCCCACGCGGGCGGCGACAGGCTGAGCGGGCTGCTGTGCGGCGGCTGCTCGCCGGCGCTGCCGGGGATCGGCGGGAGGTGGCTCGTGCCCTCGAGGGTCCAGTCGGAGGTGCCGCAGGTCATCCCAGGGGAGCCGGTGAAGCTGGAGGTGGCGGAGTCGCCTGCCACGCGGCCCGGCGGCGGCGCCGGAGCGTGGTACGCCGGGCGCAGGCCGAGAGCCCGACCGGGGTAGAGCTGTGTGGGGCGCGGCAGCCGGCCCGGGGAGGCGTGGGCGTTTCCGAGTGGCACGGAGGGCGCGGGGGAGGCGGGCGGGTGCGGACTGGACGAGTCTCCGGTGCGATACGTTGCGGAGGGTGACGCAGTGACGGCGTAAGCGCGGCGGGCAAAGATGCCGGACTGTGAGACCGCGAGAGAGGCGTTTGAGAGGTAGGGGCCTGGGGATGGTGGCGGGCTGGAGGCGCGGGGTGGGGGTGAGGGGGTCGGGCAGAGTACTGGGGAGGTGGGATTGCGGGGGGGTGTGCGGGAGTCGTCTCGGGAGCACTCGGAGAGGTATGTGTCGGGATGGAGGTTGAGCTCGGGTCGAGCGGCGTCGAGGAAGCGGTCGAGAAGCGGAGACTGCATTGTGGACGCTGCTGTGCTGGCTCTGGTGCCTGCGGGTGATGGCTCTGGATCGGCCATCTTCGATTAGCATGGTGGTGTACCATGAGGATGGACAGCTGACCAGAAGGATTCCGTTGCTCCGAGGGCTCTAGCAGCCATACCAGTCATTGCCAAGCTTTGGCAGCCTTGATGTCTGCTACTGCAGCCACATACAGAGTGTTGGGGGTGGTCCACAGCAGAAACGAGAGGCTTGTGAGCACTTGGGAACTGACCTCGGCGAGTTCCGTCCTGTGGCCCCGATGCTCAATGAGTCCTGCCTTGAGACAAGTATATCGTAAATTCATCGCATAAGGGACACACGCGTGGGCAGCTTGCCGTCCGGGGAGCCTCGATGAGTACACAGCGTATCGAGAACCGCCGCAGATCAGGCAGTTTTCGGCAAGCTTGACACCCACAGGCTGGCCACGTTTGTCAACATAAATTGACCCATCCGTCTTCGAGGGTCTAGACGGTCCCTCATCCGTGGAGCTACTCAGCCTACGGGCTTCCTTCCATCTGGACATCGAGTCCCTGTCCGCGAAAAGGTCTGCATCTCTCACTGAACGCTCAGTCAAATCTGAAAAGGTACAAGTGTTGAAAATCGGGTCACACAGCATCATCCTCGCTTGCTTCTTTGCTGAGGATTGAGCCGAATTAACAATTGCCGACGGGCATGCGGGAAGGTTGCGGGATTCAAGGCGTAATGATTCGCGTACACGTCATCTAATGTCAAAGAGTGCATGCAAGAGTCGTGGTCGGATGTCGACATGAGCTGTCAGCTGATTAAAATAAGATGAAGCCGTGACGGAGCGCGTCGCCTCACAGCTGCGACAGGGTTACGGGGGCAGGGCACCGGAGGATGGTGCATGTCATTTCACCCAGATAGACCTAGAAAAGCCATAACATTGTGTCCGTTATTGCAGGGGTGTATCTCACACGCACCAATGGGAGTTTCCTGAATATACGCATCCATGAAAGCACCTTGTGATAGTGGCAAGCAGCGCATTGCTGCTTGGCTGTGGAGTGGCTACTTTGACTTCAGATGTATCTATGTTTTGAGCGCAGCGCTGCTGTAATGGGTTGCATATACCGCGGTACCTGCGGTGCTGCCTGCCTCTCCGAGGTGGTCCTTATAAAACACACAACATGCGAACCAAGAACACACCACTGCACAGCCAGCTTCCAGCGAGCGAGACGCGAGACTGTGCAGGGCATGCTCAGGCCCCAAGCCCACGCAAGGCTGCTTGAGGTGACAGCACACTGTCTCCGCTGTCCGTGCTCTGTTCAGCGCGGTCAACATGGGTCACAACGGTTCACAGTGGAGGTCAACAGTGCTGGATGCCTCGTTCCTATTGCACCTCCACCAGGCACACGCGCTAATGTACGAACTGAGGTAGAAAGTTCACTGGTTGATGCTGTATTACATGAACATCACGGACCGGCATAACATGTTTCGGGCTTGCCGAAGGGCCTCATCAGACGACTACCTGAGTCAAGCAACCAACACCAAACGCGCTAATGAACACTGTCCGCCGAGGTCGCGAACACGACGCATCGGCAGTTCCTTGAACAAGACCGGCAGGCATGGCTGACAGTGGCCCGGGGTGCTATGCTCAACACTGTGTATATGTTCTTTGGATGCAGACCATGCATATGGGATATGCAACAAGACAGCCTTGAAGACAGCATCCTGGAGGGGGTTCACGAAGGACTGGCTTGTTGAAGTGGCATAGAGTGGCGTGCTCAAATGATAGCATAGCTACAGCAACTAGGAAATAGCAGGAAGCCCGAGAGGAGTACTGCTCCGAGACATTTACTGCAAAACTCCGCTGTGCCCCTGCGGTCTGAGCCCTTTGTTCATCAAGCTCTCTGCGCAGACTCGAAGCCTGGACACCAGATTTCTGCTTGGCAATCCGTTTGTTAGCTAAAGTATATCTGAATGTACTGAGCCGTATCCTGAAGAGGACATTGACAACTCCGAATTTACGGGACCACGTATGCCGATAGTCTGCAGGGTCCAGCACTCCAGACTGACGTTGGCTGTCAAGACGTGCGCGACAGTAACACAGCAGAGTAGTATTCTTAACGTGAACTTGACCTTCTGGGGAACAACATGCGATCACAGATAATGTATGGTGCAGAGATCAACGGCTAAACAAGAAGCGACATGGAGAGACTCCCAATCTGCCGTACATGCGAAACGACTGCGCACATTTGATCGACCAAATCCAACGGGCATTTGCTAGCAAGATGAGACCATGCCACATGGGAAGGTGATTTATTGCGCAGTTCGCAGCAGCATCTGCTAATGCACCTCATAGACCCGTCCGCTGTGGTGGCGTGAGTGCAAAGCACTCCGTCAACGACCATAAGAATGCAGCAGCCGCAGATACCTCACAGGTCTTTCGCATTGATTGGTCACACCACACGTCCAGTGACCTATGATGTCGTTCCATCTGCTGTGTTGGTACATGTGAAACAGGTGCAAGAAATAACGTCAGCTCCAGTGCCGCTCGCTGTAAGTGTGTGGTGGCTTTGGCTGCCATGTGATGACTGCTATACACTTTGATACCTTAGAAGGCGCTCCTCTTGGATCCCGATCCTGGGCTCGTTTACGTCCATCGGCGACCTGGTCTCGGGATGTTGCGTTGCCTCGCTTTCAATTGGAGGGGCGAAAACGGCCTGAGCCGGGGGCAATCTCACTCGCATCTATATCTGAGAGTTCAGATCATGAACGCTATAGGTGTGTGCTCGCATCTACGGTCAATCGCGTCACGCATGAATGCGCACTCTCAATCATGCATCACTCCATGTGTGGACGTCCTGCATGATCGTTTGAACTCTAGCCGTCCACACAAAGACATGTACCTCGTACAATGTACATCGGCAACAGCTTCGTCACTGCATATCCTGCCAACGTTATGTCGCTCTGACGAGGTGTCGAGGGTTGCTTGCAGGCAAGCAGAATGCACGAAGCGCCTTTTCAACCACATCAGCGCTGGCCGGGAGATCATGACCGAGTCAGATGTGAAGAGCTTTGCCCAAGCCAACGGCTTGCCAGTCGATTACGTGAAGCCATTCTTTGCAAACCTCTCGTCTTACTCCAGGTTTGGAGAACCAGCATCCGCTGCAGTCCCTTATGAGGTGTTCCACAGATATGTCACCGCAAGAGAGACAGCTCTGAAACGTATATTCGATAAGCTCGATGCAAGTATGTCGCTTTCTTCCTACTAGCCTCAGGCTAAGCTTCCTTCATGTGATGCTCATTTACAGCGAATTTGGGCATGGAGCAACACCAGAATCCCACACACGAAGCCCATCGCCATCCTTCAATACTCGTCTACCTCCGCTGCTGCATTGAACAGGTGACAAAGGTGTAGAAGCGGCTGTGACTACAGTATGCTCAATCATGAAGAGTTCATGAGCAGCTGCAGGCCACAATCATTCCGACAAACAGAATGATTGCGGCTGGCGCATTGTGCTTTGAGTTGCCACAGCATTTGAGTTTCCATGTGATCAGGGAATAACCCACTTTGATCGCTTTGGTCCACAATGAGCAAGCAGTGGATACAGGGACATCCTCATACATGCATGCATGCATCCACCAAATGACATGTTAATTCTGGCCATTGCTCTGTCTTGGTGCTGGTACCAGGAATGTGTCTCGGACCCACACCTGTACAGTTGTACCATATATAAGCATGCCACAGCCCACAGCCTCTCGCAGTGACTTTGCCTCCATGCAGGACATGTGCGTGTGGTGCCACACACACACGTCCACCGAAAACCTGACCATGCCACAGTCCATAGGCTTGCCTCATTTACAAGAACACTCAACAAAACATTTCGTTGCCATCTCACCACTACACTCTCCTAGCCTGCTCCTACCCCCTGCTTATGTTCTGTGAGCATGGCTCATATGTACCTGTGGCTGCATCATCAGGCCCCAGCCAACTGGCCGGGACGTGGTGCAGACCGAGACGGCAAGCTCACGAAGGCAGAGATGGTGGCTGGGCTGGCTCATTTGAGGGTGATCTGCCCCAACAGCCGCTGCTCCTACCGCCCCTCCGCCGAGTGCACTGCCGCAGCCGCGCCGGCGTTCATAGGCGCGTCCGACTCGATCGACTTCTGCGCCTTCCGCAAGTTCTTCCTCCTCCTCCCGCAGGTGCGCCGGTCCCACTTGCTGGCGCTCAGACAGGAACAAAATCGAGCAATCGTCAGTTGAACATAGTTATGAAATTTTTTGAACTACATAAGGCCGTGAGCACTTCCTCCAGCCCCAACATGAACGCAGCGGCGTGCAGAGGCTCCGCAGCCGGTGCCGGTCCCGCTGTTTGGGCTGCATTTCCATCAGCTGCTGGAGCTGTTGAACTGCAGACCTGCAGCTGTGATTCTCGTGTCGTGGCATTTTGGAAGCACATCCGCTGCCTGACGATAGCTCACGAGAGCAGCGCCAGGCCAGGAAAAAAACCCGCGCTTGCTGATGCTGGGACCTCACGATGGCCATGGCCCGGTGTGTGCTGCATCAAAGCGGGGCCACACGGTGAGCCTGCAGTGGCGTGCAGGACAAGATGCTCGTCGACTACTGGGTGCGGGCGAGCCACCCCTCCTGCTGCGACGTCGGCGTGCCGGTGTCGTACCCAGACCCTCAGCGCAAGGCCAACGCGAGCCCCTGGGGCCACCTCGTGGCCGGCGGCCTCGCCGGCGCGACGTCCCGCACCGTCACGGCTCCGCTGGAGACGCTGCGCATCATGGCGATGACCGGCTCCCTCACGCCACACCTGCCAGCGGCGGCGGTCGCCGGAGGCCGCAGCAGCCGGCTCGGCGCCAGGCAGCTGTGGGCGGCCGGCGTCCGCATCATGCAGAAGAAGGCGCGCCTCCACCGTGTGTAGTGCGTACGCCTGGGGGCGCTTGGTGCATTGTCTGCAGTGAATGTGAGGCTGTGCAGTGGATTGGTTCAGGGGCAGCAGGGCTGTGGCTTGTGGCTTCCAATGCAACAGCTGCGGCATGACCAGGCTGCAGCAGCTGTCGTTCTGGAGCACTGGCGCCCTGATATCTTGGCCGAGATGACACCACTGCAGACGAGGTCTGCTGCATGCTTGAAGCTGCTCAGGGGGCCAGGCGGGGCACGGCAGCAAATGCACGTTCTGGAGGGCCCGTTCGCCCAGATGTTCGTAGACCAGATGTTCGTAGCCCAGATGTTCGTGGACCAGGCGGGGCACGGCAGCAAATGCACGTTCTGGAGGGCCTGTTCGCCCAGCTGCAAGGGGCGTGCATGAGTGCAGGGCTGGCGCGCTCTGTTCCGTGGTAACGGCGCCAACGTCGCCCGCTCCGCTCCGCAGAAGGCTCTTGACTTCTTCGCCTTCGATGCCCTCAAAGACGCGATCAGCGCGCGCTCCGTCGGCGGCGTGGGCGCGCCGCGGGGGGGCCTGCGCGGCGGCGCGTCTGCGGGCGCCGGCGGCGCCGCCGCGGCTGCGCCTCGGCCTCGCAGCGCGAAGGAACTCGGCACGCTCGAAACGCTGATGGCGGCGGGGCTTGCGGGCGCCGTGTCGAGCACGGTGCTCTATCCGCTGGAGGTCGTGAGGACGCGGCTGTCGGCGGACGTGGCGGGGGTGTATCAGGGCATGGGCCACACGTTCCGCGTGATCGTGCGACAGGAGGGGGCAGCGGCGCTCTACAGGTGTGCCCGCCCCCCTCGCAAGCCTGCACGCCGCTGATGTACTCCTGCATGTGCAGCATTCAGTTACATGCATGGGCACGCTGGCGGCATCGCCGGGCCGGCTGTGATATGTCTGGCGATGGGGCCGTGGTGATGGCTCATGCGTGCTAGCCGAAACACCCAGGTCTGCATCCGCAATGTGCTGATAGGCTCATGCCGGCCTGCCGCACTCGCAACGCACCCTCACGCCCCTTCCGGCAGCATGCGGTACTGCACCCGCCCAGGTGCGCCGCAAATCGCATGCATCGCCACCTGCCTTTCAGCCCCCCTGCAAGACATACGCACCATGGCCACGCCACAGGCACACGCAGCAACGGCCGCGCTTCACTGCAGGGGGGTGCTGCCGAGCGTTGCGGCGATCCTGCCGGAGGCGGCCATCACGTACGGCCTGTTCGACCTGCTCAAGCGCGCCTACGTCACGTACAGCGGCGGCGCCGAGGCCGGCGTGCTGCCGAGCCTCGCCGCCGGCGTCGCCGCCGCCTTCACCGGTCAGGTCGTCGCCTACCCCCTCGAGACCGTCTCGCGCCGAATGCAGGTCCAGTCCCCGCCCGTGTTGGTGCAACAGCCGCAGCCCGAATGCCCGGCCACCGGTGCAGGATCCCTGCGGTGAAAATCAATCCAATTTGGCTGATATATTGATGACGGGAACGGGCGCTTGTTGACAGCCGCAAATCCTGTGCATGCATGTTTGCGAAATATCGACACGACTTCCTCATTCACTCCCAGCACCAGTCACCGGCCGTGCGCCACGATAGCGCATCAGGACTCCTCCAACCCTGGCCACGTGCATTTTTCACACACACTTGATGAGGCACCTCGCACGCATGCATGCTTCAGCTCGGTGCGCATGTGCTGCAGGTGTCGCTGACTGCGGTGAGCCCAACTGAGGCCCTCCGGGGCGTGCTTGCGGAGGGTGGCGTGGGCGCGCTGTTCCGCGGCCTCGGCGCCACCTCCCTCCGCGTCGTGCCGATGGCCATCGTGTCCTTTGGCACGTACGAGCTCGTGCGGGCGCAGTACACGCGCGCCGAGGAGGCGCTCGAGTTGCGCGCCGCGCAGCAGGAGGTGCGGTGCCTGCCGCCCGCGGCCGCCAAGTGCGGCGCGTGACGCTTTCGCCAGAGTGCACCGGCGATGCAGGGGCCGCGCGGCGCGCGTGTCTCGTGCACCGCAGCAGACAGAGGGTGTTGCTGGGCAGAAGGGGCGCTGGCTGGCGTGTTCAGCCGGTACGGGTGCTGTGGCCACGTGCTGTCTGGTGAGAGCAAGGGCGGCCGCAAGGTGGCTGGAGGTGCGCTGGGCGGACGCCATGCCTCAAGGTGACAGGTGGCGCCGCGCCGTGGCAGTGTCACCGGGCGCGCTCCCCGGGGGATCGTGGGGGCATCTGCAGGGCCGGCTGCGGCGCTGTGGCTGCATGCAGTGAGTCTGGGGAGGTATCAGCCCGGCCGGGGACAGCACGGTTGTATGTTCTGGACGTGCGCAACCACCTGTACCTGCACCACGCCGCGGTGTGTCCTGCAGCGCTTGGCCGCTTCACAAAAGCCAGGGATAGCGATGACGTGTGAGCTAGTTACTCCAGCGGTGTCACGACAGGCTGGGCGCAGTCCCCGGGGCTCGCCCTGTGGCGCCATAGAACAGACGCAGTGGCGTTGCACATGTTTCACGCAATATTGATATTCTTATTGTTGCAGAAGGTTTAGGCATAGATGGAAATGTAGTAGTTGTTTGTGTGAAGGATCGCGGATCTCGGTGGTGAGGTGCGTGCGCGTGTGATGCCGCATCTGGCAGATGCTGCAGGTCAATGTTTGCAGCCCAGGCCACAGATGGTATGTCAGATAAGATGGAAGCTAGCATGTGGTGTCTAGGCGGTCCCTAAGCTTTGGTTTTTCTGGTCGCCTGGCTGAAGACTCGAGTCAGATGGGTGCAATGCTGTTTTCGATTGCAGGAAGTGGGTGATGGCCTGGTTGATTTGGCCATGCCAGACAACTGATTTGTAAGCTCGATCACATGTTAGTGAAGCTGTATGCGGCCCAATCTGGGTCACCTGCATTTGATGTGCACCTCGAAGGAGGAAAGGGTGATAATGTTACCCAGTGTCTGCAGCAGGCATCTGCAGTGCACTGAGATGCTTCAATGGGGTGGATGATGACATCATGCCCCTGCATATGCAGTAAGTAGCCTAGATGCCTGCTTCGGTCACAGGAGTTGACAATGTCCCTATGGGTAGGGCTATGTATCGGGACATGCATTGGGCATGGCTTTACACATAAATACACGTGCAGAATGGAGAGAGGGGCTAGCAAGAGGTCCGCCGCTCATGCAACATCCTTCAATACGAGATGGCCAACTGGCTAGGTGCAACTGGGCGTGACAATTCAGGTGTATAGAAGGTACATGCACGGTGTCACATGGGCTTTTTCAGCTTTTAGCTATAGACATCTCGAGCTTCGGAGCATCAAGCTGCTGCACACTCCAGCCACAGGCATCACAGTGCATCATCAGCGATGTGCTGGAATTTTTTCTTCCCTATACATTCAAAGGGGTAAGTACTGCGTTGTGACGGCTCCACAAAACATGCCATTTGTGTCGATGCCTGTCTGATAGCATTTGCATGAGATTGAGGAACGCTTGTAAGCCATGTTCTGAGGATCGCAGGCAAGCACGTGTACCCGAATTCAGTCAAAGTATTGATGCTGGGTTTAGCCACTGAGCGTTGGCAGATCAGTGGGCCAGTATCGCGGGATGCTCTGGCTCCATCAAACGCTGAGCCGACAACGCCGCACGTCCAGCGCACCAGCCCAGTTTGCACGCCTGACCTTGCAGCATACTATTCTGATGGTTCTGTATCTGCCACCAGTTCTTCCTGCATTGACACTGGCAACACAAGCGTGATGGTCCAGATCGCGTTAGCCGGTGCGAAAAGCCTTTTCACAGGCAGAACATGACGCAGAGAGAGTACGCATCAAAGGCTGAGTGAAGCAGCAATGTGCTGCCGTTTACACCCATAGTAGATTGTTCGTGCCTTTCTGTCTTGGGCGGGTCATTCCAATGCGCATTGGGTCAGGAGCCGGTGGCGGGCCACGTCGTGGCCCGTATCTAACTCCCCTTATGTCGACCAGATTCTCATGTTGCGCAATCTCCTGCCGTCTGAGCGCATCGTACCTGCATCCGACGCTGTAAATACACGTGCCAGAGTAGTAGTGTAATAGTTGCCCTTCATATTCCTCTCCGATACAGTTGAGAAAACAGACAACATGGCCCGCACAACCATGAACGCCTGCGCCCAGCGCACTGTTGCAGGCCGCGCCCCTGCACCCCGAGTTGGCGGTGCCCGTGTTGCAGCCCGCAAGACGTTCTCGACTGCGCATGTTGCAGCACCTCAGCGTGCTGCTACGTCTGCGCGCGGCGAGGCTGTGAAGGTGCAGGCCGGCATCCGTGACGGTCAGAAGCTCGACCGCAAGCTGCGAGTTGCAGTCATCGGCGGTGGGCCTGCGGGCGCATGCACTGCTGAGACCCTCTCAGAAGGTGGCGTTGAGACCGTATTCATCGAGCGCAAGATGGATAACTGCAAGGTGCGACAGTCCCCCGGTTGTAGCATCTGCTGCGTTTGGGCCCCTCGACTGCGCACGGCCTTGAATTGTCACGATGTAAGCCAAGCTCTCAAAATTCACTTATATTGCTGATAACTGTATGTTTTGTTGGCGTCCTGCCTGCCATTGTATCCAGATCCGAGTTGCGAATGACGAAGTGCCGGCACTATCTCTTTGCAACATGAACAGGGTCTAGTCTCGCGTTCACACGTGTCAAGGTCAACCTACTGATGTGTATTATTTCACTACGGTCGTCTCTCTTGCCTGATATGTCGCGTGTCGTTTTCACGACGTGGACTCCTGGTCGCCGAGGGTGCATACAACCGGAACATCTAGCCTACACGTGCCCCACTGAGCACGTCGGCGCTGCGAACTTCGCCAGATCTTTTATCTTGAGAATGTTATGTATAACACGTTGACTATCAAGCATTTCCGCCCTGCGACATTTTCCGGGTCACAGGATACGACGCCTTGATTTCACTGCGCCATGCCCGATCTCATCACCATAATCTGTATGGAACTGCACTGAAACGAATCTCCCGCTGTGCAGCCTTGCGGTGGTGCCATCCCTCTGTGCATGATCGAGGAGTTCGATCTGCCATCCGAGATCATTGACCGTAAGGTTACCAAGATGAAGATGATCTCACCCTCCAACCGCGAGGTCGATGTCGGCAAGACGCTATCTGAGCGTGAGTACATCGGCATGTGCCGTCGCGAGGTCTTCGATGATTACCTGCGCAAGCGCGCCATCGAGAGGGGTGCAACAGCCATCAACGGCCTGTTCATGGGACTGAACCAAGAGGGTGGCCCGGATGGCCCTATCACCATCAAGTACAATGACTATGATGGTTCCAAGGTACGATATCCAGAACACAAAGCCACCACACTTGCCATTGTGGCTTGCGTCTGACCATCACCCCACATGCCTGCTTTGTGACAGCTGTGATGTTCCAAGGCATCCTTCCTGAATGCTTCGGGTGGGCTCACCATGGGACAAGAAGCATTGTAACTGCAGCATGTGACCCTGTTGTAGCTGCATTTACTGCTTTGTGGCCTAGTTGTATGGTGTACAGTGACGATGAAGCGCTGAGTGCATATTAGCAAGGACAGATGAAGGTCAAACTCTTTTCTGTTGTCGTCAAGCTCCCGGGCCATCATGATCCCTATCTTCCTTCTAAACTTATGTATGTCGACACCTTCTGCAGAAGGGTGAGGCCAAGACCATGGAGGTCGACATGGTCATCGGTGCTGATGGCGCCAACAGCAAGGTCGCCAAGAACATCGGCGCCGGCGACTACGACTACGCCATCGCTTTCCAAGAGCGCATCAAGATCTGCGACGAGGACATGGAGTACTACAAGGACCTCGCAGAGATGTATGTCGGTGACGATGTCTCACCAGACTTCTATGGCTGGGTGTTCCCGAAGTACGACCACGTTGCTGTCGGCACTGGCACAGTCGTCAACAAGACCGCCATCAAGCAGTACCAGCAGGTATGAGGATTTGCTGAGGTCAATGGACTGTGCAGCTGTGGCTAAATCATGTTGTTGAAGACGTCACTCACTGGTCTGTTGTGCTGGATCATTTGTTGCACCATGCTTCTTCGGGTCCTCACGCGCCATGCTACTGGCCAGGTGCCTAAGTGAACTGCAGATGTAGATGTGAACAATTTTGTAGGCAACCCGGGATCGGTCAGAGGCCAAGACACGTGAGGGCAAGATCATCCGTGTGGAGGCTCACCCCATCCCCGAGCACCCTCGCCCCAAGCGTGTGGAGGGCCGCGTCGGGCTCGTCGGTGATGCTGCTGGTTACGTGACCAAGTGCTCTGGTGAGGGCATCTACTTCGCTGCCAAGTCTGGACGCATGGCAGCTGAGGCGATCGTCAAGCAATCACAGAACGGGACTGTCATGGTTCGGATTCCCAGACAACATCTACAGCTGATCTACCTGTGATGGCTTCAGAGAATTTTGTGTTTGTATCTCAAAGAGATATCTGAAGTCAAGCCTGTGAAAGCTCAATAGTGTGCAAGTACACCATTATGTTTGCTGTGGTGTCGTATGCATTGTGCGAGCCTGTGTACAGCAACATTTTTAAGTATGTTCCAAGTCTGGACTCGCTGCTGCAGGTTGGTGAGGGTGCACTCAGGGAGTACTTGGACAAGTGGGACCGCAAGTACTGGGCCACTTACAAGGTGCTTGACATCCTGCAGAAGGTGTTCTACCGCTCCAACCCCGCTCGCGAGGCATTCGTGGAGATGTGCGACTCCGGCTACGTCCAGAAGATGACGTTCGACTCTTACCTGTACAAGACTGTCGTGCCAGGCAACCCTCTCGACGACGTCAAGCTGCTGGTCGAGACTGTGGGATCCATCGTGCGCTCCAACGCGCTGCGTCAGGGCAAGGGCTTGAACATGTCCTTCGGCTCCAAGCCTGATGCAGAGCGCGTCAGTGTATAAACCAGCAGCGAGTGTACCTGGTCCTAGGAAACGTTTGACAGACGACAGCATCTGCTGACGGGGCCTATGCGTTGGTGGGGATGGCTGGCATGTGTGCACAGCGGCACAATTTTTCAGGACGGGGAACAGAGAGTGTACTTTTAGGGATGTTAACCATGATCCGAAAAACGTTGTGAACGGCCTGGACACAAGCTCTGTATGTGGCAATCTTATTGCTGTGTGCATGTAGTTGACACCACTTGTACGTACAAGCAGGCATGTGTCCCAACATATCCAAACCCAGCCACATATTCAGAAGCAGCACATCTCCAAGATGAGAACACACCTGCGTGACAGTGGGTATTCTGCAATACACCAGGTTCAATACTTGAATATTATCATAAATTAGCATATTTGTTGTAGGCACACCACTCCACAACAGTGTGTCTACGTACTGTGTTTATATGTGTGTTGATGCCCGGATGAACAAGCACTGTCACACAGATCAATATTACATGCTGAGACTACTGCAGTATATAGTCACACATGTTGCCGATATGTTAAGGACCATCTCCTCCTCATGATCCTGTGCCCTGAACTGGGCAAGGGATTCGTTGCCACTGCGACAAATGTCCAGCCGTCCTGTGTGTTTCCGCCTCGGCTACGCTGCCTCACATGCGCGCGAAATCAAACTCAGTGTAATCATATGAATGTAGCATAGTCACACTGACACGATTCCGGCAACCAAAACTCAGCTGGTAACATTCAACCATCTTGTTGGATTGATTCTGGGAACATGGCCTATCGTGGACCTGCATTAGCCAGTAATCATCAATGCGGGGACAACTTTCTTCCAGGAATAAAGGTTACATTCCCCAACATATCTGTTTTGACCAGCCGCCAATCAACAGTAGGCTGCAATGTTGAGCGACAGGTCTTACACCACTACTTCCAACTCCACCTGTTATGAGAAATGTTATGGAATGTTGTAGCAGTCCATATTGGGACACTAGCTAGAGGGCACACCGTCCGTGTCTTCTCATGTGAACAACGTTCTTGATTATGTGGAATAGGTCTGTTATAATCTACGGACAAAGCCACCTTTGTAAACGAGGTACACCAGTGTGATCCGTTCCAGTAGACCACATCGACTGAGGCGTGAGGTCACATGTAGCATCCAGTTGAAAGAGCATACACATGCAACGAGTGCATATTCGCAGACCGGTCCGTCATGTTATCCACAACGCATGAAATGTCCAAGCATGCAAGTGCAGAGCAGTGTCGGGAACACATGAGGTAATGCTGTTGTTGTCACTGGGTGTACACTTTTTGGCAGAAATTTCAGCAGTCATTGCATGCCCCCCTGGACAAAGTTGCTGTTGTGATACAAGGACACAGTCGAAGAGGCTGGTAGCAACGCCAGGGCAACACACACGCACACAATTGTTGGTGAGAGATGCACAGTGACCGGGAATTCCATAACACGCCCGCGCAGCCACTGTGATGTCAGAGAACACATGTGATTACATGATGCACCAGCCACATGTCATCATACTGCTGATGCAGCCATGCCACTCTGTCCACACACCTCATCTGCCCTGGCACGCCCATGTGCACCCACGCAGCAACTGGCAAGCCACTGCGCACGTGAACGTGACACACGCTCGCCAAACCTGCATCGCCTTCTCAGCGACGCGACCATGACAAGCTCTGCCTTCCCCTCTCTGCGTCAGCTCCAGCCCCCTCCCACTGCGTCCACGCCATGGTCTCCCCCGCACCCCCATCAACATCAAGCCCTGACTCAACCACGGCAGGCCCCCCCCCCCCCCCCCCCGCTGGAGTTGCGCATGTCTAGACTCGACGTCAAGGCACGCACATCTGCCCGGTCGGCCGCATGCACATTCCCCCACATGAAGGCTGAGTGTCGGGGCACACGAGGCCTCAGCCCAGCCGCCGCGGAGCCCTAGCCGCCCTGCGCGGCCTTGAGGCGGCTCTCGAGCGCGTCCATCGTGACGCTCTTCGGGCGCTCGATCGGCAGGCCGAGGCCCCGGCTCCACACGAGCTGGCTCAGGCAGCCGATCGCGCGGCTGACGCCGAAGAGGACGGTGTAGAAGTCGGCCTCGCAAATGCCGTAGTGCTGCAGGATGACGCCGGAGTGCGCGTCGACGTTCGGCCAGGGGTTCTTGACCTTGCCCGTCTGCTCGAGCACGCCGGGCACGACGTCGTAGAGCAGCGCGACGAGCTTGAACAGGCGGTCGTTCGGCAGGTGCCTGCAGCACAGCGAAGACAATCCGGATCCACTCCGCCTTGTCCCCACCGGCCGTTGTCACCTCCAGTGGTGGTCGCGGGACCGTGCGACATGGAAAAATGATACATGCTGCCATGCGAGAGCCGGAGCTCGGTACTGGCGAGAGCATCTCGGCAGAGGGGTGTGTGTGGAGCAGGCATTGGCCGGACACGGTCACGTCTATCAGGTGACTGCTGCAGTTGTAACATCCATCCGATGCCATGCCACAGACTGCAATCCGCTTAGCATCGCATTGTCAAGCTCACGGATGCGGCACCAGCGTGTGCAGCCGGACCACAGCGGGGACACTGCAGCTGATTGCAGAGTGGCACGGCTGCGGCCCCGGACACGAGGCGCGCAGTGCCTCAAGGCGCACGGAAGGGGTGGGAGAGCATGTGGGGGCGCACTCGAGGGCGAACTCGCGCTGGCAGGTGTAGCGGGGGTCGGTCTTGCGCAGCACGGCGTGGCCGTACCCCGGCACGACCTTGCCCGACTTCAGCGTCTTCCACACAAACTTCTCGAGGGCCTCACGCGACGGGTTCTCCCCGAGCTGCGACTGCACGTCCCTCAGCCACTTGAGCACCTGCACAGTGCGCACGGCTGCGTCATCGCAGGTCCAGAACGACCAGCCGTAGCTGGGGCAGACCTCTGGCAGTCCTCCGGTTGTGCGAGCTGTGTCGTCAGCTGCAACTTGATTTAGAAACGATTCAACAGCCGCTTGCAGGCCTGGGACTGCAAGCGCGGCTGTGGCAGTCCAACGGCGGAGCAGGGCACGGCGCTCAGCGGCGGGATCATGCACATTCACCACCACACAGAAGGTACGGTGCATGCACAGACCCGACCGGCGCCCGTGACGGCTGAAACGACGCCAAAGCCAAAGATTGCGCATGCATGGAGATGATAACCTTGGAGGCGCCGCAAGCAGTATGCATGCAGCGCAGGTATGCGGGACGAGGGCCAGCGCACCTCCTGGTTGGCGAGGCCGTGGAGGGGCCCGGCGAGGCCGTTCAGGCCGGCGGTCATGGAGAGGTAGGGGTCGGCGAGCGCGGAGCCGACGAGGTGCACCGTGTGCGCCGAGACGTTGCCGCCCTCGTGATCTGCACCACCGCCACAGCTGTCACCGCCCCGTGGTGAGGGCCCCAACGGGCCTAACGCCACGTGTGCTAATCCGGCGCCGGCACCTCCACCAGAGGGAGGGCCCGCTCATTCGTGGTGTTGAAGCGCTGTCCCTGGCCTCGTGCGGACGCACGGACGCGCATGCATGCCTACACGCTGGCTGTCATGCATGCGCAGGGTCCTGTGCCGTGCGGGTTCTCGGCGCTGGCGCGGTGCATGGGCACGTACGAGTGCAGGTCACCTCGGCCACGACCCGCTGCTGTGCTGCGGCAGCCTGCGGAGGCACTGCTGCAAGGCACCTGCCCTCCCTCCCTCCCAGCACAGCGCGGCGCCGCCACACGCATCTGGCGACGGCTGCCACACCACGGCCCCCCTGCCCTCCCCGAGGCGTCGCCTCGGCCCACGGCCCACAGGCACCGCCTCGTCCCAGCGCCCGACACGCTGTACAAGAACACAATGACAAAATGCCTGGGAATATGCACATACGCCCTCGGCGGGAGGTCGCCCATGCCGTGGTACCGAAGCAGTGCGGCTGCTGAACACGGGGGTCAGCTGGAAGGGGAGGGCACCGCCGGGCTTGGGGCGGGGGCGGGGCGGGGGCGCACCGGCGTGGATGGTCTGGTACATGCGCATCATGTCGAGGGCAGGGGTGTCGTGCTTGTCGAGGCCCATCATGATCGCGAGGTTCGCGGCCCAGTCGTACCGCTCATCGGCGGCGATGAGCGTGCGGTCCTTGTACGTGTTGCGGTAGATGGCGGCCGCGAGGCCGGGCAGCTTGCCGAGCAGGTTCAGCGAGTCCTCAAAGATCGGCTCCCAGTACTTGCTCTTGTGGATGCCTGCACGCCGTCGCACACCCGTTCACCACAGCCTCGACTCACCACACCAAAAAATATAGAGAATTGAATATATAAAGAATTGAGGGGAGGGGCCATGCAAGCAGCGTTGGAATATGGGGCGGCCGCGTGTTACGGGGCGGCCACGAGCGGCGGGAGCTCGCAGCGGGCGCGACAGCAGCTCGGTTACTCCCCACGAGAGGCGGTTGATTCTCATGTCATGGCTGGCGGAGTCATGGAGAGACTCCACAGCACTGGGCTATGGGTGTGCGTGTGCGCACGGCAGGTGATAGACGACGCGGCGCATGGCGGGGGTATGGGGTGGTGAGCGGGGTGGGCGCACAGGGAGTGCATGCGCCGCACGTGTGATGCAGCTAGCTTGCAGTGTGTCCAGCGCGCTTACCATGGTGTGGCCATATAGGAGGCAGCAGGCGTGCGTAATGCTCTGGCGTGCTGGTGGCTGCAAGAAACATAAGCGGCCGGAGCCGAACCTGCACTTGTATGACCACAGGGACTATGGCAATGCACGCTCGAGCAGGTTTAGAGCCAGCCGAGATGTTGCAGCGGTGCGTGCAGCCCTCGGGTGGAAGAGCCTGTGCGAATCTGGCTTTGCTGTTTGCTCACGATGCACCCTACAGCAGTGCTTAGCACTGTGGAAGGCTCAGCTTGAGTAGTCGGATATGTATCTATTTTCTGCTCTGTCGTTCGCACCAGAACGAGGCGGAACAGCGGGCACTCAGACTGACATGTGCATTGTTCCAAGAAATAGCCCCAGGTGTGTGCAGGTATGGAGAGGACCTGAAGCGCCCGCAGGCGGTGATTGAGGTGCCCCACCGCGAGCTCGGCGTGCAGATCTGCATGTGAATCTCCCGCCTGCTCGGCGGCAGCGTCAACAAGGGCATCCAGGGGGAGCGGGCAACCATGTTCTCCTACTTTGGCCCCCGCGGCGCACAGGGAACACCCAGGAACAGCGGGTATTCAGACAGACAGGAACCAAATGGCTGAACAAGAACAGCGGGCATTCAGACATACAGAAATGACACGGCTGGACATGCGGTTTGCGATGGCTGTGCATGCTGAACGAACATAGAATAGACATGCTTGGCATCGATTGCATGTAGTGGATGAGCAGGTGTAACGCAACGCAGTGCTTTGATTGGGCCTGGCTAGCACGACAGCTAGATTGCTTCTGGCAACACCATGTGCACCATGATGCTGACAAGATCAGCAAAAGCATGCAGCCTCACACACTACAATAGACTGAAATAACTTCCTAAAGGGACGCTGTGTGCTTGACTGGGATGAAGCCTCAACAATTCTATGTACGCATGATGTCATAGCCATGTCGATAGGGAGATTGACAACTTCTAAACAGGGCGACCGACGACAGCAAGCCCACGACAATACCAACTGCGTCTGAAGCAGAGCAGGAAATGGCTATGCTGCAAAGCGGCATATAGGTATTGCTGGGGGGTTTTGATTACCTGGCGTAACTGCTACCGGCTCAAGGAGCTGTATGATGCCAAAGTCTGTCCGTGCCGACACGCCAGGTGGAAGTGTGAAAAAAACAACTCGGAGTGGTGATGCATGTGCGTTTTTCTAAGAACGAGTTAGAGAGCGATACCTGCGCTATATTGCTTTGCAAAGACGGAGTCCGGCTGCAAGGCCATGATGCCCATCGACAGCTGTGTCATAGGATGTGTGCCTGGGGGCAAGGAGCGAAGCATCATTGTGATGTGAGACGGGATGGTGCTGCGTGACATCAAGTCTACAGACAGGTTCTTGACTTGATCTTTAGTGGGCAATTCGCCTGTCAGAAGCAGCCACAGGAGGCCTTCTGGGAGAGGCTGAGTCCCGCCTTCTGCTGTTGGCAGCAGCTTCTGCATGGGAATGGAGTTTGAATTACGGAAAAGGAGGCAGCCACCATGCCCCCATACACACATGTACATGCTTTGTGTGACATGCTATGCTCAGGGGAAGCTGTTGTCGCACTTGTAGTTCTGGGATTGTGTATCCTCGGAACCGAATTCCTTCCTCAGCGTCCAGCAACGACGTCTCGTAGAGAAGACCGGTGATCCCACGCATGCCTCCAAGAACCATATTCACATTCACACTGTGTAGTTCGTGATTTCCGTGCTCTTTCTTCAGAGCCTTGATCCGCTCTTGCTCCCTGGGCAGAGCCTCAGCAAACGCAGACTTCAACTCTTCGGCTCGCGCTGGCGCCGAGCATGTGAAGAATCGAGCATGATGCACAAGGTTGATAGAACGACGGCTTTGCCGCAACAATTCGCACAACATGACTGCAGCAGCCGAAAGTCAGGCGGACAGGATATGCTCGGAGGGATTGCAGCACAAGCAGCAAGCTTCACCGGACCCTCCAGGCACAAAGTCAGGCGAGGATCTTGAGCAGCGCAGCTAGTGGTCACTATTGCTACCACCTCCTTCCTGCGGAGACAGTGCTGAGTCCTACGGCAATGCATTGCAACGGACGCTGGCGTACATAGCATCGTGGCCACAAGCGCCAACGTCAAGCGATGTCCAATGTCTTGGGAAACAGGCACTGCTCAAGCTGCCCCGGACGTCTGCAACGGTGGAAGCATGCTCGTAAGCAACTTAAGGCTACAAAGTGGGCCTAAGTTGCGGAGAATTATGGGTTTGCAGTAACAACAGACCGATGAGAACTCACCGGAGCCAAGCAATTCAGTCCCAACACGAACTCGGTGGTCATTAAGTGGACCAATGAGCTAGCAACAGCCACAATTCAGGTGAAGAGACCCATCCAAATCGATCCAAATCGATCTACCCTCGACACATGCGAACAGCGTATGCACACAGTTGACCCCACTTGACCAGCTCCCTCTCTCCCGTGAAACTCATACTCTTACAAATCTTCTTCCGCATCCGCAAGCTCCACTTAACAAAATGCGCACTAAAAGCGCTGTACAGTCACAGATCAGCTGCTACCCACCTCTGCACATCGACAGCAGTACTGTTCAGAAGCCTGTTCTGCGTACATCCAGCAACGTCAGCGAACAGATACCGCAGCACCCCAACTCACGACACCACAAGCAGCCCGCACGCGACACCTTGCGTCGGGCTCCACACACCAGCCTTGCAGTCGCACCCCCTCACAAGTCGATCACAACATAGTCCCACCACGTTCCACATCTGGTAGAGTGCACTGGCATGCCTTTCCTTGCAGATCGCGCACGGCTCCACGAGCCCGGCGCCCCGCAGCCATGTCCGTGCCTGGCTATGCATAAGCAACACCTGCAGGCGGTCTCGCCCATGTGAAAGCGCAATCAGGCTGCGAATCGCTGCTCAGCATGCAGACAGACTCAGACACCGCGCAATCACTCTCCATCGAAGGCTGACCAGGCTCCCCCCGATCATGTGCACGTGTGGCAACCCACGCAGAGTGCCACGCCGATCCGGCGCGTATGGCCAGCGCGAACACACATCGGTGTTATACCAGCCCATGCATGCAGGTAGCACCGGCTGCTGTGCAGGGCGGTGGCGCCCTCTGGCCGACCGCGTCTGCGCTGACCAGTCCACTCAACAGGCCACAGCACAAGCTGGCGGCGATTGCAGAAGTGACCCCAGCAGAATACAGCACGCCGTCTGAAGCAGAAGGATCGCAGCGCAGCCACCCCCGAGACGCACTCGCAGCGGCACGGCTGTGTGCTGCGGGCTGTGTCTGTAGTACAGACACTGTACCCAGCGCGCAGATAGCCACCTGTCCGGGAGCGGCCCGAGGCACGCCTGGCAGCTGGCAGCGAGGCTCTCACCGCTTCGCACATGACGGCAGAAGACTTCGGAGAACGTCAGAGGTGGGTATAGGCGGGTGGTGAAGAGGCGGATGAGGGGGAAGGGGGGGAAGGGCAGGAGGGAAGCCGCGCCGGACACGACGAATTGATCTTGGACCGACATCGAGCACGCGGACCGCCGCACAGCAATGCACCCACGCCTTTGGGCAGAGCACATCGACAGCGATAACTGTGAGTCAAGCCTGATGGCGGGGCGGCAGGCTAGTCGATGTCGTAGTGGCGGGGGCAGAAGCGCTCGATGTCCGCCGCCTGCTGCTCCGTGGCCGGCAGCACGCGCTTCAGGGGTCGCACCGCGGGGCCGCGGCCGCCGGGGTCGCCCGGCGCGGCCGCCAGATCCGTCTCGAAGCTGCATGCATCATGGGTGGTGGGCGCCGCGGAGGCAGGCATTGGAGACGCGACGTGATGAGGCGTTTCATCGCTATCTCCCTCGATCTAGCTGCTTTTCCGAACACCAGGAAGCAGCGAGGGAGATAGCAGAAAGCAGCTGCTGCCTACTTCCTCGTGTTTGTCATTGTAGCGCAGCGCGAAGATGTGG
Source organism: Ulva prolifera (assembly GCA_023078555.1). Lineage (NCBI taxonomy): Eukaryota > Viridiplantae > Chlorophyta > Ulvophyceae > Ulvales > Ulvaceae > Ulva > Ulva prolifera. The sequence continues at coordinate 1,895,744 of CM041201.1, read as the reverse complement.
GGGGGAGGGGGGCGCACGTGAAGCTGAACGTGTTGGTTGTCTCGCTTGTGCCGTGCTCGGGCCGGATCACGCTCGCCTCAACCTGCACACAGCCCCTCACTGCGATGTGCTGCCGCACATGCACGCCCCCGTCCGTCTGTGGATCAAAGAGTGTTTCGTCCAAAAGTCATGCAGCATCTCGGATTGAGCATGTCGGTGATCGAGATACCATGCAGTGTTTCGGATCGGGTGTGGTCCATCGAGATGCCATGCAGCATCTCTGGGTGTTCTGCTGGAGCAGGGGTCAGCTATGCACCGGCCCACGCTCATGCATACTGTTCTTGGCGCTCCCCCCGGGCGTGCGGCAAGATGGAGCAAGGCCGCTGCGGATGATTGCCTTTTCTGGCATTACACCGTCTGTGGCAACATCAGCGCACATACTCAAAACAGGATGCTTCACGGCCACTGAGCCTGTTGAAATCGTGGACGGTATGCATGCATGCGCCGGCGGAGGGGCGCTGCCGCACCTGCACGAAGATCTGCCCCCGGGCGCCCTCAGGGTGGTCGAGGAGGTTGCGCGAGTGCATGACGCAGCTGCGGAAGCTGAGCAGGTCCCCGATGTCCACCGGCAGCCTGAAGTCCACCTGCAGCCACGCCTCATGGACCTTACGTACTTTGCAGGTATGCTTGGTTACATAGCAACGGCATATGCGGTCCCGTCAATGCGGAGTTGTCAATGTCCTTTCAGGATACGGCTCAGTAAACTGGCGTTTACTTTACTTCATATAGCAACATCCACAGGGACATCGACAACTCAGAATTTTGGGACCAGTGTTGAAGGCCCAAGCGCGCTGATCTTTTGACTCTGCCCGACCACAATGCACCGGGCTGCCTCAGTCATCACAGGAACAGCTTGTGATGCATCCGCGGCATGCATGCAAATCCCTGTGTTTTGGTCTCCGTTGACCTGAAGCTGTGTCGCAGGGCACATAGTCGGCGCAAATGTGACAGGGATTTCGCGGCGAAGCAACACCACATATCTCAAGAGATAGGCAGAGCTTGACAGTCTGTTGTGTCGGGTCACCCGTCCCGAGAAACGGTGAATCGACGTGTCGCTGTCGCGCACATGCATGACCACGGCAACGCATGCAGCGTGGCCGTATGCGCACCCGGTCAACCTGGAGGAAGCGGGGCCGGGAGCCAGCAAAAGTGTGGACGGTTGCGAACGCGAGCTCATACGCGCGCCGCATCAGGAAGCCGCCAAAGACGCGGCCATGCATGTTGCGCTGCTGCGGCTGGCACGTCAGCGTGTTGCTCAGCCGCGTGCTGTCCATCAGCAGCGCGTCGCCAGCAGCCAGCCCTGCATGTGCCGGCGGGTGTGAAAATCCCAGCCGCATGCCGCATGCCTGCCCCGGCCGGCTCCAACGAGGCACAGCACGGCGTTTGGGGCGACGATCGCGAGGCAGCCTCAGGCGCATGGCCTGGCAACTGTCAGCAGTCCTACTTGCAATGTATTTTAACAGCTCTGCGGCTCCGGCGCTGCTACTGAGTACACGTGTGTTCACGCAACGAGGGTTGGCCCGGTCACGAGAGGACGCGCCAAGCCCTCCTAAGCGTGTTTGTCGTTTGGTGGGTCCGAGAGGCAAGCATGGTGTACATGCATGGTAGCTCGCACTCCACGTAACAGCGCCGGCAGCGCACCCGGCATCGTGCGCATGGCGCGCGCCTCCGTGAGCAGCCGCTGCGCCCACGCTCGCCGCGTCGCCGCGTGCGCGGAGCCCCCCGGGGGTCCCCCACCCGCGCCCGCGGCCGCGGCGCGCGCGGCCTTGCGCTGCTGCGCAATCTCTTTTCGTTCGTCGAACCAGCGCTGCTCCTGGTCGGTCGCGGGGACGAGGGGGTTGACGCGGGTGGCCCGGCCGGTGGCCGGGTCGCGGGCGACAAAGGTGACGAGGGCGGTGATGCTGGGAGCGTCTCGGTGGGTCTGGCCGAGGGTCAGGCGGATGTCGAGGGAAGAGGAGCCGGTGTACACGACTTGTCCTGCTGCATTTGCTGTGCTGATGTCAAATCATCCCGAATTGGGTCTGTATGGATGCATATATGCATGAGCGAGTGAGCGTGTGCATGAGACATTTGGTGTCTGTTTGTTTGGTATTCTGCATGAATGGGCGCAAAGAGACAGGCAGCGCATGAGCTATGTAGGTAAGATAGAGCCATGTCAGTAAGACAGCCACACGCGGATCAGGGAATGTCTGATCTGCCGCATGGCAGGAACAGGGGGGGCAAGGAGCAAGCTGGCCGATAGAACGAGGATTTCGCACAGAGAGTGACATCGTGTGCGAGGTCCACGGGGTAGAACATCTGGATGCGTTCCACAGCCGCTGTGACTAGCATCGGTGGTATCGTGTCTGTGTTGCCATCGTCTGTGTGCGCAAACGCAATGTTTCCGGCCAGGCTGTCCAGGTCTTCCAGCACTCGACCGATCCGGATGCGGTTCCATGGGTTGCGGTACTGCAAGAACGACGCACGAGTTGGTGATTGTTCCGGAGGTGCTGACGGCCTCCTCCACTTTGTCCTTGCAACACACGAGTTGGTGGTGCATGGTGCCATGCACTCACTAGCACGGTCATCACATGCACTGACGTGGAGTGCATGGTGCAGTTGGCTGCGTGACGAAGACATTGCATCCTTGGACAATTACAGTAGTGCATGATAGCAACTTTTGGTCCTATGTCAGGCGTTGACGTGGGGACGAACCATTTCAAGGAACTCGGTGTCCGTTGTGAATGGGTACGTGACCGAGATTGGCTCTGCACCCTTTTCGACAATCGGAGGCAAACTGCCACCTTTAGGAACTCCAAGATACTCAAGGCGCTTCTTCCATAGTGCCTTGGTGACCGGAGTGTAAGCTCCAAAGAATAAGCGCTGCTGCGAGGAATCGCTTGCATCGCCAGCCGTGCTAGCAAACTTCGCATGATCAGCGTTCTGCGGGCATTTCAGCAACCTGTTACTCGCGCTCAAACCTTCAAGTTGCTGCAGTGACGCTTGCCAGATGTCGCATGCACCTGCAACTGCGCCCTCAGTCGAATCCGTGAACACTGCATATGCCGGACACACTCACGTGTCCCCGTCCGAATCAACATCATATCGTGGCCTGCATGCCAAAGACGTTCCTTGCTGTCGTCTGCGGGACGCTTGTTGGAGCGCAGCCTGCACCACGCGTGAAGACATCAGCGCGCTGTGGAGACAGCTGGTAACGGGACTGCGAAGCTCCCCAGCGGGGCATGAAGCTAGAAATTACGAAACGCAGTACCGCAAAATAACAGCAACAAATATCACCGTTGAACTTTGTCCACGCATCACGTCCGCTTATACGTATGATCGCAGAGACGCCCTGTCGCGACACCTGACGCCATTGTCATGGATGGTGTCATGTGCTGCCTGAGCAGCTGAGGCACGAACCCACTGGATGATGCCGATGGCATGCCCACCACGGACCTACGTGGTACTCTCGCCGAAGGTTCGTTTCAGGAGCCTGGTGGTGAATCAGCAGTTGATGCTGCCCAGATCTGGGCAGCGTTGGAAAGACCTCAACCGGTTTGACCAATGCAGTGCTGTGTCTAGCAGTCTGCGTTGGGAGGTCTGCCGTGCAATGCCTCACGTCCATTCAGCCTCGTCAATGAAACTTTGTGACATGGCAAGGATCCATCTTGGCTGCCCTCTTCGAGCGGACACAATTCTGATTTCGATTCGCTGCGCGGATCTGCAGTTCAGGTACTGCAACAGCTTACAAGGAGCTCGAGCTCTGGAATTCCGAGCCTGTCTCTGCGAGCTTGTGCATGGGTCTCAGAGGGGGCAAGCCCGGTCGCTACTAGTAGCGTATGAGACATCAACGCCACTGCTCATCCGCACAAGGGCTGCCTCAAGGGCAGCCTCAAGGTCCACATGCAGCTGCTGCCATACAACGCCCTGGAAGCACCCATATGAGACTAGAACTGATGCGGCCGGATGCATGCCCTCGCCCTTGCTTGTTGGCAACGCCCCGAGCCCCACAGCAATGGCGGTTGTAGTGGTCATCTGACTTTCGTAAACCTGCGACCGTGTCCAACCCCAGATGCAGAGCAAGGTTTCTTGTTGCGATATCTCGGGGGCGGGTTGGGACACGTGTCTCGTCTCTGGGTGACAAGCCTTGGAGCACGACGAGATGATAGTGAAGGCTGATCCACGTGCCACCCACACCTTCTGGAGTACAAATCCATAATATGCTGTGACAGCGGTTCTGCGGGCTGCTTCAGTGCCACGTACGATCGTCGTTCGCGTAGATACATTTCCGGTGGCGTGAGTGATATCACCAACACTGCAAATCTTCGCATCTATCTACTTCTGGCTGTTTAAGACGCACCAGCCACGACGTCAAGCCTGCACGAGTCCTCCTCTGCGGCAACGCTGTCAGAGCAAAACTGAAGAGCGCACATGCGAGTGTTAGATCTCCTCCGACGACAGCGTCTGTACTGTTGTGTCCTGCAGCAAAGAAGGCTCTGCAACTGCGTGCCTGAACGTCTGCTATGCCGACGAATTTCTCGATGACATGTCTAGCTCCTATTTCGTTGATATAAGTCTATGCCTGCCAAGACAGCCATTGCGATCGGCCAGCTCAAAGCAACGAGGGCAGCGTTCCAGACGCAGCCACAGAAGCACCCCGGGTGCAGTCGCCATACAGGGCGGCATGATCTAATTGTCGTGCCTGTTGCGGCAGAGAGATCTGAAGGTGTCCTGACGGTAGTTCCAGCCTCGCAATCCCCGTGGCAATCGTCTAAGCGCGAGCAGCTCTCTCCGCGCAAACATGACGTACCGGACCATGCACCGACGGAGCTCATCTTCAACTTGTACAATCGTGGCTCTGGGTGGGGCGAGGAAATCATCCCGCACCTCACTGTCGAGAAGCGTGCCGTGGTGAAGAAGCCCAGGCAGGAATGGCAGGTAAGGCGTGCAGAGAAGTAAACAAACCCAGTAGAATAATACATATCTGACATTTGTCAATGTGTTCGTGTCATATCTTGGTAATGTAGCTGCGTCGGTCCCCCATGCGATGGGCCCCAAGTGTGACCTGTCCAACACACCACCGGCTCAGATGTCTGCACCCTGCAGGAAGGGAGCATCGAGGCGCTGATCGCTGCTGAAGGTGTTGATGAAGAGGTTGTAGATGACCTTGTGACCTCCCTGGTGGCGTGGCGTGTCACAAAGAGTGGCAGGCCTCTCGTCGATAAACGCAGGAGGAGGAGGGTCCTCAGCAATGTGCCCCTGGTCGTCGATTTCCTCGTGGAGCAGGTGTGAGGATTCCTTGGTGTTGATGTCGAGGTGCTGTCATATGAGGGATCGCAAGGCTGCTGACCACTGTGTGATTTCACGTCCACCCCAGATGAATAATCGATCCATCGTAGAGGTCACAGCACTGTAGTTTGTTTATCAAGTTACACATATCTGGCCATTATATGGCAAAGAAAACAAATACATCAAGCCAAAGAGCGACCGGCTGCCACCAAAGCAACAACAAGAACTCATCACAGCACTGTAGTGGTGCTGAAACCAAACATTGGCGCAACATCCAGCATGCACTCGCAAAGTTGCGGAGGCATGCTCGTAAGATTTAGCAGCCTCGTTCACTGCGACCGTCTGCGGCGCACTGACCGGATCGTGATTTGCGCATTGCCTGTGCATGAGTCAGGCCAGCACCAGGCTGTGATGGGACCACCAACAGCTGCCTGGACCACCAACAGGACCACCAACAGCTGCCTGTGCACCGGACACACCCCTTCGTGTAGCTAAGCACCTGCCAGACAGTCAGCACAGCCATGAGGCATACCACACAGCTCGCCCCGCCTGCACATTCATTCCATGCATCCCTAGTACCCCTCCCCTTTACCCCCCCCCCCCCCCCCCCCCCCCCCCCCCCGCCCTCCTTGGTCAAAACACCTAGCAGTATGCTCTGCTATGAATGGCCCAGATCTCATTTTCATCGTTTCTCCCACCCCCCCCACCGCCCCTCCCCGATTTTGTCTTCACCTGCTTCCTTTCCCTGCAGTGCGGCATCCCCCGCAGCCCCGATGGTGTCGGCGCGCTCATCCAGCGCTTCCCAATGGTCCTCCTCTGCAAGCCCTTTGGCGGGAACGACCGCTTCTGGCGCAACGCCGCCTCCCTCGCCGCCTTTGCGCACCTGCACGGCCACTGCAACGTGCCGGAGGGCGACCGCCGCTGGCGCACGCTCGCGCGCTTCGTGTCGCGCCTGCGCATCCTCCACGCCGAGGGCCGCCTGGAGCAGGAGAAGGTCGACGTGCTGACCAACTTCCAATTCGACTTCGGCAGTGACGTGCGCCCCCCGCCCCCCGCTGCCTCCACCCACGCGGCAGCAGCGCCGTCGTTTTCGTGCCTCTAGCATCGAGGTTCCCGCGTCTGGCATGCGGCGTGACATGTGCACTGGTGCAATGCAGCACATGCATGGCAACCATGCATGGCGACGCTGCCCTGAAATGTTGCTGACGCGTAAGCCCTGTCGGGCTTGTGTGGCGCGCAATGACGGGTCGTGTCCACAAGCGCGCACCACAACGAGCGGCTCTGTGCAGGAGGAGGTGCCGCAGGCGGCGTGGGAGGCCCACTTTGACACACTGCTCGAGTGGCTGCTGTGCTCGGCGGCGGCCCCGGCCGGCAGCGGCGGAGACGCCCCACTCGACCCCGCACGCTGGCAGCTCATGGACTGGGGCGCCCGTGGCACCCCCGACCAGCGGCGGCTCGCGGCGTGGGTGGCGCAGCAGCGCTTCCTGCGTCGCCGCGGCGCGCTCTCGTCTGCCGTGGCCGCACGGCTCGAGGTATGTTGCAGCCACCGGCCTCCCTCCAATCCAGACTTTAGGAGCGGCAAAGAGCGGTAAAGAGCGGTAATAAATTTTTGGGACCCGTGGGGTCGGATGTTTGTTGCCTGGGGTTGGGATGAAGTCTGGGTGGGGTGCGGCCTGCACCATCAGGCTTTGATGGCTGTGTCGCCACGGAGGCTGGTGTGGTTGTCCCACTTGCAAGTGCGCATGGAGCAACATCCCAAGATCATGTATGTGAGGGATGTACGGTCTGGGACATGCTGCTACGCCAGGATGGCCTGACACGAGCGCCTCATGCAGGCGATCAACTTCCAGTTTGATGACACAGACGAGGGAGCGGACGATCAGGAGTGGCTACAGGAGCTCGGCGGCCTCATGCATGTCGCGGTGCGCGCCGAGGCCGCGTCGTCAGCTCCATCCAAGCGCCTCAAGAGCTCGACCCCCTCCCGCAGCAGTAGCTCCGCGGCGTCAGTGGCCGCCTCCTCAGAGGAGGAAGGCAGGGGCGAAGAGGAGGAGGCCCGGGAGGGGGGCCGCGCCGCCGGCACGGCCCTCGGGCCGCGGCGCCTGCAGCAGCTGGACGGCGTGCCGCTGCCGCGGCGGCAGTGGCTGTGGCTGCAGCGGCAGCGCGCGCTGTGGCGCCAGGGGCGGCTGTCGGCGGCGCGGACGCGGCTGCTGTACGCTGCAGGTGCGCCTGAACCGCCACGGGCTTCTGCAACCGCACCTACGCGCACACGCAAAGCAGGACCCTGCAGGGCCCTGTTGTGGAGTGCCTGCTGTAGCTCTGCGTGGTAGCACGGACCGCTTTGTGCATGCTCCCCCCGTGGTCCGGGGCGATTGCGTGTGTGTCTGGGCTCATACACAGGCGCACAGCAGGTATACGATCAAAACACACAACGGTACACCTTATACGTCCGTAGAGAACTTTGTGCGTATTGTAGACGGTACAGCTCGCACTTGTCGCACCTCAGGCTCCCTGTACTCATTTGTATCAACAGGAACGGCTCCATGTGCAGGGGTGGACATGGACCCGTACACGTCCACGCAGTGGCGCCGGCTCGCGCACGCGACGTCCGCCGCCACGTCATTCGAGCCGGTGCCATACCTCACAGCGGTTGGACGCAGCGCGGCGGACGGCGACGCGGCGGTCGAGCGTGCGCGCGTCAGCGCCGTGCGGCGGTGGGTGCTGACTCAGCGCCGGCTCGTGGAGGAGCGCCGGCTAACTCAGCCGCATGCGGAGTACCTCGTTGCGGCCGGGGTCGGGTGGCTGGTTTCGCCGGAGGTGGTGGCTGCGCCGGGAGATGACTGGCGAGCGCTTCTGGCTGGGGTGGCAGATGCGGTCGGGGCTGACAACTCTGTGAGTGCCGTAGACGAGGTGGCTGGGGGGGAACCCCCGGCGCCAGTTGTGACAATCGTTGACGATGTCCGTGAGGAGTCGACGGAGGCGGGGGGCGGTGCGGTGGAGCTCAGTGGTGCGAGCGGCGTGGGCGGGGCTGCGCTGCTGGGTGCGCTGAGTTCGGCCGTGCGCATGCATGCGATGCAGGAGGAGATGAGTGTCACGCACGTGGTGGGGGCCGCGGCGCGGTCGCAGCGTGACGCGGCGATGGAGGCACTGTCTGGATACGGCCAGGTCGCCGCCACGTGGGGGGCCCAGGCAGCGCCGCAGGGGGATGCAGGGTCCACCGACGGCACTCGGGGGGTTCGCGGCTCCGGCGCGGAGGCTAGCCCACCGCGCCGCAAAGGCGACAGTGCCGCAGCCCCAGACACCACACGGCTACAGGCGTGGGGTGAGGGGCTTGGATACGGGGACAGCGCGAAGGGCAGCAGGGCGCATGTCGGCCTGGGCGGGTCGGCTGCCTCCGGCTGGAGCTGGAGTGTGGCCGCGGAGGTGCGGCGGCCCGGTCGGCGTGGGGGCCGGCGGGGCCGGGATGCCCGCTGGATGGCTGGGTCGGCCGGCGGAGGCCACGGCGGGTCTGGGATCGACCCCGGTCAGGAAGGCCGGGCTCTTCCCGGGTTTAGACATGATGCGAACCGGAACAGCGTCGCCGCGTTTCACGGCGGCGATCGTTCCCAGGAGCGCCCGGCACTCGCCGACCGCGAATTAGATGCAGAGGAGCAATTTTCGGGGCAGCTGATCAGGAGGTCTAGCTCTGATCTGGCCTCCGCACGCAGGCACGGGGGCTCTGTAGATGGGGACACTGGGAATGTGGTGGCTGACACATTCGGGGCGGTGGCCAAGGCGGCGCGGGCGATGCGGTCGCAGGCTCAGGTGCTTGCGACCGCGTGCGCCGCGGCCGCCGCATCGAATGTGGCAGTGCTGGAAGTCGCCTCTGGTGCGACCGGGACCACCGCGCGCATGCATGCATGGGCGACGCGGCGGTGCGCGGAAGACGCGGCGTTCCGCTGCGCGGTCCTGGCTGACTGGCTACAGCAGCAGTTTGCGCTGTGCGCGCTGGGAATGCAGCCACCGGAGCGCGCCGCAGCGCTGCAGCAGCTCATGCATTGCGTGGCGCAGCGGCATAGCGGCGGGGCTGCCGGCAGCAACGCGGAGATCGGGGCTCGGCGAGAGTTTCAGCAGCTGTGGTGCGAGCTGCGTGGCCCGCCAAGCGGCGTGCCGCCAGCGCTCGCCGGCGGCGTGTGGGGGCGGCGCGTGGCGGAGCTGATCCGGTACCGCCGCCGCAACGGCTCTGCAGACGTGCCGATCCTCGGCGCGGATGAGGGGCTGGCGACGTGGATAGAGAGCGTGAGGGCACTGCGGAAGCAGCTCCCTCCCGCACAGGTTGCGCAGGCGTGGGCGCTTGGCATCATGCCGCACCTGCCTGGCGCCGGGGCCTCTCCCGAGCCACGTCCGTAGCGATTTGGCTGTGTTTTGAGTGTGGCGTCTACCGTCTTCTGGCTGTGTGGGATCAGGATTTGTTTGCCTGTGACCTGCGGTGCGGATATTTGTGGCAGATGGCCGTGTAGCGGCGCTTGTGTGTGTGTGTGTGTGTGCCTGTTGTGGCGCTGGAACTGTGTTTCTACGGTGAGCACTGTGGTTTCCGGATGTAAGTGCTGATCTTGTCTCTGGTTGATGGTGCAAGCGGCTGGAAGTGAACAGGCTGCAGAGGTGCATCCAGTGGTCATGATACCTCACAGAATCTGAATCTCTGTGCACTAAGTGCTCACGTAACCATCCCCCTCGCTATGTTGGGCTGACATGATCAATTGCAGTGAACGGCCTTTGCTGTTCGTGCCGTGGTGTTGCATTTATGGCTTGCAACGTGCTTGCAGCATTCGACCGTTGTGCCTCGCTCTGACGAGCTCCTGCGTCGGCCAATCCCAGACACGGATCCTGAGGTGTTCCGTCCAGTCGAATAGAAGAAAGCAGCTGCTTTGATTGTGGCGCCCGGTTTGTGTTTGTTCAGGCTGAGGCCGGGGAGCGGGATCGCGTATTCGTGTTGGGACCGCGTGCTGCGGAAGGAGAGAACGGGGTAATGTATGCTGTGGCAAGCATCGCAGACAGAGAGTGCATAACAGCATTATCATGTGCTGCAGCTTGTAGCGGAAACGTGTCAGTACATTTCTCCAGCCTTTGGGCCTTGTGCACCGTGGCGTAGCTGTAGGTGTCGTGTAGCAGCTAATTCGCTGTGCCAAGCCTAAGAAATGGCTCAAAAGATAACTTCTCCATGTGTGTCATTGCCATCAAATTGATCATTCTCTGTCTCCGTGCGATAGTATAGCGTTGTGTGTAAGCAAATAGAGATGGACGCAACGCAGCGCGCCATGGCTGGTACGTCCGTCGCTTTCTGCAATCTTCATGTAGCTACAGTGCTGTGATAAGTACCTAAATTGATCGCTGTACTCGAATTCAGGGATGCCTCGGCATCTCCAGGCCGCATGGCTGGAGATGGAAGCAAATCGCGCAGAGCAAGAGCGCAACCTGGACATGCAGAAAGCGCATAAACATCAGGTTGAACTGGCAAAGGTGCTGCCTGCACTTGATTTGTGCTTTTGTTTAGGTACTCAGTATGGTGCGGAAGTAGCTGGCTCTGTGCTCAACCTGATTATGACGCGCTCCATGCACCATTCTAGGCGATGGTGGAAATCTACATGCATCCGTTGATGTAGCTTACTGTATTAGCGCGCTTCGCGATTGAAGTGCCCGTTGTTACAGCTGATTCACGACCAGCGCCGGAACTCCGGATATCGTAGCTGTCACAGCCGGTCAAGAAATGAAGCTGTGAAACTGATTCTGGATTTGTGGCTGTATCTACTTCACAAGTTAAATAGAGCCATGCGGTGGTCCCCTTTAATGTTTGTCAGTCCGGAGTTCTGACGGGCCGAATGCGTACAGAAGAAGAAGAAAGAAGCCGAGAAGAAGAAGAAGAAGGAGAATGAAGAGGGGAATGTCTTTCTGAATGACGCCGATGAACATGTGCGTTGCGCGCCTTGATGCGGCATCCCATTGTCTGTACACGCGTACTGAAGCGGGCTCTGTGCATTCTGAATGCCGACGGGACAAGTCAGTGGTGCTGTATAGCTGGTCCTGAGCGCTTTGAGCTGTGTGCATGGTGGATGCGCCCCTGGTCAACAACGCAATATTGATTTGAACGTGCGGAGAGCGGCGTGCTCGTTCATCACACATGTTGCAAAGCGTGCAGGGACCAGCTCATGACTTGGAAAATAAGAGATACTCCCAGTATAGGTGCGTTCCGATATTCTGTTCTCTCTCTTTTGACCGTTTGCCCGTGTGTACCATGCTACGCGCGTACAAGGCGCCTGACCCGGTGCCGCTCACGCAGGCCGCAGCAAGTCAGCATCGGCTACCCCCATCCCGACCACATTGTCGAGTCTGCGTCTCTCGCCGCCATCTCTCCCCCGCAAGTCTGGTATGATATGAAAAGTCTTCGGGTGTGGCGCGCTTGTTCTCGGATGCTTAATTCACTGGCCTAACTGCATCAAGGACAAGCACAACCCGAGTTGCCTGCTGCTCCGGCTAAGTTCCTGATACCGTATGCAGAAAGACTGGGAGACCAAGGTGATCAGCAATGCACAATTGGAGACTGTGACTTACGCAATGCAGCGCTTCACAGGGGAGCGCCTGGAGGATGGCTCTCGGGCTGGATTTTTCCTCGGTGATGGGGCAGGTGTTGGCAAAGGCCGCCAGATTGCGGCTACGATCAAAGAGATGTGGGGCCGCGGCACACGCCGCATCCTGTGGCTCTCACATTGCAATGACCTGCGGGAGGATGCCAGGCGGGATATGGCAGACATGAACATCAACATCCCAAGCAAAAGGGACTGCCCTCGCAACCCCCGCAATCCAACCATCGATGTGTGGCCTAAGGGCAACGTGACACCTCCCACCAGCTTTGCACTGAGCCGAGAGATGCCTGAAGGTGGTGTGCTGTTTGCAACATACTCCCTGCTCATCGCTGGTGCCAAGCTCCAGGGCGATATCAAGTCAAAGAGGGGCCGCAGGGACTTGTGCGCTCCCTTCTTGCTGCTGAGTTGTTGACGTGAACACAGCCTTCGTCCTGTGCTGCCATGATCCACAGCTAACCGTCCAGGCAAGAGGCATCGATGCGGGATGGTGTCGCATTGACCAACAACGAGGTTGTCAAGCTTGCTTTCAAGAAGAAGTTTGATGCCAAGAGTGCACGCCTCCGTGTCATTGCAGAATGGCTCCTGGCACGTTCCCAGCTTGGCGTCACAGCCTTCACGCCTGCCTGCGTGTGCACCATTGCAGATGCACGCTCCTCGGGACTGAAAGATCATCTGGCCTGTCCCTCTGCCAGCAGACCGTGCCTTGCAGGCCCGGTTCTGTGTCCCTGGCAGCGCTATTCCTTGATCGCATGTACCGATGCGCAGAGCACCCCCACGCCACAGCATATCTGTGTAGCAGCTGTGCGCGCTGCCATTGAGATTGCAGTGAGGTGGTAGCCCAGCCTGATCGCTGGAAATCGCTCTCGAGCTCGACACAGGCCGTTGCCACTATCTGACTCGCTGCTACCGCGGCAACGTGTCCAGCTGCGCAGACGGACGCGGGCTCTGCTTCGTTGAGCATGGCATGTGTCCTCCCTGCATGTATCTCCCGTTGCTGGGCCCAGTGTTGCTGCAGCTACTGCTTTCTGCAGTGCCTGACTGATAACAGGCAAATTCCATCACAAAATTCCACAGCAGCACAGCCCCTATTGGGAACTAGCATGCCCACATCACAGCCACATGTGCAGGGAGATGAGAGCGACAGCGGGCCCCTGATCATCCTGGACGAGTGCCACAAGGCGAAGAACCTGCTGAACGACCAGGGCCAGCCGACGCAGACAGGCTTCGCGGTGGAGTACATCCAGGAGCGCGTGCCCGATGCGGCCGTGATGTACAGCAGCGCGACCGGCATCTCGGAGCCGCAGAACATGGCCTACATGACGCGCCTCGGCACGTTTGGCCATCAGGACATGGGCGACCTCATCACGCGCCTCAAGGACGCTGGCCTCGGCGCCTCAGAGCTGTTCTCGTGCAGCCTCAAGGCAAATGGCATCTACCTCGCGCGGTGCGTGGCCCTTGCATGCATGTGCCTGCATGTGAACTGGAATCACGTACGTACGCATGCGTAGAAGCATAGCCGTATTGGCAGGGATGTTGCCTTTGGGTGTGGCATGCGCAATCCTTGTGTGTACAGCCATGTTTTCATGCATGGCATACATGCATGTAGCCACCCGCTGAAGGGCCGACTGCGCAGGCCGCATGCTGTTGCAGATGCCGGGTTTTGAGGAACGGATCGTGTGTGGGTGCATGCTTTCATGCCAGGCCGCTTGGGCTGACAGAGGCGTCTGCGTGTGTGCAGGCAGCTGTCGTATGAGGGCGCGGAGTTCCAGCTGCGGATGATCAACCTGCAGCCGACGTTCCAGGTGCAGTACGCACGCGCCGCGGCGCTCTGGCAGCTGCTCGACATGATCATCTACAAGGAGGGCGTGTTTGCGAAGAGCAAGAACCGCATCTCGACGACGTTCTGGGGTGACCACCAGCGTTTCTTCAAGAGCATGCTCGTGGCGGCCAAGGTGCCGGCGGTCGCGGCGGAGGCACGCGACGCGATCGCGGGTGGCTACAGCGTCGTCGTGGGGCTGCAGTCAACGGGCGCGGCCAACATGGAGGCCGAGAAGAATCCGCACGGCTCCGCAGGTGCGTCGCTGCACCACCGCTGCGTGAAAACAAAATGAAATGTTGAGCTGGCTGTGTGGAGTTGTTTGGCGAATCATCTAGATACACCCGGGACCCGGGGGCTCTGCAGCAGGTTGTACGCTCACAGCATACACCGGTGACACACATCGCCCAGTTCCTCAGAATCCGCCACGCTTCCCTCTCATGCAAAATTGTAATGAGAAATACGGCGTGTCATGTTGCGGACCCTCATCCGCGTTTCAAACCCACTGGGCGTCAGCCCCCGGGGCGTTATCATTTCTGAGATATCGGCGCTGCGTTACCGGGCGTTCTCTGTCACAGAGTAGCACTGTAGTTTGAGCATGCCTTGTGTCGTGGACCAGTGTGTGCACAGGCGTGTGATCGTGAGGCGGAGGCACTCTGTTGCGTGTGTGCTGTGGGCTAGTGTTGGGTTATCAGCCCGGTCGCACATAACGAAATCTAGCGATTTTACCTCCTGCTTTTTAGATGGCAGCCCCAAAGTGCAGTAAAGCGCACCAAAGCTGCTGTGCGTCCCAATGCAGTGGTCCGAAGACCTTCACAACTCCCTGCAATCAGCACACTACAACGTCCTGGATGAGATAGGTGGTGGCTGTGCAGATCAGCTATTCTCTGCGGCCAAGACCCAGATCTCCCGCATCCTCAAGAAGTTCCTGCCCGACGCCCCCGCCGGCCACAAGTCGCCGACCGAGATCCAGACTGAGCAGACGCAGGTCGTCGCCGCCATCACCGCGTTTGCACAATTCCTCTGCGCCGACGGCACCGCCGCCGAGGCCGCGGAGCGGCTGCGCAAACAGGCGGCCGACAGCGCCGCGGCGCGACGCGCCGCGGAGGCGGCGGCGCGGCAGCAGCGCCGCGATGAGAAGGCGGAGCGGCGTGCGGCGCGGGCGCGGGGGGAGCTTGCCGCCGGGGATGGCGCATCGGATCTGGAGGACGACTCGGCATCAGAGGACGAGGGGGCTCTGGCGCAGGAGATCGAAGACGCAGAGGCGAGCATGCTGGCGTGCCTGTCGCTGTCAAAGCTGATGAAGGACTTCGTGGACGCGCATAAGACGCAGCCGCAGGGCCGCGCGCTGCACACGCTCGCGACGAACACCTACGGCGCATTCTCCTCCGACGAGTGGATGCAGACACAGGTGCGTGCATGGATCACTGCCAGATGTCTAGGAAGTGCTGCTGCACCCCTGGCACTGTGTGCTTTTTATTGTTGGCTTCCGCCCCGGCCCGATTGCTCATTTGCAGAACCTGGACAATTTGGGAAGCGGCCACGATGCTGATACTTACATTTTCAGCATTCACATGCGCTGTGCTCCTATCAGAACTGCGAGAATTTGTTTTCCTGCCATAGCCACTGAGAAAGTCACACTTGGTGGGCCGGTCGTGGGCTGCGGCGAGGAGCCTTCTTGATCAGTACGTTGCCCTCCAGGGCGAGATGGAGACGGCGCTGATCGACGTGCACAACAAGGTGAAGGGCGAGCTGCGGCGCCGCAAGGAGATTGCACGTGAGCTTGCGCGCCTCGAGATTCAGAGCGTCTACGCTGGCAAGGTCCAAGCCGCGCAAGCCGCCGTGGAGCAGCTGCGCAAAGAGCTCCGTGAGCTCAACAGCCGCGTGCGGTGGCCGGAAGGCGCGGGCCGCGGCGCGGCGTCAGCCAGCACGCTTGGCGCCTTGCACAGCGGCCGCGTCCGTGCCGGGAAGCACAGGCGGGAGGGGCCCGGAATGAGCGTGGGGGACCTGGAGGACTCTGTCCTGGGTGCGCTGCCGGCATCTAACGTAGCATTCAATTCTTTCGCGGCGGCATCACACTGCTCTCTGATCTGCGGAGCTGCGGTGAAATCGTGAGCTGTTGGCGGCGCTTGCGTGTGGTGCGTTCATTGGCTGTGGCTCATGCACGGTCTCCGGGTGCGCGCTTTGACGGCAAAGTCACGATCGTGCGCCATGATGCAGATCAAGCAGACGAAGAGGACGCTGCTGAGACGGACGCTGAGGAGGACGACGACTTTGACCCTGAGGATTCAGACTGCGGCGCGGTGCGCGGAGCTGCTGCGCCGGCCCGCCGACGCTCGCGCCCAACACGCGCCGCGCGCCCAAGGCAGTGCCTGGCTGACTCTGACGATGAGGAAGAGGAGGAGGAGGAGGAGGAGGAGGATGTCGAGGAGGCGGCGGAAGGGCGCCGCGGCGGCCGCATGGTGCTGGACGACTCTGAGGACGGTCCGCAGCACGAGCCGGTGACACCGAAGCCGGTGACGGTGCGAATCTTAGCACCTATGTGCTTGCTGGCTGCTGTGCTGGTCTTCCTAGCACCTCTGTGCTTGCTGCCTGCTGCGCTGGTCTTCCTAGCACCTATGTGCTTGCTGGCTGCCGTGCTGGTCTTTGGCAGTGTAGGATGCTGCTGCTGCATTGCTGTACGTATTTCCGCTGTGTAGATGGTGCTGGGTGGTAGAATGTTCTTGAATTCGGCCAGTATGTCGAGGACCTGCTGCATCGCATAGCGCAGGCGGTAGATGCTCCCGTTTGGGGCCTTCCTCCGCTCTAGCAAGAGGGCACTCTGATCCTTGCCCACACTGCAAGCCTGTCGTCCACAGCGCTAGAGCGGCCTCAAGCCTCAATGAAGGCCCTGGTGTTGCCTGATCTTGAAATGGATCTGCGTGGTTACATGTGCACACTGCAACAGGTGACCACAGAGGGGAGCGACTCAGACGGCCCGCAGCTCCAGTGGCCACGCGGCTCGAAGAAGCGGCGCAGCCGTAGCCGCAGCCTCAGCCGTGCGGGCTCCGCGGCCACCACCCCCGCCGCGAGCTGCGGCTCGCTGGGCCCGGAGGCGTCCACCGGTAGCATCAAGCGGCAGCGCACCGGTCCGCGGGCCGTCGTGTGGCTGCGCCGCGACCTCGCGGCTGCCGCCGAGCGCCACCGTCTGCAAGTGCAGGACCTCGCCGCCCTGGCCGCGCTGCAGCCGCATCCCTTGCTCCCAGACGACGTCCTCGCTGACATCGCGTGCCAGGTGTGCACCGCGTGGCTTGCAGCGGCCATGGCCACTGCATCCATTCTGTTTGATCCAGAATTGCTTCGACCAGAAACGCGAGCCTCAGACGTCGAGTTGTTGATTATGTGCGGTGTTCGACGCACGCCTTCGATTGGAGACGGGCTGGTCCTCCGCCGTACCTTGTGTGTAGCCCTGACGTCCATGAGAGCACGCCACCAAGTCGCAGGTTCAGGGGTCAACCCAGAGTTGCTTGTGCGAAGCTCCGCCCTTTGGTCTCGATGCGGCAGTGTTTGGGTCAGCAGGAGGAGGCTGGATGCGGCGCTGCTGTGCAGGTGTGCCACAGCCCAGAGGACGAGGAGACGCTGCTCATCTGCGACTGGTGCCAGGAGGGCACCCACATGGCGTGCCACACGCCGGTGGTGGAGGATCTGCCGGATGACGAGGAGCAGCTGTGGTTCTGCTGCGCGTGTGCCGACACGGTGCGCCAGCGCGACGCCGCGGTCGAGATTCTGCAGGAGCACCACGCCGCGTGCGAGGCCGCTGGCCTCACACCCGACGCCGTCGCCGCCGCGGAGGTGTCGCCGGAGGAGGAGCTGGAGGTGCTCGCCGACCTGCTCGGTGGGGGCAGCCCTGGGGGGTCCGCCGAGGCGGAGCGTGCCCGTGGGGCAGCGCCCGTGGTTGTCGGGGATGCGGACGAGGATGAGGAGGACGATGTGATTGTCATGGACACGTCCGGGGGCCACGGCGCTGCGTGTGGGGCGGCGGGTGTGGCGGCAGAGTGTAAAGAGGAGGCGGTGGCGGACGCGAACCCTGGGGACGCGGGGGGCGCTGTCGGCGATTCGGATGATGCCATGATGCAGGTGCGCTGTGCGTGACGTGTGGCAGAGATGCTTTTCGTTAATTTTTTTTTGTTCAACCCAGACTTTGCCAGATGTACATCTTGCTGTTTCTCTGGTTCATGTGCAGATACTCGTGTGTATGGTGAGTACGATTCAGGTGCGTCACCCGTTGATACTTTATGCATGAGGGTGTGCATGGGTCTCAAGAGGGTACAGCATTCAGCTGTGGTGTTTCATCATGGCGACAGTCACCTCACAACTGCGCACCGCAATTTGCAGGATGATGCTGTTGCTGACAAGGCGCCGGCGCTCGCCCGTGGCAACTCGGTCGTGTCCGCAGCGGCCAACAATCGGCTCGACAAGATCGCCGCCACGCAGGGCGCCGCCATGAGCGCGGCCGCAGTGTTCTCCCTCTTCGGAAACAAGAAAAAGAAGAAGAAGAAGAAGAAGGGTACAGATGTGGCCGAGGGGTTCCCAGGTGACGCTGCTGCGGCGGCCGGTGAGCCCGCTGCAGCTGCGGTGTCGGGGGGTGGGGAGGCGGCCGAGCAGGCTGTCGCGGCCGAGGCGCAGCAGGGCGACATGCTCGACCCGGACTCAATCGAGTATGTGACGAAGAAGCGCCGCATCCGCCTGGAGCTGGAGGCAGCTGAGAAGAAGCTGTCCATGGTGAAGGCCGACATGCGCAAGCGCGAGCGCACAGCAAAGGGTGACATGGTGCTGTTCCTTACACCTAGATGTGATACATGAAGTACTGAATTTCAGTCGTGCCGCTTACCGGACAACCTGAACGCTCATTGATGTCATGTGCATGCCGGCTTTACAGCAGAGTCGAATTATGCCATGGTGGTTTCAATGCAAGAGCAGTTCTTGCCATGCAGCGCCGTGGGCAGGTATCGGACGATGAGGACGATGCCGACGATGACTGCGTCAGCCGGCAGACGCTCGCCAGCGGCCGCTCGGGGCGGTCGGCGCGCAGCGCCCGCAGCGGTGCGTCATTCGTCACCTCCGACGACGATGCCGGCTCCGATCTGCCCTCGGACGAGGAGGAGTTTGTCGTGGACGATGAGGATGCCGAGGACAGCGATGGCGGCGGTGGTGGCTTTGGCGGCGGTGGCCGGTGCGCTTGTGCCTGCTGATTGTTTGCTAGCTTTGGCCCTCCTCCTGCTCTATGCATTGAGTATAATTTCCTACTTTGCCATGCAATGGTCCGAGCCCTAGAGCTGTACCTGTTTTGCATGTGTCATGCTCTCACGTGACCACTGAACCCCGATCCTTCTTGTCCGTGCGAGCATGCTGTTGCTAGTGGCGTGCTTGTGCACGTTGCGGTCACACATGCGCGTGTTGCTGTCGCACACATGCATGGGGAGTGTACGTGCAGGTCGCAGCAGTGGGCGATGACGGCAAAGAAACAGAAGATGGTGCTCTCCCGGCACGCGTACGACTACGACGACTTCCGGGTCGACGGCAAGACCGAGATCCGGCCGCCGCACCCGGTCACGATGATGGTGAAGAACGTGCTCAAGGGCGTCATCGAGCTCCTCGAGCTGCCGCCGAACCCGCTCGACCACCTGGTGCACCTGTGCGGCGGCCGGGAGGTCGTCGCGGAGATGACGGGGCGCAAGGAGATGATGGAGTGCCAGGCGGACGGGAAGTGGCGGGCGGTCAGGCGCGCGAACGACGGCGTCAAGCAGCAGGAGCTCAACATCCACGTGCGCTCCCGCAGGCGCCCCAATTCTATGTAGCCATGCATTTTGGTCTCTTGGGGAGCCACGTGTGCTACCGGGCCTGCGTGAATCGGGACGGCTGTTGCGGATGTATGGAGGCTGTGCGAGTTGTTCACACTCCCCTTCACACTCCCCTTCCTTCCCAGGCCCCCAAACTAAAATCTGGGCACTGAGCGGTCCCTGTTTGGCTGTGCGATGGCAGCGGGATGCAACGCAATGCGCTGGTGCAGGAGCGGAACATGTTCATGGACGGTGGGAAGCGCGTCGCGATCATCAGCGATGCCGCGTCTACGGGCATCTCCCTCCAGGCTGACCTCAAGCGCGAGAACCAGACCCGCCGCATCCACCTGACCCTCGAGCTCCCCTGGTCTGCTGACAAGGCGATCCAGCAGTTCGGGCGCAGTCACCGCTCCAACCAGGCGAGCGCGCCGGTGTACAAGATGCTGATGACCCCCGCGGCGGGCGAGTTCCGGTTCGCGTCGAGTGCCGCGAAGCGCCTGCAGAGCCTCGGCGCGATCCTCAAGGGCAACCGCGAGGCCCTCGGCGCGGGGCAGTCGCTGAAGGAATTCGACATCGACAACCAGTACGGCGCGAGAGCACTGCGGCAGTTCATCGGGGAGCTGACGGGCTTCAAGCGGCCGCATGGCGAGGAGGGCGAAGGCGGCATGATCGTGCCGCGCATCAAGCTGCGGGGTATCCCGGCGCACCTGGACTGCCCGGACGTGCTGCCCCGGCAGCGTTTCGGCCGCTGCCCGGAAACGCTGCTGCAGTTCTACAACTGCGCGCGCACGTGGTGCGTGCAGGCGGGGGTGCTCGACAAGGACGCGGTCGACAGCAACTCGGACAAGGCGAAGCACACACGCAAGCTCACGGTGTTCATGAACCGCATGCTCGGCATCAACCTCGAGCAGCAGGCGATCCTGTTTGAGTGCGCCTCTCCTACCCCCTTGAACCCATTTTGTGTTGAGTGTCCTGTAGTACGTATCGGCGCCCTGCCGTGCAATGGCATGACCTGTTGGGACATGCGCACCCCCTCCCGTATGTCCCTCAATGTGTGGCGGCCCCGTGCGAAAGCTGCAGCAGGTCGCGCCGGCAGGGGGGCCTGCGCCCCGGTCATCTTCGTGCCTGTCATGTGATCGCGGTTACCATGTGCAGTTACTTCCAGCAGCTGGTGGACACCGAGATCGAGGCGGCCAAGGCGAAGGGCACCTTCAACAAGGGCGTCGTGTTCCTCGAGAAGGGCGTATCGGAGCGCTCGAGCGATGTCATCTGGCGGCACCCCCGAGCCAACCAGGGCGAGGTGTGCACCGCTAACACTGCCCCCCGAATTCAGGCCAGCCAGGCATCGCGGCAGCCAGCTGCGGGGGAGGACCTGCCTTTGCCACGTGTGCTCAATTTCACATTAGCACTCGGAAGTGTGTCGACGCCACGGCCCTGGGCTTGTGTATGGCTACATGGGCCCTTGATCACACAGGGTCTTCAATGGACGCGTGCGCTGACACATCAGTCAGCTCTGCCGCCTGGGTCAATACCATGTGGGCGGACGTGGTCGCAGAGAAACGTCCTTTCCTGGCAGCGTGGGGGTCCCTCTACCTCAAGGGCATTTAGAATCATGTGAGCTTTAGGTGTATTTTTCATCAACCTGCGGCTCTGGGGCTCTGTCAACGAGCCCCGGATCAAATGCACATGCGAAGGAATCACAGACCGGGTGTGCTGTTGCAGATGCGGTTGACGACACTCAACATCGAGGTTGGGCTGTCGTACGAGGAGGCGGTGCAGTTGATCGAAGAGAACAAGGTGCAGCTCGAGAAGTACGGGTCGCGCCTGCCGCTCGCCAGCGTCGGCTTCTACGTGCGCAAGCGGCCGCAGAACGCCCTCGAAACGGGCCGCGACAAGATCGCCCTCGTGACGGGCGTCATCCGCACCCCCGGCGACGGCCGCACGGTGAGGATCCTGCAGCGTGCGCCGTGGCAGTGCAACGCGGCGAACCAGCACTGGGACCAGTTCAGGAGCCACTGGAAGCTCGAGAAGAACGAGGCGGCGGCGCGGAAGCTGTGGCAGTTCTGGTACAAGTGCGCACCTCCTCCTCTCCCCTCCTCTCCTCCGCCCGTTGACGTGCACGTGATTGCGCCGGAGCGCGCTCATGCATGATTGCCCCGCGTGATGGGGGACCACTGCTCTGGATTCTCAGGTGCCATGCCGACGCATGTGCCCATTTGCACTGCATGCCGCGGTGACGTGGGAGCCGAGGGCTCAGAGGCTGTCTCTGTAGCGAGATTCTGACGCACCTGTGCTTTCCCCGGACCATCTCCCGGCCGCGCCCGTGCCTTCCTGGGCTCTCCTGCGCTGCTCTCGCGCGAGCTGCGGCTGAGGGGCACTGCCTTTTGTGCAGGTACACCGAGACGCAGTGCCAACACAAGAAGCCCTGCCTGGCCCTGGAGAAGGCGGGGCACTGTAGCTACCTGTGCCGGCAGCAGCGCGTCGACGTGCTGCACGGCTCGCTGCTGCACGCCTGGGACACGATCCTCGAGGTCTCGCAGAGGTGCATGTGTGATGACCCAGACAAGGACAACGAGGAGGACGAGGGGAAGTGCGCTGCCGCCACCGCCCCGTGGCATTCCAACCAGATATACATTGCGTGTTTCATTTACAGGCTGCAGTGCCCACGTTTGGTCATGGCACTCGGAGGCCGACAAACCTAGTTACAAACCTAGTTACAAACCTAGTTACAGCAAATCCACCATTCTCGCGCATGTGTGCGTGAGAGGATGCCGGCCCGTGGCTTAGGGCCTGTTGTGCGCCTCGTCACCAGGGCCCATGCGGGGCTCGGTGGCACGGCAGCGACCGCGCCGCTGACCGCCGGCGTGCCGCGTGCAGGACACGGAAGCGGCGGGACGCGGGGGATGCGATCGAGATGGTGTCGACGACGTTTGGCAATGGGCAGCGCATCACCGGCACGATGATCCGGCCCCGTGCCCGCATCACGATGGTCGAGAACCTCAAGGCGCACGAGCGCGACCTGCGCTATCGTGTCGAGGGCGCCGGCGCGCTCAGCGCGGCGGCCGCCGCCCCGGCGGCTGCTGCCGAGGACTACCTCGAAGACCTCAAAGGTCTGTGGCCCGCCGCTCTGGCTCCCGCTTTCCTAGGCTGTTGTGTGTGTGTGTGTGTGTGTGTGTGTGTGTGTGTGTGTGTGTGTGTGTGTGTGTGTGTGTTTTTGTGGCTGCTGTGACAGGTGGGCTTCGGTGGCTGTGGTCTCGGGGGTCGCAGGCTGTGGTGGGTGGTTACTTGGCGTGCGTGATCGCAGCGCAGCAGTACCTGTGGAATTGTGATATTCTGTGGCATGTGAGGAGGGAGGAGCGCATGCAAGCATCCTCGTGCTTGCCTCTTTTTGTCGTTGTGATCGAGTTTGTTCGGATTGTCTTGTTCGAGTGCACACAGCCACTTAATGCGCGCACGCTGCATGGTGACGGTGGAATGCTGACCATGCTTCATTTTTCAGTAGGTGCATGCCATTAAGTGGATGAGTTGCATCTGGCGACCTCATATTGGCATTCACAAGAGGGCAGCTATGCAGATGAGGTCAAGCCGATGCCCCTCAAGGAGCAGAACGGCAACTCTCAGAGCACCAACGGCAGCCAGCATGCAAAGCACATCGCCATCAAGGAGGCCAAGCTCGACATCAAGGAGGCCAAGCTCGACATCAAGCCCGCAGCTGCGACCCCAGCGGCGATGGCGTGGGCTGGGCTGCCTTCCGCACGCAAGTCCGCTGCAGCAGGCCCAGCTGCAGCTGCCCAACCTGATGAGAAACCCCCAGGCCTGCCGGGGAACGCACCCCCTGCAAAGCCCATGGCGACGGCCAACAAGCCACTGGCTGGCAGACATGACATGTCCACGGCAGCTGCTGATGACGATGGTGAGGAAGACGACCTCAAAGGGCTGGTGTTGTCAAAGGCGGAGCTGAAGCGGTCTCTGGAGAGACGGAAGAAGCGCAAGGAGAGGGCCGCCCTAGCTGCTGCTGCTGCTGCTGCTGCCGGTAAGTGAAGCTCCGGGGAAGGCGCCTTCCACAAGTGGAACTCTGATTGATTATGTGCACTACGTGGCCATCGCGTCCAGAGGGGGTTTGCAGATCTCAGTGGCACCGCGTGACCATCCTTCTTGCTTCTTGTTCTTCTTGTTCTTGATTTCGGCAGTGCCATATGTGTGAGATCGGGTTGTGGAGATGCAGTCATGGTGATCTAGTCCGCTGCCTGCGGACAGAGATTGCGGGATTCGAGGATATGGCGCATTCGCCTGTAGGAGGGTGGGGTGACTATTGTGCAACGGCTCTCCTGTGGTGTTCGAGAGTTGCTTTGTCGTGCTCGCCAAACTTTATCAATGCAGTGACAGAGTACAAGGCGAAACTGCATGTGCGTGAACAATGTCATGGGCTGTGTATTACATGCGAGTCTGTAACAGAACCGAGTCTGATGGCGTGATCCATGAGATAGCTTTCCTGATGTGTCCCTGCATGTGCCCCAACGTGTCAATGTCTGATAATGTGTTAGGCTACATGATCTACGCGGTGTGTGTGTAGTCACATTCCCATTTCCCCCTTGTTTACATCACACCAACTGTTGTCGCTGGCAGTCCAGACATGCATGCAGTGCGCGCCTGTCCACACGTGACCACGAGCTGATTTCCAACACGTACTCCACTCGCACATAAGGTGTTCGTGGCAATGCATCGCTGTCAGGAGAAAAAATATTGTCGCGCTCGCACAGTGAGGCTGAGCAAGTGAGTTGCG
The DNA here is from genome assembly GCA_023078555.1 of Ulva prolifera. Lineage (NCBI taxonomy): Eukaryota > Viridiplantae > Chlorophyta > Ulvophyceae > Ulvales > Ulvaceae > Ulva > Ulva prolifera. The sequence continues at coordinate 1,871,402 of CM041201.1, read as the reverse complement.
TAACAACCGGGTGTGCCTCCACCTCCAGAGGCAAACTGCACAAGCGCACAATACCTCGATGGAGCTGTCCTAGTTCATTATATTTATTGGAACAACACCGCGATGGCCTATCCCGTTGCCGTGCAGGTCCCCGAGAGCATCGTCTGTGGTCTACAGCTCCCAGCGAGCTGCAGTGACGTGCCAGCGCTCTGACAGCCAGAGCAGGCACAGATCATAGCAATGACAGAGCCAAAGTATATGGAAGGGTCGTCACGGCGAAGTATCACTTTCTGTGACGAGGCGCACGGTCAAGGGCAGAGCGATGTCGAGCTGCCTGGTCGAAGACCAGTGTTGCGGGTATCCAGCATGCGGAAGCGTTCATCGAGTATGATTATGTCACCGTGTCAAGCTTTGTGTTGCTATGCAGAGATCAAACATACACCTATCTGCGTCTGTGAGGTGCATGATGGTCCTTCCGGGGCTGCAGGAGTGATGCGGACTCAACACAAAACTACGATTCAAACGAAGTCCGATACGTGTTTTGCATGCAGGCTTTGAGGGACAAGTTAGCCGCGTGGACAGCCCAGCCACTCTGTTCGCAACAGTCAATCCACAGTTCACCTACTTGAAAGCGTGTGAGCTCTATGGTGGAGCCCCGAGGCCTCTTTCAGGTGTGAAGAATGCTCGACTGAAACTGCGGTGCAGACAATGTCTTTAGATGCAGTGTGGGCCATTTGCGGCATCATTCCTTGATGCTCGAACAGCGTCCTGGTGCGTCACATTGATCGACAACTGCTGCAGTCCGCCCTTACATCAGTCCAGGCGCACAGCTGCCGTAAGTACCGCGTGCAGAACATATTGTAGTGGCCCACTGGCATCCCGCCGCCACAGACGGCCATTCCACATGCATCCCACATTGCGCCCAGGAACACATGCAAACGTAGCAACCTCTGCACAGGCGCTGAACAGGCACTACACGGTGCCCATGTTTGCAGCGCGGCACGAGTTCTGCCGGAAGGCTTTTCTGGCCGACACCGAGGACTGGCGCAGCCATGCCAACATCGGCAATGCAAACAGCCCGATCGCACGCATGAACATCACGGACCCGGGCTCATGCACCTACCTCGAGGAGGCCTCGGGCCGCAAGATGTCGTACTACCGCCAGCGCTCCCTTGCGCGGGCCGTGTCGTACCGTGCGCCCATGGTCAAGAAGGACGGCGACCTCGCGGACTCGCAGTACACGGACCAGTACTTTGACCGCGAGACCGTCATGGCGACGCTGCGGCGGCAGCACTCGCAGGCGCGGCCGTCGACAGCGCCTGGCGCCGGCGTGGAACACGCTCTCTCGAAGTGCGCTGCCTCCTCTTCTTTGCCCCCATCAAGCTCGTTACGTCGTGCTCTGGCTGTGCTGATCTAAGCGGATGATCCACCGCTCTGGCTAGGTGTGACCAGCCTCCAGTTCGAAGGTTCGTTTGGTGACGTGCGCGTACGTATGGTCAGCATCCCGGCCCCTGGACTCTGTGATGCATGGACAGATCGCCTCAACCAGGGCAACACCAACCAATCGTACATAGAACGCGCTGTTGTGTAGGTCCCTGAGCGGGGCCCCCGACCGGGTGCTAGCGACGCAGCTGAGCCGCATGTCCCGGCCCGGCAGCGCCGCACGCTCCGCCACCCTGAAGGCGCTCGACCCGAACGACCGTGGCATGGGCCGGGCCATGTCGCGCATCATGACCCGCGCCCGCTCCGTCAAAATCTGCTCCGGCGTCGGCGCAGCCTCTTCCCCCGGGTGCGTCACCCGCCTGTCAGTGCTCTGCAGCATGTCATGGAGCATGTCTGCTCCGGCGTTCAGCAGCCGCGCTTCTCAAATTTATAGCAGCAGTGTGGCTGCACGTCAGGTGCGCTCAATCGACTGGAAGGTCCGAAAAGCTGGGGCGTTTGGATGCACGTTGGCGTGGCGGGAGACTGCTGGTCCTTGTGGACACTTGTGTGGCTGGGCAGTGCTGCCTGCAGATTGGCTTGCATGCTGTCAGCATGCCTTGTGCCGGCAACATGGAGGGGCGACGCTTGTGCCCTGTACCGCTGTGGCGCCTGCGGCCGCTTTGAGACCGTGCGCAGTCATGTGCTTTTGAAATGACTTAACCATATCCGTCCTCAACAACTTCGGAGAACAGGACCCACATGCCACCGTTCGTTGCAAGCGCAGTGTGCACTGCTGGGCACTGTGCTTGCAAGTACAGTTGGACCAGGCTGCGGGGTCCTTAAGTGGCCAGGCTTCTGGTGGATGTTGCAGTGGCCTGTTTCCATGGCTGCACCTGCTCAGATGTGGGCTGCAGCCTCTTGGCCATGAGACTGCTGGCTGGCATGAATGAAGTGTACAGTCGGGCCCCTTGCCTGCGGACGATGTCGCTGTCTGCTTGATAGCATGCACGGCCGGCTGACTGGCTATGCGGTCCATTTGGTGCCAGGCAGTGGGCTATGTTATCTGGCAGACCTGCTGCTGTTGGGTCATCTAGGCAGCTGACACTGCGCTGACCACACAGGCTAGGAGCACAAAATTGGAATTAAAATTGGACTCTTTTGCATAGTTGTGGCTATGCAGGGTTGATGATGAGCCTGACATTGTCGAGGAGGCTCCACGCATGGAAGACATCTAGCTTCAAGTTACAGCTGCTGTCGACCACGACATGACTCATGGTAGAGCTTAGGCTATGGTACTCTGGACACCAGCTGCGGCACGCTTGTAACACTGCACACGGGCAGACTTCTGAGTTGGCGCAATGGTGGAGGATTGCAGAGGTGTCAATAGGCGCAGCTCTGATTGCTTTGGTATCAATGGCGACATCAGTAGTGACATGGTCCACCATCTGACGTTATTTCCACACCTACTCTACAATGCATGTGTGAATCACAGCCTTGCTCACAATTCCATCAATTCTCAAGACACTTGAAGGTGCTATGAAACTTGCATCTTCTGCGGTGCAGAATACCTCTACAACGCATCGTGCCAATCAGTGTAGCCCAGGAAAAGCCTGTGGGCATGTGCAACAGCATTGCTCATGGTACATCTCGCGAACGTCCGTAATGCTGTGTTTACAGAACTTGAAGTGGCATGATTGATCATACAAACTACAGAACTTGACGTAGCGTGGTTGATCACACAAACCACATGAATGCATGGTGGCAAGCAGGAGTGCGCCAGCACGTGAACTCACATGGCCTCATCGTCCAGTCCAGAGAACTCACTGCAAGCACATGCGCCATGGCCTCACCGCACGCCACCTTGCCACCAAACCATTGGTACTGGGTTACTGCTACTGAATCCATGTCACCACAACCCCGCCCCGCCCCACCCACCGCCTACAGCGAGTCGGTGGATTCCGTCGTATCAGACAGCAAGCTCTCGAGCTCTGCTTGTGTCAGCAGCGCCCGCCGGCCTGCCGCCTCCCCGTAACCCCACCCCCGCCCCTCCACGGCACCCTGCTGCCAGTCCACGTCCCGGAAGTTCAAGTCGAGCTTCGGCCGCAGCGTCCGCCGTAGCGCCCCCCGCGCCTCTGACTGTTGCAACTCCTGCGCCCTCCCCTCGCTGCCCCATGCATCTGCAGCCACTGGCATCTCCGCCGCCCCACTGCCGCCCCCAAAGCGGTCTGTGTATGGGTCTCCTGTCACACCGTCTTGCTCGCCGAGGCGGCCGCTGTTATCTGTTCTCGCCTGCAACGGACTCTCCACTGGATCGGTTGCGGCGTCCCCGACGTTAGCCGCCGCGTTCCGGCCAGCGCCGTCAACGTCAGGGGTCTGCTGTAGCAAGTCCGCAAGCGACGGCAGCGCCGCGGCAGCGCTGCCTGGTGACGTGGCCCGCCCCGCGCCCCCCTGCTGCTCCTGCAGCACGGCGCGGCCCGCCGTCTCCCCGATATCTTCGACCGGCAACCGAATTGCCGGAGTGCGCTCGCCGTGACGGCTCGCGAGCGTATATTCCAGTTCTTTCGCGACCTGCACGTACCCCGCAATGCAGCTCGCGTGCCGTGCTAATGTCGCGCCCTCTCTGGCTGTGACTGGGAGGGGACAGCCTCTCTCACGCCTAGCACCATGGTTCAAGGGGATCAAAAGATGGCTTCAAGGGTGACCCGGCCTGTCATGCTATGCAACGGAGAGACCCCATGTTCACGTTTCCACTGTGCATCGCGGCAACACATGCCGCAGTGCTGCCACATCCCAGCACAGAAACTCGCAGACCCCGCAGGGTGACAGATGTCAGGATTTCATACATAGGTGTCGTTGCCATGTCCCCATGAAAGGGGCCCGCGGGGGGGAGGGGGGGGAGGGGGGGAACGCACCGCCCCGGCGCCTCCGGCGCGCTCCAGCGCCTTGATGATGTCGAAGCGGCCCATCTTCCGCAGGAAGCTCTTCTGCGGCAGCGTGCTCATCGGCAGGTCGAACTCGTCGTTGAAGAGGTCGACCTCGGTCTGGATGTTGGCGAGGCTGCCCCAGTAGCCACGGGGCCGCCGCGTGACCTTCGCGACGGCCCACTGCATCTTCTCCGCGACCGCCGCGTGGCCGCCAAAGTCGCGGATCGCGTTCATCAGGTCCAGCCTGAACCGCACCGCTGCCACTGTCACACGCACTCTACCTCAAATTCTTCAAAATCACAATTCCGCAATTCGAGGTGTAGCACATGACATGCCATAAGTGCAGATGTACGACATCCACTACTAACAAAAGCAGACCAACCGATAAATTATCTATCGTAGAAACACCCCATGGTACCACGAGAGACTGAAGGAAACCACATTCGCGCGTGCTGTGACTGGGTGGCTCATTGACGTGGGGCCATGTCAACGGACATCAAACACGAACACCGCGATGCTGACACCAGCAGGTGCGAACCGGCCGGTTGCGAGCAACTCCTTCCTGTTCGGCAGCTGCCGCCGCTCCCCATACAGCCCGGTCAGCTCCGCCCGGAGCTCCTCAAAATGCTCAAACACGCGCTCCGCGCGCGCCACGGCGGCGCGCCCGCGCTCCGGCGCCGGCCGGCGGTGGCCCTCCGCGACGCGGCGGATCGCCGCGAGGCTGCTCGGCACGTCCTCCACGATGCCCCGCTCGAGGATGGGCTCCATGATGCCGAGGAAACGGAAGGGTCGTGCGTGCACGACGAGCTCGACGGCGTAGCGCAGCGTGTGCCGCGGCGCCCCGCCCTCGGAGTCGCTGTCCTCTGCGGGCTCGATCACCCACTTCCCCTGTAGCAACGTGGCGCCCGGTCAGCTCAGTTCATGTGCGGTCGACCCACGATCATGGCTTTGCATGAGTGCTTGATCGCGAAACCCGAGCGGAAGTGCGGTGCTTGCGAGTGAATGTGCAAGATGTGGGAGCGGTGTGTCAGCAGGCGCATGAGCTGCTGCAGAGGCTGTGCGGAACATGCCATTGGCAAGGAGGTGACAGACGAACTGCGACCAACTGCAGCCAAACTCCGTTGGTTAGGGAACGGCTTCTGCTTCCTGAGCAGGGATTGGGCACTGCACGCTGGGATTCGCAATTGCAGTGGAGGTGCAAGCGCTGCGCACCTGCAGCACGTCAAAGTCGCTGCGGTGCTGTTTGAACTGCAGCTCCCACACGTCCCCCGGTGCCTTACCCGGCTTCTCCAGCACGTCCAGCTCCACCTCCGCCCGCAGGTGCACATACGGCAGCCGCTTCGCGGCCACCTGCCGCACCCGGCGCAGCCCCGGCGGCGGAGCCACGGCCGCGGCCGCGCCGCGGCGGCGGCGGTCGCCGCCGCCGCTGCGCGGCAGCACCTCGCTGACACTGATGACGGGCACCACACTGCCGAGGGCGGCGTAGTCTGTGAGCACGGCCCAGATGGCGGCGGCGTCGGCGGCGACATCGACGCTCGCGAGCAGCCGCCAGTGCAGCTTCGAGTCCGTGTCCAGCTTCCGGATGTGGACTTCTGTGTCTGCACCCCCCAGACAGCATACTCACCAAGTCTCAACAGGAAATAGAGCAGAAAGTGCGCTGCTTCACTGAGCTCATGCTGGTATATGCATGCCGCAGCGTCCGTGCAGCTGGCACCATGGCGAGTACCGAGTTATCCGAGTCAACCATGTGCGCTGCCTCGTACTCTGGCAAATCGCTTCGTGGCCGGAGTCGCACCGGACAAGGAGCGGCTGCTGATGCGCCGATAGGCCGCGTCAGCCCCTGCTGCCGCCTCAGCCTCCGGCTGCGCCATAAACGGTGGATAGGGCGGCACGCCCTCGTCCCCACGGGGCTGCGCTCCCGCGTCCGGCACCTCTCGCGCATCCACAGCCCCCCCTGCCCATTGATCACCGGAGGCGGCGGCCTCCGCCGCCGTGGCGGCGGCCGCAGCCGGCGGCGGCTGCCGCGGCAGCGGCACGCTGCTCACACCGAGGTACATCGGGCGGCGGTTTGGGATCCAGCCGGGGGCGAGCGGGTCGTCCTGCGGCCCGGCGGCGCGCTCTGGGGCCGGCTCTTGGGGGTTGGGGGGTAGGTTGGCTGTGGACAGCGGCGTGAGCTGCGCCCCCGCATCCGCGGCCACGAGATTGAGTGGCTCTGGCGACAGGAAGTCCATCAGGGACCCACCGCGATTCTGCAGCCAGCCACTGTACATCAGCCACGGTACAGGCAGGGAGAAAGTGGCTGGAGCTCAGGCGTGTGCAGATGGCGGCTAACCTGCCTTGACCGGAGCAGTTGCTGCAGGCGCACCACTCTGCTGCATGTTGAGGCAGCTGCAAGCGCTGATGACCTGTGATGTAACGGAGTCCCGCGGATGCTACCTGGTTGCAATCTCCACGGCTGGCATTGGGTGTAAATGTGGCTAGGCAGATCAGAACCAGGTAGGCACCTCCAGGCCTGGTGGTGCTGGCCAGTCCTGCTGCAGACCTCATTGGCCCATAACCTAGGCAGTCCCGGCCGCAGAGGTTTCCCACTACCGGGCCTGGAGAGGTGCATATGAACGAACTTTTTGGCCCAAGACGATTCATGGGGGCGTCAGTCACGGATGACGCAGTGATTGCAGCTGGACGAGAGTTGCGTCTCGCGATATAGCTTGCAGGCTGCAGGACCGCGCTTGCAATCGACACGACTCATGGCTGTCAGCACATAGGGCATAGAAATGTGCTTTTGAGTAGCAACACAAGGAACAGGGAGGGTGAGTGTGGCCAGGACGACATCTTTCACAAGCAGAGGTCTAGTGTGACTGCGTGTGCTGCAGAGGCTTTGCCAGTGGTTGAGCACCTGAGACAGTCGCTCTGCATAGGTTGCGAGAGCCAGGATGTTGCCTGGGAAGACCTTCTTCAGCAGGAAGTGTCGCAGCGAGGTCGGCAGGAGAGCTTTGCTGACTGGCAGCAGCACGATCTCATACCGCAGGATGGACCTGTTCTTGGGGTCATTTGAATCTGGAACCACGACCCATTGCCCGCTGAGCTCATCGAAGTCTCCCGAGACCATCCGGAACTGCGTCTTTCGCCAGTCTGGAGCCGTTTTCTGCTGGATCTCGAGGACAGCGGAAGCCTCCATGCGCCAGAACGGCGTCTGGCTGAACACCTTCTGGTACAACAACACGGTGTCTGGACGTCTGCTAGGCAACCTCTCGCACTGCTCGAGGTTCGGCATGATGAAGGTGTGCGCATCGTAGTCCGTCAGTACGCCCCAGAGCACTTCAGACGGAGCCGCGACTGGTATCTCAGCTGAGATTTTGCTTCGCTGCTCGGCGAACGAAGCCAGCGGATCTTCATCCAACGACGACGCAGAGATCCCTACACCCGTATATATCAAAGTTAGGTTGAACTTATCCGCAGATGCTGTGTGTGCGGTTGTGGGGTGCGAAGCTGCGAATACTCGCTGCCACGACGTTCTACACTTGCAGATTCGACAGCGGGCCCGATCAGGGTCATCTCAGAAAGAGATGGACATCAGTGAAAAACATTTCTGCCCATGTGTTGTTATGTCTCATAAAGATACTGGTGTACTCTATTCCTTGAGAGCAGTGTCGCAGCAGCAGCTTGCGGCAAACAATCATACCGTGGCCGCGCAGACACAGCCGCGTCTCTCAGTCTGCGACCTTCCAAATGTAGCGCACCGTCAGGCTCAGGCATGGGGCAGGCTGCTCTCGCAAGTACCGCGCGGATGTTCGGCTCTCTGCCCTGCACATGCCTGCACAGAGGAAGCGAGAACGAATGCCGTTGTAGTCGGCAACCACTGTACTTCGACATCGTACTTTTTGCGTCAGATACTTCCTACCCAACCATCTATGTAATCTTTGAGAGGTCGCTGGTCAACACACAGCGAGCTAGCTCCACATTATTCACTGGTGAACGACACCACGACAACTCAACAGCGACGACGCAAAGTGTCACCGGCATGCTAGCTGCAGATGGTGGAGTGACACGATACCTGGTCGCGTATTAATAAAGTATAACCTCAAACGCAGTCTCGTTTGAGGCCGTCGTTGGATGGAGTGTCACGGGGCTGGTAGCCACTTTCCCCGCTGGCATGCAACGGCGTCCACCGCAGACCTGGGCCCAGCTGTAGAGTTTCTGGGGACAAACTCACAAGTCGCGGAGACAGTCTGAAAGAATCGAAAATAAGCATGCAGGCACAAGCAAGCTTTGACATCGTCGCTAGGCCGCCGCACACCTCGTTTCCGTGCTCGCAATCACTAAATTGGCGCAGGGCTCTGTGGCTGCTTGGTCAGACGTGGGCGCATCCAGGTCAGAGCAAACGCCGCGGCCGTCTTCGGCAATTCTTGTAATCCGGGGCTCTTACAATGAGTGAAGTTGCCGATGCTGAGAAGGATCCCGCGGTCCAGCCTGCTGCTGGGGCCGATGTAGCCCAGGCTACGCTTGAAATGCAAGGGCGCGCTCCGATCTTTTCGTCCAAACAAATGGTCACAAATGATGCATCCTGCAACGCGCTTGCGTGGCTGTTAATTTTCGCGCAAACAGTTTCGAAAGAGGTGTCGCAACTTGAACGCAGTCAAGACAACAGCGACACAATCATGCGCACATCCTAACACGACATCTTATATACAGACTGACGATCGAGAACCGTATGGATCTCGTCCGCAGTTTTGCTTGTGAAATCTTGATGGAAGAAGAGCTGGCGAAGCTCCTGCAGAACAAGCCCAATCCGACAGCCTACGACGGATTCGAGCCTTCCGGCCGAATGCACATTGCACAGGTTCGATCTCTTCCGTACGAACTGCACCTTTTGGCGGTACGATGTACTCACCGCCTTCGATTGAGGGGGTACCCAGGTTACAGCTGCTCCGTAGCCCCTTCCAACGGTGATAGACTGCTCTCGCATCTGGCATGACCGCCCTCACCACCTCGCCCCCACCTGCAGGGCGTCATGAAGTGCCTGAACGTCAATAAGCTAACCAAGTGCGGAGTGAAGTTCAAGTTCTGGTGCGTCTTGCAATCCCACACACTGTTGTCCAAAGGCCACTGCAAATGCTCACCTGCGACCTCCTCACCGCATGTGCAGGGTCGCGGACTGGTTCGCACAGCTCAACAACAAGATGAACGGTGACCTGAAGAAGATCCGGGTCGTCGGGGAGTACATGATCGAGGTGTGGAAGGCTGTTGGCATGAATCTGGACATGGTGGAGTTCCTGTGGGCGTCGGATGAGATCAATGCTCGCCCAGCAGAGTACTGGTCGCTGGTGATGGACATCGCCATCAAGTTCAAGCTCGCTCGTGTCATGCGGTGCACGCAGATCATGGGCCGTGATGACAGTGATCTCCAGGCGAGCCAGATCTTCTACCCCTGCATGCAGTGCGCCGACATCTTCTTCCTCAAGGTGCGCTTGCTCCGACACCGCTTCTTCTTCCAGGCTGCGTGGTCGCTGCCAGAGTTTCAGACCCCTTGCGGAATACCTGGTTGCTCACAGGATGTGTTTCAGCCCTCATAGCATGCCTTCCCTCCGATTCACCCCTCCAGTCCGCAGGCCCTGTCAGATACATCATTCAGCACACTCCAGATCACCTCGTAAGGGCTGACCGGCGGCAACTGTCATTCTCCACAGGGCCAGACAAGTAAAACACTTGTTCATCAAATCACACGTAACGCGTGAAGCACACTTGAAGTCAATTACACGTAATCTACCTCTCCCGCCATGCACCTGCAATACCCCTATGTGTGATCTACATCACGAGTTTCATAGTACTCACATTGACGTTCCACCCCTGCACCCCCCGTTGATACCTTCCTATATCCTTCTGCATTCTTGTTCCTCAGAACCTCGACGATCGCCCGCAATGCCCCTCCATACCACACCCACCCCCCCGTGTCCCCCGCCCCCCGGCACAGGCCGACATCTGCCTGCTCAGCAACGACCAGCGACCTCCTTTGCAGGCCGACATCTGCCAGCTCGGCAACGACCAGCGCAAGGTCAACATGCTCGCCCGCGAGTACTGCGACCTCACGAAGCGCAAGCTCAAGCCGATCATCGTCTCGCACGCGATGCTCCCCGGCCTCAAGGAGGGCCAGGAGAAGATGTCCAAGAGCGACCCGGACAGCGCGATCTTCATGGAGGACTCCGCGGCCGACGTCAAGACGAAGATCAAGCGCGCGTTCTGCCCGCCGGGCGTCGTCGCCGGCAACCCGTGCCTCGAGTACGTGCGCTCGATCGTGCTGCCGTGGTGCGGGAAGCTCGAGGTCACCCGGCCAGAGGACAACGGCGGGAATGTGTACGCGTCCCCGGCTCGGTCTGCAATGCTCTGTGCCTGTCGCTGTCTCGGGCCCATCTCGTCGGGCACCTGTGTCCTGTTGGAGTCTGTATTACTATAATGTGCAGCTGTCGATTTCGTCGAGATGGGCATTCGTCCGGGCATGCGGTGTTGCAGCCGCTTTCCCCAGGCCGGAGCTGCGATCGCGGTGCTCATCTTTGCACGGGTACATGCATATCCTTGGTGCGAGGCTGACGGGACTACATGTGGACCATGCGGTACCGGGCGGCCGCTGGCGCGACTGCAGCGCCCGCACCGCACAGCCAAGTCGGTTCAGGACATGCCGCCACCAGTGTATTTCCCAGTCGCAGCGCATGCCCGTGCTGCTAGCGTCCTCGAACTTAGACAGCGGCGGTAATCAAAGTTCCGATACCGCTGTATATTTCCATATGATATCTAAACCGAAAATCCGCGGTAGAAGGGTCAGGGTTTACTGATGTCTGCGTACGCCCGCGACGCGCCGCATGCCGGCCCTCTCTACGTGTTTGTTCCCGACTGTGTCATCGTCACGGATACCCCTGTGGAACGGCGTTGCGCCGCATCTTGCGAGCGGGATGCGGGCGAGGTCAGCTGGCTGAGGCACGGGCGCATGGCGATGCAGGGTGTACACGGACATGGAGGCCCTCGAGGCGGACTACGCGTCGGGGGCGCTGCACCCTGGCGACCTCAAGCCCGGCCTCACCGCCGCGCTCAACGCCATCCTGCAGCCCGTGCGCGACCACTTTGTGAACGACGCGCACGCCGCCTCGCTGCTCAAGCGCGTCAAGCAGTTCAAGGTCACGCGGTGATCTGCGGTGCTGGTCAGGGGCGCCGGTGGAGGGGGCTGTCCGGGTGCTCGGCCGGTGTGCGTGCTCCATGCATGGCGGCGGTGTGGGGTGAGTTCACATGGCGACAGCCGCGCGGCGCCGGGGGCGCGATGGAGGTGCCACGGCAGCGTGGCGGAGGCAGTCGGGAGGGCGTCACGGCCCGGGAGTTGTAGGGTCCGTGAAGGGTCGCTTGCACAGGAGCCGCACTCACGGCCCGGGAGTTGTAGGGTCTGTGAAGGGGCGCTTGCACAGGAGCCGCACTCAGGCACCTTACAGGCATCGTCATTGTAGATCTGGGGTGCACAGGGGCGGCGGCCGGTGCTTCTGCCGGTCCATGCAGCAAAGGCCGCACGTGTCGCGTTGGAGACTTTGTCATCCGGTCGGTGTACCTGAGCAGCTTCCAACAGGGAGCTCGATGCGAGAGAGCGGGGGTCGTGATATCATCAAAGCGATCCGGGGGAAACGTGGAGCCACTGCTACATTCACAAGTGCAGCAGCGACGAAAGTTGGGGCAGGTCTGATATGGTTTAGGCGGCAGCACGGTGGCGCGTGCACGGGTCGGGCCGATACACCATGGCAGCACTCTTCACTCTTCGCCTGCCCTCAGTCACACGCCCCTGGTGCACCAGAACGCCGTTCGTGTGGAATAGGTAGATGTGGCGAGGCGCCGTGAGATGTAACCGCATGCTGTGTGGTTGCGTCGCAGATGCCGTGATCCAGAAATGCATGACCATGCAATGCACAGTGCGAGGGAGCAGCTTGGCCTTGCAGCGCCGGCCTGGGACATTCTGCCGACCCCTGTTATGTATCGCTACATGCCCCGATGCCGCTGTGCTCTCGACCTGTGCTGGTTTCACAGCAGCCTCAGTCACGTGAACGAGCTCAGACAGTCACAGCACACAACCTTTGTACGAAGCAGCCTCACACCACAATCACTCAAGCGCCCATGCATGCACGGATTCTCCTTCCGCACAGACACATCCCCCTCCCAGTTCGTTGTATTGGAGACAGGCAAAGACGGCACGTTACATTGCGCGGTGCACATAAGGCTCCAAAGCCCACACAGCCTGCACCCTTCAGGCTGCTGCAGTTGTCCAAGAGTCTCCTCCTGCACTCAAAACCGCCATCGGAAAACGGCATGATATCGTAACTCATATTCTGCAACTCGCCTAGGTTGCCTATGCCCCGGGGCTCAGCAAAACCGGAGCCCTACACCACACCATGGAAGCACAACTGCAAGTGTCCCCGGGGCATGCATGGGTGCTACCTGCAAGCATACATGGCCGTGCTGCAGCTGCAGCTCTGTGAAGCCGACCAGAGAAAACAACGTGGAAGGTTGTTTTATTATCAATTCACTTAAGGCTCCGCAGCGGCAAGTGGAACAGTCCAGTACCGACCTTCAGCGCTGGTGACGCCATCGCCGCCGCCTGTTGTTGTCTTTGCTTTGGGGCTTCTGCGCTCGCCCCGCGTCACGTCCGGGCACCGCCTTGGCGAGATTGCATCCGGACAATGGCCTCACTCTTGGCCTCCGGCAGGCTGACGGCGCCGGCGAGGGTTCCGGAGGGGACCCGGGTGCCGTCCCGCATCTCCTGCAGCGCCTGCGCACGCAGCTTGGACACAGAGTCCCACATCAATGGTTCGAATATCGGCCCTGGCAGCGACTTGGTTATTGCCCTGCACACCAGGCCGTGGTCCCTGCACCGATTCTTCGGGGCTGCGTCCCTAGAAAACAGTCCTGGGAATCCGGGATTGGACGACGTGACGAGCGTGGAGGCGCTTACCGAGGGGACTGCTCAACACATGCGCATGCTCTGGCCACAGCTGCTAGCACCAGCAACTGCCGCCGCTGGCAGCGACTCGACTGGGCGACAGTGTTGGCTCGCTTTGCAGCGTTTCCAGGACTGCCACCCCGAAATTTGATCTAAACATTCGGAATTTTTCTATGTGATCGGGCCGGATAACCCAACACTGCTGGGCGATATGCCCTCTGCAAACAGACCGGCACGCATGCGCAGGTCTTTCTGCCAGCGGAAGTGCCCACCTCGCAATCGCGTGCAGGCGCAATGCATGTTCACATGTGCGTGCACTGCACCGTGCACAGCATGCACAGCGGGCTACTTCCTGCATCTGCTGCGCCACTGAATGTCCACAGTGGACACGACAACTCAGCGAAGTGCACATGCTGTTATGTGGTGTTGACCGCGCGGTGCGGTGCAGCTCTGACCATGCATGTGGCGTTCAGCCGGACTCCGGACCTGTCTTCATGTGTGCGTCTCGTGTCTGGTCTGTCCGACACGCATGCAAGTCCGTATCTCGAGATATGACATGCGCATGGGACACTGGAAGCGGCGTAGCATGCCGCAGCATGCGCATCCAGACCACACCATTATTATTTCAACATATGTGAACATTTACAATTCAATCGCAGCTGAGAATTTGGAGACAGTCTCAAATGCAGCGACTTTACAGCGTCCGATACGCGATGCATTCATGAACTCCCATCAGCACTGCCGGTGCAGCGCCTGGCGCCGATGACACGCTCGAGCTCAGCCACCCAGGGCCCCGCCGCAGGGCCGACCGTGGGAGACGCCATGAGCCAGCGCCCACAACCGCTGCGATCGGCACCGCAGTGGCATCTGCCGGCGTTGCAGTCGACCGATCACTCGTCGCACGAGCAATTGCAGATGAATGCACAAATTGTCGGTGCGGACATCAGCATTCGCTGACTCCCGTTGGAAGTGAGGGTGCAACAACGACTCAGCAGAGGCCTAGGCAAAAGCCACACGCAGCGCTGCAGCCATGTAGTATGTAGCTACGTGTGGAAGCCCGTAATATAAAGGTGCGGTGCGCTCTGGCACCACACCTGTATATTATATAAATTGGCGGCAGGCCTAGCTATAGGCAGCTGCCAGAGGCAGGCATTGCAGGAGAGGCATATGCATGGGTGGGGGCGCACTCGAGCATTGCATGCTGCGCACAAGGCACGGCACGCCTCTCAAAGCCGATTCGCCTGACAGCCTCCCTCGTGAATGTGTCGGCTGAGACGGAGGTCGCGTCGTTGGGCTGAACAAACATCTTGGTGTTGACGAACGCGGGGCTGTGCACCTGCATGCATGCACCCCGTGTTCACATGGCAACCTGGCCATGGCCGCTGTGATGTACAGTAAACCTAGATCAAGTCTCCCGTGTCTTCAGCTGAACAGGGCATTGCCAACTCGAACGAAGGAAAACCCCTCAGACTGTGCTGGCCAATGCTCCGCGCCAATTGTATGTATGTAGTTACAAAGGACAGAGGCCGGGCAGCGAGCCATTACCAGGAATACACACGCAAATCCACTCACGCAGTCATGGCACTAGGCCGGGCACGAGCACGTACCACATATTGTATGTATGTAGTTACAAAGGACAGATGCCGGGCACCGAGCCATCGCTAGGAACGCACACGCAAATCCACCCATCCACCAGGTCAGTGCACGCCCACTACGGGCAAGTGCACTGCACATGAGAAACGTCAAAAGCGTCGTCACAATTAGAAAAAATACAGGCATCCAGCATGTATGTATGTAGTTACAAAGGACAGAGGCCGGGCAGCGAGCCGTTGCCAGGAATACACACGCAAATCCACTCACGCAGTCATGGCACTAGGCCGGGCACGAGCACGTACCACAGCTCGGCCGGTGATGCCAGCCAAAGATTGAAGCCCCACACGGAGCACAAGAGCATTCCCCTTGCACAACGCCACACTCAACCGGCGCAGAGCATTCGTCACAAACAAAGCACGGTTCACCTTACCACACCGAGACGCAACCTCCGCCAGCCGATTCAAGTGATTCATGGCAGGCCGCCCCAAGCGACCATGCGTCTCATGCGACAACGGCACGAAACTATACGCATCAGGGTCGTACAAACGATAAGCAGTGCGTTTCTGCACGTCCCGCGTCTCCGCAGCACCCCCGTCCTCGCGGGCCGCACGGCCGCAATAGGAACCAGCACAGGGGTTCACAACCGACACATCTCCTATGCACAAAGGGTCGCCCGGCGGCATAAACATGATGTCCCCCAGTTTCTCCTGGGCCACTGCCCTGAACACCTCATCCTTGTATGTATGTATGCATGATTACATAGCCGTATCCATTTGGACATTGACAACTCCGAAATCCGGGACCGAAAGAGGCATCCAAGCAACATGCTGCCGCAAACTCTGACTTGCGCCACAGAATGCAACAACACGAGCCAATTCACCGAGAGGGGACGGGCGATTTGCAACACCCGACACCCCAGCATCACCACCAACACCATCAACACCGACAATAAGCACAACCGCTACATCAGACCACGAAACACCAGAGGCACTGTCATAAGGACCTGGCCGTGCGAGCAACTGCCGCACCAAAACCGCAACGGCGGAGACATGCCGATCACGATGTGCCACTGGGACAGGTGGCAGAACTGCCCCGATGGGTGCACGTGCGATGTAGGATGTGAAGACATCAGCAGCACGTGAATATTCCAAATGCTTTTCACTACGGTGCCTACACAAGAAAGGAGACAGACCCGAATTCGGGTTAACGAGCAGACATTAGCACACGCACAAGACCGGGCTCAACGGAGTCCATAAACGGGGCTAGTGACCCTAGTTCGTGTGTTATCACACCACGCAACCACTCTCCAGTGACCTTATTGTCGCGACCACGCTTCTCAAATCGTTGTTCAAGGTATGCCAACCACATGACAGCCACGACCTTCTCACGGGTAAGATTTGAGTACGTGATTGTGAGAGGGCTTTGTTTGGACGGCTGATCATGCATGCCGAGACGTTTGGACACCCTGGGTGGCCCACGTCGGCGGCGATGCTCAGGCTCGGGTGGAGCCTGTAAGGCAAGTCTGATGTGTGCATATCGTTTCAGTTCTGCCGCAATGGCCGTGATGCGGGAGTGAAAGTCCCCGCCCACCCCCGGCCCCCGTTGAGAGTGACCCCGAATCGCGGTGGATTCCACCGCAACCGGGAATCGCTCCGCCCCCATGTGTGTCAGCTTTGCGTACCAGCAAAGTTTAGCTGCCTTGATCATTGAGCTCACAGGCAGGAGGCCCGTGTCGGAAAAAAGAATCTCCTCCCTGCAATCGAACTGGTGCAGACCAAACACCATGCGGATTGCCTTTTTACAGATGGTATCAAGTTTGTCGAGTTCAGTTTTTGGGCCAATCCATACCTCAGCCCCATACAAAGCAGGAGTATATATGAACGCATAAACAAGGCGGAGCCGGGCGGTCACCGGGAGGTAGTGGCAACGCAGCACTGGCCGCCACGCGCCAAGTGCCTTGTTCATCTTTGCGCGTACATGATGCATATGTTCAGACCAAGAGCCATTTGACTGGAAGAAAACACCCAAGTATTTGTAGGTGTGAACAGTCTCCAACTGCGACCCCCGCAGCTGGAAGACAACTGGTGCGCCGCCCTGCGGCTGATTGAACACCATAGTTTTAGACTTCAACACATTTGGTAAGGAGCGCCATTGAAACAACCATTTATCGATTGTATCAATATGTCCCGGTGTGGCAAACGGCACCGGTGATGGGATCATCATGTGATGGGATCAGCATGTGATGCATCAAGTCTGGCCAGTCACAGAGGCAACAGCTACTCAACAGCTCTCTGGGAGAGGGTGATATGTATGCATGATTGATGATACGGTATGATATGGGCATACCTGTACATGGATGCCTGCAGGCCTACATTCTGCAGCAAGGGAGGCGGAGAAGTTCTCCACAAACGCCTTTGTGCCAGAGTATAGAGCGAGGAGTGGAGACCCATCTGCGATTCGGGCTGCAGCGATGGAAGACAGGTTTATGATGGCACCTCTCTGCCTCTCCATCATCCCAGGCAGGACCAGGCGTGTGACTTTTGCGAGAGATGAGACATTCAGAGCTGGCACATCGTGCACAGTGCTGGCGTCGAGCTCGCTGAACATCTCCGGGTAGCTGTAGCAAGCACCCGCATTGTTGACCAGCACGCCAACATCGAGGTCATCGACCTGAGCTTTGAGACCGTTCCACATGTCTGCATCACTTCTGGAAGCAGCTGCCTCCACCAGGTCAATGGCGTGCCATTTGCACTGGACTCCGTGTTGGCTCTGAATCTCAGAGGCTGCAGACTTGAGCTTCTCTGTGTTGCGAGACACAAGGAGCACGTTCAGGCCTGCAATGCATGCATGTGCCTGTCAGACTCGACAGAGCTGCACCTGCTCAAACAGCGAAGGCGTCTGTAACTTTGTGATAAACATGAATAAAAAAATTCGTGCACCATCACTATAGCTACGCACAAACGCATATGCGCGTCGCTTTCTCGATGGGCCAGGAAACCGACGACTGTGTCCGATGGGTACGTGGTTCCTCATGATGCGCTAGCTGCAAGAATGGCCAGCGACAACTGCCTTGTCTTGAGAGTCTAATTAGGGCAGTGATCAGATTTCTGAGTAGCAGCGAGCCTTTCTCGGCGAATCTGTCACAATACGATCGTCCGATGCCATCTGTGGCTCCTGTTACAACCGCCCACTCTCCATACTTCGACAAGTTGTTGGATCGTCGAAGCAGATGCCGCCATGCAAAGCTGAGTAGGCTACACGTCCATCGGAGCACTCGTGGCGCTGCTGCGCCGGAGACCGCGACAAGCAGGACCTGTGGTGCGGTCAGACTAATGGTACGGCTAGCCATGACTGACGATCCATACACACGACATCAGGCAGCTTCTCGGACTAGCTGCGATGACACAGGCCATCAAAATGCGCGGTCAACATGCAGTGTATGCAGATCAGATGATCGACATCGACTCACACAGTGTTCGCGAATCGACTCGCGATGACCACATCTGCCGACGAATCCCCATGTCATTTTTCCTAACGGTTGTACACCACGCCACCCTCGCTAGCTTGCAGTCTCGACAGATTTCAAAGCGCAAGCATCAGGACCACCACAGAAACACATTGAATCAATCATTTGTTGGCAGATGGCATAGCCCTTTGCCGTCGAGATGAGTTTAGATGCCATGGCGCTTCCAAATACGACGAATATGTAGCCGTGGCAAAACAAGCTTGAGAGTCCTCATGCGGTTCCCGCGGTGCTCACGGCCGCCATGTCACTGACCTCATTGTAACACATGCTGCCTCACTGATCACGGCAATTGCGGAGATGAGAGGGTGCGATGGGTTGGCAGCTACATGCAGCCATGCGCTGGTAAGTGCAACATCTATCCATGGTGCACCGGTGCCGTTGCGATGTTGCCACATGCTTCGGAATCCTACAATAAATCCCTGAAGCCTGGATGTCACAGAATTAGCCATGGGCATTGCAGTGTGCGGGAGTAAAATAATATCGGGGTTCCTACATCAAATAGTACGTCGGAATGCAACAACCTAGGTTGCTGTGCTTCGAGATGCCACGGTTTTGCTATAGGGTACGTTACAAACATGTTAACTGTTCTAATCACAACACAACACAAGCATCTCTATCAACACAGCCACGTTCAGAAGCCGTCTTGCCGTGATCAAGTTCCACAAAAAAAGTGTTGCAGCCTAGCAAACATGTTTATATAATATTTAATTTAGGGAGAAGGTGCAAGGAAGCACCGTTCCACACCTTGCACAGCCGGGATAGCTCAGTCGGTAGAGCGCAGGACTCTTAATCCTGTGGTCGTGGGTTCAAGCCCCACTTTCGGTAGAATGGACCCATTCCGGCGACATCCCGCTTTTGCCGCAGCGTCGGCCGCAGGTTTCGCGGCGGGGGGCGGGGCGGAGCCCCGTTGTGGCGGGTTCGGGCCGCGGGCCCGACGGGGCGCGGGGCGGAGCCCCGCCGGGCGGCCGGAGGCCGCCGCCGGCGAGCGGCGGGCGGGGAGCGGCGGGGCGCAGCCCCGCGGCGAGGCGCCGGCGCGAGCGGCACGTGCGACCCCCACCAGAGTCCGGGGAGGACCACCGGGAGGCCGCCGTCGGCGAGCGACGGGCGGGGAGCGGCGGGGCGCAGCCCCGCGGCGAGGCGCCGCCGCGAGCGGCACGTGCGACCCCCACCAGTGCCGGTGGTCTGTGGCTGGTGGTGTGGCAATGGGGCTGTGGATGTGGGGGCTGTGGAAGCCCGGGGGCGGGCTGTTGTGGCCGGCGTGACGGTGGGGCCCCATTCCGGCGACATCCCGCTTTTGCCGCAGCGTCGCCCGCAGGTTTCCCGGCGCGCCGGGGGGCGGGGCGGAGCCCCGCGGGGGCGGGCGCGGGCCGCGGGCCCGCCGGGGCGCGGAGCCCCGCCGGGCGGCCGGAGGCCGCCGCCGGCGAGCGGCGGGCGGGGAGCGGCGGGGCGCAGCCCCGCGGCGAGGCGCCGCCGCGAGCGGCGCGTGCGACCGTCCCAGAGTATATGATGGTGGGGATGCGCCCTTCGCTGTGGATGTGGGGGCTGTGGAAGCCCGGGGGCGGGCTGTTGTGGCCGGCGTGACGGTGGGGCCCCATTCCGGCGACATCCCGCTTTTGCCGCAGCGTCGCCCGCAGGTTTCCCGGCGCGCCGGGGGGCGGGGCGGAGCCCCGCGGGGGCGGATGCAGGTCTGTGGCAGCCTGGGGGCGGGCTGCTGTGGCAGGTGGTGCGGCGATGGGCCTGGGGATGCAGGGGCTGTGGCAGCCCGGACACAAATGCACATGGTGCTGTTCAACCTCGCACTGCTTGGGCCGAGAATACAACAGTCGGGCAGCCCCATGGACACATAGGCCCCGTGGACAGGGCGGAGATCATGTGTGAAGTGCTGACCGGGCGCTTTTTGGACGAGCTGCCTGTCGGCTGTTTCCCCTCGAGGCTGGGCCAATTTCCACAACACCTCCTCACTGAGAATGCACTCGGGGGTGTTGCAGGGGCGGGCTGAGAGTTGCAGTCAGCTAAAAAACCGGAGTTGCCATCTTGGACGTGGAGGCAGTGGGGCTGGGGATGCAGGGCTATGGCAGCCTGGACACAAATGCACATGGTGTTGTGAAAACTCGCACTGCTTGGGCCGAAAATACAACAGTCGGGCAGCCCCATGGACACATAGGCCCCGTGGACAGGGCGGAGATCACACGAGGTATGTGTGAAGTGCCGAGCGGGCGCTTTTTGGACGAGCTGCCTGTTGGCTGTTTGCCCTCGAGGCTGGGCCAATTTCCACAACACCTCCTCACTGAGAATGCACTCGGGGGTGTTGCAGGGGCGGGCTGAAAGTTGCAGTCAGCTAAGAAACCGGAGTTGCCATCTTGGATGTGGAGGCAGTGGGGCTGGGGATGCAGGGCCGTGGCAGCCTGGAGGCGGGCTGCTGTGGCTGCCATGGTGGTGTGAAAGTGGGGCTGTTACGGAGGCGCACTACACCACCCATGGATCACACCAGTCCAAAGAATTCCACATGCAACTCCTACAGCAGCCAGAACAGCCATTGAGGTGATGGACCTGGGGGTCGGTAAGGTGGCCTGCCCTGCACCTCGTCCGATCAGCTACGCTGAAGTTGATCATGGACAGGCCAAATTGGCTCGCAAACCGGGGCTTGCACGCGTGGCAGGTGGGCGCTCCCACGACCGTGCAAATGGCGGGGATCCCGCCACCGAATGCCCATCGTATTGTACCTGTTTAGCGTTTCGCGTGATCAGATTCCCGCCCTGAGGCCGGTTTTTGGACTGGCGACGACGAATGTGCAGTGTCCACGAGGCCTCCATGGCGTCCCACACGTCACACCTCCACGGCAGCGCCGGGTCTTTAGAAACGTAGTTCCACACAGCTGTGCACAGGTGGACCGGCAGCGTCGATGTAGCCGAGGCAGGCACATCCGAGGCGTCGACGGCATGCAACGGAGCCGTCGGTGAAGGCAACCTTCAGCGCAGGTTCGGGGGAGGCAAAGCACATCCAGTGTCCACAGCGTATTCAGAGAGACTTCTGCGGGGCACTGGCCGTGGAGATGGCGAAGGGAGCGCCTATGCCGAGCAGGTGGCGAGTGGAAGCCTGGTTGGGCTGGTGGCGCAGGGGCGCACACGCGAGGAGATCATGACGTGCCTGCCGGCAGAGTTTGACCAGTGCAGGGCGACGCCGGGGACGGCGGCGAGGCAGGGGAAGCAACAATGGATGATGTGGAGTGCACCACGGGGAACTGGAGGCTTTCGGCGTGTTCGTGCGATTATACAATCTCTTGACGGTTCGTACTTTCGTGAGGCGGTACAGCAGCAGCCACGGCGTACGAGGTGCCACCGCGGCACGACGAAAAGACGTTGACTCTCTAGAATATTGTACAGTTAGACAGCTAAGGCCAGAGGCGAAGCGGAGGCTTCCGTCGGGAGGCCGTGGTCGAGGTGCTGACCGCAAGCTTACACGAGGCAAACGACAGAGCGCACGGCGCGGGCGGCCGCTGATATCTACAAGGTCTTTCATGACTCATAAGCGGGCGCACAGCTGTTCATCGACGCCGGGGAGTGGCGGGTTGTCGATGGCGGGGCCCGGCCCTACATGCGAAGGGGTACGTACGCGTGTTGACTCCGAGGATAAGGCGGCATGCATACCGTGACGCGCATGCACACAGTCCGTGACGCGCATGCATACAGTGGTGGGCCGTGCCGGCGTCGTGTACTGCATTGGTGCAAGGCTAGTGCAACAAGTCGACGGTCGATTAGTGCAGATACACGACCAGTGCAATATCCCACCATATGCCCATTGCCCGCCAGTTGCACTGTCGGCGCGGTGAAGGTCGTGCTCGCCGCCCGCGCCCGCGCGGGGCTCCGCCCCGCCCCCCGCCGCGAAACCTGCGGCCGACGCTGCCGCAAAAGCGTCGTGTGAGCATCATTGTGAGCATCATGATTGTGAGCATCATTGTGGTCATGACGTGGCGGGATTGCCGCCGTTTGCACGGTCATGGGTGCGCGCCCACCTGAGGTCAGCGCATGTTTTGGTATTCATTGGTCTGCTGTGCCTCCAGGAATGCGTACCTGTAACAGCGACCGCTGCTCGTCGCAGCCTCCATGCACGACACGATATCGTGCCTATTGCATGCTTTGAGCCTCCTTCGTAGCCTCCGTGTTGCTGCCTGTCGTGGTCGTCGGATCTGCGACGGTGTTGCCTGGTTCGATCAGCTCGACACACCGATCGCAGCTTTCGCGGCTCAATCGCGCCAAGTCAGCCCGGTAGAATGCAGTGTCATCAATAAGCATGATACCAGGATGGTCGTCTCTGCCGTTGTTTCGTTTCTGACGTGCACAGGTGCGTGTCGTTGGAATGGAGACCTCGTCGCCAGTCCAACAACCGGACTCAGGGCGGGAATTTGTGAACGCGAAACGGTAGACAATTACGATGCGATGGTGAATTTGTGGCGGGATTCCCGCCATGTGCACGGTCGTCGGTGCGCGCCCAGCTGACATGAGTGCAAGTACTGAAGTAGCTCACAAAAGAGTGAACGAGGTCTCTAGAGAAGTACTGAAGTGTTGCAAAAGAGTGAACGGGAGAAAACAAACGCTGACACCGAATCTCTTCCGAATCAACACCAACATATCAGGACAAAAAGTACTGACGTTGGCTCAGTTAGAGCCTCAACAGAGCTAGCTTCACTACACACAAACCTGCAGTCCACGTGTCAACAAAACAAACAGCAGTGCGTGTCCCAGCACGGCCAGACCCATCGCCACTGTCCCAATCTGTCCCGTACTGTCGAAGAAAATGTGCATTTGTGTGAGTGTGCTTGCCCGAGCGGTACCGGCCCCGCTGTCACACCACCAGCCACAACAGTCTAGTGGTGCTAACGCGACTTTTGGCCCCGGGCTTCCACAGCCCCCACATCCACAGCCCCATTGCCACACCACCAGCCACAGCAGCCCAGCTGCCGCAGACCTGCATCCGCAGCCCCACTGCCCCCGCATCCACTGCCCCACTGTCACACCGGCCACAACAGCCCGGCCCCGGGCTTCCACAGCCCCCACATCCACAGCCCCATTGCCACACCACCAGCCACAGACCACCGGCACTGGTGGGGGTCGCACGTGCCGCTCGCGGCGGCGCCTCGCCGCGGGGCTGCGCCCCGCCGCTCCCCGCCCGTCGCTCGCCGACGGCGGCCTCCCGGTGGTCCTCCCCGGACTCTGGTGGGGGTCGCACGTGCCGCTCGCGCCGGCGCCTCGCCGCGGGGCTGCGCCCCGCCGCTCCCCGCCCGCCGCTCGCCGGCGGCGGCCTCCGGCCGCCCGGCGGGGCTCCGCCCCGCGCCCCGTCGGGCCCGCGGCCCGAACCCGCCACAACGGGGCTCCGCCCCGCGCCCCGGCGGGCCCGCGGCCCGCGCCCGCCCCCCCGGGGCTCCGCCCCGCGCCCGCCGCCGGGAAACCTGCGGGCGGCACAGCGGCAAAAGCGCGATCCGGCCGCGGGTGTACAATGTGTGCAACTTCGCCGCAGGCCAGTAGGGCGTACGCGTGGGAGTGGACGGACAACGCCGTGGTTCGGATACGCACAAGCCCAGCATTGAAGCCACGCTGACACAGTATAAATCAGACACAGTATAATTATAAGCCGTAATATAATATTTTAAGCCATATAAGACACAGTATAGTTAAGTTTAAAACAGGAGATCGGTTCCAGTGCAGCCGCGGACACACATGATTCCATCTGCTTCGCGCCACACCCGTCGCGCACTCAATGAAATCTGCACCTGACGTTTGATTCCCCTACTTATAATGCACGACGTGCCCTCACCAGGCCGCGCCAATACAGGTGGGCATCCCATACACATGCAACACCACTACAGGGAAGCAGCCCTGCGTTAGCAGTGCAGAGCGACTAGTGTGTAGCACAACGGCTGCGCTGACAACATGTCGTGTAATGCACCAACAAACAGATAACTCTGTGATGCTGACAACAGAAACCCTTGTGGAATGCACAGCAACATAGCTGCAGCGTGGACTTGGCCTGAATGACAGCCACCGGATCAGGAAACCTGCCGGTTATGCAGAGGCAAGATAGACTCACGTATGGAGCAACATGTGCTATGATAATCTTGCATAGTGTACATCGAACCTGACAGAGCAGCAAACAGACAAACGAACAAACCGTAACATGCAACCATGCGCTTTGGACACTCACTTGGATGCGCAGCGCATGGAAGGTAGGAACATGCATGATACCTAAAACAATGCAATCACTGGATCCGGCATGCCGCATCGTGCAAGCAGAAGATGACAGAACACCTAACGGACAACCTAACAATACGGGGCGGTGTGGAATTCGCAGAATAGCAACACCCTTCTCAAGGAGCGTTGCACATAGGGCTCAAACCAACCGTGATGAAAAACTTGTCAACGCTGTATTGGCGGCACTCAACAGACCCGCGATCGGCCAACCGAGGCCTCCGTGGCGCCGTTCCGAGCGCCGCACCTGCCACCCACCTGGTGGTGTGCTGCACAGGGGGCCAAAACCGACCTGCCCCCGAAGATGGGACGCTGCTACGCGGGCCTGCATTGCGATTTATCATGAATTTCCTGTGCAAAGGACTAGCACGGATGAAGGTGACAGCCGCGAATGCCGCGGAAACTAGAATGTGTGACTCTACGCATGCTCCCCACTCTGCGCATGCTCCCCAACTATAGCACCGACAGGGTTGCATCCCTACGCAACAAAGTGAAAAACGTTCATATTGAACACGCATACGAAACATATGTGTCAACTTCGGTGCAAAATAAAAAACGTTGTGTAGGTAAAATGCCTATGGTGGCATGTGTTGAATTGTTGTTCACAAGGCATGGTGTTACTGGCCTCGCTACGCTTTGTGGCAACCGGTACAACAGGTTTCCGGTATGCATGGAATCCTAGCCATACGCATCGCTACGGGTGCAGTGCGGTGCGGATTTGCCTAGAGGGAACCTAAAAACGTCAAGTCCCCACGTCCCAACGTATCATACGTTGCTTTCCTACGTGAGAATAGAAAATGCTGTACTCAACGTATTTTTTCGAAAGAAACGCGAAAGAATGCAAATCTGAGCACCGATGGGCATCAGGACCACACCTTAAAATCAGCCGGGTTGCTGCGAAAGATCATTTCCTTGTTTTCCCAGTACGCGTCCACCACCGTGGCGAGGGTGTACTTGTACCGTGCAAGCGTGTTGAAGCTCCCGATGTGCCCGGCCCATGTGAGAAGGGTCAGAGTTTGGCAGAAGATCCGCCCAGGGCACTTCCAAAAGGAGGCAATGATGCTGCCCATGGGGACCTGCCCCTCAACATTCGCACACCCCTGAATGTCTTGCAACAGGGCTGCGGGGGTGACACGGGTGACATCACCCTCAGTATCAAATACAGGATCGTCTTGTCCTGAAATCAAGGCTGCAAGGTATGCTCGCGCGAATACGAGCACGACCCTAGCAGTTGCCTCCTGGTTGTCCAAGACCTTGCAGGGAATGCACTTGAACCACTCTGCATCGGTGTCAGTGAACAACACCTTGGAGTGGTCATCCCACCCTGCAGCTAGGCCAAGAACCTGCATCTCGCGCCGAGGCATGACGACGTCGGCGTGTGCCACAGCCGCTGCGTCCATGCTGCTGCACTTTATCCTGCATGTCAGAAGAGGCTCATAATGCTGGGCGACGACGGAGTTCTGGGTGTGAAATATACCAGAGCGAGCCTGAACTAAGCCAAGAGAATCAAGCAGAGCAACGCGAACCTGACATTGATGGTTGCGCAATGGACAGCAGCAGTTGCACACCTCGCATACATCTCCGGGCTGTCAAGCAGATCTCCGAGACGATACAGCTCTGCAACTTCGTCACCTTCACCTGTCTCTCGCACAGTCACGACATCACCGTCGCTGTGGCCACAATCGGGTGAAACTTGTCCCTCTGGGGCGCTGTTGGGGGCTGCTCTGTCGACGTCGCCGGATGACATGTCCCCCCCTCCGAGGCTCAAGGGCGCTGACCCAGACTCAGAAGGTATGTAAGAGTCGTCGTCGTCATCCGAGTCATCGCTGAAGTCGGGTTGGTCAATGTCGCCCTCTAGGCCACCAGAGTCACGGTTACGTGTGGCACCACTGCGGCCAGCCGTTGCAATGGCATGCGGTGGCTGCGGGGGACGTGCCGCCACACCGCCACCCACCCGCGCACCGCATGTAACACCACAGCCGCGTGCGTCTGCACTGATCGCGCTCTCAAGCAGTACAGGGGTCGAGCTGTCTATGACAGCAGCATCTGCCGCACTTGCATTTGGCGCAGCGCCTCCCGCTGCAGTGACAGCCTCTTGATGCGGCGGCTCGCCTGCCGGGTTCCCGCCGCAACCCATGCTGTGCTGCTGCGATCTCTGGGCCGGCAGCGCGGGCAGCACCATCGCGGTCGATGCGTCCGCTGCTGGTTGCGCTGCTGCAACCTCGGGAGCATTCACCGCAACGCCAGATTCGGCCATGCCAGTGCAAAGAGGAGGTTCAGTTGCGACGTTGCCCTCTCGCGAGCGAGTAGGACTGCCATGGCCACGTGCAGTCGCCACAGGTGGCAGTGGGCCGAGGTTGATGACAGGGCGACGACGGCGACGGGCCGCGCCCAAGCCCCGGCCATGGGCGGCAACACATCTGCGCCCTCCATCCCGATCGCGCTCTGCCGCACGACCAGATACAATGTCAACACCAGGCCGCGCATGCGCAGCCCCACAAGGCACGGACGCCTGCCCTGGCACAGATGCGACCCCCTTCAGGGCGCTCGACGCGAGTTCAGCATCATCAAAGTCGGCAAGGACAAACCTTGACAAGGACACAGCGCTGCGGCCGTGTCGGGGTTGCGCCGTATCACCGGCGCGCACCGCTCCGCCACCCACGCCAGCCCCACCGCTGCCTGTCGAGATCCTGATCCACGACATATCCGGCGATCGCAGCGAAGAGGCAGCAGCCACATGTGGTGGACCTCCAGCTACAGTGCCTGCGGTGGCAGTGGCTGCAGCTGCAGTGGCTGCACGGCCGAGGGTTGGCTGCCCGGGCGCGCTCAGCGGTTCATCACGGGGCCGTTTGCACGTTGGCTGCTTGTTCAGACCCATCATCATCAAACGCTGCTGCTGTGACTTCCGGATGCGGAACTCCGGTCGCACCGATGTGATGGACGAAACCACAGCCGCCGCTACAGGGTCCGGTGCAGCATTTACCTGGTCCGTCACCGCAAGGCCAAAGCTCGACTGGCCGGCGCCGGTGCCCATCTCATCGCCATCTTCATCAGACACGCACAGATCGATGCTGCCCCCGCCTCCTCTGAGCCTCAGCCCGATGCCCGCAGCCACAGCGCCCTCTTCGTCCCCGTCATCACTGAACAGGCTGCCGCTGTCCCCGCCTCCCCTCAGCCTCGGCGCCAGAGGCTGCGGCCCGACGCCAGCATCCACAGCGCCCTCCCCGTCACCGTCATCACCGAACAGGCTGCCGCTGTCCCCGCCTCCCCTCAGCCTCGGCGCCAGAGGCTGCGGCCCGACGCCAGCATCCACAGCGCCCTCCCCGTCACCGTCATCACCGAACGGGCTGCCGCTGTCCCCGTGTCCCCTGAACCTGTACCTGTCGGCAGCGTCCACAGAGCCCTTCGCTTCGCCGTCATCACTGGACGGGCTGCCGCGGTCACCGCCTGCCTTCTGCCTGGGCCCAACGGCAAGGGCTGGGGCAGGCAAGTCCACATGGACTGCGCTCACACCGCCTGCAGCGTCCGAGGCCCCTGCTGTGGACCATCCAGGGGGTCTTCTTGCACGGTGCATCTCCGCAGCAGCATCACCACATGCTCACCTGCTGTCACTTGCGCTGCTGCAGTGTGTGATTGCTTGTGTGCGGGGAGGGCGACCCATGCCGTGAACTCACATGTCACCTCGCACGCACAGGTGGCAACGGACCCTATGAGCTACATGCAGGTTCTGCTTCTGCCGGTTCCATGGGATGGTGCCGTTGCGATTCATACCCATGGCGCCATACGCCATGTCGGCTCTGTTGGCGCGGTTCACCGCAGCCGCTGACAAGAAAGCCCTGCAAAAGGAGATGCGTTCCGGCTCGGTGTTCGGGCGCATGGCGCAGGCCCAGTTGCACTACAACGGCCATGAGAATCGGACCTCATTGGCAAACAATGGGCAGTGGTCCCTGAATTGTAGCACGTACCAAACGGAGTACTGCCACCCCGCATTCCTGAATTCGCTGTTCGGAGATCTGGTGCGCCCTGAATTGTAGCCAGCACACAGCGGCGCACGTGCTTTTGTCCGTCGTGATGGCATCCATTGCTTCTGCCAAAGCTGGTTCTGTTGTATGTGCTTGCCCGCCAGGCTGGTAGTGCGCGTCTCACATGTAGAACCATACGCCCTGTTGGGGACCCACGGGCATGGCTAGCAAGTATGTGTGCCATGATGCGAAAGGTGATCGTGCATACTGTGCAGCCTTTGACGGATCATGGTGTGCCATCTGCAATGAAGAACCTCGTCAAGGCTGCTGCTTTCAAGGCCTTGTGCGTGGAACGAGACGAGAACCCGTACGCCCTGGCGTTGTACTTGCACGCAGCCGTGGGCAACCTGTTCCTGCAAAGTGCGGAGGGGAGGCGACAACTGCGAGCGGCGGATGAGCACGGCAAGGCCGTTCTCAACGCCAGCGTTCGGGCTATCCAGGACCAGTCGCATGGCGCATTCGCTGCATACGGCTGGACGCTCATCCGCAAGCTGCACCCCGACGGTCCAGGGCAGCTTCACCTGTGGGGGAAAGAGGAAAACAGGCCTGCTGAGGACAGCCCTGGTGTGCATCTCATGTGTTGGTCCCGGCGTCGCCTGATTCCATGTGCCGACCATGCATGTAGGTGGTGCTACCACCGACTGCAGACTGCAAACTTCCTGCAGCGCATGGGTGTGGGCAGTGCGGGGCCAACAGTGCAGCCCGACCGGTGTGATACCGGGCACTGCATGCGTCCACAGGGACGGGGTGTGCCATGCATGGGCGCTCAAACCAACCGAGCAGCAAGGATCGTGCACATGCATGCCGAGTCGACGGTAATCAATGTGGTACCGGTCTGCGGCCCGACGGCGGCCCGACAGCCTAGGTGTCTACAGGGGGATCGATAGAGAGCTCGGGCAGTGGAGCACCTTTGATGCAGCAGCCATGTATGCATCGGTGCTGTGGCCGGCTTGCACTTACATACTGCATCGCATGCCGCTGTGTGTGCGAGACTATAGTATGTATGGGTCCCACGGTAATGTCAGGTATGTGCCACCGGTCCCACACAGTACGCTCATGTGTGTGCATTCTGTGCAGGGGAGCTTAAGAGATTCTGCATGATGTTGGGGACTGCCGACGAGGTCCAAACAGCATGGCTGGGCCAACTTGAGAGCGCCGGTGAAGAGCATGGTGTGGCCCTGCGTGACATGTTGAGCACTGCCAGTGGCTGCAAGGTTTCGACGTCGCTGGAGGCCATGCGGACGGTGGGAGAAACCATCGCCGCAGATGTGTACGAGCACCTCCTCGACCCTGACGCCCAGGTGGAGGGCAACACTGTCGAAGACATCGCGGAAGAAGTTGACCTCTGTCGCTTCGGTCAAGAGCTCTCGTGCGCGCAGCTCTTTGGGCCGGCAGGGGACTTCTTGGTGGAGCGCATGCGGAAGCGGAAGTGTGTGTACAATGCCGATGCCATGCGGCGGAAGCGCCTGGCCAAGTTGCGCGTCGGAGACATTGAAGTGGAGGTGCGTGCATCTGTTTCTCTTTGTCTGCACGCCCGCTGCACCACATGTGTGCGTGCCGGGACTATGCTCCCAATGCGGGGGGTGGGTGGTGTATGTGCTTGTGCACGTGGGCAGCAACATTGCCATCCATCAGGGCCCACCCTGTTGCCCCACAGCAACCAGCACCATTGGCGCGGTGCCAGTATGCAGGTGACTACGGAAGGACTCAACGCCATCCTGATGCATCGTAAGGCGGCACTGCAGAGGTTCAGCGTTGCAGTGCAGAGACCGCCGACGCTGCGCATGGTCGACTGGGTGTGCTCCGCCGGTGGAGATGTCTTCGACGGCATCCTGCGACACATCCGAGAGGGCGGCCGTGGCCTTGAGCACATGCTGCAATACCTACGCCTTGGTGCGATCCTGACTCCTTGGTGTGTATTTGCAACGTGGTGGCACCATGGACCTTGACTAATTGAAGGTATGCTGGACGTGCTTGTTATGCATGTCAATGAGCATCAGCACCGCGGTGTATGGTCCATGGTTGCGAGAGGTGGAATTGGCACACTGTCACAACTCGGTGTTGGCATCATGCGTACTGGCATGCCAATCGAAGAGGACGATACTCGCCGCTGTTGCAGATAAGGCACCGACGCCGGTGGTAGTGCGGAGCTATAAGTCTCTTGACGTGGCCGACCCGTTAAAGCGGCTCCAAGGGAAGTGCCTGGCGGTCGACCCGAAGAAGGTAGCAGCTGGAGCTGTGGGCGTTGACGAGCTGTGCCTCGCAGACACTACGGGAGGGGCCAGCCAGCGGTTTCACCTGTGCCTGCCCCACTTGAGGAAGCCGCTGTTGCTGATCGAGGACTTCCAGGGCACCGGCACCGCACGGTTTGTGCGGTACTGCAGCAACACGCAGCACAGGCGGCTGATGGACATCGCGAACTTCACAGGGTTCGCGACGGTGTGTGACGCGCATCAAACAGGCGCGACGCTACTCGGCCGGAAAGCGGTGCTGCCGTCGGCCGGAGAGGAGTTCCACGGGGTGGCAGCTACCGACCTCCGGCTTGACACACTTGTCGCCGGGTCTCCAAACACCCACCGCCGCGACCTCGAGCGCTGCGATGTGAGCGTGTGCGAGAAGGAACCCGATCGCCGGAAGACTGTCACAGGGTTGTGCCGGAAGCACGTCAAGGTGTGCTACGCGTGCACGGCTGGCGTGTTATGTGCGTGCTCTTGACGATGGCCTGAGGTTCTTCAGCGGATTTTATGCACTGACGCTAAAGTTATAGCCGTATGTGGTTCTTAGTTTCAGGTTCTCGTCATGTAGTCGTGAGCCGGCTGACGTGGCGTGTGCTGCAGGTTCCACGGGTGATCGACGCGAAAGGCGTCGCAGCGGTGACTTGCAGTCGCTGTTATAACCTGAAGGAGCAGGGCCTCTTCCCAGATGCGCAGCGCAACTGGAAGCGGCAGTGCTGTGTGTGTCTGGAGCTGGATTCCCCGCAGCAGCCGCAGGACGCGCGCGTGCTTCCGGCACTGCCACGCCCCCCTTCCGGCGCGCTGGTGATGATCACGGGCAGGATGCCAGCGGGCGCGCTCTGGCCAGGGCCGTTGACCGGGGCTCGGTGCGCGGTGTACGTGTGGCAGGCAGCTGACGGGGGCCGGTATGTGCCGTGCCCTAACAGTGTGATGACAGCGAAGGGCCACCCGCACGGTTCCCGCACGTGTGCGGAGCACAGAGGATGCGTCGTGCATCACACGGACGCGCACGTGACATGCGCGAAGAAATATTGCACTGACTGTCCGGCATGGAAGATCGAAGATGCGTGGGTGACAAGGGCAGATGGCACGTATGTGAGGAAAGCGTGTGACGATTGCGCGGCGAAGAGAGCGGCAAAGCGGGAGGGCGCGCGGCTGCGGAAGCAAGGCGCGCAAGCGGTTCAGCCCCTGACCTTGCATCAGCGAGTGCCGGACCATCCAGGCGCCCTTGAGTGGCTGTTGTGGTATGAGCCAATGTCAAAGGCCATGAGGCAGGCGGGGGGCTCGTGGGCTCGCCCGGGCGAGTGCCACGTCGTGGGCTGCAGCGGCACAATTGTGACGAGCAAGTCTAAGGTGTGCGACACGCACAGAGATGCTGTGTTGTACCTCCAAAGCAAGGACGGCCAAGACGCGGCGGTTGTGTACCACTGTCGATCGTGCCAGATGTGGGTGGAGATCGAGCGGCTTGAAGAGGATGGCAGATGCGGGCCACGCTGCCAAGCATTCGGCAGCGACGGCGCCAAGGCGGCGGTCGCAGGCGACAAACACCTGAGGCGGGTCCTCGAGCGCCTTTGTGAGACGCCGGCTCTCGCAGATGAGCCGCCCCGGGGTCTAGCTCGTGTGCTGGGGCTGGCCACGTGCGACATGCAGACGGGAGAACCGAGTCGATGCCACCACGTCAGCCCACACACAGGTCGGTGCACGTCGAAGATCACGGGGAGCCATGCCAGCCGCATGTGCCGGACACATTGCCATGATGTGGTGCTCAGGGTTGACGGTGGCCAGGGCCCGTCGGTGGTGTCCATCACGTGGTACTGCCCAAACCGATTCTGCCAAAAGGTGTGCAGTATCGAGGGCGTGGGCCTCGTGCGTGGCAGTTACGCGTGTGCCCGCTGCTATGAGGTGCACACGAGGCTGCAGCGACACGCTGCAGAGGCACGCCGGCTGCTGGACGAAGATGCACCCTCATGCGACGACAGCGTCGTGCTGTCTGCTGAAGGGGAGGACGTCGGCAGCGAGTCCGATGCGTCTTCGGATTTAGACTCGGAGCCGCAAGTCATCGGCTCCACCGAGGCTGCTGCAGAGTCGGCTGAGGACGACGAGGTGCTGGCGGGGTACGACTACGGTGACGGGAGCGGGTCAGATTGCAGGGATGCTGGGTTGGCGCTCGTCGCAGGCATCACCGTCCGTCAGTCGCGACAAGACGCAGCCCACCCAACCACAGGACACGGTGGGGCCAGCACGAGCGCAGCAGCTGTCGCGCGTGCGCAGGCGCCCTCAGCAGAGGTACACGGCTCCCCGGCCGTGCCTCTCGGCTGTGTCGGGTGCCGCAATGCACCTTTGTGCAAGAAGACGCCGCCGGTTGAGCGGGTCGTGGACGGGTACTGCATCACCTGCTTGTCCAGCTTGAAGGACTGCGGCTCTGCTCTGGACGCGATCGTGTTGGTGACGACTCCAGGCACATTGGATCGCAGCGCGGGTGCGGCATTCGCTGCTTTTCATGTGCAGCTGAGCATAAATCGGTCACATCCGTGCCTGCTCTGCACTTCCTGCCGGGTCAGGGTCTGTGTGCTGACATGGAAGTGGCCGCTCGTGCGCTAGTGTTTCAGTGGCACTGGTGCCTCGTGAAACCGTGTTCACCATCACCTGGTGACGTGCCGGGCTGTCACCGGTGCCTCTGCGGACATGCTTCGTTGTACAATGTTTATTAATTGTATTAATACGTATCAATATGCTCTCAATCGCTTCCGATACGTGTGGTGTGCAAGTCTGGTTGTTTGTACATGTGTTGACGCGACTCCCTGTGATGCCATCCGAAGGATTGCTGTGCAGGCACTGTTGACATGATGAAACACGCACTCACGGATGACGTCGACGAGTGCGACATCCGGCCGAGGGACGCCCTGAAGACTGACAAGGCTGCCAGGCGGAACCACCGGGAGCGTCTGCAGTACGAAGCGCTTCCAGAGGAGAAGAAGAAGGTGAAGCGGGCAAAGATGCATGCAAGTATGAAGGGACCCCGGAGCAATGCCCCCAAGGGACTCAAGAACATTCAGCAAGGCCCAATCGCAAATGCCATGCGCGGCCGATGCGCGCCCAGCCGGCACTGTGAGCATGGTACGGCTACTTGATCAAGCTTCTGTAGATGCTGTGTGTGTTCATTGTCCAATGTTGTGCTAGAAGTGTGTTGCTGAATTTCATGGCCTGTGTTGTATCCAATGCCGTGCTTGCCCTACTGTTGCAGTGTCCACAGGGGTGTACCTATGGAGACTGTGTACGTCATGTGCCCCGCCGGAGTGTTCCATGTGCATGCAGCATCAGCAGCGATGCGAGTGATGGACAGCCTCCACGCCTTCAAGCTGGTGGACTGGGCGAAGGCCGCCGCGGTGTCCGACGCGGCGGTAGGGATGGTCGTGGAGACTCCGAAGTGGGTGACCAACCGTAGCCTGCAAATCTTCGCGCTGGAGATGTTCATGCCTGTCGGCTTCACGTCTCGGAAGCCCAAGGCCAGCAAGGCGCAGGCCCCACAGGGAGCTGCCTCAGCACGGCCACGCCCAGACGACGCGCTCGTGGCTCAGGCGGCGCGGAGCCAAAGGTCAACGGTGGTCCGCATCGGACACGCGCAATGTCAGCAAGCAAAAGACCGCGGCGAGGATGCGCCTTCATGTCTGACGTACTCTATGCGCGCGGTGCACTTGAAGTGCGCACAGAGCATGACGGAGCCGCTGCGCAGGATCGGCACGGTGGACGTGCGGTATCTGCAGCTCGTGCGAGACGCGGGCGAGCTCCTCATCGCGCGGGTGTTCGACCCCGCCGCGCCTGCACAACCCCCCGTCCGTGTGCATGCGACGACCCTGCAGCTACTGCAGCGGCTGCAGCTGCTCCCTCGGCCGACACTCCCAGCCCTCCTGACGCTGTTTGTGTGGGGCCTCGCACACTGCAGTGTCGCTGTTCGCGAGAGCAGAGACGCGGTGCCGCAGCTGATCTGGCACTATGCGTTTGCGGAAGGCCTGACGCTGGCATGGCAGCTCGTCCTAGTCGCCGCCGGCACGACGTGGATCAACAGCGATGACGATGTCACGTCTGCGCTGTCCGTGCTGGCGTGCATCCCGCGGGCCGCCCTGATCGGGCTGGAGCAATTTGACAAGCAGAAGTGGCCGGAGATCCTGGACGGGCGACGCAAGCGGCGAGGCGGCGACAAACTCGAGCCGGTGCGAGTCTGCCATAACCCAGATACTTCCCAGCTCGGCCTCAAAACAGAATTTATGAGACTGCACTGTTCGCCCTCCTATTATCGGATGGTGTGCATTTGTCGTGTCTGTTTTCCGTAGTCATTGTACCGGGCGTGCATCGAAACCATGGCACCGACGCCCGTGTGCATGCAGATCCCATGGTCTGACGACTGCGACCCGGAGGTCATCGTGATGACGCGTGCGACGCCATCCGAGTTGACAGGCCTTCAGGCGGCAGCCCAAACGGACGCCACTCGGCAGCGGTTCGAATTCACCGCGGACGCGCGCGTGCGCCCGGTCGGCGACGTCACGCAGGGCCAGGGTGTCGGGTCGATGCGGCGCGCCGCAAGGAGTCGTGCGGGAGCCAGCGCGGCCGCGATCGACCTGACCGGTGACGGAGGTGATCGCGCGCAGCCACCCTCCAAGCGGCGCCGCAGGAACAGCAGTCAGGGCGGCCAGGGGGACACCCAGGCGGGCACTCGGGCGGGCACGAGACGCGGGTTGAGATCCGGAACCGGCGGTGGCGTGATGGTCACAGGTCCGGCCGCATCGCTGGGCGACCGTGTGCACAGGTCAGCCCCCGCAGCGCCAAAGCGTGCTCGGAGCCCCCCGCGTGGCGGGTCCCGAGGCGATCCGGGCGCCGGTCCATCGGGTGGACGTGCGGGCGGGACCGGGGGCGGAGGAACTGGGCGCGGCAATGGCGGACATGGAGGCTTTGACGGCGGCAATGGAGGCGGCGGCAACGGAGGCGGGTCTGACAGCGACGGTGGCGACGGAAGCGGCGGCGATGGGGGCGGCGGTAACGGCGGTGGTGGAGGTGGCAGAAGGAGGGGCCACTGGGCTCCCGTCAACCACCGCGTGCCCATCTCTGTGCGGACACCGCAGCAGGTGTCTGAGATGCTGCAGTTGTGCAAAGACACGACGTCGAATCCATTCAGCTACAAGCTGAGGATCGGTGACCAGCCCATGCAGCCCGGTCAGAATGTCAGAGCCATCACTGGCGCGGTGTGTACTCGTCGTGGGCGGCTGACGTGTGTGCATGCATGTGGCGCTGTGTTCTGTGAGGCTGCTTGTGCACCTTGTTCGCTGCGGAACTGTGTGTATTTGTGTCAGTATGCCGAGACCCTCGCTGCTCTCTGATGAATAAGCCAACACGGCCCATACATTCACCGCGTCTGATCGTATGCAGGATCTGCTCGTGGCCGGTAAGCCGGCAGCCGACCATGCGAACGGCATCATTGTGCTCGGCATGCCTGGCTCGGGCAAGACCGGGCTGATGCTGGACGCGATGGCCCTGTCCATCGTCGACTCGCCGCTGCGAGCCGCAGCCCAAGGCAGCACCGCCGCGCTGCCGCGGCTGACGCACGACTGTGCCAAAATCATGGTGCACAAGTCGGGCGTCACGCACAACATCGGGTACCCCACCGAGACGTGCGCAAAGGCGATGTGTAACTACTTCTGGGAGCCCGCTGTGGAGGGTCGGCCAGCTGGGTACGTCGGCAACGCCATCGACCGCGTCGCCGGCCGGAAGCTGCATGTGCTAGAAGAGGTGCAGGCATGGGTGCAGCAGTTGCCGCATCTGCTGAGTCAGCATCAGCGAGCCCTCCAGCAGGCCAACGCGCAGTGCGAATCGGAGCATATGCTTCGCCGCTGCCGGTACATCCTGGCGTGCGACCCCCACCAGAGTCCGTGCAAGACGTACGGCATCAAGTCAATCGACCACAATGGGCGGGTGCAGCAGGAGAAGCCAGAGGTCGTGATGCCGTGGACGGCGGTGTTCAACGCGCTCGGCCAGCCTAGCGCAAGCATGCATTGGCACATCTTTGCCATCCACGGCCAGCGACGCCTGCGTGGCCTCGGGTTCCGGCTGCTCCACAATGCGTACGCCCCGCGCTGGCTGCTGTCGTGCTACCTCCATGTGATGTGCTGTGATTTGTTCTGGTCGTGCTGTGCGCTGCCTACAACTGTGACAGGGCCCGGATGTACCCGCCGCTCAGTCCAGGCCATAAGCGGGACAGCTGTACATACGTCAGCTGTGACCGGCTGAGTGTATGTGCAGGTCAAGGGCAGACATTGCCACCATGCAATTCCGGAGGGTGGACCTCGCGACGGACTACTTGTTTTCCACGTGGTGCCGGTCAGACCTGCGGCAGACGCCGGCGCAGGCTGCGCAAGAGAAGTCCGGCATCAAAGGCGTTAACTACGGCTGGGCAGCGGTGGGGGCGGACGAGGCGACATATCGCAACCCCAACTACCCGATCGACCTGTCGGGTGAAGATCGCAGCCTGCCCCCGGCGACCGTTGTCATCGCGCCGTACAAGCCGGACTGCAAGGCGCTGCGTGATATACTGCTCACGCGCGCTGACTACAAGGCGTTGTTCTACACACTGCCGGCCCTCCCGCATGATGCCCCCTCGTGCCCTGGTGGGCCGACGACCTGCACCTTCCGAGACACAGAGTATCGCGCGGAGGATGCGTATGCATTCGAGTGCGCGCCTGCCCGGCTTCCTGTGTGATCGCGTGTGCAGGCGGCATGTGATCTGCATGTCGGGGTGCCTTGCGTCGTCTGTGCACGTCTCCTCTATTGCGGTGACTCATTCACTCCGGGTGTCTGACTGCTACGTAGGCCTGTGCGCTGCCGCTTTGAAGCTGGCTTGATGGGACACGGGTGCATGCAGTACGACGACAGACTCCGGCCGGAGGATCGTGGGCCAGCTGGAGGACATCGCATTCTCCAGCT
Organism: Ulva prolifera; assembly: GCA_023078555.1. Classification (NCBI taxonomy): domain Eukaryota; kingdom Viridiplantae; phylum Chlorophyta; class Ulvophyceae; order Ulvales; family Ulvaceae; genus Ulva; species Ulva prolifera. Next base: position 1,833,523 of record CM041201.1, on the reverse strand, counting down.
GGGACTCCTTCAGGGTCCACCTCGGTGAGCCCCTGCTGCTGACAGCCTGCCTCGGGGAGAGCCGACCAAACGGTGCGGCGTGCTCGGCTGTGGCATGGGCGTTTGTGCCAGCATGGCACGTGCGGGCAGAGTTCAAAGCGCGCCTGGCCTTCATGTGCAAGAACGCCGCGAAACTGAAGGTCCCGTGGTCGCCAGTGCGGCTTCGCACGGGTGCTTCTGTGCCACAGCAAGTCGCAGGTTCGGTCGAGAGCATCGCTAACATGCTACTGGAACGGTTCATCGAGGCAAACACGTCGTATGACCTCGTGGGCTTGCCGTTCGTTGCGATTCGGTCGCCGTCGGACGTGATGATCCAGCAGGTGCTCATGCCGGAGCCCGAGATGGAGTACGTGCTGAAGACCAAGAAGATCGCGGCGCTGCGCGTGCAGCTGCCGATCGTGCCGGCGGCCGTGCGCACATCGTCATCCATGCTCAGCGCGACGGTGGAGCTGGCAGGGCAGCGTGTGGTCGTGCACAGTAAGTCTGCGGCGGACACGACGCTGGACCCTGTTGCACACAACGCGCCGATGTACATCGGCCTCACGCGTGTGTCAGACGCCGCAGACGTTGCGATCACGCATGACTCGATCGTTCATGAGAACATGTTCGCGCCGCGGCAGCCGGTGGCGAACCTCGCAGCGGAGGTGCAGCGGCTGAGCCAGGGGCAGGGCTACTGCAACCTGTACCATGCGTATGCGCAGGGGCATGACGGACAGCCGCCCCCGGACCGCGGGTCGGCGGTGTTTGATGCGCGGCTCAACAGCCAGGCAGCGCATGGGTTTTTCCGGTGGGCGCCGGATGTCGAGGCCTCCGTGGTGAACGCTTTTCTGCACCGACAGGCGGCGCCGTAGTATGCTCAGTGTTGAACGTGTTTGGTACGTGTGCACACATGAGCGTGCCTGTATATCCTACGCTTTGCCACTGGTGCAGCACTGGGAACATCTGTGTAACGACTGTGATAGATGTTCACCTTATGCCACGCGTGATCCTGGAGTGCGGGAGGTGCAAGAAGGGGTACATGTGAATGTCGATGCCAAGGGTATGACACAGGACAAGCCACGAACCACTGACACATCATCATGATTGCGGTTGAGAGATTCCAATGTCGATGCTGCACTCTGGCTCCTTCTGTGACGTCATGTGCCGCTGAGTGATACACTGCTTTCAAAACGGTGCCACGGAGGCCTCGGTTGGCCGATCGCGGGTCTGTTGAGTGCGGATTGCAGCTCCCGGCATGTATGTTACGGTGGATGCAATGTTTCTCACATCGGGGCAGGTCGGTTTTGGCCCCCTGTGCAGCACACCACCAGGTGGGTGGCAGGTGCGGCGCTCGGAACGGCGCCACGGAGGCCTCGGTTGGCCGATCGCGGGTCTGTTGAGTGCGGATTGCAGCTCCCGGCATGTATGTTACGGTGGATGCATCGTTTCGCACATCGGGGCAGGTCGGTTTTGGCCCCCTGTGCAGTACACCACAGGGTGGGTGGCAGGTGCGGCGCTCGGAACGGCGCCACGGAGGCCTCGGTTGGCCGATCGCGGGTCTGTTGAGTGCGGATTGCAGCTCCCGGCATGTATGTTACGGTGGATGCAATGTTTCTCACATCGGGGCAGGTCGGTTTTGGCCCCCTGTGCAGCACACCACCAGGTGGGTGGCAGGTGCGGCGCTCGGAACGGCGCCACGGAGGCCTCGGTTGGCCGATCGCGGGTCTGTTGAGTGCTGATTGCAGCGTTCGGCATGTGTAATACGGTGGCTGCATCATTTCTCACATCGGGGCAGGTCGGTTTTGGCCCCCTGTGCAGCACACCACCAGGTGGGTGGCAGGTGCGGCGCTCGGAACGGCGCCACGGAGGCGTCGTTTGGCCGATCGCGGGTCTGTTGAGTGCGGATTGCAGCTCCCGGCATGTATGTTATGGTGGATGCATCATTTCTCACATCGGGGCAGGTCGGTTTTGGCCCCCTGTGCAGCACACCACCAGGTGGGTGGCAGGTGCGGCGCTCGGAACGGCGCCACGGAGGCCTCGGTTGGCCGATCGCGGGTCTGTTGAGTGCCGCCAATACAGCGTTGACAAGTTTTTCATCACGGTTGGTTTGAGCCCTATGTGCAACGCTCCTTGAGAAGGGTGTTGCTATTCTGCGAATTCCACACCGCCCCGTATTGTTAGGTTGTCCGTTAGGTGTTCTGTCATCTTCTGCTTGCACGATGCGGCATGCCGGATCCAGTGATTGCATTGTTTTAGGTATCATGCATGTTCCTACCTTCCATGCGCTGCGCATCCAAGTGAGTGTCCAAAGCGCATGGTTGCATGTTACGGTTTGTTCGTTTGTCTGTTTGCTGCTCTGTCAGGTTCGATGTACACTATGCAAGATTATCATAGCACATGTTGCTCCATACGTGAGTCTATCTTGCCTCTGCATAACCGGCAGGTTTCCTGATCCGGTGGCTGTCATTCAGGCCAAGTCCACGCTGCAGCTATGTTGCTGTGCATTCCACAAGGGTTTCTGTTGTCAGCATCACAGAGTTATCTGTTTGTTGGTGCATTACACGACATGTTGTCAGCGCAGCCGTTGTGCTACACACTAGTCGCTCTGCACTGCTAACGCAGGGCTGCTTCCCTGTAGTGGTGTTGCATGTGTATGGGATGCCCACCTGTATTGGCGCGGCCTGGTGAGGGCACGTCGTGCATTATAAGTAGGGGAATCAAACGTCAGGTGCAGATTTCATTGAGTGCGCGACGGGTGTGGCGCGAAGCAGATGGAATCATGTGTGTCCGCGGCTGCACTGGAACCGATCTCCTGTTTTAAACTTAACTATACTGTGTCTTATATGGCTTAAAATATTATATTACGGCTTATAATTATACTGTGTCTGATTTATACTGTGTCAGCGTGGCTTCAATGCTGGGCTTGTGCGTATCCGAACCACGGCGTTGTCCGTCCACTCCCACGCGTACGCCCTACTGGCCTGCGGCGAAGTTGCACACATTGTACACCCGCAGGCCATCTAGCATACCATACGAGCTTGCGGGCGCACCACACTGGACGCTTGCTGCACCAGCAATGTGTCATGGCGCACCTCGCCCTGTCTCCAGCTGCGATCTGCTACAGCTGGATAGGCCACGCTTTCATATCCCAGCTGCGAGCTGCTACAGCTGGGCTGACGGCCCGCCTCTTAAGCGTGGCTGCCTCTTAAGCGTGGCTTGTGGGCGAGGATGCTGGGGCCACGCCTCGCAGCTGTTCCTATACTTTGACAGCTACATCATATGATTCAATGTAAGTCTAACCAGGAGAGCTAATAGGACGATATTCCGGAAGGAGAAGCAGTGTGGTGTTGTATCGCGCCTGCACGTCCTTGTGCGGGCAAAATCTGTAGGCAAGTGCGAAGCCTGCCGGCACACTCCACACGGTTGAATCCATAGCTGTGCGAACAATGAGCAGCCAGCTGGTTACATCGGGGGCAGCATTCTCTATGGTAAGCAGCTGTCGTTCTGTCGCCATGTTCGTGATCGTACCTGCCAGCTGTGAAGCATGCCGTCACACTTTCGCCACCCGGCTAAATCCATCGCCGTTCGAAGGGCGACAATTAGCAGCCTTTATTACATCGGGAACAGTTTTCTCTGAGGTAAAGAGCTGTCGTTTTGTCGCCATATTCGTGGTCGTAGCTACCTCAACCAGCTATGACGTGTGCCCTGAAACGTTCGCGATTCAGCTGAATCCATAGCCGTTCGAAGGGCGACCCTTACCAGCCCTTGTTACATCGACAACGAATGTATCTAAGGTACGCAGCTATCTGTTTTTCGCCACATTCGTGACCGTAGCTACCTGAGCCAGCTGTGAAGCCGGCCTTTACACTCAGTTGAATCCATAGCCGTAGGAAGGGCGACAATTAGTAGCCCTTGCTGTAGTAGTGGTACCTGTTGATGTGACTGCGGCTTGATTGATCGTAGCCACCGCAGCGAGCTGTGCCTACCCGTGTGATAGCGTCACTGAATTGAGCGGCCCACATTGTTGTAGGCCACCAATTTTAAGCTGATCGGCAGCCTTTGAGATAGAGGAGGCCACACCATCGAAGGTATGCCCCTACCAAATTTTATTTTGACCGACTTTGGTATCGGCATGTTGTTCCCTTGTGTACCTACTCCTTTGTGCACCCCTGTGCACCCAATCACCCCCATGTGGCATATGCACCACACAATGAACACAGTTCTGTTTTCCAGTTTGGCCGGATCGCGCTTTTGCCGCTGTGCCGCCCGCAGGTTTCCCGGCGGCGGGCGCGGGGCGGAGCCCCGGGGGGGCGGGCGCGGGGGCGGGCGCGACCCCCACCAGAGTCCGGGGAGGACCACCGGGAGGCCGCCGTCGGCGAGCGACGGGCGGGGAGCGGCGGGGCGCAGCCCCGCGGCGAGGCGCCGCCGCGAGCGGCACGTGCGACCCCCACCAGTGCCGGTGGTCTGTGGCTGGTGGTGTGGCAATGGGGCTGTGGATGCGGGGGCTGTGGAAGCCCGGGGCCGGGCTGTTGTGGCCGGTGTGACAGTGGGGCAGTGGATGCGGGGGCAGTGGGGCTGCGGATGCAGGTCTGCGGCAGCTGGGCTGCTGTGGCTGGTGGTGTGGCAATGGGGCTGTGGATGTGGGGGCTGTGGAAGCCCGGGGCCAAAAGTCGCGTTAGCACCACTAGACTGTTGTGGCTGGTGGTGTGACAGTGGGGCCGGTACCGCTCGGGCAAGCACACTCACACAAATGCACATTTTCTTCGACAGTACGGGACAGATTGGGACAGTGGCGATGGGTCAGGTTTGTGTGTAGTGCTAGCTCTGTTGAGGCTCTAACGGTGCTAACGTCAGTACTTCTTGGCCTAATATGTTGATGTTGATTCGGAAGAGAGTCGGTTTCAGCGTTTGTTGTCTCCCGTTCACTCTTTTGTAATACATCAGAACTTCTCTAGAGATCTCGTTCACTCTTTTGTAATCCACTTCAGCACTTGCACTCATGACAGCTGGGCGCGCACCGACGACCGCGCAGATGGCGGAAATCCCGCCACAAACAAACCATCGTAACGTAATTGTCCACCGATTCACGTTGACGAATTCCCGCCCTGAGTCCGGTTGTTGGTCTGGCGACGAGGTCTCCATTCTAACGACACACACCTGTGCACGTCTGAAACGAAACAACGGCAGGGACGACCATCCACGCATCATGCTTATTGATGGCACTGCAATCTATCGGGCTGACCTGGCGCGATGGAGCCGCGGAAGCTGCGATCTGCGGTGTTTCGAGCTGATCCAACCAGGCAACACCGTCGCAGATCCGGCGACCACGACAGGCGGCAAAACGCAGGCTAGGAAGGAGGCTCAAAGCATGTAATAGGCACGATATCGCGTCGTGCATGGAGGCTGCGATGAGCAGCGGTCGTTGTTACAGCTACGCATTCCTGGAGGCAGATCGACAAGCGTACAAACACTCGAAATTCATCCATTTGTCCGCCCGTTTGACTCTTCACTGCAGTGGAGTTCGGCGTGGTATGAAAACTTCGCGACTGGCTTACATGCACACGAGAACACGCGCGTGTAAGCGTCAGTGCGCGCCGCGAAATCATACGGGCGTGCAGCATACCACTACAACAACCTCGAACGATGTTCTCACGCCGACACCACTGCAAAGCTACTTTCCCACACTTTGTTTGAGAGTCGCTGAACACGGCATTGTGCCACCGGAACAGCTCCCAAAATAGTGTTCCGGTGGCCTGTTCCTGCAAAAGTCATTCTTGTAGTGATCTGCCTAGTCTAGAGCAGATCAATGAGTTACAAAAGAGTGAACGGGAGAAAACAAACACTGAAACCGAATCTCATCCGAATCAACAGCAACATACACTCACACACACACGAACACTACAACCGCACTCACAACTCGGTCCGGCAGGATCGCGTCCTCCAGAGCAGGTCAATGAACTCCGAGACATGCGCTCGATGTCAGGCGGGCGCGAACGAATGACCGTGCACATGGCGGGAATCCCGCCACAGAATGACGATCGTATTGTAACTGTCTATCGTTCCACGTGAACAAATTCCCGCCCCGAGCCCGGGTTTTGGGGTGTTGGCGACGTTTGTGCAGTGTCTACGAGGTCTCCACGGCGTCTCAAACGTCACACATCCGTGCACGGGTGAAACGGAGACAACGCCAGGGACGGCCACCCTTGCATCATGTATATTGTTGACACTGCAATGTATCCGGCTGCCCTGGCGCGACGGAGCCGCGGAAGCTGCGATCGGTGCTCCGAGGTGATAGAGCCGCGGGCAACAACGTCGCAAATCCGACGACCACGAAAGGCAGCAACACGGAGGCTAGGAACGACGCTTGAAGCGTGCAACAGGCACGACATCGCGTCGGGAACGGAGGCTGCGATGAGCAGTGGGCGTTGTTACAGCAACGCATTCGTACTGACTCATGCACTTGATCTCAGGTGGGCGTGAACCAATGTCCGTGCAAATGGCGGGAATCCCGCCACAGAATCACCATCGCATTGTAACTGTCTATCGTGTCACGTGAACAAATTCCCGCCCTGAGCCCGGTTTTTGGACTGTTGGCGACGTTTGTGCAGTGTCCACGAGGTCCCGATGGTACAGCGGGCACAGGTCCCGATGGTACAGCAGGATGCGTGGCGGGAGATGTGGTACAGGTGGATCTGAACAGCTCGTTACAGGGTAGACACAATCTGGCTATGTAACGATGGTCACTCATGACACTTCAGAGTTGGATATATGGTGCCGGGAACTCATCAACAGTTTCAGTGTGGTTCTCCTCTGATACGGTGGACTAAACTATCAAAACAGAAGCCGGCTCGATATGTGGCCTGCCATAAGGTAACACCCCCTGCAGGCCCGAGTGGGCGTGGCACCCACTCACACACACGCACTGGCGTCGGCCGCAGCTGACCAACGGTAATGTCCACCCTCCACACCTCAGCAGCAGCACCACACATGTGCAAAGAGCGCCAGACATGCCGGATCCTTGCGCCTGTCAGCATGAAAACGTGAATGGCGAGCCCGTAGTACACCCGAGCCCCCCCAACCGTCAACCCGACGCGGATCCAGAGTTCTGGGTACATCCCACCGGCTTGGGATGCTGAGGCCGTGTGACGATACGTCACACGCATGGAGATGCATGGCTTAGAGTATTCTGGAAGCCTCCGGAATGTCCCGTCAGTCCACGTGACCGTGGCTGGCAGTATGGGACTCTGTTAACAGTGGTCGCCAGACTCGTCCTGCTGACGCAGGCGAGCCATCGAGGCACTGCTCTGGAATTCTCCAGAAGCATTGCAAATGTCCGGCGTATAGGCGGACACGATGGGAGCCTCTGGTGTGTACGGGGTCAGTGTGCTGAGCACAGCGCACTGTGGCAGGTGTCGTACACAGGCTAGCTTACAGTATATAAGCAGCTGGACCTTAAAGGGTATTAGACAGATCTCACATTCCATGTCTCTTGACTAACAGTCTTTACAGTGGTATCGGTGAGTTCCGAACCCAGTCTCTTCACGCTTCCACGAGTTAACAGCAGATGGTCGAGCAACAGATCCATACGCGCAGCATGGCCGAGCGAGAGGCTCAGGCCGCTGCCGCTGCTACAGAGGACACGGATGTCACTATGAGTGACGTTCCTGCTTCACAGCAGGGACCCGGTGCTGGTGCTGGCAGCGCCCAGGTCACAGCGTCCGCATCCGTAGCTCCCGCACCGACGACCTCGGGTGTCCTCAACGCCATAGCAGGCGTGGGACAACTCCAGGTCGGACCCGGAGCACCGACGTATTCCGACGTCGTTCGCACGGGATCTCCTCCTGATCCGCGCCGGCCTCAGACAGCTCCTGTCGCTAACGCGCAATCACCCGCCAGCGAGCAACCTGCTTCAACCGAGCCGCCATCACGTGATCGTCCTGAAGACCCTACCGGATCGACGACATTCATCAACGCGGTTGCAAACGCGGTTAAAGAAGCCATGGGACAGACGATGCACGCATGGCTCTCTGGAGCCGTTCAGGTGCCCGCCGTTCCGTCTCAGCCTGCTGTCATGTCGGCTGCGCCCGTCCAGCCTGCCCTGCCTGCGCAGCCTGCCCCAGCAGCACAGATTGACATGTCGTCTAGCAAGTTGACAGCACGCGATGTGAAGTTGCCAATGTTCTCGGGCAGCAGTGACCCCGAAGCACGCCACATAGACTCAGCGTATTATTTGCCTCTGCTCGAGTGGATCAATGAAACGCGCACGTTGCTGCACTTTAGCGGTCTGCCGCCGCGACTGCAAGCACTTGCGATTTTCAATGCACTCGAGGGCCCAGCGCGGCGTGTAGCGACACAGAATGGCATGAGCAACAATTCCACCCCGGATGCACTCTTGGACAAGCTTGTCAATGCAATCCCGGACCATGGTACTGTGTTCACCACCCGTGCGCTGAACATGCACTTCAAACTGAAATCGCTGCGCAAAGATATTGAAGTTTTTGGCCTGCTTGTCTCGCACGGCGAGATCGCCCACGAGAATACCCGCTTCTGGTTCCATCACCTGACTCGCAAGCTGTTAGCTGCGAAGCCCGATCTGCTCACGCTGTCAGCAAGCTTGCTGAACATCAGCCTGGATTACCGGCCGCAGGAGCCGTTTCAGCACCTGATTGCGCGAGCGGTTGACATTGTCACACGCCTTCAGCAGGAAGGAGTTCTTGTGCAGAACCTTGGCTCCGCTGCCAATGGCGACGTCGGCGAGAGTGCCGGCCGCCGCGGTAACGCTCCGGGAAAGCGCAAGCCTGCGCAGAGCGAAACCGCTTCCAAGCGACCCAAGGTCAACAAAGGACCCTCCTTTGAAGAGCTAGCGAAGCAGTACAGTCGCTGCTCGAAGTGTGGCTTTCACCACTCCCCGGGGGCTGCTCTGTCCAAGCACGAAGCTTCGTGCCCAGGCGACGCGGCAAAGTTCAAGAGCAGGATGGGGCGTGTCCGAGCCCTGGTCTCCAAGGGCAAGGGCTCCCAGGTGAATGCGTTCCCGGGCAACTGACAACCCGAGCCGGTTGATCTGCGAGCGCTGGTAGCGTCATATGGCGCCGTGGATAGTTTCCCACAGCGACAGTTCAATGCGCATGCTTTTGTTGATGCATCAGTTGCCGGTTGTTGTTCGATTGTGTCAGTTTCGCAGTCGGAAGACGTGAGCAGAGTGCTGGCGCACTACAAACGATGTAAACAGCAGGTGCCATACGGCACTAGTGCATATTTCGGCTTGCCCAGTAATGCTTTGCCTACACCTCTGACTAAAGGGATGCAACAATTGTGCACCGTACAGCAGCGTTGTGAGGATGGCTTGTCTGACACTGTACTGTTTTACGATCCGCCTGCGTTCCCTGCTGGACTGTACACGGCAACAGACTTGCCTTCGACTGTACAGGACTTGCGAGTCCCTGCGACGACGGAGAGTGATCTCACGTTCGTTTTCTCAGCTGCTCTCGCCGGTGCTCCTTGCACGGTGCTCGGCGACACAGGCGCGAAGTACAGTTTCGTCAGCAAAGCATTTGCACATAGACACAAACTCGCAATCAACCGTTCGAAAGTGCCCATTATCCTTGCGGACGGCTCACAGAGTGTGACAGCCGGCCATGTGCAAGCACGCCTGTCGTTGCAATCGTACACTGAGACAGTGACTCTGCACGTTATTGATATGACACCAGGATTTGACGTGATCTTGGGCGACGATTGGCATAAACGCGAGGGGGCTGTGATTGATTTCGGTTCGCATGAACCGGGCCCGCGCTACTCGCCACCGAGCTTGTGGCTTAGGCGCAGAAACAAACGACTGTCTCCGGCTGCGGACGCGCGCGCAGATGCCCGCGCACGCAGCCAGCCTAGGGAAGGCTCCCAGGCTGCAGTTCTGCTGTCAGCAGTGCAAGCTAAGCGACTGCTTTCTAGGCCCAAGCAGGGCTGCGCTTCGCCGTTCCTGGTCATCCTTCGGGAGGCCAAAGACGCTGGCTTCGACCAGCGGGAACAGGTGAAGCAGGTATTAGCAGAATACAAAGATGTGTTTGAGGACCCTGTTGTCAGAGATTGGCAGCCGGGTACACCGGAAGGCTTGCGCCTGAGCGAGGGGGCCGCTGCACCAAACAGACCTGCGTTCCGTCTATCTATTAGCGAACGTAAGGAGGTGGAGACCCAGGTGCAAGGCCTGTTGGATGCAGGGCGAATAGTCCCCTCATCCTCGGCTTATGGAGCCCCGGTGTTGTTCGCCCCGAAGCCTGATGGCACTCTGCGTATGTGCATCGATTATCGGGAGCTGAATAAACTCACACACAAAAATAAGTATCCTATGCCCCGTGTGGAGGACCTGCTGGACAATCTGGGTGGAGCGAAATGCTTCTCATCCATTGATCTTACCAGCGGGTACCATCAGATCGGCCTGCACCCCAAAGACTGGGAGAAAACGGCCTTCAACACACACATAGGAAAATTTGAATGGCGAGTGCTGCCATTCGGGCTGTGTAATGCGCCAGCTGTGTTTCAGGCCGAGATGAATAGAATCTTTGGCAAACAGCTGAACAAGTTCGTGTGCGTCTATTTAGACGATATCCTCATATATTCGAAGAACGAAGAGGAGCACATGGAGCATATCCGGAAAGTGCTCAGTGTACTGCGCAAACACAATTACAAAGCCCGGCTCACGAAGAGTGAGTTCTTTAAGCAGGAACTGCGTTTCCTGGGCCACATACTGTCCTCAGAGGGGATCAAGCCTGATCCGGCGAAGGTGTCTGTTGTGTCAGGCTGGCCCCAACCTCGCTCTGTTTATGAAGTGCGCAGCTTCTTGGGACTGGCCAATTACTTCCGACGGTATATCCGCGGATACGCACGCATGGCGTGCCCACTGACTGACCTGCTGAAGGGGATAGATGCCAGCGATCGGAAGGGACGCCTTCTACAATGGGGCAAGCTCTCGGCAGAGGAGGCACGCAAAGTCGAGGAGTCGTTCAAGGGCAAATGGACACAGCAGTGCGCGGACGCCTTCAATGCACTGAAAACTGCACTGGTAACAGCGCCTGTCCTAGCATTGCCTGACTTCTCTAAGCCTTTCACAGTCGTGGTCGATGCATGCTCGGCTGCACCGGCAGTAGGCGGTGCACTGCTCCAGGAGCGTCACCCCATCGCGTTCTATTCAAAGAAGCTTAGTGGTGCCGAAGCGGGTTACAACACGTCAGACATTGAAATGCTGGCGGTGGTATATGCTTTGCGCGAGTGGCGGTGTTATCTGGAGGGCACTTCAGAGCCTTTTACGATCGAGACCGATCACCAGCCCAACACGTACGTAGACACGTCAACGAATCCGCATACTCTTAAACGTCGTGCACGCTGGCTGTATGAGTCTTCTGCATACAATTATGTATGGAAGTACAGACCTGGTGCTACGAACGTCGCGGACCCGCTGTCGCGCTCACCTGCTCATTTCGCTCTGCTGCAAGTCGGTGGTCACTATGTCCAAAGATTGGATCCCACTACGACTTTCAATGCGCGGGGCGCCACGTGCCTTTACTTTGCTGGTGTTGTACGCGAGGCGCGCACTTCGCAGAGGGGGGGCAACGGCCGTCGTGTGCAGATGAATGCAGTAACAGCTATGGGTCATGGCGTAGCACAGTCGATCAAAGGCTATTTAGTCAAAGATCTGTTCGCTCGTTGCCAGCAGGGCTACGAGGCTATGCAGCGTGACAACAAGCGTCGCTTTGATAAGCTGGACCTTGTGCGGAAAGATGATGGGCTATACTGGACTAAGAAAGGCCAGTTGTACATTCCGAGTGTTGATACACTGCGGAGTGAGTGTGTAGACGCATTGCATTCGCCACCGCACTGTGGCCACTATGGCATTGCACGCACGACACGCAAGGTCAGAGAGGTGTTTCACTGGGAATGCATCAGCAAAGACGTTGCTGCATTCATTAAGAATTGTGATTCTTGCCAGCGCGTGAAAGCATCGACTCAGAAGCCGCAAGGCTTGCTAAGTCCCTTGCCTGTTCCGAGTCGCAGATGGGAATCTGTGTCTATGGACCTGATCACCGATCTGCCTCGCACGCAGAAAGGTCACGACACGATTGTTGTCTTTGTCGACCGTCTATCCAAGATGGTACACCTGGCGCCATCCACAAAGACAGTCACGTCTAGTGGGCTTGTCCAGCTGTTCGAGGAACATGTCTGGAAGCTGCATGGCATACCAAGCGACATTGTATCTGATCGCGATGTGCGAGTACAGAGTGAGTTCTGGCAGCTGATGTGTGAACACTTCGGCATCGAACACAATAAAACATCCAGTCATCATCCGCAGTCGGATGGCCAGACAGAGAACGCTAATGGCATCTTAGAAGATACCTTGCGGCACTTTGTCAATGGCACACAGACGAACTGGGACGCACTATTGCCAGTCGCCGAGTTTGCGATGAACAATGCGTTCAACAGTACGATCAACAACACACCGTTTATGCTGAACTACGGACAGAATCCGGACACGCCAATCGCTCTATACTTGCGAAAAGCGAATCCAGCAGTAAATCAGTTTGTGGGTAAATGGTCGGAACAGCTGCAGCTGGCAAAGACTTGCATAGCAGCAGCACAGTCGAGGCAGAAAGCCGCGGCTGATCGCCGCAGGAGGCCAGCAGAGCCGCTTGAGGTGGGTGATCAAGTACTGATCAGCATTAAGCATTTTCGCATAGAAAAGGGGCTTAAGCTTAAGCTCGCACCGCGATGGCTAGGACCGTTTCGTATCACGGAGGTCATTGGCACGCATAGGCTGAGCTATCGATTGCATTTGCCTGCGCCCTTGCATCGGAAACACAATGTGTTCCATGTGTCGTCTCTGAAGAGATTCCACAGCGATGGATCTTATCAGCCACCGGTCATGCCCGGAGTCGCGGACGATGACCTGCAGTGGACAGTGGACTACATCTCTGAGAGCCGGGATACTCCACGGCGACAGTACAAAGTGCACTGGGTCGGAGGTGGATACGGCTGGCATGATGCCATGCTGATGCACGATTGCGACGCACACATTCGGGAGTTCTGGCGTAGCCGCGCTGAGCCTCCGCCTGATGACGCTTTTCCGTTAAGTGTGGACAAGCTGTCCAAGTTGCTTGAGGGCAAGCAAGCTTAGCGGGGGAGTACTGTGACGATACGTCACACGCATGGAGATGCATGGCTTAGAGTATTCTGGAAGCCTCCGGAATGTCCCGTCAGTCCACGTGACCGTGGCTGGCAGTATGGGACTCTGTTAACAGTGGTCGCCAGACTCGTCCTGCTGACGCAGGCGAGCCATCGAGGCACTGCTCTGGAATTCTCCAGAAGCATTGCAAATGTCCGGCGTATAGGCGGACACGATGGGAGCCTCTGGTGTGTACGGGGTCAGTGTGCTGAGCACAGCGCACTGTGGCAGGTGTCGTACACAGGCTAGCTTACAGTATATAAGCAGCTGGACCTTAAAGGGTATTAGACAGATCTCACATTCCATGTCTCTTGACTAACAGTCTTTACAGGCCGTCAGAGGCGGTTGTGGAACCCAGAGGGCGATGCTTCGCGTCTGAACGTCATCACCACGGTCCTTGGGGTGCTGTAACATGCCGCCAGGTGCCCAGGCTCTGCGGCTGTGGCCCTTCTCACCTGCCAGTCGCATGCAGTGCTGCAGCCCCTGCACTCTCACAGCAAGAATTTCTCGCACGCACGGGTGCCACCTGACGGAAGCTGACGTACGCATCGTGCTCACGGGTGTAGATGTCGACGCACCTCATGAAAAGGACCTGCTCCAGAGCTCAATCCCGCCATCTTTGAAATTCTGTAATCTTGGCGTCGTGAACACGAGTCTGGCAAACGAAACGGGAGGTTATATCGCTGGAGCGGCACGCGCGACGTACTTGTTTCTGCTGTCACGGTAGAAAGGCTGCTATCACGATGCTGGAAAGTGGAGACAGCGGAGGTATGTGCGGGTGTAGTGCTGAAGGCCTGTATCCGGGTACCAAGGTGCTGTACACGCGGGAGACTGTTACTGGATTGGTGGCGCAGGGGTCGCATGGATACGGGCTCATGTCTATAACGTACGTGACCGCAGAGGTGACCACCGCAGGGCGAAGGAGCAGCAGAGCCCCCACACGTGGATCGTGTCTGTGCGACTTATCATGTGGACGAGCCCCACGGGTGCCTAGAGGCGTAGAGTGCGTGTGTGCGATCGTCACGTTGACCGTTAACGATTAATTTCTGGTTCCTTGAAGTGGTACTGCGACAGGGCACGGCGTGGGCAACGACCCCACGGCGCATTCCACTCACGTAGAATCGCATCATTACGGTGATCTCTCATAGCTACTCTGTGTGTCCCGGCTGGGGATTCTGTCGCGCGGGGCCGTGGGGGACGCCTTAGGTGCAGGCTGCAAGCTTACACAAGGTCATCGGCACGGCGAACGACGCGCCTGCTTGCGAACATCTTCGTCGTCAACAAGGCTGTGTACATCTGGGTAGCGACGCCGGTGGATTGGGGCAATAGATGGCGGAGGTCGGCCTCATTTCTGGAGAGGTACGCAGGTTGACAGAGAGGATAAGGCTGCATGCATATGTGCATGCATACAGTGGTGGGCCCGTGCCTGCGCGCTGCGTCGTGTACTGCACTGGTGCACGACTAGTGCTTTGAGTCGTCAGTCGACTTGGGCAATGTACGACCAGTGCGATATACCACCAGATGTCCACTGCCTCCTGCTAGTACTGTCGGCACGCTGAAGGTCGTGGCGGATCCACGTTGCCCTCAGTCGCACCAGTGTAGCTGTGCATGTGTTCACTCTGCGGTGTGCCTACAGGGGGAACACTGCAACCTGGACCGGACAAGTGGGGATGACGGCGGGGTAGCAGAGTCCAGCCCGGCGCTCGGGCAGTGCGAATTCAGCACGGCGCTTGACGCTGGAGGCAGCGAGGCCGCCGTGGCCCGGTGGGTGGCCCGGATGGAGGCGGTCACGGGTAGCCTGGTGCGCCATGGTCGCAGTGGGACGCGACGCAGCAGCAGTACGCGACGGGCGGGGAAACGGCGCGAGCGAGAGCGCCGAGGGCGGCCTGCACCTCCGCCGAGGTGTGCACGACCTAGCTGCTGTGAGCCAGGCATGCCTGAGCATATGCTGCAGCACATGTGAACCAACTGTTCCTGCGCATTCACTGTGAGACAGTCATTCCTGAGCATGCACTGTGATCCAACCGTCTCTGCGCATGCAATGTGAACCAGCCATTCTTGAGCATGCAATGTGAACCAGCCATTCCTGCGCAGGTTCCCGACCGAGCCGGCACCGGCAGAGGTTGCGGGGTTGACGGTGGAGGTGTTGGCGTCGTACGCCGACGATGTGCAGTGGAGTGTGCGCTGGCACGCGATGCCCCGGGTCAAGAGGTACGTCTTTGCTCCTGTGCCCATCCCCCGCCCCGGTGGCATGTTGCAGCGCGCGAGCCGCGTCGGTTTGCAGGGCGATGGCGCATTGTGTGCAAGGCAGGCGTGGCCACCATCCGAGTGTCCGGCGGCTGTGGCGGCGTGAGGAGTTCCAGGATGTGGCCCGCGGGCGGCGCGGCGCCGTCCAGCGCAACGGGTGGCGCGACCAGTACGTTGCCAAGGTCAGCCTTCCGCCGGCGACGACCGCCGGAGGTGCACGGTCACGGGCGGCGTTGGAGGGGCGCGTGCGAGCTGCACGCGCGTGGCTGCTGAACCCTGAGAGGAAGCGAGCGGTGACGGCCACGCACACGCCGACGCGCGTGCACGTGATGGACGCGCCGGGCGATGTCACCGTGCAACAGTCGCAGTACGGGCTCGCGTGGTGCGAGGGCCTCGCACCAGCGGCGGGGTTCGACGCTGCGGGTCCGGGGACCGCCATCGGCACACCCAGCGCAAAGCGGGCGAGGCAGCTTGTGCCCGGGCGCGTCACCGCCGGCATGCATCTCGGCTCCTGCATCGTTCGGTGTGTCCAAACCCTGCTGCGGAACGCCGTGGCTGGACCAGCTGGGCGCAGCGTCGCCAGACATGACGACGCCAGGGTCGGGCGGGTCCTGTTCATGGCAGCCCAGATGGCTGCTGTGGGCTTGGCTGCTGCGGAGATGCACCGTGCAAGAAGACCCCCTGGATGGTCCACAGCAGGGGCCTCGGACGCTGCAGGCGGTGTGAGCGCAGTCCATGTGGACTTGCCTGCCCCAGCCCTTGCCGTTGGGCCCAGGCAGAAGGCAGGCGGTGACCGCGGCAGCCCGTCCAGTGATGACGGCGAAGCGAAGGGCTCTGTGGACGCTGCCGACAGGTACAGGTTCAGGGGACACGGGGACAGCGGCAGCCCGTTCGGTGATGACGGTGACGGGGAGGGCGCTGTGGATGCTGGCGTCGGGCCGCAGCCTCTGGCGCCGAGGCTGAGGGGAGGCGGGGACAGCGGCAGCCTGTTCGGTGATGACGGTGACGGGGAGGGCGCTGTGGATGCTGGCGTCGGGCCGCAGCCTCTGGCGCCGAGGCTGAGGGGAGGCGGGGACAGCGGCAGCCTGTTCAGTGATGACGGGGACGAAGAGGGCGCTGTGGCTGCGGGCATCGGGCTGAGGCTCAGAGGAGGCGGGGGCAGCATCGATCTGTGCGTGTCTGATGAAGATGGCGATGAGATGGGCACCGGCGCCGGCCAGTCGAGCTTTGGCCTTGCGGTGACGGACCAGGTAAATGCTGCACCGGACCCTGTAGCGGCGGCTGTGGTTTCGTCCATCACATCGGTGCGACCGGAGTTCCGCATCCGGAAGTCACAGCAGCAGCGTTTGATGATGATGGGTCTGAACAAGCAGCCAACGTGCAAACGGCCCCGTGATGAACCGCTGAGCGCGCCCGGGCAGCCAACCCTCGGCCGTGCAGCCACTGCAGCTGCAGCCACTGCCACCGCAGGCACTGTAGCTGGAGGTCCACCACATGTGGCTGCTGCCTCTTCGCTGCGATCGCCGGATATGTCGTGGATCAGGATCTCGACAGGCAGCGGTGGGGCTGGCGTGGGTGGCGGAGCGGTGCGCGCCGGTGATACGGCGCAACCCCGACACGGCCGCAGCGCTGTGTCCTTGTCAAGGTTTGTCCTTGCCGACTTTGATGATGCTGAACTCGCGTCGAGCGCCCTGAAGGGGGTCGCATCTGTGCCAGGGCAGGCGTCCGTGCCTTGTGGGGCTGCGCATGCGCGGCCTGGTGTTGACATTGTATCTGGTCGTGCGGCAGAGCGCGATCGGGATGGAGGGCGCAGATGTGTTGCCGCCCATGGCCGGGGCTTGGGCGCGGCCCGTCGCCGTCGTCGCCCTGTCATCAACCTCGGCCCACTGCCACCTGTGGCGACTGCACGTGGCCATGGCAGTCCTACTCGCTCGCGAGAGGGCAACGTCGCAACTGAACCTCCTCTTTGCACTGGCATGGCCGAATCTGGCGTTGCGGTGAATGCTCCCGAGGTTGCAGCAGCGCAACCAGCAGCGGACGCATCGACCGCGATGGTGCTGCCCGCGCTGCCGGCCCAGAGATCGCAGCAGCACAGCATGGGTTGCGGCGGGAACCCGGCAGGCGAGCCGCCGCATCAAGAGGCTGTCACTGCAGCGGGAGGCGCTGCGCCAAATGCAAGTGCGGCAGATGCTGCTGTCATAGACAGCTCGACCCCTGTACTGCTTGAGAGCGCGATCAGTGCAGACGCACGCGGCTGTGGTGTTACATGCGGTGCGCGGGTGGGTGGCGGTGTGGCGGCACGTCCCCCGCAGCCACCGCATGCCATTGCAACGGCTGGCCGCAGTGGTGCCACACGTAACCGTGACTCTGGTGGCCTAGAGGGCGACATTGACCAACCCGACTTCAGCGATGACTCGGATGACGACGACGACTCTTACATACCTTCTGAGTCTGGGTCAGCGCCCTTGAGCCTCGGAGGGGGGGACATGTCATCCGGCGACGTCGACAGAGCAGCCCCCAACAGCGCCCCAGAGGGACAAGTTTCACCCGATTGTGGCCACAGCGACGGTGATGTCGTGACTGTGCGAGAGACAGGTGAAGGTGACGAAGTTGCAGAGCTGTATCGTCTCGGAGATCTGCTTGACAGCCCGGAGATGTATGCGAGGTGTGCAACTGCTGCTGTCCATTGCGCAACCATCAATGTCAGGTTCGCGTTGCTCTGCTTGATTCTCTTGGCTTAGTTCAGGCTCGCTCTGGTATATTTCACACCCAGAACTCCGTCGTCGCCCAGCATTATGAGCCTCTTCTGACATGCAGGATAAAGTGCAGCAGCATGGACGCAGCGGCTGTGGCACACGCCGACGTCGTCATGCCTCGGCGCGAGATGCAGGTTCTTGGCCTAGCTGCAGGGTGGGATGACCACTCCAAGGTGTTGTTCACTGACACCGATGCAGAGTGGTTCAAGTGCATTCCCTGCAAGGTCTTGGACAACCAGGAGGCAACTGCTAGGGTCGTGCTCGTATTCGCGCGAGCATACCTTGCAGCCTTGATTTCAGGACAAGACGATCCTGTATTTGATACTGAGGGTGATGTCACCCGTGTCACCCCCGCAGCCCTGTTGCAAGACATTCAGGGGTGTGCGAATGTTGAGGGGCAGGTCCCCATGGGCAGCATCATTGCCTCCTTTTGGAAGTGCCCTGGGCGGATCTTCTGCCAAACTCTGACCCTTCTCACATGGGCCGGGCACATCGGGAGCTTCAACACGCTTGCACGGTACAAGTACACCCTCGCCACGGTGGTGGACGCGTACTGGGAAAACAAGGAAATGATCTTTCGCAGCAACCCGGCTGATTTTAAGGTGTGGTCCTGATGCCCATCGGTGCTCAGATTTGCATTCTTTCGCGTTTCTTTCGAAAAAATACGTTGAGTACAGCATTTTCTATTCTCACGTAGGAAAGCAACGTATGATACGTTGGGACGTGGGGACTTGACGTTTTTAGGTTCCCTCTAGGCAAATCCGCACCGCACTGCACCCGTAGCGATGCGTATGGCTAGGATTCCATGCATACCGGAAACCTGTTGTACCGGTTGCCACAAAGCGTAGCGAGGCCAGTAACACCATGCCTTGTGAACAACAATTCAACACATGCCACCATAGGCATTTTACCTACACAACGTTTTTTATTTTGCACCGAAGTTGACACATATGTTTCGTATGCGTGTTCAATATGAACGTTTTTCACTTTGTTGCGTAGGGATGCAACCCTGTCGGTGCTATAGTTGGGGAGCATGCGCAGAGTGGGGAGCATGCGTAGAGTCACACATTCTAGTTTCCGCGGCATTCGCGGCTGTCACCTTCATCCGTGCTAGTCCTTTGCACAGGAAATTCATGATAAATCGCAATGCAGGCCCGCGTAGCAGCGTCCCATCTTCGGGGGCAGGTCGGTTTTGGCCCCCTGTGCAGCACACCACCAGGTGGGTGGCAGGTGCGGCGCTCGGAACGGCGCCACGGAGGCCTCGGTTGGCCGATCGCGGGTCTGTTGAGTGCCGCCAATACAGCGTTGACAAGTTTTTCATCACGGTTGGTTTGAGCCCTATGTGCAACGCTCCTTGAGAAGGGTGTTGCTATTCTGCGAATTCCACACCGCCCCGTATTGTTAGGTTGTCCGTTAGGTGTTCTGTCATCTTCTGCTTGCACGATGCGGCATGCCGGATCCAGTGATTGCATTGTTTTAGGTATCATGCATGTTCCTACCTTCCATGCGCTGCGCATCCAAGTGAGTGTCCAAAGCGCATGGTTGCATGTTACGGTTTGTTCGTTTGTCTGTTTGCTGCTCTGTCAGGTTCGATGTACACTATGCAAGATTATCATAGCACATGTTGCTCCATACGTGAGTCTATCTTGCCTCTGCATAACCGGCAGGTTTCCTGATCCGGTGGCTGTCATTCAGGCCAAGTCCACGCTGCAGCTATGTTGCTGTGCATTCCACAAGGGTTTCTGTTGTCAGCATCACAGAGTTATCTGTTTGTTGGTGCATTACACGACATGTTGTCAGCGCAGCCGTTGTGCTACACACTAGTCGCTCTGCACTGCTAACGCAGGGCTGCTTCCCTGTAGTGGTGTTGCATGTGTATGGGATGCCCACCTGTATTGGCGCGGCCTGGTGAGGGCACGTCGTGCATTATAAGTAGGGGAATCAAACGTCAGGTGCAGATTTCATTGAGTGCGCGACGGGTGTGGCGCGAAGCAGATGGAATCATGTGTGTCCGCGGCTGCACTGGAACCGATCTCCTGTTTTAAACTTAACTATACTGTGTCTTATATGGCTTAAAATATTATATTACGGCTTATAATTATACTGTGTCTGATTTATACTGTGTCAGCGTGGCTTCAATGCTGGGCTTGTGCGTATCCGAACCACGGCGTTGTCCGTCCACTCCCACGCGTACGCCCTACTGGCCTGCGGCGAAGTTGCACACATTGTACACCCGCGGCCGGATCGCGCTTTTGCCGCTGTGCCGCCCGCAGGTTTCCCGGCGGCGGGCGCGGGGCGGAGCCCCGGGGGGGCGGGCGCGGGCCGCGGGCCCGCCGGGGCGCGGGGCGGAGCCCCGTTGTGGCGGGTTCGGGCCGCGGGCCCGACGGGGCGCGGGGCGGAGCCCCGCCGGGCGGCCGGAGGCCGCCGCCGGCGAGCGGCGGGCGGGGAGCGGCGGGGCGCAGCCCCGCGGCGAGGCGCCGGCGCGAGCGGCACGTGCGACCCCCACCAGAGTCCGGGGAGGACCACCGGGAGGCCGCCGTCGGCGAGCGACGGGCGGGGAGCGGCGGGGCGCAGCCCCGCGGCGAGGCGCCGCCGCGAGCGGCACGTGCGACCCCCACCAGTGCCGGTGGTCTGTGGCTGGTGGTGTGGCAATGGGGCTGTGGATGTGGGGGCTGTGGAAGCCCGGGGCCGGGCTGTTGTGGCCGGTGTGACAGTGGGGCAGTGGATGCGGGGGCAGTGGGGCTGCGGATGCAGGTCTGCCGGGGCTGCAATGTTTCACACATCGGGGCAGGTCGGTTTTGGCCCCCTGTGCAGTACTCCACCAGGTGGGTGGCAGGTGCGGCGCTCGGCACGGCGCCACGGAGGCCTCGGTTGGCCGATCGCGGGTCTCTTGAGTGCGGATTGCAGTGCCTGGCATGTATGTTGCGGTGGCTGCATCGTTTCTCACATCGGGACAGGTCGGTTTTGGCCCCCTGTGCAGTACACCACAGGGTGGGTGGCAGGTGCGGCGCTCGGAACGGCGCCACGGAGGCCTCGGTTGGCCGATCGCGGGTCTGTTGAGTGCTGATTGCAGCGTTCGGCATGTGTAATACGGTGGCTGCATCATTTCTCACATCGGGGCAGGTCGGTTTTGGCCCCCTGTGCAGCACACCACCAGGTGGGTGGCAGGTGCGGCGCTCGGAACGGCGCCACGGAGGCGTCAAGCACACTCACACAAATGCACATTTTCTTCGACAGTACGGGTCAGATTGGGACAGTGGCGATGGGTCAGGTTTGTGTGTAGTGCTAGCTCTGTTGAGGCTCTAACGGTGCTAACGTCAGTACTTCTTGGCCTAATATGTTGATGTTGATTCGGAAGAGAGTCGGTTTCAGCGTTTGTTGTCTCCCGTTCACTCTTTTGTAATACATCAGAACTTCTCTAGAGATCTCGTTCACTCTTTTGTAATCCACTTCAGCACTTGCACTCATGACAGCTGGGCGCGCACCGACGACCGCGCAGATGGCGGAAATCCCGCCACAAACAAACCATCGTAACGTAATTGTCCACCGATTCACGTTGACGAATTCCCGCCCTGAGTCCGGTTGTTGGTCTGGCGACGAGGTCTCCATTCTAACGACACACACCTGTGCACGTCTGAAACGAAACAACGGCAGGGACGACCATCCACGCATCATGCTTATTGATGGCACTGCAATCTATCGGGCTGACCTGGCGCGATGGAGCCGCGGAAGCTGCGATCTGCGGTGTTTCGAGCTGATCCAACCAGGCAACACCGTCGCAGATCCGGCGACCACGACAGGCGGCAAAACGCAGGCTAGGAAGGAGGCTCAAAGCATGTAATAGGCACGATATCGCGTCGTGCATGGAGGCTGCGATGAGCAGCGGTCGTTGTTACAGCTACGCATTCCTGGAGGCAGATCTGCCTAGTCTAGAGCAGATCAATGAGTTACAAAAGAGTGAACGGGAGAAAACAAACACTGAAACCGAATCTCATCCGAATCAACAGCAACATACACTCACACACACACGAACACTACAACCGCACTCACAACTCGGTCCGGCAGGATCGCGTCCTCCAGAGCAGGTCAATGAACTCCGAGACATGCGCTCGATGTCAGGCGGGCGCGAACGAATGACCGTGCACATGGCGGGAATCCCGCCACAGAATGACGATCGTATTGTAACTGTCTATCGTTCCACGTGAACAAATTCCCGCCCCGAGCCCGGGTTTTGGGGTGTTGGCGACGTTTGTGCAGTGTCTACGAGGTCTCCACGGCGTCTCAAACGTCACACATCCGTGCACGGGTGAAACGGAGACAACGCCAGGGACGGCCACCCTTGCATCATGTATATTGTT
Source organism: Ulva prolifera (assembly GCA_023078555.1). Classification (NCBI taxonomy): domain Eukaryota; kingdom Viridiplantae; phylum Chlorophyta; class Ulvophyceae; order Ulvales; family Ulvaceae; genus Ulva; species Ulva prolifera. Next base: position 1,810,937 of record CM041201.1, on the reverse strand, counting down.
GACACTGCAATGTATCCGGCTGACCTGGCGCGACGGAGCCGCGGAAGCTGCGATCGGTGCTCCGAGGTGATAGAGCCGCGGGCAACAACGTCGCAAATCCGACGACCACGAAAGGCAGCAACACGGAGGCTAGGAACGACGCTTGAAGCGTGCAACAGGCACGACATCGCGTCGGGAACGGAGGCTGCGATGAGCAGTGGGCGTTGTTACAGCAACGCATTCGTACTGACTCATGCACTTGATCTCAGGTGGGCGTGAACCAATGTCCGTGCAAATGGCGGGAATCCCGCCACAGAATCACCATCGCATTGTAACTGTCTATCGTGTCACGTGAACAAATTCCCGCCCTGAGCCCGGTTTTTGGACTGTTGGCGACGTTTGTGCAGTGTCCACGAGGTCCCGATGGTACAGCGGGCACAGGTCCCGATGGTACAGCAGGATGCGTGGCGGGAGATGTGGTACAGGTGGATCTGAACAGCTCGTTACAGGGTAGACACAATCTGGCTATGTAACGATGGTCACTCATGACACTTCAGAGTTGGATATATGGTGCCGGGAACTCATCAACAGTTTCAGTGTGGTTCTCCTCTGATACGGTGGACTAAACTATCAAAACAGAAGCCGGCTCGATATGTGGCCTGCCATAAGGTAACACCCCCTGCAGGCCCGAGTGGGCGTGGCACCCACTCACACACACGCACTGGCGTCGGCCGCAGCTGACCAACGGTAATGTCCACCCTCCACACCTCAGCAGCAGCACCACACATGTGCAAAGAGCGCCAGACATGCCGGATCCTTGCGCCTGTCAGCATGAAAACGTGAATGGCGAGCCCGTAGTACACCCGAGCCCCCCCAACCGTCAACCCGACGCGGATCCAGAGTTCTGGGTACATCCCACCGGCTTGGGATGCTGAGGCCGTCAGAGGCGGTTGTGGAACCCAGAGGGCGATGCTTCGCGTCTGAACGTCATCACCACGGTCCTTGGGGTGCTGTAACATGCCGCCAGGTGCCCAGGCTCTGCGGCTGTGGCCCTTCTCACCTGCCAGTCGCATGCAGTGCTGCAGCCCCTGCACTCTCACAGCAAGAATTTCTCGCACGCACGGGTGCCACCTGACGGAAGCTGACGTACGCATCGTGCTCACGGGTGTAGATGTCGACGCACCTCATGAAAAGGACCTGCTCCAGAGCTCAATCCCGCCATCTTTGAAATTCTGTAATCTTGGCGTCGTGAACACGAGTCTGGCAAACGAAACGGGAGGTTATATCGCTGGAGCGGCACGCGCGACGTACTTGTTTCTGCTGTCACGGTAGAAAGGCTGCTATCACGATGCTGGAAAGTGGAGACAGCGGAGGTATGTGCGGGTGTAGTGCTGAAGGCCTGTATCCGGGTACCAAGGTGCTGTACACGCGGGAGACTGTTACTGGATTGGTGGCGCAGGGGTCGCATGGATACGGGCTCATGTCTATAACGTACGTGACCGCAGAGGTGACCACCGCAGGGCGAAGGAGCAGCAGAGCCCCCACACGTGGATCGTGTCTGTGCGACTTATCATGTGGACGAGCCCCACGGGTGCCTAGAGGCGTAGAGTGCGTGTGTGCGATCGTCACGTTGACCGTTAACGATTAATTTCTGGTTCCTTGAAGTGGTACTGCGACAGGGCACGGCGTGGGCAACGACCCCACGGCGCATTCCACTCACGTAGAATCGCATCATTACGGTGATCTCTCATAGCTACTCTGTGTGTCCCGGCTGGGGATTCTGTCGCGCGGGGCCGTGGGGGACGCCTTAGGTGCAGGCTGCAAGCTTACACAAGGTCATCGGCACGGCGAACGACGCGCCTGCTTGCGAACATCTTCGTCGTCAACAAGGCTGTGTACATCTGGGTAGCGACGCCGGTGGATTGGGGCAATAGATGGCGGAGGTCGGCCTCATTTCTGGAGAGGTACGCAGGTTGACAGAGAGGATAAGGCTGCATGCATATGTGCATGCATACAGTGGTGGGCCCGTGCCTGCGCGCTGCGTCGTGTACTGCACTGGTGCACGACTAGTGCTTTGAGTCGTCAGTCGACTTGGGCAATGTACGACCAGTGCGATATACCACCAGATGTCCACTGCCTCCTGCTAGTACTGTCGGCACGCTGAAGGTCGTGGCGGATCCACGTTGCCCTCAGTCGCACCAGTGTAGCTGTGCATGTGTTCACTCTGCGGTGTGCCTACAGGGGGAACACTGCAACCTGGACCGGACAAGTGGGGATGACGGCGGGGTAGCAGAGTCCAGCCCGGCGCTCGGGCAGTGCGAATTCAGCACGGCGCTTGACGCTGGAGGCAGCGAGGCCGCCGTGGCCCGGTGGGTGGCCCGGATGGAGGCGGTCACGGGTAGCCTGGTGCGCCATGGTCGCAGTGGGACGCGACGCAGCAGCAGTACGCGACGGGCGGGGAAACGGCGCGAGCGAGAGCGCCGAGGGCGGCCTGCACCTCCGCCGAGGTGTGCACGACCTAGCTGCTGTGAGCCAGGCATGCCTGAGCATATGCTGCAGCACATGTGAACCAACTGTTCCTGCGCATTCACTGTGAGACAGTCATTCCTGAGCATGCACTGTGATCCAACCGTCTCTGCGCATGCAATGTGAACCAGCCATTCTTGAGCATGCAATGTGAACCAGCCATTCCTGCGCAGGTTCCCGACCGAGCCGGCACCGGCAGAGGTTGCGGGGTTGACGGTGGAGGTGTTGGCGTCGTACGCCGACGATGTGCAGTGGAGTGTGCGCTGGCACGCGATGCCCCGGGTCAAGAGGTACGTCTTTGCTCCTGTGCCCATCCCCCGCCCCGGTGGCATGTTGCAGCGCGCGAGCCGCGTCGGTTTGCAGGGCGATGGCGCATTGTGTGCAAGGCAGGCGTGGCCACCATCCGAGTGTCCGGCGGCTGTGGCGGCGTGAGGAGTTCCAGGATGTGGCCCGCGGGCGGCGCGGCGCCGTCCAGCGCAACGGGTGGCGCGACCAGTACGTTGCCAAGGTCAGCCTTCCGCCGGCGACGACCGCCGGAGGTGCACGGTCACGGGCGGCGTTGGAGGGGAGAGATGCTCACACGCCGCTTTTGCCGCTGTGCCGCCCGCAGGTTTCGCGGCGGGCGGGGAGCGGCGGGGCGCAGCCCCGCGGCGAGGCGCCGGCGCGAGCGGCACGTGCGACCCCCACCAGAGTCCGGGGAGGACCACCGGGAGGCCGCCGTCGGCGAGCGACGGGCGGGGAGCGGCGGGGCGCAGCCCCGCGGCGAGGCGCCGCCGCGAGCGGCACGTGCGACCCCCACCAGTGCCGGTGGTCTGTGGCTGGTGGTGTGGCAATGGGGCTGTGGATGCGGGGGCTGTGGAAGCCCGGGGCCAAAAGTCCCACCACTAGAGTGTTGTGGCTGGTGGTGTGACAGCGGGGCCGGTACCGCTCGGGCAAGCACACTCACACAAATGCACAGTTTCTTCAACAGTACGGGACATATTGGGACAGTGGCGATGGGTCTGGCCGTGCTGGGACACGCACTGCTGTTTGTTTTGTTGACACGTGGACTGCAGGTTTGTGTGTAGTGAAGCTAGCTCTGTTGAGGCTCTAACTGAGCCAACGTCAGTACTTTTTGTCCTGATATGTTGGTGTTGATTCGGAAGAGATTCGGTGTCAGCGTTTGTTTTCTCCCGTTCACTCTTTTGCAACACTTCAGTACTTCTCTAGAGACCTCGTTCACTCTTTTGTGAGCTACTTCAGTACTTGCACTCATGTCAGCTGGGCGCGCACCGACGACCGTGCACATGGCGGGAATCCCGCCACAAATTCACCATCGCATCGTAATTGTCTACCGTTTCGCGTTCACAAATTCCCGCCCTGAGTCCGGTTGTTGGACTGGCGACGAGGTCTCCATTCCAACGACACGCACCTGTGCACGTCAGAAACGAAACAACGGCAGAGACGACCATCCTGGTATCATGCTTATTGATGACACTGCATTCTACCGGGCTGACTTGGCGCGATTGAGCCGCGAAAGCTGCGATCGGTGTGTCGAGCTGATCGAACCAGGCAACACCGTCGCAGATCCGACGACCACGACAGGCAGCAACACGGAGGCTACGAAGGAGACTCAAAGCATGCAATAGGCACGAGATCGTGTCGTGCATGGAGGCTGCGACGAGCAGCGGTCGCTGTTACAGGTACGCATTCCTGGAGGCACAGCAGACCAATGAATACCAAAACATGCGCTGACCTCAGGTGGGCGCGCACCCATGACCGTGCAAACGGCGGCAATCCCGCCACGTCATGACCACCGTATTGTAACTGTCCATCGTTTCACGTTATCAAATTCCCGCCGTAAGCCCGGGTTTTCGCCTGGCGACGAGGTCTAGATCTGCATTCTAACGACACACACACCTGCGCACGTCTGAAACGGGGATAACCGCGGAGACGACTCTCCTTGCACCCTGCTTATCGATGACACTGCAATCTAGTGGGCCGACCTGGCGCTATTGAGCCGCGAAAGTTGCGATCGGTGCTCCGTGGAGGCAGATCAATGGGCTACAGCACATGCACTGTCAGGAGGGCGCGCATCCATGCCCGTGCAAATGGCGGCAATCCCGCCACAGAATCACCATCGCATTGTGACTGTTTGTCGTTTCCCGGTATCAAATACCCGCCCTGAGCTCGGTTTTTGGACTGTTGGCGACGTATGCACAATGTCTCCGAGGTCCCCGTGGTACCACTGTACCGGTACAGTGCAAACAGGGTGCACGGCGGAGATGTGTTACATGTGGACCTGAACAGCTCGTTACAGGGTAGACACAACCCCTATATGTAACGATGGTCACCCATGACACTTCGGAGTTGGCTATATGGTGCCAGTAACCCATCACCACCTCCTCTGTTCTAGTGATGCTCACTGACGTCACAGAACTGTGGACATTTCGTCGGCGGCCTGTACTCATGGAGGCACACCGATTCCACTATTGATCACGTGTGGTTCACCTCTGATCCGGTGGACCGCCTATCAAAACAAGTGCCGGCTCGATAGGTGGCCTGCCAAAAGGTAGTACTCCCCGCTGGACCGAGTGGGCGTGGCACCCACTCGCACACCCGCACTGGCGTCGCCCGCGGCTGACCAACGTTGATGTCCGCCCTCCACACCTCAGCAGCGGCACCGCACATGTGCAAAGAGCGCCAGATATGTCGGATCCTTGCGCCTGTGAGCATGAAAACGTGACGGCCGAGCCCATAGTACACCCGAGCCCCCCCAACCGTCAACCCGACGCGGATCCAGATTTCTGGGTACATCACACCGGAGCGGGATGCTGAGGCCGCCAGGGCCGGTCGTGGAACCCAGACGGCGAGTTGCAGGATGCTTCGCGTCTGAACGTCATCACCACGGTGCTTGGGGTGCTGTAACGCGGCGCCAGGCGCCCAGGCTCTGCGGCTGTGGCCCTTCTCACCTGCCAGGTGCATGCAGTGTTGCATCCCCTGCACATCACAGCGTGCACGGGCTGCCCGCTGGAAATGCATCGTATGGCGGTGCGTCCCGTGGCGCCAGCAAGAATTTCTCGCACTCGCGGGTGACACCTGACGGAAGCTGACGCACGCACCGTGCTCACGGGTGCAGATGTCGACGCACCCCATGAAAATGACCTGCTCCTGAGCTCCTTCCCGCCATCTTTGAAGATAAGTGCTTTTGGCGTCGTCGACAGGAATCTGGCAAACGCTGCGGGAGATTGTACTGTATTGCTGGAGTGTGACACGCGATGTACTACCTAGCAGGTGTTTGGTGGAAAGGCCGCTGTCACGATGCAGGAACGTGGACACAGCGGATGTATGTTTAGGTGTGATGCTGAAGGCCTTGTATGTGGGAAGTACAGTTCTGTACACGAGGGAGCTCCCTCGTGCCTGTTACTGGATTGGGTGGCGCAGGGGTCGCATCGATACGGGCCCATGCCAACAACGTACATGTCCGCAGAGCTGGACCACCGCTGGGCGAAGGAGCAGCGGTGCCCCCGCACGTGGAGCGTGTATGTTCGACTTAACACGTGGATGAGCCCCACGGGTGCCTGGAGGCGTAGAGTGTGTGTTGATCGTGACGTTGACCGTTCCTCAGGCTGTTTTCGTGCAGCGGTACAAGTACTGCGACAAGGCACGGCGTGGGCGACGACCCCGAGGCGCATGCCACAAACGTAGCTTTAACTCTTAAAGGTGATTTGTTATTGCTAATCCGTGTGACCCGGCTGGGGATTCGTGTCGCGGGCCGTGCGGGACGCCTACAGGTGCAGGCTGCAAGCTTGACGGCGAACGACGTCGACGCGTCCGCTTGCCAACATCTCCGTCGTCAACAAGGCGTCGCAGGCGTGACATCTGAGTACATATGAGTAGCGACGCCGGTGGGTTGGGGGCATCGATGGCGGAGGCCGGCTTCATTTCTGGAGGGGTACGTGGGTTGACTGAGTGGATAAGGCTGCATGCATATGCATATGCATGCATACAGTGGTGGGCGCGTGCTTGCGTCGTGCATTGCACTTAGTAGGCTAGTGCACGACAAGCGCATCGAGACGTCAGTCGACTTGTGCAGTGTTCGTCCACTGCGATATACCACCAGATGCCCACTGCCTCTCAGGATCCTACTAGTACTGTCGGCATGCTGCAGCCCGTGGCGGATCCACGTTGCCTCGAGTCGCACCAGTGTAGCTACATGTAGCGGTGCATGTGTTCACTCTGCGGTGTGCCTACAGGGGGAACACTGCAACCTGGACCGGACCACTGGGGATGACGGCGGGGTAGCAGAGTCCAGCACGGTGATCAGACAGTGCGAATTCGGCACAGCGCTCGACGCTGGAAGCAGAGAGGCCGTTGTGGCCCGGTGGGTGGCCCGGATGGAGGCGGTCACGGCTGGCCTGGTGCGCCATGGTCGCGGTGGGACGCGACGCAGCAGCGGTACGCGACGGGGGGGGAAACGGCGCGAGCGAGAGCGCCGAGGGCGGCCTGCACCTCCGCCGAGGTGTGCACGCCCTAGCTGCTGTGAGCCAGGCATGCCTGAGCATATGCTGCAGCACATGTGAACCAACTGTTCCTGCGCATTCACTGTGAGACAGTCATTCCTGAGCATGCACTGTGATCCAACCGTCTCTGCGCATGCAATGTGAACCAGCCATTCTTGAGCATGCAATGAGAACCAGCCATTCCTGCGCAGGTTCCCGACCGAGCCGGCACCGGCAGAGGTTGCGGGGTTGACGGTGGAGGTGTTGGCGTCGTACACCGATGACGTGCAGTGGAGTGTGCGCTGGCACGCGGTGCCCCGGGTCAAGAGGTACGTCTTTGCTCCTGTGCCCATCCCCCGCCTCGGTGGCATGTTGCAGCGCGCGAGCCGCGTCGGTTTGCAGGGCGATGGCGCATTGTGTGCAAGGCAGGCGTGGCCACCATCCGAGTGTCCGGCGGCTGTGGCGGCGTGAGGAGTTCCAGGATGTGGCACGCGGGCGGCGCGGCGCCGTCCAGCGCAACGGGTGGCGCGACCAGTACGTTGCCAAGGTCAGCCTTCCGCCGGCGACGACCGCCGGAGGTGCACGGTCACGGGCGGCGTTGGAGGGGCGCGTGCGAGCTGCACGCGCGTGGCTGCTGAACCCTGAGAGGAAGCGAGCGGTGACGGCCACGCACACGCCGACGCGCGTGCACGTGATGGACGCGCCGGGCGATGTCACCGTGCAACAGTCGCAGTACGGGCTCGCGTGGTGCGAGGGCCTCGCACCAGCGGCGGGGTTCGACGCTGCGGGTCCGGGGACCGCCATCGGCACACCCAGCGCAGAGCGGGCGAGGCAGCTTGTGCCCGGGCGCGTCACCGCCGGCATGCATCTCGGCTCCTGCATCGTGCGGTGTGTCCAATCCCTGCTGCGGAACGCCGTGGCTGGACCAGCTGTGCGCAGCGTTGCCAGACATGACGACGCCAGGGTCGGGCGGGTCCTGTTCATGGCAGCCCGGATGGCTGCTGTGGGCCTGGCTGCTGCGGAGATGCACCGTGCAGGAAGATCCCCTGGATGGTCCACCGCTCCGCCCTCGTATGCCATCTTGGCAAGATCCGAAGCTGCAACTGGTGCGAAAGACTCCCATGGGGAGCTGGCTACATCCGCCTCCTGCAGTGGTGCCAGGCTCGAGGAAGGCGCGGATTGCAGCGGCGTGCATGGAGATGATGGGGTCGAGGCGGGCACTGTGGATGACGCCGTCGGGGCCAGGCTGAGGGGCGGCGGTGACAGCAGCGGCGTGCATGGAGATGATGGGGTCGAGGCGGGCACTGTGGATGACGCCGTCGGGGCGAGGCTGAGGGGCGGCGGTGACAGCAGCGGCGTGCATGGAGATGATGGCGTCCAGGCGGGCACCGTGGACGACGCCGTCGGGGCCAGGCTGAGGGGCGGCGGCGCCAGCAGCGGCGTGCATGGAGATGATGACGTCCAGGCGGGCACCGTGGACGACGCCGTTGGGGCCAGGCTGAGGGGCGGCGGCGACAGCAGCGGCGTGCATGGAGATGATGGCGTCCAGGCGGGCACTGTGGATGACGCCGTCGGGGCCAGGCTGAGGGGCGGCGGCGACAGCAGCGACCAAGTCGGTGATGATGGCGTCGAGGCGGGCACCGGGGGTGATGGTGTTGGGGCTATGCTCCGGGGCGGCGGCGACAGCAGTGGCAACGTCGGTGATGATGGTGACGCAAGAGCCCCGTGCAGCCCTGGTCATGCGGTGTCCACCACAGTGGATGTTACAACGGACTTCCCGGCGGTAGGGGCTGCGCCTCTCACAGCGGCGCGGCCACCAGTTCGCTTACGGACGTCACGGCATCAGAGCATGATGATGATGGGTCTTGGGAAACAGCCGCCTTGCAAGCGGTTACGTGAGGATGCGGGCGGCGTGCAAAGACAACTTGTCGATGTCAATGCCGTCGCTGCGGCTGCCTCGGGCGCCGCTGCAGGTGGGGGAGATGCTGTCGGACCCAGCCAAGGACTAGATGTGTCGTGGATTGGGGCAGCATGTCGTGGTGGGAGTGGCGGGGTGGGCATGGAGCAAGGCGCGCGCAGGAGATCGTGTCCAAGCAGTGTCCGTGCTGCTGTGGCCCTGTCCAAGAGTGTCCTTGATGATTCTGAAGAAGATGTACCTCCGTTGGCCATTCCTGCAGGGCAGTCATCGGTGCAGCCGGTGGGGGGGGCGGCGGAAAGGCCAAGTGTTTGGTCAGTTCCAACAAGTGCGGCCGTCCCTGAGCGTCATGGAGGGCACAGACGTCGGACTACTCGTGGGCGAGCCCAAGACACATCGCGTGGTCGTCACCGCCCTGTCATCAAGCTCGGCCCATGGCCTGATGCTGCGGGCGTTCATCTTCAAGGACCTGCTATGCACCAAAGCAGCGGCGCTGCAGCAGCTCCCCGGGTCGCCGGCCCAGAAGACTCTGGTGCTGTCATCGCACCCACAGAGACAGGGGCGTCGTTGGCGGGCATGTTTGCCCCGTCCGCTTGCGCAGCTGTCACTGGCTTGCATGCAGGCACAACATCTGTGGTGGATGCCACAGTAGCGCATGTCACCCCTGTAGATTGCTGCAAAACCAAAGAGACTGTAGATGCGATGAGCGCCGTATTACGGGATGCAATGGCTGGGGAAGAGGGAGCGCGTGACATCGGGTGGCAAGGCGGCGGCATGGAGTCCGGACGTGCGCCTGGCATGGCGCTCGTGGACGGTCATGTCGCGGCAGCCCCCCCACACGCGGTGCATGGTGCTGCGACAAGCGGTGGAGGCGCCTTGTATGGCAGTGAAGCCGGGGACACGGATCGTTCCGCTGTTCAAGTTTCCTCCAGCGAAACAGGCTCTGATGACGACGACATATCCTACGTGCCGTCTGCGGCAGGGTCCTTGCCTGCGAGCCCTGTGTTGTCTGATGCTGAGGGCGACGGCGACGACGACGTTGTGACGGTCTGCGATACCTCCCCTGCGAAGAGTGTTGGTGATGAGGTCGCGGAGCTGCACCGTCTCGGGGACCTGCTCGAACGACCAGAGCTGTATGCAAGGTGGGTAGTTGCTAAACACTTGCACCAAGCCTGTGTGCCATGTTCTATATTATAGTTATACTATAGTCTGGTTTGACTGGCATTTCTAAACTTATCATATTCACAAAATAAGGTAAATAGCCAATAGCGTGTTTGCAAAACAAGTATGTGAATGAGTTGGCCACACGCGACGCCAGCGGCGGCTCGGAGGAGCGAGGACCGAACGCAGACATGTCCGTGCAGGGTCGCGAGCAGCAGCATGGACACGGCAGCGGTGGGTCATGATGATGTGGTCATGCCCCGCAAAGAGATGCTCGTGCGCAACCTCACTGCGGGGTGGCCCGTGGTGTGGTCAGACAAAGACGCGGCGTGGTACAAGTGCATTCCTTGCCGGGATGTGCTGTCTCAGGAGGTGGCTGCGAGATGTCTGTTTACCTTTGCACGTGCATACCTTGCAGCTTTGGGGTCTGCTCGGGACGATCCTGTGTTTGACGAACAAGGTGATGCCTCACGTGACACCCCCACTGAGCTCCTCGACGACATTCAGAAATCCCAGAACGCCAAAGGGGAGGTGACCATGGGTAGTATCGTGAAGTCCTTCAAGGGATGCTCTGGCAAAGTCTTTTGTCACACGCTGACGCTGCTGACATGGGCTGGCCACATTGGCAGTTTCAACACACTGGCAATGTACCAGTACCATTTGTCGACGATCGTTGATGCATATTATGCAAACAAGGAGTGGATCATTCGTGCCAGCCCCGAAGTTGCGAAGGTGTGATATTGCAGTCTATCCCATAGAGTCGGATACAAACTGCCACATTTACCTTGTTGCCCTCTTGCTTCTGGTGACATGATGGTGGGTCCTGTGTCATCGCGTGTTGTATGTGAAACCTTGCCACTACTGACTAGCGGTACGAGGCTCAAATTTACACGGCCTGCGTGTGGCGTTTGTCCACGGCTGTCGTTATGTAGGCCCGGAGGGACGCGTCCTACCTGTTCCGAGTGTTCAGGCCGTATGTGCGGCTATACGTGATGGCCCTGAAGGCTAATGGCGCTATCAACACACTGAAGCCGAAACCGATGCAAGCTTCCGAGCTCAGAAGCTGCGCAGAGGCAACAAACTGCGGCGCGATGACCATCATGTATGGTCGGGTGACAGCGTTCATCAAGATGTTGTCCGGGGCACGGAACCCAGTGTTTGTGGCACTACGCTGGGGCCATGTTCATTTCATCCCCACGTACTACGTCGACGAGGCGACGCGTGAGACGCTGGTGCGCGCGCGATTCTGCCATGGCCTTGGTGACTTGTCAACATGCGCATGCTGTATGATTCCACATGTCTTGGCGCGCGAGTCGATTGGTCCGCCCCGGCAGTCGTTTCTTGCTCGAGTGCGAGTCATTTGCTTTTCCGACGACAGCGCGGTGGGACCCTTGCGTGGTCTGTACGTCTCACACGGCTCTACTGCGCAGGTCACATTCATGTGTGGCTTCTCCATTGCGTGGGATAAAAGCCCACACCACTTTGGGGTGAAGAACATCGTTGTGGACAACACGGCCGCCCTCAACGCGGAGGATGCGGACTGGCACAACAGCCTCGGCGCAGTTGGGGAGCATCTACTGTCCATCGCGCTCCATCAACGCATCATCGATGTCGCTGATTTGGCTGGCCTCCAGATTGGTGAGAAGTTCAAGTTGAGTCACCTGCTCAAGCGTCGCAAGTCGGCCGGGGCTGGGGACCCCGATCCATCAGCGGTCGATGAAATGTGTGCTCTTGTGGAGAATGTGGTTGTTGGCCTGTTCATTGGGGGTCTCCCACATGTGCAGGTACACATGCATGGATCCATACACAGGTGGTGTGATGCAACACAGACACATGGTCCTCAGTGATGCATGTGGCTCATGCAGGTTTTGCTTTTGTCGCTTCCACGGCATGGTCCCTCTGCGGTACATCCCCCTCGCGCCATTTGCTATGTCTGCGCTGCTGGCACGGTTCACCGCAGCCGCAGACAAGAAGGCACTCACGCGAGAGCTCCGGTCGGGCATGGTGTTCGGCCGCATGTTGCAAGCGCAGCTATTCCATAATGGCCACGAGAACCGTGTCTCTATTGCGAATGGCGGCCAGTGGTCGATCAACTGCGACACGTACCAAAACGAGTATCTGCACCCGGCCTTCTTGAATGCCCTGTTTGGGGATTTGGTACGCTCAGTCCTGCAGTGCATGTCGGCATTTTTGCATACCTTGCTCACACCGCCCCTTTGCTGCGCATGTGATCAACTGCAGTTGCTCCCTCTAGTTACGTATACGTTTGGTGTCTGTCTGGTGTGTTATCTCCAGTTATCACCGCAGTCCCCACCTGCGTGTATTTGATCCCATGCACTGCGACCAACAATCCCAACACCTCTCGACCCTCTCCGCTTGCAGTGTCTTGCGGACCTCGGGGTGCCGTCGGCGATGAAGAATCTTGTCAAAGCTGCGGCGTTCAAGGCGCTGAATGTGCAGCGCGATGAAAACCCCTACGCCTTGGCTGTGTATTTGCACGCTGCCGTTGGCAACTTGTTCTTGCGGAGCGCGGAGGGTCGGCGGCAACTGCGAGCAGCTGACATGCATGGCGAAGCCCTTCTTAACGCAAGTGTGCGAATTCACACCGCCGACTCCGAGGGTGCATTTGCGGCGTACGGGTGGACCCTCATCCGCAAGCTTCATCCCCAGGGCCCCGGACAGCTGCATCTATGGGGGGAGGAGAAGCATAAGCCTGCAGCGAACAGCGCAGGTGTGGCGTCCTGCGTGTAGAGGATGTTGTATGTCCGTCCGAGCTTCTATTCTCCTGTGACGTGTTTTTGTTGTTCTTGCGGTGCCTGGTGTCATGCATGTTTGGCACACCCGCACAGGGGGTGTTCTGTCTCCGTCGGCCTTCGTTAGCAGCTTGGGTGTCGTGCTGTGGGGCGGATGGTGTCCACTCGTACGTCGGCGGGTTCGAGTTCCCGGGCGTATCGTACTGTACTGTGGCATGGCGCGCTATGCTGCCAGTCCCCCCTTTCTCAACGAGCGATGTCTGTGGCGGTGTGCAAGAGGTTTTGTGGCGTTCAGTGCCGACTGCGTGTTGTGTGCGGGCGTGTATGTGCCTACTTCATTTGCCGTTGTGCATGGTGTGTCTGCGACCCCCACAGCGCGGCGCTGCGGCATACAAAGCCGCCACGCTCGTGTTGCGTCCCTATCTGCTAATTGCACTAATCCCTTTGCTCAACACGCTGATGCTGGGTGCATTGCGTGTAGAGGAGTTGAAGGGGTTCTGCACAATGCTGGGGACAAGTGGCGAGGTTCAAACGGCATGGCTGAGCCAGCTTGAGAACGCTGGCGGGGAGCACGGCGTTGATTTATGTGACATGCTGAGCACGGCCAGCGGGGGCAAGGTCACGTCGTCTCTGGAGGCTATGCGGGTGGTTGGAGAGACCGTTGCAGCTGATGTGTATGACCACCTCCTTGATCGTGACGCCCAGGTGGAGGGCCTCACTGTTGAGGACGTGGCGGAAGACGTTGACCTCTGTCGCTTTGGGCAAGAGCTATCGTGTGCGCAGCTGTTTGGTCCGGCAGGGGATTTCATGGTTGAGCGCATGCGGAAGCGGAAGTGTGTGTATAATGCCGACGCCATGCGGCGGAAGCGACTCACCAAGATGCGGGTTGGAGACATTGAAGTGCAGGTGCGCATGGCTGCCAATTTTTGGTCTGTATGGTGTCTGCGATATGCAGATCGTGGCTGTAGCATGTGCTATGTTGATGTTGGCCATGACATGCGCGTCAAACTTGTTTCTGTCTGCACCTGCTTAAGATGCCTCACAGCAAAACACACCATCAGTGTAGTTCCAACGTTCAGGTCTCGACGGAAGGTCTCAACGCCATCTTGATGCATCGCAAGGCAGTGCTGCAACACTTCAGCATTGCGGTGCAAAGACCGCCAACACTACGCATGATGGATTGGGTGTGCTCCGCTGGCGGAGGTCTCTTCATCGGTCTCCTGCGGCACATTCGTGAGGGTGGTCGGGGCCTTGAGCACATGCTGCAGTACCTACGTCTTGGTACGATCTCGACTTGTTGGTGTGCAAGGAACACAGTGGCACCTCGACTTTGAAGGCGTGCTAGTCGGTTATGGATGTGTGTCACACATGCTTGAACGCTGTGGCATTGTTGTGTTTGTTCACGGTTGCGACAGAATGTACCACGTCTGCCTACTGCACCTACTGCACCGGTGTCACTTGATGCATGCTGAAGATGATCGGTCTTGGCGCTGCTGCAGATAAGGCACCGGTGCCAGTGGTGGTTCGCAGCTACAAATCACTTGACGTGGCCGACCCGCTGAAGCGCCTGCAAGGCAAGTGTCTGGCGGTCGACCCGAAGAAGGTGGCTGCTGGAGCTGAAGGTGCCAACGAGCTGTGCCTAGCAGACACAACAGGAGGGGCCAGCCAGCGGTTTCACCTGTGCCCACACCACCTAGGGAAGCCGCTGTTGCTGATCGAGGACTTCCATGGCACCGGCACCGCACGGTTTGTGCGGTATTGCAGCAACACGCAGCACAGGCGACTGATGGACATCGCGAACTTCACAGGGTTCGCGACGGTGTGTGACGCGCATCAAACAGGCGCGACGCTACTCGGCCGGAAAGCGGTGCTGCCGTCGGCCGGAGAGGAGTTCCACGGGGTGGCAGCTACCGACCTCCGGCTCGACACACTTGTCGCCGGGTCTCCAAACACCCATCGCCGCGACCTGGAGCGCTGCGATGTCAGCGTGTGCGAGAAGGAACCCGATCGCCGGAAGACTGTCACAGGGTTGTGCCGGAAGCACGTCAAGGTGTGCTACGCATGTATGGCTAGCGTGCCATGTGCATGCTCTTGACGATGGCCTGAGCTTCTTCAGCGGATTTTATGCACTGACGCTGAAGTTATATCCCCCTGGAGTTCATGATGTTATCAAAATATAGTTTGTCATGTGTGGCATGCAAAATTATGGGGAATTTTTGAAAATTGTGGAATTTTTCCTAAAATCGTGTAAGCGCCAGCCGCGTCTTCCATCGGGACAATGCTTGCATTGCACACAGGATGTTGCCCAATGAAAGGGTTTGGGCAGGTTATACGGTCTCTATGTAATGGGGTTGGATGCCAAGCTAAACATAGCTTGGTCGCCACCAAAGCGAAAGCTGGAGCCACTCTTGCAACACATTATGCTTGCTAATGAGTGCATTGTTGCATCCGCATCATGTTTGCTACCGTTTGCCGTGGCCGTCCCAATCCGTGTGTGTGTTTTTAATGTGTCCGTCCGCTTGCACCCATTGTTGTGGGATATCCATATCCATGGATCCAAGAATATAGATGTATAATCAAGGGAGGAGTCATCTAACAAAGGACTTGTTGCTTCCGGTGAGCCCCAGCGGTGATAGCATGTCGTGTGTACTCATGAGGTCACCGTTTCAATTCTTACTGTCGTTTCTACCTCTCACGAATTGACGCAGCAAGGTACGCTCCCCTCCACATCATCATGCAACGTTAGCCAGGTTACCAGCTCAGGCACGCGCGGTCACCCCAGTGCACACTCGATGAGACTAACCAGCGTCTTGACACCCATGCCGCGACCTCGAATAGAGCGAGTTGAACATGCAATAGCCCGCAATCGAGATATCTGAGCTCACATGGAGCTGGGCGACGCTGCACACGTCGACGATTGGTTGCCGGAATTTGAATTTCCCGGTCCACAATCATATGCAGACACAAATGAAGGTGCAATTCCAAGCAATTGATTAATGAAGAGGCTGGCGAAGAGATGCATCACCTTATGCAATTGGCTCGCGGGTGTGCACGATCGCGGCCCCAGCTTGGTCAATTGTTGCATTGCCCTGTGTATCTCACGGAGTGGTTTTTGATATGCCGAGAAGCCTTGATACAAGCCTCTATACATAACTTTGAAGGACACAATACTTCATGTTTTGAAAGGCAATCTCGATAGTGATGGTATGGACCATTACATCATTCAGCTTGCAACTATGAACGTGGGCATTTACACCGAGGCTGGATGGCTCGACGCAAAAATTGCAGCGTGAGCTCTTCACCTTTACTGGATGTGGTTCCGCTACTAATTGGATTTCGGTCTCTCTTCGTGTGCAACCACGAAGATACCGGAACAACTAGCGTTCGTGACAATCTGATGCATATAGTCAATGATGTAGCTTGGATGATGTCCAATACATATAAGCATACCGTTGATATCAAGCTCAACAAATACATCAAGGTCATTTCATAGATGATGGTGTATCTGTCCATCCAACACCCAGACGCACGGAGATCGGTGACATTGGGCAAGGACGATGGTGAAGTAACATGAAGCCGACCTCAATCTATGTGGTTGTTGCGTGTGAGTCCTACAATGATGACCCTCTGTTGCATGAAGGCTCTATGGTGGTCCCAATGCCGCAACCTCAACTGTTGACAACCTACATCACTCCGGTCAAAAGTATGCGTGCTCATGCCGTAGATCTGAAGCAAGCTGCCACAACCGGTGCCAACGACAACGAATGTCTGCGCAAAAGGTTCCTTGCTGACTTTGGCATAAAGAATGGGATGGCGGTCATCCTCAGGGTTGCACTCGGCCACTAGGAGAATGGCGACACACTGAAACGGATCCGGGTGTCGTCCGCCAGATTCCGAAAGTCCGTTCACTCTCTGATACCTCTCCGACGTCATCGGATGCGAGCAGTCGGATGGACCTTGGACTTTGGCACCGAACCATCCGCCGACCCAGGTATATTCCGCCGGACTGTGGACGTACCTTACCGCTGCAAGTGGCCTTCGCATGTCTGCGCCGGCTGCCATGATACGAGGTCACTTCGGGCCAAGCCCGCGCTGACAGTGGATCGAATGATACTATTGGTTACTTTATTACTACATGCGGATCTGGAAACGACTGGATTGGACACGGTGCAGGTATATGTGGACCCATACTCATGGCAACTGACATCGACTTTGGGCAGCAGACGAAGCGGCAGGAAGCTGGAGGCAGGCTCACAACAGCGGTGACTTTTTGCATCGCCCAAGATAGCGTTGGTCCGTATGTCAGGCTCGGCAGCAGTCCTTGTAGTGTTGGTCGTCGCCCTGTGAATGGTGGCCGGGAAAGCGTGCCCATAGGTTCCTGGACACGAATGCATGCGGTGGTCCAGAGTGGCCATTCGGCGAATGGCCACTCTGGCGGAGTTACGTCATCATGCTCCAGGTAAGGCGTGCGCCCGTCCTCCTGGACACGAATGCATGCGGTGGTCCAGAGTGGCCATTCGGCGAATGGCCACTCTGGCGGAGTTACGTCATCATGCTCCAGGTAAGGCGTGCGCCCGTCCTCCTGGACACGAATGCATGCGGTGGTCCAGAGTGGCCATTCGGCGAATGGCCACTCTGGCGGAGTTACGTCATCATGCTCCAGGTAAGGCGTGCGCCCGTCCTCCTGGACACGAATGCATGCGGTGGTACAGAGTGGCCATTCGGCGAATGGCCACTCTGGCGGAGTTACGTCATCATGCTCCAGGTAAGGCGTGCGCCCGTCCTCCTGGACACGAATGCATGCGCTGGTCCAGAGTGGCCATTCGGCGAATGACCGCTCCAGCGCGGTTGATCTCACCCTGCCCTACCCGAGTGATCAGGCGCCTTTGCATTCGGGGCCCCCAACTTGGGTCGTGCTTCATGAAAGGGACAAACGGTGGATATAGTGTATGATACGGCTAACTTCCAGCGTTTGGAGTTCACCTGGCGTTTAAGTGCACCGCGTCCCTGCTGGCGTCGTATTCCTTCGCCTAGCTGCGCTGCTCGTGACCAGTTTCCGCTTCCGGCAGTGACCAAAATATTTATTTGCATACAATGGATCCGCGCCATGCTGCAGCAGTTGCAGGACTGTCAAGTACCCAGAATGGGCCTACTTCCGCTCGCAGCGGAGACTTACTCGTTGGTCGCATGCGTACTCAGAGAATCCCTGTAGTGGGTACTTTAATTTCAAGGGACGGGCGTTTTACGGATCGTGCCCGCGTCGGCCGCAACGACGGTCCACTGTCCGGTCCTGGGGTGTCGGTGTGGTGGTCCCTGGGGGTGGTTCTGCGAGACGACGTGGTGGAGAGTCGGACGAGGGAGCTGGGTACGGCCAAGGAAGTGATTGTCACTACCTGTCTCGCGCTCTCCTCCTGGCTGCACGAGCAGGCAATGCTCGTGTCCTCGTGGGAGGGCACAGGGAAGACCCCACATGGCTGCCTTGTGCCCCGGCGGTGGAAGCCCCTGTTGGGAAAGAAAGAGGTGTGTGTGCCCGGTGTGCTGGTGGATCAGCTGAGCGCGATCTGCATTTACTGCCAGTCCACTGACACGGGGCCCAGCTAACCTGTGGAGTGGGGCCAGGACTCAGTGCCGCCATTTGTGCAGGTTGAGATCACCGGCCACGTATGTGAGTCTGGCCTCCCTAAGACCAGAATCACAGCGGAGAGAGATCCGGAACTTCGCCAGCGGTTCGATCTTCCTCAGATCAACGTGGGGGAAAAGCGCAAAGGCCCGGACCCCCCGCCTCCAGACGGTGTGCTCTCTGCACGCATGTTGTTATGTAACGCAGTCACGTATGCTGTCCCCACATCGTGCGCGGCATGGCCTCCGCATTCGTGCACAAGTGACATGGGTGTTCTCGGTGCAGTGTTTCATTGCTCCACCCCACGACACGTCGTGTGGGCCTGGGCTTCCTTCATGTCTGGGCTGTCCCCTCATCGCACCAAGTTGTGGACAGCCGGAAAGGCTTCTCCCGCGGTGGAGGGTCACGGGTCCTCCAGGAGCAGGGAGAGACCCACATCCAACCTCCCAGAGGACCTGAACCCGCTGGTGGCGTGGGTGCTGTATGAACACGCACACTGCGCCCAGCTCGAGAGCATGGATGAAGATGAGCTCGAGCCGTGTCAGTCGATAGCACGGCACATTGGGTACCGGTGCCCCAGGATGTTGGCGAACACAAACGGGGTCCCTGCACAGCCGGTTTTCCAGCTGACCTCGGGCGCGCCGGTGTTAGTCGACATGCACACCTCGCACTCGGACCTCATCAAAGCTTTCGTGCGCTCCGGTGACTTAACATGACTCCGGCATGGACAGGGGGACTGCCTGTTGGTCTGTGTGCTGTCCTGTTCTACCCGGCATTTGTGCCTTATCGCATGCATGATCGTGGCCATGGTGCCCCGGGCCCTGTTTCTGTTGATCCCTCAAGACTGGCCTGTCACCGGCCTGGGCTCGAGCTCTGTAGTCAGGTCTCTTTGCGTGCAGGATGTCAAGATCCTCGGTGAGTTTGTCGCCGCGCTCGACAACTTAGGACCCTGGGTAGTGGCTTATGCGGCGGAGCACCCTCTGTTTGATTGTGCAGAGGTGCGAGGTGCCACTGACCTGTACATGCCATCGAGAGCTGCGTGTCTGTGCAGAGCTGTATATGCTTGCTGTTGCCCGTCCCCAATTGTTGAGTATACCTGGATCTCGCCGTGCAGGGTGACCGAGTAGCCCGAGCTCTCCGTCCGGCGTGGAGTTCTGTCCAGGCATTCAATTCCCACATCATGTGGGCATGTGAAGGGCTGCAGCTGACCTCTACGGAACTGGCGTCCTTCGCCACGAATGGGGTCCACCTGTTCATGCATGCTTATCGGCGCCTCGTCGCCGCGGCTGTGACAGGGGACCCGGGGGCGCCTGTCCTGGAGAGGCGGCGTGTGCAGGACATTCCAGTCTTGGAGCCCAGCCTCCTGGATCCCGCCTTTGCCGCCATCCTGGTGTGCACGGTGAATACCAGCAGTGCGCTACCAACCTTTTCGTCTCCATTGTTCAGGATTCAGTTGTTACCTGCTGTAGCCCCCGAGGTGGGGCAAGACTCAGCTTTGCAGACAGTGCTCTCGTCTGAACCACGCGGTGCATCCAGGTTTGGTGAAATCGGGGTATGGTCAGCCCGTCAAGAGGCTGGCCGACGACCTGATCCCCTTGTGCCCGCCCCACACGCTGTGGCACTGGGCGCTCAGGAGCTGGCGGTACCTTAGCGTGGTGCAGAAAGACATCGCGGGGAGCAGTTCCGGGAAATCAGCATCCCCGTCGGTTGTCCGCCTTAGGCCAGGATCATTCCCCGAGATCAAGGACTGGGATTATGCCGGCGCTGAAGAGCTTGCCAAGCTGTCCTTGGCCAAGGGGATGCAGAGCTCAAAGTGTTACATGTGCGAACCCCCGGTGATGGTCCCTACAGTGACCAGGAGTGTCTCTTGCAGAACATGCTCCCTGCATGTTCAGTCGTATGCGTCTGAGTTCTGGCCATCAGATCCTCCTGTTCTTTCACCAACGGGAGCATGTGCTGCTGTTAGTTGATCCAGAGTTGACATGCACGGGCCCTGGGACTACCAGCGTGTTCTGTTTGTTGTTGGCGACTCTGGTTAATTTTACAGGGTGGAGCTCAATAACATTCCCGAAGGTATCCTCGCCACCCTGCCCGAGGACTTGCGGCAGCCGCCTGTCGTACCACCCCAGCCTACCCCTGGGGCAGGGGGTGCCGGTGACACCCCTGCCTCTGGCCAGCGCAACCGTCGACGAACCGGGAAGCACGAGGTAGCTAAAGCACGTACCAAGTCGCTATTGCTGCGTAAGATGGGCCTGCCACCAGCCAAGAAGGGGGACACAGCCGCTGGCGGCACCGACACCGGCGGCAGCGACACTCAGGAATCCGGTGGGGACAGGGGCACCACCCGCCCTGCGTCCAAGGTGGCCACAGGGCCAGAGGTGCTCGGCCCGGGTGCCGCTGCGGGGCCGGGGCAGGGGGGGGCAGTCTCCCAGCCGGGGGGGGGATGCGTGTGGCCGTCCCGCAGAGGCTCTGCCGGTCACGGCAGTGACAGGGGGGTTGAGCCTGACTGTGGGGCGGGGGGTGGTTTGGGGGGGAAAGCAGCGGCGGTGGCAGATTCGGCGGCGAAGGCGGGATTGAACCCCACTGTGAGGGTGGCAGCCACTGGGGGGGCTGCGGAGGCATTGCCAGTCACAGCGCTGAAGGCGGGACTGAGTCCCGTGGAGGGGAGGGCAGCGGGGGGGGGAGACGCGGAGGCTACGGCAGGCTTGGCGGGGCAGGGCGGGTTGAGCCCAACGGTGGCGGGGGCGGGGGGGGGGGGGGGGGGGGCTGGGGGGGGCTGGGCTGCGGAAGCTATGGCAGACATGGCGGCGCGTGGCGGGTTGAACCCACCAGTGGGGGGGGAAGTTGTGGGGGATGTTGCGGGGATCCCCTTGCAGGGTCAGGACGCTACAGGTCGTCCAGAAGTGGGCCCCTTTGGCCTGCCTGTCCCCGTGCCGGCGGGGGGACCGGCACCGACACCTACAGGGTTTATGCAACCGGACAGTGCGGGAGGAAGTGGGGGTCTGGTGTACGATCCGGTAGCAGACGCCATGTTTGCAGATGCTCTCGCTGAGGCAGTGCTGTATCCGGAAGACCACTCCTCAGACGATTTCGGATCCATCAGCTTGGATGACGATTCGGTTCGTTCTGACCCAGCGGACCCCCGCTGCGCTGAGCACGAAGTGGCGGCAGAGGACCCTGAGACTAGGCCGTCCCAAATAATCTACCTGCACGATAGTTCGGGGTCAGTTCGTCTAACCGTGGACGAGTCCTTCGAGGAGCAGAAGACCACCCTGCACATGGCCGCCACTTTCGTATCCCCTCCGGGTGGTTCGGTCGGGCGTGCAGCTCAACTGCGGCTCATTGTCGTGGCAGTGGACCTGATGTTGGTAAGCACCGCCGGCATGGGTTTGACTAAAGCGGAGCGCTTAGTCCGCATGAAGTCGATCATATCGGCTTACGGGCTCCAACCAGATGAAGGCACTGTATCCGAAGTTGTGTCACTGATTCAGACGGTGCGCTCCTCCAAGCAAACAACCCCCGCCACCCCCCCTGGCCAGTCTGTCGCATGGCCGTGGTGGGCCAATTCTCTACTCCCGCTCCCAAGGCAGACGTACAGTACCCAGGGATGTTGACCGTGCAGGGACGCAATTCTACAGAGGGCAGCGAAGCCGTCCCAGCCCCGGATCCTGTGGTGAATACTGGTTGATGAGCAAAGTCCCTGGGGGATGGGGGCCTGTGGTGAATACTGGTTGATGAGCTAAGTCCCTGGGGGATGGGGGTGCCGGTAGCACAGCTGCGTGGGAGTACACTTTAATGCGGCGTGCAGTGTCCGCTAAGCCATCAAGCGTAGAACTTCCCGGCAGTATCAGCATAGTAACTTTGTTAATGCAGATGCTACGGGAATACGTCAAAATTATTCCCATTTCGACGGTAACACAAGGACGGTGGGCCACATCACTGTACAGTGATGCACCCCCGTCTACTAGTGCCATACGCTCTGCTATAATGCAGGGGTTGACCGTTGTACCCCTCTAATCCTACAGCGCCGACCTGGTGTAGCCGTTGAGGATTGATAGTATTTTTTACACGAAATAACGATTAGAATACTGAGTCGAACTCCGTACGCAAACTGTGGCGTCTTGTCTTCTGTAGACAATGGGTTCAGAACAGTTTCAGCTGTGCCTGCCTGGCAGCAGCCCGCAGCGTTGCAGTCGAGACACCGAGGTTCAGTGCAGCTGCAGCGAAATGGCATCACCTGGCCTGTGGCGTCGGAATCTCCCGGATGCCACCCTTCAGTGTCTCATAAACGCGTCTTCAGCGAATTAGCCATCAGCTTGTTATACTGCTGTTTCAGGGTAGCCACTACCGGGCGCGCAGTCTCCAGGAAGGCGTCAAAGCGCGCCTGCAGGTACCACTCCCTGCAGATCCAGCAGCTTCATCAGGCAAAGGTCCCCACCGGGCCTCCAAGGGGGTGCCAGAGGATAGATGGTGACAATGCTGCGGTGGACATGGCAGGTGCATCGACTCGCCCGCACCTCAGCTGCTCTTCGTAAAAGTCTTTGAAGGGCGGTGTCTGGAGGTGGCGGTCCCACCTAGCGTCGGCTAGAATCTTGGTGCCATCCTCGACTGATAAGTGTCCCAACTTGTCGCCCCCTCTCCCGCCTCGGTGCCACTCTTGAATGAGGGCTCGAGTGAGGACGATACGGTACAGCACCGCGTGCTGCACCTTGACGCGGTTGGTGAGTAACAGGACCCTTCGAGTCGCCTCGTCACCGTGGATGTCACTGCTGAACACAGTTCCCCCCTCCTGTCGCATGCGGTGGATGACGTCGCACACAGCGTCGGCCAGCATGCATGTGAAAAACCCGCAGTCGTGGCCGTTTGGTTGCTGCGGGGTTCCTCCTACCTGGACACCATTGGGGGACGGTTATAATGCTAATGTTACGTCAACAGATCAAGTCCACCGCAGACCTTGGACGCGGGGTGGTTCCAAAGCAGTACGCTGTCCGGGTTCGGGCAGAGAAGGAGGGGGGGGGGGGGGGGGGGGGGGGTCAGGTGGGCGCAATCAGAGGGTGCTGTTGTGTCAACGATTGCAGTCCATTTGGTAATATGCGCGACTGTCAAGGGTCAGAGGACAGCATCTGTGTGGATGGTATCGCAGGAGAACAGTGGGACGTGGGCATTGTACCTTCGCCAACTTCAGGGTTATCCTAGCGGTGGATTCGGTCGGCCGGGTGGCCAGTCGGACGTTGTGTCGGCGGCCCACTGCTTTTACCCGAGGCCGGGTGGTAGATGGGGGGTCTTCCGGGGGGGAGGGGGCCCGGCCCTCGGGGTAGTCCAGCGCCATGCACAGAGCCTCACTCAAGACGTCCCTGGCCCGTTCAGCGGTGCCTGAGCCGGCGCTGATCAGGCTGTCAAAGAACGACACAGTCGGCGCCTTATTCTGCTTCATACGCCCTGCATTATGGCTGAAACGTCAGTAGTGGCGTTCAGCGGGCCTACTGTGGGGGGGGGGGGGGGGGGTAAGGGGGGGCGGGGGGCAATATGACAGTCCTACGCACAGCAGGCTACCTCATCACAAAGTCTGCTGCAGCGGGAGAGCGTACATGGATGCCAGATGACAGCCAACATCCAGTGGCCGTTCCGGGGGACAGGGACTAAGACACATTCTTGCTCAAAGGTGTGAGCTTTGAACAACCACCGCCCCATAAATCTGGTGCGTCCGCTTGACCAGTCTGCGTCCGCATCCCCAGTACATATCCCAGCCATATTCTGGCTAGGCGTTGCAATGACGCCCTGCCCGGCCAGTGCGACACACCTACTCAAGGCGTAGTCAACGTGTGTACTCTCGGCCCATGCGGTGGGCCAGCCTCTCGCGAGGGTTTCCAGACCGACTGTCACAGACACCCGAGCATCCCCAAAATGCCCTAGTTGCAAGATCACACCCCCCACAACATTCGGGAACCTCTCCCCATCGTCGTCGTCGGAGGACACTACGGTCGGTTCAGCTGCCTCCTGCGTTGTGTCGGCAGCGGATGTACCGGCGTCTTTGGAAGTGGACCCCCACTGCTGCTTCAGCTTGCCCGGAGGCTTTGCAGGGAAGTTTGTGACCCAATCCGGCGGCACCACCGGAGGGTGTGCCAGGAGGGATGCTGACAGCCGCGGCTTATCCTTACCGGCGGCCGAAGGCTCCGGGACGTCCGGGGCAGGAGGAGGTGCGGACAGGATTGGCCCCTCTTGACCGGGTGCTGGACAAGCAGGCTCCGGAGAGGTCCGGAGCGGGGGGGGGGCCTCGCCGATGGAGCAGATGGCTGCACCGACTGGGGCAGGTTGGGGCCCCTCGCTAGGGCCATCATCAGGGGTGACGGATGGAACCGGATTGGCATCGGTGTCCGACCTCGCCTTATTGTCTCCTTCGGCAGGGGGGTCCGCAATGGGCCCTTCCCAGGCGGGGGGATCATCCGGGGGACCTGCCGGCCCCGCGTCTGCGGCAGCTAGTCTGGTTTCGATAGCTGTAGCGGATTCGTCCAGCCGCGGCGGCGGCAGACAGCCACTGGTCCGCGATGGCGACGGCGGCCTCACAGGGCCAACCGGCTGTGGGGACTGCTGGGGCAACGCCACAGGGGGAACCCCTACTGCAGCCGGCCCCTCGGGCGGCGGATGATCCCGGCTAATGATCTGCGCTACGGCCGCAGCCCCATCCCGTGCGGCACCCCGTGCCCCCCTGGGCCACCTAATTCGGGCGGGCTGCTGAAGACTGGTGCCCCGATCTGCGCGCCCTCTACCCGGAGCCCGTGCCCCTCGTGCCTCGCCAACCCGCTGCTGCTGCCGCGGATGGGTGTGTCTGCCACGCCCCTGCCTTCGGTCACCCGGGCCTATGCTGGTGCCGCTGGACTCTGTTGGCGGCGGGGCAGCGGCTGCACCCGGTCCTGGGGGTGTGGCGGTGCCGGTGACGCCCCCAAGAGCGGCGTCGGGTCCCCCCCGGTCTTCACCGTGCGACCCGCCCGCCCCACCCCTCTCTAGCTGTAACGCCAACATGGGCGCCTGCAGAGGCCCCACCTGAACCTCGGAGACAGGCCACTTAGGATTTGGAGTCCGTGCGAAGTTTGCCTCGCACTGTATCCACTCGCAGATCAAGTCTGTCCCGCCCGTGTGCCGCACACGTTCGAGCAGGCCGCCAGCGTCTTCTATGATGCCCGCGCCGACCTGGCAAGACCGGTACAGCACGATCTCCTCTGGCTTGCACGGGGCCTTAGTATGGACCGCGCGCTCGAATGCGATCATCCGGAGGTCGTGCCAGAGGGATTTCATCTTCTGCTCTACCCGCGCGGCGTGGTCGGCGGTGTGTGAAGCCTCTACACTCTCCTTCATCGCCCGGATCGAGTCCAGGTACATTTCTAACCCTTCCCCCCCGGCCTCCACTATAGAGCCCACCATGGTAACATCTACAGTCGTTAATAGGTAGGCGTTGGCCATGAAGTCTATCGGGAACCCGGGCTTCCGGGTACAGATCGTTAGTGCTGGGATCGGCTGGCCAGGCGTCCAGTTACCCTTCAGGGCGGTTTCCAGGAACCGCTTGAAAGACGAGTCACACTGACGGTTACTACGAATTGTCGCAAGGTAGGCCCGCAAGTCCCCG
The DNA here is from genome assembly GCA_023078555.1 of Ulva prolifera. Lineage (NCBI taxonomy): Eukaryota > Viridiplantae > Chlorophyta > Ulvophyceae > Ulvales > Ulvaceae > Ulva > Ulva prolifera. The sequence continues at coordinate 1,784,881 of CM041201.1, read as the reverse complement.
TCCGTTATCATACTGGCACACATCGTGTGGACTGTACACCGCACAGAAACGTTCTATCCGCGCTATCGCGACGCAGTCTTCCTACATCAACTGCATCAGACCTTGCACCTACCATTAATCTGTCCGCTGGACCTGCGACGTGCACTAACAGACGACACCGACGCTTGAAGAGGGAGCGAAAGTGGCCACGAGCGCACGCCGCAGGACGTGGGTTGTATGGCTCCAACGAGGGTGGCGCCTGTAGACACGCACTGGCGGGGACTCTGGTCCCCCCCGTGGCCCTCTGGCAAGTATGGAAAATGCAAAGTGGGCACAACTGGGATTGCCATCAACTGGGATTGCTGACGAAGGCATTTGGCGGTGGTCTTGTACAATTACACAGTTCGGCCAGAAGCCTTGTTCGCTGTGGCCCAATACTGCACATTTTGTGCACCCCTCCGGACTGGAACTAACTGGCATGGAACTGCGTCCAAGTCTACGACGTATCTGCCGGCATATGCCCGAGACCCCCTGTTTGCACCCGCCACACCGAAAAACTCGGGGGGACGTTTCAACACGGGATCTGGGGCGCGGGCTCCCGGGGTGGCTGGCAAGGTGCAATTATACAGATCAGCAACCCCCAGGTACAATGGGTTTGGTTCCGCAACACATGACACGCAACACACGCCATCCCGGGGCTGCAGACACGCCCTCGTGAAATACTGCAGTTCCCCGACGAAATACGTCACTGTCCCGCCACCCCCGTCCCCGTCCCCCCCAATGAGGTACCTCAAGAGGCACCACTTGTTGTCTTTCTTCCCTTGCGTACACTGTTGCGCGCAGCTGAACATGTCTGCAACGCGGGATTGCATCTGGTGGAACTTCATAAGTGTCACTGTGCCCTCACGGCGAGCCTCATCAACACTGCCATCCACCTTCAGGCCCAGAGCTCGGTGGATGGCCACCTGACGTGCATAACCAACCCCCAGGCGACTGTGAGTTGGCCAGCCCTCGTCCTGTAGGGAGTCCTGATGGAAGAGGAGGTACGGCAACCCTGTCAGATTATCTCCCACAAAGTCCAGGGGGAGGACCGCCGCAGTCTCAGACTGGGCAAGGGCCCTGCCCACCCCCACGACCCTGCCGGTGATCCGGTCACTGTCAATTGGTTGCTCCCCGTCAGCGGATCTTCCATTGCGAGTTCGTGCCCGCCGGCGTTTCTCAGTCGCTATGGCATCTGACAGTGAAGTCATGGCAGCAGGCAGTGAAGCTGCATCATGCAACAGCCGCATACATGTGCGGCGCAGCAGTTCATCGCTCACATATACTTGTTCAGGGCAACGAGTCGATCGATACTTGATCAGTCTCTTCAGGAGCTGGACCATCCGCTCGATCCAGAATTCAAGACTGAAGAAGGATGCACCTCAGCACCTCACCTGATCCGGTAGGTGACTGGCCGCCAGATGCAGCTTGTACGTGCTGAGAGCAGCCCCTTCAAACGTCTCTTCCGCCAGTTTGGCGTACTGCAGCAGCAATCGCTGAGCTTCCGTGATTCGGGCCGGTGTGTGCTGACCCTCTTCATATCTGAGAAAGTAGAGGGCCCCTGCTCGCAGGAGCCCCCACGACTGCTCAAACACGCTGCGTATGCGTTTCTCGGAGGCTTTCCACGGGAGATCGTGCAGGAGGTACAGCGAGAATGTCTCGGTGAAGGCCAGCCAGTCTTCCATGAGCCAGCGACTGCGGTGCCTACGCAAACAGTCACCCTGACTCAGACGGGATGCTTCAACAGGAGTGCACATGGTTCCTGTGTCCAAGTAACAGTCCGAAAAATGGCGCAGCCTCGGATGCGAGCAGGGTGTGCAGGCGATGGGACTGCGCACTTGGTGATGTCGGTGTACACCTTCTTGAAAAGAGAGGTCTGCATGATGTGGGGCGCTCTGGCAGCTATCGCCTTGACGACATCCTCTGGCAGTCGGAACAGGGCCCGGAGGCCAGTCAATGGCGCCTTCTTGGACTTCTTCCGGCCCAGGGGAGGGAGCCACTGGTTCCAGAAGTCCATGAGCACACCGAGCAGAAACACGTGCGCCACTCCGAGCCGGAAGAAATGGCAGGGACTGCAACGCCACAGCGTAATTCATAATCAACTCCAGACTCAAGGGCGAGGCAGGCAGCAGCAGGCTGGGGGTGCTCGTACTTGAAGTAGGAGAGGAGACTGAACAGCGGAGAACCTTTCACCCCCAGTAGCTTGTACTCATCTTTGGCGAGCTTGGCCCTGGACTTCGGTGTCTTCCGGTCGCAATAGCGTTTCAAGGTTGGTGCGTGGACCTGCATTACCACAGGCCTGGCCAGGGTTACCACAAGAAAAGAGCCGTATCACCAACGACGCTTGTTCGGTGTCAGAGGGGTTGGCAAGATGAGTTGCGGCGCACAGAGGGGGGGCAGGGGAGTAGGCCGCATGTGCACAGTTTGCATTCGATGACACTGTAGATGGAATTGCACCTGGGCAGCGATCTTGTCGCCCTTTCGGCCCCTGGCCAGGATCTCTGCCGCCGAGTACTTCAAGCGGTTGTCCGACTCCCAGGACGAGGGCTGCACATGCCGGGGCTCAGACCACGCGGTCCGCGGGGGGTTGCCACCAGTGTCCGGTTGTACACTCCCAGGCACCATCCGGGGGTTTGCAGCCGAGGATGCTGCTTCTTCCTCCGGGGTGAGTGATTTCCCTTTCAGAGGCCCGTCGGCATAGCAGGGCAGGGCAGGGCAGGGGCTGGTGCAGAGGGTGATGGTGTCCCATCCACCTGTGTGGCATGCATGATAGCAGTTATAAGCAGGACAGGTACGTGAGACAGCACTAGCAGGAAAGAGATTACAAACGTAAGTGAACACCCCGGACCTGACAGTGTTGGAGGGGTAATCCCACACGCCGTTTTGGGCACATCTGAAACATGCCCTCTTCGCTGTATGGCCGATGCTGTTGGTAAGTTTCTCCAGCCATGGGATATCCCCCTCCACACAGCACAGCACCGGCCACACGTGCAGTACCTCGCCCCCGGGCAGTGTGATTTTGAGTGCCTCACCCCCAGCTCCTGCACTCCAGCCATCACGTGGTGCGGGGGCCAGACACTACGTGATCGGGAACTGTACACATCACCCGGCAGTGACCAGGAAGACAAGGTGAGTGCGCGCCCGGATCATGCTTCTTGAAGAACGCCATCACGGACTCCAGAATGCTGGCCATGCATGTTGGTTCGGATGGCCCCTCCACCACTCCAAGGGGAATCCAGGCCACATTGGTACTTGAGAGATGGGGCGGCAGGTCAAGCAGGCGGATCCCCCAGATTGTGACACCGTGCTGCTTGTTGACGTACAGCTGGGCCCCGTCCCCCCCTGCAGGAAAAGCGACTGTCGGGACACGAGGCAGAGGGTCTCAATTCGCGGAGTTGCATAGGCGTGCCGATGCGGTGTGATAGCCACCTGCTCAGATGAGGAGGTGGAGCGCACCGAGGCTGAACAGCAGGACAAGCTCCCTATGCTTTGGCTTCAGGATTTTGCCCCCACACGCCAGGTTGAGGGCCTTTCCAGCCGGGGAGTTGAGGAAGCTGCTTTTGTCTTTGACAGCTGTTGCCCTGGCTTCCCGTACGCTCGTCAGCAGCCCCGGCTGCAGGAGGAGGTCTTTCAGCGAGGCTTCTTCGCCAAAGAAGAAAGCTGAGCGCACAGGGACACCCTTCCCTGTGAGATCGACATCAAATCGCTGTTGACAACAACCTGGGGTTCCACAGGTGTCCGCCAGATGCTGGTGATGGTCACCCGGATCAAGTGGGGGGAACAAGGTCCAGCATTGGGGACAAACGTGGCGCGTTACAGAGGAAACAGGCGGGACACCCAAGACCGCCTTGACGAGGTGGAAGGAGGGAGGGAAAAAGTTTCCATCGGGTAGCAGGAGGTAATGTATGAACCTGCACCACGTGTCGACGACCACGTCTTGTATGCGGAAGAGGCTCTTCAACTGGGCAATCCACATGCACACTGTGAGGACGGTGAGGGCGCTGCCGGTGTATATGTGTTTCATGCGTTGCTCATGCCACCAGGCGCCCGTGCCCTTCCGGGCCCCTGTGGTGGGGTCCGGGCCGTCGTCATCCGCCTCCTGCATGTGCAACGATCAGGCGTGTCCTACGGAGGAGTACGAGCTGATTCACAGCATTGTATGTAATGGAAGATGTGGACACACCTCAGGTTCGTCTGAACTGTAGTCCGTCTCTGATGAAAAGGCAATGGAGTCGGCGTCTGAGAAGTCTGAGTCGTCGTCTGAAAATTGTGCGGGGCCCTCGGCGTGATCGCTTTCGGACGGTGGGGGCAGCTGTACACAATCCCAACACCTCGGAGTTGCATTGGGCGAGCAGGCAAGAAACAGCTGAGGGACAGGAGCGCTGACACCCATGGCCATCGTGATCACGAGCCGCTGTCATGCCGATCTGCATCATGATCAGGCAAACCGGGACTTAGCACGGTCAACTACCGAAGGTACGCACGTCGAAGAGGTCGTCGGAGTGGGCAGGCTCATCGGGGGGACCCCCCATGTCTGGAGGTGATGGGGATCTCCCAGAGGGACCGGCCCCGTCGTGTCTGCCGCTGCGGTCATCATCGGCAGTAGCGGAGGTCGGGCCAGCGGCTGGCCTCGAGTCTGGGCCCGCGTCGTCGTGTCCACCAGCGGCTCTCCGCGATGCGGCTGCTGCACTCAGTCGACGGCTGCAAGGACCGTGATGGTTTTGGGCGGTGTTGTGCCTCTGAAACTTCTCACCACAGCCTAGACACTGGTATTTAAACGGTTCCTTCCCCGTCGGCTCGGGAGGGATCAGGCGCTTACAGTTCGCTTTGGCAACCAATTCGTTCACCTCCGCCCTCTTCAGTCTATCCGCCGAACCGGCCATGGTAGCCAGCCGGACTTAAGCATTCTTGTGAAGATGTTCAACGATAGCGCGGCCTCTGGTGTTTGTCGTCCCTATGATGGCATTACGTCCCACGAAGACCTCCCTGTCGCATCCCATGTTCGCCCTGACGCCACAATCCCAGGCGAGGCGCCGGGGTATCGAGGCAGCCAAACCTTTGAAGGCGGACCGCGCGACGACGCTACATCGGCATACCATTCAAAGCACGGAGCAGCAAAGCATGTGCGAATGACGCGATATGTTAGCTGTGCCTACGATACGACCATCCACAGTACGGGCCATAGACGTGTGTTAATTCCGCTTTGTCTAATCATCCACCATGTCCAACCTGCAGTTCACGTTCCTCCGCGCGGCGCCCGTCGTCATCGAGAAAGAAGTTGTAGATGACGCAGACAACGGAGCAGGGATGCTTGACGTGCTGGTCAGCAACGTGTGGAGCAGAGGTGCCGGCGTCGACGGGTTGACTTTGACGTCAACCGTCGACAAAGACAGCTCCGTTGATATCGACAGTGTCGAGAAACTGATGACGTGCGTAAGGTACTTCTTCAGGAAAGGCACTATCGTTGGACTGCTGAAGCCGCCCGTGCTGGTGAAGGCGCTGGGCAAGGGCAGAGGGAGCGTGGGACAAGCGTCGGCAGCAGTCGGCACTGCACACTCCACAGCTACGGCCTTGACTGCGGACCCGGAAGCTGACAGGCGGTGGGAAACGATGAAGGATGCGGTGATGATGTGGACGGAAGGGATGAGATCCAAGGTGGCGGGAATGGCCGATGCCCACACGCAAGGCAAGAAGGTGCAGGGACTAGTGAACCTGGCCCTCCCAGACGACGAGAAGGTGTGGGTCGGGAGTATTCTAACGAAAACACGGGCGGACGCACTCGGCAAAGCTGCACATGGGGTACGGCTGCTGTCTCCGACTAACAACGTGATTGCAAACTGGGGTCCACTACCACCCCGTCAGGGCCACGGGATCCCATGCCACCGACTGTCAGTGTTGTGTCTTGGCGCGTCAGAGTCGCCATTCGCGGTCAGTATGCAGTGACAGGTATCGTGTACAGGTCGGCAGAACAGGTGAAGCGTACAAAGCTGCGACTAATATCAATCATGCTTTCTACCGCCAGCACGCCCATTTGAACGCCGTGACCAAAGAGTGTGCCTCTGCTGATGCTCGGGTTATGCCGTGCCTGTTGCCGTGCCCATGCCGTACCTGCTGCCGTGTGTAACGACTGTGAAGTCAAGAGACATAGAAGAAGAGATCTGTCGTCTACCCTTTAAGGTTCAGCTGCTTATATACTATGAGATCTGTCGTCTACCCTTTAAGGTCCAGCTGCTTATATACTATAAGACAGCCTGTGTACGACACCTGCCACAGTGTGCTGAGCTCAGCCCACTGTTCCCCGTACTGTGACGTATCGTCACACCGTGCCCAACGGTGGCGGAGAAGGGAAGCACACAGTATCCGCCCAAACGGAGGTGACCCGATGTGCAGGAAGTATGCGAGACGGGCGTGGGACCATAACACGGGCCTGCGGAGGAATCCCAGCGCCCGCGAGCAGAGGAAGCTGCTCGCGGCAATGAATGTGTTCCAGAACACCAAGGCATGTCCTCCACCTTGGTCAGAGTTGGAGTGGCCATTCGCCGAATGGCCACCCCAGCGCGTCATGCGTTGTGTTGCACTGCACGCGCCCGGAGTGGCCATTCGCCGAGTGGCCACTCCAGCGCGTCATGCATTGTGTTGCACTGCACGCGCCCGGAGTGGCCATTCGCCGAATGGCCACTCCAGCCTGTCATGCATTGTGTTGCACTGCACGCGCCCGGAGTGGCCATTCGCCGAATGGCCACTCCAGCGCGTCATGCATTGTGTTGCACTGCACGCGCCCGGAGTGGCCATTCGCCGAATGGCCACTCCAGCGCGTCATGCATTGTGTTGCACTGCACGCGCCCGGAGTGGCCATTCGCCGAATGGCCACTCCAGCGCGTCATGCATTGTGTTGCACTGCACGCGCCCGGAGTGGCCATTCGCCGAATGGCCACTCCAGCGCGGCGCGGCCTGCTTGAATCCGCACTTGCATGGCCACTGACCTGCCATTCGGCGACTGTGTTCCAACCAATGTGGTTCGTGCGCAGTTCACCGTGAGAGGAGACCGCTTCCCTATCGATAGCGAACCCATGAAAACCCCCGAGGCCTGGGCTATGGAGGACGGTGAGTATGTGTGCGAAGGAATCGCCAAGGTTGCTGCGGCCCGGCGCGCCATCGAAGGGACCGCTGACTCTCCCGTCCAACGGGGCAAGAGACAAAGGAAGACCGAGAAGGTACAATCTCACCACACGCTGTACTGCCCGCCTGAGGTTGGCCATTAAGTGGTACCGGGATTGTACGGGCGCCTGTGTGAGCGGCATGTGCCATCATTCGAGGCAGCCATGCGTGTACAGGCTCCTACCGCATCAAAGTCAGGAAGACGGGGCACTCATTCCAACAGCGGACGGCGCACAATGCTCGCTGACTTTTCTCCCCGGCGGCCAGGGCTAGAACCAAGGGCAGACCGCACTGCTGATAAGGACAGTGAGCACCAGCCGGACGTGGAAGAGGTGGGTCACGATCAGATGGGTGAAGAGGAAGAGCCTGATTCTCCCCAGCGGGCAGACGATCGATGCGAGTCCCCGGAGATGGAGTTACAAGCCGCAGCGCCGGTATGTCCTCTTATGATTTGTGCCAATTGACGCCTAGTCCGATTGTACTTGCCCCACCCATCAACAGACCAGGTGTAAAAGCGCCTGTACATTGCAGAAGTCCAACAAAGCTCTTGAGAAGCGAAAGGCCAAGGCAGAGAAGGAGGCCGCCCACCAAGCGCGTAGGGATATTCGGAAAAAGATTGAGGATTGCGAGGCTAAGCTGGCAAGGCATCAGCCCAGAAGCAAGGGTGCGAGTGTGCAGAAATTAAAACAGCAGCTTGGTGTATTGACGGTATGTCACTACCCCGATACACTTGATCTGACATGTGACACCAATGCCTGCAATTGTAGCACTATTTGTGTGACAGTCGCTCAGACCACGAATGCATTAGAGCCGTGCACTCATGCAGCTGGTACTGCATGCAGGCCGAGTTGTCAAAGGTGCAAGACTCCATAATTGACGACTTCCCGGACGAGGACGAGTAGACATGCCAGTGCATTGTATGGTTGTATTTGGGCCACCTCAGGACCATCTTGCAGCCTGTACGTATACATAGGTCCTTTGCCCGGTCCTGTCCGCGGAATGTCAGGGAGTCTGTCCTGAGGAAATGTGTGGGAGTGTGAGCTATGTATGAATCTAGCGATGAACAAGGAAAGCACGCGCCATGTAAGCACCTACAGCATATGAATGCAGGCATATTGCCAAATGCAGCCCCGTGTTCACGTGCCTCATAACAAAGAAAACAACCACATCATGCTTCCACAAAACCGCGATCCTTCCTGCACTCCGCTTACATGTGCGCGACCAAGTCTGATCCGGTAATAACGCCCATGACGCCCATGACGCCCATGACGTCAGGCATTGCGTGTCCACAAGTGCACACTCCTCGAAACCATACGTGAGTTTATCTCAAGCCAGACGGATACATGTACGTCAAGAGGTCACCAATCCTACGGCCCAGCCTGTATTTCCCGCATCCCCGAGGCGGACGCCATACGGATCCGAGACGGATCCGAAATTTAGTGCACGCGTCCGTAGTCCCTCCGTCGGACGCACAACGGAACCGTCTTTTCTTCCGTACATCCTCCGGTTGGGCTCCGAAGGCAGGCTAGTAACAAAAGGCGTTGCCCTGGGGCGTACCGGACGGGAATCGGAAAATCCTACCTGCCTCTGCCCCACCTCCGCCACAAGTCTCCGATACTCCTAGCAACCTACGTCCGGCCTCCACCGATTCTCCGAAGGCTCTCCAACTGCCCCTCCGCACACACTACGTCAGCTCTCCGATTCACCGTGTCGCCATTCTTCTAGTGGGCGACACTGAGGACAAAATGAAGAAGATATTGAGTGCATTAGATATCATATGACTCAGCAACCACTAATACATCGATGAAGGGCCTGGGTGCCTTTTGGAATGCATGTCGTGCACCGGTGGGTTAAACAATCGTGTTTGTCAGTCCTGTAGAGATACATAGATGTTTACTCAACAATACTAAATCTGACATGCCCGCTGAATCTACATACATGCTGATAGCAATGACCTTGAAGAGGACAGGCTGCGGCCAAGACTGCCCAAAGGTGAAGCAGATGTTTTTTTGCAACGCCAACAACCATCCAAAATAGTCATGGTCCGTCGGAAAGCGATTGTGCGGACAATCGAATCTGTGTCCCCAAAAGCGTTGGCATGCATATCTGGTTGATTATTCTGAAGACGGTAAGACAGCCTTTCATTCTCATATCCAAGCTTGCATTAACTTGTCCATGAATAGGGGCCTATATCACTGCATGATTGGGCTAAAAACTAATACTACCGAATGCGTATGGAGCGTATGTCACCGTATGTACCGTATGATTAGCCGCGTGGCCGTATGTTTGTGCCAAATGGAGCTCAAAGGCAAGCCCAATTGTTTGCCCAGGTGACCAACTTGCAAGCAGCCCCAAAACAAGTCCACAACTGCGCATCACGAGGCTAGCCCCGTGCCTGCCGCGCACTCGTCCCATTCACACTAGGAGAATGGCGACATTGCGAGACGGATCCGGGTGTCGTCCGACAGATTCGGATAGGCCGTTGACTCTCCGTCACTTCTCGGCAGCGTTCCGATGTCACCGGATCCGAGGTGCTTGGACTTTGGCGCCGTATTATCCGTTGACACGCCCATTATCTGCCGGACCGTGCTCGTATACTTGGCATCTGCTGGTCAATGCGGGCGATGCTGTCATGCTACGAGGCCACGTTGGACCACGCTATTGCGCACAGTGGATGGGCAGATACAATATTACTACGATTCGTTTTGCATCTTAGATGGCTAGTATCAACGACGGTGCTATAGCATGTTCGAGTTGGACGGCATGAGCCAGACTTTGGGCAGGTGACGTTGTGGCCAGAACTTGGAGGCGGCGGGCACTGTATTCTTGGATGTTTTATTTGATCAGGACGAATAGTCTGCAGTTCTGGCGCGGCAGCAGGTAAAACAGTGTTATGCGAGGGTCGTCGCGCTGCGAAATACTTTTCCAATAACGCATGCATGCGCTGGTCCAGAGTGGCCATTCGCCGAATGGCTACTCTGGTGGAATGACGTCATCCACCCATCCGACAGAGCACGATGCAGCTGCTTTGGTGCCCTCGAACCTGACTCTTGCAGAAGGACAGGATAGATCTATCTAGAACCTGTTGAGGCAGGATTGTATTGATCGCGTGCGTTCTTAGCAGACCTGGTGTTGCACTTTGAGGCAGTCGGAAGGACGTCGAGTTTAAACGCATATTTGCGCAGCTTGTGAGTAGTTATCGCTTTAGCGAAAAAGCATTTGATCTCCTACTGTGGCCTTTAGTCATGGATCCGCGCCATTCTGCAGCTGTGGCAGGCCTGCCAAGTACCCAACATGGGGTGACTTCCGCGCGCAGCGCAGACTTACTGGTCGGCCGCATGCGCACTAGGAGAATCCCAGTAGTGGGATCGTTTATTACTAGAGACGGGCGTTTTACGGACCGTGCCCGCGTCGGTGGCTCAAGTGGTCCAGCATCCGGGCCTGGGGTTGAGGTGTGGTGGGGCCTGGGGTTGGTATTGCGGGACGCCGTGGTCGCCAGTCGGGACGAGGAGCTGGGTACGGCCAAGGAGGTGATCATTACAGCCTGCCTCCTGTTCGCCGGCTGGCTCCACGAGCAGACTCTGCTCGTGTCCTCGTGGGAGGGACAGGGGAAGACCCCAGTTGGGTGTACGGAGCCCCGGAGGTGGAAGCCTCTGAAGGGAACGACGGAGGTGTGTGCCTGTTGGGCAGGTGGGCGGTATCACATGTTCATGACCTGCACCCTCGCTCTGCTGCGACCGCCTGTTCGACTGACAAGGGGCCCAGCCGGTGTGCGGAGTGGGTGAGGAGTTAGTGCCACCACCTGTGCAGGTTAGGGTGACCGGCCAGGTAACCGATTCAGGCGTCCGGACAACAGCAATCACCGAGGCAAGAGATCCGGAGCTGGCCCAGCGCTTTGAGATCCCACACGCCAACGTGGGGGAAAAGCGCAAAGGCCCGGACCCCCCGCCTCCTGACGGTGTGCTCACGTTCCATCTGCGGCAGTCAGTCCCTTTGGCGCCCCCGCGTGCGCGCCAACACCACCGCGTTTGTACATAGTTGCAGTACCTGTAGTTCATTGGCGTGTCCCAGAGGTCCTGGGTAAGGCACTTAATCGGAGTCGTCGGTGCAGTGTTCTGGTGCTCAACACCCCGACACATTGTGTGGGCATGGGCTTCGTACGTCTCCGGCCTGTCCCCACATGCCACAAAACTGTGGACCGCCGGGAAGCAGAGTGCCGCGGAGGGGGGGGCCGAGGCAGGCCGGAGCAGGGAGAGACCCACCTCCAACCTTCCAGAGGGACTCAACCCTCTGGTAGCGTGGGTGCTGTACGAAAACGCACACTGCAGCCGATTCAGCCGCATGAATGAAAAGCTGCTCCAGCCGGCCGATTCGGTAGCCCGGCACATTGGGGACCGGTGTCACGCAATGCTGGCCAACACAAATGGGGTCCCTGCCACCCCGGTGTACCAGCTGACCTCGGGCGCTCCGGTCTTAGCGGACGTGGAATCCTTCCACTCTGACCTCATCCACGCGCTCGTGCGCTCCTGACTTTACACTTTTGCTGTGTCGTTTGGCAGCATTGCATGTATTCGTGCGGGTTGTTGTACGCAGGGCACTGCCTTCACTCGCGCATGCATGGTAGTGGCTGTGGTGTCCCCGTCACGAGTGACACCTTGGTCCTACCCTGACACAGGGCTTCGCTCGAGTTGTCCAGCAGACCTCCTTGTGTGCAGGATATGAAATGCCTCGGCGACCTTGTCTCCGCCGTTTCCACTCTAACACCCTGGGTGTTGGCTTATGCGGCGGAGCACCCGCTGTTCGATAGGTCAGGGGTGCGATGCGCCAATGTTCTGTAAGTGTTAGCTTGACCTGCGTGACTTCGTTATGCTATGGCTTCCACCAGTTTGTCCATCCCCCCGGGCTGGTTAACACCTTGTTCTAACCGTGTAGGGAGACAGAGTTGCCCGAGCCCTCCGCCCCATGTGGAGCTCTGTCCACAACTGCTACTCCCAAATTATGGGAGCATGTGTAGGGCTGCGGCGAACCACCGAGGACCTGGCGGCATTCGTCGAAAGTGGTGTCCACCTCTTCATGCATGCCTACCGGCGCCTCGTCGCTGCGGCAGTGACCGGCCATCCCGGGGCGCCTGTCCTGGAAACGCGGTGCCAAGAGGACGTTCCAGCGATGGAGCCCACCCTCCTGGATCCTGCCTTTGCCGCCACCCTGGTGTGCGTGGTGAATACAAGCGGTGCGCAGTCTCCTTTTCTTTTGCCATGGTGCCAGTGCACTGTACAGTGCTGCCTTGTAGTAGCCCCTCGTGTGGGGCAAGCCAATAATGAGCAGGCGTTGCGGACACCTGACGCACACGGCGCGTGCAGCCTTGGTGAAGTCGGGGTACGGTCTTCCCGTCAAGAGGTTGGTGGACGAGCTGCTGCCCTTGTGCCCTTCCCACACGCTCTGGCACTGGGCGCTCCGGAGCTGGCGGCACCTGAGTGTGGCGCATAAAGTCTCCGCGGGGAGCAGTTCGGGCAGGCCGGTCTCCACGACCCCCGTTCGCCTAAGGCCAGGGACGTTCCCTGAGATCAAGGACTGGGGATACGCCGGCGCTGTGGAACTGGCAAAGCTGTCAATCGCCAAAGGAATGCAGAGTCCAAGCTGCTACAAGTGCGCACACCCCGTGAGCCGTGTGTTTCTGTGCCAGCGGGTCTCTGTTTACTACATTGCTGTGTCTATTGCCTGTACCACGTGTCCCAACTTGTTATGAAATACCCTGTGGCCACTTCAGTGTATCTTTCTTTGGGTGCAAATCTGGTACTTGTGCAGTGCCGAGCTCGTCCACATACCCGCGGGCATCCTCGCCGCTCTCCCGGAGGACAGCCGCCACCCCCCTGTCATACCACCAAGTGCCGGCACGGGGGGGGTCGGCGTCGGGCGCAGTGCAGCAGAGAAGGCTGCTGCTGACAAGCGCGTTCGTGTAGCCGGTGGGAAGGCTGGAGTGGGGAGGGTTACCGGCGCGGGACGCACCGGTGCACGCGATAAGGCTTTGTTGCTGCGCAAACTGGGCGCCCGGAAAGCCGAAAAGGGAGCCACGGCTGCCAGTGCCCCCGCGGACAGCGACAGCGACACTGAGGAGTCCGGTGGGCAGGGGGGGACCCCGGCCCCTCCAACCGGGGGGGCAGCGGCTCCTAAGCCGCTCGGCAGCGCTGACGCAGCTATGTCCGGGCAGGGAGGACCAGCTCCGCAGCCGAGGGAGGTCGGGGGGGCAGCGGCTCCTAAGCCGCTCGGCAGCGCTGACGCAGCTATGTCCGGGCAGGGAGGACCAGCTCCGCAGCCGAGGGAGGTCGGGGGGGCAGCGGCTCCTAAGCCGCTCGGCAGCGCTGACGCAGCTATGTCCGGGCAGGGAGGACCAGCTCCGCAGCCGAGGGAGGTCGGGGGGGCAGCGGCTCCTAAGCCGCTCGGCAGCGCTGACGCAGCTATGTCCGGGCAGGGAGGACCAGCTCCGCAGCCGAGGGAGGTCGGGGGGGCAGCGGCTCCTAAGCCGCTCGGCAGCGCTGCCGCAGTTGTGTCCGGGCAGGGAGGACCAGCTCCGCAGCCGAGGGGGGGCGGGGGGGCAGCGTCTCCTAAGCCGCTCGGCTGCGCTGACGCAGCTATGTCCGGGCAGGGAGGACCAGCTCCGCAGCCGAGGGAGGTCGGGGGGGGTGAGGATGGCCTGGTGCCTGATCCAGCAGAACCCGGAGAGTTTCAGTCCACAGCGCCAGCAGCCGGCAGGCCGCCCGAGTCGCTGGCTCCTGTCATGCCGCCGGGCCTAGCAGCGCCGTCTGCTGTAGCTGCAGCACTTCCATCGGATGGGGCATGTGCCCCAGACGACCTGGGATGGGGTCTCAGGATGCCGGTCCGCCCGAGCGAGGTGAGTGCCGTGCCTACTGCTGCACAGCCGGGTGGGGCCCCAAGCCGAGTTGCATCGGCAGGGCCGGGTTTGGCCAACCCATCTTCCCCTCAGGCGAGACCAGCGGCATTAGGGGCAAGGGAAGCTGTCGGTGGCCATGGCGAGGGTGTTGATGCTGCTTGTGCCATCACCGACTATGCATCAGCCATCGCCTTCGCTGTTCGTCTTACAGATGAAGCATCGGACGGTCTTTCCAGTCTGGGCCTTGACGGTGAGTCGGATGATGATCAGGCGGGTGAGGAATTCATGCCGGGGCCCCCGCCATCCCAGGGCATCCACCTGCAGGATGAAGAGGGCAGCCTGCAGCTGACCGTGGACCAGTGTCCCGCAGCGCAGCAAACCCACCTGCGGGTGGACGCCTACTTAGACACCTCGCAGGCACATGGAATAGGGCGCCCTGCTCAACTGCGGCTCATCGTGGTGGCCTGCGAATGCATGATGATGAGTAATCCCAGGCTGCAGTCGGATCCGGAAGCGCTGACTGCAAGCCTCATGTCGGTGATTCAGCTGTATGGGCTTCAGCCCGACGATGCCACTGTCAGGGAGGTCATCCAGCTTTTCCGACGGGTATGCTCCGTCATTTTCAATTAACTTGCCCTGAACGTGACAGCTGTTTGCCCCAGCCCCCTACTGTTGCATATGCTCCCCGTACCCATAACCTGTACCGCCGCTCCGCCCTGCCCCCGCCTTGTCCTCTATCGGTAGTTCCTACGGCGTGACGCTTCTCCAAGTGCAGGGACGCCAGACTACCTAGGGGAGCACTGTAAAGGAGTGCCCGGCGGTCGAAGATGCACTACAGGGGGTATGTGGGCATGCAGCAGGGTTCCGTGACTAGGTTTGGGAGGGGGGGGGGGAGGGGGGGGGGGGGTGCCTTGGGGTTTGACGTGCGGTTAAGCCTTGTTTTGTTGGGCATATGAAGGCAGTCATTCTGTGCTGTCGAAGCTGGTTTCTCAGTTTCTGATGATGATCCTTGGAATATTAACGAATGTAAGCTGTTGGCATGCTGTACATCAGTACATATGTGACAGAGCGGCTGCGGGAGCGTGGGTATCAAATGTTGAGCTTTTCTTAGGCCTCTACAGTTGTACTCGATACACTGCGAACAAGCTACCCTTCGTCCTTCACATCATAGCTGAAGCGTATCCTTTCTGTATTGTCGAGTGTACAACCTGTCCAAAATGTGACATATTACAAGTAATCATATTGCAAATATACAAGTTCAGCACTCGGTGTACAACTTCTGGTGTATCCGTTGTAACGATAGGCAGTCCACCACCCTAGGTCGAGATCTGACATGTCTACCTCTACAGTAGCCGCTTCGCCAAAGGGACCCTGTGGCCACCGCCCCATTTCCTATGGCCTACAGTAGCAGTGGCACATACAGGATCCCTGCCACCTGACTGGCGAGCACACCACCGGCTGCGTGGCTATGCCTGTGATCCTACCGGCGATGATGTCCACGTCTTCATGACTCAGCGACGCAGTTGCAGGTTCTTGGCCATTAACCGGTTGTATTGCCTGCAGAGTGTGTTGACGTGCGGCTTTGCTTCCTCCATGAAGGCGTCAAAACTCGCTTGGAGATACCACAGCCTGCAGTCAGGTAGTCCCTAGTGTGAGACGGTCTTGATACAGCGGCGTTGCGGCGGGGTGGGGGGGGGGGGGGGGGGGGGGGGGGGGGAGCAGCTCTGCCGAGATTCTGAATACTTAATGGGACTGCTACCCCTGTGGAACCCTACTGCGCCGAGATGCATCGAGGGAAACAGGTAGCCCTGCTCATCACAGTTGGGTGTGGAGGTGCATACCTCAACTCCTCTTCGGTCTTGTTTGAAAAGGGCGGAGACTGGAGGTGGCGGTCCCATCTCGCGTCGGCTAGAATGTTGGTGGCATCCTCCGCGGATAGGCGGCCCAGCACATCGCCACCTCTCCCACCCCGGTGCCACTCTTGTATGAGTGCCCGGGTGACGAGGATACGGTACAAAACCGCGTGTTGCACGCTGATGAGCTTTGTGCGAGCAAGGATCCTTCGAGTCACTTCCACGCCGTGCTGATCACTGCGCAACATGTCCCCCCCCTCCTGTCGCATCTCGCTCATAGCCTGGCATACCGCGTCGGCCATTAAAGCTGTGTAGACCCCGCAGTCGTGGCCGTTCGGTTGCTGCGGGACTCCGGCGACCTGCACTCCACAGTGGGGTCTGGTGGGGGGCTGAGGTGACATCGGGTAACCGATGCAACGTACGGTCCAGAACGATGGAACGGCCCAGTGGGGTGCTGTCAGGGGTGGGGCCGGGATGCGGATTGTAATGGGGCTACAAGGTCATTTGTTGTTTCATCCGACTCGCTGTACGCAGATTTCAGGGACTGCTAGGCCTCGTTCTAAGCTGCGTGTATAACAGTGAGATTCGAACCTTCGACAACTTCAGCATTATCCTCGCCGTTCCTTTTGTCGGCCGGGTGACCAATCTAAGATTGTGTCGCCGGCCCTGTCCTGCCGGCAGTGACTGGGGCTTTGGGGGGGGGTTGGCATGAGCGGGGGCCCTGCCCTCGAGGGATCCTGCCCTCGGATCCGCCTTGTCGAGAGCCCTGCACAGGGCCTCGCTTAGGGCGTCCTGCACCCGCTCAGCTGTGCCCGGCCCGGCTTCCGTGAAGCTGTCAAAAAACAACATACTCGGGGACTGGTCTTGTAGCATGAGCCCTGCATCAAGCTAGCACAATGTGTGTTGACAGTCAGGGGCCTCCCCGCCAGGTGAGAGGACGATATGCCCACCTAACACTCTGCACAGGCATGGTCAGCCGAGGGAGCGTACATGGATGCCATACGACAGCCAACGCCCAATGGCCGTTCCGCGGGACTGGGACGAGGATGCAATCGTGTTCGAATGCATGCGCTCCGTGCAGCCAGCTCCCCAAGGCGACGGAGCGGCTTTCAGTCCATTCTGCTCCCGAATCCCCCATGCACACCCTAGCCATGTTCAGGCTAGGCACTGCGATGACACCCCCACCTGCCAGCTGCACACATCTAGCACACGCATAATCTACGTGGGTCGACTCCAGCCACTCCTCGGGCCAGCCTCTCCCGAGGGCATCCAAGCTCACCACCACAAACACCCTAGCTTCCCCGAAGTGACCCAGCTGCACCGAGACTCCCCCCGTCGGTAGAGATGGCTCGTCGTCTTCGCCGGAGGAAATCTCCGTCGCAGGTTCCCCCCCATGCAACTGCACGGCGCCAGCTCCTGGAGCAATGGGCGACCACAGCTGCTTCAGTTTCGCCCGAGGCTTGGCTGGCAGGTTTGAAACCCACGCCGGAGGATCAGGCAAAGGCGGGGCAAGATGTGCGACGGACAACACCCCGCCACCTTCAGCCATGGTAGCAGCATCTCGTTCGGCCGCTCCCGGGTGGGGGGCAGGCAGCCTCGGCCCCACCAGTCCGGGGGTAGCCCCGGACGGGTCGGCGGGTGGCTGCGCCGTGGGGTCTGCGCCGCCGGGGATGGGGGTGGCCGCGCTGTACCCGGCCGCATTGGGGGCAATGGGGCCAGGCCCGGCAGACGGGCCCGCGCCCGCTACCACCCCTCCACCAGGGTAGTGGGGGGTGTCGATGTGACTGACGTCCTCTCCTGCTGCTGGGAGAGGCTCTTGGTTGGACCCACCTGGCAGCACAGACGCCTTGGGCGCGGGCGGGGCGGCCTGTGATGGACCCAAGCCCTCCAGCGGTGGGGGCAGACATCCGGTGGTCCTGGAGGGTGGGGAGGCAGGTGCCTCTAGGGTGACAGGCTGTAGTTGCTCAGGCGGCTCTGCTGTCTGGGGCCCCCCATCGGTCTGGGGGTTCGCGTGCTCCCCCCCTTTGGCTGCCTGACTTCCCAAGGCCCGCTCTACTGCGGCAGCACCCCCTCGCCTGCCACGATGACCCCCCCTTCGCAGCTGTGCTGGCTGTTGTAGGCTCTGCCCACGACTAAGGGCATGCCCACCCCGAACCGGCCTCCCCCCGTGCCCCCTGAGCCGCTGACCACGCCCTCCCCTGGCCCCGCCCTCCGATGCACTGCCGACGCTGGAATCAGCCTGCACCGAAGCACGGTCCTCCTCGGGTCCCGAGGTTATGGCGTGCCTCGGAACTCCCACCGGACTCGAGCGAGCGGCGTCCCCCAGATCGATCTGCACTGACATCCTCGGTGCCTGTAGCGGGGCCTCCGTTACTGCAGCCGCTGGCCACTTCGGTACCGGATTCCGCGGAGCCGTGGACTCCCGCTCTACCCATTCCCGTATCCTCTCTGTCCCGCCTGTGAGCAGCACACGCTCGCGGGCGCCGCCGGCATCCTCCCCCACTCCCACCGTGTCCAGGCACGATCTATACAACACAATCTCTGGGGGCTCGCACGGGGCCTCGGTACGGACCGCGCGCTCGAACGCGAGTGCTCGAAGGTCATGCCACAAGGACACCATCTTCCACTCTACGTAGGAGTCGTTGTCCGTCGGGGTCACTGCGTCTGCCGCTTCTTTCATCGCCTGTATCGAATCAAGGTACATCTCCAGCCCGTCCCCACCGGCTGCTACCACACATCCCACCATGGTAATGTCTGCTGCTGTAAGAACGTAGCCAAGACCCATGAGATCGACGGGGAATCCCGCGTCCCTGTCGCATAGCGATATCTCTGGGATGGGTTGCCCATGCGTCCACTTTCCTCTCTCTGCGGCCTTCACGAATCGATAGAAAGACTTCTCATACGACTCATTACTGTCTAATTTAGCTTTCAATGTCCGTAAGGCCCCAGCCGAGATCATACTTGCACACGACGACAGTACTCTGAGATTCACCGCGAATTGAAACCTCACTCCTTCGTCATTGTCAACATACACTGGCAAAGACGATTGCACAATCGACAGGTAGTATTCTGTGCAATGGAGACGACATGCGCTAGCGATTGCGACGCCGGTGGTCGAAGAAGGCCACATGTGGCTACACGGGCACTGAGCACAGGGACTGGATGAGGCAGGCGACCACCGGTGTACATATGTTGACGCTGAACACGACCCGTCTCGGTCCATCTTGGTCCCAAATGATCCGTCCCTCAGGGACAGAAGGGATAGTTTACATGACAGCAAGGGTCCTTCACACCGTGCGGCCAGAAGCCTTATTGGCAGTCGCCCAATACTGCACACATTGTACACTACTTCTGACGGGGACTAGTTGGCAGGGCACAGCATCCACGTCTATTACGTATCTGCCTTCATACGCCCTGGACCCACGGTGTGCACCCGCCACACAAAAAAACTCGGGGGGCCGCCCCAACACGGGGTCCGGCGCGCGGGCTCCGGGTGTGACTGGCTCCGTACTCCTATACAGGTCGGCAACCCCCAGATACAAGGGGTCGGGCTCGTGCACACATGACACGCAGGTGACCCCGTCCCGGGGCTGCAACGTCGCCCGCATCAAGTACTGCAGCTCCCCTACGTAGTACGTCACTGTCCCTCCGCCCTCTCCCCGACCCCCCTCAATAAGGTACTTCACGAGGCACCACTTATTATCCTTCTTACCCTGTGTTGACTGTTGTGCACTGCTGAAGACGTCCCCCACGCGGGACTGTACCCGTTGGAATTTGCACAGGGTCACTGTGCCCTCCTTGCGACTTTCATCTACAGAACCTCTCACCGGCAACCCGATAGCCCGGGTGACAGCCACCCGGCGGGCATGGCCCGCCCCCAGGCGACGGTGCGTAGGCCAGCCCTCTTCCTGGAGGGAGTCTTGGTGGAGGAGGAGGTACGGCAGCCCGGAAATGGCCCCTCCGTTGAAGTCCAGAGGGAGCACCTCGGCTGACTCCGAAAGAGACAGCTCCCTGCCAGCACCATGCACCCGGCCGGTAACCCGGTCAATATCAAGAGATTGCTCGGGTGCTGACCTGCCACTGCGCGTTCGCGCCCTCCGGCGTTTTTCGGTGGCAATGGCATCCGACAGAGTTGTCATGGCTGCATTCACTGTGCCAGCATCGTGCAGTAACCGCATGCAAGTTCGACGAAGCAATTCATCGTTCACATACACCTGCTCTGGACAACGAGTGGAACGGTACTTGATCAGCCTCTTCAGCAGCTGGACCATCCGCTCTATCCAGAATTCGAGACTGAAGAAGGCTGCACCGCAACACCTCACCTGATCAGGGAGGTGACAAGCCGCCAGATGCAGCTTGTAGGTACTGATAGCAGCTCCCTCGAACGTCTCCTCCGCGAGTTTGGCGTACTGCAGCAGCGTCCCCTGGGCCTGTGTGATCCGGGCTGGTGTGTGCTGCCCCGATTCATATCTGAGGAAATACAGGGCCCCTGATCGCAGGAGCCCCCACATCTGCTCAAACACTTTCCGAATTGGCAACTCGGACGGCTTCCACGGGAGATTGTGTAGGAGGTACAGGGAGAATGTCTCAGTAAAGGCCAGCCAGTCCTCCATGAACCACCGACTGCGGTGCCTGCAGGAGACCCTTCCGTCAAGTGATTCATGCAGAGGTGATGACACGGCGATGACCGGCTACAGGTGGGCCCCTCCACAGGCAGGGGAAGTGTCGGCACAGCCTAGGAACTGACGGCATAGGTGACGCACTTGGTGATGTCAGTGTGCACTTTCTTGAAAAGAGACGTCTGCATTATATGGGGAGCTCTGGCGGCGATCGCCTTGACAACATCCTCCGGCAACCGGTACAGGGCGCAGGGCCCTGTCGGGGGCGCCTTCTTGGATTTCTTCCTGCCTAGGGGAGGGAGCCACTGGTTCCAGAAGTCCATCAGAACTCCAAGCAGGAAGACGTGCGCCACTCCAAGCCGGAAAAAATGACAGGGGCTGCACGCGACGCATGATGGGGTGCACAAAATTGACTCGAAGGCAAGGCAGGGAGCAGCATGCGGCAGAGGGTGCAGGGCGAACTTGAAGTAGGAGAGGATGCTGAACAGCGGGGACCCTTTCACACCCAATAGCTTGTACTCATCCTTGGCGAGCTTAGCCCTTAACTCCGGCGTGTCTTTTTTGCGGAATCGATCCCAGGTCGGAGTATGCACCTGAACGCCCACCCATGCATTGGGAATTCCTGCGGGGGTGCAATGGCACTCCGTCTGCGCCACCTGCTAGTGGCATTGGTCAGACGGCTTTCAGGTCGTGTTGGCGACAGTATGGTGAACATCGAGATGGAGTGGCCACAGAGCGATCAATGCAGTAGTCCGGGAATGGGGAATAGGGACCGAGCATACGAAGCTGCACCTGGGCGGCGATCTTGTCGCCCTTCCTGCCCCTGGCCATGATCTCCGCTGCCGAGTACTTCAGTCGGTTGTCTGACATCCATGAACTCGGTGGCACCGGCTGCGGTTCAGTCCACGCAGTCCGCGGGGGGATGCCCCCTGCGTCGGGTTGCACACTCCCGGCCACCATCCGCGGGGTTGCCGTCGATGCTGCAGCTTCCTCCTCTGGAGTGAGAGTTTTCCCCTTCAGAGGCCCGTTGACATAGCAGGGGGCGGGCTGCTGTAGAGGGCGATGGTGTCCAAGCCACCTGCACGCAGGTGAGGAGTGGTTGGAAGAAAACGTTAGGGCCAAGACAGGCAGGTGTGGGATGTGCCTGGACGCAGACACTACGCACCTCACAGTGTTGGCGGCGAACACCCACACGCCGTTCTGTGCGCATCTGAAACATGCCCTCTTGGCCGTATGACCGATGCTGTTAGTAAGCTTCTCCAGCCAGGGGATATCCCCCTCCACACAGCAGAGCACCGGCCAAACGGACAGTACCTCGCCCCCTGGCAGTGTGATTTTGAGTGCCTCACCCCCAGCTCCTGCATTCAAGCCATCACACGGTGCGGGGGCCAGACACTACGTGATCGGGAACTGTACACATCACGCGCCAGTGGCCAGGCAGGCAAGGTGAGTGCGCGCCCCGATCATGCTTCTTGAAGAACGCCACCACGGACTCCAGAATGCTGGCCATGCATGTCGGCTCGGATGGACCCTCCACCACACCAAGGGGAATCCAGGCCTCATTAGTACATGCGAGATGGGGCGGGAGATCAAGCAGGCGGATCCCCCAGATCGTGACGCCGTGCTGTTTGTTGACATACAGTTGTGCAGCATCCCCCCCTGCAAGTGAGTGGTGAGGCCACCAAGGGACACAATTCACTGCGTTTTCCAGAAAGCAGAGCGACAGAGATGGGGAGGGCTGAACACACCGAGACCGAACAGCAGAACGACTTCCCCGGCCTCTGGGTTTGTAATCTTGTTCCCATATGCTTTGTCCAGGGCCTTTCCTGCAGGGGAGTTGATGAAGCTGGTCTTGTCCTCGATCGCTGCTGCCCTGGCTTCTTGGATGCTCATCAGCAGCCCCGGTTGCAGCAGGAGGTCCTTCAGTGAGGCCTCTTCACCAAAGTAGAAGACAGAGCGGACTGGGACACCCTTTCCCGTGAGGTCGACATCGAACCGTGGCTGTGTACATCCAGGTGTGCCACAGGTGTCCTCCAAGTGATGCTGATGGTCACTTGGATCAAGTTCAGGAAACAGTTCCCAGCACTGGGGACAAACGTGCCGCGTCACGGACGACACATCCGGGACATCCAGCACTGCCTTGACGAGGTGGAACGAGGGTGGGAAAAAGTTGCCATCAGGTAGCAAGAGGTAATGTATGAACCTGCACCATGTATCGACGACCACGTCTTGTATGCGAAAGAGGCTCTTCAACTGCGCAATCCACATGCACACCGTAAGTACGGTGAGGACGCTCCCGGTGTATATGTGTTTCTTTCGTTGCTTATGCCACCAGGCTCCTGAGCCCTTCCGGGCCCCGGTGGTGGGGGGGGGGCTGTCGACGTCATCGTCCTGCAAGAGGGATACACATGTGACCTGGGAAATCAGCACGCCAGGGGAGACACGACGTAACATGCCCCGATGTTAAAGTTGCCACACCTCGGACCCGTCCGTGCTGTATTCTGATTCGGACGAGGAGGGGATGGAAGAAGCGTCTGAGAAGTAGGAGTCCGAGTCTGTATCCCGGGCGGGGTACTCGGCCTCGTCGATGTCGGAGGGTGGGGGCAGCTGTAAAATCACGCGAATTAGTGCAGTAGCTGCAGATGCAGGTATGGGCAGCCGCACCGCCCGGCCTGGGTCCACAGCGGGCCCACCCATGGGCCACATCAGTCACTGTCAGACCAAACAACAGCAGGCAAGGCACGCGGGCCTAGAGCGCCGGGATGCATGGAGGGGTTCGCACAGCGAAAAGGTCGTCAGAGTTGGCGGGATGGTTGGGGTGGCAAGCCAGCGCAGGGGGTATGGGCTGTGGCGAAGAGGGGCCAGCCCCATCGGGAACCCCGCTGACGTCAGCCCCAAGGGTAGCGGAGGAGAATGGCGTAGGTGGCCGCGAGGATGGACCTGCCCCATCGTGGCCACCAGCGGCTCCCTTGGCACGGGCGGCGGGGGCCCTCCTCAAGCGCTTTTGGCAAGGCTCATAGTGGTTTTGAGCGGTGGTATGTCTGACGAACTTCTCACCACAGGCTTGACACTGGAATTTAAGTGTATCCTTCCCCACACGCTCTGGACGGAGTAGACGCTTACAGTTAATCTCTCCCATCAAGGCATCGACCTCATCCCTCGTCCTTCTGGATGCCATCTCCAGCGGCCGGCAGAAAGGGGTGGAAAGGCTACCTGAGTCTCTGGCACCTACTGTGAGGACAACCGCATTCAGGTCGAAAGAGTACAGCGACACGTACACAGAACGCCTGGCCGCCACGGCGACGGGACGTGCGCCGGGATATCGAGGCAGACCGGTATTCAAAGGCAGACACCGCAACGACGCTTGACTGCCTTACCAGTGAAAGCGCGGCACAGCACAGCATGCCAGGACAATTATGTCTGATACTGATTCACAATAACACCTACTGCCGTTGCGTCTCTTAGTGTCTAAACATCTACGTCGATTACCGCAGTATGACCAAGCTCCAGTTTACATTTCATCGCGCCTCGCCGGTCGTGATCGAGCAAGAGGTTGTAGATGATGTAGAGGATGTAGAGGACGGGGGAGGGATGCTCGATGTGCTGGTGAGCAACGTATGGAGCAGAGGCGCCGGCGTCGACGGTTTAACTCTGGCGTCGACGGTTGACAAGGACAGCACCGTAGACATCGACAGTCAAGATAAACTGAAGACTTGCGTGTTGTACTTCTTCAAGAAAGGCACCATAGCCGGTGTGCTTGTGTCGCCCGTGCTCGTGAAGCCGCTGGGGAAAGGGAGAGGGAGCTTTGCAGCAACGCCGACAGCGCAGGGCACTGCCTGTTCCACCGCCACGGTTGCGGGCGAGGATGACGAGAAGTGGAAGCGCATGAAGGATGGGGTGCTGATGTGGACGGCAGGGATGGAGAAAAAAGTCGCTCGCATGGCGGAGGCTGACAAACAAGGAAAGCTGGTGGCTGCACTCGTCAACGAGGAGGCCCCAGCAGACGAGAGGATGTACCCAGGCAGCATGCTGACGAAAGGTTACGCGGACGCGCTGAGGAAAGCAGCAGCAGGGGTGCGACAGCCATGTCAGAATAACAACGTGCTTGGAACATGTCGTCCGCGGTCAGCCCTCCAGCACCTGTGGCTGCCGACCTATTGTGTGAGCTCCTGGATCCTGTCCGTGATAATACATGCGTGCAGTATTTACTGACAGATCTTCTGTACAGGACGGAAAAACTGGCCCTGGTTACGTCGCTGCGAGGAATATCAGCAGCGCTTTCTACAGTCAGATTGGCTGTCTCAGCAACAAGAACAAACAGTGCGCTGCGCAGCTTAATGCTTAAGTTTTCTACGCTTAAGTTTTCGACTTGTTTTGATGCAGCTGGGGTGTTGCGTCCCGGGCCCGATATGGGCAGCCTGAGGGGCGTTTACCGAGTGTGCAGGAAGTTTCCGGGACGGGCGTATGACCACAACGTGGCGATGCGAAGGAAGGAATCGTATCGTAAAGAGCCCCATCTGCTCGCGGCACTGCACAAGGCAGCGGAATCCAAGGTACGTCCTTCTCCTTGGTAGGGGCTGGAGTAGCCATTCGCCGAGTGGCCACTCGGTGCGGTGTCATGCATTGTATTGCACTGCACGCGGCTGGAGTAGCCATTCGCCGAATGGCCACTCGGTGCGGTGTCATGCATTGTCTTGCACTGCACGCGGCTGGAGTAGCCATTCGCCGAATGGCCACTCTGTGCGGTGTCATGCATTGTATTGCACTGCACGCGGCTGGAGTAGCCATTCGCCGAGTGGCCACTCGGTGCGGTGTCATGCATTGTCTTGCACTGCACGCGGCTGGAGTAGCCATTCGCCGAATGGCCACTCTGTGCGGTGTCATGCATTGTATTGCACTGCACGCGGCTGGAGTAGCCATTCGCCGAGTGGCCACTCGGTGCGGTGTCATGCATTGTCTTGCACTGCACGCGGCTGGAGTAGCCATTCGCCGAATGGCCACTCGGTGCGGTGTCATGCATTGTCTTGCACTGCACGCGGCTGGAGTAGCCATTCGCCGAATGGCTACTCCAGCGCGTCATGCATTGTATTGCACTGCACGCGACGTACCAAGAGCCTGTGCAGTTCACCTTTAGCGGAGACCGGACCCCAATAGACCACGAACCATTGAAAACGCCCGAGGCATGGGCAATGGAGGACGGCGTGTATGTGTGCGAAAATCTCATGGCAATCACTGGGGCCCGACGCGCTATCGAAGGGACCGCAGACTCGCCCATGAAGCCTGGCAAGAGACCAAGAAAGAGTGGGAAGGTACTTCCACCTGACACCCTGTACTGACTACGCCACTAATGTGTTCTACCTGTGACATCGACCGAGACAAGCAGGCGCGCCTGCAGGCACCTACCGCAAACAAGGCATCGAGACAGGGAGGTCATCCCAACACAGGACGGCGCAAGGTGCTCGACGATCTGCCATCCCCACCACGAGCACTCCTGCGACGATCAAGGGCAGACCAACCCGTTCATGATAACAGTGAACAGCAGCCGGAAGCGGACGAGGCAGATCCCGCCGCGTCGGATGAAGCGGCCGAACCTGATCAGCCTGCGGACGCACGCAGCCCCTCACCGGAGATGGAAGTGCAAGCCATGGCACCGGTACGGCTTCTCCAGATAACTGCTTGTGTCTGAGATCTCTGTCCGTGGGTAATTGCCCCGTCCAATGCCCTGCCAGCTGGAAGAGCTCTTGCGCGATGCAGAAGTCTCAAGACGCGATCGCGAGGCGAAAGGCCAAGGCCGACAAGAAAGCTGACGAAGAAGCACGTGATGAGTTGAAGACAAAGATTATGGAGTACGAGACTCGGCTGGCGGCATATCGGCCCACGAGTAAGAAACCGGAAGTGAAGAAACTAAAAGATGATATTGCGCTATTCACGGTACGTCAATCTTGATTCGATACAGTTGATACTACATTTAACACCAAAGTCTGTATTAAATCATTGCTTGCATATGATTAACCCATACCACGAATGGATCCCAGGTGGTCTGGGAGACACGGATGATTGCCCCTGACTCATGCATCTGGTCATGCCTGCAGGCGGAGTTGGTTAAGATCCAAGACTCCTTATTGCTTTACAAGTAGCGAAGGCACTTCGGGCAATATTGGTTGATCGTCCACCATAGAGCCTTTTCCCGGTGGGGTGCATATCGTGTTACGGGATGTTGAGTGTCCCTGTAGGAGAGAATGTTTGCTCTGACTGACTGAGAATGTTTGCTCTGAATGTGGGAAGTGCAGGCAATGTAAGCACACACATCACTGATTCAGGCAAGCAGCCAATTCCAGTCCCGTATTCACGTTCCCCAAATGGTCAACACTAGATTCCCAATCAAAGCACGTGCACGTGCGCATGCGTGCACGCCGAACACAACACCATGTACATGTCAATTGATGCAACTCACGCCCAGCACGCTCTTGGCGACTCATTGCTGCGTGTCTACAAGTGCACGGGTCGAGTCACGAATGTATCAGTGTCCACGAGTAACGAACCATTCGTGACATGCCTGACATTTTGTGACATGCCTCACAAGCCGCACGTCAGAAATCACCATGGACTACGGCCCAGCCCTTGCTGTCCGTCGCCCCCTGTCGGACGCCATACGTATGCGGACCGGATCAGGCAGTTTATGCAAACCTCCGTTCTCCGTCCGTCGGACGGCCAACGGATCCGTGATTTCCTCCGTTCAACGTCCAATGGAGCTCCGACGGAGAGGCTGAAGGCAACGAGCGTTGCCCTGTGACTCACCGGACGGGAAACGGAACATCCTGCCCACCTCCGCAACATTGCCCCGATAGTCCGTGCAACCTACGTCCGGCCTCCACCGATTCTCCGAAGGCTCTCCAACTGCCCCTCCGCACACACTACGTCAGCTCTCCGATTCACCGTGTCGCCATTCTCCTAGTGTCAGGTGCATCGCCGTTGAATCCAAAGTGTCGCCAAGTTCAACAGAGAAGGGTACAATGCCGTCCGATAGTTTTTGTACAACATCAAGAGTGCACTTGTGTATGTCGGTGATCATGTCGATTGCCACAAGCTGGCCGTGTCTGTTGGTGGCAAGTTCTTGGGTGCCGCGTCTGTGTGGTATGACCAAGTCACGCATTCATTGCCTGGTCACACGATCGAAGACCTCATCGACGCGTTCAAAAAGCGCTATGTGTCCGGACGCAAGGCACAAGCCGGCATCCGTGATGAATTCTTTGGTGCCCCACGCTACGCGAATTACAAGTCGCTCGAAGCGCAGTAAAACCGCATGAACGGGTTGTTGTCGACTCTTGATGAACCGCCCCGCGAGGTGGACCAGCTCGCGGTGCTCTGGCAAATCATTCGCGATCCACAAGTTTGCTTAGCCATGGCTGACAAGAACCCGCAGACTCTTGCAGATGCGTGCGCCGCGGCTGTCAATGCCATGCCGACAGCTCTCGCCTCACGCTCTCCAGCTCTTGGTCGCACACCGGTACTTCCGAAGCCGGGTCCGCAGCCGATGCACTCAGTTCGCAGTGGCCGTCATGAGCATAATATACGCCCGCCGCATGAGCACGTCAATCAGCGCCCGCCCTTCCATGCACGCCCATCATTCAATCACATGATGATGCCTCCTACCATGCAACATGGTATTGTAGCGCCACTCCCGCAGCTGCACGCGTATACCATCCATGCACCGTCACATCATATTGCTGCATCGCCAACGCAGCTGCAAGCAGCTACCGCGCCCGCACAGTTGGCTGTACGTGTCCAGCGGTTTGCGCCACCGACCTATGTACCCCCGATGTATGACACGTCATATAATGTCGAAGAGCCGCGTCTCGCTCGACTAACTGACGCATAACGACAACGAGGCATTGACAATGGTTTGTGCTTGCGTTGTCGCCAGCCTGGCCACAGCGTCAAGGCCTGCCGCAGTCCCAGCAACCCATGCAGGGAATTTTTCAGCACGGCGGCGCCCAGCGTCGCTAGACACGCCCGCAACTCACGAGCTTGGCATGTGTGTCTCATGCACTACAATCACAACCATCCCCTAGTACCACGGCCCCCGAGCCGCAGCAGTCATCCCATGCACTAGCTGTGCAGATCCCCGCATTTACCAAGGCCCACGAGTCCTCACACACATCTTACTCGGTGGCCCACGAGCCACGAACATATCACCTTTTGCGCGCGACTGTACCCAAGCACAACGCCCACAAGTGCATCATAATTGATGTAGTAATCGCAGGCGCACCCTGCCGCGCGCTCATTGACACCGGAGCTGACGCCAACTTTCTGGAAGGCACATTCACAGAACGACGTCGGAATTGCATGCACCGGACGTGGTGCACACATGTTGTGAAAGTGCCTCGTAGCGCACAAGGCAGGTGCACATGCGAATGCACGCACGGGGTGACACGTGGCAGTCACCAGCCCGCGAATGAGAAGACACATTACAGCTCTCTGTATAGGTCGAACAAGGTCATGGTGCAAGTCTCTGACTCAGATACTGACCATGCAGGTGTGATCCCAGATCTCAGGCGTCATGTGCTAGCTAGTTGGGCGAAATGTTTAGTATGTGTGCGGAGTACTTAGCTAAGTACTCCGCACACATACTTAACATTTCGCCCAACTAAACTTACGGTATGAGGCTTCCACTCGCGCTTGCATTCGAACAACACAATGCAATGCTCGCAAATGGCTCGACCGTCGAGCTCGAAGGCGTCACCCCTTCGCTCACACACAAGCTAGCAGCACACAAATTCAAACAACGCTTCCAGGGTTTGCCAGTCCTAGACGGCATAGACGCTGTCCTTGGTATGGATTATCTCGCTTAAAACAACATAGTTGTTGAACCGCGCAAATGTGCGATTGTATGTATGTATGCATGATTACATATGACATATATGGTTCCGGGAGATGATGTGATATCGAGGGTTGGGGTCGGGCCGAGTCGGGATGCAGGCCTTGGGTGGCTCTGCTGTCCTTGGCTGGGGGATATGTCTTGCATACCGCACCGATTGCGCTGTAAATGGTCTGAAACGTATACTTGATACATACTGATGCATATTGGTATGTCGTGCGTGCGGTTCCTGCGATTTTATCGATTCGCGTGCTTGCATGGAGCTGTGTACTGTGGTGCTTGAGTCATGGTGTTGCCGAGAACGCAACGCGACCTCAGTGATGCAAATGTGATTTACGATAGTGACTCCTGGTGCGTGCTGTGTGTGTGCGAAGATGACGTTGCGTATGTTGATGGCGCAACCGCCTGCTGTACTATGTTGCTCTGTCACGGCGACTTCGTCGCCAAAGACCACCGCAGCATGGCAGCATACAACTGCATTTTGACAACTCGTATATGGCTCGTATCGCATGTTTGCCGGGTGTCTGGCTCATGTGCTCCGAGCGGGACAGCATATCCGCGCGTGCAAGCTCGACTGTTTCGTTCACGGTCAAGCCCGCTCATGTCAGATACGGGGATCACTGATCTAGACGGAATAGATGTACCTAATTAATCAAAATTTTGCGTGCTGATCGGTTCATGCCGGAGTCTGCTGCTGTTCCAATGGTTGCTATCAGTGAACAGCCTCCCGGGAGGCAACAGTGGCCATGGCAATGACCAATCTATCTGTAAATGATCACATAGGCGTATACTTGACAATCCCCAAAGTCGAATTTTGATATCCTTGCCAATTGTCCGTGAGCTTGTCTTGTCCAACAACCGTCGCAGCTGTAGTGTGTCCAATCAGCAAGAGACGGACACGCCCGAAGGTGACTCTCCAGACCTCAATCATGATGCAACCAGTGCATTTAATTTCAGCAGACGACAATTGCCTCAGTGGCATGAGTCCGGGGTGGATCTGGAGGAGAGTGAAACCAAGGCTGGTATATATTATTGCACTTTCGACATTAGCCGAGCGTTGTATCTCATTGGAAGGCATTCTCTCTGCAAGAAACCGAACAAAAGCAGCAGCTGAAGTCGGGCTAGCAGAGCCGGAGGAGTTTTAACAGAACTCAAGGGAGTAGTGAAGAAACCCAAGAAGTCAGCTACGGGGCTTCCGGTGGGTGACACAGATGAAAATTTGGTGACATTTTCAGCATTGATGGGTATTACAATGAAAGAATAACACCTTGATGGTGCTCTCTTCAACAAGTACGGGTCTTGCCCTGTGTGCTGTGTGTCAATATTGCTTATGTCCATATGGCTTGCGAGCGAAGCGGTCCGTGCACAAACTTGAAGGTCATGCAGGCATGCCCCTTCGAAGAATGACAATTTAAGGAGCCTCCTCCAGATTTCACTAACATCAGTTCGTGCCATGAGCGAGAACACTAAAAAGCCGTACATGCGGTATATAGCCACCTTCCTCATTTGGCTGCACATGAAGCAGCTTGAGTGCTTCCGTAAGACACCGGTGTGGCTTGCCTGTTCAAGTCTATGTCCAGCCTGCGCTCCGAAATCCACACTTTGTTATCCGTCTTGCAAGCATGCACATGTTCGTGGTTGGCAGGTGCAACGTCTGCAAGCTGCGCGATCCAATGTCTACATGTGGCCGTGCAGACTGGAATACGTTTCCCGATTGTTTCCCTCGACAACTATGCAACCTTCTTCGGCAAGGTATCTGAACAGCGGCTGAGGGCGGTACATCTTCATCGGATACACAAGACGGCGGAAAGTTTGTTGGGCCCAGCCCGCCGTAAGTTGGCTCCATCAGAGGCTGCGCTGGTGGGAGTCGCTTACATCACTTGTGTCGTCTGTGACATTGCAAGGGACAAGATCAGTTGGGCACTCAAAAACCCGATAGAGGCCGATTCGTCAATATTGCAACATCTGGGGGTTAAATACGTGGAGTTGTGTTAACTGGCTTGGTAGCCACCCGCGTCTGCATGTACAATTGTGTTTGGCCACTGGAAGATATATATGCACGTGTTGGTCCTATCTATCACACATGATCCTTATGTGAGATGTCATGATGCTGCAATGCCTGCGTATGCAGGGGGATGCAACGCAAGCAGTTGAATATGGCGTTTTGTGGCGGATGTTCGAAGATGTTAAGACACGGAATGGTAACAGAGCGGGTCGCGGATCAGACAAGCAGAAGAAGAAGAAGAAGAAGAAGAAGAAGAAGAAGAAGAAGAAGAAGAAGAAGAAGAAGAAGAAGAAGAAGAAGAAGAAGAAGAAGAAGAAGAAGAAGAAGAAGAAGACGAAGAAGAAGAAGAAGAAGAAGAACAACAACAGAAAGTTGACACAGAACAATGCTTCGTTGCCCTTCACACTTGACGTATGTATTGCTGGTGCGTTGCCTTCTCCCATTGCAATCAACACGTGCATGCTCTTGGGACGTGGCAATGCATGCTGGACACAATGTTGTGAAATATCTCTCACGCTAGCGCATGCTGGCACAATTAACACCTCTTCTTATATGCGTAGCGACTTGTCCAGCCATGTGGACGGTCGCACACGCATAGCTTTTGAATTACCAATCGAGTTGTACACAGTGTGATCACTCGTACGCTCAGTGGGCTTACGTGCCTGCACTCGCCACGTGTGACTGCACGCGTCCACCAGCCTTACGTGCACATGGCATCAGCACTGTGTACAGCCTTCTCCCGGCACAATGTGTCCCGTCATAGGCTTATTATGGCTTTATGCGGCTAGCCGAATCGCTACTGCACATATTCCGTCTTACTGTGTGCATTACCGCCGTTACACAGGGTCCACCCGGCGGGCTCCAGAGTTGGCATGCACGATAATATCTGTACAGTCACCCAGAGCTGCCCACGAATCACGTGTGCAGCCTTGCTTACACTCATCTCAGGCTCTGTGAGCCACAATTTAAGATCTCCCGCGCTTATGCGGGATCTGGGATCAGTGTGGCAGTTATGCGGCACGATTCGGCGAGGCAAGCTTTGACAGGGGGATTGACCTGGGCGCACACACCCCGGTATTTATACCGAGCGCTTGCTGGGACCAGGCACGCTTTACAGTAGTCTGGTTGGGGCGCCATCCATTTCTGCACTGGCACGTCGCATCCCTGCGTGTGAGTGTACCCCTGCTCTGTTTGTGCCTATACAGCCCTCGTGCTGCGGCAATCTTGACCCATCACTGCTTCTTCTTACTGCCATCGAGGTCAGTTACCCAAGACCAGACCAATAGGTCTCAACACACAACTCATCTACCTGTATGTGTGGGGGCCGCAAGTAAGTCTGATCAAGCTGCAGGCTATGCGTATCTTGCCAGTGTTGTGAAGCTCCGATTTCTTGAGACCACCGTGGCTGCCGTGTGTGACATTGCAGGATCGCATGGCATAGTGACCATAGCATGCATGCTGATGTGGCGTAGGGGCGGTCCTAGTAGGTAGATGGCTTGGGCGCTGCTGAGCATTGCCGTTGCAAAACGGCTACAAATACGCAAGCTTGTAGCGCCAATGCATGCCCTCGCGTGAGCTCATTAACATGTGCCCGAATTCTCTTGTGTACGCGCAGATCCCAATCGGATCTGTTTACAAGACATGAGTGCCGCTGACGTGGCTGGATGGATATTGCTCTATCACGCAGTGCCGCATGCACAAGACTGGACCACACTGTCAGAGCGGGATATTTTGAGCAGTGATGAATTCTGCAACACGATTTATGAGGCAAAGAAGCCCGCATTGTCCTTGGATGTGTCCTTGATCTTGCGCGCATGCAGTTTTGATGACACTGAAGAGTCAGATGCAGAAGCCACTGAAGATGACAATGCCGCCACAGATGGTTCCGACTTGGACGACATTGCCCTTGCTGATGAGACAATTCGGCCGGCCGTTTCTGCACTCTTGCAGGCATGGCGCACCAGTCGCCATAACTTGTTGTCTGCAATTGCTGAACAGGCGGCCGAGGTGGACAAGATGGAAGACGAATACGGGGTGAGTCAGAAAATTGAGCAGTTGAGTCTCCCGGACCGTGAGACACGTGCGTTTCTTTCATCTGAAGCATGTTGTCATGAAGACCACAGCGTCCCCAAGTCGGAAGTCTACGGAAGATTTCCTTGTGCCACTGGGCAAGGATAGTTCTTTCAGGAACCGAGGGGGCCTCAAGGCAGCATTCAAGCGAGCAAAGGAGTTGTTCATTGATGCAGCAACGCTACATGCCTTGCGAGCTGAAGCCAAGGCACCCATCCCAAGGATGGGTATTCATATGCACAAGACTGACAATCCAGACGAGCCTATTCCATGGGATTGGGATCTGGTCAATCGTTCCTGCCCGGAATGTTGTCAAGTGATCACAGTCCCCGGCGCGGCAGGCTTGTTAGCATGGCTCACGTATGACACCGATCATGGTATGACCATCGGACGTTACATGACGCTTCAAGTACAGCGGCTGGCGGTCCGCCTGTCCAGATCACCACAGTTATCAATGAGGTCGCAAGCGTCACAGTCTCCACCTCTCGTCACCACCTGAGCGAGTCTTCCAAGCCTGCTCGCGACTGTGCACCGGATATCTCGCTCATCTCAAACAAGCGCAAAGCTGATCCACCGGCAGCTGCATACATATCCACACGCACACGACAGTATCCGTGCGCGGGGAAAGTGAACAGGTGCGACTTTGTGTCATCAAGTGTGCCACTTGCGTGCTCCGCGTCCTGTACTGGGCTCTTATAATATGTGTTCCAACGTAGTCGCCGATCGACTATATAGCGAAATGATGACATTGCATGTTCCAGATCGTCCCCAGTCCCCCTGCTACCGACTGTCATCGAGCTGAGAGTGGTAGATGGGTGCGAGTCCCCAATTTTCTCTGATTTGTGTGTCACAGCCATCGTTCGATCGTGGCACCAAGTACGTGTCGAGGCGCCTAATCTCCGTCGGCTACAGGCAATTGGCACCCAATCTTCAACTTGCCTACACAAGGCTCGTCTAGACGATTTATGAAGAGGTGGAGCTTGTTGATGGCATATCCGTGGATGCTCTTTCGGATAATGTGATACTGCGGAAGGCTGACTTGCGTAGATGTGCTCCGGGTCAATGGATCGGGGACGCAATCATCCCCGCCATGGCGACGCTACTGCAGGTGTGATCATGCCATATGCTATCTATCATATACACTATTGGTCACGTCACGCTGTCACAGAAGAACCATGTTTCGGGGCCACGCTACCATGCGGTACAGTGCAGGATACAAATCTCCACCTTCTTCAGTCCGGGCAAGGGGTGAAGCATCGGCTTATATACAATTCTTTCTTCTTGGAGAAGATGAAGGTGTTGCTAACTGATGATCCTGAGTTTGACGAATGTTTGAGGTGGAGGACGAAGCGTCAATTGTCTACCAACCGTGCTGGCCCGGACTACTTCAAGTTCTACGGACATGTTGAGCAGCTGCACCAAATCATCATTCCCGTGAATTACACGATGTCTCAATGGGTAAGCATCTCCAATGCAGCCGCCATGTCTATTCGCAAGGACAACAGGTTCCACCACTCACACCATGGTTGCAGGCTGTAATTGTGTTGGACTTGAACTGGGGCAATAGCCAACAACCTGTCTTGTCCTACATGGACTCGATAGAGTACGAACGTCCGGATGACGCTCTGAAGATTGCTCGGGCCCTTGTGACATGGGTTGGGAAGGAATATCAACGAGAGAAAGCGGAAGAGACTGGTGCCACATCTGCACCAGATGTTCCTTTTCATTTGCGAGTGCGTTGCTACCAATATGATCTGCGCACCATATAATGCAAGGGTACTTGTGGGTGTTCCAATTGAGGTAGACTATCGCTGGTTGATGCAGGCTGAGAATTGGGTGTTAGACCTGCATCCGGGAACACCTCAACAAGTCAATGGGTATGATTGTGGCGTGCTCACCATGATGGCCATGAAGAGGGTGTGCGAGGACTAGGACTACAGTAATTTCTCATATGCACAGCCTGAGGTAACAAGCCTCTTCAGGCAATTATGCACGCTTGAGTGTTGCGCACAACAGCTGTTTGTGCAGAGCAAGTAGCCGTCATTGTTGTGTGTAGATGCAACATGCTCCATGGCACCAATACGTCCTTTTGAAGGTGTTTGTATGTGATGCATTGCCGCTGGAGGTAAACCCATGCATGTTGTGACGCAACCTGACGTTCATCCTGTATCGTACGCTACAAGAACCATTGCAAATCTTACACAATAGTACCTACTTCCTGGACCACGCTTGACAGGACGTGACACGATCCCCCTGGCAGACAATGCATCACAGTATCGACAATATGAATGCGGTGACAATGGCGCATGAGTCTGTAACTTCCTACAGGGCCACATAGTCAATTGTAAACGATCGCTCTGTGTGCAGGCCCGCCTTGCTGTCTTGTAAGGTCTCTTGCATCACACACTGTCAACTTCAGTATGAGCAGCTGACAAAATATTCTGCTGAGATCTCAAGCTCAGCACGTCACGAACATGCTGTAGTTCTATGGTTTGTTGAAAAGCAGGGGCGATGCATGGTGTGCATGCCCCACCTGCTCTGTGGAAGGCCACAGGCATGCTGTAACACACGTGAACACACTGTCAACAACAGTATGAGCAGCTGACAAAATATTCTGCTGAGATCTCAAGCTCAGCACGTCACGAACATGCTGTAGTTCTATGGTTTGTTGAAAAGCAGGGGCGATGCATGGTGTGCATGCCCCACCTGCTCTGTGGAAGGCCACAGGCATGCTGTAACACACGTGAACACACTGTCAACAACAGCATGAGCAGCTGACCAAATATTCTGCTGAGATCTCAAGCTCAGCACGTCACTCACATGCTGTAGTTATATGATTTGTGGACAAGCAAGGGCGCTGCATGGTGTGCATGCCCCACCCGCTCTGTGGAAGGGCACAGGCATGTGCCAATAGCGAAATGTTTTTTTTTTGCTGCTCAGGCTGCTATTGGCTGTGATCGCAAGCTCAGCGTGTGTAGCAGTGTTTACGTTGGCTTTGCTGAATTGTTATGCTCACGATCATTGGCGTCCTGCTCTCGAACGCAATACCGCGACTGCCGCTCGAAACGTGCCACCGCCACTACTTCGATGTGCTACCGAACTGCAACGCGACGTGGACGCTCAAGGACAGCTTCTGAAAGGCACACAGTATAGGTTACTATCACACGGAATCGTGTGTGACAGGAGGCACAGCGGCACCTTGCGATCGCTCCATTGGTCGCGGGCTGCAACCATCACTATCCTTGTAGCACGATAGATATACCGATAGATATACCGATAGAGTTATAGTTTCTTCCTGAATCTACACATACACGGTTGCCTGCCCTACAGTTCGACACACACGCACATCTGCCTGCAGCGCAGATTCTGCCTTGCTGTCCGTGACAGCTCCGCGCGGAGGTTGCGCGCAGGTTGCAGGCCTCGGAGTGGCAGCGCACACTAGATAGAGATTGCAGATTGGACTACATCAGCTGGCCCCGACCTCGGGTGCTCGCGCGCGATCGCGGTATGCTTCCGCGCAGGGCACCGCTAAAGGCACGCAACATGTGCGGTCCACCCTCCCACGCCGTGTCCTGCGTGCCCGTGACGGGTCGTGTGGTGGTCGTTCGTCGCCAGCGAGGCCGTGGCGGGCGTTCGTGGCGGCCGAGGGTCGCTAGCCTTGGCCGGCTGGCCTTGGGTGGCCACCCGGGCGCGCGGTCGTCCCGTCGTCGGGCCGCGGCGGGCCGGAAGTATGCATAGCCGTGTCCATTTGGACATTGACAACTCCGAAATCCGGGAATTGTAGTCCCAAAGGCCACGGGACCAGCAATCATAAAGTCTACGCCTCAGCAGCCCATGTTTCCAGGCATGTCCACGGAGCACGTGAAAGCAGTCTCCGGAGCTAAGCTAGCTCGCATCATTCGTCATGAAACCAAGCATGAATGTCAACATTTCATAGGTTATTCAAAGAATCTGTCAGCCTTGCCCCCGAGGAGATGTTTGACGATGAACGCCCTGCATCATAAGTCAAGTTTGAAAAAGAAGTTGCTGAATATGTCACGATTGCATCACCCTTGATTGCCTTGCTAGGCGCATCAGTCCCATGGTATTGGAGTGCATGCCAGTCGATTGCAATCCAACAGCTCAAGGCCGCCTTGTGCGCCGCCCCCGTCCTCCGCTATCCCGATGTAGAGAAGCCCTTCATTGTGGGCACCGACGCGTCAGACTACGCTCTGGGCGCCGTGCTCCAATATGACCTTGGCTTGCAGCCAGTGGCCTTCCTCTCGCGAAAAGTCGGAAGCGCAGAGAACAACTACCCGGTCTATGAGAAAGAGCTATTAGCGATCGTGCACGCCGTACGTAGCTGGCGCCACTACCTTCAGGGCGCCAGGCACGGTGTCAAAGTTCCCACAGATCACATGACGCTGAAGTTCTTCCACCGTCAGCCCAAACTGTCCCAACGGCATCTGCGGTGGACTGAGCTGTTCAAGTCGTTCGATCTCGATATCTAGTACAAACCCGGTCGTGAGAACACTGTGCCGAATGCGCTATCTCGCCGTCCCGATCTCAAGGTCATGTTGTGCACGCTCGTCAATTCCCAACCATTCCCAGACTCAGACTTCCTTCAACAAGTGCGCAGAGGCTACGCAGCCGACCAAGTTGTTATCGGATCCTTGCGAACCAGAACACCCCTAGCCACCCCAGCAACTCCACCCGTAGCAACCCAGCCTACCGTGTCATCAACAACCTATTTTTCTTCGTTGATGACGTTGCGTACCGCCTTGACGTCGCAGCCTCACTAGAGCTCAAAACAGCCCTGACCAAGGACGCACGCGACAACTCGACGCCGGCCATCCCGGTGTCCAGCGCTTGTTGCAGCGTCTGCGCCGGCACTGCTATATATTGACTGCGCATGCACGACTATGTTGCCGACTGTGTCCGTTCATGTCATCAATCCCAACTCGTCAAACCATCAACCAGCCCCGCATCACCGCGTATGACTTTCCCAATCCCGAAGCCCCAATTCCAGGAGATTGTTCTCGACTTCGTCGGACAACTCCCACCAACGCTGAGCGGTTTCCATTTCCTGCTCAACGAAGTCGACCGCCTAACCAAGGTGCCACCGCCATCCCATGCAGCCAGAAAGTTTCGAAGACCAAGCTCGCAGGAGCCCTTTTCAAGCATGTCTATAGCCGATTCGGGATCCCCCAATTGATCGTCTTAGATAGAGACCCCCGGATCGACAACGAGTTCTTCCGTGTCCTCTCGCGAATGCAAGGCACGTCACATTGCCTCACCACAGCCTACCGTCCCTAGGGGAACGGTCAGGCAGAAGCTTTCATCAAGGAGATCGTCAACAAGCTCCGCGCCTATTGCGCAGACCCGTCGAAGTCCCACGCTTGGGATCAAGTCCTGCCGCACCTCGTCTACGCCTACAACTACACGCCGCATTTGTCTCATCATTTCACGCCGTTCGTCTTGCTCCATGGATTCCACCTATCACTAATAGAAGCCTTGTATCTGCCGTCAGAAGACCCTAAGTTCCAGACGACCGACAATGCTGCTGCCGTCGCTGAGTTCCGGCGATTCCACGCCGACGCGTTACCTCGAGCCCATGCTGCACTAGAACAAGATGCTAAGCGCCGACACGCGTGCAATATCTCTCATCCCTCGATTGCCTTCGCTCAGAGTTGATGATCTTGTTTCTGTTTCTTCTGAACACCTGCCTCGTGATGCACTGAACAAGAAGTTTGAACCTAGCTTTGTAAGACCTTTCAGGATTGTCTCAATGGCGACGCCGTATGTGTACGATGATGATTTTGATTCGAAGTTTTCCCATCCTAGTAACTCAGTGAATGCTGATTTGCTGAGACCTTATGTCCAGCCATCCTCAACCCCACTGCAACATGACGACGACAATTTCATCCCAGTTGGAGATCCCGACCGGCCCACAGAGACACTAGTCGAGCGTGCCCGTGCGCGAGGTCGCCCTCCAGCTCATGGACGGCCAAGCTTCCAGTATCGCGTCAGGTTCAAGCACCTGGATTCTCACTACAACCTATGGCTCAGCGAGAAGGAGCTCCACACAAGGCATCTTGATGTTGCGCCCTCCCTCACCGCTGCCTGTGATGCTACGACTCTGTATAGCACACTCAGCAAGTGTAGCTCTTAGCGCAAGGGGGAGAGGATGAACAGCCTTTCAGGCGTCTCTAGTAGCCACTGTGCGGATGTATATACCAGGGTGCCGCTTGCACTAGAGACGTCACCCTGTGCTAAATGTACTGCCCTAGCCTGCCCAAGGAGCCCGCCAGTAATGAGCTATAGTTATGCCTCGTGTGCCCCGTGTCTGATGTGTGTTTTCCGAGGCCTACGCATGTAACTACAGAAGCTCAAGACCCCCCCCGGGCCTAGATCATGAGCTTTGCACCGTCCCACAGTTCATCAGATGTGTTTTACCATTGCCCGGTTTCACATACAGTCTTATACAGTGTTTGCCAGGATTTCTGGAACCTCATCCTTAGGGAGAAGTGCAACGTTCTGTATCCAAACGACATCACCAAGCGGTGGGGCCAGGTACCAAAGTTATAATTTTATTAACAGGATCGACCATATTTTGTGAGGATGACCTCCACCCACGCAAACTTGAACGGTCTGAACCACAACTACATGCCTCATCTACTGCATGCTCAGCCAACAGAGCTGAAAGCATGGTCGAGCATCCGTGGAATCACTTTTGCCCGGGATGATGTGCGGCTAGCTGCCCGCCCCCGCCTAGCCATGCCTCGGCCGACAGTGGCTGACCTCCCGTTGCCACCAGACCTGCAAATCACTTCACAGTTGTCAGAATCGACAGGCAGGTGTATGATGTTGCACCTGTCAAACTCTCGCCGGTACTTGAGAACTAGGAGTCTAAGATCTAGATGTTTGAGGACAACTCTGTCACAATGCATGCGCCTACGGGCAGCAGCGTGGTGACAGGTGCACCCATTGTGGCAGCAAAGACTTCTCTGGGCTGTGAGAATGAGTCATGCTACTATTGTAGTCAAATGTGAGGTGCAGCAGTGGCTGCCTCATATTCTGATTGTCCTCTATTAGTGTTGCATGCACACGTGAGACGGACAATGAAGACTCAGGAAAACGAGTCAACACACACGCATGCAGGCAGATGCCTGGCATGATGCGTGACACGACGCGTACGCAGTCGTGTGAGAGCACCACACATCCTATGGTATAGTATGATGCGATGGTGTGGATGATTTGGTAGATCTGAGCTCCACAGAGCCAGAGTGTTGTGCTCTGTGCACCATGGTGTGTGCGTGGAAATGGTGAGCACACCACATTGTATCTTGCGCCGACATCGTATCAGAACGCCGTTTGCTGTTTGGCAGTGCATCACTGGCTGCCGTGTCAGGTCCACACTTGCCAGCAGTCATGGCACACACGACATAAAATTTGTTTGACGTTCTCACGGCGGCGCAGCAAGAAATCAATACGCCGCATTGCTTCTGCTGTAGCAACTGGAGCACCGTGACTTGCACTCCCGGAAACCCACTTGTAGGACAACGCATAGTGCATGGTCAGCAACATGATCCGCACAACATGAAACATATTCATAATACCGTTCATGGGGTATATATTTGCTTGCTCCCATTTCTGCACAAGCAAGAAATATCTGAAGGGTGCCAGCTCGACCTTCTTCTGGTTCACGTTATGCCCGGAATCTGCTGGTAAGCGGCGGCAAAGTCCCTGCCTTCCGGCTGCGTCATGTTCGCCAAATGAACAGCCCGTAAGCTGCTGCTGAGGTGATTCTTGAACACATACCCAATTGCACGCTCGACGGTGAATTTTGTCATCAAAGGCGCGGATCTACACAGATAACAACATCACTCGTCTGCAAACACCGCACACCTCGACATGGATTCGGATGTTGTTTGCTTCGTTCTCTTTCATCACATCTTGCATGTACTCCACCCCGTCCACCGCCTTGACATCCGAAGCAATTTTAATTTCAAACATCACTTGCATATGCACACAAAACCGCTTGTCGCCTCTTTCCGGATCCACTGCGATGAACATCAAAGATGTGAGGTTG
The DNA here is from genome assembly GCA_023078555.1 of Ulva prolifera. NCBI lineage: Eukaryota > Viridiplantae > Chlorophyta > Ulvophyceae > Ulvales > Ulvaceae > Ulva > Ulva prolifera. Next base: position 1,743,320 of record CM041201.1, on the reverse strand, counting down.
GGCTTAGATCCAACTCCGACCAATGCAATCCAATGGTTCCATCGTATGGAGCTGTCGCTGCACAGCGTCAATTGCTGGAAGGAAGTCACAGAGGAGGAAGGCACAGAGTCGATCAAGAATGCTGCCCGGCTTGCAATCTCATGCAACGTCTACGACAACCTATTACATATTTTCAGCACGTCAGCTACTGCGAAAGAGATATGGGATGCCCGGAAGAAGCAGTTCTCAGGTGTGAGCGCAGCACGGAAGATGGCTTTATATCGAAGCCAACCTTCTGCAAGTCTGCAGATGAGTCACTCGATCATTTCATTACGAGAGCAAAGCAGCTCCGAGCTGAACTAGCATAAGCACAGATACTAAAAGAAGAAGTATTTGTTCTAGTCTTCCTTGCAGCCCAACATGAATCCTCACATACTTCATGGGCGCAAGCAATTGCAGCCCAAGCATAGCTGCCCACATTCGCGGATGTGACAAAGAATCTTCGTGGTACGTTTTACAAGAAGTTGCACCACGCACCACCGGTAGCACTTTGCAGTCCAAGGCTTACCAGGCGGGTAGTTCTTAGCATAGTGTGACTACTGCCACCACAAGGGTCATCATATCCTTCAATATTTCAAATTGAAAAATGAAAGCAGCGCGGAGTGATCCCGGGGTACAAGCAAGGCAGAGGCCGTGGCAGAGGCCGTGGCCGAGGTAGAGGCCAAGGCAGAGGTCATGGCCGTGGCTCCTATGCCAACCACACCAGTACATTTGTTTGCATCGCTGCAAACAAGGTTGCAACTGACAAGACCAAGTGGTTATTCGACTAAGCTTCGACTAACCACATGGTAAATGACCCCGCCATTCTCCATGATGCCAAGCCCTTCAGTTACAAGTGCACCGTTGCCAACAAGCAGACATCCGACGTCACCGTACTGCCGAAGGCACCGTGCTGCTGACCAACCATCATGGTGACCAAGTCACTCTCATTGCAAACGCGTCTTGCTCGTCCCCACTATACAGCATAAGCTCATCTCTCCCAGCCGTGCAGACGAAGTAGGTTTGTCCCACACTGGCCAAAACAACAAAATCATCCTCAAGGATCCGCGTACAGAGCTATTGGTAGGGCCTTTCACAAATGGTCGCTACGAGGTGCGATGCAAGCCCATGCTCTCGGGCTCCGGTCTTGACATACATGCTGCCAACATGTCCCACTCCGACAATGCCATCCTATGGCATCGCACACTTTGTCATGTTGGCCACACCATCCTTGCAAAGATGTCAAGAGGTGAAACAGTGCGCGGATCGCCGCCGCCGCAAGCATATAGCAGCTCCAGCACAGGAGCTACGGTGGACATGACTCACCCAGGTGGTCCACATGGTTGGGTGATCCACACAAAGGTGATCCAATAAATATATTCCGTGAAAGACCTCCGTTACTGCTGTGATAGTGTTTATGAGTGTACGGTGTGGACATGCAGTGCTTGAGCATCGATTGCCTAGGTGTATGATCGTGTAGTGTGGAGGTGGCAAGTACCAGGTGCACTTGAGGCACACTCTTGGGGTGCGCCGGACGTCTGGGTGAGGTGCCAGCAGGTGTTCCACATGGGAACTGGGCTGCCAAGATGCTAAACTGGGATGCAGTGCCTCCTTATTATCATTTCTTATATATTAGACTCAATTCAAGCCATAAGTGTCCCACGTGAGCACGTTTGCCTCAACTGCACACGGGCTGAAGCCCCACCCGCTCGGTGCGCCGTGAATATGGGTGCGCCATACCCATGTGAGTTACATGTGGTTGGGGCCCCGTCGTAATACTACAGTAAGTATGCGTGGCCACATACACGGCTTTGTCGGATATGGCTTTGAGTCAAGCGTGCACTACTCCGTTACTAAGTGCGTTAGTAGCGTTTGCGTTCCGGCCGATCACTCCAGGCAGGAGCAGATACCAGAACCCTCTGGAGTGAGTAAGACCTTCTTGCAAGTGCTGTATGTTATCGAACTCTGGTAGGCCCGATCGATGGCCATGCCTGGCGATTAAGCGGGCATACCGGTGGCGTCCGGGGCTGTGGCGATGGCGCGATACGTAGGATACTTTGCGTTTATGCAACCAAGGTTCCCGTGGCGTACGAAGCCACCGTCACTCTTTGCTATTGATTTCGATGACACTGCAATCGGTACTATTGGTGCCAGCGTGCCCTGGCCTTGTGGGTGCGTCGTTCATGTACACATGTCTCGCAAGCATCGCCGTGATTGCCACCCTTCCACATGAGTAATGGCGGAGAAGCGGTCCAGAGATTTCTTCGTAGCCTTGGACCACGATTGGTGTTTCTGTTCTGTTTGTGATAAACCGTGTCGCTTCACGAAAAACTTGAGCAGGCATCTGCGTAATCCGAATCACCAAGAGCAGGCGCAACTCGCTCGCGAAGCTGGGGTAACTTCTTTTTACCCTGTTCCAAATGAAGTAACGCCAACTTTCTGCCGGTACGTTGCACCTCCGAAGCCTGCCGAGACAGAGTCGTCGCCACCTGCAGAGGCATTGGAACTGCCGGATATGCCTAACAGCCCCAATCCGATCAATGAACCCGAAGTAGACGACACTTCAGACTCTGAACACGGAGAAGAGCCGAAGTTGGTTGATCTGGTGACATCGCAATGTCCGGATCTGCCATCAGATGATGAGGATGATACGATTCCGCATTGGGAGGTTGACGACAGTCCCACTGACGGCTCTCTACCCGTACACCCATACATTGATGACACTGACAACTTCATCAACGCCGTACGCCCTTTCGTGTTACCAAAGCTATGTGTTTATCCGTGGGATTAACACGCTCATGCCCAGATAGCCAAGGGTGGGGTTTGATCCACTTGCCAGCGCACCATGCTCTGTTCTTGGATGCAGGATATTGAGGACTTTGTCAGATTTGCCGTTGATGACTGGAGGGCTGGTGGGGGTTCAGGTGTCGATGATCTTCTGCGTGATGCCCGTGCGTCTGGTTTGTGTGCAGGATCAGACCTTTCCATGGAGATGCTGACAGCTGAGTTGGCCTGTCGTATGGACACTCTGAAACTTCAACAGTTGGATCCAGCTCTTGCAGTGCCGAAGGCACGCACCGTCCGTTGGTATCAGCAGAATGCTGATGAGCCTGTGGCAGCGGGTTTTACAGTAACAGTACGACAAGCTTGCTTTTGTCTCGCATCGCTCAAGTTGCGCGGGGGGATGACTGGGACTTGTTTGGACACAATTTGTAGAATGCTGTCACTGGGGGGATTTTGTGTAGATGAAAACAACATGATACATAGGTGGTGTCCCTCCGCTGTGACAATCTGGGTGCAATTGTCGTTGTACATCATTACCCGTCTCGATGATTTACTTAAATTGGCAAGTCCGTTCACGAGACGTGGGTCCATGTATGTGTAGGTCCGAGCACATCATCAATGGTGTACTGTGCTTGCAAAAGCCAGACGAGTACTCGTGGGATATGTGTGACAACGGGCAGTGTCCCACTGTTTTCGGGCGACAGTTGCCTCCGACGCAACGCCATCAGAGACAAGGCGAAAGATGCAAGCGGTGTGGAAATCCACGTTTTCAGAAGCGAAATAAACAGCTGCAGGCAGTCCGGAGGTGCGTGTCTCTAATCCCACCTCAATCCGATGCTACTGTATGCACTTCCCTACACACGTGTCGAGGCGGGCAACATGCGTTTTAGTATTTATTTGTGGCATGCAGTGCTTATGTGCTCAAAGTTGAAGATGTGGTGAGCCACTTGTTCAGAGCAGATCAGTTTGCTCGTTTTGCCGGTATGAGGTCACGAGCCATGCTGGACTCGCCTCTCTACCAGCAACTGGATGAGGCACATGGCCGCGCTCTTTCTGCTTTGGATAGTAGTCTGACGCAGTCTGAGGTTCCCGTCGTTGGTGCTGTACCTATGCATCCACCTGCTGAGGCAGCACCAGCAGCTCCTTACAGAGATCCCTTACATGAGCCTGTGGACACGGATCCAAGCGACGAGGTCATGACCGGGGCGGGTGACACCCTTACACTGTTGTTTGCTCTGTTCGTTGATGGCGTGCAGTTGCATGGGCATGGAAGGGATACTACCACAGTCATTGGGCTGAAGTGCCTCGATTTGCCTGCTTTTTTGTGCCACACAGATTTGGCCTGCTACGCTCTTGCCTTAATTGGAGGCCCGAAGGAGCCTTCAGATTTGTCTGAAATCATGTCGATCATTCTTGATCGATTCAAATGCCACGAGCCATGGACTCAGACTGACAGAGAAGGTAAATGAACCAACAAGGGGGTGCTGATTGATTTGCGTAGCGTCTTGCATGCACCTATCACATGGTTGCCTCTACATTGTCGAAACATTGACATAGCGGGGCAGTCTGCACATTCTCTGTAGGTAAGCAGTTTATTCGAGGGGATCCAATCCGGGTGTGGGACAGCCACAGAAAAAAGTGGCGTCGCGTATTCCCAGTCATTGTTTTTGGATTTGCGGATACACCTGCAAGACGAATATGGGCGCTCACAACGGGCCATACAGGTATCAGAGGGTGTGACAAGTGCGGTGTGCGGGGTATCCGAACATTGCTGGACGGAGTGCAGCTGGGGTGGACAGCCTTTGTGGGATTTCGGAAACCTTGCAAGGCAGTGATACTGTGTCCAGAGGAGGACTCGGTTTGGGCTGCTCTTCAGGTTACCCTCTTTCGTCCATCTTGGCTACATTTGAGATGATGTCAATGCAATGTCCTTGACACCGGCAGGGCTTCAGGGGCATATTGATACAATCGATAAATGGTTGTTTCAATGGCGCTCCTTACCAAATGTGTTGAAGTCTAAAACTATGGTGTTCAATCAGCCGCAGGGCGGCGCACCAAATGTCTTCCAGCTGCGGGGGTCGCAGTTGGAGACTGTTCACACCTACAAATACTTGGGTGTTTGTTTCCAGTCAAATGGCTCTTGGTCTGAACATATGCATCATGTACGCGCAAAGATGAACGAGGCACTTGGCGCGTGGCGGCCAGTGCTGCGTTGCCACTACCTCCCGGTGACCGCCCGGCTCCGCCTCGTTTATGCGTTCATATATACTCCTGCTTTGTATGGGGCTGAGGTCTGGATTGGCCCAAAAACTGAACTCGACAAACTTGATACCATCTGTAAAAAGGCAATCCGCATGGTGTTTGGTCTGCACCAGTTCGATTGCAGGGAGGAGATTCTTTTTTCCGACACGGGCCTCCTGCCTGTGAGCTCAATGATCAAGGCAGCTAAAATTTGCTGGTACGCAAAGCTGACACACATGGGGGCGGAGCGATTCCCGGTTGCGGTGGAATCCACCGCGATTCGGGGTCACTCTCAACGGGGGCAGGGGGGTGGGCGGGGACTTTCATTCCCGCATCACGGCCATTGCGGCAGAACTGAAACGATATGCGCACATCAGACTTGCCATACAGGCTCCACCCGAGCCTGAGCATCGCCGCCGACGTGGGCCACCCAGGGTGTCCAAACGTCTCGGCATGCATGATCAGCCGTCCAAACAAAGCCCTCTCACAATCACGTACTCAAATCTTACCCGTGAGAAGGTCGTGGCTGTCATGTGGTTGGCATACCTTGAACAACGATTTGAGAAGCGTGGTCGCGACAATAAGGTCACTGGAGAGTGGTTGCGTGGTGTGATAACACACGAACTAGGGTCACTAGCCCCGTTTATGGACTCCGTTGAGCCCGGTCTTGTGCGTGTGCTAATGTCTGCTCGTTCTGGTCTGTCTCCTTTCTTGTGTAGGCACCGTAGTGAAAAGCATTTGGAATATTCACGTGCTGCTGATGTCTTCACATCCTACATCGCACGTGCACCCATCGGGGCAGTTCTGCCACCTGTCCCAGTGGCATATCGTGATCGGCATGTCTCCGCCGTTGCGGTTTTGGTGAGCAGTTGCTCGCACGGCCAGGTCCTTATGACAGTGCCTCTGGTGTTTCGTGGTCTGATGTAGCGGTTGTTCTTATTGTCGGTGTTGATGGTGTTGGTGGTGATGCTGGGGTGTCGGGTGTTGCAAATCGCCCGTCCCCTCTCGGTGAATTGGCTCGTGTTGTTGCATTCTGTGGCGCAAGTCAGAGTTTGCGGCAGCATGTTGCTTGGATGCCTCTTTCGGTCCCGGATTTCGGAGTTGTCAATGTCCAAATGGATACGGCTATGTAATCATGCATACATACATACATTTGTTCAGACCTTCGTGATTGGCTCCGCAGGATACTCCCTGGAAGGCCATCAAGGTTCAATTCGGGAGGAAGGGGCAACCTGACCAGGCAGCACTCGCCACATTCAGGATCACTGATGCCGTTCACCGAATCCGTAGTGAAGAGGCTGACCAAATCACCCGGGACTCAGAGGCAATGTTCCCTCTGCCGCCCCTCGCCGCTGGAGGGGGGTCTCACAGCTGATCCAAACTCGACCGAACAGCGTCGGCTCACCAGAGGTGCGTGCCATAACACATACTTCGTCTTTGCTGCATTAAAAGTGGGACGCCCTTGTATGCTTGTTCATGCTTCATTCCATGTTTGCATCCATTGAATTCACATCCGTTCTACACATAGAGTGTCGGGCCAAATGGGAGGAGAGGTTTAAATACGCAAATGAGAAGCATAAAACCCTCGGGTGTTGCGGTGTGAACTCTTTTCAGGCCAGTGACCTGAAGGGATATGAGTGTGTTCCCACCCCCATCACCAGTCCCGCCCACTGCTCATTATGTGTTTTGATTTCGGACTAGTATTAATTTTGGCAAAGCTCGATCGTCGAAAGTCGGTGCAATGCAGTTTCCAGCATACATTTGTCGAACCCGTTTCGCACTCGATTCTGTACGCTCTTGTGCGTAATTTCTTGGAGCTCATTTGCCACACCGGTAATGGCCTCAAAGTGGATGGCCGGAAGTTCAGTTTGCCAAGAAACTTGAAAGACAGATTGGATACCTTTACCGACAAGTTCAAGTACCCCTCGGCTTATAACCGCACTCCTCCAAGACTCAACATGTGTGTTGTGAAGGTCTATGTTGTGCCACAGCCACGGCGTCGACTCCTGCTGTAAGCTTTACATTATCTCCACAGTGACCACGGTGCAGAGGAATTGCAGTCAGTAGATGGCTCTTTGAGGAGGTCAACACGTTTGTGGAGGTCACAGGTGCCATGCTATTTTATGTTGCCAGGGATGAAGTCCACCCAGGAATCTTGAAGATGTGGACTCATTTACGGAAGTTTGCTATATACTTTTTGCATTATCGACCCGGACAACATACAGAATCTCAGGTCCTGGCGCCCCAGAAGGAGATGTTTCAGTTTGGAGAATACGCAGAGGAGCACCTGCGATGCAAGACGCTGACTCTCCTCATTCATAGGTGTTTTGCCCATTTGCCTTATCAAGTCCTGTCCACATTACCAGGAGCCTATCTTAGAGAAGATTGGGGGGAGAGGTTAGTACGACGCACCAAGGGCAAGATCACGGGACACTCCACGAAGCAGGCGCCCAGGGCCTCAGCTGGTGTGTGCCTGGTAGAGATGGGTTTGAGGATTTGTCAGCAAGAACATCCAGGTATTGATGCGCCGTTATTACGAATCAGGCCACCCACCTCCTCCAGGGATATGGACCCAGGTGATGTTTATGGAACAGCGTTGCATCAGCTAAAGCTAGCCTTCACTAGAGACGATGGCGACGAGGTCAGTTTCTCGAACATCAAGCATGCTCTTTGATGCTCTTGTGTGAATTGTGCATTGAGGAAAGGCTTCGCAACGCTGAGTGTGTTGCAGGGCTTAAAGTTTGCAGCGGTTTTGGAAGAGATGGCTGCCAAAGCCGGACGATCGCATCAAGTCGTAGGTGAGCTGGAGTTGGCGGGGGTTTTAAGAGAGATGCATGTCAGGGGAAACTTCCACGTCCCCACTGGCTGTGTGGTGTGGGACGGGGGGATTCAGGCCACGGTGATGTGTTCGGACTCTGCAACCATCCAGAGTGGGGCATTTGTGATTAGGACAGCAGTGGGTTCTTCGGCAGATGGCCGGACACACGTGTGCACACTGACCAGTTCGTGTACGTACCGTTCCGATCGAGAACGAAGCATAATGCGTGCATCATGGAGATCAAGCACCTGATGCTGGTGCACAGGCAGGGGATGGGGTGGCCCAATGACGAGGCTAGGCTAGCTGTAGGTACGCTGTGGGACAACCTCAGTATACGAGAAGGCGCAGGCCTCGAGACTGCATTCAACGACGATCCTACACGAGGGGCATGTTCCATTCCTCGTGCCTTGTTCATGTCTCCTACTCGCCGTAAGAAGGGTTACAATCACATTGTCCATATTCGGCAGATTGCATGCCCATGTGTGTATATACCAGATCGCGAGAAAGGCGATTACTTTATTACCATTAGTAAGATGGGGTTCACAGGCAGGCGGGACTTGTTGTTTGAGGCGGCTTGTGGACAATCTCAAGAGGATGATAGTGGCGGGGGCGGTTCATCGTGACTAGTGCAGCACTAGTCCTCTTTACTAGCTAATGCCATGTAACACTACAAAGGTGGTAGGCACTCTAGAAGAAATGTCATTAAACAAGTGCAGTGATCGATGGAATCCGGACGTCTGCATAATTTTCCGGCACTGATCTGACACAACCAGCTCCAAGTGGCCAAGCAGGTTGTCCACAAAAAAAAAAGCAGCGGTCCGGGTATTGAAAGCTTGTTTACTGTCGCAAAATGTCATTAAACAAGAGGTGTGATTCATTGAATCCGGACAGGTACATATTTTCGGGCACCGATGTGACAGAGCCACCTCCAGGCCGTCCAAATTTTTTTAGCAATCCGGGTAATGCAAAATTCTATATCGAACACAAGTTTAGTAGAGGAGAACAACAACACACTCACAGACTCGAAACACACTGCATTGACAGCAATGCAACTCTGATATGTTACATTGGGCGGTAGCAGCCAAGTATCGACATGGGCTACAACAAAGCAAACAGCAGATAGCACAACATGCAGGTTCTCAAGCCAAAGGAATCTAATCATTCATTCTCAGCTGTGGTATCAGGCAATGGTACATATTCAGTGTTGAATCTGATCACACTGGCACGGCCAGTGGTGCGCCAATCTTGTGAAAGAGCCACCTGCATAGCCATAACTATGAGATAATATCGACATTACTCCTATTCAGACCTGCAACCCAGGACTCATCTACTGTTTCGAGTGGATGACTGGCCGGTAGACCACAAGTATATGCAGGTATTATGGGCACAAGCCTGTCTGCAACGTCGGGATAGCCACTCTCGCTGCACACGATCCAGTCTGAAATCTTCCTGAATCCGTTTTGTTGTTGCCGCGTCTGGCCAAGAGGTCTGGGTGCGGAGTTGGTGTATCCCTACTGCAGGAATCCGCAAATATCAATGGCCGTCAACACCGGGGTCAGCGGGGTCATCAAGCGGCACACACATAGGCACCGATAAAGCGCCCCTAAACGTTGGTTGCTGATGGAGTCGGCTGTCTATGACACTTCCAGCGAAGGTCGGTTAGTTAATTACCGTCAGCAAACGGACAACTCAGTACGGGTCGTCACGATCGCACATTTGCGCACATGGCAAGCAATTGACATCACATATACCGCGGAATATTTTTGTTTTCGTGCTTATGTCACAACCTTCTTGCCCTTCGTGCAAAACGCGGACTCATTAGCGTCACAGGCGAACTCTAGCTGTGTGGCTACATGGGTGGGTGTCTAGCGGACGCCACCACGTCGCCCTAGTCGCGAGAAGTCGTGCAGCCATTCGAAATAACAGCTCACAGCCCCGTCGTCTGCCGGTGGGGCTCCCCAGGTTATCTCAATTCGCACGGATGTGTTGCGTGCATCGAATTCGTATCTCGTAGTCAATTCGTAGAACGGAAGAGGAGACGCAGACCATCGCTGTGAGGAAGCTTGAGGCCATACTGGTCCTCCTTGGCAACGAAGAAGTGTGTATTAGTCTACGGAAAAAAGAAAGTGAATGCATCGAAACTTTCCTCAATGATCGCCAGGATACTTTCGTCCGGAAGGTGCACGCCAAGACAACACAACGCTTCTTTTACATTCCAGGCATTGCTGGCGTTGACGCGGACACAGCAGAGGCGATTTTTGTGGACGTGGTGTATGTAGCTTATCAAAAAGACGAGGTGTGGAAGCTGGCGACTGCAGGAAAGAAGGGGCTCGTTGGAGTCATGCGGATGGAGTCGCCAAACTCTCGCGTCCCGACCCACGTTGCGCCGAAGGCGGGAAGTAAAAATGGCAAGAAGACATACCGCGATCCCACAAAGGTACGATTGGTTAACCTAATGGCGTTGGCATCCACTGCCTCGGGAGTCACTGTTGTTGTTATGTGTCCATTCGAATTCGCCTAGACCGAGCCAGCTCAACCCGGCCGCATGTAGGTAGAAAAGAAATTATTGAGAGATCTCGAACTTTACACGCCGCGAGTTTCGATGGAAGCCTTCATCCATATCAGTGTGTACTTGGGAGCAGACATCCATAGACTCGGAGCTTCTCTTTTCCCTGGGGCGGTCGTGTCCCAACTCATTCGCAAGCAACTACGAGGCAAGCTCGGTTGGGCCAGGGACTGTGTGACATTGGTGCGTTGACCGATCCACTGATTTTCAAACAATGTCGCTTCGCACGAGCCCACTCGGCGCCTTGTATGCACATTACCTTCAGCGACAAATGTACATGCGATATCATACCATATGGAACGTGTTTGTAATCTTAGAAACACCAATTTTTAGAGCCTAGAAGGCCTTGATCAACTGCGGACGGCATTTAGCTTTCGGAGGGAGCGCACAGAAGTGCTGAGGATGACGCTTTCATGCATCAAGCGTTTCGCTGCCAAACACCACAAGCCGTTGGCAGCGAGGCTCGCCAAAGCTGTTTTCAGGCATTTCACCAAGAGTCACAACACCAATAATGCACGCAAGGTAAGAGCTGCATTCGATGTGATGTTCTTGTCTTGGCTGTTCAACAAGAACAAGACCGGCGAACTCAGCAAGCTCTTGGCGGAAGCCCCCTAGAGTTTCGGTGAAGATGTGGTGAACGACACATTGACAGGTCTCGGGGGCATTTTCGAGCAGAGGAAGGAAGCCGTTCCAGGCTTGATCTCGAAACTGTTTAGAGACTCCCTACGCAAAGACATTGTTGGCCTAGTGAAAGCTAAAAACGCAGAAACGGTATGAACCGATGTTGTATTCAAGTACGCTTACAAATGTACCTGCTGACACAACTACATCACAATGGAGTACTCAACCCCGGAGGCCTGTGACCTCCAGCGGGGACGTTTGTAGGGAGTGCGGGCCCTGCAAATTGAGTTTGCGAAGACCTTCAAGAATGACAATACACTGCAGACCGCAACTGAAAACGGTGTGCCGTCTTTTGCCCATCTACCACCTGAGCTGAACTTGGCGGAGGTAATAGACTGGGGTGTAGACTGGGGCACATCCGGGGATCCCAGCGAGGCTTCGCCGTTGGCCTTCAGCTGCGAAGACAGATACCTCCCTCACAGGCCAGATGCCAGACTCGCTCACTAGGGTGCGCTGTCAGGACGGGTGCGCCGACTACACATGCGCCAACTCGTAACTTTCGGCGAAATGCGCCAAATGGCGTTCTGAAGCTTGGGATACCTTACCTAGTGCTTGCATAGTGATCTGATCTAAGTGGTTTGGCTAGCGGCGTCTTCAGGCGGCCGATATCGTGTCCGGCCATCAACGGTCGCGCACAGTGATGGTGCGCCACGGGCCGAGGTGCGCTGTGTTCGAGGGGGCCGTCGTTGTACATTGCTCGTAAACCAAGTAAAAACGGGCCTGGGGTGCCGAGGACTTTGTTATTCTCGATCACTGGCATTATCAATGCTTCAGAGATGCAGATCGATCGAAGATATCATGGTCTTGGGGCTCAAAAGTACGGCAATGGCGCATGTGTGGAGTGCGCCACTTGCAGAGGTGAGCTCAGATGAGCACGCTGCAATGCGAGATCGGCGCAAACCTCGTGCATTCTGCTGATAAAAATGAAGAGATCGAATAGTAATGAGATCATGTTTGTACACATCAGTTTCATCCGTTCTGTTCCAGTCGGATAGTTGTGCGGTAGCTCAGTGGTTTTGGGGGAACTCAGCTTGTGTCAGGTCGTGCCATTCTAATTGCGGTAAACGTTTGTATTCTACACGTGGAGCTAAATTGCGCCCACGTCCCAGACATCATACGTGCCGCTATGTTGCTGGTCTTGCTGTTCCTGGCCGCTGTAGGTGGGTCTTGGGGCTCGGGCGTCGCATCTGGGATGCCCAAGCGTGTCAGAGCCGAACCGGGATCCCTGCAGGCAGAATTCATTTGTATTGGAAATTACCAGTGGTTTTGTGATAAATGTGGGAAAGAGTTTGCATATGGCGATAACCTTGGCCGACATCTAACGTCCGATAAGCATGTTCGAAATGCAGAGCTCGTAGCAAAAGGTGAACGTAGTCTATGTATTCCGAAACATCATCGGCCGGCGGTGTCCGACGGTTGTGAGAACAATCGTGCGCCTGGAAGCAATTTCGATCGTGAACCCTCCAACGCAGAAGTTGCGCCACATCATTCGATCCAAGATGCACTTCCGGCGCTGGACGATCTCTACGACAGAGGTGTCCAGCATGCTGAAGATCAGAGTGTGCAACCTTCTATTTTGTCCGTCCCTCCGGCTCACTTGGTCAAGTCATTGGAGGGCAGGACAGGTTTGGCCATTTTGGACGCCACTGAGTCCGATGAGGAAGAGATACCCGACGAAGATCCTATCGAGGACAAGACATTTGACTTTGAGTACGACGATGAGGAGTGGGTGAGTGTACGTAGACTTACATATACCGAAACCCACCTTCCCTCCGCCCTAGCAGCGTCATCCCCCTGCCCACTGCCCTCCTTCCCCGGCCAGCTACGCCAGCCTGCAGTATGATGCTGAAGTCCACGTCCGAGTGTTCTTGTGTTCAGGGTCTGCAAGACTTGTTACTGTTTGCGGAGCAGGAACACCGGCAGCGGGGTGGGGTTGAACCCGATGCTCGGGCCATTCTGAGAGCAGCACAAGACCAAGGTCGCCGTTGGGACAACAGTATTTCTGTTGCAGGATTCAATGAAGAATTGTTAGAGAAAATGGCATGTCAGCAAGCAGCGCTGGCAAACACAGAGGCTCCAGAACCGCGAGCAAACACCATCAGGTGGTATCAACAACAACCCAATGCTTTGGTTGCAGAAGGAAGTACTGTGACTGTATCCCAGGCAAGTTACTGCCTGGCATGGCTCAAGTTGAAGGGGAGCATGACGTGTGAATGCCTTGACTATATCTGCAAGATGCTAGCCTACGGTGGTTTCCTTAAATCCAGCAAGAATATAATGCCACGGTATGTAGCTGATGTGCTAGTGGCGGGATGTCTTCTTCTCCGCTTCGCATCGATTTAGGCTCTGGCTGTTTGTGATGAGTAGCTACCGGATGTCACTGCCCGTCCATTGGGTCATTGATGTACTGTGTAGATCTGAGTACCTCATCAAGGGCATCTTATGCCTACAAACCAACGAAGACTACACATATGACATGTGTGACAATGGGCAGTGCCCGCACGTATATGGACGACAATTGAAGAAGAGTGCGAGACTTGCCAGATCAGGTGAAAGATGCCCTAATTGCGGCAACCTTCGGTATCGAAAGAAGAACAAGCAGGTCTATCCTGTCCGAAGGTAAGCCCTTGTGCGCTCGGCTGTGTGATGACACTTAAAGTACACATGTTGTCAATGTGTGAATGCGTTGTGCCGTGCCCCTGCAGTGTTGTGCACCTTCAATTAGTAGCCGCTGTGATGACAACATGCCGAGAGCTGACGCGGTACCTTACCTTAGCTCGATTGCATGCAGTGCGTACATCCTCCAGCTTAAAGACGTTGTCAACCACCTGTTTGGAGAGCCTCTCTTTGCCAGGTACGCAGGCACACGCACTCAGGCCATGCTGCAGTCTCCATTGTACAAACGTTTGGACACTGCTCATGGTGGCGCCCTTTCTGCCTTGTCATCCGAAAGTGTGGGCTCTTTTGTTGCCCAACCAACGCCTGTGGGGGCCACTGGTGCGGCTACTGACCCCGATACCATAGATGATGAAGCAAACCCGGATCCAACTGACGAAGTTATGACCGGTGATGGAGATGAACTCGCCTTGATGTTCGCTTTGTTTGTTGACGGTGTGCAATTGCACGATCATGGTCGAGCATCAACCACTGTGGTGGGTCTTAAGTGTATCGACCTGCCAGGATTTATGTGTCACACCGATCTGGCATGCTTCCCCATGGCCTATATCGGAGGCGAGAAGGAGCCCACAAACCTGAGTGAATTCACAGCTTTGCTCCTCCAACAGTTCAAGGATCATGAGGTACTTGGGGTGGTCGATAACAGTGGTGCGGTTGCCACCTCACAGCCCCAATGAGGCTCATGTGCGGTTGATCGTTGTGTGCGTCTGGTCCCTCCCCCCCCCCCCCCCCCCCCCCCCCCCCCCCCCCCCCCCCCCCCCATGCACATCTGGCTATGCATTTGATCTCTTAAACCGTCATTTCGTGCACCACATACCTTACTCCCCATGTAGGGCATACGAAGATCACAGGGAAGCCCATAAAGGTCTGGGACAGCTATCGAAAGAAGTTCCGCAAAGTGTACCCTATCTTTGTGTTTGCCTTCGCAGACACTCCTGCAAGACGAAGTTGGGCGTTGACCACAGGCCATACCGGGTTTCGTGGATGTGACAAATGTGGCATCCGGGGAATTCGCTTGCTGTCCAATGGGGTCAAGCTCGAGTGGACAGCATTCTGTGGCTATACCTCTGCATGCCCGGCTGTTGTCTTTGATTGCACAACCAAGGTGTGGTCTACACAACCGTATCATCTTTGCTTGATACTGACGTATTGCATTACTCAACACAACACGCGGACAGTGCCTGACAAACCCGTCGTGTCGCGTCCCTGCTGCAATTGTTTCATGCTGTTGCTGCTTTAGGAGTGGGAGCAAGTGGAGGTCTCATTCGGCTCACAAGGGGAGCCAAACCAAGAAGCCCTAGAGTCCGTGGCCATCTCCGACGAAAAGCATCGAATTCGCAGTGCATCTGCTGCCGCAAAGAGCCAAGCTGCCGCTGCTGCCAACCCACTTCCGGCCGAGGCTAGCAACGGCGGAGCAGTAACATCTGATCCTAACAGCAAAGATCAGATTCTTCTGAGCAGAGGTAAGCATTAGCATGCAAGTTGGTATGCATCATAGGTGACCTACAATACTCAACACACGATGGTTGTAGATTGCCGCAAGATCTGGAGACGGCGGTACAAGGCTGCCAATGACGAGCATAAAGAGCTTGGGTCCCGTGGAGTGAACCCATTCCAGGAGTCTGGCCTCCGGAGTTATGAGTATGCTCGACATTCATCTTAACGGATGTGCCTCGTAACATTGTGGTGGGCTTTAGAGTTTGTGACTGTCGAGACCCACACTGGTTACTCTCATCATCTTGCAGTTTCCAGACAACTTTCGTGGAGCCCATGTCGCATTCCATCTTGTACGCCCTATTCCGCGCCTTTATGACTCTTATATGCAGCAGCAATTCCCCGTTTAAGGTAAATGGCAAGGCATTCTGCCTTGCCCCTTCTCTGCTACACCGAATGGACATGTTCCTCTCCACCTTGAAGTATCCGTGTGCGTACAATCGGCGCCCTCCGTCGTTAAGGTGTGGAACACTGCCCTCGACGGATATTTGCCACAGTGCAGGTTGTCAAAGAGTCTCCATCTGCATGGGGGCCACCCTTCCTCACTTAAGCTTACACTGCTTTACATTGTCAAGACTGGCAGCTGACTAGATAATTGATTGCAGGAATGTGCCCATGTCGAAATGGTTGTTTGAAGAGTGTAATACATTCATTGAGATAGCAGGAGCGATTGCATTCTATCACTTCCGATCCAGCATTCACCCAGGAATCCTGAAGATGTGGGGCCATTTGCGCAAATACGCATTGTACTTCTTGCATTACCGTCCAGGGCAGCACACAACTGCCCAAATTCGGCTAGCGCAGCGGGAAATCTTTCAGTTTGGTGAGTATGCTGAGGCGAATTTGAATGCATCAATGCTCACATGCTTGGTGCATAGATGCTTTGCACACATACCCGCGCAGGTACTGGCGACATTGCCTGGTGCGTTCTTGCGTGAGGATTTTGGCGAGCGGGTGGTGAGATGGACCAAGAAGTTCATCAAAGGGCACTCAACCGTCCGTGCTGCTGGTGCATCGGCCAATGTTTGTCTGACGCAGATGGGACTGAGAAATCATCTGAACAAACATCCGGGTGTCGACGGCCCGCTAAATTGCATCAGGAGACGTCCACCGGTTAGACCCCTTGACGATGGTGATGACTATGGCACGGCTCTCCACAAGCTGACACCGGCTCACACAGGGGAAGACCATGATGAGGTGAAGTTCTGCATGTGCCGTTCATGGCTTGCATGTTTCAAATGCAGTTTCGATCTGGACCCGTATTGTCTCATATTTTGTAGATATCGGGTGGACTGCAGGTCACGCAATTTGCGGAAGTTTTACATGGAATGGCGGCTAAGGTTGCAAGACAATCTCATTCAGTTCGTGGCCCTCTTGCCATAGCAGGTGTGTTGACTGAGAAGCACGTCAAAGGGGAATACAACAGCATACTCGGCCGGAGGGAATGGCCACAGGATACACCCGCGGAGGTGATGTGTTCAGACACTGCCACAATCCAGTCTGGCGCATGGGTTGTGCGCACCTCTGCAGGCACGGAGTCGCATGGTAGGGAGAAGACAGATAACTTCGTGTACGTGCCTTACCGATCCGCTAGAAGCCTCAACCACTGCATTCTCGAGATCAAGCAGATTCTGTTGGTGAGACGGAACGGCATGGAGTGGCGTGGTGATGAGGCGAGGCTGGCTGTAGGGACATTGTGGGACCACTTGGTTGTCCGGGATGGGGCTGGTCTAGAGACAGCCTACAATGACGATCCGGCATTTGGGGCATGTTCAGTACCCAGGGCTGTCTTCCTGTCTGAAAAGAGGAAGGCAATGGGGTATCCATATGCATTATTCTTGAGGCAGGTACATTGTCCGTGTGTCGTTGTCCCAGGCCCACCTGGCATGACTTTCATTACACTCAGCAAGATGGGGTACCCAGGTAGGAGAGACCTGCTACACAGTGGCACTGACGTTGCAGAGAGTGACAGTGACGATGAAGAATTCATTTGAGCGGTATATATATTGAGTCTGATTGGGACTTGTATCAATGTTGGGGATTGGGATTTGCATATGACATTATGTAATGTTGAGAATCCATCATATACCTATACATGTATGCATTGGTGTGCATATGTTGAGTGGATTCAACATTCTGACCAGGAAATGGGTGCATGCTTATGAAAATGATGGTGTCTGCGAGACGCGAAAAGGTGGTCTGATAACTGCGGGAGATATCCGCTGTTGTGAGATGTCTATTTTACCTCAGGCGCAGGCTGATAGATGCGCACATGCATGTTCTGACCCACAGGTGCTCTCAAGCACGTACATTGTTGTGAGATACATCTCACTAGGCGCATGCTGGCGCGGCACACCTGTAGACACCTAAGGCTGCAGCGCATACCACAACAGGTATCCTCGTAATTTGGACTGGCGTCTGTACAACGCCAGTTATACATTATATACCACGTTAATTATTATTATGCACATATGTGCACGCAATTTATGTACAGCGTCCTGTACACTCGAATCACAATGATACGTGTATGCCAGACACCTTACTGGACGTGGCTACGAGTGCACCAACTCGGCCAGCTTACGCAGCTATGCTTATAAGCATAGCCAACTATAGTTGGCACTGTATTATATCGGATCACCTGGACCAGCGCATTAGCGGTCATGTCCGTTTAGCCCATTTTATCCAGCTGTCCTCGCGCAGCACCGTAGGTCCGTTCCGCCCCGGCGACTCTGAGACCTCTACATACATGGCCCAAAAAATGATAGCTGTCCGGATATCGCGTCATCAAATAGTTATCAGATAATATTCATTTGTCATTTCGCTTTGTCTAATACCCGGACAGTGATGTATTGTTTGGCCATTTCTCTCGACGACGCATGCTCAGTGTCCACGAGGTCACCATGGCGACTCATACGTCACACGTCCTGGCATGTTTGAAACGGAGACAACGGCAGAGATGATCATCGTCCTGAATAGCCATGTATTATGTCTATTGATCACACTGCAATCTACCTTGCTGCTCCACCGCGATTGCGTACGTATATCAACATGGCCGAGCGACAGGTGATAAAAGTCAGGAAATTGACTAGTCTGAGCATATTGATCGGCAACCAGACAATACGCATATCGCTAGCAAAGCTTAGTACAGTCTCCAATGCACAGCATATCGCGAATGTGTACGCCGAACTAGAGAGGAAAGTCAATAAGGTAACAGGCAGGGCGTTCCATTCCGTGGCGGGCTACCCCGCTCTCGACGACGAAACATTGCTGGCAATTTTCGCAGCGTTGTATGGATCGCCATACGAATTGGATGGGATCTGGACGTGTCCTTGGGACGTGAAAAGTGCGACCGGGGCGTTCGAGCTAATAGAACCAGGCAACAACGCCGCAGATCCGGCGACCACGAAAGGCAGCAACACGGAAGGTGAGAAGAAGACTCGGAGCATTCCACAGGTACGACATCGCGTCGTGCATGTAGGCTACAATGAGCAACGGTCGTTGTTACAGCTACGATTACCTGAAGGCCCGCAGCAATGATTGTAACTATCGCGGGGGACCACAGAGCAGTCAATGCAACTCGTGAGATTAGAGCAGATTCTGACGTCATATGTCTCTGACATGTTGATATCAGCATGCAAACACTTGGATATGCAGGCAGAGATGGACTTGAAGGATGAGATGGCCTTGTTGATGCCTTATGTCACAACCGATGCTTTCATTCACTTGCTTGAGCATGTCTGCCTCACAGATATTTTCAGTGCGCCATCGCTCTTCCTTGGAGGAGTGCCTACTCAATACATAGATGCTCCGCTAAAAACACAAGAAGCAGATGGATGGCGAGCAGATGACTCAGATGAAGTACGTCCCTACCTGAAGATATATATGTATACATGTGATGTAGCTAGTTGCAAGTCAATCTCAAATCTCGGGTCGTTAGCGATGCACTATGGTTATAATGTGCTATAGCTTGAGCCACACTATTTGTTGTTGGAAAACATCGGGCGTGCTCAAATCCGAATCGCGCACCATATACATCAAATGAGGAACGAGGTGGTCAGGATTGCAATGGCATATGTGAAGGCCAGATGCAAGATGGATCACAAGCTGTCTGTTGCAGAAGACATCCGGCTGGCTCTACGAGCAGCCACCAAGACGATGGACTCTGATAATAATCGGAAGTTTCGCCCATCCGTTTATCTGTTTGTCTTGTCTTGGGCACAGGCTGCAGATGCAAATGGTACTTTAGAGGCCAGACTTGCCCAGGAGCCCTGGTCTTTCAAGGCAGACATCATTAATCCGATCATGTCAAGCCTCCGAGCCATGTTCACATTCTTCAAAAACCAGACCATTGCCAAAACAGCCAAGCCTTTCCGTGAGCTCATGAAGAAAGAGATGGAGGAGTTGTGCTCCTCAGATAAGAACCGCGTGGTGCGATGACCCAATAGCAGTATATACGTAGCAGTGTATACGATTAGCAAAGCAGTGTTGCGTGTTCCAATAATACAGCCACTGTAGCGATCGATCGAGTCACAAGGGCATGTGACTTCAGGGACTCCGAGCACTGTTCATCGAGTGGACCTCTGAGATGAGGCAATGTACCTCCATACCCGCTCCAAGGCGATTTGATGTGACTGTCGGGTGCATCCAAGCAGATGAGGCCGACGGATTGGCCGTTCCGGTGTGGAGGGACCAATGGGGAACAGCAGGCCGGCCAACGGCGGAGGGTCCATATGGGGCTCTGTCTGAGCGGGCGTGTCGGCCAACCAGCAAGCCTAGTGAGCAGAAGGACGTCCGGCTCCGCCAGCCTTCGGATGGCCTTACAATGGCTGCCATGTTTGCTCCTGCACGAAAGAATACTCTTGCAGGATTCCAGGTTTACAGAGAATCTTTTGAGTTTGCCGAGTGGGGAGTTGCTCTTCCTGACCAAGATTATGAAATATCTCCCGACCAGCCACAGCGGATCCCGATCCAAGCGCCACGTGCTGGCCACCATACAGTTGTGTCTGTGTTGATGCTCGACTGCATCCGCCGCTTCGTGGTGCGACTATGCTCATGCAATCCAACTGCCTGTGTCAACAGAGTACGTATTTGACAGTGGCTGCAGGAGCAGGGCTCTAAGCTGTAATTGAACGGCCTGTTCAGAAGCAGTGAGTGTATGCTCAATATTGCCCACTGCCATGAAGGATCGTGTTGACACAAGACATTGTGCAGGAAACAATGTTCAGTGTTGTTGGGCTCGATGCACCAACAGAGTTGATTGATTACTGCGAAGTGCTATGCAACACGGTACCGACACCGCCTGGCACTGATCCAGCATTTGACCTGGATCATGCAGAAGACGCTGCTGTAGCAGATGACGGAGACTGCCCGGACGATCAAGAAGAGGACGAGCTGCAGCTGGCTGAGCTCAATACGGTAGCTGGCCCAACTCGTCCTCAAAGACCAGGCAGGAGGAGTAGGGTGAGGACTCTTGATGATATATCGTCAGAAGAGGAGACAGACAACTCTGATGATGATGATGATGAGGAGGTTTTCAATGCAAGCACCAAACGCCCCGGGGCCAACAAGCACAGCGGAGTCACAACACAACGGCAAGTCAAACCCTTGGCGGACATGACAAACATGTCGGTACTGCTTCGATATACAGCGTAACATGTGCTTGCTGCTCTGTGTTTGGCACATGGAACTAAGATCCAAGTGGTGTTCAGATTCATCTAGTCAAGAAAATTTAAGCTTAAGCTCCTCACCTGAGCGTGAATGCAGGCTACAAAGAAACGTGGCAGGAAGAGTATGAATCAGACCACATCAAAAAGAGCGCCCAAGACGGCAACGAAGAAAGTGCAAGTGGAGAAAACAACAACAGAGAAGCAGACTCGCACATCGAAGCGTAAAGCAGCCAAATGATTGGTACGAGACCCTGCTCCTTGCTTCAACAAGCCCAAGTTGCGCTGCACTAGTATCACATGTGTTACAGCAAGGTACTGTCTACCTGGGTGTCCTCATCTGTCCCCAGTGTGGGTTGTGCGCAGGTTCTTGGCCTCGCTCAAGTCACAACAAGGAGGAGTTCACGATCAGCGAACAACGCTTGAAGGGACTTTTGGGCGTATATACACTGTGCTGGAGGTGGCAAGTTTGTAAAGGTATTAGACGGGGGTGTGGGTAGCAGTTGTAGCCTAGATTGCGAGGCGGTCAGAGCAATGGCAGTATGTTCGAACGGCTGATATTAGGCATTAGGAATGTACCGGACATGAACACATGATCATATAACGATGTATGGAACGGTACTGGATGATTTGCCCCGCATTACCATAATGGCGCACCATGCATTGCGCAGTCGCTATGCAGTGGCGCACTGTTGCCGTTATGCGCCACGGATTAAGGCGTGAGCCACTGGCCCACGGTGCGCCAGTTGTAAGAGAGCGAAAACAAAAGCACGCCGCGAGGCTCTTGATAAGATCAGGGACACTTTCAGTAGTGCCCATGAGTGGATTTGTTATGAGTTGGAAGCAGATCGCGAGGTTTCGCTGCATCTGGCGCGGGATTGTTGCTACGTGTGTATCTCGCGAGTACCCCGACATCACAATATGTAACATTGGGGCAGTAAAACACGGACATGTTATCGTAATGTACGTGCCGCCTTTCAGAGAAGCGCATTCTCGTGGCAAATGCAAGTGGCCTTTCACAGCGCTGGTAGGAACGGAAGATTCGCAGAACTCCACCAAAACGTCACAGCGGCGTCTTCAGAGCCAATGGCCAACACAACATATGCTATTGACGGTATATACACCACCTGGCCGCGAATGCTGTATCAACGCTTGGCGGTTCGGCCTCGTAGAGCACGGGCATTGGCGATCACACTGAGTGATACCCAGCGGCGACGGAAGGATGCACTCACTAGGCACGCCTTCCAACGCACAAACTGCCTATTTTCACAGCTTGTACAGATCTGTAACGCAGGAGAGCTGACTGAACGGGAACTGGCATGCCACTCCGCACTCCGCGTCGCCAGTGCAGCGTCCGCATCGGCCAGCTCAAGCGAGCAGCACGACCGCAACAGAACCCCAGTCCGCACTACAATCATATTCAAATGTCTATGAACATCCTCGTGCGCTGATCTGACATCGCGTTCGGTGTAGACGCTGGTTTCCCAATCGCTGCCCCACGGGAATGCTGCACTCAACACGATCCCAAGTGCTCCATTCTACCCCGAATGACCTTGGACCGCTTTCACAGCCCTAACAACAGAAGGATCTCTATCATAAAGATTTTAAATCACGAAAAGGGACCACTGATCGCATTTCTCCGACTTTGCACTCAGTGGCGCACCCCGATGGCGCACCCATTGGTGAGCCAGTCTGGCATCTGGCCTGTGCTCGTCCATGCGAGCAGAAGGACCGACGGCTGCGCCAGCCAACGGAGACCTGCAATCTGTCACAACTCCTTGCTCCCTCGGGAGGAAATGCTCCTGCGGCCATGGTCGTTTTCTCGAAGCTCCGGCCCCTGCTCGAATGGAAGGTGCCAGTGCCAGAACGTGAAGATGAGTCACCAGACTCCCCCAAACCAGGCGACCTGTCAGATTTTTTTCATGTATCCGCAGAATCCGAGGTTACGGAAGGTGATGACGGATCAGGGAGCACGCCATCAGCAGTTGAAGTCGATGATGTGCCTTTCCCGGGGCCTTCATGTGGCTTCCTGCATGTCCACGGAGTGCTCCTACTAGAACCATTGTTGGAGTATGTGGTGCGCTACAGCGAGAAATGTGTGGATATTATCCGTTGTGAGCAACTACATGTGCATCGATGATGTGTCATTGTGGCTTATTACAGGAGGATCTATTCAAATTTTATGGCATGCCACCGCCGCTGGCACTGAAACACTTTGTCGATACAATGCGATGTGTCACACCTCAGAAGCCCGGGTCTGAGGTTCAAGTGGCAGCTGATGACAACAAGCCAGACATCACGACCGACAATGAGTTCTCCTCTGACGACGAAGATGAGTCGGCAGATGCAAGACGCCAGCTCGCAGCACAGGCACAAGCCAGATCAGAGCGAAGACAACAAAGGACATGCATATCTCTCAAGTCTGGTCACGGTTCGTCGCGTGTAGGGCCATCCAACAACAAAGCAAGTGCTTCAGATGCTCAGGAGCAACGAGTGCCAGGCGTGCCCGAAGACACAGAGATTGCCGCTACAACTGAGATCTGCAACGCGGTGAGTCTTCCTAGTCCTCAAGCTTGAGACATTGTGTCACCTTTTACTCACAACATTTTGCTAGATTAATGTGACATGAGCATACTGTACATGGACAATCACACACACGTCATCACGTTTCCAGGTGACAGAGACAAGTGAACAAACGCAGCGTCTTTTGACAATGGCACCTCGAGACGCAGCTGAGACAGGCCCTTCGAAGAGGCGTAGGACAACAAGCCGTCCCAAAACGAAGCTGTCCCCCAAGGTAAGCCTGTGCTGAGCCCTGCTAGCTATGGAACGAGATGTATGTCTACAGAGACATGTGTTTGTGCCACATGCTGCAACTGCCCCGGACACTGTGTGCATGCATTTTAGTCAAAGACACAATCGACCTTTGCAGGATCCCGAGGGAACCGAGGATGAGGAGGAGGCTGACAAAACACTGGGGGTACATCCTGCTCCAGGAGGTCTCAAGAGGCGAGCATCACAACGCAGGAAGCAACCGAGCACCAGACTGGCTGCAAAATGATAGTTCAATGTGTTGATGTGTTGATGCCACCGGCAAGGTGTCAGCCTGTTTATGATGGAGGGGGATGGGTGCCTGCACCAGTGATGGGTGCCAGCACCAATGATGGGTGCCAGCACCAATGGCCAGATGTAACAAAAAACATACGTACCATCGCAGTGAGGAAACAAGCAGCATTCTACCATTCTGGATTTGTTTTTATCGGCTTCTGTGATGTATGGCACACTTCGTGAGCGCATCCTGTCAGCTTGGCACACCCGGCCGGGTGCTCCCACTGGGTGAGACAACCCCCGGGAGGAGGGGCTACAGTTTTAGGTGTGCCACGGAACAGTGAGCCGGTCAGAAACTTCACCGGAAAGGACCTCAATGACACGAGACACTGTATTAATATGTATAATCAACATCCACTACCGCACGTTACGCTTGTAGGGGGTCAGCGACACATGCCGGAGCTATTTAAACTTCCCGATTGAAGAGCCGGCGCAATGGGATGACGGCTTGACACTCTCCATAGGTTCTAGAAGCTGGGAGGGTGCCATTGAAGCTAAAAGCGTTTTATTCAGCCGTCGGCGGGCTATGGTTGCCTCGCGCAGCTCATCGTGTCCGGTGATGCATACAGCATGATCTGGAATTAACGAAGCACAGGGAATGCACGCCGGTACGTCAGACAGCACTCCAGTGATGTCCATTACCGTAATATATTTTAAACGACGGCGTACAGTTGTCCAGCGGCTGTGCGGTCCTTAACATTGGCACTGAGCCAAGGCTGAAGGGCACACGCATACCCCACCGGCAACCAAGTACAGGGCAGCGGGTCACACCTGCGGCTAAAGTAGAGCTCTAAGTGATGAAAGTCACTCAACTGAGTGTCATGGTTCGCTGTTTGGGAGCCCAAAACATGGCCTTGCGCCAGAGACCAGACACGTTGCACATGCCGATGCCCGCGCATATACAACCGCAAGCCTTCGCTACACAGCGGCAACAGCTACTGATCAACACAGATGCATCAACAACCTAATGTATGCATTGTACGAACGCCACAGCATTTCTATGGTTGTCTAACCACGAGGGCGCCAGAGTGGTGCAAGCAAAGCCAATCGTGTAAGTGGCGGAACGATGACCCGAGCTACACGATAGGCGACGTTGATCGACACAGAGCCACAACCTGTTATACAATTGAGCTTCTCGTCGCGTTTCTTGCGGAAACGTAGGCCCGAGCAGCCCGTATCCGCCTGCGCGTCATGAGATAGTGTTGTATTGGCGACACGCACAGTTCATCGTAAACTCCTCCGATTCATTACGGATCAACGCCATGTGTACATATACCCAATGTTCTATCCACTACAAGCAACAGCGGACGTTTACAGGCTCTGGAGTCACTTTGACCTGATCGCGTTTCATTGGATCACCTTCGTGGCGCACCGACCTGTGCGCCACTTTCGCGTAGCTTCTGTGAGTCAACACCGGATGCACACCATGTGATGAAGGCAAGATGAAAAGCAAATCATTTCCATCCTCACACCAACGCGCAACTAAGAAGCTAGAGAAGCTTAATGAGGACATTGCTGGTCCTTTTGTGACCACACCATGCAAAGCTAATTACTGTCTCATGATTGTTGATGACTTCACCAACTGCAAGCTTGTCACTCCAATTGCTCGCAAGTCAGATGCTGCAGACTTCCTCATGGGCATCATCCCGAGGCTTGAGTACAAGTACGATTCGAAGTTCAGTATATGCGGTTTGATCGAGATGCAATGTTCCTCTCAAACCACATGAACGCATGGTTCAAAAGCAGTCATAGCACAGGTCCTACGCCACACTTGCACACCCAGGTGCGCCACTGGACTGGGTGCGCGATCTTGGGGTGAGCAGAATCGTAAGTCCTTCGGAAATGCGAGATTTGATGATCTAAAGGTATCATTGTGCTCTAGAGTCAATTTAATATACGTTGGTGGGCTTGGAACCCCTGTGATAGCTAGGAGATGCATCTGATGGCCACCCATCACCTTTTCTGCCCACCTGGTGGGTGCTCCACGTCAAAGGGTGCGCCGATTGTGGGTGAGCTGGTCTAGCAAAGTCACTGCAACCGGGTCTGCGGCGGGCCTAATCGTGTTGGAATACAAAATCACAGCACCAGAGTTGATGTACAGCTGTTGGAATGTGGAGCTGGGTTCTTGGAGCGTGGGTCACTACGACAGCTCACCCAGCGGGTGTGCCATGGTTCTGAGTGAGGTGCGCTTTGTGGGAACCTGGCCGGTGAAAGGCCCAGCGTCATGGGGATTCGCAGAGCATGGCATGTTACACCATCTCATCAAGTGGAGGAAGGCTGCTAGGCTCAGTCTGCTGGTTGGATAGTGTGTACTATGTGAAGGTTGTGGATGAGCCTGTTCAAGTCAACACTGAGGCGGGCTCAGCACCCTCTGCACATGCCAATGTGAATTTAGTTAGCTTAATTCAGCTGGGATGTGTCCGTGAATGGTGAATGGAGATTGCACGTGGTGTCCATGCCGTGTGACTGAAGCACGAGCCAACTGCGCCATACACCAGATCAGATATCCGTGCTTTCGCATAAATCTGTCACCATTGAAGAGCATGCTGTAATCCGTGGTCGATTGTCCGCAAGGTCTGTCCTAGCAAAGGCCACACAGAGCCATCGACAGCCCGTTCAATGGTGTTGCAGACGTGAAAAAGTCCGTCATGTCATATCCAACGGTCTACACAAAGTGCAGCATCCTTTAATGCGGCGCATTGCAATGGCGCGCGATGGTGTTCATGCTTTTAGACGTCGCCGAGGTACGAACAACTGTAGATCAGTGCATCGTTGCCACTCCGCCACACATGGTTAAACATCAGAAGACCCGTGCAGCTGACAGCTATCCCGTGTACGCCAGTGCAAGACATGTTATATACTGGTGCAATTACATGTCGAAGCGATTGCATGGACAGATAACGGCCTCAACACAGCATTCGCGTGTAGTACTTGCGGTAGCGTCGCTTGCAGGCAGCCGTCGCTACGAAACATAATTACTTTCTGAAGTGGATATTTAACTTCGGTGCGTTAGGGAAGGCTTTTGATGCTGCGTTGATCAGCCCCTGCATGTCGCCGTGTCAGTTGCAGCTCCCCGTTGCAGTATAACCAGGTGATCTGCATTCACCGATGGCGCAGATCGTTTCGCAAGTATGTATTACTTGATCCTCCATGGCGTAATATATTTTATGTCTGTACACTGTGCTGTCGCGCACATTTCACGAGCGCTCTTTGTTGATCAGATCAAGCCCCTCGAGCAGACCCCGGGCCCGGCGAAGACAAGGGCGAGCTTGTGTTCGCGTGAGTGACGTTGATTGGACTCTGTCTGTTCCATACAATGTCTTGAAATGGTGCATACCTCGAAGCGTTTGCCTGATGTCAAGAGCTGTGCTTGCATGCAGGTGCACTTGCTACACCTCTCCAACTTGAGACACAGATCCGATGTCGACAGTCAATGTGTATTTTTCAACTCTCAATCCGAGACCTTTGTTGTGCAGAGGTTCGTTCTGAGACTGTCAAGCTAGCTATTGACTTTTCGTTGCAGCTTTAGCACAAACGGTCGGTCACATGATACTGATACATTTGCTGTAAATGGTCACAACGCCTGGCTGTTGTAGCTGATGTCCTGACTCGGATGGCTGCCAGCTCTGGACGTCTCAGAAATACTTGCTCATGTAGGTCTGCAACCAGCACACAGATTGCAACATACAGAGATTGAGGCATCGACAATCGGTACAGCCACGATGAGGACATGCAGCATATATCTGCTGACCGAAGTGGCCTGATGGTCCAAATGGTTTGCTGCTGCCCCGATAGCTTGCTGATGTGTTTAGTCGATCGATAGACTCATTTCATACTAAGGTGCTCTGAATGAAAAAACTGATCGTATGCAGGATGGCAATTGCCACAGCTTTAGATACCTGACAAGACCGATGCAGTAAGCCTAGCATGGCAGGTGTGCATACACTGTCTTGCATCTCTGAATGCCACCTTGCACCTTCATTGTTTTCTGTCCGTGAATTTTTACACCGTAGGTGCCTTGGTCTGTACAACAAGGCGTCATATCATCTCTGGTATGCAGGAGCAGACTTGGCGAAGGAGCAGTCCTCCTCTCGATCAGGCCACGTTCAATTGTGCAGTGAGCAAGTATATACCAGCTAGTGTCGATTTGATGGTGGATGTTGAGTGTATTTTATGTATGGTAGTATGCAATTTGAGGAAGACTGAGCAGCGCATAGTGGGAGCGACTTGAGGTGGTTCAAGGACCACCGTTGATGGGCGCCAGCGATGATAGGAATGTACCAAACACGTACTACAATGCTGTACCTGATCATGAAGCATCTATTTGATGATTTGCGTGTTCATGCAATTCAGCGCACCCAGCATGCTCACGCATTCATGTGTCGCGCACTCGATGGCGCACTCCAGTGGGTGAGCCTTGCGGTGGGGCCAGGTACCAAAGTTATAATTTTATTAACAGAATCGACTACATTTCGTGAGGATGACCTCCACCCAGACAAACCTGAATGCCCTGAGTCACAAAGACATGCCTCATCTACCACATGCTCCGCTAACAGAGCTGAAAGTTTTGTGGATCATACCTGAAATAACTTTTGCCCGGGATGCTGTGCGCCTAGCTGCCCGCCCACGCCTAGCCATGCCTCGGCAGACAGTGGCTGACCTCCAATCACCAGCACACCTGCAAATCACAGCACAGTTGTCATGATCGGCAGGCAGTTGTATGATGTTGTAGCTGTCAAACTCTCGCCGGTACTTGCTGACGTACCAGCGTTGCAGAGCGTGCCACGCCCGCGGCCGCTGCCCCTCTGAAATCCGCTACAGACACGAAATTACCTCTCGCATGGCATGGAATTAACGGTTTTGATCAGCGGCACACTATACACATGCCGCTGGTGTCTGCTACCAGGGCAACAGTCATGCACAGCTCAGCCAGCCCTGCACCTCACGACCCATGCAAAGAGTCTACGAGATCAGCACAAATCTGCCGGTTTTCACATGCCCTCCGCTCCGGCTATCCTCTACTCAGCATCTCTGCCCTGCAGGGCGTCGCCATGCCACGCACACAAACACACCTCATACATGCACGCTGCACATGCGTTGTGCATGCTGTTTGCACATCTATGGTTCATTTTCTGTCCCCATACTGTGGAATTACAACTTTAGTACCTCGTCCCACCGCTTGGTTTCACAGGCGCGCAAACGCGAGTGGGTGCGCAGACGCAGAGTGCGCCAACTAGAAGACGTGCAATATGGCACACAATCAAGGCTTATTGCCCGCTATTATATTGCATAAGTTATCCTGGGCAAAACTATGTCCAGCGACATCGAATTGATGAATATCGATCGGTGTGCAGTGGCCCGCGAATCGTAACGCACGGAGTCTTCCACATTGTCATCGTGCAACTGGTGCTGTGCACTTCTCATATGAAAAAGTACTTGCATTCAGCAAGGTTGTGTTCAGAGGGGCGTTCGCGAGGGCTGCAACCTCACATTCATGCTTGCAGTGCGCTTTGCTTAACTGGCAACGCCACGTAACCAGAAGCTTTTGGCACACCATTCCGCGGCTGATATAATCAGATCTCATCATCGTGAAAACACTGTGGACATGATCGTGGCTTTGCAAGGGATGACAGCAGACAGCTTGGGCATTTTCGCAACAGCACGACCACACACGACACCTGGCATGCCCTGATTTGGCTGGAGTTGGCACTCTTAGACATACCAAAGAGCTGTCTGTTATTTCTGACGTAGACTTCTCGCGCGCACGGAACCTATAGTGGATCTCTCCAACATACAGCGCATACGATGGCCGCACATGTATCTGTCTCACTGCAAGCGCACCAGTCACAGGATGGCATGCAGCAGCAGACTAACATAACTCGAGTTCACAAATTGGCTGAAGCCATACATTTTAGCCTTTTCCGGCCTTGGATCTGAATTGTACTATCAAATCGTGCTGCGTTGCCGCGGAGCCATGGCATCACGGAGCGGACACGAGAGAGCCAGATCATGGCAGACCGTGCCGCAAACCAGTCATGTGTTCAAACTAAGTAACTAAGAACATTATTGCACGGTCTGTGCACAATGCTATGTCTCCTGCGTGCCATGTCACCGTTCGCTGCGTCGCGTCCGAGCCACTATCATGAAGCCACGGGAGGCCAAGTTCTCCAGCGATCACCTTGGGGCTTCCTTGATCCATTAAATGTACATATCTACTACTGTGCGCCTTCGCGAGCCAAATTGAAGCTGTTTCAGCACATTCAATATTTCAGTGCAGCTTGCGCACCCAACATGCTCACCCATGGGTGTGCATGCTGGTCGTCTGCCCTGTGAGTGAGCCACAGCCTACATCTGGCTACAGCCCACCGGAGAACGGGCATGCTGAGCGCGGCATCGGCAGCACCTCGGACATTCGTGATGCCCTATTGTCAGATTCCAGTTTGAAGAATATATATTGGGCAGAGGCAGTGGTGCATGATGCATACCTCTCCAATATCATGAGCAGCAATGGCGGTCCGTCCGCATGGGAGCTGCTCAAAGGCAGCAAGCCAGACATCAGTGACTTGCATGTGCGGGGGTGCACATGCCACTACAAGATTCCATCGCAGAAGCGCAAAAAGGATGAGCTTCCGCCCAAATGTTCAGTGGGCAAGTTCCTTGGGTTTGCCCAGCCAAACTTCCAAGCATACAGAGTTTTGTTGCCCAGTGGTTCAGTCATCATCTCAAGGGATGTCAAATTCGATGAATCAGTAGCACCCGCCAGCGATGCCCGGATTGACAACGACTGTTCCAATCTGATGGAGACAGCAATGCTGCATCCGCAGCTCAACCAGCAACCGGATCAGCCACCGCAACAGCCGCAGCTACCACCGCAACAGCAGCATCCTGCCATGCAACCACAACATCAACAGCCTGCCGTGCAACCGGATCTTGTGCATCTCATGGCGGACAATCTTTTGTTTGATGCAGCACACGGCAATATTGCAGCGCCAGACTCCCATCCGAACACACCAAGGCGCAATCCACCTCGCACAAAACAGCCTCCTCAAGATCCATATCAGAAATATCTCCATGGCTTGCCGCAAAGTTCTTACGTAAATTTTCACATGCAGGGCTCCCCCCGAAGCCCACGACGCTGACGGCAGCTCTCGCCGGACCTGAGGCCCCCATGTGGCAAGCGGCAGTTGAAGAGGAGTACACCTCCCTGGTTTCCATGAATGCGTGGGAGCTGGTGCGGCTGCCATCAGGCAAGAACGCCATTCCTTGCAAGTGGGTTTTCAAACGGAAACTCAATGCAGATTGCTCCATTGAACGCTACAAAGCCCGCTTGGTGGTAAAAGGGTTTTATCAGAGAGAAGGTATAGACTACAATGCGGTCTTTGCCCCCGTTGTGCGCGCCAGCTCCGTGCGCCTATTTCTCTCCATTGTTGCCTCTTTTGATCTTGTGTGACATTCCATCGACATCAAGAATGCATTCATCCAAGGAGCCGTTGAAGAGAAGATCTTCATGACGCAGCTAGATGGGTATGATGATGAATCAGGTCAGGTTTGCATGCTCAACAAGAGCTTGTATGGGCTGAAGCTCCACGTGTGTGGAACAAGCCAATCACGGCCTACTTCGTGTTTCTGGGATTTGTTCAGAGCCAGAGTGATGGAGCACTATTCATGCTGTACATAGAACAGCTTGGCTTCGTTTTGATCCTCTGCTACGTTGATGACATCCAGATCGCAGCAAAGCAACTCACCAGTGTTCAGAACATCAAGAAAGCCATCTTGACGAAGTTTCTAGGCAAAGACACATGAGATTCCAAGTATTTCATGCACATGACAATGCAGCGCAACAGAGCAGCCCGCACGATCCACCTGAAGCAGCAACGACACATCGAGAAGCTCATCGATCAGCACGTACTGAAGGACGCATGGCCGATTGCAATCCCGATGATCACCAATCTCAGCAAAGACCCTGCAGGTCCAACCATCACAGATGTTGCAACTGTCTCGCAATACAAGTCCATCGACGGAGCCCTGCTCCACATTTCCAACAACACTCGTCATGATATTGCATTTGCTGTGTCATTTCTTGCTAGGTTCACTGCTCAGCCTACAGGTAGCAGCTTTGCAAGACTGAAAGATGTTTTGTTGTATCTCAAAGGCACTGCCTCATACAGCTTGAGGTTAGAAGGACCAGAGTGCGCTCTTCATGGTTTTTGTGACTCAGATTGGGCAGGTTGCACGTCGACACGGAAGTCGACGACAGGGTATGTTGTAAAATGTGGGTTAGGTTCCCTTGCTTGGAATTCGGCCAAGCAGCCGACCTTGAGCAGGTCTTCATCCAAAGCAGAATATATTGCAGCAGAAGAAATTGCGAAAGAAGTGCAGTATTTTTTCAACATGGTCCCTCAAATGGGCCTGCCTTCTTATTGTATTGCAGTAGGTATTGACAATCAAGCAGCAATGAGTTTGATTGAGGACCCGCGCTCTGCTGCATGTACGAGGCACATTGAGACGATCTATCATCACATTAGGGAGAAGGTCAAGCGCAAGCATGTGCGTTTTGTACAAGTGCCAACAGCTGATAACCCAGCTGACATATTGATGAAGCTGTTGCCTCAACAGTTGATTGAGAAGCATCGCCAGACACTAGGAGTTGTGCCTTAGACTACGTTGGAGTGTCGAGAGAAATAGGCCCGTGTGAACATGCATGTAGACTCACTTGTGTGATCATGAGGGTCGTGACAGAAGGGCATACTCTGCATATATAGTCTAGATGTGGGCAGTGAGCTCTATCGAGTCTCACTGACCTTCCCTCTGTCACGACAGAGGGTTTGTCTACATCTCTGCATCGTTCATGTCATACTCCTGTCTCTGTAAATCGAGTCTCATGAGACTTGAGATCTCACTGACCTTCCCTTTGTCACGACAGTGACACTGGGGGGTGTCAAGTACCACTGCACCAATGGCAATTGGCTGCCACAGTGTAGGAGGGGCTGACTGTGATGTTTTTCTTGTTTTGTTTTTGCTGTTGATTCCGCTATACTGCTGTGTTTGACTTTTCGTGTGCCTATGTGGCCACAGTCCGCATCCATAGCTCCTTGTAAATCAGGAGCTGTGACAAAGTGTGCATGATCACCAAAACACATGCTATGCACATATTTACTTGATCTGATGATTGCTTTGTGCATCTTGTGAATTCGACCGAACTGTAGTACACATATGCACATGCTTAGTCACGCCAGAACATGGTCAGCGAAACGCTAATGGGGCCGTTCACTTATGTGAATCAACTAGCCCAGCCACCAGAGCAGCAGCCCGATTGCACAGGAGACACGCCCCACACACACCCAAGCACATTGCGGTGCAGCCACTGAAATTAAAAAATTTCTGCAGCCTCGGGCGCCCACCTGCCAGATGAATTTGACTTGCCTTAGGTGCTATACTGCAGGCCCCGTGTGGGAGCCAGGCCTCCTGAGGCCGCAACCAGTCCCCACCTCACACACCGACTGATACGATGCTGATATCCCTGCACATGAACAACCATCAACTAGCCTATGTGCCCACAAACTCCCGCCGATCCAGGACTCTGTACCCGCCCGGTGGCATTGCAGACTCCCTGCCATCACGGCCACCACAACAACGTTCAGAAATTTCAGCAACACCACTCGGATGTGTGGGAAATTAGTTCTGGCAAGCGCATCAGCCACAAGCTGCTCGAGAACAAGTGTTACTGTGGCAGTTAACCCGCCATGCCTACCCACATACTGCACCATATGACCCGTGCGAGCATTGTGTGGACTCACCAAAACACCCTCTATTCCACTATGCCATCCGCGCCTGCTCTCGTGCACTACAAATGCCTGTCGGTCTGGGCGTCACTCTCCCATGCATACGTGCACATGCACATTGAGCGTGCTGGTGCGCCGCTTGTGCAACCTCTGCCCACTTTGGATGCTACTTACAGTTATGTTTACAGCGAATGGCCCCATTAGCGATTTTCTGACCACCAGACAAGAACATGCCCAAGAAAGAGCAGAAAGAAGGGCATCAACCTCACGGAGGCTGAAGGCAGGCAGTTGGCCAGATTGTTGGGCGCTCTAGTCAAAAACAATGGCAGCTATGAGAGGTATGCGAGTATCGATGAAGCCATCACGAAGAATGCATGCATTCGGAAGTTGGCAGCGAAATCAAACACCTCCTGCCCCGTGCTGCATGCATGGCTCTTGGAGCTTTGCCTTGAAATTCTGAGGTACAGCCCGGATGACTACATCGCCAAGCACACAGAGAGTACACTCAAGAAGCGCCGCCAGTGCGCCGACGTGTTGCGAGGTGATGTCAAGGCAAAGCACTCATGCAAAGCATACCATGTCAAGGCATACCATGTCAATATGAGATGTACAACACGTAAACATTTGAAACGTGAGGTTCAGCAGGTGGGTAACGACATGACGGGACTGGGTTACGACATGTCAACAAGCCTGCACAAATGATCACCAACTCTTGTGTCCCTGGGTGACCAAGCTCCACCCGGCGTGGAGCCGGGCCAGGCTCCACAGGCCCTAGAGCCTGACCAGGTTACACGAATGCCACAAGCTTGACACGAGGGCAGCTTTGTATGTACGTTGCACAATCGTCAGTCCAGTCCCGGAACACCCCGCAGCATCTTCTTTAGCCACCCTGTTTACGACTTTGCTACCTCAGTGAAACCAAAGATGCTGCCAATCGCTGTTTCCCGTGGTGTTCGCCATGCTGCCGTCGCAGACATGTCCGACCGCTGCGATGTTGCCTTCCTTGGGGACACCATTGCCCAGGAGGTGTCCATCGTACGGAATAGTGCTGGAGCCCTTACGGAAATAGCAGGGTTAGAGACTGACGGTAGGGAGGTCGTGCCAACAGGCCGACCTCTGCATCTGTTGCCGACGGAATTCATAGCTGTGCAGCAAGACACCTCCCGTGGTGTTGCGCAGTTTGTGAAGCACTTGTCGTGCGATGTGTTCCGCAAGGACCTACTTAGGTGTATCGTTTTGTACACAGCTTTCCTTGAAAGCTGTGGTCTGATGACTTCCGCATCGGGGAAAGACGTGCCCATAGGCGCAAGGGTTGTGCGCAATGTGCCAGACCGTAAGAAAATTAAGATCTTCGTCAGGCCACCGCCGACAGCAGATACGTCAATGACGGCAGCAGCTTACGCCGATCGTGCGCTAGCCGCGCCAGTGGTGTTCCCGGAGGGGACGGAGACCATCACAAGTGAAGCAGGCGAGCTGCATGCCATTGAAGTGGTGGCTTCCACAGCCACAGCCAAGATCATGCTAGCGCACTACGCTTACTTGAAAGAAGTGCCAATGGGGTACTCTTTCGAGACGGGGGAATTCCCAAGCCACCAGGGCACGATTCGCCCGACAGGTTGACTCCTCTGTCACTACTCCTCTACATGAAGAACCAGAAGCTGGCATGGGGGGAGGGGTATGCCCGCCTGCCCCAGATGGACAAGGACTACATAGACCATGTCCTCAGCGTCCAGATGGGGTTCTCCATCAAGAGGACAGGCCCGAAGGACCGAACAAGGGATGGTGTCACTGTGAAAGAGGACACCTTCGGTTATACACAGAAGCTGACATTGGCGTTGTCAGCAGCACCATTGCTGGCATACGTCGATGGGAAACAGGATTTCCCCTGGAAGGATGTGGTGTGTTCTATGTCTCTATTTGCATTGCCAGGCTGTTCCCGATGCATACTCTCTGGCTGCAGGCAAGTTGTGCATGCCTGCAGGATCTCATGTATGTGGTTGCCATGTGCCCTCTCATAATCCACAAGGGGGAATTTTATGGCATTCGCTGACGACCTCTAGCAAGAAGCTGACATGTCCAAGCGCAGCAATCCGTTCAGACATCTAGCAACGTCACAACTGCTGCACAGACGGATCCTGGACGACTGGCAGGCGCAGGGGTGTGAGGTTATGCCACACCTCAAAGACGTAGGCAAGCAGGTTGTAGAGCTGTACAGCACGTTCATTACTGAGCATGAAGGCACCCAGCGCAAGGCCGAAGACCGGGCTAAAGTGTCAGCAACGCTGAAGGAAGCTCTGGGCTTCGCATGTCACAATGCATGAGCCTGCGGGCAGCAGTGTGGTGACAGGTGCACCCATGCACGGACGATCCGCGGATCCAGTGCAGGGGTAAGCCGCCGACCGAGATTGTCTCGATGTAGTGAGAGAGATCACGCGAGGGTTTCCCGCCGTAACCTTGACTGTTCAGTGTGCATATAAGCATGTGCACACTGAGATCTGTAACCAATCTTATCACTGTTTCACGGTACTAGCTGTATCTTGATTCTCCCCGCATTCCTCGGTTCTACCTCTGTGCGCAGCAGGTATGGAATGCTGGTTACGTGACCTGACCTAAGACTGCGCGTCTGACCTGCAGATGCGAACTGTTTTCTGACACCAACGACTCGGAGAAGACGACATCAGATGCTGGAAGCGATGCAGACGGTGCGTAGCTCCACACCCGCTGTTGTGTGTGTGTACGCCTGTTGCAGCAAGCACCATTGCTGACGCAGGTGCAACATGTGCAGGCTGCGCAACTTCCTCAAAGGCAGCTTTGGCACAGCAGAGACGGAGAGATGCCAAGGAAAGGCAAGCCGGAAGCACGCGTGCAGGTACTTTCTGCCTATTGCTGACCTGCTGTTATGCTGTGGTTGCCTTTGGGTGGTACCTGCTGCATAATACCCATGGTGGAATTCCCAACTGCTCTGCACATGTCACCAGTTCTTTGTTACAGGCGCGAAAAGGAAGGCCCGGACAGCTGAAGATGATGACATCATCATTATGAAACAGCAGGGCCCCAGGGTTTTTGCTGGCCTTGGGTCATCTCTGAAGAAATCTGGGAAACTGGACACAATGCTATCAACACCATGCAAGCAAGTGTTCAAGGTCCTCGCGCAACAGGCGGCTGACCATGAGGTCACCACACAAGAGGCGCTGCGTCAGTTCAACCTTCTGGACGACTTCCAAGAGTCGCCTCCTCCTGAGGCTCCCGTGAGGAGAGTCCACTTTGCTGAACCCCCACATGAAGGAAGTCATGTTGATGACAGCGCTGCTGAAGGCTCGCCCAGGAGCACTTCCGCACCAACAGCTGCACCTGCTCCAGCACCACCGTCTCCAGTGGCGGGCGTACCTGCCCCTCTGCTGCAAACTGCAGTCGACCTTGAAGATGACATGGGTGCAAGGAGGGAGGGTGTGCACATGTCCCCTGCAGTGACCAGGTTAAGGGCAAAGGTCCTACAGGACAGCGAAGATGAGGAGTGTGATGGTGATAAGGCACCGCCAGAAAATCTGAAATGTGCAAGCACAACATATGGGTCATACAACCTAGGGGTCAACCATGACTCCGTGTCACAGGAATCGCTGTCGAGCGCAAGTGACGGTGAGGCGCCGGAGAGCAGCGCTCGTGCACATGGGCGTGAACACCGTGGTGAGTCGGTTGTTCGCGGGCGCTCGGCTGGTGAGGAGCGACAGGCGAGGGCGCGCGGGGCGGGGCCCTTGCAACCAAAAGCGGTTGCAGCGACGCTGCCACTAGGTTGCTGTTGCACTCTGACTGTAGCATGATCGTTCTGTGATAGCACGTCAGTAGATGCAATTTGTTGTAGCTGCAATGTTCTCCCTTTACGTCGAAGCGTGTGCTGCATGCTTCAGTGGCGGCTATTGCATCAGCACAGATGCTTTGTCTGTTGACACGAGGATGCATGCCAGTGGCACCGCGTGTAGTGCATGTCCTCGTCCAACCAGACCGCCACCGTAATTTTGTGATTACAAATGTATCAAGATGTTCTTCGGTCGTAGCTATAATGACGTCAGACAACGCGAATGGAGTGTGCTTTTGTTTTATACTCGATCTTTCTTTTCGCAAGTCTCACTACAGTGCATCAGTGAGGTGCAGGTTTTCACCCACAAGAGTAGACACAAAGCGTTGCCCATTCTCCATCGCAATTACGGGTTGTAGGCAATACGAAAATGTGCAAGTCATTTACGACGAGCCTGCATGTTTTCACATGAGACATTTCACGCTTTGGAAACGATGGCATGCGCGATCTTCGTAGGCGCAAGCATGTTGGCTCAATGGAACGAGCGATCGTCGCGTGCAAAACGCACTCGCACATGCTGCTGATAACCTCCTAGGTCTGCAACGGCTGGGCTCATTGCGGCGTAGGAATGAACACGCATGATGAAGCTGCTCGAGGAATGTTCCGACCCTTGGTAGGGCTGTAAATTTAACTTTACCCCCATTTTAGCGTACTTTAAAATGCTATTTTACTTTACAATTTCAACGTTAAAACGATTTCGAGGCTTTAAAGGGGTCATTTTACTTTCATTTTACTTGAACGCATTTTACCTTTAAGGGTGCTTTAAAATCAAAGTTGAAGCCAAAAAGGGTTGTATTCTGATGGCTTTGACCGACGTCATAGGACAAACATCACTAACAAAGCACGGTGGTCATGATGTACCTCGCAGCAAACCTGATGCTGGCTCCCAGTACTTAAACCCGTGTCGCTATGCGCTTGCTCATGCTGTGGGAGCCAGTTTCCGTAGCCCGTGTGCACCTGTCATTGATTTGGCAGTGAGCCACTTCCAGACATGGCACAAGACAAACGTCCTGCGGAATCTCTGCAAGAGACTGAAAGTTCCGATGAGGCAAATCTGGCTGATTCGGCAGATATAGGTGGCTCCAATCTGTGCAAAAAGCCAGCTGCGACTGATGTTATGTCTCGTGGTGTTGAAAAGTTTGCCGAGCTCGAGAGAGGCTGCCATCGAAATGATGTCTGCGAAGCCCTGCTGTGCAACTGTGGAGAGGCTGTGGAACATACTTCTAGACAACTCGACCTCCAAGAGAAGGTCAATGAAAAACAGTACGCTGGCAACGACTTAGTACACCAAAATCAACCTCCATCACCTAGGCGATAATGATGCAGCTATTGACGAAATTCGATGTTTTGAACATCTGCTTGGCATTGTTGATGAAGTGTATGAGGAAGACTCTCCTGGATCTGGTGTGCCGGAACGAGGGTGCGGTAGCATGTGTCCTATTGTCTGACAGCCTAGGAGCATCTCCATCGTCGTCAAGTTGCTCAGGAGACGCAGATAATTGATAGTGAGTCAGATACTTGAACCATGACCTTGTTCGACCTATACAGAGAGCTGGAATGTGTCTTCTCATTCGCGGGCTGGTGACTGCCACGTGTCACCCCGTGCGTGCATTCGCATGTGCACCTGCCTTGTGCGCTACGAGGCACTTTCACAACACCTCCCCCCTTCACGGGAGCGAGCGTGTGCGAGCTCATGAGGCACATGTGGAAGTTCTCTCGGAGCGCGTCGAGTGTTTGGAATGTCCTGTGGGAAGTTGTGCACACGAGAGGTCATGTTAGAGCGATCACAGGCGTCATGTGGTGCTTACGTTATGATGGGCCCATGTGATCGTGGTTACTCATCGATACCTGTTCGAATGGTAGCGCGAGTGGAAGCGTCATACCGTAAGTTTTAGTTGGGCGAAATGTTAAGTATGTGTGCGGAGTACTTAGCACATGACGCCTGAGATCTGGGATCACACCTGCATGGTCAGTATCTGAGTCAGATACTTGAACCATGACCTTGTTCGACCTATACAGAGAGTTGGAATGTGTCTTCTCATTCGCGGGCTGGTCACTGCCACGTGTCAGCCCGTGCGTGCATTCGCATGTGCACATGCGTTGTGCGCTACGAGGCACTTTCACAACACCTCCCCCCTTCACGGGAGCGAGCGTGTGCGACCGACTAGGTGTATCTAGGTGGCTGTGGACGTGTTTGTGCCGTCTTTGTTCCGTGCATTTGGCCGAAACTGCCTCCTCGACATGTTTAACAGTTTTACGGGTAAAGCAAGAAAACACTAGTTTAAAACATGTTTAAAGTAAAGATTTTTTAGCCTATTTTACTTTTATTTTACTTTACCTTTGTTAATTAACGTTAAATCAGGCCCCCAGATGTTAAATTTACAGCCCTAACCCTTGGTCGCATAATGTGTTGCCTGTCAATTAAACACAAGGCACGTCTGCGCACACGACACACCACATGATATCATAACAGCGCAATCGCGTTTCAGTCGATTTATGCCTGATCATTTGCGGGCTGGTGGCGATGCATCGAAATCCGGTGATCGATGCTATTGTTGGAAGCGCTGTTCTCGCATGATTAAGATAATTGCTTAGCTGCTGGTTTTCAAGCTTGAGCTATAGTTCTAAAAGGAATAGGTGTACTCAATCTGCTTTACCACTCGGACGATTTCATTTTCAGCCGTAAGGTGTTTGCGCGTGCAACGTTCGAGCCGTGTACTAGCGTCACGGAGCGGAGCCGGACTTCGCGTTCCCCGGGAAGACTTCAAAGGTGCCTCATAATTTCCAAGAACAGTAATTCTGAGGCGCCATGAGGTGCTCATAATATATCGTTCCCGCAGGTATGCTATTTACGGCAGCTGTGCACGCACCAGTCGGTTCGAATCACATTAGCTGTCCATGCGTCAGCATCCATGCATCATGCCGCACGCCGAAACTCCGCTCAATCGCACAGAGCGCAGAAATATTCAGCTCGGCGCGGGATCAGCTGCGATGGATTTCACGGAAATGACTGCTGCCTTAGTTGAGATCTGGAGATGCGTCTGTAACTTTTCGCGTAACGAATGAGCGATCAGACAGCATGCGCACGGAGATGAGAGATGAATTGATGGGATCACGGGAATTGGGGATGCGAGGTGATAAATGTGCTGATTGACAGGACATGAAACACATATGCTGGTGGTGTTGGCAGAGGCTGCACATGCCAGAACCGACATTGCTGCGGCCCCACAACCGCCTGAAATTATCAGACAAGTGCAGTGGGCGCAATCGTGGCGGGCATGAGTGCCCGGCAGTTTCTTGCTGAGGCTCAACAGGCCATTTTGGACCTCACCTTTGGCACAAACACACAAAACATGCCTCGACTTCAAGGCTCCAGCCTTTCACAGTCACAATTCAACCGTATTGGCTGCCACTTTTTGCCGCCAGGTGGCCATGTATCTCACACAGTAATCAATCACTCTCTCTCAAAGTCGGCCTTCACACGGCTAATGTAATTCAGAGGGACAGGCACGTGAGGCAGCAGAGTGTCTCCGTGAGACTGCAAGCGTCCTCGACAGGCATCGTTCACTCGTCATTTCATAAACAGCAGCTCCGCAAACACTCCTACACTCACATTTATGCCGCAAGCTGAGGACGACATAGACGTCGAGGCTGGTCGCCAACGGGGTGTGCGGTGCAGGTGAGCCAGGTATTCGGGTTCTGGAAAGTCGCCAAGACGGCTCCACATGGACCATTGCTACTCCTACAGTGTAGCAGAGACTCGTCTTGGTCTTGGTCGCGATTGTTGATGTTGGGACCACTGTATCTGGGCGCCAGCATCAGGCCCACCGGGATGATCAGGTCCTGTCATATAGCACAAGTCACAGGCCTCGGAACATTGCGTGGCATAGCATCACACCAATTATTATTTTTTACCAGACTACCAGGCATTGCATCAAATAGAGATCCAAAACTCCTTCTAGATTCATTCGTTCAGCCGAATACCCAGTAAGCCTTGAAGCCGTTGAGGATGATCAGTGATGTTTACACAAGACCATCAGCACAAAGCACTGATTCGAGATCCGTATGTAAATTATGGCATTGTGTGCCGACCGTGCTCAGAGCAGTCACTACAAGAACGACTTGACCAGGGACAGGCACCCGGAGGGCTGTTTGGTGAGCTCTCCCGGGTGATCGAGCGCGACTTCAGCGCCACTCGAATAGCTATATTGAGAGTACCGTAGTAGCCGATCGTGAGATATGTTGTTCCTATGTGTATCTGCGGGTGTCCGGTACGGGCCTGCGCGTCCTTGGAGATGCATGTGGATCGTCAGGAGCGTGTGTTTGTGTGTGCATGCCACCTGCTTCGGTCTCCGATGTTCGTGATTAGCTTGCGCCGGCGTTGTCCGTCGACGTAGAGACAATTTACGTACCCATGTGCGTTCTGTATGCCTGGCACGAGTGCGTTGGCGACATCGTGAGACTCTGCTTAGCATGGGGACAGGCAGGTGAGCTGGTTCCCAGATCCGTCACCGCCTACGAATCACCAGATTCTTCGTACCCAATGACAGTCAAGTCTATCCTGCTGTTGGTGTCTGTCAATTTCGCGTGATCAGACGTGTAAGTCGCTGTCTTCACCGGTTGTAAGTATCGTTCAGTCCATCTCGTGGCTGGTAGGATGATAAACCTGGGCGTCAATAACGCTCGTACAGACTGCACATAGTCAAATATCTGCATATTAGTGGCTTCGGAGGAGCCACTGGTGTATCACATGGCGCTTGGCCCCTCATGCGACGCGCGATTCCAGGCTGAGGTGCTTACGGCCTTCCTTTCGTCACCTTTGATAACGCGTATATCGGTCTACACTGCGCCCATGGATACACGACAGATCGTTGTTGTTCACATGTGTGTCGTCTCGCCGTCGTTGAATGTCGAGTCGGGCGCGTTCTGGCGAGGCCGACTTGGCTCGAGCTTTCCCATGACGCACATCAGGCATGTCCCTCGCTCGCCGAGACTCCGCTCGCGCCAGAAACGGCGTACATCTTAATAATGTAACTTAAGTGTGATGTTTGTGTTCTTCTGCGTCTCTTTACCGTCTTCTGTTGACGGATCGCGTTGCCCGGAAGTCGTTGTCGCGGGTGGGTTTTTACTCTGTCCGTGGTAATTCGGCTTCCGGGTAATGCCGACGGGGAGCGTAAATCATACAGGATGCACCATTTCATCGTTGAGCGTCGCATACATGCATCATTAAGTATTGGTATGATCACAGACAAATTACAGCTCGTGTCGCGCCGATCACCCATCGCCGCTGCGCCGTGGCAGTATGCCACCAATCGCCTACCGGGAATCCCCATCAGCTCTACAACTTTGTCACATCACATATCACCGCCCTGGCGCAATGGTTGCCGCTCTGCACAAGCTCTGGTATACGAGGGCCGGCATCCGGCAACCAGGCCTGCGCTTTGCAGGCGGATCAGCATGAAACGTAAATCAGGCAGAGACAAATATGGGCGAAATTCTCTCTTCTTCTGCTTGACTCCTATTACGACCAGCAGACGGTTGCTTATGTTCAAAGCCGTTGTTGTCGTGCCGTATCCAGCTGTTGCCTGCAAATGGGATGCTTTCAGAGGCATAGCAGTCACCACGACGTGCCATCGTGCTCATCATAGTGCACAACTGCTGAAAATTGCATCACAGGCGGGAGCAATCCTCACCTTCAGCTTGTGGTGGCAGGCCAATGGTGGCTGCATCTGCTACCTCACAGGCTTCTCATTTGCCAGACT
This sequence comes from Ulva prolifera, assembly GCA_023078555.1. Taxonomy (NCBI): domain Eukaryota; kingdom Viridiplantae; phylum Chlorophyta; class Ulvophyceae; order Ulvales; family Ulvaceae; genus Ulva; species Ulva prolifera. Next base: position 1,699,874 of record CM041201.1, on the reverse strand, counting down.
GCTCATGCAGCCGTTGCCCTGCACCAATCCTCATGTCTTGAAGCAGCCGTACACTGTCAGCCTCATGTCAGCGCCAGTGTTGACTGCGTGCAACACATCTTTTGCAGAAGCATACCTAGTATGGCGGGCCAGCTTCAGGTTGTCAGCCAGGCTGTAGTGTACTGAAGCAGAAGCTAATCATTCGTGAAGGCACCTGTACCCATCAGCACGTGTCCATGCAAGAGCTACACATGGCTTCTGCTTGGTGCTCCTGTCTCGAGGAGACACCTGTCGAAGTTCGGGACATTGCTGAGGCGTTTGTGACACCTGTTGCTGAGTGAGGCATACCTGCGGTGAAGTGTCAACTTCGTCATGTTGCATTAAGAAGGCAGTACATCTGCATGCTTGACTCCCCTGCACACTCGAACTCGCTGTCACATGTTTTCTGGTCCATCCGCTAGATTGCACAGGAGCGGTCTCCGCTCCTACATGCAATTTAACACGACCAGACAAATGGGCAACTTCGTACCCCCCAAATAGACATCTCCTGAAGATAACATTATGCGACTCGATGTTGAATAGAGACGTCCCATCGATTGGCATATTTCCTGTCGAGCTTAGGCGTACTTGTCTTGACCAATGATCGCTGCGGCACTGGGGTACGACGACAACGCTCTTGAGTTTACGTCTTCAGAGAAGAAGAGACAAGAAGAAAGCAGCTGTCACTGGTATCAATGGGCATGGTGGTGGCCACACTCTTCGCGGGGCTCGAATATCCAAAGTTGCAGCGTGGAAAACATGTATGTGCACGAATTCGATACAATTTGCCTGGCCGAGACATGAGACAACTCTCCGTGTGTCGAGATAGCTTCAATGCTCCGCGTGTGCGGCATCTAATGGTAGTGTCAATGGCGTGCGTAAATGGCGTGCACCACCACGGCCCCGCGAGGTGGCATGTTATGTGAACTTGAACTTATTCCGGCGTTCGGATGCTCGCCGTCGCACATTGAAAGACCCGGAGCAGGAAAGCATGCTGTTCCGGGCGATGGCACCCGACCAAACCGCGCGCGACTGCTCGGAAGATGAGAAATTCCGACTCCCGGGCACGCAGACGCGAGCTGCGTGACGCTCAACCCGGAACTCTCAACCAGGAGACCGTAGCCACCAGTGTCCCTGGTCAGCCCGCTCGCCCGGGAGCCTGTCCCTGGTCAAGTCATTCTTGTAGTGAGTGCGAGCTGTGCCTGGCTGGCAGGCAATCTCGCAGCGATGCAGGACTCGAGACAACGAGGTAACCCGGCGATAGGTCCGAACTGGGTGCCGCAAAAACATAGCAGTTGCCGCGATCGACATTCTGCAATGATCACCCGGACGTTCCGCATCCAGACCTGGGCAAGATATCGGCAAGGCCTATCCCGAACTATTTGTGCTCCCGCTTGAACAATGCTCGAGTGTACTGCTTGATTTTGCTCAGCTGCGGTAACGCATTCCGTGGCGTGTGGGGAAACTCACGGTTTGAACGTGACGCCTGAAAAGCTACTTTATGCAGTACGTTCCACCTGCAGCCGCAAGGCAGCCTTGACTGCGGCGTCACAACCGATGAATTTCGACAACGTGATCGTGTCAGCCGCACTTGAGCTGCTGTCGTGACAACGTGTTGCTCAATACATGTGGCATGCATGGGCCACCTGCCATATGCTCAAGGAAATCAGTATGGTCACCATTACAGTGTGGCAGTCAAAATTCAACTTCCCGAGGCACCAGGAATATGTGTTGGCACTTGGCTGACAGAGTTGCAGGCAGCGCAGGGCTGGCATGCCTCACCCATGGCCTTGAACAAGGGCTACAGTGGCTGTATCTCTCTACTGGAGCCTGCAGTGACGAAAAAGCAGTTTTTTGGGCCTAGACAACGCCTAGTACCTTTTCCTTAGCGCCAGCTATCTGGGAGGACTGTTGCGGATCCAAGGAACCAAAAATTACCGCAATCCGAGAAGTATGCACTGAGATATGGATTGTTGAGTGCACTTGGTCTTGGGCCCCACTTGGAGCTGCACCGAGAGCCCGACTACACGAGCACGCAGATCTGCGGCTGCGTCGCGACGAGGCGCGCTACTGCGCAGATGATTAGACCTTTATCTATAGATGCTCTGCGATCAGTTTTGTCTCCTGAATTCTTGGATGTGTTACGTGCTGCATGTCCTTCCGTGACCCATGCATGTGGGGACCTTCTGTAACGGCTGTTAAGTCAAGAGACATAGAAGAAGAGATCTGTCCTCTACCCTTTAAGGTCCAGCTGCTTATATACTATAAGACAGCCTGTGTACGACACCTGCCACAGTGTGCTGAGCTCAGCCCACTGTTCCCCGTACACACCAGAGTCTTCCATCGCGTAAGCCATGCTTGGCTGACATAAGCACTCCTTCTAGATATCTCTAGACTCGTGCTTCTAGATGGCCCGCCCTGCTGACGCAAGACGGTCTGGCGACCACTGTTGACAGTGCCCCGTGTTGTCATCCACAAGCTTGTAGGCTGACGAGACATTCCGGAGGCTTCCAGAATATTATATGTCATACATATCTATGCATGTGACGTATCGTCACAGTACTCCCCCGTTAGGCTTGCTTGCCCTCAAGCAACTTAGAAAGTTCGTCCACTCCTAACGGAAAAGCGTCATCGGGAGGTGTCTCAGCGCGGCTACGCCAGAACTCCCGTATGTGCGACTCGCACTCGTGCATCAGCATGGCGTCATGCAAGCCATATCCACCTCCGACCCAATGCACCTTGTACTGTCGTCGTGGAGCGTCTCTGGTCTCAGAGATGTAATCCACTGCCCACTGCAGCTCATCTTCCGAAACCTCGGGAATGACTGGTGGCTGATAGGTCCCATCGCTGTGGAATCTTTTCAGTGACGACACATGAAACACGTTGTGCTTCCTGTGCAAGGGTGCAGGCAAATGCACTCTGTAGCTGAGTCTGTGCGTGCCTATGACCTCCGTAATACGAAAAGGTCCAAGCCATCGTGGCGCGAGCTTAAGCTTAAGCCCTTTTTCTATGCGAAAATGCTTGATGTTGATCAGTACTTGACCTCCCACCTCAAGCGGCTCTGCTGGCCTCCTCCGGCGGTCAGCCGCGGCTTTCTGTCTAGCCTGAGCTGCCGCTATGCAAGTCTTTGCATGCTGCAGTTGCTCTGACCACTTACCAACGAAGCTGTTCACCGCTAGATTTGCCTTTCGCAGATACAGAGCGACAAGCGTGTCCGGATTCTGTCTGTAGTTCAGCATGAACGGCGTGTTGTCGATCGTGCTGTTGAATGCATTGTTCATCGCAAATTCAGCGACTGGCAATAGCGCATCCCAGTTCGTCTGGGTGCCATTCACAAAGTGCCGCAAGGGGTATCTTCTAAGATCCCGTTAGCATTCTCTGTCTGGCCATCCGACTGCGGATGATGACTGGATGTCTTATTGTGCTCGATGCCGAAGTGTTCACACATCAGCTGCCAGAATTCACTCTGGACTCGCACGTCTCGATCGGATACAATGCCGCTTGGTATACCATGCAGCTTCCAGACATGTTCCTCGAACAGCTGGACAAGCCCACAAGACGTGACTGTCTTTGTGGATGGCGCCAAGTGAACCATCTTAGACAGACGGTCGACGAAGACCACGATCGTATCATGACCTTTCTGCGTACGCGGCAGGTCAGTGATTAGGTCCATGGACACAGATTCCCATCTGCGACTCGGGACAGGCAAGGGACTCAGCAAGCCTTGCGGCTTTTGAGTCGATGCTTTCACTCGCTGGCAAGAATCACAATTCTTGATGAATGCAGCAACGTCTTTGCTGACACATTCCCAGTGAAACACCTCTCGGACCTTGCGTGCCGTGCGTGCAGTGCCATAGTGGCCACAGTGCGGTGGCGAGTGCATTGCGTCTACGCACTCACTCCGTAATGTATCTACATTCGGAATGTATAACTGGTCTTTCTTAGTCCAGTATAGCCCATCGTCTTTCCGCACAAGGTCCAGCTTATCAAAGCGTGGCTTGTTGTCACGCTGCATAGCCTCGTAGCCCTGTTGGCAACGGGCGAAGAGATCTTTGACTAAATATTTGAGCTACGCCATGACCCATATATGTTACTGCGTTCATATGCACACGACGACCGCCACTCCCCCGTTGCGAAGTATGCGACCCGCACACAACATCAGCAAAGTACGAACAGGTAGCGCCGCGAGCATTGAAAGTCGTAGCGGGATCCAAGCTTTGGATATAGCGGCCACCGACTTGTAGCAGAGCAAAGTGGGCTGGCGAGCGTGACAGCGGATCCGCGACGTTCGTAGCACCAGGTCTGTATTTCCACACATAATTGTATGCAGAAGACTCATATAACCAGCGTGCACGACGTTTTAGCGTATGCGGATTGGTCGACGTATCTACGTACGTGTTGGGCTGATGATCGGTCTCGATCGTAAATGGCTCTGAAGTGCCCTCCAGGTAACACCGCCACTCGCGCAAAGCATACACTACCGCCAGCATTTCAATGTCTGACGCGCTGTAACCTGCTTCGGCACCAGTAAGCTTCTTAGAATAGAACGCGACGGGGTGTCGCTGCTGGAGTAGTGCACCGCCCACTGCCGGTGCAGCCGAACATGCGTCGACAACGACTGTAAAAGGCTTAGAGAAATCAGGCAGTGCTAGGACAGGCGCTGACACCAACGCAGCTTTCAGCGCAGCGAAGGCGTCTGCGCGTCGCTGTGTCCATGTGCCTTTGAATGACGTCTCGACTTGGCGTGCCTCCTCTGGTGAGAGCTTGCCCCATTGCAGAAGGCGTCCCTTCCGATCGCTAGCGTCTATGCCCTTCAACAGGTCAGTCAGTGGGCACGCTATGCGTGCGTATCCGCGGATGTACCGTCGGAAGTAGTTGGCCAGTCCTAAGAAGCTGCGCACTTCATAAACAGAGCGAGGTGGGGGCCAGTCTGTTACAACAGACACCTTCGCCGGATCAGGCTTGATCCCCTCTGAGGACAGTATGTGGCCCAGGAAACGTAGTTCCTGCTTAAAGAACACACTCTTTGTGAGCCGGGCTTTGTAGTTGTGTTTGCGCAGAACACCTAGTACTATCCGGATGTGTTCCATGTGCTCCTCTTCGGTTTTCGAATATATGAGGATATCGTCTAGATATACGCACACAAATTTATTCAGCTGCTTGCCAAAGATTCTGTTCATTTCGGCTTGAAAGACAGCTGGCGCATTACAGAGCCCGAATGGCAGTACTCGCCATTCAAATTTCCCGATGTGTGTGTTGAAGGCCGTTTTTTCCCAATCTTTGGGATGTAGACCAATCTGATGGCACCCGCTGGTCAGGTCAATGGACGAAAAGCATTTCGCTCCACCCAGGCTATTCAGCAGATCCTCCACACGAGGCATGGGATACTTATTCTTATGTGTGAGTTTGTTCAGCTCGCGATAGTCGATGCACATACGCAGAGTGCCATCAGGCTTCGGGGCGAACAACACCGGGGCTCCGTAGGCCGAGGATGAGGGGACTATGCGCCCTGTATCCAACAGGTCTTGCACCTGGGACTCCACCTCCTTGCGCTCGCTAATAGATAGACGAAACGCAGGTCTGTTCGGTGCAGCGGCCCCGCTGCTCAGGCGCAAGCCTTCCGGTGTACCCGGTTACCAGTCTCTGACAACCGGATCCTCAAACACATCTTTAAATTCAGCTAGTACTTGCTGCACCTGTTCCCGCTGGTCGAAACCAGCGTCTTTGGCCTCACGTAGGATGACCAGGAACGGTGACGCACAACCCTGCTTGGGCCGTGAGAGCAATCGCTTTGCTTGTACTGCCGAAAGAATGACTGCAGCCGGAGGAGATTCTCCAGGCTGGCTGCGTGCAGGAATCTCTGTTCGTGCATCGGCAGCTGGAAACAGTCTCTGGTTTTTACGCCTAAGCCACAAACTCGGTGGCGAATAGCGCGGACCCGGCTCGTGTGAGCCAAAGTCGATCACAGCCCCCTCGCGCTTATGCCAGTCATCACCGAGGATTATATCAAATCCCGGTGCCATGTCAATGACATGCAAATGCACAGTCTCTGTGTACGATTCCAATGAAAGGCGCGCTGTAACGAGTCCGGCTGTTACGCTCTGTGTACCATCTGCTAGAACAACAGGAATTTTAGAGCGGTCGACTGCAAGTCGTTGTCGCAGTGCAAATGATTTGCTGATAAAACTGAACTTTGCGCCTGTGTCGCCGAGCACTGTGCAAGGTGCACCAGCCAGCGCGGCTGAGAACACGAACGTCAGGTCGCTGCTAGACGCCGTAGGAATTCGCAAGTTCTGTACGGGATCGGGTAATGTATCTGCTGTGTGCACACCAACAGGGAACGCTGGCGGGTCGTAAAATACCACAGTATTATGTACGGCCTCGTCAGTACACTGCTGCACTGTGCAAAGCTGTTGCATCCCTTTCGTTAATGGCGTGGGCAGAACATGTGTTGGCAACCCAAAGTAAGCGCTGGTACCGTATGGCACCTTCTGTTTACACGATCGGTAATGCTGTAACACTCTATTCGCGTCGTCTGATTGAGAAACAGATACGACGGAACAGCATCCTGACACATTAGTATCTACGAAATCTTTCGCAGCAAAGTTCCGTTGTGGAAGGCTGTCCACATGCCCGTAGGTCGCGACCAAAGCTTTCAAATCGACCGCCTCTGGCTGTCATTTGCTTTTGCCCGCGCCGAAGGCGTTCACCTTATCAGCCTTGCCTATTGACACCAACTTCTTGACCTGACCCATACGTCGTTTAAACTGCTCCGCATTGCCCGGGCACGATGCTTCGTGTGCGGCCAAGGTTTCGATGTCTTTTCGCAGAGTGGCAACACTGAAAGTCATTTCGAGTGCCTGATTTGTGAAGACGGTCTCGTGATCAGGTATGCTCTTGACAAGCTTATCAAGCAGAGCATCAGGTGTGGAACCGTCGACACCGCTTAGTGTGACTAAGCGACGCGCCGGCCCTCTCATAGCATTGAAAATCGCGAATGCCTGCTGCTGTGGCTGCATGCCACTGAAATGCAAAAGCGTGCGCGCTTCGTTGACCCATTCGATCAGAGACAGATAATAACTCGGATCAATGTGCATCGCTTTCGGATCGCTACTGCCCGAAAATGGAGGCAGTTGTACGTCGCGCGTCGTCAACTTGCTAGTCGATGCATCGCTTTGCATAGGCATGGCGTTCTCGGCAGGCATTTGATGCGGAGTAGATGGCACCTGGGCGAATCTTGAAAACCATTGGTCCATCATGTGCGCCACCATGTTGAGTGTCGCTGGGTCGAGACGAGGACTCGAAGCGGGCGGCGGCTGCTCGCCAGCGGGAGCCTGCTCGCCCAATGTCGTAGCCGGTGTAGGGCTTGGACCAATTGGCGGCTCCGTGCGGTCAGCAGTAGCTTCAGGTTCGTTGACCTGAAGTGCCCCGACAGCCGCTGTGGCATGTCGAACGTCCGTGTTAGACGGGGCTGGTGGAGCAGACTCGGTTGTTGTTGGCTGGGCACTGCCCGCTCCGGTACCAACACCGTCCCCCTGTTGGCTAACAGGAAGATCACTCATAGTGACGTCTGTGTCCATCGTAGGCTCAGCAGCTTGCTGCTGCTGCTGCTTACGCTGTAGGCGACTTGAGCCGGCCATACTAGTACTGTTAACTACTCGGAGAAATTCAGAGTGGAAGCGTATAGGAGATAGGTTCGGGAGCTCATCGATACCACTGTAACGGCTGTTAAGTCAAGAGACATAGAAGAAGAGATCTGTCCTCTACCCTTTAAGGTCCAGCTGCTTATATACTATAAGACAGCCTGTGTACGACACCTGCCACAGTGTGCTGAGCTCAGCCCACTGTTCCCCGTACACACCAGAGTCTTCCATCGCGTAAGCCATGCTTGGCTGACATAAGCACTCCTTCTAGATATCTCTAGACTCGTGCTTCTAGATGGCCCGCCCTGCTGACGCAAGACGGTCTGGCGACCACTGTTGACAGTGCCCCGTGTTGTCAGCCACAAGCTTGTAGGCTGACGAGACATTCCGGAGGCTTCCAGAATATTATATGTCATACATATCTATGCATGACATAGAATATGTATGACTCTCATCGGCGACGTGATCATCGGCGACGTGGTCATCGGCGACGTGTGCGTCACCCACCCGCTGGCTTCCTCGAACGTCAGCGCCGCGGCGCTCCGCGACGGTGCCTCGGCAGAGGCCGCCGACCGGCGCAAGCGCGAAAAGTACGGCCGGGCCGGCGCGGGCGCGTTCACGCTGGTCCCGCTGACGCATGAGACGTACGGCCGTGTTGGCCCGGCCGCGTTTGCATTCCTCAACAGGCTTGCTGATGTGGCTGCAGGGTCTGGCGCGGCCTCTCGGCGGCGTTTCCTGAAGAACGCAATGCGCGATCTCTCGACGACGCTCTGTCGTGCAGTGGTGCGTCAGGTGCGCGCCGCAGCTCCGCTGATGGCACGCCACGCGGGCAAGGCAGTTTTGGCGGGACTCACGGTCCCGTCCGATGACCTCTCGCCGCTTACACGCCATCCGGCCTGAGCGGTGGGGTGCCCCTTGGGCGCCCCGTCCGCTTGACGCCACCGGCCTGTGGCCTCTGACTCCGGCTGGGCCGGGTCCGATGGGTGTGCGGGATGCCTTCGTTGGCATGTGCGGGGACTGCGGAACGGCTCGGGCGCTGCATTGTCCTGGGTGCGGTGCGGCGTGGGCCGGCGAGGCTGCGCGGCGGTGTGCCGGGCTGGCGTGGTATGCTGTGGCTTGGTGGGGTTGGGGTGGGTCTTGGGGCCGGGGCGGCCCCCGGCAATCGGGCGGCCATGATGGGCGGCCTCAGGCAGCAGTGTGTTGGGTTTGGCCCTGTCGTCCGGCGGCGGGCGTTGTGGTGCTGGTGGTTGTGATGTTGTGTGTCGGCCGTGGGGTTTGTGCGTGCGCGTGTGTGGGTCTGGGTTTGTGGGTGTGTGGGTCTGTGCGTGTGTGTGCTGGTGTGTGGGTGTGTGCTTGGCGGTCTGCGGATCTGTGTCGCTTGCTGCGCCGGTGCTAGGTGAGATGTTCGTGGGTGTCTTAGTGTTTGCTTCGTCTGCTTGCTCCTTTCGCGGTGCTGCCCGACTTGCTGTCTTTGTCCTTGTAACACATATCTATGCATGTGACGTATCGTCACACCTTCAGTCCGGTTGAGATGCACCACGTCAGCTCGACACTGAGACTCGGACGTCCACCGCTACGCCGACAAATGTCCCAGCATGGATTCCTGGCACGGCTGTCGGTATCCTCGGGGCGCTGGTAGTATAGTCTACGCCGCCGCCGGCTGTAAGGGCGTATCTCTGACGAGGCCGCTGATTCACGTGCTATGTTTTTGCGGGAGCCTGAATGGCATCAAGCTTGCTGCCCAAGACGAATGCTCATGATACGACAGCTGCGGTACTCTGGCATCCCAACACTGACATATCAGGTAGTTTTTGCTCAACAAATCTGTAATTCTACCGTATTCAATTTTCAACTAATCAGAAATTGGTGATACTGTTAATTGCTCTATATAGCATGATTCATACAACAAACCATGCCTGTGTCCAATGCCTCAGTGTTGGCGACCCCGCACGCATCCTGTGTAGATGATGACATGGCGCACTCGCTAGCCTGCTGATGGCAGATTTCATATCTGAGATTAGCATTCACTTTCTTGAGCGCTGTCCAGGCGGTGCTACCTGCCTCCGCATCTTTGTCCTTACCACACGCACCCCGCACCACAGGCGGCTCTCCACAAAGCAGACGCCCGATATGTGCAACGCCACGTGCACACGCTCACGGAGGCTCATTCCAGCAAGACCCGCCATATGCCACTGCGACATGCGGCGGCGCCATGCATGCCCCACATGCATGTGTACCAGTACAACATCATATGTCCAAGCACGACCAGGAGAAACCCAAGCCGTCGCAGTCCCATGCGGTGGCCGCCCACTCGCTGACGGCGGCGGCGCTGACCCGCCTTCCCATCAACGGGCACCCCATGCTCAGCGGCTCGAACCCCCCAAGCCACTCCTGCCGCCGCAGGTTGCCCGCCATCGCGTCCCGTATCCCCCGCAGCCGCTCCGTCTCCCCCGCCTGCTGCACAGCCTTCGCGGCGGCGGCCCCATCAAACAACGGGCCTGCATCCGCGTCTCCGCTGTTCATCATGCTGCGCATGCTGTGTGCTGCGCCGCTGCCGCCGGTGGCATTTGCCGCGGTGCCGTGTGCGTCGCCGGCATCCACTGCAACTGCGCCATGCATGGGGAGCCCCCGGACGCCATCGCCCGCAAACCCCGCCGCGGCAGCCCGGCTGGGCTGCATGGCGCGCCCACGGGGGCTAACGGCGTCCGGGAGGAGGGCGGTCTGACTCGTCCAGGAGAACACGGTCCGGACGCTGTTCAGGGAGCGCTTGTACTCTTGCTCCCACCTGCACCCGCATCTGCCTCTGGCGACCGGGCGCACACAGATTGGACAGGATGGTATGTATCCAAGCTTTGGCTCTCCTCTGGAGGTGCCATCTGTGATCTGATCAGCCCATGAGGGGCTGGCCACAAGGTCCTACCGTGCGGTACGACGACGTGGCATAAGATGACGCCGAGGGCTGCTAATCATTTGCCGGCCTCACCAAATCTGCCGGACTGCTGCATGTCAATGGATGATGCTGCCGGGCCGACCTGCTCAATCGTAATCGCACCGAACAGGCACGGTCTGAGCTGCAGCTGTGCGGGAACAGGGAACGCAGTGGCGGTGCAGCAGCAGCGCCAGCACTGCTCGCCAGGGACACAGCTCAGCGTCGCAGTGCGGTTCACCACGACCGCGTGACCGCTGAGCCGACACAAATCACGCACAGCACGCGCAGAACGCACCCGTCCCAGTGGCGGCACATCATCGCGCGCTGCGCCGTGGCGGTGTCGCCAGGGTAGAAGGTGAAGGGGTGCGTGTCGCCGTCGCCGAAAAAGGCAAAGGTGAGGGGCTGCGCCGCCTGGGAGGTGGCGGCCTGCTGACCGTACACCGCGAGGAGCGTCGCGATGTAGTGCTCGTCGGCGATGCAGCTCTGGTCCCTGAAATCGTGGTCCCGTCCACAAAACACCTGCATGAGATGAGAACACGTCACATGGCGGTGCTTGGGCAAACTTCTGTCGGGTGGTGGAAGTAAAGCAAGTCTGGATTTACTGCGCCGTTCCTCAAGACGAAATTGACAATTCCGAATGAACGGGACCATACGCCACATGATATGCATCATTGCAGTCATGAGGGACAGATGAGAGTGGAACACCACAGCTGATCACGGATGGATCCCAGCACAATTGATGCTTGGGTGCGCTACGAACGCATGAGCCCCTCGAGCCCATGTGCGCCTGCTTCTGACGCTCCGCGATGGCCGCTCATTCACAAATGTCTGCAGCCAGGTTGACAGAGGCGGCGTTGCACGCACAGCACGGGGCGCAGCACGCACAGCACGGGGCGCAGCACGGAGCGCACCGAGGAGCGGCAGAACGCCTCAAACTGCGGCCACACGTGCTGGTCCTCCGCGGCGAGGGCCGCATGCATGCGCGTCAGGCTGACCCACTGGCTGCTCTTGTAGAAGTGCCGCGGCCGGAGGTGACGCGTCGTCATGCTGCGGTGGAAGCGGTCGAGGTCCCTGCTGCGCGCCGCGACGCGCGACACGTGTGCCTCGGCCATGAGCTGCGCCCACAGCAGCGCCGGGTGGTGCAGGGGCACACAAGTCTCTGACACGAGCACGAACATCGCGTTGGCTGGGTCGCGCAGCGCAGCGCTCAGCAGGAGGCGGTGCGCGGCTACAAGCGACGGCTGGCCTGCCGCGGCTTGAATCCTGCAAACACAAACACTGGTGTCATGCGAGCACGGGGAGCATGCGCCCATGCATGATCACAATGCACACAGTGTAGACGTGACGTGACGCAGAAGCCACGCAGCCAAAGTCGGGGCCATTGTCTGCAAGGCGCAATGCATGTGGACGATGCATGCACTGTGACCATGCATGACATCCCAGCCATGGTGACCCATCGATGCCATGGACGGGCGCGCTGCGGCTGCAGCGACATGATGCAGGGGCATGCAAGACACGCCGCACCTGTCCGGAATGTCGCGGCCGTAGAAGATACTGGAAGAATCCCACACATGCCGTGCAGCAGGGTGGCGGTGCACGTAGACGGAGAACAGGCGCTGCCGCTCATACAGCTGCCGCGGCGTCAGGGTGGCGTGGGTGGCGCCCTGAAGCCACTCGGTCACGTTGGTGATCGGCTGCAGTGCGGTGCCTGCAGAGCAGTGTTGGGTCGTCGGGCCGGATCATATGTAACAATTCTGAAGATTCAGCTCTATTTTCTGGGTGACAGCCCTGGAAATGCAAAGGCACGCAGCTGCAGAGCACGACACACTCAGTGGGGGGGCTCATGATGCGGCTCGCAGGCGGTCCTGCGTACATACCGTTATGCTGCACGCATGTACAAGGAAGGCCCATGATAAGAGCTTGTAGATCGCAGGATCGGCGTGTCTCCACATGGTGACAGCCAGGGTTCAGTGCCGGTGTCACACAGACGATCACGGTGAAACAAGGGAGACACGCTGAGCTCTCAGGGGCTCCGCATCGCTCTCCAGCCGCATGGGCAACGCTCCGCGATGCACACAGCCTTGACAGGGTTTGGCAGAGGAACATCAGGCAGGTGGCGAGGCAGGTGGTGAGAGGGGGGGCACACCGTGGTAGAGCGCGCGGGCTTTGGCGGCCATGTGGCCGACACATTTGGCATTGAAGTCTTGGTGCTGGATCGGCGGCAGGGTGGTAGGCCTGCGGGGGGTGGTGGGGGGGACGTGGACGATCGGGGAGAGCTCTGCCGCCGATGCGATGAAGGCCGCCCACAGCGGCTCGGTGGGAATCTCATTGCGGGCGAGGAACAGCAGCGCCACCTGTGCACATGATACAGGTACGCATGAGGCGCAATGGCGTTTCGCGGCAGTTCTTAGCGTTGCACGTGAATGCTGCTTCCGCTCTCGGACCAGGGGGGTTGACAGTGGAGTTGCCCGGGCCCGGGGATACATATCTCTGGCGTCTACACCTTGATGTCCCGGTCGGAGCAGGGGGAAAGGCACTCAACATGCCAGCTAGCGAGAGGCGGTGGTTCCCTGTACGTATGCTCCGTCGACGTACACAGCGACACGATGTTGACACGAATATGCCGTTGGGTTGTCTGTCTACATGGAGACGGTGCGCGGGATGTGGAATATGTGGCTGGGATCTGTGATCGTTGCACAAAGCAAGGCAGCGTCGATACAGATGTATACGCCTCGGCAGGTACGACGTTCACCACAGAACCAGTGAGCACAGGGCCCGTACAGGAAGAGATCTTGGCACGATGCATCGGTAAGTGATAATATGAATCTGTGCGTGCTGTTAAGCAAAGGTACGGCTCGTGTGTGCCTTGTACACGTGTGGCCGTGCACAAGCGCTCGCTGACGAGCACACAGAAGTAGATACTGCAGTTTGACGATCCCCAGCGGAAGAGTTCCAATGCTTTGTCAGGTTTCATGTACAGAATGTCGTTGTGAACCTGCTGAAGCCGGACACGGTAGCGAGAGCTCTCGTAGCCGGGCCCCAGCATGTGCACGAAGCGAGTTCCAAAATGATCAGCCTGGGCCAGACACTTCATGACACAAAGCAGCATGAGCGATGTACAATGACAAGGCGGGTGCTAGGAAGGCGCGTCGGCACTGGCCATCGCCGGATGCGAGCAACACACAGCTACGCGTAGCTACGTACGTCATGCAGCACAGCCTGATGGATTTCCGAGAAAAGCTCACAAAACAGCAGCAGGAAAGGCTAATTTTAAATTTGCTCAGTGCATCTGCAGCGTCGTACCTTGGCTTCGGGCACCATGCCGGGTACAGACACGTCCTGGCAAGGCGTTGCGCCAGCCTTGCGCTGAATGTCGGGCGACCAGCACGCTGTTTCGCGCCATGGATCGCGTAGGAAGCGACTTAGCGACCACAGGTGTGCGCATCGGAGAAGATATATTACGACAAAGCACAGTGTGGCTGCAACATAGCATAGGCGCTTGGGGAAACGGGCAGCTCTCCAGGATGACCTCTCGCAACTGCGTTTCCCCCTGCAACAAGGCTTATTGCTTCCCACAAGACTTACAAGCATTGAGACCGGGTAGCTGGCGTATATGACCGCGAAAGCTCATGAAGGGGCCGCGAAGTCGACGCTATCAACAACCAGCGCAGCAAGGAATCTACAGCCATACACTCGACTTCCATTAGCACTTCCCGCCGATTTCGCTACGTGTATGGACAGGTTGGAAGCCGTTGTGCTGGTGTAGTGTGCACGTTCGCCAGCAGGGATCATCTATACCGACGCGGCATCTCTATGCATCGGTAATCACGATGATTCATTCTAGCAACGCCGGCGCAGCAGATACCACAGATCTTGACGCACAGGTCGGGCCCATAGTGGACTGCCAAGCTGTGGCATCTGCCATCAACTTCGCCACGGTCTCGGCTGCAGCGAAAGTGGCTGGGGGCCAAGTACCCCGGATAACAATACCAGACTCGCGTGGAAGCCGCTGCTACATGCGGACTACAGTCGCGTTCAGACAACGCCAGAGGGTGCCCCTCGATCACCATGCTCAGTCGGATGATCCTTTCACTTCACATGAGCACTCCAGATCAGAATGGATCATCTATGCTGTCCGCGTGCGTGCACATCCCAGCTTGCACACAATGGGAACACGGCGGTTGCTGGTCCGCGATCTAGGGGGCACAGGGTGTTTCCAATACAAGTTACCTGTATTGCGAGGACAAACGACGAGGCTGGCAGCACTGACTGCGAAGACAGGGAGCACTGGGAGCACTTCAAGCACATAGCCACAGCACAATACATCTAGTAAGTGTGTCTCCTACCCTACCTGTGTGTGTCTGCCTGACACAGTCAGAAACAGCTTACACGGACAAAGGGACAAAGGGACAAAGCAACGACTTGCATGTTTTGGCGCCACCATAAGTTTGTGAGGCATGACATATCTGGAATTGTGGCCGATGTGAATGATATGATCACGATACATGGCAGTGACCCAGGTGCGGCAACCATAAGTTTAAACTTAAGCACCACCGCTGCAGCCACAATGCATGTACCACTGAACTCTGATTTGACCTCTATTCTTTGGTCAAGCAGCTATGTGTACACTGTACCCAGGTGGCAGTTTTCACATACTGTAGTCGAGAATTAGCAGTGCTCTGCACACAATACAGCCGAGGCACAGCCGAGGCACACATGGGCTGTTGGTGTGCTTGTTCGTTGCCCTGGCGGTGCTACCGGCCACACCGACTTTGTCCTGATCACACACACATGGTGCAAGGGCGGCTATCAATGTGAACGGCGGGTGGCCTCGGTGATCCGCCAGTCGCAGTCGCCTCGAAACAGGCATGAATTCATAACCTGCTGCACCAATGCAGAAGCCTACAGCTGTGCCAGAGAACACTGAGGCTGTGTGCGGCGTGCTGTGCGCGGCGTGCTGTGGCCCTTTCCGGCCACGCATTTGTCAGCCATGCAACCATTCTCTGCCCAACGCAGACGGCGTTGCGCGGAGCCTACGCCACAGCATGCCCCAGCTCACACAGCACAACACCCACAGCCCTACATAGCATGCTGCATCACATACCGCCCCTGAATTGAAGCACAATTACACATCATTCTGTGGCTATGCGCGGGCAGTTTGAGCAGCCGGCGCTCTGATAACTGGCCATAGAAACGTCAGGACTGCAGACTTACAGGTGAGGTTCTCCTCATGCAGCCGTACCCCTGACACCCTTCGGCTCCCCAGAGCCCAGCACAGCACAGCACGTCACCAGCTCCTTGGCACAGGGCACAGACAAACCCGCGAGCAGATCGCCACCCGCGCATCCAGCGGCAGATCCGACAGCAGCGCCCCCTCTAACTCCCCCCGCACTCTGCCGCGCGCAAACCGCCCCGCGTCCAACGCTCCCCAACGCTCCCCATCTCCCTCCGCAAAACTCGATCCGCCCTCTTCGCCTGGTCCGCCGACTCCGCCCGCACCCGCACCCGCCGACGCGTCCGCTCCGGGGCTTGCGGTGTGACCAGCCTCCGCCGGCGGGCCAATGCATGTGCCCGCGCCGCGGCAGCGCAGCGTGCCCAGCACGCCACCGGCCTGGCTCGGCGCACGCAGGCCGTCCGGCACCAGTAGCATGCATATCGGCACGCTCTCTTCCCCCGCGGCCTCCCACACCGCCCCGCGGCACACGCATGCATGTCTAAACTGCGCCACGTCCCCAGGTTGTCCGAGGGTCACACCGACACTTGCTACGCTGAGCTCACCCACCGAGCGCCCAGCGCTACCCCCTTCCACAGGCGCCGCAGCATCGTGCGCCCCTGCTGCACCATCACGCGCTCTGCTACGCGCCCCCTCGCTGCACAGTCGGCCGCGACCACACTGCGTAGCGGCGCGGAACCGCGAGTAGCAGCCCTTGCACAGCACCTCCATCGCCGTAACACCAGCCCCGTCCGCCAGCAGCAGCCCAGCGCGCAGCAAACCTAAAGGGGGGAAGGTCTGCGAGGGAGACCCGGCAACGTCGCCGGCTGCATCGCCAGTGCCAGCGCCCCCCCCTGGCGGCGTGTGCGGGTGCTCCACAGTGCCGGGCGGCCCCGAGGAAGCCGGGAACACAACCGCAGCGTTGCCATTGGATGGCGTGACGGCTGGCGGGGCTTGCGCGAGCCAGCGGGAGACCTCGGCGCTGGCCCGAGGCGGGAAGCGCAGCCGGTGCAGCGGCGTCTCTCCGGCGGCGTTGCGGCCGAGCGGGTCCACGCCACAGTGTAGTAGGAACCGCGCGGCATGCTCGTTTCCACAAGCACACGCCGAGTGCAGCAGGCTGTCTCCTGCAGGGCACAGAGTTGCACATCACTGTACAGTGCGTTGGCATACCGATGGAGACTGATTAAAGCTTGCACCTGCTGCATTCACACAGGACTTGCATGTCGATTCAATCGCGAGTTCTGAGAGACCGAGCAGCTGGAGTGGCTGGGTTGACACGCACGTGGCATTGGCGGCGTGGCTCCGGTGCATGGGTGACATCGTGCCCGACACCTGAACACCAAGGCGTGCGGCAATAGCTCGGGAAGCTGGGACACATGAGATATTGGCTATGTAAGCATGCGCACATTCCGGTAGGGCTGTGGTGCGAGCCCTCGTGCCCGGGCTAGTGCCATGAATGAGTGAACAGGTTTGCGAATGGATTCTGAGTACCGGCAGCATGCCCGGCCTCTGTCTTTTGTAAATACATGCATACATTGAGATGTTGCATACATGCGGGGGGCTGCTTCCTCCACGTGCTGACCGCATTAATCTGATGACATGCAACTTACGCCTTTATCAAGTCTAATCTGGCAGATGAATGCAACATTGCAGGCACGGACCCGGAGGCGAGACGGCGGGGAGACGGCTGCGAGGTTCAGAGGCCGGGCTGCCCATAGTGACAATCATATGTGCAGTGGCATCTGGGCGACCAGCTGCGATCCGCAGACAGATGGTAAAACGATGATCACAGGTCATGCAAGATGCACGAGCATACAGCTCGCCGCAGTCACAGCACACCGCTTCAAGCGGAAGATGTTGAGATACATATGATTTCCAGTCATGTTCACCTCCTACTACAGGCACCCTTCGGCCTTCAGGGGGTCAAGGTTGAATGGCCAAGGTTGACGAGCCAGGAGCTGCGGCATCTCGAGCACGGCCGCAACGCATGCAAAGGATGGCATTTAAAAATGTGGCCGAGGCGGCACCTGTGCAGAAGTGGATGACCGGCGTCCCTTCTGGTGATCTCGACAAGCGGCAGTAACTGCGCCCTGTGGAGTATTCACCGGTGCACGTGGCTTGCAGGGGCCACCACAACAGGCTCTTCAGCATCACCAGCCCGCTGTCGGCCACTGCTTGGGCGGCCACGGCAAACGGGATCTCTGCAGCAGGAGGCCATGCATGCGGCGTGGCCTGGGCTCGCGTCCCAGTTGCGACGTTCTCAAGAGAAAAGGTTTCCGCTGCAGGGGGATCACGTCCAGCTCTCAGCCCAGCTGTCCGCCCGGCCTGAGCGGCCTTGCGCTGCGTGGCTTGTGCTGTGTACCGCGTGCTGGGCGGCTCGCCGAGCGGGGTCCCGGAAGCGTGCGCAGCGCGCCAGCACAGCAGCGCGTCGATTATCTGCATGCACGGAGCGCGTGGGGAGGCGTAACAAGATGACTGCAGCTACAGGCCGATGCTGCTTGATGCAATGCCGTGTGGTGTGTCTTGGTGCCCTATCACACCATGGTCCATGTTCGTGCTTTGTTTTGCCACGGTGCTGATGACATGGTGTGGCTAGAGTGGGTCGCTGTCTACAGCCAGAAAAATCTATGGTACACGCAACAAGAGCGCCGGTCCGTCGTTCAGACGGGTAGGAAGAGCAACGCTGCGTAGCCAGTGTCTAGTTATTGCTACCTGACTGTCTTGATCAGATGAGCCAGAAGGACAGATCGCGGCGCACTAGGAAAGGATGGGCCGGATCATTCAGATCCCTGCACCTCCCCCACCCACCCCCCTGCCACATCACACCACCCCAGCAATGTGGACACTAGTCCATGACAATGAGGGTCGGCGTGCGCAAGCGCCGTGAGGCAGTGAGGGTGCAACACCGGCTGCATCTCCCGTGGCGGCTGTTGATCCGCAAACTCAAGGAGAAGTTCATCCCAGCCCAGCTGTGGGGCCGCCGCGGCTGGCGCCGCGGCCTGCATGGCTGCGTACACCCCCGCCACCGGGACAGGCCGCAGGATCACCCTCGGAACGCCGAACTCGTACTCCCCGGCGGCTGCCGCCACAGCCGCCTCGGCCGCTGCCGCGGCGGCCGGACCCCCACCACACACGGCCGAGCCGGCCCCGCCCCCCTCATGATCTGGAATGCTGTTGCGCCAGACGTACGTGCCCGCCCCCTGTCCGGCCGCCGTGTCTGGCGGCCCCCGCGCTGTGTCCCCCGCTGTGGAGCCTCCGCCCAACACAGCATCGCCATCACAGCGAAACCCCCCATCCAGAACCCTGTCCGTGCAATCCGCAACGGTGACAGTCAAGGTGCAACTGCCGCATGCACACCTCCCGCGGACGTTGACTCCGTCAGAGCTAGCCGCCGTTGCTGGCCCGGGGGACAGCACAGAGGTTGGAGCAGCCGGCGGCCCGCCACCGTCGCATGAGGGCGCGGCGGCGGGCGTGCTGTGCGTGCTGTGCAACCGGCTCCACAACAGCTCTGCTGGGGCGTCCTCCAGGAGGGCGTCGATGATGTGGAGGATCACCGGGACCCGCCTCCCCCACGCACCATGACGGCTCGGCACCTCTTCCCTCTCCCACAGCCTGGCAGGTACTGCTCCTCCACTCGCACCGGCGCTAGGGACTGCTGCTGCCGCATCTGCCGCGCGGCCCCCGTGCGAATCTGCTTCAGGGTATCGCAATGTAGTGCACCGGGCGGGCTGCTCAAGACTTGGGCGCCACAGCAGGGCTGGGGCAAGCTGCCGCCAGCGATCATGCAACTCATGAGTGGCCGTTTCCGCAAACGCCTCCATCATTGGCCGCATGAGCCGCGCGCTGCGGCACAGCGGCGGCCCACCGGGGTGGCTGCGGTGCACCGCGATGTCTGCACAGCCATCTTGGCCCCGTGAGCGCCAAGAGCCGCCGCCGCGCTGAGTCGCCCGGCCGGGTGCCACAGAGGGGCTGGCCCGTGAGCTGTAGGCCGCAGAAGCGGCCACTAGTTGCTCGTGCAGGGGTCTGGTGTCTGAATGACGGAAGTCTTGGCCAAAAACGGCGGTGTAGAGCAGGCGGCTCAGGGTGACGCGGTCGTGTGCTTCGGAGAGGTAGAGCGTCCGCCCCCGCAACCCCCAAAAATGCCGCAATTTCCGGGTCGGCGGCGGGGCGTACGCCAGCAGCGCCTGCGTGCCGCATGCGCGGCACGGGAGAGCGTGCGTAGTCGGGGGTTCGGTGCAGCAGCTGAAGAGGCGGGCTGGGTCGGCCTCGGCGGCGGTCTCTGCTGCGTGGCGCATGCATGGGAATGAGAACGGGGCCATCGGGAAGCTGAGGAGCGCGGCCACAACCGGGAAGATGTGCATCGCGGTGGCGTGCAGGAGGCATGCCGCCATGCGTTCCTGCATGGATGGACCATGACGAATATAATGCATGGTGCATATGCATGGATCTTCCACGGGTCCGAAGGGCGGCACAGCGGCCTGGGCCGGAGGAAGGTGTTGGACAACAGCCGATACATGCATCGCCTGCTGAGTCGGTAGTGCTGACCTCTGCAGGATGCATGATATGCGGTGCCTCGGCGGAGGTGCACGCCGCAGAATGCATGCCACTACACCTACACAGATGCTGGCGACGCGCCAGGCCAGCGTGAGCTAGCATGCTGCGGGCATGCTGCTCTGCCCCGAATTCGTGTTCTTAATAAAGCCAATAATCTTTTAGTTCGCTCCTGAAATTAAAAAAGGTAAAAGACCCGGATGAACCGATAAAGTTCTTAAGCTACACGTTGTGTACAGCTTGAATGTGTGAGTATGTCGAACGCGTGACTATGTCAAACGTATGACTATGTGGGGGACAAGGGGGAGATTCTTGAATCGATGCGCTACAATGCTGTGCCGTGTAGGGTGCCTGCTTGCTCTGCTATACAACGGCGCATGCTCTTGGGTTGTGCACAAGGCTGTGTGCATGCATTGCAGCGGCGCCACGGGCCAGCGCTACGCACCCGCGTGATGTCGCCGGGCCGCAGCACGCAGCACAGCGCGGCGACGGCCGGCCAGCTGTTGCCGCAGCACGCGAGGCCCAGCACGGTGTCGGCAGCCGCGGCGGCGGCGGCCGGGTCGCCGTCGGCGCCGCTGCCGACGCGCACGGCCACAGGGGCGCCGTGCGCCAGCAGCAGCAGCACCGTCACCTCGTCGTCAGTGAGCATGTGCTCCAGCCCCTGCACCGACGCGGCTGGATTCTGTTGTTAGGGTGCGGCCCCTGCACCCACGCGGCTGGATTCTGATGTTAGGGTGCAGCAGTCCTCCGATGCCGGCATCAGCACAACAACATGCACCAACATGCACGCGCTGGCGAGTCAGTGATGAGGTGTCTCCTGATGCACTGCTGGAGATTGAAGAACTTTATGTGCATGTGTGCAACCTCACAGAAGCAACTGTGCTGGAACATGAGCACAGGTCACAGCCAAGCAGGATCGCAGTTGATACATGTACATCTGAGTGCAGCACACTGGCCGAAGTGCTGGCGCAACCATGGGGCGCACAGCCAGCCACGCGCGGCCACACACAGATACGACGAGCGCACGCACGCGCTTCTCTGACCCGTGGACAGTCGACCCAAGGAGGCGCACCTCCAC
This sequence comes from Ulva prolifera, assembly GCA_023078555.1. Lineage (NCBI taxonomy): Eukaryota > Viridiplantae > Chlorophyta > Ulvophyceae > Ulvales > Ulvaceae > Ulva > Ulva prolifera. Next base: position 1,678,443 of record CM041201.1, on the reverse strand, counting down.
GGCTTTCAGCACGCTGTCCACGGGGGAGCGCCACCGGCGCACGCCGCGCAGCAGCCAGCGCCGCATCGCCGCATGCATGTTGTACTCGCCGTGGCAGCGGCAGCAGGTGCGGTCGCCGCAGCTGCGGCCGACGTCCTCCGGTGCGGGCCCCCCTGGCACACACTCCCCTGCGTCCACCAGTCCATGGCCAGGCTCTGTGCAGCTTGGATTGTCGCATCGGAGCGCTGGTCGGTGGCTGCCGCTGTCTCCAGTTGCCGCCCAGGCGCGGCGCAGCACCTCTGGCCACCAGACAATGCTATCCAGGTACCCCACCGGGCTATCCTGCATGCATATGGAGGCTTTACTTCTGCATGGCCTAGCTGCTACACCAGAGCAGATACAAAATGTGTGTCTTGCATGCTGGTAAGTGAGCACCACGATCAAGCCACGAGGTGTGCACAGGCTGCCAAAGCGGAGTGCAGCGCGACATGCAGTTAGCGAACCACAGAAACAAACCACGTGGCCACCATACAGGCGCGCAGGACAAACGTAATGTGCAAAGATACAACGCAGATGCTGCACAGCCTGGGAAGGGGGGGGAGGATTACCATGATGCGCTGCATGGCAATTTGGACGGCGCCGCGGCGGCGCAGGCGCGCGGTGGCGACGCTGGCGCCGCAGTCGATGAGGAGCTGCACCAGCACGTAGTCCCCCGCGGCCGCCGCGGCGCACAGCTCCTGCTCCAGGCTGTCCTTGGCATTCAGGACCTGCATGCATGCAGTTCCTATATGTACAGTACAGTAGATCTGGAATCACTTAGCTCGGTAGTGCAGTGTAACACATGTAGTATCTGAGGTACGAAGTGCACCGGCCGATGCTTGGTACATGAGTCATGCATAGTGACCTGGGATGAAGCTAGTCATCCACTACATGAGCTGGAGCCGTACTGCATGGCATAACACCAAGGCAGGCATCATAGCATGATGGCCCTGAGCAACATCATGTGGGGGGATGTTTCGCCAGCAGCACAAGGAAATGCGCCCGGCAGGAGCCCTCGCCCCATCGCAACGTGGGCAGTAATCCCGGCACACACCCACCTCTTGCACCATCTGGCTGATCTGCGCCTCGACGACGTCGTCCCGCATCGCGTGCCGCGCCCACCGCCCGCCGACCGCCCGGCTGCGCGGCCGCGGCGCCGCCGCCGCCTCGGCTGCCACGTCGGCGGCCGGTGGCAGCGGCGGGGTCATGAGGAACTCGACGAAGACGGCGATGACTGGCGCGTGGCCGTGCGCGAGAGCGAGGGCGAGGGGCGTGCGGAGAAGCGAGTTGTGCGGCCGGGGGGTCGGGCAGTGCGGGAGGAGGGCGCGGACGGTGGGGGCGTGGCCCGCCTCCGCCGCCAGATGCAGCGGCGTGTTGCCGCGGGAATCCTGCATAGGGTGCATCATGCGCTACACAGGGTGCATACGCTGCCATGGGGCCTTCAGCAGCTCCGGGGCATGTGTCGCGGTCCCAAAACTGCGCCAAACAAAGACTGCAGCGAGACCACTGCTGTAACACAGGAGACCTGTGCTTGCCACCGCCCGCCCATGACATGTCGGGGCTGATGCAGACAGCACCGAGTGGCTTGCAGCTGCTTGTGCGATGAGCTACTGCTGCTGAGTTGCGATTGATTTGTCAGACACAGAGGAGTGGTTGCTGCGGGGTTCTGTCGGTTGCAGAGATGAGAGCAGCAGGGAGGCACCTGCTGTGTGGTGCACTGTGTGTCCTTCGCTTCGAGGAGGAGATCGACAAACGCAGTGTCGCCACCAGCAGAGGCTATGTGCAATGCTGTTCTGCTCTCGTGGCGTATGGTGCCGTCATGAGCACCATGCTCGAAGAGCAATGCTGCCGCTGCTCTTGCACCTGCTTCTGCTGCGCAGTGCAGCAGTGATGTCAGCCAGTCCGACCTAGACGCTTCGCCTACCTGTTGGTCCGGCTCGGGCTGATCGCTGCCAGTTAAGATTTCTAGTAGAATGTGGTGATAGTTTGGGCGTTTCGCGGGACTGCCTGAGGAGCTGAGCTCCACACACAAATGTGCAGGCGACCTCCCTGCTCTGTCACGAGCTCTGCCGGATGCTCCGTAGCGTAGGAGAAGCTTACAAGCCTCAACGTGGCCCTGGATCGCAGCTGTGTGCAAAGGAGTGCGGTCATTTGCGTCGCGACTGTTGCAGCTAGCACCTGCCTTCAGAAGCTCCTCCAGCTTAGCCTGCAGCTTGAGGCAATGGCTGTAAGCAGAGATATCTCAGCCCAGCCTAGACGACATTTTTGGCGTTGAATCTATTCTCAGTCGTGCACGTGCCGTCTCACATCCGGCTGTGCCGTGGCAGTGCGACTTGCGGTGGCCTCTGGATTCGTCCACCAGAGCAGGTACACGGACATGCCAGGCAATACACAGTCCGCACCAAATCATTTGTATGGCTTGCTGCGTGCAGCGGCTGGCGTTTCTTCACCATGATTGGTCGCTGGGGGCGGTGCTAAGTGCGTTACATGGGCAGACACAACGCAGCAGATGGCATTTCCCGCACGACTAGCGAACAACGCGCAACTTCCCGAGGGACAATAAAAAATGGGCTAATACGACTCCAGGCAGACGGCCCTCGTGCTATGCCGTGGACATGGACGCAACGCTGAAGGACCCGCACAGCGGGCCACAGGCCACGTCTGCTTACATCGACGGATACTCCCATCTTGCGCCCTTCCGTACACGAGGGAACGTTACAACCAACATGGCCACTAGCCTGAACTGAGGTGTCGCGCATCATCAAATCAATGCATTGTTTGCAGCGCAATCATGTCTGGGAAGTGGTTCTGCGCGTTTGCCTGGTGCATGCGAATGGCAGGCATGACAAAACATGGAGGTCAGCCCGATATTTCCATCGCCCAAAAGCCATGTCGGAGGGCAGGCACAATTGCCATGTCCGTGCTAAATTAAGTCCATCGACATTTAAGACATAACGCTGGGCTTTCTAGGTACCCAGCTAGGTATATATAATCAGGAATGTTCGGGGTGACTGGGCCGACAAATATATATTTAGTAGACCTGTACGCCATGTATTAGTAGACCTGTACGCCACGCTGCCTATTTTGTCGATGGACTTAATGGAGTACGGTACATGCAGACTCTGATGAAAGCAGGATCGTGCCGCCATGCTTGCTGCTCTGCTCGCTCACAGGCACGAAAGCGAGGCAGAGGTGAGCTGTGCATGGTACAGCTGCTCGGTGCTGCGCACAGCCACCAAGGACGACGCCATTCACAGTGCCCGCTTCTGAGGCATAAGCTGGGCTGCGACGCGCGTGCATGGCCCATTTCACCACCTCTCAAACGCAGGACACTGCGACGTGTTAGCGCACGATGTCTACAGTGCTTCCGCCTCTGCCCTTGTAGCACAAGACCGCATGTGCTTCCTGGGCTCTTGCGCCTGGCTGGTGGGCCGGGTGCGGGTGGGGGTGGGCGTGTGGGTGTGCTTGTGGGTGTTGGGTGCGAGGCTTGTGTGTGTTGCTGGGTAGGTGTGGTCATGTGGCTGTGGCTGGCGCGGGTGCTGACGTTGCGTGGGTGTGTGCTGCGTGTGGCTTGTTGCGTGGTGTGCGGTTCCCCTGGTCGCTGCTCGCGGTGCTACCTGCCTTGCTTGCTTTGTCCTTGTAACACCTGTCCTTGTGGCACAAGGCTTCATGAGTGCAGTACATGAACGCAGCGGTCTAGTTACCACATGCGATTGCTGCAATTGCAGTATCAATTGGAGCTCTTTCACTGGTAAAACCTGCCGTGTACCTGTGTGGTCATCAAGTGCAGGAGACACAAGTTCTACTAACACCACAGCAGGTGATGTTGACTGACCTGAGTCGTGCGATGGTTCAACGCATCCTGCAAGCACGACACTCAGACTTCTGCATTACGCGTCACAAGCGGGAGCCTCCGCAGCCATTGAGGCATGCGTTACACGCCACATCTCACACTATTCAACACACCACAGTATCCAATGCCTCACCGAACGAATGAATAGCGGCCATGACTGCACAATAACATGCTACCTGCAGCGGATCTACCTCTGCAGACTGACTAATCGCCCTGCGCGCCAATGCATCGCCTACCATGCGGCCCGCTACGGCACGAGCAGCCCGGGGCTGTCTGAGAGCCGCCGCAGCGCGTCCTCCGCGCACAGCGCCTTGACCTTGCGCCGCGAGGCGCCGCAGAACCAGTCCGACAGGTCCCGCCGGACCGCCGCCGCACCCTCGCCCGCCCCGGGCAGCCAGATGTAGGCCCGGCCCCGCACCTCCTCGTTCTCGTCACCGGTGGTGACGTCAATGGGGTCGCCGTCCTGCGGGCCGGGCCCACTTGCCCCCTCCGCCGGCGGGGTCTGCTCGACGTACTCGAACTGCGGGTGGAGGGTCGGGAGGAGCTTGCTGATGACCTCGTGGAGCACGGAGACGGGGTTCCGCGGCATGATCTCCGGGGAGACGCCCCGCAGGCCGTCCAGAACCTTGAGCACTGCCTGCATACACGTGACGCAAGCTCAAGTTCCTCCCGAGACTGCACCTCCAACAATTTCAGACTTTTGTTGTTTGCTCGCATGATTCTCCTCGCACGTGCGAAGCGGGCGCACGAGCAGCGCACAAGCAGCCGGAGGGGGAGATGGCACCTGCAGGATCTGCGGCATGTCGAAGGCACAGTCGAGGGTGACAGCGCCGAGCGCAGCCTCGAGGATGTCCCCGAGTGCCTTTGGGTGGTCCATCGTCTGCATGTCCCAGCCGCCGGCGGTCAGCAGGTACTGCATGATGCCCATGTGGCGGCCCTCCTCGTGCGCCTCCTTCTCCTCAAGCTTTTCTTGAACCACCTGTGCACACGCACGCACCACCACTCACAGCCTCCACACCGCGTTTGCGGCGGCCAGGTGGTGTTGCTGGAGAGCATCAGCGCAGGTGGTGCAGCATGAAGCGCGCTCCAGGGCCGCGCTTCATGCTACAACAAATCGCCTGAATTCTATGATGCAATTTGTCGACGGTGAACCTAGAACACAGTCAAGCGGCACCAGACAGAGCAGCACACGCAGCCGCAACCGTCCATGATTGATGCACATATGTACTTGCATGCATGCAGACGCTGCGAGCGCACCGCTTTGAAGGCGTTGATCGCGTTGCCGAGGTGCGTCGAGCTGTGGCGGAGGTGGCGCTCGAGGCCCCAGAAGACGGCCATGAAGGCGAGGGTGTCGTTCTGAACGAGCGTCGCGCGCAGGCCGTGCAGCTGCTCCGGCCGCACGTCCTGCCGGCGCCCCGCGTCAAGGCAGTAGAAGAGGAAGGCCGTGACACAGGTGCCGAGCATCGCGTCGCCGAGGAACTCGAGGCGGTCCTGCTCCCCCGACTCGTGCACAAACGACCTGCACCCATCATTGTTGGTATGTCATGCTATGCTGTTAACTCACCTTAACAGTGAGGCTGTGTTGGGTCGTCGGGCGCGATCATATGTAACAATTCCGAATATTCAGGTCCAATGTCTTGGTGGCCGCCCTGGAAATGATGCAAGGCGACCGATCACTGCCTTGAAGGTGAGTATGCTCGAGCAAGGCACCCCACACCTGTGAGGCATGCATGTGCTGTGTGCATTTGTTGGGATCCATCAAGTCTATTTCAGCGGCACCTGTGCTGCAGCCTCCACAGGCCTTGGAGAGCGGCTTTTTGCCTGCTGGCGCATGAATTGGTGGGCGTTCTAATGCAACCAGGTCCCCTTGGCGTTCTATTGCAGTCGGGTCCCCTTGGCCGAGACGTGCAGGTATCACACAGATCGAATGGTCCACAGAAGCGCAAGGCTTGACCAAGGCATGTGCGTGTTCCGGTGCAAGAGGGGGCGCGAGGCAGCGCAGCGAACACACGCATCTACCCACACCATCAACAAAAGCAATTGCTGCTCACCAAACCTCCATACAGACACTGACACAGTTATGCAGGTACACCCACATCAGTCTGTGCCTCTCTGTGGTCGGTGACGGGGCTCCGCCATGCTTTGGAGGAGCACCGAGCTCGTGCCGGCTGTCACCCTCAAGTGCACTGGCGCGGTGTAGCTGCAGCCGGAGCAGTGGGACGAGGGCCGAGGGCGCACGAGTGCACGAGGCAGGACTCTGCGAGGGCCTTGTTCTTGAACTCGTAGCCGAGGATCGCCTCGAGCGTCAGCTCCGGCCGCTCCCGCACCTCCCGCGGCCGGAATGTCTTGGCTGTCGTCGCGGCCGTGCTTGCGGCGAGCCGCTCCGCCGCGCGCCGCTGCTGCGCGATGTGCCGCCACCCGCCGTCCTGCAGGTGTGCGTGCAGCGCGCGCGCCACGTCGGGCGGCGCCGCGGCGGGCGCGGGCAGCGCGGCCGGGGCGGCCTGCAGCGCGGAGTTCATCTGCAGCAGCATCTCGGGCTCGCCGATGATCGCCCGCAGCTTCTCTTGCACCTGCACAGCAGGGTTGGGTCGCTGGGCAGCATTTCCAGGACTGCCACCCAGAATTTAGACCTGACTATTGTTCTATGCGGTCCAGCCCGACGGCCCAACACTTGTACTGCTGCACAGCCCGCCCCACTTTGTTGCAACTCTCACATGCTGTAGCTGCAGTGGCGCGCAAGACTGCCGCCTAATTTGTCGTCACTGGGTACTACCACATGCGGAGGCAGCGTATAGATGCAAAAGAGCATGCAGTGTTGGTGGGAACAGGCTCACACGCTCGCGCCAGAGTCACACCTGGCGGGCTGCAGTTGGGCCTACGCAACGCACAAATCGTTCACAACCAGGCCCATTGAAGCCAAGCCGTCATGTCGATTAGAGCTACTCTGGTCAGAGAACATCACCATGCAGAAACGGGAGGAGGCAGGGCTCTATGTATGCGCTCTAGCCGCACGCATGGTGCATGCAAGGCAGGCTGACATCCGGAGCGAGGCTCCCCTTACAGCCAAGACAAAGAATGAATGACTCGGAAGCTGCCGCAGCGGTACTGCATCATCAGCTATCGTGCGTGTTGAAGGCCGCTCACAGGGGGACAACGCAGGAGAAGCCACAGCAGTAAGACATCACAGACAATATCGCATACTTCCGGGGAGTGTTGACTCAGGAGGGAGTGAGTGATGCCTCAGCAGGAGCCATAGCAGCACTACATCATTGATGATTTCGCCTACTTCAGGCCGCGAGGAAGCACAGCAACGCAGGAGGAGCCGTGGCGGGGGGGAGGGGCGCGCCTTCTCCTGCGCGACGTTCACCCTCTGCACCGGCCCGAATTGCCCCTCCAGGCTGAGGGCCCGGGACATGTTGCGCTGCTCTGCGGCGGCAGCCGCCGCGATGTCCTCCGCCGACTCTGCCGCCGCGGCCCCACCCGTCGCCTGCAAGCACACGCGCTGTCGCATGTCTGATTCACATCCCACATGGATGGCGCAGCCATCTGAACCCCACCGCAGCTGCCACCGCCGTCGGAACCCTGGCCGCGCGGCTCTGCCCAAGGCCATCCTCGCGGGATCATTGCACTGAAGATTCCCGGAAGTTTCGATCGAGTTGCGGCGCCTGCCGCAGGGCGGCGGTGGTCATCTCCGGACAGTACCGCATGCCGTAGCCTCCTCAAATTGGGGCTATGGCTGCAAGGCCTCAGGGTGGGTGGAGCAGCCATCAGCCTCGATGAAATGCACGCGGAATTGCACAAGCATTCCGCCAGCAGGTATAGTCTTCCGAAGCAACAGAACACCATATCATGGGGGCCGCCCGGCCATGTCAACATGGCACACTTGTGCTGGGGCCGCCAAGTTAATACGCAGTGTCACAGCGCACAGCGCCATGATACTCGCGGACGCCGCATGACCGGGTCGAGGCAGCCGCACCTGCTGGGGCGGCCGCGGAGGCCGGTCCTCCCGGCCGGCCCCGCGCCAAAGCTGCACCTTCGCGGGGAGCGTGGCCTCCTTGCCGGTTCTGCCGGTCAGGCGCGCACGAGGCACCGCCCGCGCCGCCGCGACCGCCGCCACTGCCGCCGCCTTCACGTCTGTCAAGAACTTCAGGTCGGGCTCCTGCGGGAGGCGCTTCGGATCCTGCATGCCCATCATGCATGCGGGTCACGCGTGCGGTTCGAGTGACAGCGAAGATCATACCCACGTATCTCTACATGAAGTTCCTCGACGCTCTGATTGCGACGCCACACACGTGGTCGCGTGCTGCGGCACACAATGCATGCCAGCCATGCATGGGAATTCTCACGCACCCCCTTGTGGTTGGGCAGGACGCCGAGCCAGGCGAGCCACGCCTCGGTGGCGTCCTCCCCGGCGGCCTCGAACACGACCCCGATGAGGGCCTCCAGCGCGTCCGCGCTCTTCTTGCCGGCCAGCAGAGCCTCCTCAGGCTTGAAATGGAGCTCAAAGCCCGGTGGGCGCCACAGCGCGCGGCCGTACGGGAACGCGCGCACCGACTCGGTGATGCTGCGCTGGTGCCGGTTGGCCGCGGTGTACGCGGGGGCGGTCTTGGAGCGCACGTCCTTGGTCCACTGCACGGCGGCTGTGGCGTTGGGGTGCACGGGCGCGAGCGTGGCTGTGCCGGACGCGTGTGGAGCGAGCGCTGGGGGGCGGTGCCGGGCCCTGGCTATGCTGTGGCGTCAGCTGGTCAAACGATGCTGCGGTGCAGGGCTAAGTCGGGAACGATGCGGGGATGTCTGATGCAGTTGGGTCGGCAAGGACCTTGATATGGTTCTGAGATGAGTCATGCTTGATTAAGGCAATTCTGACACACCCTGTGCAGTGCAATTTGGGCACTCCGCCGCATGAGATAATCGACAGCCTGAACACAGTGCGCCATGCAATTCGATACGTATGCACGTGCAGGCGCATACCAGCCGACAGCGAAGCAGCCGTAGCTCTCACGCATCTCACAACAGCAACAGCGGACAGCAGAGGCGCACAACGGCGACGCGGTGGAGGGTGCCGTTGGACACGAGGCGGCAGAGGGCGAGCGACATCTGGCCCTCGTCCCCCCGGCCCGCCTGAAACACGTGCCGCGCGGCCATGCCCTTCAGCACGCCGTCCCCCAGCAGCTCGTAGCGCTCACTGTCGATGACGTCGCGCGTGCCCTGCGGGGTCAGCGCCTCGAGGACCTTGAGGGTGAAAGCCGGCTGCCGCACCGGCCGCGGCATCCACGGCGGCGACAGCCGCACCCACACCTCATGAGCCACCAAGAGCCCCTGCGGCACGGCATCGTTGGGTCGGGTTGCAATATTGCTGGGGCCGCCATCCAGAAATAGGCCGGGATCCATTCTCCAGGTATAATTACATTACTTGCGTCCTGAACTGTATGTTGAGAACGTATAATTTGTTCTGTTTAGTTGGGACAGGCGATCCAGTACTGCGCACAGCAGGGGCCGTGGGCAGCAGCGTGGCAGCGGGGGGGTGTCGTGCATCTATGTGGAGTGCGTATGCTGCTTTGAATGCAGAGTGTGTGGTGCAGGGGCGCTGCTTGGTGGAACATCGATGATTCGTCTGGCCGTTTTTGAAGAAGCGACTGAACGGTCGCAGCCTGAGCATGCAGACAGAAACCGTCCGAACAACAACACCCCAAATGTACAGTTTGCACCATCACCATATCAAGGTTGCAAAGCGCAAAGAAAACTGGCTCCAAGCAATACATCACTGGGCCGGGACGAATGCCCAGGTGGCCTGATGCAGCCTGCACAGGCACGTCGTAAGCAGCACCTCAGAAGATCGAAACCCACATCAACACCGGCCACACCCATGGCTCCAAACGTGCGGTGCCGAATGTGGAACAGTGATTATACGCCAGCTCTGCTACCAATCTGCGAATACGGCGACTCTTGTATACGGACTATCATAACGTTTACACACACATGCATGCATACTGACAATGCGGACATGTTCTATGTGTGTGCGCAGGATCGACACCCGAGCTGCTTCTAGTGGCTGCTGCATGCAACATGCAGGAATACGGTGTAACGGCGGCACCGCCGCAGATCTCCGCGGCCGGTATGTGCAACGTACCATCACATGCATGCACACATGCATGCATCAACACAGGAGCAGACTAGCCGGTGTACCTCGACGCGGTAGAGCAGGCCGGGTAGGAATTGCAGTGAACGCAGCAGCTCCTCCTTCAGCCGGTGGACCCGGCAGAGCTCCAGCGGTAGGTGGACCTCGTGCTGCCGCCGCGGCGGCGCCGGCGCCGCTGCGGCCCCCCCGCCCGGCCCCGCCCCAGCTGCCTCCGCCACACCCCCCCCTTCCACCGGCGCGGCCCCCTCACTCCCCTCATCCGAGCTGACCAGATCAATCACGCCCTCGTCGGCGCCGCGCGCTGTGGCGGAACCCTGACGCAGCGCCGCGCGCTCGAGCCCCTCGCGCGCAGCCTCCACGCGCGCGTTTGCCCCGGCGGCTGCAGGGGATTCTTCATTCTTCAGGGGGACCCCCTCAGGGTCGACGGCGGCTGCGTCTGCGCCCGCCGCGTGGTCCGCGGCGGCGCTGAGTAATGCAGCAGCGAAGGGGGTCTGTGGCCGCGGCGGCGCGAGACAGTTGATGTCTTTGACGGCGCTGGTGGCGGTGGAGGCGAGGAGGAGCGGGGCCCGGGGGTCGAAGGAGGAGGGCTCGTAGCCGTATCGCTTGGTGTAGTACTCCAGGAAGGATCTGTACTCGCCCTGCCTGCACGCGTGCCAAACACGCGGTGTTTGGGTCGCCGGGTGCGTTCACACAGTCGAGTCTGATCGTCGCCATCAGGCCTGAAGTCATACTGGTACACCACGCAGATCAGATGAGGACGAAAATATACCTCCGAGTATGCGGCGATGTTCGTCGGAGACATGCATGAGGTAACAGGACAGGGCGCAGGGACTCGAGCACACCTACAGTGACTCTGCGCATCAGCTGGCCAATGTGGACGTCACGGGAGGGGGACGCAGCTGTGCCGCAGAGCTCGTGCCCATGCATAGCGGGTCGCCAACGCATGCTGCAACGACCAAATCGCCAGAGCTCGTGCCCATGCATAGCGGGTCGCCAACGCATGCTGCAACGACCAAATCGCCAGAGCTCGTGCCCATGCATAGCGGGTCGCCAACGCATGCTGCAACGACCAAATCGCCAGCGCTCGTGCCAACGCATAGCGGGTCGCCAACGCATGCTGCAACGACCAAATCGCCAGCGCTCGTGCCAACGCATAGCGGGTCGCCAACGCATGCTGCAACGACCAAATCGCCAGAGCTCGTGCCCATGCATAGCGGGTCGCCAACGCATGCTGCAACGACCAAATCGCCAGAGCTCGTGCAGGTGCATGCGGCAGAGGGAGGGGTGGCACCTGCCGTCGGGGAAGGGGTCGCTGATGGTGAAGGAGGAGAAGCCGCGGAAGCGGTACGCGATCGCCGGCCGGTGCAGCGTGGTCAGCACGCGGCCCGCGAGCAGCTCATGCATCCGCTCGCCCGCCTCCTCCCGTTGGGCCTCGGTCGCCTCGGGGTCCAGCCGCCGCTCCCGCAGCTGTTGCAGCTGCATGCATGAGCGCGCTGTGGCGTTTCCATGACGACAGCGTAAGGCACACGCTCATTTAGTCCAGGTTATCGGGGCGCTGTGGTCGTGCTGCCAGGGTTTCCAGGATTGTACACACCATGGCCAGCTCACCGTGAAGTTTGCACGCACGCATGAGGGAAATGGGATTGCAGACCAAAAAAAAACCACCAAAAACATGAAAACATATCAACTGTGTACGTTAATGTAAAGGTCAATGGCAAGCTTCACGCTGAGTTCGCTCGCCGTTGCTGCACAGCACGCCCAACACACAACATCACATGTGTCAATACCACAAGGCGCCCGATCACAAGGTATTATGCAGAGTCTTCATACGATATGAAACGAAAACACAGACATTGCAGGGAAAACGCGCACGTGGGCATGCAGCTCCTCAGCGGACTGGTCGTCATGGGCCGTGGGGTGCAACGCGCTGTCAATGGAGCGCTCGTCGAGGTCGAACGGAGCCGCGCCGTTCGGGCCGGCGTCGCGGCGGCGCTTGTGGGCCTTGCCGGCGCCGCCGCCAGCGGCGCAGACGGGCACGATGATGTAGAAGGCCCCCCCGGAGGACTCCCCCCACGTCTCGTTGGAGATCGCCTCCGCCTGCAGCAGCAATTGGATTGTTTTTTTCTTGTTGCAGTGGCAGTCGGCGATGGGAGGGGAGGGTTATGAGAGGGAAGGGGCTGGAGCGATACAAACCACACGAGCTCCGGGCATTTTATGGCACACAACAAGAAGATGGACTGCGCAGCATCCCCAACACTGTGTGCATCTCAACACTCATCTGGCAACGTGGAAGCAGCAGCAGACTCGATGAGCCAGTTGTGCCAGAGGAAGGTCACAGGAAGTAGGGGATATGAACAGGAACGGTCAGTGGCAGTACATAGCTGCAGCAAAACTACACCAGTGGGAAGGGACAGAAGTTGATTGGTGTCTAGTAGTGACCACACCGCGACAGCAATCCGTAGAGATGAGTAATCGCAATGCCAGAGGCCACGATTCAGTGGGGTGAGGCACATGGCATTGGCAGCGCCACCGATGTCCACAGTGCGGTCACATCACACTACTGTAGATCCGCAACAGGCGGCGGAAGTATAGTCTACGGCGGACAGAGGCCCATCCTAGTACTAGCGGCAACACTTGGTGAGTGGAAGGAGGCAGAGCTCAGAAGCAGGTTCGTTCGAAGTAGTCTGAGGGCCTGGCGGTGGCAACAGCGCAGGGTGCCAGGCAGCAGGACGGCACATTGCATGTAGGCAAGTGGGGGGGGTGGGCGCACCGCGCCTTGCGGGCTGAGGGGTGGGGGCTGGCCCTTGTTGCCGCGGGCGGTCTGCACCATCTTGCAATGGAAGCGCTGAGCCTTTGCTACCTGCTCTGCACCACGGCAGCTACTCATCAGCAGCCAGGCAGTTGTTGACAGCTTCAAGGGACCTGTCACTAAGGTACCAACATGAATCAAAGTCCTAAGGAGTGCATTCAAGCCCAGAGCGCGCAACAGTATCGACGAGTTCCATGATTGGGTGGTATGATGTGACGGCGCGGACCACTGTCAAGCACGGGCCTGATTATTTCAGCCACAACACCCAGAATTGCACGGCCGAAACTGCAGAACTCGTATGTTCCAGTTGTACGCCTGGATCCCCTACCCATGACACCTCCGTCTCGCCATTCACGCTGCATGCACCTTCAGCTGAGCCCTTCGAATTGTCGCTTACCCAGAGCTATCATCGCACGCATATGACGGCCACGCATGCCGTGTGCAGTGATGGACCCACACAGTTGCCGGCCGGACCCTGCGCAGCCGACGGCAACAGCAAAGGTGCGCACCCATCGACAAGTCCAGCGTGCGGCAGTACCGCAGCTGACAACGATACACCACCATCTCCCCGCCCTCCGCCCGCGGAGCCTCGTACACCGGGAACGCCGGCAGCTCCGGCAGCCGCTGCAGCAGCAGCAGCCCGAGGCACATGCGCGGGAAGCCCCCCTCCCCCAACTCCTCCCCTCCCCACCCGCCGCCGCCAGCGTCACCCCCCGCACCTCCCGGGCTCTCGGCGTTGTTTTCCGGGGTGAGGTCAAACGCGTAGAGGTGGAGCTGCGTGGCGACGAAGCAGCAGGAGTCGACGGCGGCGGCATCGTCGAGGGGCGCGTGGCGGAGGTCGAGGGCGAGCGGCGGCTGCTGCGTGACGGTGAACTGCTGCGGCCGCCGCAGCGTCTGCCGGGCGCGCCACTCGTTAGGGTTCTCGTCGTCGGCCTCCATCTCTTCCTCTAGGTCCTGCGTGGCAGCGGCGCACTTGCACCCGCGGGGCGAGAGCGCCTCGGCGTATGCGCAAGATTGCGTGTATCACGAATTCCCAGGAATTGCTAGGCATCTCATCTGGAGCCGCCTGGCAGCAGCCTGGCGCTTCGGTGTCACCACTCGGCGATGAGCACTCGTCAATTCGCTACGGCGGCGCATGCCCCAACCAATGACTACTAAACGCCGTCGAGTAGTTGGATACTCTTCATCAAACAGATACAACCCGATGCCCAGCCATAGCATCTACCCGCGATCGACGCTTGATACAACTACAGCTGCAGAAGAGCCGCTCTGAGACAGTGCAACGACGGAGGCAGGGCACACCAGGAGGGCCTTCGGCGGCGTCGGCCGCAAGTTGTCTCCAAACACACCCTTCCCCCACAGCGCGGAGATGCCCCGCAGCACGGCGCTGTCCTTCGCCGCGGCGCGCGTCGGGCAGCGGTCGCCGGTGACGTGGTGCAGCGGCGCCGACGGCGGCAGATGCAGGGTGACCTGGAACAGCGGCGTGCCGCCCTCGGCGGAGCGGTGCGTGCTGTAGCGCGGCTCGCACTCGCGGATCTCGCGCGACTTGCGGTCGGCGGACTTGTGGCCGCTGAGGAGGTCGTGCCAGCGGCCCTTCCAGTGCGCGAGCGCCTGCACGTACCTGCAGCCACGGCGTCAGGCGCACCACACGGCGGCAGGCGCACCACACGGCGTCGAGCTGCTGAATTGAATTCAAACTCGTACTGAAGCAGAAATTGTGGAGGGGGTGGTCAAGTGGTAGTTGGGTATTTGTGATTGATTTGAGTTTGAATGAGTTCCGTTGTGCGATTACAGTATTCATCATAATTGATTTGCCGATTGAAAACGTTGACGTGCATGGTCCACATGCACAGGAGGGTGTACATGCAGGCACGCCACACGGTGTCGGGATGGCCGGCGAGGAACTCGAATCCAAACGTCCCTGAAATGCACCGTCTCTTGTGATTGTGATGCGCAGCCGTCTCAGTGCATGTGCAGAGGTGATTTGGTGGATGGCTACCGGGGAACTGCCTGGAAGCTCACAGCAACGCCGGCTGCTCCAGAGGGCGCCCAAGCTGCATGTTGCTGCAGTACAGTTGATGCAGAAAGTAACTGTGAGTCTGCGCAACGCGCGCACGCAGGACGCGTCCGGCGGAGGGCGCCCGATGCGGCAGCCATCTCCGAGTTAATTTGCTTTTTGCGCACATTGAAATCTGAGAGCGTGGAGGTGCAGGTGAGAGGGTGTTGATGGAGTGGGGGAGGGGTCGCACTGGGAGAGCATGGAGCGGGCGCGGCCACCATCGATAGACTTGTCTCCGAGCATCACCGCCCGCTCGTTCAGCGGGCGCTGCGGCGTGTGCAGCGCGTGGATCGTCTCGCGCAGCACGACGGCGCGCCGCATCTGCTGCGTGTAGTGTGCCATCTGGTCCATGTTGTCCTGCACAGCACGCCACATCAGCGTGGGACCAGCGGGGTCTGTATCTCATATCTTATAAATAAGGAGTGGGCGGGATTGCGGCGAGGAAGACGCGCCAGAGCCAACACAAGGCATCACAGACCGGGAGGGGAGGCTCCGGGCGTCGCCACCCACATGCTGCACCGCACAGCTGCAGCCATGCATGCGGGGAGTGCTCGGCCTGCAGCGGTACATCCAATCCACACCACACCGCGTTGATGCACCGTGTCTACAGGTGGTTCTGCGGCAGGGGTGCTTGACCAACAAGACGGACCACCGTCTGCTCCCGGATGCGCTCTACGCACGGAGCGGCATGGCGTGGCGCATGCCCCCTGCAGCCACAGCACAGCGCACGAACCTGCGCCTTCTTGCCGCTAGCCTGCATCGCGCGCATGAAGAACACGCGGGAGCCGCGGGAGCGCGCGCGGCCGACCGTTTGCACCATCGACAGCGGCCGCTTCGGCACGTCGTAGCAGATGACGAGGGAGCACTGCTGGATGTCGAGGCCCTCCTCGGCGACGGAGGTGCAGAAGAGTGCGTTGAGCGCGCCGTGGCGGAAGCGCGAGATGACCTCGCCCTGGTGCGTCGTGCTCATCAGCGCGTTGCGCGACTTGAGAGTGCCTGCAAAGCGCACAGCACGGCATCGGGCTGGAGCGTGCCTGCTCAATTTACTCAATTTTCAACAAGTTCATGTGTAATGCTTTTGTGCGTTCGTTTCAGCGCTGGACCGGACCCTGGGGAGAGAGAGGAGTGGGGCTGTCCAGTGCATCAGCGTAGAAATTGTCTGGATTTTGCGGATGCACATGTCGGCTCAGAGCACCAACAAAGTAGATAAACAATGCGTTTGGTTCTTGCGACAGCGACAGTGAGCGTTCACGTTCTTCCGTGCAGCGTGAGCATACCTGCCACGAACACGCCACACCACAGAAGGCGGCACCGTTCTGGCTCGGGGCGCACCAAGGCAGACAATGACATGCCAAGCTCTACGCCTGCTTATGATTTCTACACAGACCTCCGTGTGATAGGGGCATGGGTGCATGCAGGCAGGCGAGGTGAGCAAACGAGGACGCTGGGGCGAACCTGTGCGCAGCACGGCAGCGAGGGCGGGTGTGCGCCTCACGACCAGGTCCATCGCCAGGCTGCAGCTTTGCCTCTCAGCGAACACCAGCGCCGCCCACTTCGACCCCTGCAGGCCTGCGGCGTCGGCGTCGGGGCGCACATTGCGGCAGAAGACTGCGAACAAGGAACCTTGTGCGAATGCTTCGGGTCAACAGTTCTTACTCAAACAAGCGGTAACCCCAAGTTCAGGCTAGAGCCGTAAATGTACATCAGCAAAGTAAGGTAAACTCTGAATTTACTGAGCCGTATCCTATTGGAATTTGACAACTCCGAGTTAACAGGACCGCATATGCCAAACATACGTCAGTGAAAGTCATTCGAGACGCTGCATCCATCCGGCCTCATTGAGTTGTTGGTGTGAAACGCGATGATGAGTACACACGAATTCGGGCCATTGCATGACAGATTATAAATGAGTGCATCCAAACGCGCACAACCCAAGTGCATGATCAGAAAAACAGGATCTCGAGCAGATCACGGCAAGGCCTTCTGGCGCAACCTCGCGGATGTGATCGGACGAAGCGTGCGGGGCTCTTGGCCGAGGCAGCGCCGCACCGGCTGCTTCTCCTGTGCCTGCCGGCCCGCATCATACAGGTGCGCCAGAGCGCGGCTGACCTTGTCGGTGACGAGGTCGCACAGCATGTGGCGGCTCCAGGCGGCCGCGCGCCGCGACCCCGGCCCCAGAAGCACGCACTCCTGCAGGATCTCCGCGGGCACCGCATGCAGCCCGGCCTCGAGCACCGCGGCGATGGCATGCGTGTTGGTGTCGACAAATGCGGCGGGCTCGGCCGCGGCGGGCTCGGTGGACTTGGCGGTGCTGGGGTCCGGGGCCGGGGCGGGCTCGCGGGCAAACAGCAGGCGCCGCGCCTGCGCGCTGAGGCAGTCGGCGAGCACCTGCACATGCATGCCGTTCATGCAGCATGAGCGATATACCTGGCACGAACCGTCAGAGCAATCTACCCGGGAGACACCCGGTGGGCTATACAGCCATGCATGGCATGTACAGCCATGCATGACATGTACAGCCATGCATGGTCACGCCCCGCCTCCATACAGGCGCATGGGTGTTGTCGTGCATGGACTCTGCGGTGAAACCTGACATTGTACTTTTGACACAGCCCGAACACACAAAAGCGTGTTTGAATGCTGGATTAATTCAATCAAAAAAACCAAAAAAATATGTTTCGGAAGCTATGCATGACCACGCCTCCGCCCCCATGCAGGTCCATGCCCGCACAGCAGCGTCGCACCGGGTCGCTGACGAGCATGCGCACGCAGAGGAGCACAGCACGCAGCAGCGCGCTCCGCAAGCATTCCTCTGCCGACGGCATCCTCCGGCCCGCGAGCTCCGGCATCTCGGCCACGATGCGGTGGTTTAGAGCGTGCAGCTCGGCGACGATGGCGTCGCAGGAACGGGGCGCGTCGTGGTGTGGGGGCGTGGAGGGGGGGGTCGAGGTAGGGGTGCCGCTGGGGGTGGGGGACTTGCGGCCGGTCATTGCGGCGCGCGCGGCCGCGTAGAACTGAGTCTCGGCGCCGACGTTGCCGAGGGTGCTGAGGCGGCCGTCGCTGGAGCAGTTGCGGCAGTAGTCCTGCATGTCTGTGTGAATGTTTGAACACCAGCAGTTGAGGAAGAATGTCCTGTGATAGGAAGAAAGTCCTGTGGTAAATTGCATATGCTCGGGCCATTGCATGGCAGAGCAAGAAATCACAAATCAATCTGTTCAATCAAAGCGACTCCAGCCGGACACATGCACGCTACAAGCACCATTCCCGGGCCACTGCTGCACTGCAGCAAGCAGCGCGGCAAGCAATGTGGAAAATAGTAAGCAACAACAATTTCCAATGGGGTGAGGAACGTATAAAAGCTACCCCCTCCGTTTCAGGAGGTCCTGGGTTCGATTCTGCGTGCGCTTTGGGGAATCGAAACGGCCGTACGTTACCACCTCGATTAGCACAGGAGGAGGCCCTGTGAGTTACGTACGGTCGTCTGAGGGGGGTTTCCAGGTGGTTTGACCCTTCGGCATATGTGGTCCCGTTGACTCGGAGTTGTGAATGTCCAATAGGATACGGCTCAGTAAATTCAGATTTACTTTACTTTACAAACAACAAGCACCAAGCGGCACCACGTCACAACAGCCGTGATGCCGGCGTACAGAGTGGCAGCAGTGTTAGGCCGACGGGCGCGATCAAATGTAACAATCCCAAATATTCAGGTCTAATTTCTGGGTGGCAGCCCTCATGCCGCAAAAATGGAAATGCTGCAAAGCGACCCAACACTGCTGTGCAGCGTACAGAGTGGCGGGGCGGCAGCGGGCCGGGGAGAGGGGCAGCGGGCGGACCTGGAGCACGAGCGCCGCGCAGAAGGGCCCCTGGTGGAGCAGCGCGAAGCAGAGCTTGTTTACGAGCCAGTCCCCGACGGCCTCGGCGCGGTTGAGCGGCCCCCGGTCGTCGAGGCTCACGACGGGGCCGCTCGCGCCGCCGAACGCCACAAGCTTGCGCCGCAGGTTCCCGTGCTGCCGCGTCATCTCCAGCAGCTTCTGCACGCGCGGGCGGCACATCGGGGAGGTGGCAGAACCGCACGAGGTCGCCACATGCACCTCATCCGCGGTTCCCCCACGGGGTGTGCCATGGCGCCACGCGAGCACTGCTGAGCTTGAGACAAATGTTCAGTACAGTTACTGTACTACAGTAAAGTAAAAAATATTGCAATGGGCTCGGGCCATCGTATGGCAGACACCCATAGCAGACTACAAAGCATCGCGAACAAAAGCACACAAGCCGAGCGCATGCAGCCTGAGGGGGTGGCCTGAGGGTCGGCCGCACCTGGTCACGCAGCAGTTGCTGCACTGCAAAGATGACCATCCGGTTGTGGTGGGCGGAGAAGGTGGGGATGGTGAACTCGAAGGAGTCCGTCTCGGGCATCGGGACGGTCTGCACAGCAGTGTTGGGTCGCTTTGCAGCATGTCCAGGGCTGCCACCCAGAAAGTAGGCCTGAATATTTGGGATTGATACACATGATCGACAACACTGCTGCACAGCGGCGTGTGCTTCACAGACACTGGCAGTCGTGGTGGCAGCTGAAGTCATGATGCATTCCTGATGATTCGTGCTGCAGTCAAGGCAGCTTGCAGGTTGGCTCCTCCATCCGGTCCCAGGCTTCGGAGTTTGGTCAGTTTCTCAATGGGCATGCATGTGGGAGCGTGCATAAACACAGAAACTCAAACATGTTGAGGATGAGGTGGTGGGGCAGGGGCTTGCCTGCTGCAGCTTCTCGAGCTGCTCGTCATGGATTGTGACGAGGGTGCAGTCCATGAGCTGCTCGAGAGCCGCGATGCTCGACAGCAGCTTCTCCCGGCTCTTCACGTTGGTGTTGACCGGGGAGGCGGTCATGCCAAAGATGTGGGGACGCTCGCTGGAGGGCACCTCTGCGTACTTCCGCATGATCTGGGCGTAGGGATGGCCCTTCGAGCAGTGGTGAGCCTCGTCAAAGATAAGCAGCGAGATCTCCCGGAATTGGAAGTTGCCACACATCAGGAGGTCGTCCAGGATCTTGGGTGTCATTATCAGGATCTTGTGGTTCCTGTGTCACAGGGACTGTGTCGGAGAGGCAGGTAGATAACAAGCACAGCTCCATGACAACAGTGCATCGTTCGGAAGCTCACTGTGCGCCCTCATGGGAGTGCAGAGACTGCAAACAGACGCTACGTTGCTTCAGAAAATCATAAGCTGGCGCAATTTGCACCTCGTTGGGATCTGGCAGCGTTGTGCGACACAAGAAGGGAGCTTCCCAAGGGAAGCACAGATTGTCGGCCGTGGCACACCTGATCTCTTCGCTCCACTTGGCTGGCGTCCATACGTCGACACCACGGTCACCTGTGTACTCACCGATTTCCGCTGCGACATAGCTGCGGAAGAGGCCAGCCTGCTGCGGAACCAAGAGCTTGGTGGGTACCTGCAGCAGTTCACTCACACCAACATCACTTTCGGAGAACTTTGGGAGAACCTTACCACTGCACCGTTCGTCTTAAATGAAAATACATCGGTGAGCTCAGTCCTTTGATCATGTTCGGGATATGGTGGATAGATCAGGCATGGCTAGAAAGAGTGGCATGCTCACCAGCATCACAATCCGTTTGTGACTGTGCGTCGCCAGGAATTCTTTGGCAAGGAGCGCTGATATGAGAGTTTTGCCAGAGCCAGTTTCCAGGAACGCGACAACCTGCATGCTGGCAGGACTTGCGTCGTGTGCACGGTGTCAAGCTCTGGGAGGCATCCGCACGCACTTGAGCAGAGGAGCTGCGCACGTTGCCGGCCCGGGCTTCCTCGAGCAGCTCTTGCTGATACTGTCTCACATCAAGATGACTCTCGCCGTTCAGACTGCGCAATCGTTGCGTCTGTTCCTGCATGATCTACCAGACAGTTCGCTACAGTATCGTCAACTGCAGGAGCGGCAGCCTCCTGCCCATGTGTCGCATGTCGAAGCTATATCAACACATCAACAAACTATGTTGTGATGTTCACTCTGTGCCATGCTGATGGATGATCGCCGCTGGAAGCAGCGTTGCATTGTCTCCCGGAGCAACGCGGTCGTCACGAGTATGCCTGCCACAGCATGCATTGCGATGCTTGGCTCATACAGACGACGTCGCAGGCCCCATCAGTCCCAGCAAAAGCTTTCGCCACACTCGACCATATAGTCTCACAAGGACGAGGCCGCAGAGGCAGGTAGCACAGGAGAAAGAGCACAGCATACACAACACCCCTTAGCCACATCACACACGATGTCGCCCCGCACTGTGTGCACTCGTGGTGGCGGCCATATCCAGATCAGCGTCCGCCACACAGATGCATCCATAAACACAGCTGACTAATCAGTTACACAGGAGAATTTCCCGGAAGAATGTAAAAATTGAGCGTTGGTCACGCAGTGAGGATTCGCTTCAGTCCCGATCGGCCACACACAAGCACGGAGTCCTCAAACCTGTCATGCATCAGCGAGCACCCGTGGTCCACAGTCTCACGCATCAGCGCCACCCCACTCGCCAAGCCCCCGGGCCACCGCGCAAGCCCCAGCCTCCGGGCACGCTCCCGCGCCGCACCGCCACCATCATCCCCGAAATCATGCACCGACACCCGCTCGACGAACCGCGCAGACAGTCCGCCCGGCCCTCCCACCTCCTCCCTATCTTGCCCCCCCCCTACCCGCCCTCCCCTCCACTCCATACAGAACGGCGCCGGATCCCCCTCCTGTCCCCAGTCCCGAGCCCTGGAACAGCTCAATGCGCTCCTGTCGGTCACGTCAAGAGCTACTAGCGCGCTCCTCCGCGGCTGCCCCGGCGCCGAACCCCCACTGAAGTGGCCCCAGCCACCGAGGTCGGGCCCCAGCTTGTCCCCTGAGCCGCAGCCCGCCCCACCCGCCGTAACGGCACCGTCGTCCGGCGCCACGTCAGCGCACGGCAGCGGCAGGAGCGCCCACAGCATGTTGCCGTCGCCGCTCCACGCGACGTTACGCGGGGCTGCGCCTGCCCTGGGCAGCTGGAGCGGGCGCAGGCGTGGCTGGAAGGTAAACGGGTTGAACACGTGCGACACGGTCGCTGTGCCCGACCCAAGCCGGAGCACACCTGCCCAGCAGCCGCACAGTCATACAGGCAGCTCGGTGCTGACAGCCTTGTGTCGACACTTTCAGGGCCCATGGGGCAAATCGGTGTAAGCACAGCATGGCTGAACACCGGGCAGCTTTCGATCTGCCGACAACATCAAGCAGTGGAACGCGGACACCTGTGTATCTGTGCATGGTGATTGCTATCCATTGGGTCAGCAGCAGCCCTCCAAAATGGAATGGAACAAGCAGGAACATCACACACAGAAGGGCAGGCGAGGGGAGGGGGTCGAATATTGGCAGGCACGTACCGGCGCTCCCGCAGGCCAGAGAGTACGCAATACGCCGCATGTCCCCAGGGTCCTGCACCAGACTCTCCACCGCACTCGGCCGCGCAGCCGCCGCAAGCGCCGCACTCCGCGCCAGTGCGATCCGCCCCCCCTGCCCCCCTTCGCCGTCCGCGGCCCCCGCATCCACACCGGTGTCCTCCGCTGGGGGCAGTCCGCCCGCGGCACCGGCCGCACCGACGGCGAGGCGCAGCTGAGCGGCATACGGCAGCGCCGTCGGCGCGTCGGCAGCCGCGGCAGAGAGGTGTAGGCTCGCGGCCGGGGAGGCCTGCGCGAGGCCGCGGCCGGAGAGCACGTGCGCGGAGCTGCGCCCGGCCTTGCGCAGGTCCCATGTGTCGAGGGTGCCGCGGGAGCAGCCGGCGGCGACCGTGTGCGCCTCGGGGCAGCAGAGGACGCTGGTGATGATGGCAGGGCGCTGCAGCGGGAGGGCCATCGAGGCGCGCGCCGAGGCGCGGGCGTCCCAGAGGTGAACCGCCGCGCCGTGGCCACCAGCGGCCAGCATGTGCTGCGAGTCCTGCATGCGGGCAGTGCATGCAGGCTGCTACAACACGAACTGGTGCGTAGGGATGTTTTGAGGCCGCATCACCCTGTGGCTAGGTAAAAAAAAGGACATGTTCGCGGTGCTCTGACGGGGCGCAGCTGGCGCGGTCGCGTCGGCGGCGCACAACGCCTGTGGCGGCATCGCACATTGTGAGAATCAGGCACATGTTTCGGTTTCGTTTTAGAGTGGAGTGGGGTTGTAGACTGCTCTAGGGAATGCGGGCGTAAGTGAGCTAGGTGGCTATGCGACGCTCGGCGAACAAGTGATGAGGTCCACATGCACTCCGACTGTCTGCAGCTTCGGGCCAGTCTGAAGGTTATTCCGCATGACTGGTATACGTGTATGTGTGCATCATCAGATGTGTCAGAGGCGCATGCGGAGGTCTGCACGCCATTGTTGTCTCACCAGTTCACGTTCCCAGTATGTAGTTCTGTTTTGTGAGGAGGCCATGAGAAAAACACGCAGGCAAATTCCCCATGGCACTGCACGGCTGGTGGGCACGGTCTGGGGGGCACACTTTCATGGTCTGAAGAGCCAGCAGCCCCACCGCAGATCTGCCCGCGGGGTCATGGATTTTGAGTGTCATTTCCGCACGCCCTGAAACAGCGTTGCACACATGGACATCGTTGGTTGTGCTGCTGCAGGTTGCAAAGCGCTCGGGGGAGCGTGCGGACCAGCTGATGTCTTGAACTGACTGCGAGGAATGGATTTGCTGCAGTTTCGAGTGCCATCCGGGTTCCCTGCGAGCTCACAAAGACTTCTCAGGTCACTGGAGTTGGAAGCAGCTGTGCAATCGCCGCAGGACAAGTGCAATACGGAATCTGCACATTCTAGCCAACAACACATTGTGCAAATTTTCGCCACTCCATCGTCAAGCCATGCACACCTATTGTAGATGTCTTTGCGGGGCAAGGTCATCATGGTGGAGTAACCAGGGCACCACAGCAGTGCCACTGTCCCATCAGCGTTGGTTCGCAGCCTGGGGCAGGCTGGCTGCCCCAATGATGCGGCGCTAATGACTGATATAGTGTTTACCGCAACTTCCCAGAGCGAGGTAGTTCCGACCAGAGGCTCCACCATGATCTGCTGCATGCAGTGCTGAGAATGTGCAGCTGCGTACAGCCGTCCGCGGGTCCTTGCGAGCTCTGCGTGTCCGGCAAGCCACGAAGGATATGAAGACGTCCTGTTCAGCATGCGTGGTTTGTAGCAGATCTCGCCGCGCTACACGGCACCGCACAACAGGTGTACATGTAACAACGCACCATCTCATCATCTTGCGACGATCGCGGTTCGGCCTGTTCTGCAGTTCATGCTGCTGAGCACTCTTCTGCATTTCGCATTCAACGGCTTGCATCTCTTTGTCATCCGGGACTGCATGTTCCACCAGCTCAGGCTCCACTTGGTGTAGAGCTGCTCGCTTCGCTTCGCTTTGTAGCTGCTCTGCTGACCCTCTCTTGCCCGAAATAAGGATATTTTCATCAGTATGTTTGATGTTCTCTTTATTTCGACGCACCGGTATGAAAGCTAACGTCGTTTGTGTGCGTTTCATGTCGAGAGCACCTCGGGACATGCTACGCGAACAGAGCCAGTGCACATCAACCTCAGCGGAGCCCTAATCAGCAATTGCCTGGATGAGCTACCCGTATCTGTACTGTCCTGTGCTGTACAGAACAGCGCACTCGCTGCCCAACCTTCACGATCATGCATTTGTTCCCATTGTTTCGAACGGCACCATAACAATTTCGCGTACAACATGGCCGTTTTCCTCTCAATGGTGTTCCTGCTGTGAGAAATGAATATCTGAATGAAATGGGTCAACGGAATCGAATTTTGTTGGCTTCCTCGAAAACTCATCTGGAGCATGCGTTCTTCAGGACTAACAACTAGACACTGCTAAATGGATGTATGGCGACATGATGTGTGAGTCGGATCTGGGGGGCGTGACATCGACAGGCCACGGTTGGAAGCACATTAGAAATTGCCCACGTATGTAAGTCCACAGCACATAACAGGTATTCAATCGTGCTGTAGTTTACACCGTCTCGTACATCTGAACATGGCACATGAAAAACGTATCCACCTATGCGGTTGCCTCAGCATAGCGAGCGGCAACAGCCTCCCAGTTCACGAGCTTGTCCATGTATGTGCTGATGTATGCTGGGCGGGCGTTCTGGTAGTCCAGGTAGTAAGCATGCTCCTGCACACCAACGACAATCGCATCAGCCATGCCAAAGGATACACAGTGACACAAAGCTTCACACGCTCGCAACCACAATCAGATTGTCCAGCCAAACACAAATCTTCACCGACAGGTGCGTAGGGGGCGTACCCAGACATCCATGGTCAGAATCGCGGTCTTTCCTGCACAATGCGCCAAAGTCAATTCTTCAAATCACAGCAGCAGTGATACCATACCACCATGCAGGAAATCTGAGGGCGGACTTGCACTCCCCATGTGGCAACACATGCGCATATGATAACAGAGGCACCAGACAAGCCTCACCCAGAACTGGCGACAAACAGATGGACGATGGCAGGCGGCCAGTCAGCAAGTACGAGCAGGAAAAGGTTCAGTGCTGTAATACAGCCAACCCAGACGTGCAAACACGCCATCACATCGGCCTCAATGCACCAGACTGGATTCTCTGCGACCAACACCGCCACGTCAGAGGCAGTGTTCTCGAGGCACAGGCGCGGCCCGCACCCTCGACCATCGGGCAGACGGCGTTCGGAGTCTTCTCGATCGCGACGGTGCCGTCGCTCGCGGCGGTGAGCCACGCCCAGCCGGAGCCGAACTGCGTCGCGCCGGCGGCCGCAAACTGCGCCTTGAACTCGTCGAACGAGCCGAAGGCCTTGTCGATGGCCTCCGCGAGGGCGCCGGAGGGCGCGCCGCCGCCGGAGGGCGACATGCCCTCCCAGTAGAAGGTGTGGTTCCAGACCTGGGCGGCGTTGTTGAAGACGGGGGTCGGGTCGCCGCCGTTCCAGGAGGCCATGATGATCTGCAGACGCCAGGCTGCCTCTGTTTTCCTAACTTGGGTGAAATTTGCAGCAGCGGTCAGGCGGCGTGCTGGCTGTTGATTGGCATGATACAACTACAGCATGGGTGAGTGATGTGTGACGTGGCACCAGCCTGTGTCAGAGTGCACAGATGGGGTGCCTATGTGCGCAGCACTCTGGAATGATGCCCACGCCAGCTCTGTCCGCGACTGCATGATGACATAGTTTTGGGGGCGTGCCAGGACAAGGGTGGTGGCCACTTAGATGAAGCACGCCACACTGGGTATCAGTTGAGCATCACCATGCAGGACTGGATGCAATGTCCGAACAACAGAGAAAAGAGGGCTGCGAATCCATCTTACCTCCTCAAGTGGCTTGTCCTCAAGGTCTGTGCCCTCAATCTGCTTGTTCATGTTGGTCACATATGTCCCTGCAGTGTGCATTGAGGATGAACAAAACCGATGCCGGTGCCTGATAGTATCATCTCGTACAAGAACGCCACAACAGAGCACATGCGGAATCATGACATGCTGGTAGGGAGGAAGCGCACTGTGGTGCTTGCCCCAGTGGAACTCCAGAGTGTTCTGCACAACATGCGTTGTCAATGTCCTTTCAGGATACGGCTCAGTAAATGTAAGTTGACTTTACACTTCAGGCCCAGCGAGCTCACACTTTCGACTCAACTGCAGTTCATGGTCCTCGCCCAAGTAACACCAAGATATGGATCAATTCCCCCAACAACGCATCATGTATGCCATTACGGGATTCGATTGCAGCAGTGATTGCAAAAGTGGGCTGATCAATCATCGCGGAACACTGTGGCAGATGTGCTGCGGTAAAGATGGAGGTATCGGAGGTCAAATCTTCAGGCGCAGCGTGACGCAGCACACACGCTGTACCGTGTCAAATCAGTAGCTTGAGCTACTGTCTAAAGCAAAGGTTTCTGGTGCATTCTCTGGGCACTGGCTCCAATAAACGCCGTAGGGTATGACAGCATCTGCTGACCGCAAAAAAGGCACACGCGAGGAGAACGCTTCGCGCGTGCACCCGCGACCGGATGCATGTCGAATTCATGCGGTAAGTACAATTTTCTAAACAAGCTACGACGGCTGTTGTACATACAGGCACTGCGATCGCGTCATCGCCCAGAATCAGCATTCGGCAGTTCAGTTCCTCCGACAGTCGTGGCAGCAGTCGCCGGCAGCTGGCGCTGATTCAGACTGCATCCAAAGCGACGTACCTTGCTCATGTGAGGCTCAAGGGCGTCCAGCTCGTATGGGGGGGCCTTCAGCTCGAGGGCTGCCTTGGTCACGACGCTCTGCATGTACCCAACAACATGCTCAAGCAGTCAAGCCTCTGGTTACACCAAACGCAAACACTCAAAGACGTACTTGACGAGGCGCTGTGGTTCGGCGCGCCTGCATCTGCAGGCGTTGTCCGGTAGCAAAGGAGCAGCGAGCCATCTTGTAATTGCGCTTGGTTGAGCTGGAAAGAGTGTCGTACACCGTTCAGGCAGAAGTGGTAAGATACACCGCAAGCAGATTATACATGACTCTGCACGCCCTGGAACGCTCGTCTGGGCATAGTCTCGTTCTGACTTGTGTGGCTGGCTGTCCTTGGTATCAGCGATGCATGCCGAAGGTTCCTTGCCCGTCCATTGGCGCCATGAGCTCTCCCGCCGTTTCGGTTGTAGCCAAGGGCCCCTTGAGGAATTCTATCGTACCATACTGCAGCGTAGGCCAAGGCAAGTGCTCTGAAAATCTGGCGTAGTCCACAGTCGTATCGGTTGTTTGCGAGACCAATCAACATCACACACTCTAGTGCCGCAATTATTGGCTATCTTCCTCCTACGTTCACGACCTAGTCCCAGCCACCAACATGCCCGTTGAGCTTCCTCCTCCACCGTTCGAGCTGGTGCGTGCTCGGCATCTGCAGTTGCTTGCATGTCAGTGAAGATAGCGTCAGCGTGACCGGCCGCTTGCGGTTGTGGACTGCAGCGTTCTATCGTCACTGGCTAATATGTCGAGTCGTTCAGTGCGTTGTAATGAAATCTGCTGTCATACTAACCTTGCGGTGTGCGTGCAGCATGCTCTGGAGCCTCACATGTCAAAGGTGCGTTGACTGGCTTTTTCTATCTCTGCCTTTGGGGCCCATGACCCATAAGTCTCCGATCTTCCCCCATGAATTATGTCAGGCTATTCGGGAGCTATCTGCGTGACTCATGGGCTGAGATCGTGCCCTCGCCGTATTGCGATCACTGCTGCCAAGAGGTTTATCCACCAGCGCACGTCCGTATGTAGGAGAGCATGGAGTACCACTGGGGCAAGCATCATCGTACGACTCTCGTTTCTCCCCTTGCCCTCGATTCCGGCTGTGTTGACCTCATCGCTTGCACATAAAGCATCATCATGCGCTCAGTCGGTTGGCTCAACGGGTTCCACGGCACAGCCTGTGCACATCCTTCCGCGGTGTCGCCTGAGCCTCCAGCGCCAGGCACTGAATCGCTATGCTTGCATCTCTGGTCATGTGCTGTCCACGTCGACCCTGCCTAACGCCAGGGGCTGTGCAGGCGGGTACGTCACAAATTTGAACAAGGCAATCGAGGGCTCCGACATGGACAAAATGGCGATTGAAGAAATTGTCAAAGCCACGTGGAACGATGGACAACCCACCGCATCTTTCAACAACGCTGCGCAGGTCTGGAGTGCGTCCCATCTCCCCTTGCACAACGCCTCATAGCCCACAGAAGCTGTGCTCATACGAATCCGTAACGACTGCGACGTACCCGTGTTGCGAGATCGTGTGCCAAAGCTATACACAGAAGTCCACACAGCCGCCTTGACATCTGATAAGCCATCACTGTCCAGCATGCAATGCGGATGCCATCACACTAATGAACTGCAATCATGGCCTGCCAGCACGTTGCGTGTTTTGTCGCTCCGGTGGCTCAGGTCTTGGCGTCAAGCACATCACTGCAGCTGTCCAACATCCCTCAGCGTGGCCGCATCTGCAACATCCCAGCAGGCCCCATTTTCTGACATGCTTGCGTGCCTGCTCTCCATGTGACTAGTCCTGACTCAAGCATATCCGAGAGCAGCACAGGCAAGTCCCCGCTTCCCATCACAGAGTAATCTGCCAAAACTGGGAACTCATGCCCCGACAACAACGTACCCACACATGTGTACACGCACGTCTCTCGAATGCCGCTGGAACCGCCTAGAATGCTGCCTGGATTGGACAAAATCAGACGGCGTTCGTGGCTGAAAACGGGCTGGCAGAGCCAGTAACAGCGACCGCAGCCCGACGGCGCCTGTCCCTCTGCGGTGCTGCACCACTCAATCTTGATCAGCTCAGCGGGAACCCCTCTGGGAGAGGAAGGCCCTGTGGAGCACTGCTCACCTCGTTCGAACGTCACTCTGCCTCCCTCCGAAATGACCACACCCGAAATATTGCATACATACACCCGGTACGGTCGTCTGAGGGGGGTGTCCAGGTGGTTCACCCCTTCGCCATATGTGGTCCTGTCAGTTCAGAGATGTGTTTTTCCTTCTCAGGATACGGCTCAGTAAATGCAGATTTATTTCAGGTTACACACCCCAGCGCGCTGCCTCGCCGACTTTGTGCCACACCAGCCCGCATGCGTGCAGACCAGACCAGCCCGCATGCGTGCAGACCACACCTTCTTCTGGGAGAGCATGAAGCCCGAGGGCGGCGGTGAGCCCTGCGGCAAACTCCTCGAGGCAATCAACTCCGCCTTTGGCTCGTTTGAGGAGTTCTCCAAGCTCTTCAAGACGGCCGCAGTCACGCAGTTCGGCTCCGGCTGGGCCTGGCTCGTGTCCGACTCGGCCGGCGGCCTCTCCATCGCCAAGACCCCGAACGCCGAGACTCCGCTCGCCTCGGGCTCCGGGGTACGCACTCCAAGCCTATGCTCCTTGCAGCCAGGGGCTCCCGTGTGCACCGCACATGCGCATGCATGCGTCAAAAGACGACACCGAACTGCATATGTAGCCAATGGATGTGGCCGTCTATGGCATCTATGGCATCATGCATGTGTGTGTCACAAGGGTGAAGGCGGCGAGGTGGGCAGCACCGCGAAACACGGAAGCAGCGCAGAAACACGATCACCATCCCTGCTGACGTGTGTGCCGTGTGTGTGCAGGTGCCGGTGCTCTGCTGCGATGTCTGTGCGCCCCTCCAATCCCGCCCCCCCCCCCCCCCCCCCACCGCCCCCCTCCTGCCCTCTCTTCCCTCCTCTGCCTCCTCCTGCAGTCCCCTGCAGTGTGTAGGACAGCCACACATCACTCTGCCTGCTTGTGTGCTGAGTGAAGACCAACAGCATGAGTCTGTCCTCTCCCCCGCCGAGTGTGAGAGGGAGAACACACACGAACCCCTCAGTGTCGCGTGCGACCCTGTGACGCAGGCTCAGGTCTGTTGAGCGTGCTACCGTCTCTTCGTTGTGACCTTGTCACTCTATCACGCATTGCCATCGTCAGCACCCAGAGAGCCGCGATCTAGCCTGCATTGGAGAAACGGGGCAACCCCGGCACCTTGAGATCCTGTTGCGCTGGGGGGCCCCCGCATCGCTGCGAAGGCCGATGCCGGTCCCTCCAGCACCTCAGCATGTCTCCCGTCTGTTGCTCTATTCTGCATGTGTTTGACATACTGTACCAGTGAAGGCATGTGCGTTTCTGCGATGCGCATGCACTCTCATTCTCCTGATGCTGCATGCATCGCGTGCCTGTGATGTGCTGGGTGGTGCCCTGGAAGTGCTGGTGCTACCGGCACCACGAGACCGGCTTTGCAATGCACACACAGAGCCACGCGCGCGGCGAGAAGCCGGCACTGCTGTGTGTAGGGGAGCATGCGTACTACGTGGACTACCGGAACCAGCGGCCCGTGTACGTGGACACCTTCATGGAGAAGCTGGTCAACTGGGACAAGGTCTCCGAGCGCTACGCCGCAGCTTGCAGCTAGGCGGCTTGGTGTCATAGTTGCGTGTTTTTTAGCGTGTATGGCGAGGCCTGTTGGGTGGCTGCCCAGCGGCGGTCGTAAATGATGGCTGTGTTTGCGATTTTGTTGGTTGCAGATAGTGTCCACCTCGTGGGGGTCTACACTGTTGACCCAGACACTGCCCATGTGCCTCAGTGTTGGACCGCGCTGCTTGGACCCAAGTCTGGAGCTGTGAGCAAATTCAAAAGCAATTGAATGCCATACTTTTAATATGATTGCCGAATCAATGCTGTGTGGTGGTCATGCGATTGCGCAGGCACAGTGTGGCCACAGATCTGTACACAGACTGTCTTCTGAGACAGAAGCAATGATCGCCTGTTGGTAGCAGGCCTCTGGCTGTTGCCTTGCTGTTCGGCACCTGGATCGGCATGCCTATTCAGGCATGAGAAGTGCAGTGCACGATTATTGGGTGATGCACATGACAGATAATTCCAGGAATTGGCTACTCACTGTGAGGTCTGTCATTGAGACCCGCCCACAACTTGCTCTTGCTGCCGATGCTCCCTGACCCAGTTGAGGTGTGCTTGCCGGCTGCGTGGTCTTGCATGTGCACATGCCATCAGTGCGGAACAATTGACAAGAGCTATGGTATACACCAACAATGAAGTGCACCATGGTGACCTAACATCTGCAACCAGAAGCATTGATGCATCAGGGACATATGTACGGAGGGTGACACCACCCTCCGTGTGCAATCAAATGGGCAATCGGCCTGGAGTCGGCACATCCCAGGCGCGCAGTGCAGTACAGTTGTTTCGTGGGAGTGATTGTTGAAAGGCTCGGAGTCTAGGTGCTGTTACACGCTGATGATACCACTCAGTATCTTCACCAAATCTATGTTTATTTTCTTTGTAATCTTCCCTAATTCTAATCTACTCTTTCTACTATGCGGCCTCAACGAGGCCTTCTATATCTACCATCTAACGGAGCTATCTATCCAGAGCTACAGCCTTTACATCTGAAGCACCTGGTAGTGGTGGACGGGCGGTGGGTGGGGCTGGGCGACAACAATCACTGGCGGCGGTGTGTGGTCTACAGTGTTCGGTGCGCCGTGGTGGTGGCCTCCATAGCTGCCGAGGGGCGGGGCGCCGTGGTGTCCACCATAGCTGCCGAGGGAAGGGGTGGCGGAGATGAACCCGGAGCCGGAGGAGGTGACGAACACTGTGCCGACGTCACCCTTCACGTACACCGTCGAGCTGTCCCCCTCGCCCTCGTGGCCCTCCTGGTGACCCTCGAATGAGAGTGCACCCTCGCCGCTGTGCTTGCTGTGGTGGTGGTGGTGGTGGTGGACGTGGCTGTGGCGGCGCCCTCGGCCGGAGGGGCGGGGGGAGTGCTGGTTGCGGTTGTGGGCCCGTGGTGGGGAGGAGCGGCGGGGTGGCGGGGAGGAGCGCTTGGCATTGCGGCCGTGGCGGGGAGCGGGCTTGCCGGTGTGGGTGCGGCGGCGGGTGGCAGAGGAGCGGGCACGGCGGGGAGTGTGCTTGCCGGTGCGGGTGCGCTTCAGGTCGGAGGGCCGGGCGCGGCGGGGGGCGCGTTTGCCGTTGCGGGTGCGGACGGGGTCGGAAGGGCGGGCCCGGCGGGGGGCGCGTTTGCCGTTGCGGGTGCGGACGGGGTCGGAAGGGCGGGCCCGGCGGGGGGCGCGTTTGCCGTTGCGGGTGCGGACGGGGTCGGAAGGGCGGGCCCGGCGGGGGGCGCGTTTGCCGTTGCGGGTGCGGACGGGGTCGGAAGGGCGGGCCCGGCGGGGGGCGCGTTTGCCGTTGCGGGTGCGGACGGGGTCGGAAGGGCGGGTACGCTTCTGAGCCCTTGTCCCCCTAGAGTCGTCACGGACTCGCCGGTCGGCGCTGGGCGTTGGGGGTGTAGGCTTCTTGCGCAGCACGCGCAGCAACGCCCTGCCCCAGCTGTCGCCTGCAGCCTCATCGCGAGTGTGGCCATCCCCCTCCTTCACCTTGTCGCCGCGGCCCGCGACAGCTGGCATCTCAAAGACACACAGGCCGTTGACGCCCAGAATGAATTCTGAGGCACAGCCGGTGTCACAGGGCAACTGCTGGAGGCCGCCGCAGGGGCCGGGGGCCTCATGAATGGGGGGGTTAGGTACGGCTGGGCCTTCCAGCGATGCAAGCATGTTGCCTCTCCTGACGCCACGGAGGACTCTGGCGGCGGCGGGGTCGCCCTGCAGTGCAGCGCAGAGCGCATGCATGGAGAGGATCGCTGCTGTAACGGTCAACATGGCGCCTTTCGCCTGCACGCGACAGTGGATGTGTTACAGCTAGCTGCAGGGACAAATCAAGCAAGGCAGGTAATACCGCAGGCAACAACCGACGATGGATGTGTGGTGGCTGGCATATGTGGCGCTTGTCCGTCGGGCGTGCATGCACGAGTGAGTCATCAAGTGATGTCACTTGGTAAACTTGTGATGATATGACGGCATCGGGCACGTGCACGAATATCACTGTGTGGACACATGTACATGCAGACGCTGAGTGGATTTGCGTGTGTATTCCTGGCAACGGCTCGCTGCCCGGCCTCTGTCCTTTGTAACTACATGCAGACGCTGAGTTTGCACAGATATTGCACAATCACTTGATCTTGTGTTGGCAAATTGTGAGCAACCATGGGCTGAACAAGACAACAAACTGAAGCTATATCATAGCATATGGCTTGTGTACTGGGTTCTGGCAGTTATGCTTACGCAGTGGCATCACAATAGTACAGCGTTGAGTCGACTTAGGTAATGGTAATGCTCACCTTCTTCGACGGTTCTCAGGTTCAGCTGCGATTGTATCTCCGGGCGGAGCTGCGGAGTGAGCTACGAGTGAGCACTAGAGCTGCTGTAGCAAGAGTGTGGAGGTGGTGAAGTGCCGAGGCGATGTGGTGATGATCGGTGGTGCGCGGTGCTTATATACACTTTCTCACCCTGCCTGTGCAGGTGTTCGCAAAGGCAGCGCGAAGGGGTTCAGCTCGGTGGCGGGTTTGTTACAGCCAAGTTGTTCGATGCACATGCCCCACGCGTCATACTGCCGACTTTGCGGAGTTTTCCTGCAGTGAAAGCTGCACGCTGAGCATGCACGTCTCTGAACATGCATGACGCGGTGGAGCCTATGCATCCTCTGCTTCTCTATCTCGAGGTACGTGCGATGCACCGGCGCATGCTGCGCCGGTGCATGCGGAGCAGCTCGCCCAGTTGCAAGTGCTTCAACTAGGAGATCTTGGAAAGCAGCGAGTGCGTTGTTGATTACGAAATAGGAGCGCAAGGGGAGATGATGCCGACACTTGAACAAAGTCTTCACGTAACATGACATGCAAGCTCTGCTACGGGGTATACAACACTGCCGCACGCCTTGAGCATGCATATGGCAGTGTATTTGCATCTGTCTCCCGTATTCACGATGCATGATCACGCCATCAATGCATTGATGCATATGCCTCGGCTGCCTCAGTCGCGAGTTCTCGGGATATGCAGCTCGTGATCAGCGGCATTGCGATTGATGTACATGTGTCTGCGCTCGTGCATGCGTGGCGTGGAATTCTAGCTGAAGTATAAGCTTACTATGCCACGTGCCTGAGCTGCTGGCGCTGTTCACGACCTAGATGCGCAGTTTTTCACTGCGCTGTAGCGTACGCCACCCGAATTTCCTGTTGCACAACTTGGTGGCCAGAGCTAGGTCCTCACCGCCCCCCATGTTATTTTCCCTGACGGTTGTACACCACGCCACCCTCGCTGGCACGCCGTCTCGATAAAACGCCAAGCACGAGCATCAGGACCGCAGCGCGCAGTCCGGGACGCCACGTCATCATGCATTGTATCGGAGCAGCCATGCACATGCATTGAGTCGGCATCATACCGCATGCATGCCCCGCAGTAGTCCCCCTGGTGGACACCATGTCCTGCTCTGGGCACCGTTGCACGTTGCTGCGTTACGGAAGAGTAAACGGGTGCAGACAAATACAGCAAGAGAATCATGTTGTAACAAATGTGCAAATGCTCACCGCCTTTTCATGGAGGAAGGCCGGCACCTGGTCTACTGCGCATGCGGTGCTCAGCGACAGTGCCTACATTGTGTGCGGTTAATATTATATCTATCATAGGTGCTATCAGATCATGACCGGACCTGCGCTCGAACAGCTTAAGACCTGAAAGACACAAATCACAAAAGCTCTGGCCATTGCATGGCGCCAGAGCACCAGCACAAACTACAACACATTGGCAGTCCCAACATCGACACAAGAGCAAAACATATGAGAACTCGATGATTTACAAGCAAGCTTTTACCAGCAACACTTACAGTTCACATGCATAAATACAGGCAGGGCTGCGGTACGCGCGCGTGCCCGGCCTAGTGCCATGAATGAGTGAGTGGATTTGCGAGCGGGTTTTGAGATATCTCAGATATATATCCGGCTCCATGCCCGGCCTCTGTCCTTTGTAGCTGCACACAAGCAGCCCCTGCACCTTCACAGCTCGGGCGGGACTCACGGTCCCGTCCGATGACCTCTCGCCGCTTACAGGCCATCCGGCCTGAGCGGTGGGGTGCCCCTTGGGCCCCATCCGCTTGACGCCACCGGCCTGTGGCCTCTGACTCCGGCTGGGCCGGGTCCGATGGGTGTGCGGGATGCCTTCGTTGGCATGTGCGGGGACTGCGGAATGGCTTGGGCGCTGCGTTGTCCTGGGTGCGGTGCGGCGTGGGCCGGCGGGGCTGCGCGGCGGTGTGCCGGGCTGGCGTGGTATGCTGTGGCTTGGTGGGGTGGGGGTGGGTCTTGGGGCCGGGGCGGCCCCCGGCAATCGGGCGGCCATGATGGGCGGCCTCAGGCAGCAGTGTGTTGGGTTTGGCCCTGTCGTCCGGCGGCGGGCGTTGTGGTGCTGGTGGTTGTGATGTTGTGTGTCGGCCGTGGGGTTTGTGCGTGCGCGTGTGTGGGTCTGGGTTTGTGGGTGTGTGGGTCTGTGCGTGTGTGTGCTGGTGTGTGGGTGTGTGCTTGGCGGTCTGCGGATCTGTGTCGCTTGCTGCGCCGGTGCTAGGTGAGATGTTCGTGGGTGTCTTGGTGTTTGCTTCGTCTGCTTGCTCCTTTCGCGGTGCTGCCCGACTTGCTGTCTTTGTCCTTGTGACACCTTCACAGCTCGCACCTCTCTCACCCTCACACCACAACCACTGCTTGGCTGTTTGGCTTTTACATACGTCAGTATATGCTATACTTATAGGCTCATGATTTGCAAATGATGCAGATCGGGGAAACATGCTTGAAACATCGGGGAAACATGCTTGAAACAACCTGCTCGTGGCAAGGCCAGGCGCACACCGGCCTGGCCACCATTGGCCGTTGCGCCACCAATTCTACGTATACACATGCAGCAATGTAGCTGTAGCGCCACTGAAGGGCCAGTGCTTGGGCACTACAACGCCCCCCGCCACCCCCAACGCCCTGATATCCCCTCCCACTGCGGGCTGCAGACGCTCCCCACGGGCCCCTGGCAATGTGCCTTCGTCTTAACCGCTGATTGCAGCTTGAATTGTGTATCAGTGTCATTTGTAATGTTCAAGCCATCATTGTCCAGCCCGCTTCAACCTCACGGCGTGGCCCAGCCCCATACACATTTGACATCTGTTGGAAGGCTGCTGGAAGGTGTTCGTAAATGAGGCGGGAAAAGGCAGGGCTGCGTGACGTGCTCAACAGATGCGTGCATGTTCACAGCGCAACGGCCCACGTACAGCGACGTGTGCCGATGCGCATGCAGGTTCACTGAAGACTCAAAACAGCTACACTACAGCCTGCAGCGCGCCGTAGTTGCGGGCTCTCGTGCGGATGCACCGATGTTGCACTTCACGAGACCTCAGCAGCGGGCATGCATCTGAAGTTGTACACCGTCGACAGCAAGAGGCGTCCGCTGCGCGCTGTGCGACGAACATCCTCACTTGTCGATGAATCCCAAATCAAGGTAGTGCGTTTCATCTCTGTAAGCCGGTGCGAAGGTTGGTGCAATGGTTAGAGATGGTTCGCCTGGAGGAAATTGTAAGAGATCTAGACATGGGAGCTTCCAGTGAAGGGCAGACTCGAACAATGCAACACGTTTTTAGTTTTCGTCAAGATGATTTCGAAGCCATCAATGCAGTGGCGCTGGATCGCGCGTGCCCCAAGTCTATGCGCGCTCCACCTTTGGTGAGACACCCCTTGGCGAATAGGATGCGAAAGTCAAAAAACATGAATTCAT
Organism: Ulva prolifera; assembly: GCA_023078555.1. NCBI lineage: Eukaryota > Viridiplantae > Chlorophyta > Ulvophyceae > Ulvales > Ulvaceae > Ulva > Ulva prolifera. The sequence goes on along the minus strand of CM041201.1, from coordinate 1,641,378 downwards.
ACTACTGCAGAGACTGGATTCTTGCCGTAAATCTTAAATGTCGTCTTTAGGTTATCGGAGTTGCGGGAGGCACCGCTTCCGGGAAAACGACAGTGTGCCACAAGATCGCCGAGACAATGGCAGACGACCGGGTCGTGATAATCTCGATGGACAACTTTTACCGACCTCTGACTGCAGAAGAGCGCGAGTCGGTGGATGGTGTGTCTCGTGCAGCTTGAGCTGCACCTGGAAGGATAGCGCGCCCCAGAACTTGCTCCACCACTGTGCTCCTGCATGCAGACTTTAATTTTGATCACCCAGACGCCTTTGATGTTGCTGAGGTCACTCGATGTCTTGATAGCTTGAAGCGAGGCCAGGTGACGACGATCCCGGTATACGACTTCACCACTCACAGCCGAGCAAGCGAGGTGCAGACAGTCAAGCCCGGCGAGGTCATCCTCTTCGAGGGCATCCTCGTCCTCCATGTCCCTGCCATCGTCGAAAGACTCAACATGAAGGTGTGTGGACGCACCAGCTGCCCAGGAGCGCGTGTCCGCCTGTGAAATAGCTCAGCAGCTGCTGCCCCCTCAGTGCCAAGCCCCTGCATGCCCTGCAGATATACGTGGACACAGATGACGACCTGCGATTATCAAGGCGAATACTCAGGGATATCGAGGCTCGCGGCAGGGACCTGCAGGGGGTCATAGCACAGTACACTCGCTTTGTGAAGCCAGCTCAGGATCGCTTCGTGACTCCATCGAGGCGGATAGCGGACGTCATCATCCCCTGGCACGAGTGTGCTTCCTTGCACGCCTCCTCAGCTTGCAGCCGTCGTGACCTGTTGCTAGGCGAAGCTTTCAAGCTGTTGCTGTATGGTCAACTGGAGCAGCCTGCATGCACAGCGCTGCTGCTCCTGCAGCAAATGCAGCACCGCAGCAATGCAACACGTGTCCCGCAGCCGACCTGCAGCCCCACCGCCAGCACAGCCCCCTCACAGATTGCGAATGACATATCACACGTGGCCGCCCTGCTGTACTGAGCTATCACGCCATACCGCACGACGCCTGAGCACGCACACTGGCGATGCCATGGCATCAGCCTGCCTGTTGCCGGCAGCCCACCTGCACATGCATTGCGGCCACATTGGCTGCGTCCCGTTGCCCTTTCCAATGCCCCCTCCTGTGCATCCGCTGCAGCGCTGCCTTGCCTTCTCCTACAGTGCGACCGTTCTGCGGATGTACATCCCAGCGCCAACACACCTCCCCACCCCGTTGGCCAACCGAGTCGTGCCGCTGCAGCCGTGACAATCGCATGGCCGTGGAGCTCGTGACCGAGCACCTCAAGGAGTCCCTCAAGCAGCACCCCCTCGTGCGGCAGTACCCTAACCTCCACTGCATGGAGTCCACGCCGATCCTGCGCCACATGCACACCGTCGTCCGCTCCACCGCCACCTCCCGCGCCGACTTTGTCTTCTACGCCGACCGCCTCATCCGCCTCGTCGTCGAGGCCGGCCTCGGCTTCCTGCCGTTCGGCGAGAAGTGCGTGACGACGCCGGAGGGGTACCAGTACGTCGGGGTCGACTTTGCGCGGAGCCTGTGCGGCGTGAGCATCATCCGGGGGGGCGAGGCGATGGAGGGGGCGCTGCGGGAGTGCTGCCAGGGCATCAAGATCGGGAAGATCCTCGTGTACCGGGAGCCGGAGCTGCTGGGGGCGAGCAGCGCGGACCTGCCGGGGCTGTCGTCGCCGGAGAGCTCCCTCGCGGCGCAGGTGTCGGCGCTGGTGCGGGCCCCTGTAGCCACAAAGCAGCCGCCGCATAATGGGGTGCTGCCCGGCTTGACATGCCCAATGCGCGAGCGCCGGAGCGCCATGCACATTGCGGGCAGCCACTCAGGCATGGCCGCCGCCGTCAGCAGCCGTGCGTCTGCGGCCGTCTTCTTGATAAACCCTGGTATGTTTTTTGAGGTGGCTGGGGTGCTGTGCAGCCGCAGCCGGTGGACGACGCAGAGGCAAACATCCAGAACACGACGCTGCAGGCGAACCGGCAGCCGCTGCTCTACTGCAAGCTGCCCAGCGACGTCGCCAACCGGCACTGCCTCCTGATGGACTCCATCCTCTCGAGTGGCTACACGGTCGTGCGCGCCATCGAGATGCTCCTCGTGCGCCCCCCCCCCCCCCCCCCCCCCCCCCTCTCCACTGGCCGCTACTCCAAGCGCCGCTGTGCCGATCGGCATCGCGCAGCAGCAACTGTTGGCACCTGTGCTGCGCGATCCGCGATTCGGCTCGTTCGCAAACTCCAGTGAGTGCACTCTCAATGCGCTCGCAATCCTGCAGCCAGACGATATTCAGTTGTGTCTGTAATCTCAACGCTAGACGGGACAGTATTAGCTGGGGTGATTCGAGGGTGATGCGTGTTCCAGTCTGCCGTGACAAGGAAGGTGCTGAAAACCTGAAACGACTTGTGCATGTCAGTCCACACTGTCCCCTTCTGAGACCGCACAATCAGAGGCAGCAGGGCAACACGCTGACTCCTGACGCACATCTGCCTCCCCGTGCACCTGAGTCGTGTGCACTGACGAGCCGCTGAGTTGGCGCGCCTCCTCGAATCATCGTTGTGGCCCTGTCTCCTCCAGACATTCTCACGACTTCGCGGGGTGAATGGGCCCGACGCCCCAACACTGGCATGCAGGAGAAGGGGTGCGCGGAGGAGAAGATCTACCTGCTGTGCCTCATCGCGGCGCCGCAGGGCCTCCACGCCGTGTGCCGGCGCTTCCCGGGCATCCGCGTCGTCGTGTCCGAGATCGACTGGGGCCTCAACGAGCTCCACGTCGTCGTCCCCGGCATCGGCGAATTCGGCAACCGCTACTTCAGTGAGTGACCCGCCACAGCCTGCCTAACCCTACCGATCCCCTCGCCGGCTGCTGTAGAAGCTTCCGGAACCCTGCCACCACCCAACGGCCGCACGCTGCGGGCATGCCGGACCCTGCAAAGGCCTCTGCGGGCCACCCGCACCGATGAACTCCGCAGCCCTGCCAATAAGACCTTAGCCTGTACCTCAGTGAACGAGCGCCCGTCCGCCACGCGCGCAGGCATGTGCAGCGGCGGCGGTGACCTCACCGGGCCTGCCGGCTGCGACTCGGCGCTCCCTGCTGCACCGCGGCGCGGGGGGCGCCGCCGGACCTTGGTGAAAGGGAGTCTGGCTGAGGGATGTATCGCCGCAAGTGTGGTGCAGGCACGCGGGGGCCGCTGCTTGTGTGAGCGATGCCGCCGCTGCAGTGATCAGCGAGCCGACGGCGGCCGGGGTTTCCATTGCAATTCTTTCTGTATCGTGCACGGCCGTTGTGTGAGGCTGTGCGGTGGTGCTCAACGGCTCAGGCGCGAGGCGCTGGTCACGTGCGAGGCGTTTTCGTACTATGGTGTGTACATGCCCCACCTATGGATGTGGCAGCGCGGGTCTAGGGTGGCCGAGGGTGTTGCTGTCAGACTTCACGACTGCAGTACAGTAAGCACGGCGCCTGGGAGCCTACCGCCACAATGCTGATCATGCTCATGAACCGTATTACGATCAGGTGCAAGTTGCAGCCGCTGCGATTTGCAGAGCAGACGAGCACACATGGTTTGGTGTTCAACATACAGTGTGTATTTCTGCCCGCCGCATCTGCAGTCCTGCATATGGATGGTGTTACACGACGCATGCATGGTCTGCACTGCAGTCTGGGTATGCTGTGCGCTCAGTAGTGGTGAGATAGGAGTACGCAGTCTCGTTCTGACTGGCTCTGTACCTGTCTCAGGCATCATGTACGGGCTGTGAGTATGTAGTTACAAAGGACAGAGGCCGGGCAGCGAGCTGTTGCTAGGAATTCACACGCAAATCCACTCACGCAGACGTGGCACTAGGCCGGGTACGATCTGTGAGTATGTGTGTGCATGCACGATTACATGCCCACGTGTGATGGTGCGTTGGCAGTTCCGGACACTGGGTCGGCTGTCACATCTTTCGCTCACTGCCGTCACCACTACACCACGCAGAAAGCCATGACTTGAATTATCCCCCCTAGACTTCACACACGCGGTTCAAACTTGCGTGGGCCCCATGCGCCTCATGTGGGACCAGAAACAACGCCCAGTCCTCCCCACACTCGCGCACATGGCCCATAAGAAACACACGCTCAGCACCACACTCGCTTGATCCGCAACGCAGCAACCACGAAAGCCGGCCCAACGCAGCCGCGACGCCCGGCCGCACCACCAGCCGGCCCCCCACGCCACAAACAGCCCGCAACTCATCACGGCACCTTGTGGGTGAGCATTTGCTGTGCCCAGGACTTCTATGCGTCGTGCGCTGCGCAGCGCACGGAGCTGCAGGGTGCGCCAGAGTCCTAAGGGGGGCGGGCGCGGCATATGCGGTCGTGACCATCACGTGTGATGCAACAGCCTCAGGAGACACCGTTGCGGTTGTCTGGGCAGGGGGACACGGGTCAACCTGCACCCTATATCCATGCAGTGTCCACCAGTGCCACCGACGGTGTCACGTGGCTTCCTGTGGTCAACGGCCCGCAGCGGGGGCTCTCGCCGCTCGCGCAGATGCATGCGCGTGCAAGCCGGGAGAGGAGGTGCGTGCGAGGGGCGCTGGCGGAGGTGAGAGGGCGTCTATGAGGGCCGCCGCTGTCGCATCACGCTCGATGCGCGGGGGCGGGGGCACAGCGGCCGTTTGCAGTCTGCTGCTGTGCTGCTGCTTCGGCACACGCTGTGCGCGCGGTGGTCTGTGCGGCTGCACGAGGACGGCCGTACTGCCTGAGGCCATGGGAGCGCGGCGCCACACACGGATCCGGCGTTGCCCTCGACCCACTGGAAGAGGCCGTGATATCCCCCTCCATGCTGTGGAGACAGCCCGACGCAGCTCATCTCCCACCAACTCCACGTCTTAGACAGAGCGACGTTCCTTGCCACCGCAAGCAGATGCGTGAAGCGGCACGTGCTGTGTGGGTACTAGTACTTGAAGCGGCGCTGGAAGTGCTAGTACTTGAAGCGGCGCTGGAAGTGCTAGTACTTGAAGCGGCGCTGGAAGAAGATGGCGATGATGGCGGGCTGTGCAATGGCAATGACGATGATGACGATCATCTTGCCGAGCGAGTACCGCAGCACGCGGCGCGCCGTGCTCTTCACCGTTTTGCGGTGTCTGATCTCCCGGAACTTGAGATACCTCACCTCACTGCACAGCAGCAGCCCTCTGTCACAATCGTGCACTGTGGTTGTATCTGGACTATGTGCTGTTGTCCGTCGAGGACTTCGTCCACTTGCTGTGCAGGGTCACCCATGCCGTGCACGGGCGACCACCCCCCCGAGCCGGGACACGGCATGGGCGTTTCAGATGTACAGCACTGCGAACGCGTCAAACGGTCTGGCTTGACGGACTGATCTCATGTGTGATATGGAAGGGCACGAGCAGCGGGGTGCTTTCGATTTGGGGCGGCGGCGGCGGCGCAGCCAACGAGAGCGAGACTGTGAGGCATCCGAAAGAACACGATGGCCGTGGATCAGAGTTCATGTAATGCTGTCCGCAACGGACGACTCTGTGCAAGGCATGGCCAAGTGTGTGCATGTGTCAACGCCTGCTGTGGCAGGCGTATGCCAATGGACAGGTATATGTCAGCCGACAGCAGCCTGACGTTGAGGTTCCTCAGCATCAGAGGTACCAGCCCCAGTTCCCCTGGCATGCTGGGTGGCGAGGACGAGCTGTGAAACATGAGCCTCTCACCTCTTGAGCTTCTGAATGCGGGTCTTTAGGGCAGAGATGTCCGACATCAACTCATCCAGGTGCTCTGTCTTGACCCGGTCATCAGACCAGGTCTCCCCGACCATGATGTCGAATGACACTTCACGCAGCTTCTTTCCGACCCTCGGTGACCCTATTCCCGAGCCCAAGGAACTGTTCTTCTTGGAGACAGTGAAGCAGAACCTGTGGGCGCCCGAGAGGCGGTTTGTGAAGGAGATCTCTGATGTTTCAATCTCTTCCTTGTAATATACTTGGTCTCCACTCGGATCCAAAACCTATGAAGCACAGACCCACATGTGAAAAAATATGACACGTCTGTGACATTTTGGCACAGGTTTAGCCATGACCCAGATTGTGCCTGGCTTAATAGCTGAACCTATCCGTTGCGAGCACATTAAGCGACACCTACCTGTCGCAGGAAACAGCGCAGCATGACTTGGCGAAAGGCATGCACAGCGAGGTGGCATGGACCTCACCTGTAGGTCGAAGAAGGATGCTGCACCCCGAAACTCCGAGGAGACAACTGCTACTGTCACGAGGGATCCCGGTTTCGCAATCGTCTGTGAAACACATTCTACCTTCTCTATCTTGAGCTTGACAGCAGTGACAGCCGTGGTGGTCAACAGCAAGAGTGTGGCGAGGCTCGCAGCAGTTCGGACTAGAGACAGCCATGTCGGCAGCACTCTCATGGCAACTAGAGTCGGTGTGCCGTGACGATCTTCAGCCACACGCCAGCGATATCAAAGGACAGCTTACAGAGCGGCTGCTGCCATTCTTCGCCTCTGCGCAGGACCCGCAACAAGCCGTGAGCTGCCTGTGTGACACGCCAGGACAAAGCGAGCTCAGCAAGCGATCAACTTGCGCAAAGATGAGATTCAATATCTAGAGGTCATATGTGTTGGCGAGTGCGGTAACGTCCAAAGCGGGGCGTTCATGAGATCATATCGGCAGTGCGAACATCCCACAAATGATCGTCCGGACCGGCCCCGGTACAAATGCAGTCCACAATCCAAAGAGAACACCTCGATACAAACAACGGAATGGATCACTGTCGGGGTCAGTGTCCGGCAACCCCCGATCAGCGCGCTGCATCATTCCGTGCTCTGAACATCGATCCACCGTAGCCACTGTGCGATTTCCTAGGTTGCGCTGGAGCTTGCGTGCTGCCTGTGACTGATCGTAAGGCCACATCGGCGCGGCAGGATTTCGAATGAAAGTGCTGCAGGAGGTCTGACTGTGAATTGTCTGACTGCATCCATCAGATGCGGCATGCCTGTCGAAACGCTGCATTCCTTCTGTGCGTGCGCTATGTATATGCTGCGAGCTCTGCAGTGTAGCACGTAAACAGTGATTTACCTTGCTGCTGCACGGCTTGAGTGTTAACGAAGGCGCAACCAGGCACACATCTCATCTCACCGCCCGTTGCAAACGAGCTGCGACAGCCACGAGCTAGGCGACGCTGTGGCAAGTCAGGCTCTCCCCGCGTCAACATGTGTGTGACGTCAATCTTGGGACTAAGATGTGGCACTCCACGGAATGGGGGCACGCAGTGGGGAGGGGCACCACCTGTGTGCACAGCTGTGAAAACTGGCCAGACGCTATGAAGTCAGTGCCACACCTATGACAGCAGTAGCACTCCATTTCTCAGAGAGCTGCCTCAGATGCAATGGCAATTGTCAAGTGTTTCTCTGTGCAACGTCAACAGAGTCCCAGGTCACGTCACTGACCTCACCTGGCAAAGTGTGTCAATTCAGTGGCCGGTATGCTGCACCGCTAGACCATAATGCGGTCACTTCACTGATCAATTCAACACAGCCAGCTTTCCATTTCAGCGGCGGCTGTTTGGGGCTGTGCAGTGGACCTGTGATTGTGTTCTGCATGAATGCGACAGCTCTTCACTGTTCCCCAACGCCCAGACTACCACAGATACTGGCCGGCACTCCCACCTGGCTCCATCAGCACGCACACGTTCCCAGTGGATCCCCGGCGTCCATGCTGGGATGCTTGGCAGAGGCACCCCCGCTGTTGGCTTTCACGGGTAGCTCTGTACAAAACTGCCGCCATAGATCAGTAAGCTGCGAACGCAAAAAACACCACACCTCCTGTACTGTAAACAAAGGCACGTACGCCACCGTCAACTGATACTATGGGATAAGACAGACAGCAGCATCGGATCGCGGGTGCACAAGAACGTTACAAGTGGATGCATTGACGGACGTCGTGCTGTGCAGTGTGCTCATCACATAACCATCATCTTCTGTCGACCTTGTTGGTTGGCAGGCGGTCCCCCCAGCAGGGCGTGCCTCTCATGCATGGGCACACTGTGTGGCTGGCTTTTGAGTAGTTTTCTCAGCAGCAGCGAGTCTCTAGCATGTACACCAAAGGCCCTGCAGCCACGTCCTCGCCAAGACTCTTTGGCAAGGCTCATTGGCTCTGTTGGTGAATCGCAGCCACAGCCAGCTGCAGTGGAGGCCATAAAAGATCCGAATTGCCCATGCCCCAGTGACTTGAGTCTCGCGATGTGCTCATGCATACACATAAGATGGAGTGTCGGCATCGCGGGTGCATTCCCATCTTGACTGTCCTGCAGGCCTGGCTGTTGGCTACCGGGCCGGAGCCACAGCGTCCGTCCTCCGCCTGCCCGACGCCCCCCACCGCAGAGACCACAGCCCACTCGATCCGCGCCCCGACGCGCAAATCAACTCGTCACCGAGACATCACAACCAGGCATGCGCACACACAAATCCCATAGCCGTGATCCTGGTAGCCACCCATGCGACTATACCCCCAGCCACTACGTGGCAGGTGGCACAACCCCCCCCCCCCCCCCCCCCCCCCCCCCCCGGCCCCGCTTGCCCCATTGCGCCCCATATAATATAAGATATATTGTATCTTTCGCTTGACCGGAGCGGCAGCCGGCGGTCAGGCGGTGTTGCTGTGCATGTGGGCCGAGCCGGCTGCGGCCGTGCTCGCCTTGCCCGGGCCGGGGTGGATGACTGCCCGGAGGTCTGGGAGCACTGCCGACGCTGCGGCGGTGGCGGCGCTGAGCGCATCCGGGAGCGACGAGCCAAGGCACTCCTCCTGCACGGCGAGGAGGACGTTGTTTTCTTGCCTTGACGGCATCGCTGTAGCATACAATGGCGGGGGTGTCATAGTCATAGGGGCGGGGGCATGCGGCCGCGCGCCCCACACCTTTGTTTGCGTAGCACACACTGAGCATGGACTGCTAGTGAGATGCTACGCGCATCATAACGCAGTTGCTGGACGGGTGAAAGACACGAACAGGTGCACAGACACACGGGACCGTGTGGAAATGCGCATGACCATGTCATGCGAGTCGTCGTCGCGTCTCACAAGCATCGAACAAGGTTGCGAGTGGAGACATGCAAGGCGCCGGATGGGTCCCATGCTGCTACGGCACGAGGAAGATGCACCTTGCGCACGGGGAAGATGCATGCAAATTTGGCGGGCTCCGTATGCGCACACCCGACGAATCGCTGTCATGGGGCAGCACCTTGGTGGTGAGGGCGCGGCAGGCCTCGTGCAGCTCGAGGTATGCTGCAGAGACGCTGCGAAGCGCGCCAGTGTCCACAAGGGCCTCCGGCAGTGGCACGCCGCGCACGGCGAGCATGTGCCGCATGCATGCGGCGTCCATCATCCACGCGGATGGTGTGCATGCGGCGTTGGGCGTGGCCGCGCGTGCGGCCGCGCATGCCGCCTGCGCCTCCTCCGACGCAGCCCGCAGAAGCCTGCACGGAGGTAGCTGCCGGGTGAGAGGCAGCAGGCATCTGCATGTTTGCACGTCAGTGTAGCACAAAGGCGATTGCGGCGCTGCCGCCTGTACGTGTCCATTCTGCCAGTATCCGTGTACGGGAGCGGCGCCCACGGACCAGCTTCAGGGTGTTACGGGTGAGCACGCACCAGCACGTCCGCGGACGTGGCGTGGTCGTACGAGAACACCAGCAGAATGAAACGTCCCGGCGACAGATGGGCTCACCAGCCACGCCTCAGCAGCCAGGCTGTAGCGCGTTCCCTCGTCTTGCCGTTGGCACGCAAGGCATGGCACAGAGGCACATAATGCATGACGCGGCAGCCTATGGTGCCGCGTACGCAGCCGCAGACATCCGCCTGGCAACAGCATTCACAGCCCGCAGCGCGCGGCGCGCACCCGGTTAGGGTGGTGGCGGTGGCGTAGTCGCCGTAGGCTGCCTCGAGGAGGCCGAGGGAGTCGCGGCAGACGGTGCGGGGCTGCAGGGGGGCGTCGGCGGGGCAGGTGCCGGGGGCGGCGGGCACCGCGGCCGGGAAGAGCGCGGACAGCGGCGGCTGCACGGCCTCGGTCTTGCACGCGGTGTTGAAGAACACCTTGAGCGCGTCCGCGGATTCTGTGGCGGCAGTGGACGTCTTGGAGGTGAAACCGACGCCAGTGCAATTGATTAACACAAACAATGGTATGAACGGTGTACCTGATCGCGGACGGGTGTTGCAAAATCATCAGCTTTTGGGTTGGGACACGAATGCACTGAGCTCCCGGCTCGACCGATGAAGGAACTCAATGGGGTGCATCACCTCAGTGCAAGTGAAGGTCAGATGCATGTATGCATTACTGACATGCGCCAAGTCCCGCATGCGCTCAAGTCATGAAGCGACCACAACGCGGCGATGCGCAGGGCGCGCTCGAGATGATTCGGCCAGAAACGACCAAGCCCGCATATTCCCTGCATGCATATACGTCAGCAGCAGCTGCGTCAGCAGCTGCGTCTAGAGGGTGTGCGCACGGAGCGGCCCAAGGAGGGTCGGCGGGTTTTCACCGTCGCCGTGGCCCATGCGCACGTCACGCGGCGCCTGCATGATCGACGGCCACGCGGCACTCGCCACGATCTCATCGACCACCTCATCACTTGGGCATCCATCAGCCACATCGGCGCCGCGCAGGCCCCGCGCTGCTGCGGCGGCGCCCGTCCGGGCACCCGCAGCGTACGCCCGCCAGAGGTAGGAGGCGAGAAGGTGGCAGTGGGTGAGGCCCGGGGTCTGGAGGGCGCCGGTGCGGACGTCGGCAATGTGGCTCAGGGGTGCGAGGCCAGCGATGCACTTGTTGGAGCAGTCGGCGCCGTCGATCGCGCCGCAGTCGCCCGTCCACTCGCACACCTACCGGTACCCAGCGTGTTATCGCCCTCAAGGGTATGTCAAATGGAGCGCCGGAAACGACAGCGGACGCGGTTGACAACCTGCTTGCGTGGCTACAGGAGGCCAAACCTCTCTGCGGGTTGCCGCGGACGCATTTCTTCTCTGATCATGAGAGACAGAGCTCAAGAAAAACACCAGAACACAGAAGCGTGGACGGGCCTCTACTCTTAAGCACTCGCACAGGAACATTCCAGTGTGTGCAAACACTGTGTACTGAGGTAGAAAGTTCACTGGTTGATGCTGTATTACATGAACATCACGGACCGGCATAACATGTTTCGGCCTCGCCAAACACTGTGCACACCATCATGATGATCATGATGATGTGAACGTTGCATTGCTGTCGGGGCTCGTGGTGGTCCACAGCCACCAGTACCATGCCGCGCATCTGTACACACGCATGCATGCTATTAATGAAATTTGCAATTAGAGCTCATTGAATATTCATATGCGACAGTAGATCGAGGCGCACAGCTCCGCCACGGTCGATTGTTGCTGCGCAGTCGGGCCCGGGCCACACACGCGGAAGGGCGGCACATCTCGCTGGGGACTGCGCAGGTGCCTGTGCGTCTACTGCTGGAATGATCGTGAAAGGGGCAATCCCGTGGCCACAGGCGAGAGCCAGTAAGAGGAATGAGGTTATGCGTTGCTGCAGTTGCATGTCTGTCGCGGTGCAAGCTCCGGAGTCTTGTTGCTGTTGCCAGTGGGCTCGGATGAACGTTAACTATCGATGTTGACTGCCAGTGAACAACACGAGATGCAGTTGCATAGTCAGGAGCCCCTTCTCTCTGCATTCCAGGCATCGTGTCACCGAGCCACTGTTCAGTGCCTGATCAATGTCTGCTGTATGTCCACCACTGGTGACAGAAGAGGCTACGGGGTCAGATCAACGTCAGCTTTTACAAAAGAGTGAACGGGAGGGAAAACAGGGAAACCGAATCTCATCCGAATCAACAGCAACAAACACACACACATACGTCAGCTGTTTTCGTACATAGCACAGGAACCTCTTCTGAGCCGCCTGACACGAGCCTACGCGTGACGTGCACACTCGCCATGACCTATTCCGTGAAGCGATTGCTGCTGATATCCCATACAGATACGTCGACGTCATGCACCGAGGTGGAAGGATATCGATGAAGAGACTATCGCAGCGGCGAGACTGCACCATCTCGAGAGCTCGAGATAGTGTTGCCGCATGCCGCAACTATGCCGCAGCATATGTCAGCTCAGCTCACAGGCAGGAGGCCCGACACGGGCCTCCTGCCTGTGAGCTCAATGATCAAGGCAGCTAAACTTTGCTGGTACGCAAAGCTGACACACATGGGGGCGGAGCGATTCCCGGTTGCGGTGGAATCCACCGCGATTCGGGGTCACTCTCAACGGGGGCCGGGGGTGGGCGGGGACTTTCACTCCCGCATCACGGCCATTGCGGCAGAACTGAAACGATATGCACACATCAGACTTGCCTTACAGGCTCCACCCGAGCCTGAGCATCGCCGCCGACGTGGGCCACCCAGGGTGTCCAAACGTCTCGGCATGCATGATCAGCCGTCCAAACAAAGCCCTCTCACAATCACGTACTCAAATCTTACCCGTGAGAAGGTCGTGGCTGTCATGTGGTTGGCATACCTTGAACAACGATTTGAGAAGCGTGGTCGCGACAATAAGGTCACTGGAGAGTGGTTGCGTGGTGTGATAACACACGAACTAGGGTCACTAGCCCCGTTTATGGACTCCGTTGAGCCCGGTCTTGTGCGTGTGCTAATGTCTGCTCGTTCGGGTCTGTCTCCTTTCTTGTGTAGGCACCGTAGTGAAAAGCATTTGGAATATTCACGTGCTGCTGATGTCTTCACATCCTACATCGCACGTGCACCCATCGGGGCAGTTCTGCCACCTGTCCCAGTGGCACATCGTGATCGGCATGTCTCCGCCGTTGCGGTTTTGGTGCGGCAGTTGCTCGCACGGCCAGGTCCTTATGACAGTGCCTCTGGTGTTTCGTGGTCTGATGTAGCGGTTGTGCTTATTGTCGGTGTTGATGGTGTTGGTGGTGATGCTGGGGTGTCGGGTGTTGCAAATCGCCCGTCCCCTCTCGGTGAATTGGCTCGTGTTGTTGCATTCTGTGGCGCAAGTCAGAGTTTGCGGCAGCATGTTGCTTGGATGCCTCTTTCGGTCCCGGATTTCGGAGTTGTCAATGTCCAAATGGATACGGCTATGTAATCATGCATACATACATACACTCAATGCCGCGTACTGCTCTCACTGTGGCATATTCGGCTCCACCAAGACCCCTAAGGCGCATAAATGTGTGGGAGGTCAGAACAGGAGCTTGAGGTCAGGTCACTGCGTGCTGCCCGCCACACATCCGGCCCGACAGCCCGCCCCAGCCCAACCCGCCCCAGCCCAGCCCGCCCAGCCGCAGCCCGCCCAGCCGCAGCCTGCCCAGCCTGCCCAGCCGCACCCCCATCAGCCACCCCGTCACTTCACCGAAGCCCCCGCCGCCGCCCACAACACCGCCCAGCCCAGGCCCTCCCCGAAGGTCCCGGACACCGTCCATCCGGAGTTCGGCGACGCAACGGCCGAGCTCCTCAGAGATTTCAACGATGCCAGCGACGCGTCAAACATCGACGGAGCACGACTGGCCCTGGGCCGCGTCCTCGACTTCCCTGGTAAGGTTCTGTCGCTGAAGGGAGGGGACGGCACGGCGCGCCGCGCTCGTACATGCATCACGCTGTTCATGGACGGCGAGGAGCCCAGGCTGGCGGAGCCCACTCCGAGCCAGAAGCGCAGAATGAATCAGAACCAGGATCGCCGCCTGGCGGGCTCCGTCCACAGGTCACTGAGCGACGGTAATGTCCGCAAAGGCGCGGAGAAAGTGGAGGCGCCGCCCATCGCCAGGTACACCCCGGAAGTGCATGAGACGCTGCGGCACCTGCATCCCGCAGAAGCGCTCCCCCCCGACACCCAGCCCGCCGAGCCCGCGCCCCCGCTGCAAATCGACGAGGCGACGCTCCGCGCACTGCTCGACAAGCTGCCGAAGGGCAGCGGCCCAGGCCTGTCGGGGTGGACGTATGAGCACATCCGGGCTGCTGGCACGGCCTCCACGGCCGCATTCACGGAGATTCACCGCTTCGTGAACGCGGCCCTCGCCGGCCGGCTGCCACACCTCCCGCGCTTGCTGGACTGCCGCCTCCTCCCGCAGGAGAAGCCACAGGGAGGCGTCCGCCCTATCGCCATTGCAGAGACGTGGCAGCGCCTGGTAAGCCTGTGCGCCATGACCCTGTGCAGTGGCCTGGGTGCCTCCCTCGCGCCGCTGCAGGTGGGGGTCGGGGTGCCAGGGGGCGCGCAGAACCTGGGCCATGCTGCGCGCGCCGTGCTGCAAGCGTGGGACGATGTCGTGCTTGTGCAGCTGGACTGGAAGAATGCATTCAACATGATGTCCCGTGCAGCCATCTTGGAGGCCGTTGCGTCTCACAAGCCTGCGCTGCTGCCCTTCGCCACCATGCTTTACAGGTTCCCCGCAAATCTCTACATCGAAGGCGCACCGCCCGGCACCGCTGCAATCACGTCGCAGCGCGGCGTGCGTCAAGGCGACCCCATCAGCCCGCTGCTCTTCGCCCTGGCCCTCCAGGGCCCCCTCCAGGCAGTGCAGGCCCAGCACCAGCCGCCCGGGAGGGAGGTCACGGCCGCCCTCATGGCGTATCATGACGACTGCACCATCGCCGGGCAGCGCGTGGACGCCGCCGCCGCATTCCGTGCGCTGGTCTCGGCAGCAGAGCCCCTCGGGCTGGAGCCCCAGCTGCACAAGTGCACGGCCTACTCGCGCGACCCCCAGCATGCGGGATCCGTCGCGGCCGCGCTCGGCATAACGCATGCCACGGAGGGCACCGTCATCACCGGCACGCCCATCGGCACCCCGGCGTTCGAGTCGGCGCACGCGGAAGCGACGGCCGACAAGGTGTGCGCCACCATCGAAAAGATGATGCGCTTGCCCCTGAAAGCGCAAGACCAGTTCTTGCTGCTCACGATGTCCTGCCAACGCCGTATGCTGCACTACGCCAGGGCGGTGCCGTGGGCGCACATTTCCGATCACATGCGCCGGACGGAGGCGTCCGTCCTGGCTGCGGTGAATGAAATCATGCGCGTCCCGCGGGACGACACTCGTGCGGCCGCACAAGCCGTCCTTCCAGCGCGCCTCGGAGGCCTGGGCGTCACGTCCACGCCGCAGGAGGTCGCGGACGGAGCGTACCTCGCTGCAGCGGCGGTGAGCCAAAAGGCGTTCGCAGGAGGCCCCGAGTGCATGCAGCCGTACCGGGGGCCGCACGGGCAACAATTGCAGGAAACCTGGCAGGCCCTCAACGTCGCTCAGCAGCTCCATCCGGAGCTGCCCGGGCCGGCGAGCGGCGACACCATCGCCAAGGTGTTACCTGGTATGCAGCAGCGTATCACAAAGTTGGTTGCCCTGCGCCGCCGGGCAGCTCTGCTTGCCAGCCATGACGTCGCCACGCTCGAGGGTGCATGCAACTTGGCACGGCTTCGCAGCTGTGCTTGCCGTGCAGCCACCCTTTGGTTGAGCACCCTGCCGCTCTCCCAGGCGCTGCGCATGACTGACATTGAGTTCATGCTGTGCATCAGGTATCTCCTGGGCATGTCCCCAGCCCCTCCCAATGCGGTCGGCTCGCGCTGCGAATGTGGCACTCTCATACAGCCGCATGATCTCGATCACGCGATGAATTGCACACACAATGCGGGGACCTGGACTTCGCGCCACAATATCGTTGAAAAACAATGGCGCGAGATCGGGTCCCACGCGTGTGTGGCATCCACGCGCATCCCGCGCACAGCGCCGTTCGTCCGCGCGCAGCTCGCGGCCGCATCGAGGCAGATCCATGCTGGCCCGTTGGGCCCGCCCCCCCCTGCTCCGCCCCAGCCCGCCTCCCAGGTCGCGGGCCCTTCGCGTGGGGCAGCCTTGCCCGCGGCGCCGATGCCTGCAGCCCCGCCGCCGCCGCCGACCGCGCGCGCGGACGAGGCGCCGGCACCTACGCCTGCTCCGGCCGCCGACGCCGATGCTGGACACAGCGCCCACATGGGGCGCCACGCGCCAGACGCAGCGCAGGCTGCGGCCCTGGCGGCGGCGGCGGCGCCGGGTGGTCAGGATCCGGCGGGGCCTGGGGAGCAGGCCGCTGCCGCGCAGGCAACGGCGCTGGATGAGGTGTTCAGGGCAGTGGCCCAGGAGAAACTGGGGGACATCATGTTTATGCCGCCGGGCGACCCTTTGTGCATAGGAGATGTGTCGGTTGTGAACCCCTGTGCTGGTTCCTATTGCGGCCGTGCGGCCCGCGAGGACGGGGGTGCTGCGGAGACGCGGGACGTGCAGAAACGCACTGCTTATCGTTTGTACGACCCTGATGCGTATAGTTTCGTGCCGTTGTCGCATGAGACGCATGGTCGCTTGGGGCGGCCTGCCATGAATCACTTGAATCGGCTGGCGGAGGTTGCGTCTCGGTGTGGTAAGGTGAACCGTGCTTTGTTTGTGACGAATGCTCTGCGCCGGTTGAGTGTGGCGTTGTGCAAGGGGAATGCTCTTGTGCTCCGTGCGGGGCTTCAATCTTTGGCTGGCATCACCGGCCGAGCTGTGGTACGTGCTCGTGCCCGGCCTAGTGCCATGACTGCGTGAGTGGATTTGCGTGTGTATTCCTGGCAACGGCTCGCTGCCCGGCCTCTGTCCTTTGTAACTACATACATACATACATATATGTGACGATACGTCACACGCATGGAGATGCATGGCTTAGAGTATTCTGGAAGCCTCCGGAATGTCCCGTCAGTCCACGTGACCGTGGCTGGCAGTATGGGACTCTGTTAACAGTGGTCGCCAGACTCGTCCTGCTGACGCAGGCGAGCCATCGAGGCACTGCTCTGGAATTCTCCAGAAGCATTGCAAATGTCCGGCGTATAGGCGGACACGATGGGAGCCTCTGGTGTGTACGGGGTCAGTGTGCTGAGCACAGCGCACTGTGGCAGGTGTCGTACACAGGCTAGCTTACAGTATATAAGCAGCTGGACCTTAAAGGGTATTCGACAGATCTCACATTCCATGTCTCTTGACTAACAGTCTTTACAGTGGTATCGGTATATCCGCGGATACGCACGCATGGCGTGCCCACTGACTGACCTGCTGTAGGGGATAGATGCCAGCGATCGGAAGGGACGCCTTCTACAATGGGGCAAGCTCTCGGCAGAGGAGGCACGCAAAGTCGAGGAGTCGTTCAAGGGCAAATGGACACAGCAGTGCGCGGACGCCTTCAATGCACTGAAAACTGCACTGGTAACAGCGCCTGTCCTAGCATTGCCTGACTTCTCTAAGCCTTTCACAGTCGTGGTCGATGCATGTTCGGCTGCACCGGCAGTAGGCGGTGCACTGCTCCAGGAGCGTCACCCCATCGCGTTCTATTCAAAGAAGCTTAGTGGTGCCGAAGCGGGTTACAACACGTCAGACATTGAATTGCTGGCGGTGGTATATGCTTTGCGCGAGTGGCGGTGTTATCTGGAGGGCACTTCAGAGCCTTTTACGATCGAGACCGATCACCAGCCCAACACGTACGTAGACACGTCGACGAATCCGCATACTCTTGAACGTCGTGCACGCTGGCTGTATGAGTCTTCTGCATACAATTATGTATGGAAGTACAGACCTGGTGCTACGAACGTCGCGGACCCGCTGTCGCGATCACCTGCTCATTTTGCTCTGCTGCAAGTCGGTGGTCACTATGTCCGAAGATTGGATCCCACTGCGACTTTCAATGCGCGGGGCGCCACGTGCCTTTACTTTGCTGGTGTTGTACGCGAGGCGCGCACTTCGCAGAGGGGGGGCAACGGCCGTCGTGTGCAGATGAATGCAGTAACAGATATGGGTCATGGCGTAGCGCAGTCGATCAAAGGCTATTTAGTCAAAGATCTGTTCGCTCGCTGCCAGCAGGGCTACGAGGCTATGCAGCGTGACAACAAGCGTCGCTTTGATAAGCTGGACCTTGTGCGGAAAGATGATGGGCTATACTGGACTAAGAAAGGCCAGTTGTACATTCCGAGTGTTGATACACTGCGGAGTGAGTGTGTAGACGCATTGCATTCGCCACCGCACTGTGGCCACTATGGCATTGCACGCACGACACGCAAGGTCAGAGAGGTGTTTCACTGGGAATGCATCAGCAAAGACGTTGCTGCATTCATTAAGAATTGTGATTCTTGCCAGCGCGTGAAAGCATCGACTCAGAAGCCGCAAGGCTTGCTAAGTCCCTTGCCTGTTCCGAGTCGCAGATGGGAATCTGTGTCTATGGACCTGATCACCGATCTGCCTCGCACGCAGAAAGGTCACGACACGATTGTTGTCTTTGTCGACCGTCTATCCAAGATGGTACACCTGGCGCCATCCACAAAGACAGTCACGTCTAGTGGGCTTGTCCAGCTGTTCGAGGAACACGTCTGGAAGCTGCATGGCATACCAAGCGACATTGTATCTGATCGCGATGTGCGAGTCCAGAGTGAGTTCTGGCAGCTGATGTGTGAACATTTCGGCATCGAGCACAATAAAACATCCAGTCATCATCCGCAGTCGGATGGCCAGACAGAGAACGCTAATGGCATCTTAGAAGATACCTTGCGGCACTTTGTCAATGGCACACAGACGAACTGGGACGCACTATTGCCAGTCGCCGAGTTTGCGATGAACAATGCGTTCAACAGTACGATCGACAACACACCGTTTATGCTGAACTACGGACAGAATCCGGACACGCCAATCGCTCTATACTTGCGAAAAGCGAATCCAGCAGTAAATCAGTTTGTGGGTAAATGGTCGGAACAGCTGCAGCTGGCAAAGACTTGCATAGCAGCAGCACAGTCGAGGCAGAAAGCCGCGGCTGATCGCCGCAGGAGGCCAGCAGAGCCGCTTGAGGTGGGTGATCAAGTACTGATCAGCATTAAGCACTTTCGCATAGAAAAGGGGCTTAAGCTTAAGCTCGCACCGCGATGGCTGGGACCGTTTCGTATCACGGAGGTCATTGGCACGCATAGGCTGAGCTATCGATTGCATTTGCCTGCGCCCTTGCATCGGAAGCACAATGTGTTCCATGTGTCGTCTCTGAAGAGATTCCACAGCGATGGATCTTATCAGCCACCGGTCATGCCCGAAGTCGCGGACGATGACCTGCAGTGGACAGTGGACTACATCTCTGAGAGCAGGGATACTCCAAGGCGACAGTACAAAGTGCACTGGGTCGGAGGTGGATACGGCTGGCATGATGCCATGCTGATGCACGATTGCGACGCACACATTCGGGAGTTCTGGCGTAGCCGCGCTGAGCCTCCGCCTGATGACGCTTTTCCGTTGAGTGTGGACGAGCTGTCCAAGTTGCTTGAGGGCAAGCAAGCTTAGCGGGGGAGTACTGTGACGATACGTCACACGCATGGAGATGCATGGCTTAGAGTATTCTGGAAGCCTCCGGAATGTCCCGTCAGTCCACGTGACCGTGGCTGGCAGTATGGGACTCTGTTAACAGTGGTCGCCAGACTCGTCCTGCTGACGCAGGCGAGCCATCGAGGCACTGCTCTGGAATTCTCCAGAAGCATTGCAAATGTCCGGCGTATAGGCGGACACGATGGGAGCCTCTGGTGTGTACGGGGTCAGTGTGCTGAGCACAGCGCACTGTGGCAGGTGTCGTACACAGGCTAGCTTACAGTATATAAGCAGCTGGACCTTAAAGGGTATTCGACAGATCTCACATTCCATGTCTCTTGACTAACAGTCTTTACAGCATATGTACAGCGCCGTTGCAATATTAATGCGTGTTGTCCGCGACCGATGGCGAAGACGTCGACGCAGATGCGGCACCTGTCTCGAGATGCACCTCAAAACTGGCAGGGTACGTAAATGAGCGTAGATGAACAAGAACCTCTTCCGAGCCAGCTTCGCCGGCAGCAGCTATACAAAAGTGTGAACGGGAGAAGGCAACCACCACGAAAGAATCTCATCCGTAGCAACAGCAACGTACACACAATCACACCTAATTATAACGTCTCCAGCTGCAGCAGGCATGCGCACCCACACCCACAAAGCCGCGAGATCATGCACACTGGCAGCGCGGCGAAGGCTATGTTACTTGCTCACAGAAGAGCAGTAGCGGACGGCAACACAAGCTGTCGTTCTGACGACGTACGTTTTGCGCGAGGCACAAGACGAACACACCCAGCTGGAGCCGCAAATGCGGTGTCGACTCGGATGCCACGGCAACGTTGCAAGTGGCGATGGCCTGGCAGTGCAGATTGGCACCGACACGATTAACGGCGCCAAGGCGACGACTCCATTGACATATCTTGACGTCATGCGCACGCAAGAGGCAGCTTGTGTGGGGTGGCCCGGGCCCAATTGGGCGCCTAAAGCTCTCTGCAGCCGGCGCGCCCACCGCCATGGCGCGCCAGCGTTGATAATGAAGGAAGTGTTCGTCAGTTCCGGAGGCATTCACGGCATTCACTGGCAACGTTCGTTAAAGTTGCACACTCCGCAGCCGCGCAGTGAGTCCGCACGCTCACGCGGTCACGACGGTCCCACGTTGGTCGCACCTGCGGCCCGCCCCGCAAAACAAAAGAAAGTGGCCGACAGAAGTGGGTGCAGGTTCACACATCTATACATCTTCGAAGAGATTACAGCTGTACGTACCACTAGCACTTGTGCTGTGATCCGGAGTTGCGTTAGCACCCGAATCGTCACCGTGTGACTGTACAGAGCGAAAGGCAGTTGTGTGACACGGTGTGCACATGTGTGTGCAAACGTGCGCTTACGACGCGGCCGCCGCTCTTCTGAGGGCGTACACGGATGCATGCGGTCGACTTCGGTACCTCCGATCGCGAGCTACATGCGCAGCAGCAATATCGAAAACTCTTGATATATCGGGAAAGGCCATGCTGCAGGTGGGCGGGCCTTTGTGCCGTAGCGGCTGTGCGGTGTGACATGTACATGCCTCAAGCCTGCACCTTTCAATGTGAGTTCTACACCTTGATCGATTGTGTGAAGCCGAGCATCGTCTTCTTTCACAGAAGAGTGAACGGGAATCAGCATCCTCTTTGGACTCTGCGTCTGGGCGCTCGAGGGCGCGCATGCACGTGTTCGAGCTAGCAGTTGGGGTCAGCAGCGCGCCGTAGCTACTAGCGACTCCACAATTGTTCATGTTACAGAAGATTGAACGGGACACGACAAATACCACAGCACCTCGTTGTGATGGTTGTTCGGAGTCGGGTGTCAGCAGGGTCCGCACCGGGGTCCGCCTGGTTGAGAGCATGCACGGGGCTGGCGCACCTGCTTCGGCTGCTCTGGTCGGCCACCGAGCTGCGCCTTGCACAAGCTGAGGCAGCCGCTGCGGCAGCCGTCCAGATCCCCATCACCTACTACGGCAGCACTTTGGCTTTTGATGAGTGTGGCTGGACTTGCACTGCGCCGGCTGGTGGCTGTGACAGCTTCGAGTTCGAGTGGGTCTGCACTCGAAACGAAGGGTACGACGACGGTGGGGACAGGCTTCGATTCACGGAAGATTACGTCGAGGTCCTGAACATGTCCGCAACGATCCTGCAAGAGCTCACAACCGATGTTTCAATGTACGAAAAGCTCAGAGAGTGCGTGCGCAAATCTGTCAACTTTCCTGAAGTCAAGCTGTACGAGCTGTCTGATGGAAAGAGCCCGCCAGAACAGGCGGATGATGGCTGCTCGACA
This sequence comes from Ulva prolifera, assembly GCA_023078555.1. NCBI lineage: Eukaryota > Viridiplantae > Chlorophyta > Ulvophyceae > Ulvales > Ulvaceae > Ulva > Ulva prolifera. The sequence continues at coordinate 1,619,680 of CM041201.1, read as the reverse complement.
CACTCTTCACCTGAGTGCGTAGCCCGTGCGATGTACGACTTTGCACACCTGATGTGGTACGCGGCCTCATGGCCCCCCCTGTCCATCTTGCCGTGGTATGAGAGCCCGGCGAACGGCGACAATGACTTGCCCGCCCAGACCGGAGCGACCGCTTTCGTCTCACGCGTACAGAGGCAAATTCGATTTGTAAATGAGGCAGGTATATCTGACACCTATGACTATCCCCAATACTTCCAGTACTGGGACGACTTTGTGATCGTCAACATCAACAGGTTTTACATCGACTATTATTCACAAGGTGGTAGTGCTTGCTGGAATCCGACGCTGACGGGTGCCAACAAGTGGCAGTACTGTGCTGTCGACCGCAACATTACGGATTTGTCAAGCTGTAAGCATTGCGCTGCGAGGAATTATGCGGGTGCGGAGCTGCCTTGCCACTGACTGCGTTCCTGCAGCTCCTGCCAACGGCATCAGTTCACATCAGATTTCAGTCAGTGACAGAAACCTCACAGACTGGTCAAGCCTGGTCGCAATCTGGAAATGCATAGATTGAGCAATAATGTGCATCATTATCTCTGAGGTTGTGCTCTGCATGTTCTGGGCGGAGCTTTCGGCGTTCCTGCAGTAGCACCACCTTGCTAGTGGTGTGTACGTGATTTGCCTGATCTTTCTTTGATTCTTGGTGCACCGTAGATACGTTCACATGTCACTTCCATGCAGGCACGCTGCTGCACGAGGTGCTACATCTGATGGGCCACAATCACGACACCTTCGGGAACCTCACGTCAACGGACTACCGAGATCAAACATTTACCTACACAGCAGGCGACTGCATTACGTACTACGGAGACTTCGCCGCCACGAGGAATTCACGATCACAGCTGCGGACTACGACTCCGACACCCTCGACCCCGACAGTTCCAACAATGGATTAAAATGATTTCGACTACCTTTATGACAATTTTGTCATTTTTTAATCAATGATCTCGGGGACCATCTCGAGGACGACCTCGGAGACTGTGTCGCCAACGTGCCATGCACCATGCATCATGGTCTCGACCTTAACAACCGGCCCCGATACTGGTGCTCGGTCAAGCCTGCAGCAAGTTTCTGCCGGCTTTCATGAGACAGGTGCATCGCCTGGTGTGCAGCGGGAATATGTTGTGGGCGATATGTGACAAAGCGTGTTGTGATTATTTGTGTGTGCCGAATGGCAAATCGAATTCATTGCAGAAGCATGAGACAGAGGCTTCACTACTTCAGATTTATTAGACGTGGCTACGCCATGCCCCCTGTGGGCCTTCGGAAGTGGGGGCTGTGCGCCACACTGTGTGCACTATATTGGCCATTGCACTTGCAGGACACTGCTGAAAAGCTACGACCTGGCAATCAAAAATCTGCGTTGATCGAGAGGCCTGTACACTTCACGATGTAGCCCTACAACCCCGCAATTCGCATATGTACCGCCGGCACGTGGCGCTGCTGCATGGGGAAACACACGGGGAATTCCACTGATACCAGACCAGTCGCATCTTCTCTGGTGTAACATAGCTCCAAGAGATACAAGCCTTCACGGTGCACTCTAACCCCCACGGGCACTGTCGCCGCACCACACCAGCACAAGCAAACATGTCAGAATGATGCATGCAAGGCCGGCACATCCATGCATTGTGTATGCCTCTCACGCTGACGTGTCCATGTGTCAATGTGGCAAATGCCTCTGCCCAATCGCGTCCACGCCGGGTGCCCTGGTGTCATGCATGCATGCACGCAGCGGCCCACACCCTCGTCCAGTCGTCACGATGCATCCTCAGGACCATTGTACAGACACAGCGCCCCAAGGCAGCTCGTAGCTTTGGAGCTGGCCATGCAGCGTTGAGGTGCTGCTTTTGGCCTCGCCAAATCCACACGCCGGGGGGGGCGGGCACAGCACGGCGGCTGCCGCCACGTCGTAATGATCCATGCTGCCCTGCGGCCGTGGCCGCAAGCACCTCAGCAAGACAGCCATGCAACATGCACCATGGACCTCATGCACCATTACGCTCGTTTAGTAGCGTGCACCATTCTACTCTCTATGCCTGTGCCAGTGTCAATCATGAGCACAGGCAGGTTCGCAGCAACACACGTGCGATTCACTGTCACGGTGCCCTTGCAGCCACACACGTGTGATTCACTGTCACGGTGCCCTCGCAGCCACACACGTGTGATTCACTGCCCCGGCGTGTGGGTTCACGTGCGTGTGCGGCCACAGCAGCTTCGGCAGGCGAACTGGCACATGCGGGGCTGGTGGCCTGGCGGACTGTCGAGTTGCCTGACCTCCACCCACGGGGACGGCCTGGCCAGTGGGGCCGGGGATCTATGCAGCAAAGGCAGCGCAGGCGTTGTTACCGCGCCAAGCACAGGGCCGCAACCGCCGCGGCAATCGCGGGAACGTGCCATGCCGCTGCGTGCGGCAGCCCCGCCCCCGAGGCGGCTTCACTGGGCGCGACCCCAGCATTCAGAACCTGCACGTCCGCGACGGCGGGTGCCTCGGCGGGGGGGTTCGAGGCGGGCTCGGCTGTGGTGGGCGCGCCCGCGGCCGGAGCCGCGGCAGCGGCCTGTGCGGGTCCGGCGGCGCCGGTACGGGCCGTGACGTCGGGGAGGTCCAGGTTGCCGGGGGTCCGGAGATCCGGGAGGACTCGCGAGATCGCGGTCGTGGCGGTTTCCAGGAGTTGGGGGAAAGGCGAGCTGAAGCAGGCCTCCTGCATGGCGGGACTGGGTTGCCCTGTGCCTGACTGTCGTCGCACACATTGTAGCAGAGGCTTCGTGTACTTACGCCGCTTTAAGCTCAGGTGACATCTGCGGTCAAATTCTGGCAGGCATGGCGGGGCACGCCAGGCTATGTTAAACAGAAACAAACGCCATGACCCTGGTCGGTGCTTCGGGTAGGGACCGCTCCGAGACGTGGGCACCGATGACAAACGAAGTCTCAAGCAGAGCTCTACCGGAGCGGCTTTCTCGGTTAGATCTCCCGCTGAATTTGACTGATGTCAGCGGTGCTGCCCCGCTGAGGGCTAAAACTCCGGACGCTTGCCCTCACAACGTCTGCTCTGGCAGCCGAAATTCAGCAGCAAAACCGTCGTCTTGGGCCAATGCGGTTTGTGGAAATGAGGCCTATTTCAGCAGGAATCCGGGCCAGTTGTGAGCTCTGGCCTTAGGCCACGTCAGCACAACTTGTCAGTCTCTTCAAGGAGGAGGAATCGTGTCCTCCGGTCACGTCTACGGCATGCGGCCCCGAAAGGCAGCGTGGGGCCCCTTCAGAGCTGCGCACCTTGGTCGTGAGAGCGCTGCAGGCCTTGTGGAGCTCCAGATAGGCCGCAGAGACGGCGCGCAGCAGGCCGTTCGTCGCGACGTTGTCTGGCAGCGGCGCGCCGAGCAGGTCCAGCGTGCGCTGCATGCATGCGCCGTCCATCAGCCACACCGACGGCGCGCACGCGGCACCGGGCGCGGCGGAGCGTGCGGCCGCGCACGCCTCCAGCATGTCCTCCGACGCGGCCTGTAGCAGCCTGCACAGAGTGGCCGGGTGAGCGAGAGGACCGGTGCCGACGTACACCTACAAGGCTGAGGTAAGGGGGGTGGCGGCAGCGTTAGCCAAACACCGATGGGTCATTTGCAATTACTTGTTCGGCCGATAAACTAAATAAAACGCATCAATTCCAGACAATTACGTCTGAAATCTATATGGCAGCCCCGAGAATGCTGCACAGCGAGCCGGCGTGGGTGGCAGGGGCGCAGCGTGCACAGCACACAGCGCGTGGCGCGCACCCGGTCAGGGTGGAGGCGGTGGCGTAGTCGCCGTAGGCTGCCTCGAGGAGGCCGAGGGAGTCGCGGCAGACGGTGCGGGGCTGCAGGGGGGCGTCGGCGGGGCAGGTGCCGGGGGCGGCCTGTACGGCGGCCGGGAAGAGCGCGGACAGCGGCGGCTGCACGGCCTCGGTCTTGCACGCGGTGTTGAAGAACGCCTTGAGCGCGTCCGCGGAGCCTACAGGGTAACGATATTCAAGCATGGTGCTTCGGCCACCGCGCAGAGTGACCGACACGAACGCGCCGCTGCCACTCTGCGCAGGTCGTAGCAGCGGACAAACATGTCCTGTAAGAGGTCGTCCGGAGCAACTTTGAGGTTGACATATGCATGCAGCACATGCATCATATGATCACATGTGCATACCACACATCTGAAAAGTCCACGACATTGTCAACTACCCACCGGCATCCGGTGCAGATTGGCGCAATGCGTGAGAACACACGCATGTGCCGCATGCGCGCGCGTCAGCAGAGGGGTTGCGCACGGAGGGTGCCGAAGAGCGTCGAGCGCTGGTGCAGGGTCCTGTTGCGGTCCCGGATATCCTGGGGCGCGCGCACGATCGACGGCCACGCGTCACTCGCCACAATCTCATCAAGGACTTCATCGCTTGGGCACCCGTCCGCTGCGGCCTCCGCGTTGTGGAGCCGCCGCCGCGCCCCCCTCGGCGGCGGCGCCGGCTGTTGAAACGCCGTGGTCGGCTTGCCGTCGGCCGTTCCATTCGCGTCGCCTGAGGTCTGATTGTAAAGCACGGATGTCGTCGGCTCATCGGCGGTGGCCTGGACGACGGTGTAGGCTTGGTTGAGGTAGGTGGCGAGAAGGTGGCAGTAGGTGAGACCAGGGGTTTGGAGGGAGCCGGTGCGGATGTTTGCGACCTGGCTGAGGGGTGCGAGGCTGGCGATGCACTTGTTAGAGCAGTCGGCGCCGTCGATCGCGCCGCAGTCGCCCGTCCACTCGCACACCTGCCCACCACATGTTCGATCAGAAGGGTCGACGCCCCAGGCTGTACAAATCTGGAATTGTTGCTTCAGTGGCAGTGGGAGTGGCTGTAATTTCAGCAGCTGGGGTAGGCCAAGCGCAGGGACCCATCGACAAAGTGGACGGGGGTCGCGTTTGCATGAGTCCATGCGACGGGCAGTGTGGAATGGCATCGCAGTGTCCTTGTGTTACAAGGACAAGGCAAGCAAGGCAGGTAGCCCCGCGAACAACAGCCAGGGGCATCGCAGTGTTCTTGTGTGCAGAGGTTGGGGTGGTTGTGGGCAGTGTGCATGGCAGTTTTGGCGCGCCATGCAGAGCTTTGTCACGGGAGACTTTCACAGCAATCCACTGTGAGGCAGTGTGATGAAGTGGTGGTGATGTTCGCCGTGGCATTGTGCATGTGTTGGCTGCGCAGGCTGTGAGACACGTCTGTGTTACAAGGACAAAGCAAGCGAGGCAGGTAGCACCGCAAGCAAGAACCAGGGGAACCGCACACCACGCAACAAGCCACACGCAGCACACACCAAAACACCCACGCAACGGCAGCACCCGCGCCGGCCACAGCCACACAGCCACACAGCCACACGCCTGTGAGACTAGGCCTGGTCAGGACAATATTAGCATGGGATCCAGCAATGCCAGCTCGAGCAGATTCACAGAGACGCACTCCTCCTCCGCCGCGTTCAATCGCGGCTGCACAGCTTGGACCTGGCCCAACACGAGGTAGTGCGGCGCAGTTGGACTGAGGGGGCGCTGCTGCTTGTGCTTCGACGAGCGTGAGAGGAGTGAACACGACACCGCAGACCACTGCCACCGAGACGAGGGAGGATAGGGCAGGCGCCCGTCTGACCTGCTGCATGTCAGTCATATCGCTGACACGTCAACAGCTGTCGACACGAACGCTGGCGCGGGCAATTAATCCGCGAGGCCAGCAGCCGGTTCCTTCCTGCACACCGGTTGTCTCGTGAAGACTGTGCTTCGGCTAGCATGGCGTGCGGCACTGGATCGGCCATCGCGACTGGCAGGCACTGATGTATCGAAAGTGTGTTCGGACATAGTGAATTCTATTACCACAGCCTGTGCAGAGCATCCAGATTGAAGTGCCGTTCCTAGCACTGGCGGGTACGAAACGTGAAGCTGCCGACTCAAGGAAGCACTCAAAATTCACAAGATAAGGATTCAGAAATTTCGCTTGTATTGTCATCGTGTTTTGCAGTTGCGTTCACCATGAAACTGCATAGTGTAAGCACCGAGTGACTCACGTAAGGACATCTGGCGACGACAGCGGTTCCAAACTGCCACAGCTGCTACATCAAGCCAGCATCATGGACTTTCTCTGGTGAAGATGGGTGTGACGCATACCTTGCCGGTCCGGTAGATGCAACAGCGGCTGCTGTGCTTGACCGAAGACGCGGCAGCTGCGCTGTTGACAAAAGCGTTGCAATTGAAGACCGGCGACGCAGATGACACAAGCTCTCACGGTGGAACTTTCTTACTTCAATCTGTGTCTAGCTATGCCATAGGCAAGGACGCTGCGATGGGTCGAGCCGCTGCTGCGAGTTCAAGAAAAGAATGGTGCAGGACCGACACGGCAGAGGAATTCAGTCAGCAGTTTGAGAACCAGCGAGGCCTTGCGTGCTATCCCCAATGATGCATGCGATCGCTACACTAACCACAAACATTTTGGAAAGTACCTGTCAGCGGCACGTTGTAGCCTGCCCTGCAGGTCCATGGTGCAAAGCAACACCGAGACGCATGGCACCTGCAGCGTAGGTGCTCGCCTGACAACTGCGCGCGCATCATGGCATTGCACACCAAGCGTGAAGCAGCAGCTCATGACAGCTTCACGCGGCGCTGAACGACCTCTCCCAGCTTGCGTAGGCTGAATGCATATTGTGATTGTTTTTGTGTACAGCTCACAGCGAGCAGATCTACACTCAGCCACCTTGCTGTACCAGCACATGCGAAGGTACGAACACAGAGCATACTGTTTATGTGGAGCATGCATCGCAACAATGCGTTCGAAGCGTTCCGCTTCTCCAGGTTGGAAAGTTCCACTTCCTGACGTTGCGAATAGCGCGTCTGCCCAGCAGGTAGACGGTACTGGTCGCTCGATCATGACACGGGGCTGCTTTACAATTCAAATGCCGAGCCACCAGCTGTCGCTGTTGCTACTCATTCTTGCGCTATGCCCTACAGTCTTTCCGGAACGTGAAACAACGCCAGTGCACAGTTCAGTATCGTGACAGCAGTTGAGGCTGTGCTGCGAATCTCGGTGGACGAGGCGCACACCTCGAACCCAGATGCCAGGATAGAAATCCACTGGGATGGTGTTTCAGAATGCGATGGTCGCAGGACACGTGTCGGAGTTCAGCCTTTTAAGCGCAGCTTCAGTGCTTTGTTTGCTGTTGTCGGCCACCGAGCTGCGCCAAGCACAAGCTGCGCCGTCAGTACAAATCCCCGTCATCTATTACTACAGCATTAAGGCTTTTGATGAGTGCGGCTGGACATGCAATTCGTTCTCTGGCAGCTGTTACAGCTGGGAATATGAGTGGGTCTGCATACGCAACGCTGGCTACGAGGATGGCGGGGACCTGCTTCGCTTCTCCCCTACAGATTTTGAGGTTCTTGATATGTCATTGAACATTTTGCAGAACTTCACGTCAGACAATGCGATGTATTCGAAGCTGACAGACTGCATCCGCAAGAGCGTCAACTATCCGGAAGTAATTTTGTACCAAGAGTCTGTGGATCAGGTCCCGAGTCAGCAGGCGGGAGATAGCTGCTCGACCGAAAGTGAATGCACAGCCCGCGCGTCGATCGACTTCGCGCACGCGATGTGGTTCGCAAAGTCGTGGCCCGCGATTTCGATTGTGCCGTGGTATGAGAGCACGGTGAACGGCGACAGCAGCGGTTCGGCAGATGCAGTCGCATTTGTGAATGAAGTACAGAGGCAAGTCAGATTCATCGATTCCGGCGGCCTTCCTGACAAGTATACTTACCCACAGACCGCTCAGTGGTGGGGTGACGCTGTCGTCGTCAATATCAACAGGGCCTGGATCGATTTATATGTGAAGGGGGGCAACCTGTGCTGGAATCCGATGCTGAGTGGAGCCAGCAAATGGGAGAGTTGTGATGTTGACGGCGACATTGCGGACTTTTCAAGCTGCAAGCATTGCACTGCAAGAAGTTATGCTGGTGCGTGGCTGCTTCCTCTGCCTGCCTGACATCTGGCATCAGCTGTGGATGAGGCAAGTCAAACACCTTTTCGAGAGCATAGAATAGACACGGTGCACCGCTTCACTTGTCCCCCATGACCGAACATGTTTGGTCATGTGCTGGATCTGACTTCTATCACTGTGCAGGCACACTCCTTCACGAGTTTCTGCATCTGATGGGCCACCAGCACCACGCCTACGGAACGTACACATCATTCAGCTACCTGACTCAGACGTTCATATACACCGCGGGAGACTGCATCGCAAGCTTTGGCGACTTTGAAGGCACAAGGAGTGCAGGATCTCAGTCCACGCCCTCCTACTCCTCCGACTACAGCTACTGGGGTGACTACTATTCCTGGCCCTGATGAAGCTGATGTGGTCGGATGTCAGATGAGGCCAGACCACAACACTGTAGGCTTCAACATCAAAAATCAACGGTACAGTGCTGCACTCGTTGAAATGCACAGTCACATGTACTGTCACTGGGATGTGTGGGGCGGGTTGCGGCAAACATGGCAGCAGATGCTTGGCAGTGTGAGCCACCTGAATTCCACGATAGCGGAAGCAACATGTGATTGCTGGGAGACGCAAAATGCTGTAAGAGGTGATGGCCGACTCAAGGCGCCGTGTATCTCTCAGCCCCACAGCTGAGAACGGAATGTTTGCGAGGGGAGAGGAAGAACGAGGGAAGGCAATGCCAGCAGTGGGTTATTGGCAGTGGGAACAGCCACTGCGCATCAGTGTTAGGTCATCGGGCCCGATCACATAGAACAATTCCGAATATTCAGATCTAATTTCGGGGTGGCAGACCTGGAAATGCTGCAAAGTGACCCAAAACTGCTGCGCATGTGTGCTGCAAGATGCACATTTCAAGCCGTTTCACCGCTCAATTGTCTCTGCCACTGAGTTGACATGTTGACAACAAGCAGATCCATGCCATCTTGGTGCAATATTCTAATTTTCAGTATGGTGCCGTCATGTGTCCCCAGGGCAGATCAGTCCTCAGTTGGCACGACCTCCTGCTCCATAGTGCCAAGTTGCTGGAGTGTGCAGCCACCCATGGGCTGATCATACCCTTGTGTTCGTAATACTACACAGCCGACCACACATTGGCAGTGGCGCCGCTGGAACATTGGCGCCAGCACTGTGTAATCGCTGAATCAGCTGCTGCCTCCTGATCTTCGTGGGTTGTGTAGATTTAGTGCGGTACTATTTGTCGTGGGTGGTTCAACTGAACCATACAGGCAGGCGTCAAGAAACAAAGTCAAAGCAACAGAGTCACAAAGCACGGCCTGGAGCTTCGGCCTTGACCGTTGTCACAGCGCCGTTGTTGATCCATGTCCCAAACATGGTGTTTTGCGTGTATGGCCGGTGGCTTTGAGCCGCAATTTTGTAGTGGATGAGCGGGTGAGGCCTACATGGTGCATGCATATATACTCTGGAGAGCCTCAGGCTTGCTGAGTACTGAGGTTTCTTGGCGCCTCTGCGTGGTGCGGTGTTGTGGAAACGTACTCTAGGGATGCTAATGCTTGCAAGGAGTGAAGATAGGGAGGTTCTGTACGCTTACACACCCGAATGCTATGCGCAGCTTGCAGTGTTCGATGGTATTGAAAATACTGCGACTTGCGGCGATTTCGAGCCTGTATGCGTCTGTGCACACACAATGCCCGACACAGTTTATCGATCGAATACCACTTGGCATGACTAGCGGGATCTGGCCAGGTAAGATTCGATGCCTTTGCGAGCAAATATCCACCTGGAGGTGGCCTATGAGATTGGGGAGCGGCAGAATATGCCACAAGCGCTGTCAAGTTTCTGTCGATCTCAATATGCAGAATTCGCACAGCAAGCGAGACTGATGCTCCAACCCCAGCCCCACACATAGTTTGGGATGGCGTGATATCGACCGCAGCAGATTGGAATTGATTTCGACTGGAGGAAACGGTGTTCACAAGCAGGCAGCGATACACCCGAACTGCAACCCGAGCGCATATGTCGACACTAGAACGATGCTGCGATTTTTTTTTTTGATAATAATTGATTGATGGCAGGGAGATTATTTTTCTGGACAACCCAATGTGTACTGGCCTCATCGTAAGCAAATCGAGCATGGCATTGCGTGCATGGTACTTGCGATGTGGTGCAGCATGTGTTCGCACGCAGGACCACCGGGACACCCAGCCCCGCAATCGCAAGCATGGTCGCCTTTGCCTGTGCTGAACTGGGATTTAACACTTGCAGCTCTCAGCGATCAGCGTTGGGTTACCAGTGCCAGGATAGACCTGCACGGCCACGGAGTATGGCACCGTTGTCATCCTTATACAAGGTAGCATGAGTGAGAGCAGTGAAAGCCGAGTTGCTGAATTTCAGTTTTGATGTGTCTGGAATGGACGGATGTACCTCGCAGGAGGCCTGCAATTCTCACATCGCTGTCAGATTTCTGTTCAAGTTCGAGGTGGAAAACTGCGAATGCAAAGTGCGTTTGCGAAGATCTTGCAACAAGACTGCCGCAGATGATTTATCACTGCCCATTGTCTGCAGAGGATCTTGTCCGCCGGGGGATGGGCTGCGGGCTCAATCGTCTTGTTTGCTGTCATAGTTGTCGTTGCTGCCTGGATCTACTGCCTTGTCAGAGGATGCTGTTGCTGTTGCATGCCCGTAGATCCTCCATACTCACAAACACGAGCAACGGCTGCTGTACAAATGAAGAGTGACACTGACTGTTGTTGCTTTGGTGGTGGACCACGGAATAAGGTGCTATATGTCCACCAGTTCAAGAACGGGCCGGCTGATGTCGAGGGCAGTTTGGGCGATGTGCTATCAGTAGATGATACTACCCACATGGCTATCGTGGCCAGGACACAAGGCAGGGTGAAGCTGCCTTGCAGTGCAGCCAACGACAGTGCAGCCCATGCTCATGACACAGCCACGTCTGGAGTGACAGGAAACCTTTCTAGGCTGCCACGTCCCAGCGAGCAACGGTGCGAGGCTTCTCACATGTGCAGACGGATGCTTGCAGACCTGATCGACATGGGCACCCCATACGTCCACAGCCACTTCCACAGCGGGTGCAATCTCCCTTGTCCAACACCTGGCTCGTGTACCAACCTCATACATATCACCAGTCACCTCAGGCACGCTGTCTTCCCATAAGCCGCTGCTGAGTGTAGTCCATTCCGAAAATCAAGGCATACAATCCATCATACATATCCCATAGCACAGATCCAGCGGTGCAGGTACAAGCTGCTTGAAGCCCAGGAGATTGCATTCCGGACACGCCACATGCACTCCACGAGTGCCCGGGTGCACCCCACACAATCCAGGACACATCCTATGCCATCCGCCATGGCGTACATGGGAAGCACCCGTCAGCCGCACCGTTCCCCCACCACTCGCAGCTCAGGTCAACCTAGCCCAACACCCACTCAGGCACGCGCAAGCAGCAGATTATGGTCCCAGAACCTGCCTGCCGGGAATCTGCTCTCAGCATCCCAACCTGTGCATGCCATCGCTGGCACATGCAGCACTGCAGGATGTGCCCAGCGCCTGAGGACGTCTCGATCAAGCTCTGCTGCCCAGTTCCCGCCCGCAACGACACCTTCGCCGCCCTCAGATGCACACCCAGAAGGGTCTGGCCCACGCCAGCCGCTGTCTCCCACCTCAGCGGTGGAGGACGGTCGAGCTGAGGGGCATGGAGCTGCGGTGGCGGTCGGTGACGGGTCTGGCTCACAGCTCAGCTGTAGAGCTTCGAGGGATTCTTCAGGGCATGACACGTACGCCTCGGAGCAGTCCGCAGGGCATGACACACATGCCTCAGAGGATTCTGCAGTCTCTGCAGCTGCAGGAGCAGGCCCTCCCGGTGACACCGCCGATGCCATGACAGCAGGGGTTTGATAATGGCCAGGGGTGGCATGGGAGAGTGTGGATGTGCTCAGCATGGGCGCCCACACCTTCCTCCCCGAAAACTTTGCAGGATTGAGAGACGTGCGTGATCAAGGAAAGTTGACCGAGGTGATGGAGGAAAGTTGGACGAGCCCCGGGTCCCTGGTGGGGAGTCTGCAAGTGCTGCAGCGCCACTTGATAGACCTGTGGAGCGCGAAGCACTGGCCGATCAATTTGATTCACGTGTTCGTGTGTCCTGATCGCTGCATAAGCCTTTTTGTGAACAGGCGGCCAGGCTACGGTGCACAGGTTGACAGAAAGTCAGTAGATGGGGTGGACTGGCAAGCGATTAGCGATATAGTTTGGTGCCTGGGAGATACGATGTGGTGGCCCGGAGACATGCTTTGGTACCTCAGAGACACAAACTGTTCTGCTGCACTGCTGCGTTAGCTGCTGTACTATCCATGCTTGTGCTGCTGGAATTCTGGGCTGGCAAGGCTGAGATGCCTTGGCGGAGGGGCTGGAGCGCCTTGGCAATTTGGCTGAAGTCACCTGGTGAAGCTGTATCCTGGGAGCAGGTGGAGGGTGTTGGAGAACAGCAGAGTTCAAGCTCTGGCTGCAGACAAGAGGCAGTGCCGAATCTGGGTTTCTGATTTCTTGGTGATGATCGGGTGAGACAGGGGCGCCACAGCCACTGTGGAGGGCGAATGGGCACATGGGCACATGTGCATGCCTGGATGGATGCAAGCGCTGGGGATCGGTTCTGCAGTTTGTCCAGCTGTGGTACGGGGTCAAAGTCAGACAAGCAGGCAGTGTCACAATCACCATGATCGCATACCAGTCTGTCTCCATGGCGTGATAGTCCCCTGCATATGGTGTTGATATGTTGGTGCTGATTTGGTGTGCGTGAATTCAATCCTCCCTCTTCGTGTGTACATGGAGCCCGTAATTGTGGATAGCGCTGTTTGGATGGAAGACATGGGACTCTGTCACTGAATAAGTGGTCGCAGGCCACTCTAGACCAAACACAGTGTAAGGCCAGCTTGAGCATACTCAGCTACCTGGGCGTGACTGTGCACAATGGTGGATAGGGAATGAGCCATCCATTGCAGGTTTGTTTCTCAACCTCAACTGGGGCCGTGGAAAGCAAGATGCATATGCTGCGTCTAGACCAGTATATATCGGTTGGCCCTCCGACAGTTCACGCCCTGAGATTTATGGTGTTGTGCGAAAAATACTTTGGCAGGTACATTTTGGCTGATAAGGATGCTAAGTCCTGATACGAAGAGAATACCAAAGCATGATCCATCCACTTCCGGACACACAAATCACGCAAGTGCCAGAAGTCGCTCACACCTGAGCGTGTACACTGGCCTATCAGAGGATTAGGCCATGGCAGCAGATATGGAGCGTTCATACTGTTAAAAGGCATAGCGGCGGCAATACTCTGCTCGTACTGTTGACGCCCTGTTGGCGCAATGGCATGGTCACTGCTGACTTGAGTTGATGCACAGACACAGCTTGGTACATCCATGACCGAGCCCAGGAGAGACCACTTAGACTGCAATATACCGCTATCAAGGGTCACCTACCAATAGATGCACCCGATTCTGAGAGCATGAACAACTTGCAGTGGCATGATGCTATCCCAGGCGACTTCTTTGCTTCATGCAATGATAGTAATTACACCTGAGCACACACAGATACATGACAACATAAATAGCACCTGCGTATGCCTTGAGAACTACCTCAAGAGGACCTCAACAACAACTGCCCGCCGAGTGGCAAAGCTATGCTACAAATGACGGCACACGTCACATCTGCACACATCTGCGACACACATACATCTACAGTTACCCAGTGCAGGTCACTGTAGATGCAGGTCACTGCTGTGAGACTACTGTAACCTCGATATCGAACACCATGAACCAAAATCACTCACCTCCCTGGACGATGGCAAGGCATGTCGGGTCGCATTTGAATCCACGCGCTTCACGTTCACCAATCCTGTGTGGGAGAGGGCCCTCGGAGCGCTGCAGCGAGCTCTGCGGGCGTTGGCACAAACACGTCCTTTTCCTTGCTGCTGTCAGATGAGTCCAGATGGCTGCCCCTTGCGATGGCTGGAAGTTCAGATGCGGCATCGTCAGTGTGGTCAGAGCCAACCAGAACAACCACATGTTTCGCATCAGCGGAAGCCCGAAACAAAGAATGGGAGTCGACCTCTGTGAGAGCCGCTGCGAGAGTGCCAGCAGTCTGTAGCTCGTCGCGGAAGCGCGTGGCAGCATGTACATCTGCGAAGGTGATGATGCCATCTTGCATGTGCCTATGTGTAAGCTTCCCTGCCAGTGACGGAGCGCCAATGACATTTGCAAGCTCCATGTTCTGCCCATCCTGCAAGCACACCACACCATGAGTTTGCTGTATGGCTTGCATGTGGCTGTGCTCCACAGTATGCAGTGCACGAGCTTGATTTATGCATGATAGCATGGCAGGACCATCACCTGCTCAACAGCGACAGGGAGAGTGTATGCAGCAGGCTCTTCCTGGCCACGTTTTGGCACAGCTACGGTCAGCAGTGGCCGTTGTGCTACCCAAGGACAGCCATGCAGGACCTTGTAACTTTGGCTGATGCGGTCCGCATGGACTTTCTGTGCTTGCCGGTACTCATCCGATGCTAGGAACTCCAGCAGTGCTGCAGGACTGGACGGAAGCTGATCAAAGTCATCCCTAGGTTTAGAGTCCTTTGGAGCAGGTCTCGGTGTTCCGGGGGGCGCTGTCCCCCAGAGCTGCTCTACTGGTGCTGCACCAGGCAGGGAGCACTCCTCATCGAAGCTGGGATCAAACGCGCAGCCAGTGTCATTCTCACCACAGATATGCCAGTCAGAGACAGAGCTGTCTGTTGTGGTAGCGCTCTGAGATGGAGGTTGCTGTGCGGCATGATCTGGGTAGCGAATGGTGCGCACAGCTCCATCCGGGTACCGCAAAATTCGATCGTGCGGCCGGACAGCGGTTGACGTGTAGGCTCCAGCTCCAATGTACCTGCGACAAAGCATGTTTTATGTTGCATGTATGCAATCTGTTATGGAATGCGTGCATGTGCTCAGGCGCCCGACACTGGAAAACCACATGTGCCGGGACGGTCAGGGCACTGCACTAATACGGACATCTTACGTGGCAGGACGACAGTCCTACGCGAGCAAAAATGGCAATGCCTGATTGTGCTGTTCTTACTGTTACGTATCAGTCGCGGCTGTTCGTGAACTCTGTCTGCACATATGTCGGAGAGCTGGACGTGGACCACGGGTGGTGTGTCCGCGCCGATTTGGCGCAGCTTACAGCCGCAAGCGGAATCATTGGAATTGATTGACCGATACCTTCTCGTTGGTTGTCGTTCATGGGCGCCATGAGGATGACGTGATCGTGAAGTGCTGTGCAGCACTGCTTCTGTCGACATAGAGGCCTGTGACCTGTTCGCGGAAGGCTGCGACGGCTTCTTGAGCATATCGCTGAATGAAATAATAGTCAAATAATTAGGATAGGCAGCGTGCGTTACAAGCCCGACTGGCCTGCCTATGCTGCTAACGTCACCAGCAGAGTGGACTTTGATTACATGCAATGCACGAGCAGACACGTGCAACACCTTTTCGTGCTACTGCTGGTACACCATGGACACTACTTCAAAGAATGTTTTTGCAAATGCCATTCTGGCTGGACTGGGTGGACCAGCTGCTGCGGGCGTGGCCACGGTGACGAGGACTTAGAAGCCATGCATGAACAATCTGCCGTGGAACGCGCTCGCACTCCACGGCTGCTCTCCGCCCCCTTCACTATCGCGAAGCCGTGCCAGAGTGTCGTTGTCAGCATTCTACGAAGGCTCCGCGAAGTACGAAGTTTGCATTCATTGGCATGGCGCCGCGTGATCTCTCGTTCTTCCTCATCGGCCAGCCAACCTTCGGCTGACAAAAGGGGACAATGGATGATATTAGCTGCCTTTCTGACTCACAAGTTCAAGCGTTGGCGGACTCTCTCGTCGACGTACTGAGATGTGGCGTTTGGTCAGCCCTCTGACATGATCTGGAGTGGCATGATTGTCGCCAAGCAGTTCTACAGCATGTTATCACACGCTCGATCAATGCAATAAGCCATGTCTTGTGCACGCTTACTATTACTGTCATCAAATATTGAATCCGCGTGGCGTGTGCAGTCAGAAGCCGCTTCAAGGCAAAGTCGCTCGGACACCATGTCTACATAGCTTTTGCTGGTGCGTGGCCCGGCCTGGTAGGTCACTCGAGTGACCCCGAATTTAATGTTGCAAGTCCTTGTGTGGTTCCGCGACGACTCGTGGCTCTGTGCTGGCTATGTATATGTAAAATCATGTCAACAATGTGTCCAGGGACTGCGGCGAACATGCGATCAGAGAAGCATCTGCTTGCCCAGTGTGCAAGCTCAAGGTAAAGAAGCGTCAGCTCACACAGGCTCCCTTGGTGGAGGCACTCGCAGATGGAGTGTCGTCCTTAGCTCGTGCAGCATGTGCTTCACCGACATGAGGCACCTCTGAGACGCATATCGCGCAGCTGGAACGCAATCTACATGAAGGGCAAGGCTGTACCATGAGAGCCGCTTCACATTTACATCTCTCCACCTCGGACGGTCCTGGCATGGATCAGAGCTGTCTCTTGATCTACAAACCGTCCTCAAGTTGTGCCTACACGCCAACGACAGTGGCCATGTCGCATGCTGACCGCTGACCGCTGTCACTCCCAGTGAATCATTCCCAGCCGTGGTGCAAGGAGCCATTTACTGCCTCACAGTCCACTTCAAGGTGCGGTGGAGCCATTACCGAATGGTGTTGACTCCAGCAGCGGGGTCTAAGCGATGGTATCTGGGAGCAGCAGAGCGCCTCTCCAGGGAGATATGACAGCAGCAATGCACATACGCACGGACTCCTCCCATCTTCTGCCGCGCAAATCAATTTGGGAAGAAATGCAGCCTGTAGGGCCACATGCTGGGCCAAAATCTGTGCGAGTATGTACCCATATCCATGGGTATGGATATCTGTGTGACCTGTAGTACACCTGTGTCATGATTTGGTGCAGCAGGCGATAGTTCTGAAGGATGAGATCTCAGGTTTTCCAGATTGCATCAGGGAAGAGTTGGTTCTGTAAACCCTTTCGGCAGGCCGCATACGCAGCCGACATCGACCATGCTGTTGCTGGTGTTACGTGTGAAAACGGCCTGCCCACTTGAGAACATGTTACTTCTATACTGCAGCAGGCGGCTGGTGTCATTGTAAGCCTTCAACTGTTGCTCCTGGCACGGGCAAAACACCCCACACCGGACCATGCATTCCATCTTGCCACAAGCTTTCAGCTGCTTCACCGTCTTGGGTGAAAGACTGAAGCCGGCGGCTCACCTCATTTTTGAACACATGCACTCGGTAGTTTCACATTGTGCACTGCGAATCAGGCTTGGCATCGATTTTCATCGATTTGTGTGTGCACTCCGATTTGAGACAGAAAAGATGCTTTCAGTGACATCACATCACCGATGTATTGATGCAGCTGAACAGAAACCAGCAACGGACATGAACAAAGAGCCTCGTCCACTCACGGGAATTGGCCATGGCACAGGTGTGGTATCTCTGGCAGCATCTCATATTCAGCCCTAAGTCTGACCAGGTAGCGTTTTCGAGATACGTTTTCACCTTGCTCTACTCCCTGTCACCTGGAGGAAGGCATACCCCGGAGCAGCACCTCAGGGCCTACAGTCTATAGCACTACCACAAGATGCCCCACACCAGTGCCGACACGCTGGTGCACCTACCATCACGCCGCAGCCAAGGCGTTCAACGGCGAATGATTTGACCTGTCAGGTATCAGGTATTGCAGGCCAATACATATGAAAATGACTTGACTCTGGGATTCACAACGAGGCGGTGTTCAACCTGTGCTGCAGGTGTGCAGGCAGGCTGCGCGGGTCGTCGTGGCTGTACCGCCACATCCTTCACAGCTCGAGGCGGCTTCAGCAGAGGAATCACAGACGGGGGCACCTGCTGCCCCTCTTCCCTCCTGAACGCAACCCATGCGCCTGCGGCACCACAGAATGCGGCGTGCGGCCCAACCCATGTGCTGATGCAGTGACTTGTGATCGGCCGACACTCCCCCAGGGTTCTCGGGCTGATGCTCGAGACGCGAGTGCATACTTCACCCGCACCCAGGTGGGCCCCTCAGCCACAAGTCGCTGTGAGGAGGCTATTCCACAGCCGAGGCCGTGTGGCCCCCGGTGGAGGGCGAGGACCTACATCCCCCCATCCCCAGAACACCTATTCCCGTCACCTCCCATCATCACCGGTGATGACCGCCAGATGGCAGCAGGTGCGGAATGGCAGCAGAATGTTGGTGTTCGGGCCCGTGCTGGGAGCAGCCTAGTAGTAGCCTTTGACGGAGTACCCGCCGTCGACCTGGATCGTCTGGCCGGTGACGTACGAGGCTGCCTTGGAGGCGAGGAACACCATGACCCCTGCAGAGCGGGACAGCACGCTGAAGAGTGTGTGGCTGTGAGCTGATGTAGCATCGAAGGTAGCACGAGTTCACTGATGTGCGATTGAGAGTGGTTGCAAGTACGTCGGACAGGGCAGTGCATGGGCTGCCGGGTTTGCCACACGGCTTACACACAGTGCAGATGCGGTCCCGAACTGTGCGGGACTGGCAGTCTTCCTACTTGACTGCAAAGATCTATCGATCTATGGAGGTCGATCTATGGAGGTCTTCCTACTTGACTGCAAAGATCTATCGATCTTTGATTAGGCATACATGCAAGTATATGCATGTACACACAGCATTGAGCACATGGCCAGGCAGCGACAGATGCATTTGCCACCAGCATATGCATGCTCTGGGCAGCTGTAACAGGACGCCGGCGGGTGCCGCCGGCAGTGCCTGCCCTGACTCCAGCAACAGACTCTGCAGGAACAGCGACAATCACATCGCTTTCCAGCGGCACCACGTGGATGAGGCACAGCCAGCCAGGCTGACACTGGGCACTGGGAGCTGAACGAAAGGTATACCGAAGTGGGAGACCTGTATGCAATAAACCAGCGACCACAGACCAGAGGCCTGTAGCGGGCTAGACCTGCAGCG
This sequence comes from Ulva prolifera, assembly GCA_023078555.1. Lineage (NCBI taxonomy): Eukaryota > Viridiplantae > Chlorophyta > Ulvophyceae > Ulvales > Ulvaceae > Ulva > Ulva prolifera. The sequence continues at coordinate 1,600,622 of CM041201.1, read as the reverse complement.
GGCGGTCCACATAGAACAGACCAGACACCAGAGGCCTGTAGCGGGCGGTCTACATAGAACAGACCAGAGACCAGAGGCCTGCAGCGGGCGGTCTACATAGAACAGACCAGAGACCAGAAGCCCGCAGCGGGCTGGGAGCAGCACCTGCGACTTCATCGACATCTGCGATGCGGCCGATGGGTGTTCGCTCCAGCACGCCCTTCTTGAACTCCTCGTCCTTCAGGACCGCGTTGGCTAGAGGTGTCGCGGTGTACCACGGCGCGACGCAGTTCACCCGGATGCCCTCAGCGGCCCACTCGCAGGTGAGGTTCTTTGCGAGCTGGTTCAAGGAAGCTGCACCCAGCGCAACACAGGTCACTGCGAAGCTCGGCCGCTGCACCCAGCGCAACATGATGCACCCACAGCAACATGATGCTATGGGTGTTGCTGTGGATCTCATAGCCACACAGCTTACTGTGAAGCTCGGCTGTTGCATGGCAGAGCACCAGAGCACACTACACACACCACAAGCTGCAGCTGCGGAGAGGTGAAGGATGCACCAGCGGAGCAGGCCGTGTCACACACAGCCCGTTTTCATCTGTGAGGCTTCACCAGAGCACACTACAAGTTGCACACGTAGCAGCTGCGGAGAGGTGAAGGATGCACGAGTGTTCGAGTCACGTGGCGTGCTCTCTGTGAGCGAATCCGGAGAAGCATCACGGGATGCTGATCTGATGCAGTGCAGCTAGCGCTAGGTCGGCACAAGAGGGGCTGAAGGTGGATGTATCCCGTGTCTAGGGGCAGCTATGTCCAGGATGTCCAGCTCTGTACCCAACACATGGATGTCTGCGGTCATGCCAGTGTGTCAAATGGCACCGGCACATTGGCATGACCATGTGAGGATGCCATTGAAAACCCGCTGGAGGGCCAGAACGATGCCAAACGGTGGCATACATCCCCCATATGCTGTGTGGAAAAGGCAGCAAACATTTCAGGCGGCTAGCCAGGTTCACAGCTCGGAGGAAGCGGGCAGACCTTTGGTCATGGCGTACACGACCCCGCTCTTCAGGGCGGTCGGGCCGCCTGCAACCGAGGAGTTGAAGATGATGCTTGCAGATGACGACTCCTTGAGGTATGGGTAGCACAGCCTGCAGAGGTGGAGGGCAGAGTGGACGTTGGTGTCCATGACAAACATGAAGTCCTCTTTCGAGCCCTCGAGGACCTTCTTCCTGGTATTGACACCAGCATTGTTTATCAACACATCGAGTTTCCCTGCAGCATTCTGACATGCAATCAGGAGTCCAACAGTGAGCAACGGCTGCATTGACCGGCGGATCAGAGTGACCAGTAAGGCGGGATCCGTCTGGTGTTGTTGGTCACTCACCTCCAAAGAATTCAGTTGCTTTCTCCACCAGCTGCTTTGACGACTCTTCGTCGATGATGTCGGCAGGGCAGCCACCGACCTGTAGGCCTTGGTCCTTCAGCTCGGAGATGGTGTTTTCTAGGGCTGTCGCAGTTCTTGCGCAAGTGAACACCTTGGCTCCGAGCTGGGCAAACTGCTTCACAGCAGCTTGTCCAATTCCTGTTGGCTCCAGAACGTTAGGCACATGACATTCAGCATTGCTTCGTGATGTACGCAAAGCACAGCTCGGATCATGCCACTGGGCATGACCCATGGACCTCACAGCTGCACATGGCGCAGTAGGTTTCCTGTCAACGTACGGCGCTCCTGATCCAGCTGTGTAAACATGTGCCTGCCGTCAGGACAATTGGCTGAACCAAGCAATCGCGCTCCGCAAGTACCATGTATTTTCTTGCACGGCAATGTTTAACAGGACATTTGCGGGCAGTGGCACTCATGTATCGTGGCCAAGCTGCTGCGAGTGAGCACCATTTCAGTTTAGATTTTAGATGCAGGAGGCATGATTGGGCCGTCGAGTGCGGCCCCTTTGCGTGGCAACAGCGGGAGCGGTGTGCCAGGACATTCCTGGTCTTCGTGCACATGGCCCAAACTTTGCCATACCAAACACATGGTACGAAGAATCTTCTACAGGAAGTTCAACATTAACATATATGTCAATGTGGCTGACGGACGACTGACGTCGGGGAGTGCATGAATCTGTGCAAGACTTCTGCTGCGATCCACGGCATCTGCATCGAGTGGCACAGTGGCGCACCGGATGAGCCTCCGGTGATCAGGACACACTTGCCCTCAAATCCAAACGTCTGCAGCGCATACTTTGCGGGTCCCTCCATTTGTGCACTGCTTGCTTGCGCTCTGATATGTTGACGAAGGCCTGCTTGGCACACGAGTCTCGACATGCACCGCTCCACAACGCACGCAGCACCTTAACTAAATCTACACGACGTTGGCAGCTTTCAGCTGTTGGGCAGGAGCACAGTGACTGCGTACCTGTTCGCGGCACGAATTCGTTGTGCGTTCTCAACCCTGCGAAGGCTCGGTTCATTTGCGTTGCCAGTCAACACCGCGCGAAGTGTGCCGGTGCCTCGACCCACCGTCGCGCAGCACCTGCATGTTGACGATTTGCATCGCGCAACGCTGCGCGTGAAGCTGGCATCCATTCTGGCAATGCAGCATCCGCGATCGCTTTGTTGATCATGCAGCAGTCCTTGGCGACTCAGCAAGTGTCGACATGGGCTTTCAGAACACGTAAACTAGCATGATCAGCACGTCCACAGCTTACAATGTGTAGCGATTGCAGATACATTATTGTCGCAATTACAGATCAAGTGCCTCCCATGTCAGGTTGCTGATTGATCAATCATGACCTTCGGCGTGCCAGCAGGCATGTACATTCTCGACCATGGCGAAACTCTGGTCACAAGTGCTTTCACACAGCCATGAAATCTCACCAGGCTGGTCACAGGAAAGTACTGCATCAGAAAGAAAATGAATGTTGCTGTTGAGGAAACACTGTATACCATCTCCCCTTCCATCTTGCCCCACATCTATCTCAACGCAGAAAACAAGTCAGAGATGGCTGCACCGCACCATGATCAGCAACACATTTCCGAATGCAAAAAGCAGAAAATTCCCCCTAAACACGTATGCAGCGGCATGCGATCTCTACTTTGGCCTGACTGACAATTCTTATTGGCAGTCCTGGAGTGCAGTGTATGCAGGCTACATGGCTGTGCCTGACCTGAACAGCTCAGGGGCATCTTTCAGGGCTTCCGAGGCGAACCAGTGGAGGCTGGTATCGTTGAAGGCTGTCTTGACAGCAAACTGGCCGCCCTGTAGGCCCTGCTCCTGCACGAGCCCGTGCTCAACCAGCGCAATCACTCGGTGAGGCTTGCCCATCCTCCTCTTGAACGTCGGCATACTCCATCGATCCTGCACGATCGCCCATCCCTTACGACCACTCGCCTGTTTCCCATCATTTGTGTGTATCGATGCATGTATATCTGTTTGTGGTGCAGAGAAGTGCTTCCAAGGTGCCAGGCAGCACAACGCAACTGGGCAGTTCGATTGAGTGTGCTGCAGGCAGACGTCAGACATTAACACACAAACTGGCTGCACTCATTCGAACATGCTGGTATGGTGATTTTGCTCGTGATCAGCTGGAGCATTCGACCATGGCCTGTTCAGAGTGCAGGCTCATATTTCAGGCACTCACCTCCATGTGTCGAAAGCTGTTCCCCAAGAAGGCGAGCCTCAACAGTTCTGCTGCTCCCCAGTTCGATTCGAGGACTTCATTGTATAGCGAGGCGTCGCAGTGTGGCATGTAGAACAAGACATCCTCCGTGCAGCTGTGCTGCATCGCCTCTTCTGCACTGAGCATGCTGCCACCGATGCTGCTGATGACTGATTTGTCTGCGTCCGTCAGCACCGGATCGTATACCTGGAGTGTGACTGCCTCGTTTCCAGTTGCCAGCTGCTCGAGCAGCAGAGGCAGAAGCGCTAGCTGGCTGCGTGCTTCCAAGCTCTTGGTGGGTGAGCCGGTCCCATAACAGCGGATAAGCTTGACTCCCTTGACGTCAAGGGCTGCAAGAGGGTCGGTGCCGTCAAAGGACGGCTACCTGTGGTCGTGTTAACGTGGGCCCCGTTCCATGTGCAAGTGGGAAGCTGCGCCACCTGATTTCGCAAAGCCTGCCTTCAGAGAGGCGTAAAAGCCGCTGGATCGCAGCCTCTCTGTAAGCAGATGGATACTGCGACAGCACACGCTTGCGTCTGTGCAGTCGCCGAGGAAAGGTGCCTGCTCAGCTTCTTCTGTACGATCTGCATTGGAGACGTGAGTTTTGAAGGATCTGCCTGCCTTACCGACAACGGTCCATCCATCGTCGGTCATCAAACTTCCTGTAGCTGAAGAGGACCTTGTTCTAGTTTGACATTCAGTCACAGATGTGGCAGCGGTTCCCTGTGCGAGAAAACCATTATGCACAACGCGCAGCTCCTAATGCGTGGACCACGCTTGCCACACAGAATTTGAGCCCTCGGCATCCATGGCCTTGCACTCCAGGCTCCGAAGCTGGTCCACGTCCCTGTCTTGGGCATGGACAGGTGGGCGATGAACCGCCATCGCCTCACGTCGCACCTGTGCCACATCTAGGCGTCCCATGCAGGACCCGAAACACCACTATTATCAACACCCGCATCAGAAATCAGGGATTGTGTCTCATGAAGATGCTGTTCTCAACTTGACGTGCTCGGTGGTGTTCGCTGCGTCTCGGAACTGAGTTGACAATTCTCGGCGCACGTTGCTGTAGCCTGTTCAAAATAGATCACCGCACGACAACATCGATTACATAGCTAAATTTCGCATCATGAGGCGTTAGCGGCAGCGGCAACAGCGGTGGGGCTGTGCGTCAAGCTTGCGGGCTTGCCTGCCGCGGCAGGCTCTCTCCGCGCTGCCAATTCCAGCATAAGGACAGTCCTCCAGTGCTAAAAAGGTAGTCATTTTGGTCCCTGCCCGCGGTAGCGTGCCTGCGTGCATCCAGCAGGTCTCCTGCCTATGCCACCCGCAGTCAAACAGCCTGGCGTCCAGCAGCAAAGAGCCCCACTCACCGCGCTGGTACACCCAGCGGTCACTTCCACACGGCATACACTCTCATCGTGTCTGCTCAAATCACGGCGAGCCTGCAGGTTCTCAGCAACCTTCCAGCCTCGAGTCCACCATGTCCATGCTCCGAGGCTCGGGCATGGCCCTCTACAACCTGTCCCTCGCCCCCGCCAGCGCCATCTCCCACGCCGTCTTCGGCAACTTCTCCGCCCCGAAACTCCAGGAGATCGTCGTCGTGCGCGGCGGTACCCTCCAGCTCCTCCGCCCGGACGAGTCCCGACGTGTCCAAATCATCTCCTCCACAGAGGTCTTTGGCCAGATCCGCTCCCTCGCCACCTTCCGCCTCCCAGGCACCCCCACAGACTACGTCGCCGTCGGCTCCGACTCCGGCCGCATCGTCATCCTCCAGTTCTCCGCCGCGAAACGCGCCTTCATCAAGATCCACCAGGAGACCTTCGGCCGCTCCGGCTGCCGCCGCATCGTCCCGGGGCAGTACATCGCATGTGACCCCGCCGGCCGCGCGGTCATGGTCGCCGCCGTCGAGAAGCAGAAGTTCGTATACGTGCTGAACCGCGACGCCGCGAACAAGCTCACGATCTCGTCGCCCCTCGAGGCGCACAAGAGCCGCCACGTCGTGTTTGCGCTGACGGCTCTCGACAACGGCTTTGAGAACCCGATGTTTGCGGCGATCGAGCTCGACTACTCGGACGCGGACGAGGACCCGACGGGCGAGGCCGCGAGCCAGGCGCAGAAGCACCTCGTCTTCTACGAGCTCGACCTCGGGATCAACCACGTCACGCGCCGCTGGAGCGAACCCTGCGACAACGGTGCGCCTCCGCTGAAGTGCCGGGCCGCCAGGCCAATGTACACACGGAAATTCAGAGGTTCTCTAGGATGTGGCGTCTGGACGCCCGGCCACGCATCACTTCAAGGCGATCTGAACTCCCTCTGCTGACCTGTGGCTCTGTGACCCGCACCCCCATTGTGCACGCTCAACACGCTCAACACGCCTCACACGTCGCTGTACGTACGAGCCTTGTTTTTTTCCGAGATACAAGCCCCCACGAGCAGCCCCTGTGCGACAACCCCTGTGCGGCTGCTGCGGTTATTGCGGCTGCCTGTGGTGCTGCATGCATTATAGTGGTGCGCGCTGCTGCTCCGGCGACAAGGCGTTGAGGGGGCCGGGGCAGCCGCTTCGCTGCCGCTGCGCGCGGCTGCCTGCAACCTGTTCTGCGCGTGTGGGCTGCGCGGTGCCGTGAGCCGTGGCAGACGACTTCACAGGGGACAGGAGGCGATGACTCCGACTGCTGCACCACAACGCCCGATCACAGTTTGTTGATGGGGTGGGCGGCGAGTATGGTGCTCAGGCCGCAAACGGGCATGCTCCCACAGATTTGCCGTGGTGAGGAGAGATGCGCGCCAGGTTCCATGTGCTCAGCTCGCTGGCACCTGCCGCGCTTCTCTCCTCACCACGGCAAATCTGTGGGAGCATGCCCCTTTGCAGATCGTGTTGGGTTTGTGGCCCGTGTATACACAAGCAATGCCATTGTTACCCACGATCTATTGAAGCTTTTCGGTGTACTTCTAGGGACCCTGTCCCAACACAGCATCGCCGGCACCACCACTCTGACTAAGTGGCTTGTAGCCACTCAGATCGGGCCGCGCTTGCGATAAACGCTTGTCCTAGACGCTCGGTCAGCTGTCTGGCGTCTCATGCGAGGCCACTCTTGGCCACAATGCCGCGGACGCAGCAGAGCATCGCAGCGGCGCCGCCTTGAAATGCGCAGCGCACTCTACACGGCATGCATGCAGGCGCCAACATGCTCATCCCGGTGCCGGGGGACAGTCTCAAGGTGAAGGCGGAGGACGCCCCGGGCCCCGGCGGCGTGCTGCTGTGCGCGGAGAACTTCATCATGTACATGAACGAGGGCCACGAGACGGTGTCGTGCCTCATCCCGCGGCGCAGCAACCTCCCGGACCACCGCGGCATTCTCCTGACCACCTCAGCCACTCACAAGATCCCCGGACAGTTTGTCATCCTCGCGCAGAGTGAGTATGGAGACATCTACAAGGTGCGCGTTGTTGGCATCGGTCTCCGGCGATGGCGCGTGAAGGCATCTGCAAGCGCGGCCTGATTCATCAGACATGCAGTTTTGGTTTGGGACGTCAAGCCTGCAGCATGCTTGGCATGCACATGGCGGCGGCCCTCTCTCCGCGCGAGTGTCATGCATGCACCTGCATGCATGCCCAACAGGCAACATTGCACTGGAGCGCGGGAGCATGAGCAGATGCGGACTGGTCATTTGTGCTTCAGGGTGCCAGTGCGTCACAGCGTAGCAGCCGTGTTCGAGGCTACGCAACGCGTTTCAAAGTGCGCGAGGGTTATTTCACGTTTATCGAGCGCTGCAGGTCGCGATGCAGACGCGTGCCGTGTGTCCGCCTGTCCTAGGCCTGCGCAAATCTTCAGTTCCGCGTCAGGGTCGTGCACCATGCTTCTCTCCGATGTTGCGATGAGCCATGTTACGTCAGCCGTCAGAGCGTCTCTGAATCTTCTTGCAGTTTGCGTTTCATGGGCCGCCACCACACCCTGCTCACATGCATGCACGCACATGCTGCGCTAGGGTTGCGATGTGCCGCGTTTGCTGCGCGTGCTGCCTGCCTCTCCGTCTGCTTCCGGTAGTATCCGGTCGATAGCATTCGACTTTGTCTTCGTATCACACATGCATGCGCTGCTGTAGTGTGGCTGTGTGTGGCTGTGTGTGTGGCTGTTGCTGCGGCAGAGAGGCTGTTGCTGTGTTTGTCCGTGCCCATTCACTCTTCTGTACATGCATGCCTGCCTCGCACCCGCCACCTCCAGACAACACTCTTCACCCTCCCGTCATTTTCAGCACTCCGCTCCCTACAAGCCCTTGCCCTGATCAGCCAACGCTCCGGGGCCGCGCAGGTCATCCCGGAGTACAACACCGCGGCCGCCAGCAGCCAGGTCACCGAGCTCAAGGTCCAGTACTTCGACACCATCCCCGCCGCGACCGCGATGTGCATCCTCAAGACGGGCTTCCTCTTCGCGGCCTCCGAGAGCGGCGACCACGGCTACTACGACTTCCTGAGCCTCGGCGACGACGACGCGGAGCTTGTGGCCACGTCCAAGACGCTCGAGGCGCACGCCGGCGGCGACGAGGGCTACACCCCTCTGCAATTCGACCCGCGGCGCGTGCAGAACCTCGCGCTGCAGGACAGCGTCATGTCGCTCGCGCCGATGACGGACATGAAGGTGGCCAACCTCCTTGGGGAGGTGCGCGCCTCGCTGCAGGCAGCCGGTGCATGGCGTCGCTGCCAGTGTTGGGTCGCTTCGCAGCATTTCCGCGGCTGCCACCCAGAAATGAGACCTGAATGCTTGCAATTGTTACATATGATCGGGCCCGACGACCCAACACTGGTCGCTGCAATTGACTGCTCCACTGAATGCGTGCGTCGCCGCTGCTGCTGCCGGTGTTTATGGGGCGCCGCTGCTGCTGCCGCTGTAGAGGAACGCAGGGCGAGCCTGCTGCCGGCCTGCGTGTGCCGCTGCCGGTGCAAACACCTGCATGCATGGTGACCCAGATTGCTGCGGCAGTGTTTCCGGAATGAGGGGCTCTCTGGGAGGGGATTGGGAGGGGATCTGTGCAGCAATCGGTGCGCCGCTCGGCGTGGCAAGCTTGCATGTGCCTGGGCCGCCTCCGTGAGGAGTTGTCATGGCAGTGTGTCGTGCAGATGGTGCCACAGATCTTTGCCGCGTGCGGCCGCGGCCCGCGCTCCACGCTGCGCATGCTGCGCCCCGGCCTCTCCGTCTCCGAGGTCGCCGTGACGGAGGTGCCGGCGAAGCCGACGGCCGTGTGGACGGTCCGACGCAGCCACGACGACCCCTACGACGACCTCATCGTGATCTCATTCGCGGACGACAAGGCGACGCTCGTGCTGCGCGTTGGTGACACGGTGCAGGAGGTGAACGACTCGGGGCTCGAGGGCAAGACGGCGACGATCGGGATGCAGCTGCTCGGCAACAACTCGACGCTGCAGGTGCGCACCCTGTGCGTGTTTTAGGGTTCCGCCTGATCTGGTTCTGCCACGAGTCGCTCTGCAGCGGTCGTTAATCCCCGATCGATGCTGTCATCGAACGTTACGCCACTGCTGCTGCTGAGTCTGCTCCATGTTGTACGTGTGTGGCGGCCGCGGTGTTGTACCCCGGGACGCGCCAGAGCGTTGGCTGATCAGGGCAAGTTTTTATTCGGGTTTAGGGTTCATCCGGAAGAGGTTCGTGTGCTGTGATTTAGCTCGCTTTGCGCACAACATTTCGCGCTGTGCTCCTCCGCGAGAAGTGTGATTCTGGTGTGTGTGTGTGTGCGGACACAGTGTGCGATGTGGTGTAGGTCCACCAGGGGGGGCTGCGGCACATCAACGCCGACCGGCGGATCAACAAGTGGGCGCCGCCGGGCCGACGCACGGTCACGGCCTGCGCGATGAACAAGGAGCAGGTGCACCCCCCCTTCTCTCCCATGCAGCATCCTGCGATGCTGCCATCAGACCCATGCTTTGCATTGACATCATCCGCATCCTGGCCAGCCCTGCAGGAAGCACACACTCGTGCGATGTGCACCCACCCGCCGCCCGCTGCCCTGTACACGTCGTGCATGGTCCCGTGACAGAGGTGCCATCCACCCTTCCCTGCTGCTCTGCCATGCACCTGCAAACGTGGACAGTTGTCACGGCTACGCTTTTGTCATCATCAGTGGCGTTTGTTCATGAATCAGTAGCTGTGCCCCGCCTGTACAGGTAGTCATCGCGCTGTCAGGCTCAGAGATCGTCTACTTTGAGCTCAACGCCAGCGGCCAGCTGCTCGAGGTGGAGAAGAAGGAGATGAGCGACGAGGTGACCGCGCTCGGCGTCGCCGAGGTGCCGGAGGGCCGGCAGCGTGCGCCCTTCGTCGTCGTCGGCTGCCACGACCGCACTGTGCGCGTCCTCTCGCTCGAGCCCGGGGAGGCCCTCAAGACGAAGGCGACGCAGACGGTGTCCGACGTGCCGCGCTCCGTGATGCTCCTTTCCGCAACCGTCAGTGGCGCAGGTGCGTGCTGCGGCACCCGGTCGTGGGTTCGATTCTGCGTGCGCTTTGGGGAATCGAAACGGCCGTACGTGACCACCTCGCTTAGCACAGGAGGAGGCCCTGTGAGTTGCGTACGGTCGTCTGAGGGGGGTTTCCAGGTGGTTTACCCCTTCGGCATATGTGGTCCCGTTAATTCGGAATTGTCAATGTCTAATAGGATACGGCTCAGTAAATTCAGATTTACTTTACTTTACCCCCCGATCCCACCCCCTCCCCCGACCCAACCCAGCGTGAGCTCTCGCGGTGCTGCCAACGCTTGCGCGCAATTGCGTGTAGCGCACATGCAACCCCGCGCTGTTGTTACGGCCGCGAGCGGCGTGCGGTCTACCCTGTCCCCCTCCCACAGCGTGCTGCCGCTCCACAACACCTATCGAGCTGTCACTGTGTGTGCATACCTAGATTACAGGCCTCGCGCACGACGTGATTGGCCTCAACCTTGCCCAAAACAAACATCGTCATCCCCGCCGGATTGCACCGCATTCCAGTCCGCACTAAATGGTATGCATCGACGAAACGCTACCATGCAGGAGACACGTCCGCGTCCGCGTCGCTCTTCCTGCACATCGGCCTCCAGACCGGCGTCCTCATCCGCACCGAGGTTGACCCCCTCTCCGGCCGCCTCAGCGACCAACGCATGCGCTTCCTCGGCGTCAACCCCCCCACCCTCCTCCCCGTCACCGCCGCGGGCTCCCCGGCCATGATGGCCCTCTCCGCGTGGCCCTGGCTCGGCCACGTCCACAACGGCAAGTTCCAGCTCGTCCCTCTCGCGTACGACGCGGTCGATTACGTCGCGCCGTTTGCGTCGGACAAGGTCGGGGAGGGGCTCGTGGCGGTGGTCGCGAACGCGGCAGGCACGGGCACGCTGCGCGTGCTGACGATCGACCGCCTCGGGGAGCCGTTCACGCAGCGCGTCCTCAAGCTCGGGTTCACGCCGCGCAAGCTGCTGGTGGACGAGCAGCTGCAGCTGATCATCACCGTCGAGGCGGACCAGGGCATGGACTCGTACCCGCAGCGCGGCGACCTGCAGGTGCGGCGGCGGCCGCGGCCGACCCCTGCCGATCTGTCCTGCCGGGGTCTCGAGAGTTGCTACCATGTTACATCGCCCGTTCATTTATCATTGCATTTGACATACAAGTGCGATTACATTCACCAGTACAGGGTTTACATACACGTGCGATTACATCTGCTTTTGCTGTTTCTACATGTAAGTTCGATGACATCCATCATCACAGCTCACGTGCTTTCACCTGTCTGGCGGTGTGAGCATGCCTGACTGCCGTTCAGGCAAGGCATCAGCCTGGACCTTCTGTTGTGCAAGCCCTCCCGCCCCTCAAGATCCACCTGTCAATAGGATGCCTGCTCATGTTTTTCTCTCCGGTGTCGCGTGCGGGTGCCAGCCCCGACAGTCCGCCTCGTCAACAACATCGTGTGGACGCTTTCAGGAGATGTCTGTGATGTACGTGCCTGCCGTCGCCTGTTCACTCATCTGTCAAGCTAGGCAAAATACCCTACACGGGCTCACTTGGCCATGTCCTTGCCGGACATACACGTCTCCGGATGACCGGCCCCATATCTCAGCATAAGCCTATGCAGGAGATTGCCGCGACCCTCGGCCACCCGTCCCACCTCGCGCCCAACGGCGAGCTCACCGAAGACGTCAAGGCCCTCGAGGACGACCTGCAGACGCTGCACACGGCGGAGGCCGGCCAGTGGGGCAGCTGCGTGCGCCTCATGCATGTCGTGGACGGCGAGCCGCGAACGTCAGCGGTCGTGCACCTCGACAACAACGAGGCCGCCCTCTGCATGGCCCTCGTGTCCTTTGACAACCAGATGCCCGGCCAGCGCATGCTCGCCGTCGGCACTGCGAAGGACCTCAAGTTCTACCCGCGCTCCGCGACCGGTGCGTTCTCCGCTTGGCGCGCACGCGCGCTCGTTACCGGTTTTGTTGTTGTTCCAACGGGGTCTCTGCCCCATTTCTATTCGAGTTTTGGGCGTCGGCATTCAGGTACAGGGTGGCGGGCATGTATGCATGTACTGCATGCATTGTGTATGTCACGCTCACATGTGGCGTCTGATGCAGTAGCAGGCGCGAAATGCGTATGTGGTGAGGTGAGCTCATGCTTAGTCGTGGATGCAGCCGGGTGGTCAAGCCTGCAAGCGCCGCATGTTTGCCGCTCACACTCCCGCCTCATGCGTGCAGAGGGCTTTGTGCGGCTGTACCAGTTCGCGCCGGACGGGCGGTCGCTCATCCCGTGGCACAAGACGTCTCTCGGGCCGGGCGCGATCCCGGCCGCGCTCGCGGCCTTCCAGAGCCGCCTCCTCGTCGGCTGCGGCAAGAGCCTGCGCCTGATGGAGTGCGGCCGCAAGAAGCTGCTACGCAAGTGCGAGTTCCAGGGCATCCCGAACCTGATCACGACGATCAGCACGAGCGGCTACCGCATCTACGTCGGGGACTCGCACGAGAGCTTCCACTTCCTGCGCTACAAGAAGCTCGAGAACTCGTTCTACATCTTTGCAGACGACATGTGCCCACGGTGCGCTGCTTATCTCTTGTTCTCACATACTGCAGGAGGACGTGTGCATTCGAAGCATGTCATCAAGACGCATGTCATCCCGCAGTGGATCAGGGACTGGTGAACGTGCTGTGAGGCCAACAGCTTGCCCAGCTCGTCTGGGCCAGGTTCTCCAGGCCGACACCCAGCTGGTGCCCGGCACTATTCCCGTACCTGGAGAACGATGCGGGGCGTTGGCCACTACACCATCAACAGATCAAAACATAGTGGTGTATGCCGGCTGCGACATGATGCCATCACTCTACAGCCGGCGTCCCAAGCGTTAGATGTAACTAGCTCTCGATCCCTGGCTGAGCCTCCCTACTCTCAAGCATGCATCTTAGATCCTGTATCTCCAGCCGCTGTCTGCGCCCGTGCTACATTGCCGCGTTGTGGCTCTGTGTGTAACGGCGGATTCGGAAGAGATCCTTTTGCTGTGTTTGTCTATGCCTGTCCACTCATCTGCACTCCCAAGTTGCACCTCAGTGGCTGCAGTGCAACGCCTTCATCCTGAAGTCATGCCCACACGACACTTCCAAACCTGGCTGCGTCCTGCTGAGTGCGCATTGCGCTGAGCGCGCCGGCGGTGCAGGTACGTGACGTGTGGGCTGCAGCTCGACTACGACACAATGGTCGCCGCCGACAAGTTCGGCAACGTATCCGTGCTGCGCATCCCGAAGGACATCTCGTACCAGATCGAGGAGGACCCGACCGGCGGGAAGTTCGCGGCGAGCGGCGGCACCCTCAATTCCGCGCCGCACAAGGTCGAGGCCATCGCGAACTTCCACGCCGGCGACCTCATCACCTCTCTGCAGCTGTGCACGCTGCAACAGGGCGGCCAGCAGGCGCGCGCGCCCCCCCCCCCCCCCCCCCCCCCCCCCCCCCCCCCCGATGTCCATGCTTTGTGTGGTCGCTGCTGCCCTGCGACATGAGTTGTCTCTGTCGAGAGTGTGTGGTGGGCGCTGAGCGGGTCGTCGGCCTGTGTCGTTCGGGAAGGCAGCCCCTTGGCCACCCCCCGGACGCCGCCTCTGTGTGATGTGTAATGCATGGAGTTTTTGTCGTACCCGTTTGCCATGCGGCGGCGCGTTGGCCAGTCCCCTCTGAAGCCGTGACCTCCGACTGCTGCGTCGAATTGCTGCGGAGGTTGGCGCGCAGCATGGAAGCACCTGCACAGGCCGCCGACGGTCCGGCATGGTCCAGGCACTCCTTCGCAGTGTGGCCTACATGCATCTGCACGGCCACACCCCCCCTGACGCCACATGCAGAATCCTCAGCTGTGTCCCACGCGGCCCACCATCACCGCAATGCATGAGCGGTTTGCATACACGTGCGCGCCAATATTCGCATACAGCACCAGCTCATATTTTGTCTGTCATCTCCGCAATGCATGAGCGGCATGCGTGCATGTGCAGATGATCGCGTACGGCACCATCTCCGGCGGGCTCGGCGTGCTGCTGCCCTTCACCAACGCAGTCGACCTCGACCTGTTCTCGCAGCTCGAGATGCACATGCGGCAGCTCGCGCCGTCGCTCGTCGGGCGCGACCACCTCGCGTTCCGAGGGTCGTTCTTCCCGGTGCGAGACGTCATCGACGGCGACCTCTGCGAACAGTTCCCGGCGCTGACCGCCGAGAAGCAGGCACAGATCAGCCAGGAGACGGATCGCAGCCCGGGGGAGCTGCTGAAGAAGCTCGAGGACATGCGCAACAAGGTGCTGTGACCGCTGCATTCGCTCCGTGCGGCCCATGCATGCGGCCGCAGCCGCTGGATGATGGGCACGCCCAGGAGCCGGCCACCCGGCGGAGCGCCGGGTGAAGGGGAGACGAATGCTGCACGCACCCGCGGCCGCGGGCACAAAGTCCTCAGCGCAGCAGTCTGGGTGCACAGCTGCTGTGTGGCCTGCGGTGGCACCCGCCCCTCTGGCACCGTTCTGTCCACACAGCTGCCGGCGTTGCGAGGGGGCGCGGGGGAGCCACCTGGAGACTCGAGAGAGAGTGCCGCTCCCTGGCGTGCTGGAGCATGTGCAGTCTGCGGCAGCGTGGCCGCGGCCGAGCCGGACTTGCGTGGATCGCACATGCATGCGCTTCAGCCCGGTGCGTGCGAATGGGCAGCAGCGGCGCAGCGTGAGCTGTCGGCAAGCTGCGGCACGGCACCGGCAGCTGTTGTGGGGGGGGTCTTTTGCTCCACTGCACTCCCCCCACCCAGGCTGATGGCCGTGCGCCTGATTCTGCTGGTGTTTCGTTGGGGACTGTGCGGGGCTGGCAGGGTGCGCAGGTCGATGCCGTTGAGGCTGCCACATCGGCTCGGCATTCTAGAGCCTGGAACATCGATGACGCACAACTAGTGAGCGATGCTGTAGCTCAGTGCGCGTGCGCGAGAGCTCAACACAGCGTCGCGCATGCGTCGTGCGCATGCGCCCTCGCTTCAAGGCATCCGCTGCAGCCACGGTTCTGTATGTGACAAGGATAGATGCAAAGCAGAGGCTGCACCGATTCCTCTGCACAGCTGTGTGCGAGCAGCGCTTCCTGTCTGTGCGCCTCCATGCTTTGCGGCTGCGCTGGCAGGGGCTGCAAGGTTGAACAAAAAGGATGCACCCAGTGAGGGCCCGTGGTGTGGGGCTGAGTCCAGTCGGCTGTGTAGGGGCCGTGGCCGGAACGCCATGGCCACGATGCATCGCGATGGCTGGTGATCGTTTCCGTGTGAGCGAGTGTGGTCCGTGGGCAGTCGTGCCATCGCCGCTGGGGGGGTGTGTTCGGAGGCTGTGCTGGCCTGTAAGGCAGATCGCGAGAATCACAAGTTCCTAGGCCCCCGTGTGCTGCGCAGCCGCGATAGATCGCAGTCTGCGTGTTGCATGCAGCATCTCGCTGTGTTCTGCGAGGGCAGAGGCGGCGTGGGAAGCCGCTGTGTAATTGTTCTGTTGAACCGTGAGATCCTGGCACTGCGTCTCTGGCCACACCTGTGGATTGGCATCCCAGCTGGCTGAGTGGCCGTGGTCACATTTTGCACAAGATATATAACGTCGGACGCCAGCACACACAACTCAAGCACCACAGATGTAGTCTGCATGAAAGCATCGTGTGGAGGTTAGAGGGCAATCGTGCAACCCTGTGGACCTCGCGAGGGCTGGTCAAGTGGTGCTGATAAGCTGCTGATTAGAATCTGATCTTTACACTGAATGCTGCTAGAAATATCTAGTTACCGCACTCCTCCTATTAGTTCGACCTAAACAAGCAAGGGCTGCAACAAGCTAGCCTCCATGCTGTCACCTTCATTCCCGAAGAGGCATACTCCATCTACTACAACTTCCCTACGGCCCTTCAAGTCACGCTACAGATATGCGTACTGAACCTGGGCAGCCATCTGCAATCCTGACAGCTCAATACCTGTGTGTACCTGCTGGCTAGACCTACCGCCCGCTGATGTGGCCGAAACCCTCTGCCACTGGCAGCCCCTTGAACGCCATGCCTTCTGCGGGTGCGAAGCTCCTCTAGCAGATGCTTGTGGGCGGCAGTGACTAGGCATCGAGGCGGGTCTAGTGAGTGGTGCACTGCAAGACGTTGCCAGCGGAGCTGAGCTTCCACTTGAGGGCGAACTGGCTGCTGGCCTTGGGGCGGCACTGTGCAAAGTCGGAGGTCCGCTCGACACACTCGTAGTCACTGTCGCAGCAAGCGCGCACGCCTTGGATGCCCTGGCCGGCGCATTGCCCCCAGTTTGTGGCACATTGACCGGCGCACGCGGACTTGCCGACGGGGGCGGGGGTGATGGCCGTGATCGTCGGGGGTGCGGCGGTCTTGCCGCCGTACGTGCCGGGGGGGCCGTTGAGAGGGGGTGGTCCACCTCCGTACATGCCGGGGGGGCCGCTGAGTGGGGGAGGGGGAGCGCCGCCGGGGGTGGCGCCGGCGAAGCCGAAGGCAGAGGTGGAAGTGGTGACGCTGGAGCGGCCGCTGGTCACGGAGACGAAGGTGGTGCCGCCGGCGGATGCGGGGCCGTTGCCGCTGGCGGTGGCTGTGAACTCAGCGCTTCCGCTTGCTGTGGGGCGGCGGTTGTTCCCGTTCTTGCCCTTTCCGCGGCGGTTGTGCTTCTTGCCGCGGCGGTTGTTCCTCTTGTTGTTCTTGCCGCGGCGGTTGTTCTTCTTCCCCTTTCCGCGGCGATTGTTCTTCTTGCCCTTACCGCGGCGGTTGGCCTTCTTGCCGCCGCCGATGGAAGCGGTGGACGACCCGGAGACCCCGACGAAGGACTGGAGCATCGACCGGCCGAGGTTCATGACGCAGAGGCCGTCCTCGTGGAGCTTGAACCCGTTCGCGCATCCGTCTGCGCATGGCTTCTCGTTGGCCTCGCCGCACAAGTCAGTGACAGCTTGCAGCGTGCGTGTGTGTGAGGCCTCCTGCGCCACTTCGACGCCTCGCAGGTTGTCGGCGGCGGCCGCTGGGGCACCGAGCACCGCGGCGCACGCGAGCGCAAGCACTACCTTCATTGTGGCCATAGTCATGACTGTTTCCTGCATGTGTGGAGTTTTGTTAGCGCTCGCGATGTGTCAGGCCAGCTGCTGTGGGACGTACATGAAGCATGGTGACTAAGCAGCATGCTGCGTCATGAGCATGTCTTCAACGTGACGCAGGTTAGTGCGGGCAGACTCACTGCCTGGGGCGCAAGTTTATGCCAACGGGCTTCGGAATGTACGCATGACAGCAGGTGCACAGCCGCTGTCGTGTGACACATACGTTCACAGCATGTAGAGACGAGCGTGCGGATATCGGTGAAGGCAAAGGCCGGGCAACAGCGCTAGCTGCAATGTCGGCAAAGCAGCACATGCATGAAAGCAGCGAGATGGACAAGGTGGCATCCCTTCAAGCATCGCCATCGCGCAAGTGTGTTGCAGAACAGCACAAGGGCGCAGAATAGACAGCATGCAACGAAGGCAACGGCTTACGTGCACTCAGGCTGCGGCTGCAGAGCGTGTCGATGCCACCCGTTCCAGCTTGCATTTGGATCCTCGAGCTAGCTCAGGGTGTCACACCAGTGCTACGTCACACCACGTTGGCTGCAAAGGAAGCATTGAACAATATGTTGCAATATAGACGATATAGACTGGCCTTCGTGGCTGCGCCAGCTTGCATGAGATGCTTGGCGGCCATGTGCAGAACGCAAGCTACGTGCACGCGCCCACAAGCTGGCACCCTGGGTAACAGGTGGTGCACAAAACCTTAATCCAGGTTGAGGCCAACATCCTTGTGTCAACCTAGCGATCGTTTCAGTGAAGTACAAGCCAGGGAGAACGGTGGCTCACCTTGTTGTCGTCGAAAGGGCCCGGATGAGACTGTCGACAGAAGATATCGATGCAAGATAGCTGCTGGACAGGTGGAATGAAATTCAATAAAATGAAGCTGGAAGTGTAGAGATATAAGCGGTGAGCTGAGAGTGAGTGGCTTACTTCCCCAAACGGCATCGGCTTTTATACGAAATGTCAGCTAGCCAGGCTGCAGTACTGTGTGCGTTTTCGACTCGTCGCACTCGAGGTGCCTTCACGCATTGCCGATAGGCCTGGCCTCGCGATACTTCGCCGCCACCTACATGCATACTTTCTCATCATGCATGGCTGGCGGCGGTGCTACGGCGTTCTGGCTCCATCCAGACGTTGTGCAGATTGTAGAGCTTTGCTGTGTGAGCTCCTACGGCTCACACAGACGTAGCTGCGCGGCAGCCCCGCCTTCATGCATACGTGCACGCATGGCCTTCCGATCGCGAGCCCCCAGGCCTCCCGCACCGTGACAAATACGACCCTGAGCTTTGAAGCCGCATGCACCCGTCCAGTACTGAACTGTAAGCAGAGACGTGCACATGATTATTCCAATACACCTAAGGCGGCAGCTAGGGTCTACACAGGGCCGGCACACTGCCGTGCAACTCGGCGGATGTTGTCTGCTCGCGAAGGTTCCTGCGAACATCATGATCAGCCATGATGTCCCATGCATGCGCTGTCACATGCTTAATTTGTCAGTGAGTCCCAGAAGGTCGCGAACGCCAGCTCGAGCGCCAGCGCTCTCACTGCAGCGAGAATATACGCCATAAAGTCAGCACTGAGCTGTTTTGGAAGCAGTATACTATACATTTCATTCATTATGGCCACGATTCGGAATGCACGGAGATGGATTCCAGCTCAGGCACGGACGTGCGCGGGGGTTACCGTGTGCCTCACGTGAGGCTACGTGGTCATAGGGCCGCATGCATGCGCTAGTGCATGCGCGACTCACGCTCAGCATGCCTGTCGAAGACACAGTTCGTTAGTCATTCCACACAAGCCCGTACTTTGGGAACTGAGCGTGACGGCATCACATCTCGACCTCCCGTCCTGGGGACCCTGGCGCCCGTGGTTGTCCGCGATGACAATGACTAAGATGTTACGAAAGGAAATGATCCAGACCGAGCTGCATTGGGGCTAGTCGGCACAGTATGGCCGAACAAGTCACACATGTGTACACAAGCTACCGCGAGCAAGGTGCAGGCTTATAGGGCCTGCAATGCAGGCCCTGCATCCTGAACGGCTGTATGGTGTGCAGACGTAGCTGCTTACCCTATCCAGGAGCTGTTCAGTAGAGTCATACATGCACCGCTCGTTCCAGACGTGAGCTGCAGTGTGTTAGTGGCCTTTAAATTTGCAATTGCCAGAGCGACCTGGCCCCATGCCCGTAAGTTGCTGTTTTTGCGAATGAGATTCTTTTGTGGTGTTTGTGTTCTCCCGTTTGCTGTTTTGCAATATAGGAGGCGCTTGGTGTTCTGGCATGCAGTTGCCCGGGCTCGGCCAGGCTGCTCGGCCGAGCTTGTCTGGTGTTTCCGCCACGTTGCTGCGTCCTCACCATGATGCGGACACGGGCTCGATCAACACTTTGCATGTTGCACTGATGGATAGGCTGCTTTAAGGCAGATAATTCGTGTCAGGCCTCGTTTGGCCCGGCAGGCGCCTAGGGGCCTGCAGCTGAGCCACCGCTGGTTTACGACCTCCTGCAGTTGCACGATCGCCAAAGTTTTCTGAGACTTTTCTGAACATCCTTCTGAGCATTTCATACTTCGACAAGCATCAGCTGATATTTACTGGCCACCCAGCGACGCCCTGCCCGTGCAGTTTGTTTCACGGCGATGGCTCAGAAACACATTTGGACGCGATGGCCACAGACTACGGAGCAGAAACAAAATAAACGCCTACGAGGGTCGTTAGCTTATCATCCGTGCTCCGGATGCATCGGCGAGCGGTTGGACAGGTTGTGCAACGTTTGGACGTAATCGGGTTGTGCTTTTCGACAGGGCTTGCTATGGGGAGAGTATTTCAGCCCCACACGAATTGTCACGCATGCCCAAATACGTAGACAGTCCTCACACTTTAGCCCTAACTGGCAGAATTGAAGCCGACTTGATCCGACCTTCATGGGCCCACTGTTTCGTGGCAGCAGCATGACCCGCTAGCTAGCTGCAGCACACCATGATCTGGCTTCTTGGGTTTCCCAGGCTGCAAACTCTTAACAACCTGCTCATGTGTGGTTGTGTCCGGCGCGTTGTGTTCACGTGAGCGTTTCAACGCGTGTGTGACGTACGTTCAATGCTTGCAGGTTGCGTTGTTGCACCAAAGCTCACTGTGCGTGGCCACAAGGGCAAACCTGCCTGGCAGTGTGTCCACATAGATTTGTACTCGCTGTTGCACTCTTATGGTGACGTAGAGATCGGTTGGACGACCGGAACAATCCAGACACCATTCCTTTACAACGACAGCGACCTACAGGAAACTCACTTTCCTGCCTCGCAATGCACACACCGTCCTTGGACGCACACACACTCCCGTACATACCACCTGGCAAACAACACTGAGCATGCCCATTCTGGCGAACCGTGCCATTCACATACTTCAAGCACCCCGCGCCACAGCAAAAAGCCCTGCCCTACGCCTTCCTAGGACACAACATGCCCCTGAGCAGATGCACAGGGGGATAGCACAACTGTGCATACCGCCGAGCCGGGGCCGCCACCCCCGCAGCGCACAGCAGGGTACACCTCAACAGCCACCGGCACGTCCTGGTCCCGCCCCTATACAGTGAACATTAAATCACCCGATGGGACATCAAGCTGGCGTGCAGGCGCGGTAATACGGAGGAGCACGCGCGCGCAGCCACGCACAGCACATCGAGCTGGCGTGCATGCATCTGAGGGCGATATACGCAAAGACATGCACCTCCGAGGGCTCACGGCGCTGCCTTGGTCACTCCCGGCCAACCGGCACTGTGCTCTGTGCCGCTTACGCGGGCGAGGCGCCAGCGCGTCAGTGGCGGGCGAGGTGGCGCACAGCCTCCCGCATGACGTGGCCCGCCGGTGTGAAGTGCTTCGTCGCGATCTGGTCGATGAAGTTCTGGATCATGTCGGCCTCGACCTGCCGGTCCGTGGAGGTGCCGCTCTGCACGGCGTACTTGTGCGCCTTGAGCTCCGCGTGCAGCTTCTCCACACCCTGCACGCCGCAGCGGTGATGGGAGCCTGCGGAGCCTCGGCGCCGACCGGCACCACTGCAGATTCTCCGATGCCACATGACAACAAACACAGCATTAAAACAAAAGAGGAATATAAGAAACAGCCTCTACAGCCCGGTGCAGGTCGTCAGTGTCATGTCCGGGCCTCTCCCAGACGGCGAGGCATATTGCTTGAAGCCTGAAGCACGGGTTGTGAAGTATGCTACACACACAAATGCGTAGGCACGTCACTGACAGCTCGGGGGGGGGGGGGGGGGGGGGGGGGGGGGGGGGCAGGCACCTCTGTGAAGTCACGCTCTGCGCGGTCGATGCCATCAACGAACTCCGGTACGGCGACGATGGCGAGCAGCATGTCGGCGGTGACGTCGGCGGGCACGGCGCCGCCGCAGTGGCGCGCAAGCGCCGCCGAGATGCGGCCGCACGCCTCGCGGCTCGTCCACGTGATGATCGCGACCATGCTCAGCGCCTTGAGCCGCTCCATCAGGCCGAAGCGCATGATGTTGAGCAGGCAGTGAGCGTGAAGGTCGATCACCTGCAGCCGTGCACGGCGGGCCGTCAGTGCGCGTGCTGCCGACAAAAAATCGGGCGGAGCTCTCTAAGCGGGGGTGGGGGGTGTCCCACGCGAACGGCCCGACCGCCTCGGATCGATCGAGCATGTGTGGTCGAGCATGCACGCATACAGGATGCACGGTTACATTTACTTTTGTTTTGGGGGATAATGCAGGCGTCCATCGGAGACTGGGAAGCAGCAGCGTGCGTAGGGCGGACCTCGTCGATTGAGTCGGCGTCGGAGATGCGCGACATCATGATATGCCACTGCGGGTCAATCACCTCGACCGTCACAAAGTGGAGGTACCGCTGCACAAACACGAGCATGCGGTTGACGAGCAGCAGCACGCGCGTCAGCGTGCGCTGCGCGGCGCGCTCCTCCGGCTTCTTGAAGCGCAGCATGCGCGCCCGCGTCAGGTGCCGCCACGTCTCCCCAAGCTTCCCCTCCACGACCTGCACGAGGGAGACGGCTGCGGGCTGTGCACAGCTGTCATGCAAGAGCTGGCTGCCGTGGTAGTGCCTTCACACTACATGCATGCCGCACATGCATGCAAGTTGCATGTGGCTCAGTGCGCCTCTACTCATCCGCTGGCGGCACATTCTTGCATGGTATACGTGTCGGCTTGTGTGAGTGTTGGGAGGGTCCACATGCGTGCAGGAGCCGCTACTTGCCCGGTGTCGGGGAGGGGAGACAAAGCACCAGATCTTCATGATTCAGCCACTGGAGCCGAGGCACTCACAGCATGGGCCTACACCGAGGTCGGCTCGGTATTACAGCGTGATCACGTGTCAGCACGTCTACACATGCAGCGCTAGTGACACCATGACGGTACATCGTACGACTCAATTCGTTAGTGAGGAGGAGGCACACGGCACGTCTCTCCCAGCACGGTGCCGCGTGCAGGTGTTGGCACCCATCGTGCAGGGGTGGTCGAAGCCACGGCGCACCTTGCAGTTGAGGAGGTGGCGGAAGCAGAATTGGTACATGCGCATGCTGCGCGGCGAGAGCACGATCGACAGCGGCCACTGGATCGAGATCTGCAGCATCAGCAGCTCGGCGGACTTGATCTTGGACACGTTCTTCGTCGTGCGCGCCTTGCGCGCCGCCGACTTGAACAGCATCTGCACGTGCACCGCCATGTCCTGCGTCAACCTCGGGACACCCGCAGGCTGCGCACCAGCTGCCCGCCTGCGCTCCCAGCTCGAGAACCAGGGAAGCGGCCTCACACCAGGGATGACCAGAGTCATGTCAGGCACAACGCTGGGGTCTACGGCCAGAAGGAGCGGCCACCGCGCCTCCAAACCACAGAGGCCCCCCCCACCGATACGACCTGCGGCCTCGCACCAACGCCACACAGCTCCGCTGCCGGCGATCGGCAGACCGCACATGCATGCACTCCATGCATGAGGCTCGCACCGTGTGCAGCTCGCTGAAGGAGCGGCTGTCCAGGGTGAGCAGCAGCTGGTCGGCGTGGGGCTCGCGCTGGAGGGAGGAGGTGCGGATGGCGATCTCGAGGAGGCTGCGGAGCCGCGCGACGCTCGTGCGCCCCGCCTCCTTCGCCAGCTCCTCGCCGGCGCTCTCGAGGAAGTTTGTGAGGAAGTCGCTCTGGTAGAGCAGGAAGAAGTTCTTGCAGGTCGCGAGCCACTGGCGAAGGTCGAAGTGGGCGAGCATCATCGTGAGGAGCGCGGTGCCGGCGCGCTGGTAGTGCATGCGGATCGCCTGTGCGCGCCACGGCCACGGTCATCAGCGGCACAGCCACTCTGTTACAGCGACTGCGACTGCGGCGGGCGGGCACCACCTCCAGCGCAGCATGCAGCACATCCACGGAGTGCGGAACAACATCAGATCTGATGATGATGACGGTCCCAGACACAGGCAGCTTCTGAGGCATGGCGGTCATCACATTTGCCACACAGGAGGGCTTAGATACAGCTCTCACATTCGATGGTGACGAGCTTGATGGCAAGTCTCAAGGGTGTGTGTGTGTGTGTGGGGCCAGGGGGCGCACCTGGAGGTAGTGGCCCTTGGGGTCGTACTCCACCGCGGCGTCGGCGTCGCTGTGGTCGGCCGCCTCGAGCGCCCCCGCGGCCTCCCGGCTCTGCTCGTGGCACTGCCGCAGAATCGCCCAGTGCTTCCCTGCACAGCCGCCAGCCGTCACCAGTGCGATGGTGACGGGGCCAACTGCCTCGGTCGCTTTGTCCGTGCAACACCTCACCCGGCGCGTCCCAGCCACCCACAGCAACACAGCCTGACCATACGCACCAAACCACAAACACACGCTGCGCCGAGCTTGTCAATACCTTGGGACTCGAGGTAGGAGCTTCTGCATTGTAGGTACATTGTACGCCGTGATCAGCGCATACGCGGTGCTCCGGCAGGGCGGAGAGCACATGCATGGACCCACAGCCGTGTCATGTCCACATGCATGCTCCCCATGCATGTACATAAATAATCGCATGCATTCACAGTAGTCCGCACCGGCCTTGAGGACGTCGTTCTGGACCTCGGCGAGGAATGCCGGGACGTCAGGCTCCTCAGCGCCGCCGTCGCCACTCGCTCGTGATCGCAGCCGGTGCCCCCCCGCCCAGAACGCCGACTCGCCGTGGAGTTCCGCGTCGGTGCGCATCCCCGGCACCTCGACGACCATGAACTCCGCATACGGGTCCGCCAGCACGCCGGTGGACACCCAGCGCGTGAGCGCCTCGAAGTACGGCGCCGCCGCGGCCGCCAGCAGTTGCTGCAGCAGCCGGCTCGCGCGCGAGCTCCCGACGACGGTGCGGGTACGAACGTGCAGGAGGTTGAGCAGGCTCGCGCCCGCCGCCGCGCTCGCCGACGCTTCCGCGCACAGCGCTGCATGCATGGGGCCGCGTCAGCGCCCGGTGGTCTCCCCGATGTTCCCCGCTGCCCCGGCGGTCATGCGCGTGCGAAGACGCGGCACAGCAAGCGACCGTGTGCGCTACAAAGGCTCACGCGGATGTTCTACACGCCAAGTCAGACCAATGTGTTACAGCAGAGTGAACGGGCATAGGCAAACACAGCAAGAGATCCTCTGTCGCATCAACAGGAACACACAGAGTGACACTGCGTTGGGTGTGGTGATATGTGTTGCGTGCTGCTGATTGCGCGGGTGATTGTGCGGTTCCCCTGCTTGTTGCCCGCGGTGCTACCTGCCTTGCTTGCTTTGTCCTTGTAATACACACAGAGCTACACTGCAGCTCAGATGAATGCTTTCAATTACAAGTTACGGCAGTACGCAATGGTGGTCTGCCATGCAACGGCCCCAGCTCTTGAGATGTATCCAGACACGAAGTTGCATTGCAATGAATTGGGGGGGGGGGGGGGCACGCACTGCCAGCGAGGTGCAGGGAGGGGACCATCTGCTCACAGTAGTAGGAGAGCATCGCGAGCCGCGAGTCGGAGTCGCGCAGGCTGTGCTCGAGCTTGGTGACGAAGATGAGCCAGTCGTCGAGGAGGGCGCGCACGGCCTCGGCAAACGCGTTGCACACGCTGCCAAACTCGCACGCGAGGCGGCTCTCGACGTAACGGGAGATGAGCAGCACGCTCTCCGGGATGTGCAGCATCCTGCACGGATCGCGCCGTCATGCGTGGCGAGAGGGGTGGTTCGGGTCCGCCAGGGGGCGCCGGCACCGGCGCATTCGACCGCCCACGCCAAGAGAAAGCACTGGCGAGGTCTGTACGTGATTGACAATACCTGGGGCAGCTGATGCCTTGAAACGGGAGATCGTCACAGCAGCACATGATGCAGGTGCCCTGATTCACGACCCCCTTTGTCGCGTGTCGGAAATCAATGCTGCGCATCTAGGCCTGAATGCATCGCCACAAACCACACTGTGGCCGACACAGAAAGCTCCAGACGTATGCGCCGCCCGGCACACAGCAGAGCCGGTATACTGCCGAAGCACGATACCGGCAGCAAGGGCCGGGCGGCGGCGGCGGCGCACCGTTGCACTTGCTCGCACAGCGACGCGTCGCAGAACTGGCCATGGAAGCGCGAGAGGCAGTAGACGATGTGGCGGCCGCCGGTCGGGCCGGTCGCATGCACGAGCTCGAGGTACTCGGTGGGGAGGCCCATGAACGCGTCGAGGAGGTCGCTGACGAGGAGGCACTCCTGGTCGAACATCGCGCGGCCCTCAAGGGATGGCACGCGGTCGTCGCCGCGCGTCACCGCCGCCGCCTCCTCGAGCACCCAGTCGCCTGCACCGACGGGGGCCGCAGGTGAGTCGACACCGTGCGCTGTCCGGATGAGGGATGAGAGACAGGTGTGGCAGCAGGGGGGAGCAGGGCAGTCTGGTGGGTAGGGGGAACAGCGGGGAGGTGACGACAGACGGAGATGTCAGCGCAGTGACTGCCAGGGAGGAGGGGGTGAGGGGTGTGATGTGATGCTTTACTGCCTCATATCGCATGGGTCGGGCTGAATGGTGGTGGCACGTGGGGGCAGCTGTGAGTGCACATTGGGTGTGCTGTGGCTGGTGGTGGTGCGGCGAGGGCCATATGTAGCAGCCGTGCTTGCCCAAACGCAACTCAAAAAAAAAAACAAACCGGAGGGCCTGCGTGCACAGGCAGGCAGGGACAGGCGTGGACCCCGCAGGTGGGCCCCGCAGGTGGCATGCCCAGGAGTGCGGTGCGGCCCGTTGCATGTGTGTGCAAAGGCAGGCAAGTGCAGGGGCTTCTCCATGAGGCACGCTGCGGCAGAACCATAGGCTGAGCTGCGATGTGCGCCGTACGCCTGGCGCACGCCAAGCAGCTGGATTATGCGCAGCAATGGGCCCAAAGGCATGCACAGATGCATTGCCGGTGCTGCAGAGTCTCCTTCAGCACTGCCAAAGCCGCCTCGCAGGCAGGCACTGAGCAGTCGTTCGTCATGGGCATTTTGTGGGTTCCCGGGTGTGATCTACACCGCTCGCCACACCAGCAGAGCTGACTACGCCCGAAGCCGTTGCAAACGGCTGCAGAGCTTGAAGTGACGAGGGTCCTTGGTGCTGTGCATCTGATCAGCGTGGTGCGCAGCAGAGCAATTCATAGTAATTGCGGCCCCTGGCCGTATGCTCTGTTGCACTGCCATGCAAGAGCCCGCGCCTGCGGTGGTTTGTTCATCAAGTCCAGGTTGTGTCGCCAGCTACATGGGCTGAGGCACCACACCTGTCAGGTACGGCCGGTCGAGGTCTGAAGCGTCGAGGCACAGCTCTGCCGCACGCTGCTGCATGTGCTGCGGAGCAGACTCGCTGATGATCTCGCTGATGGGCTGAAAGAGGTTCCCAGCATCCGGGAGGGTGACTGTGGGGGTCACGACGTATGCCTCTGCTGCAGAGGCCAGGGAGGGCTTTGCTGGCCGGCCCGCAGACTGCGGAGACCGGCCCACGTCTTCTCTAGAGTCGCTGAACATCGGGTTGATGTGCAAGACGGGCTACATGGCAGCGTTTCTGGGTCAGGACATGGCGGTGCCTCTGTATCACTATCAAACCTGGTCAACGAGTCGCGAACACAAAAACGCTGTGAGTGTTCAAAGCTGCCTAGGGACAGCACGCCCACGCCACGGGCCGAGACGCAGCGTAT
This sequence comes from Ulva prolifera, assembly GCA_023078555.1. Classification (NCBI taxonomy): domain Eukaryota; kingdom Viridiplantae; phylum Chlorophyta; class Ulvophyceae; order Ulvales; family Ulvaceae; genus Ulva; species Ulva prolifera. The sequence goes on along the minus strand of CM041201.1, from coordinate 1,573,304 downwards.
GGGAGGACAGAATGGTGGTGGCGCACCGAGGAGTCAGCAAGGGGTGACCTCCTCCTGGCTGCGGGCGTTGACATGCCCCCTGGGATGGGTTCTGAAGGTGAGAGCATGTCCATCGAGTAGCTGACGTCCATGAAGCTCGAGTCTAGAAAGCTGCTCTGCTCATGTTCAGAGTAGCGATGGTCGGTTGGGTTGCCTTGTTTTCTTTCTGCAGCAATACTGGGCTGTTTTGAAGATGAGATGCTCAGCATGGCACAGAGCAAGCGAGTGATGCACACCTGACCGCCGGGACACGTCGATAGTCGGACGCTGAACATTGGCAGAGGACGGCACATTTTCCCTCTTTCCTGGGCTTGCGTCCAATTGATTTGTGTGCTGAGCGAGATTCCATAGAAGGACAAGCAAGGCATCCAACTCATTGGGACGGCCAGCTAGGCCGTTGCAACACGCATGAAAGCGATCAGGTGACGGCGATCTGGCTGCTAATAAGACTTTGGCTTCATCAACCTGCCCCTGCATCGACGCAGACCGTTGTTCCTTTCGCAAACCACGATCCAATGCACGGTAACAAGCATGTGCAGAGGCCCTACCTGATCTACGCCGGACCCAGACACACGTTCAAGTCTTGCAAGATGGCGTTTCTTGGTGACTTCTGGAAGAGTGACTCCAAGAGAAGCGGTCAGGAGGTCCATGCCCTCCCGAAGGGCTAGTGTGTCTAGCATTGTCGAGGCGACACGCAGGTACACGCTTCAATACATGACAGCCTACATTTGGAGGCTTCCTGCGATTCTGCCTGTCACAATCAGCGATACCGCTGGCACCAATCCACGCAGACTGATCACCCGGTGTAGATGCAAGCGTCGAACATTCCTGACCGGAACGCGACTGCTAGTGCACCTGCGGCCAAAGGCTACTGACAAACTTTCCGAAGTCCACGTTTACACCGCAGCGAGAGCGATCTCGCTGCCGGTGTTTCCGTAGCTGTGGTCGACAGCTCCATGCATTCTGCGTGAGAATTTGAAACATGCATCTCGCCAAGACGTGCGCAGATGAAAATGCTTACCCAGCATTATGATTTTATAAACACTATGGCGCATCGGCGGATGTAAAGCGGCCAACGTCCCTGGCTGTTGTTTTTGTGCTGACTAGCGCCGCGCGAGTGGCAGGGATGTCTAAAACATTCCCGATGCAGTCAGCAAATTGCGGTCTGCTGTTAGTATTGGCGCCTACATCATTGTGATCGCAACGTCGTCGCGCCTTCTTTGCGACTTGAGAAATGGGACAACCTGCCTCGTTGGACATTTACCAGGTTCCGCGATGTGCGGCAGGCCTGGCATCCATATCCTTCTTGCTGTGGTATAGATCTGATGGGAAGCATGCTGGGCTGTGGTGCTGTCTCCTTGCGCTGGCTGTCTTCGCCGGTGTTAATGAGATCACCCTTGCACGCTTGTCCAGTCTGGCCATAAATGCTAGGGCCCCGAGTCGAAAGCTGAAGATGATCACCACAGTGCTGAACGCACTCGGAGCGACATCTGGCACCATCAGCGCGCTGTTTTCGGCAATGCTGGTGACCGTCACAATCCTAGCGTTGGTAGCGACCTTGGTTCGCACAGTTCTACCTGTGCGTAGCCAGAACTGGTGGCAATGTATAGCAGTAGCCGTGATGGCGCTCAATACTGTGGCAGCGCTTGCGCCCGCAATGCTCCTTTCAGCACTCCGTTGGTCTAAAGCTCTGGCGTCGCAAGCGCCCGATGTTAAAAACGCAGAGAAACTGCTCAACAGCTTGCACATATCTTCAATCATCCTAGATAGCGGCTTTCTTGACCGGGAGACGGCAGCACAGGAGCTGGCATTGCTGAAGCAGGCGCAGATCCAAGTGCTGCTGGTGGATGCTCGAGACGGTCCCGATGCAGAGGAGGCGATGAGCAAGACCATCCTCTTGGGGGAAGATGGCAAATCGTTGCCTCTTGTCGTGAAGTTGAGGACTGTGCTAGATGCAAAGCAGACAGCAGATCATCCCTGCAGAGACGTGTACATCTTGCTCAATGACTCTCCAGTGGCAGTTGTCTCGGGTACGACTCCGAATTAACTCCGCCACCCGCTTCCGCCCGCAGTCATAGTTGCAATTCTCATCTCTACAACACCGTGCATCCTGGACATCACATCCCAATTGATTTTGGCTTCTGGATCTGCGTCTGGGCACCAAACAGTGTATCCATGCATGCGTGCACCTTTGATCCACCGCCTGCTCCTCGGCTTGAATAGGCACCCCGTCCATCTCAGCAACGGCATCTAACGCCGCAAGAGCCGCCCTCGAGTGCCTGTGACACCTCCGCCACAACCCCCCTCTGCATGGCCATCACCATCGTCACCCAGGTTCGAGCCCCAAAACCTCCCCCCCCCCATCCATATCATGGGCTCCCAGTATCACCTTACATGCCCAATCAAGCATTATATGGCCCTAGACGGCAGTGAGCTGTGCAGGCATCCACACAGAGTCAGAAATCGAGCAGCTGTGCCACCTGTGCCAGCTCGACTACGGCCGCAGCGCCGCAGTGTTTGCGAGCGATGAGCGGTTCGTGCAGGCCGCATCGCAGGCCACAATCGCCGTCGTCCCGGCCGCCACACAAGCCGAGTACACCGCGAGCTCAAGCCACAGCGTGGGAGTCTGCATTCAGGCGGACAGCCCCTCTGAGATGCTGCAGTACCTCGCAACGGTACGCCCCCGTCCTCCCACACGAACCGCCGCAATTCTCGCCTCTCGCACACCGTGCTTCAGCCTCGCCCACGCAGGCTGTCATGCCCATGTGCCTCGGCCACCATGGCGCCAGCTTCACACCTGGCAATTCATGCGCGTGCGGCGGCTCAGCCCCGCTCGCAACCGCCCGGCGAGACCCGCGTGTGACAGTGTCCACCGGCGGCGCGGCGAAGGCAGCACCACCATGCATGCGCGAGCTGCGTTGACCTTGGCCGCATCAATGTGTATCGTGCTTTGGTACTCTACCACACCATGTCCGGGGCCCTGTGCCATTCTGCGTCGAGTGCCGGAGTGGCCGCGTGCGTGTGTCATGCCCCTGTCCTGCTTGTGTCCTGTGGTGCTACCTGCCTCTTTGGCTTTGTCCCCGTAACACAATGCCCCCGGCCCTTGTCACATGGGACTGGTCCAACGAGCTCACACCGGCGTGGCGCGCGCAGGGGCGCGCATGCAAGCGCGCGCGCGCGGCTCTGGGGCCATGTGTACATCTAGACGCACCCACATGCAGCCGCTCTCCTTGCCATGCATGTGCATGCGCACGCCGGGACCACGGCCGACAGCACCATGCAACACGAACACTTATGCCTGAAATGCTTCGTTACGTGCCTCGCGCTGCTCTGCCATGCACTGTGCATCAGGCGAAGTCTTGGACTCTGGGGTCGTTTGTGACCATGCAGCGAGCTCACGTTGTAGTAAGGGATGGGTGCAGGGGCGCGCATGCAAGGAGACGTGGTGGAAGGCCGCCGCCTTCTGCATGGTGATGACCGTCGTCTACGCGGCCCCGGCCCTCATCTCCGCCGGCCTCGGGCTGCCGCTGCTGCTGTCGCCGCCGCGGCTGCTCGCGCTGTGCGGCGCCGCGTATGCCGGCGGCGCCGCGCTCGCGCTCGAGCCCGCCGAGCTCGACGTCCTGCAGCAGCCGTCCACGCACCTCTTCCGCGGCATCCCCAGCGAGGCCGCGGTGCGCCGTCGCCGACTCCAGCGTGCCCATGCATTCAGTTGGTCTAAGCAGAATCCTCTCATTCAGAGCAGCAGTGGCTCCGATTTCGTTCCTGCGGACTGTACAACGATTCGAATCTCAGCAGGAGTTCATCTTGAACTGCAAGACCACTTGCTTCTCGGCGATGACAGTGCATGTGTAACAACGAGCAGGGCTGGCGCCCACACCGTCAACCGTCCGGGGCTGCACTCCGTCGATATGTGGGCAGCGATGTGTGTCCCGACTCACTGTGTGGGGTCGCGCCGTGTGAGGCGCGCCGGAGGTGCCGGAGGCAACGGCTCGGGTGTATGCAGACGGACCGAGATGTGATGGCCGGGCGCTGGGTGACGTCGCTGATGCAGTGCATGCTGCTGAGCTGCGCCGCGTGCATGATCGCGGTGGCGCAGACGCTGAAGGACGCGGGCTGTGGGGGCCTGGGGGCAGTCTTCAGCGGCACCTGCGACGTGCACACGCCCGCGCAGCAGACGATCCGCATGGCCGTGCCGCTGCCGGAGGGTGGCTGGGGGGGCGAGGCGCAGGTGCGGTGCAGTACGCCGCGTGCGCGTGTTACAACCACAAAGTCTGAGGGCCGGTGGCACCGCTGGGGAAACGCACAAGCATCTGTGGGATGCATGCCGCATGTGTGGGATGCATGCCGCATGTGTGTGATGCATGCGGTGCATGGTGTCAGCCCGACGGCGCCCCTGTGATGCACGCCGTGCGGGTGTTCTTGACTGAGGCACACTTGCACGTGCCATGCAATTACAAGGCACAGTGGATCGGATGGACACAAAAGCATTGCCGCTCATCACGGCATGGTGCTCTTTCATCACCTGCACCAGCGCCACACATGTGAGTCAGCGCGAGTCAGCGTGAGTCAGCGCCGCGGCCCTGTGTGCAGCTCGGCTGGGAGGGTTCGGTCCTCGACGCGGCGCAGGGCGTCGTCTTCTGCATGCTCCTCTCGCTCACCGGCTGGATGCTGCTCGTGCACAAGTCGCACCGCGTCGCGATGTTCAACACCCTCGCGCGCGACCCCGCGCGCGCCGTCCTCACGCCCTCGACCGCCCTCTTCCTGCTCTACACTGGCACTGCCGTGGCCCTCGCATTCTCGAGGTGCGCATGCTGCAGGAGGCTGCTCCCGCCCCCCACCCACTTCACCGCTTTCTGGTTGCTGTTTCCTTGCCTATAGGTATGTTCTGATTCATGAGATACTCCGCTACGCCGTGGCCGGAGAGCGTGTGATCAGTTGTCCTGTTGCCTGTCATGAGAGTGTGTGGCTGCGTGTCGGGTGGGTCATCGGAGCAATGCGTATGGATGAACTGCCTGCTAGTCTGCTGTGGAGCAGTGCCGTGCAGTGGCCGGGCCCATGAGATTGTGTTCCCCTTGGAGCCTGAGCATGGCATGGCCGCCGCCTCCCTGACGACAGGAGGCCCCATACGTCTGCCGTCACAGGACGCATCGTATCAAGGGCCTCTCTGGCATGGCCTTGGTCACACACCATGCGCCCCTCCTGGGGGGCTTTCCTACCCCCTCTCGATCTCCTGTGGCACCTGTGACGCGGCCCTGCTGATGAGGCCCTGCTCACGGTGCAGCAGTTCTGGGTTGCCCTTGCAGGATTTTTTTTAGGGCTGCCATCCAACAAATACACCCAAATATTCAGTCTTGTTGTATGTGATTGGGGTCGATGACGCGATACGGGCGTGCAGGCCGGTGCGGCTGCTGCTGGGCGTGAAGCAGTTTGTGCCGCTGTACGCGCTCTACATGGCGCCCGTCGTCGCGTTTGTGCTGCTCGAGTCCGAGATGCGCAAGTACGCCGTCATCGGCGCCTGCAAGTTCTACAGCCGCCACCCGCTCCTCAGCCGGCGGCCCCGCCCGTCTGCGAGCTCCACCTGACTGCCCCATGCCTGCCTCCTGGTTGCGGTCGTGGCAGTGTGATGACTCAGACAGTTAGTCGTGCTGCTACTTTGTCGTGCTGCTAGGTGCTGTGCCTCGAGATTGGTGACAATGATGATTTGCCATGATCGGGCTGCTCTGGATCATTCGTGAATGAATGATGTTGCGTACGCTGGCAGGGGGAGGGGATCCAGAGCAGGGGACATGGCCGACGCCGTGTGATTCTGCAGCCACATTCGTGATGATCGGTGCTTTCTGGTGTGTCAGCTGGTATCGACAGCCCTGGTAGCCGTTGTGTGTGCCGCCGGAGCCTTGTAAATGGCGGACGATCCGAGCAGTGCAAGGGCACAAGAGCTACCCGTGCACTGCCACAGATGGGAAGCTGAAGCAAAGTACACATCAGCAGTTTCTCCCAGTACCCTCACGATTTCCAGAAAGGGACAGTCAGCCATTGCCTGTGGCCCCTCAAATGTGCGAGCTCTGGCCATGAGACGTGTGTTTTGAAGTAATGAATGCCACGAATCAATGAATCTGCACCTGAGGTGCCGCGTCGTGTTTGCAGAATGTCATGTAATGAGCAGGACGACAATGTAATCTATGCGGCTGCACAAGACCATGGAGCAGCATGTGCAGTAGCCATGCCAGACTTGTGCCAAGGAATGTGATAAGAGAGTGAAGCTTAGAATTGTCGGATGTGGGTTGGTGGACAGAACACATTGGTGTGCATGTCGTGGCCACGCAAATGCATGCAATGCTGAGAGCGGTATGGCCAGGCGGCCTGACAGTATCGAGTGCATTCGCCGTGAAGTGGTTCTATGGAAGGCAAGCAGGCATGTTGGTCTGATTTCTGCCAGTTCAGCACGCCTCAAGGTCTGCCAGTGCTGCTGGTACCCTTGCACCACCACCTCTCTGGCTCTGCCGAGCACTCTAGCTGCAGCAACCTTACACATGCTCAAACGTCGCCTTGTAATTCGTGTGACGATTCAGGCCAAATTCACTGAGGCAGGCGCATGACTTGCACACGAGGAACCCTGACCACACAAACATGTTACATTCGCAATAGTTACATTGAAAAACGGACACTACTCAGCCTACCTATCTACACTCTGCGAACTCACGGGCACCACGGTTGTGACGCCACGTCTGAGTCCTCTAACTTCACACCTCCGAGTTGCACAGAAACAGTGCAGCTTCAGTACACCACTTGCACATGTGGCGTCGCTGACAGCAATCTCCACCTCCGGTGCCTCCTGCCTCTCCACTACTCTACACGACCTCCGCCCCATCTCTTCCTCCGCCCCTCACTGTGGGAAAGATATTGTGCGTATGTCTGCCACGTCAGCAGCGCATCATTGCCAGCGAAGCAGCCCCACTCCGCCCCCCGACCTCCCCCCGCAGGGCCTGAGACACCCCCCTCAGCCACCCGAACAACCCACCCCGGCCGCGCCCGCAGCGTGACTGAGCGTCTCCCAAAGCGCGTGCAGAGGAGGCTACAGGGCTCCCCATCCACAGCATGTCGATCGTTGCGGGCGCGACGGACGGCGCAGAGGCGAGCGGAGCGCTCGCGCCTCGGTCCGAAACGCACTCTGGCTCTGTGTGTCTGGCGCTGTGTGGTGTGGAGGCCTCCGCGGCCCGTGACAGCGACTGCCTTCGGCCGAGGCAGGTGGTGATAGATCGGAGGCGAGGGAAGGGGTGGTTCGCGGCGTCTGCGAGCGCCTGTTCCCCCATGCATGTGTCGAAGGCGTCTCGGTCCCCGTCCGTGTTGTCCATGGGTGAGCTTGGCAAGGTGAGGGAGGACTGCAGGCAGGGAGGTGGCGTGAGTGAGTGTCCCTGTGTGTGGGAGGCAGTGGCAGGTGCGAGTGCAGAGCCACCATGGCCAAGCCTGGTAGCGCCACGTGGTACCATGGCCATGCATGGTGGCTCAACCGTGCAGAGCAGTGTCGGGCCGCCTCGCAGCGACTCTAGGGCTGCCGGTCGGAAAGAAAACCTAGATGATCGGAATTGTTGCATGTGATTGAGCATGTAATCGACCGACGACCCAATTGTGTTGACATCGGTGCAGAATCTAGGCGTGGGCCATATGGTGTAGGTATGCATGCGTTACATGGTGATAGCGTGGATGTGATCAGCTGTGACTAAAGGGAGTCGAGGGTTGTGCCATGAAACTATCGAATCAGTTCGCGAGGGTGAGGGATGGCTAGATGAAGTGATCACATGTCGACAGGAGGCCTGAGCATGTGCAATGTGGGTGTTGATTGCTTCAGAGATTGTGTCTCCATACAATCGGAACTGGCAAGAACGCTCCAGGACACGGTGCTGGACAACCGAACACCAGGGCAGCAGCACACCATCGATGCCGCCATGGCCCTTGCAGACATCTGGAACACATTGGAGCGTTCGTGGTCTGCCTCGAAGGAGCCTGGTGAGCTTGCGCCGCGTGTTCTTGGAGTCGACATGTCCTCCTGTAAACATCTGCCAGGCTCTCGCACTGCTCAAGCACTGCCGAACACATCAATAGCAGTGACGTAACAGCTTCGCGCATTCCGTAGACAATTACGTGCCGACATGAAAGGAACAGTAGCGGAGCATGCGTACCGCGTGTACCTTGGCTGTCGGAGACGTTGCGCATGGGGTGTACGGCTTCGGCTTGAAATGCAGAGAAAGAAGACCCGGGGGGAGTGTATTAGTCGAATCTTTGCCTCTCGAAGGCTCTGATGTAGCGGCATCAGTTTGTCGCCAGCAAGGCCCTTCCTCGGCGATGATCGCCCTGTCCCGAGCCCTGGCTAGTTTACGAGCAAACACTGCCCTCATGAAGTCCTTGCAGTACATGGCCTCGCGATCTACCTTCCCGGCTTTGACGGCAGCGTCCAGGAGAACAGCCGATGTCGCAACAGCCACGCCAGCGACGAGCGCGGCATCCTTGTCTGCAGCTGCGGCTACCGCATCTGCTTCAGCCACCGATTGGAGTACTGAGCGGCGCTGCGCAATTTGTAGCTTGCTGTCGATATCGGCCGGAAGGGAGCCCACGAAGGGACTATGCCTGGGAGAAGCTGAACCAACATAGAATATACCCCCTTGCTCGAGATAGATGCTGTCCTCTGGAACGGTCACCTGAATCAGCTCAGAGTTGTAGGAAGCGGTGCTGGTCTGGCGGAATCAGCCCACTGTGGTTTTCGGACATGAAGAATCCTCGAACAGCAGCTCGGGATCCGGCATACAGGCGGGGTCACATTCGCCAGCGATGCCCAGGGACAGCAACATATATTTCAGCACATATTTCGCAGTAATTTCGTTCATTTGTGGCATGACATCGGCATCACTTGCGCCTGTCGAGCACGCCTGCAGACAAGCACGCAGCGGATGTCGATGGCGCGTGCCTTTCGTCCGCCCCCGCTAACAGTTCGGGGCGATGGAGGAGACAGACAGGAGACGACTTGAACGTCATCTTCTGAGGTGATGGGCTCTGGAGCGCCTTCGTTGTCGCCTTCAGGAACGGGCGCGAGCCTGAGGCAGCCATGGCCAGCTGCGTTTGCTCCAGATGCGCCCCGGCCGTGTCTCCCCACAGATGGCGCTCCGAGTCCCTTCAATGCTGAGCTCGATCCAAACTTTGCAGATGCAGGTCTTCTGCGGAATGTGGAGAAGCTTGGGTTGGGCATTCCTCTACGCCAGTGATTGTCGCGACGTCGACGAACGGAGATCTCACAGATCAGAATTACTCGTGCTAATACGTAGACTCTACAACGCACAGCTGTGCCAAGGAACTTCTTAGATGCTCTGAATTTGCTGCTGTTGTAACGGTACTTTGTCCAGGAGAAGCACTGATGGCTCGCTCGATATCGCGATGCGCTGTCATGCACTCCAACACGCATACATTTATACACACGCCAAGCACGCTTCCAGCTTGTGGACGTGCACTCTACACCTTGCATGTCAATTCCTGTGGTGGTATCTCCACGCCGCGGCAGCTGGGAAGCCATTGCGGTCGCCCCGGGCCCGTGCGTGCCAGCCTCGCCACGACGCTGCGGCCAGCAAAGCACCAGCCGCAAACGGACGCGGCGCACGGTGACTAAGCAGAGCGGGTTGCGATGCATGGCCTGTTGGCCGCTACGGCGATGACCATGCATGAAACGACGTCATGCATGACAAGCTCAAGACGGAGACGCGTAATATGACAGCCCGTAGCCACCGCTGCATAATCTGCTGTCGAGCGTTCTCATGTTCTGCACTGTTAGGGCTTACACGGCACTTAGGCCAAAGACTATATAAGGCTTGGATTGCCCTTTGTCCTTTGCCACTTTCAATGTAAAGAGTATACAAGTGTCGTGCTTAATCCCGGGAGCGTTGTTACTGTTTGTCATTTTTGCTGCATCGTGTGCCACGAACTGATCCCGACTTCACACATGGCCGTCCGTTCGTTTCGGCATGCATCATCTATGCATGGATCTGTCAGCCATTCTTGTTTACCAAGGGCATTCACAGTGTGCACCTTCTCGAAATGCAGGACTATCTCAATACAGATACAACTCTGTCACTTGAACGTACGTGATCATGCATTCTTTGTGGTATTTGCCTTCCCCAATTCACTCTTCTGTAATGCATAACAGCACAGAATGCATGATCATGGAATCCTGCTGTGCTCATACCAAACAGACTCTCGAATCCTTCTTCGCCTGCCCCTGCACATCCATGGCCTCCAGGGGCTCTCCAGGCCCCATGCATACAGCATTGATACAGCATGGCCGCGTTATGACACCCATGCAGAGCATCAGTGTGCTACTTCTTTGACGCCAGGTTCACACAACAGCAAATCTAAATTTGCTTTACTTTACACTTTGAGTTGACCCCTTTGGCTCGGACAAGGATGCAAGTTAACCATTGCAGGCCCAGTCAATGTGGGAGGCGCGCCTGCAACCACGTTCAAGTTTCAATCCAAGGATTCAGAACGACTGCCTGGAATGTGACATAATTCGATTCAACGCTGCAGTAGGTACACGTCAGCTTTTGGCCACTTCACTGTGTGCAGAAATGCAAGCGTGGCTACCATGGTAGCACTGCAGTGCAGTACAACTGACAGACTGGAGCTCATACATGTCCACAGGCACCAGGAGCCGCCAGTATTTGGCTTTGCAGCCACGGATGCGTGTGCTTTCGGGGCTCTGGGGCCGGGCTGGGGGCAGAGAGAGAGAGAGAGAGAGAGAGAGAGAGAGAGAGAGAGAGAGAGAGAGAGAGAGAGAGAGAGAGAGAGAGAGAGAGAGAGAGAGAGAGAGAGAGAGAGAGAGAGAGAGAGAGAGAGAGAGTGTGTGTGTGTGTGTGTGTGTGTGTGTGTGTGTGTGTGTGTGTGTGTGTGTGTGTGGTCATCGCGGGTGCTGCCGCCACGCGGATGTGTTGGTGTGTGCTGCGCGTTGCTGGTTGCTGTGGGTGTGCGGTTCCCCTGGTTGCTGCCCCTGCCCTGCTTGCTTTATCCTTGTAATACAGGAGACGCCACTATTTCGCACACACAGCTTGACCATATGTATGTCTCTATATAGATTGACAGGGCTGGGGTACGAGCTCAATCCGGCCGAGTGCCATGAATGAGCGAGTGCGTTTGCAAGTGGCTTCCGCAAACCGGCTTCATGCCCGGCATCTGTCCTTTGTCACTACATATAGATCTGTTCCTTGGAGCACCAGCACAGAGCTACGCGTGTGCACCCACAGATGCGGCCCGCATCCATATGTGGCACCCCCCACAGCAGCACCAGGCTGCTGCCCCCACCACACGTGCGTTTTAGTAATGGTACTAGTACTAGTGCTGTGATGTGTATATGTGTGGGTGATGTCTACATCATCACACCGCTGTACCACGTGCATGCGTTTCACACTCAACGTCCAACGTACACAATCACAAATCGGCGGAATTGGCGTGCTAGCGCGTTGCCCTGGCAGAGCTAACGGCCTCTCCGACTGTGTCGTTGTGAAACCACAGCCCCACAAACAGATCTTGGCTACCATGCCACCGTTCACAGCTTCGCCACGCTGTGCTGGGCCTGCTTCGCCTGCTCCCGCAGCACCCGCCGCACCACCTTGTTCGACGCATTCCGCGGCAACGCCTCGCACAGCAGCACCGCGTGCACCTTGAACAGCGGGTTCAGGTGGCTGCGGATCGCGGCCTGGCAGTCCCGGTGCAGCTCCGGCTGCGCCGCGGCCGCGGCCGCGGCAGGCGGCGTGGCGGGCACAACAAAGAGGGTGAGCCGGTCCGGGCCCCCCGTGGCCGGCGGGACCGCGACCGCCGCCACTTCCCGGGCCCCCGGCACGTGCATCACGCATGCGCGCTCGATCTCCACGCTGCCGACCTGCACAGCGACGTTTGCCATCATGACCCGCATCAGCGGACGTACGACTGGTGGGTCCCAGCCGCGTGCAACGGCCGCAGGCGCAAACCGGCTTGAAGGATCAGGTCTCAGGGCCGGCTGTACTTGTGGTGTGCTGTTTCCTGATTGCTCCATGTGTCAATGCTGGTGATGGCGATGTGCTGTAGCTTGTGCTGGTGCTCTGCCACACAATGGCCCGAGACCTTATAATTTGCTCTCCGTGCTGGCCGTGTCCCGCAGCAGGAGCTCACCGAGTCGCCTGAGCAATCAGCCAGGTCAATGCAGGGCAAACCCAGGGCGGACCACGCATCAAACACCTGCCACAGTAGACACACAGCTCCTACAGCGAGGGCGGGTGCACCTTGATCCCACCGAGGTTCATCGTGTCGTCGCACCGCCCGTGCGCGCGCAGGAAGCCGAGCCCCGGCAGCTCCTCCAGCTCGTCCCCGTGCCGCCGCAGCGGCAGCCCGTCCACCACCGGCATCCCGGCAAAGTACTCCTCGTAGTGGTCCCGGTTCAGCAGCGCCTGCGCGGCCCCCACCGCCGGCATCCGCACCGCGACCTCCCCTCGCAGCCGCGCCCGCCCCACGTCCGGCGCACTCAACGACTCCGCCCGCGCGCCGCCGCCGGGGGTGGCGGCGGGGGTGGCGGGCTCCGCGTCGGCGGAGGGCTCTCCGAGGATGAAGAGCTCGAAGCCGAGGGAGGCAGTGGCGAAACAGGAGGGGACGCAGGGGTGGAGCATGGTGCTGCCGACGAAGGCGCCGCCGATCTCGGTGCCCCCGAGGTACTCCATGACTGGCTTATACCCAGCGCGGCTCATCAGCCACAGCATGTCCTCCGGGTTCGACGCCTGCGCGGCGGCGCTGCTCTCGAGGTCCAGGGCAGTCGCTGAAGCCACGCAGCGGACATATGTCACAGAACAGATACGACCGTTTTGGGGGGTCATGTTAGCAAAACGGGAGATGTCGGTAGATTGGACGCAGAGGCATCATGCGTAGCTTGCATGGCTCACGAATCATGATCAGATGGAATTGCAGCAATTGTCCGGTGGGACGGATATGTCATAGAGCCGCAGGGTGATGTCCGGGAGGGGGGGGGGGGGGGGGGGGGGGGGGGGGGGACGCCACCACCCACCCGTTACCACAGCACGAGTCCGCCGCGCCTCCGCCCCACACCGCGCGCTTGCGGGAACATAGGGGTTGAACTGCGCACCTCTCCACTCGAGCTGAAACACCGGACGGCGGACCAGTCGAGGCCGTCTGTGCAGCCCCCCGCGCGCCACGCCCTCACGATCGACGGGATGACCCCGAGCATCGTGACACGCGCGGCCGCGACGAACTCGCAGAAGGGGCGGCCGGTGGGCGCGCCGACGAAGAGGCCGAGGGCGGCACGGTTGAGCAGTGTGGCGTAGATGAGCCACGGGCCCATCATCCAGCCGAGGTTCGTCGGCCACGCGACGACGTGCCCGGCCTGGATGTCCTGGCACGACCACCCGTTCACCGCGGGCCTGCAGAGGGCGCGGAGTGTGTTATGTAAACGTATACGGTCACATTGTTGGCATGCAGGCCATTGCTGCCACGACTGTCGCGACTCAAGCATCCGATCGTCAATGCCGCAGCGGCCACAGCCGCCCGGCAGCCACGCAGGCGGCAATCAAAGGCTGAGGCGTTCGTCCGGATGTACTCTGCAAACTTGATGGACGATTTGGCGCGAGACTGACCACGACGCATAGACACGAGGCCACCTGTCACAGTTACTCGAATCCACAGTTATTCGAATCCATATAGCCGGACTTCCAGACCGAACGCACAAGCGGGCCTTATGGTCCCGACCTCCGCTCAAAATGTAGCCATGAAGTCAGCGGTGATACCAACACGTGGAGCACCAGGCATGCGCACGCCCCATGTGGCCGACGAGAGCCCCTGGACAGACTGCCTGAAACACGTGGACACACGCCCACACAACGCCGATCGACTGATGCAACTGTAACAAAATAAATAAAAACGTAGCTGTTGTCACGCGTCGAGCTGCAGGCGTACCTCAGTGGAGTGACATGCGTCCATGGAATGGCCTTCGCGGTGCCGGTGGTGCCCGAGGAGAACAGCACATTCGAGATGGTGTCCGGGGCGACCGCCTCGGCCTGGAACGCCAGCACGGCGGCGGGGTCCGCTCGGGCGGGTGCGAGGAATGCCTCCCAGGCCGTGTCGGATGCGGCCAGAGCGACCGCGGGGTCCCTTGTGGTCGTCAGCACGACTGCTGGTGCGCGCGGACCCTTCATGGAGGCCACCTTTGCGTAGAGAGGCACCTTCCTGCCACCCCACGAGAGGTACGCCTGAACCCACAGCCGGCACGTCCCCTTTATACGTTGCGGTGGAGAATACATTGTTGTTGTACACTGAATTAGGAGACAGCAAGTCGCAGCGAAACAATCACGCGGACACCACTTGTGACAATTTCAATTATCATTCCGAAGATCGATAGGAATTTGGGCATGAGGATGTCGCCAAAGTGTCACAGTTGCGCTGAGGGTTTTGCAAGGTGACCCCGGAGGGCCGTTGCGCACCTGCACGATGATGAGGGTGGCTTCCGCGATATTGAGGCGGACCGCCATCTCCTCCGGGCTGAACGAGTCTGCCACAGACACGACCGCGCCTCCGACGAGGACGACGGCGAGGTACGTGGCCACGGCCTCCGGCGTCATGGAGCCGATGATGGCGACTCTGCTGCCGGGGCCGTGGCCTGCTGCCCGCAGGGCGACTGCGATCTCGTGCGCCCTGTGCTTCAGGACCCGATATGTCCAGGTGTGCACCCTGCATGGCCTGCATTGTGAGCGTGTTTGTGTGCTGTCATTAGGTTTCTGAGGAGCTGAGGAAGCGTGGCTGGGCATGCCGCATATGGGGCATCACTTGGGCGGAGGGATATCCATGCAGATCGGTGTGAGGGAAACAGTGCGGAGAAGTGGGTGGACGGGGACGTGTTGTACACAAGTGAGCAGAGGATGCTATATGCTGCTGCAAGTCTGCTAGATGATCGGCTGTGGCAAGAAATAGCACCTGGAAGGGTCGTTGGCCTCGGCAAAGACAACTGCTGGGGCATCTGGGTCCCGTCCAAGACCTCCCAGAGCGCACTCAGCGATGTTGAATCGTGCACCTGGGAACCAGCGATAATCGTCTGGGTTTCCGGGTTGACCAGGCGACAGCACAGAGTGCGGAGCAGGTCGGAAATGTATGCCAAGGTGTTCAATGAAGAGCGCCCAAAACGTTCGCGGATGCTGAACGGTGATCGCATGCAGCCTTCTCCAGTCGCGCATAAATGGTGTCCACTTCTGCCATCGGCAATCCTTGGTGTCGTCATCACGTAGAGGCAGGTCCGTGAGTTGCTGATGTGTGCGCAGGAAGCGACACACGTTCGAGTTGGAGCTGCCGGGTAACGTGGGGATCCACACTGGATGTGGACCTTCCTTTGCAGTATCCCAGCTCCGAAATATGTGGCTGAGCACGGTCAAGTGCGCTGCGAAGGGAACATCTGGCGTGAGGAATGTCTTGGAGACATGAGACCACACCTGCGCAACCGATCACAAACATATCACCTTCAGCCCAACATTAAGCAGATTCTTAACGAATGAATTTTGTACCGTCTGGGCATCTCCCTGATATCTCTCTTGAGCGTGAATTTGGGCAGCCAGCGACGAGGCAGGCCCCTGCTCTACCCCCGCTTCAATCAGGAGCTGTAAAAGCTGCATGATAGCAATATCAGCGTGCAGCGGACGGTTTGACGCTCATGTAAAAACAAACACCCCTGTTTTGCACTCGACACGAGGTGGGCCTATAGCTGGTCGGTATACTGTGCTTCAGCCCGTTCCGCCATGCGCTCTAGGCTGATAACGACTAACAGCGGTCAACGTGAGGCGTTTTAGTTCAGTTTGAGCAAATAATGAAGTGGTCTTGAATTCAGTGTGCTACATGCGGGCATGTGACCACGTATACACCACCTGCATTCGACGTCGGATCCTCGTCACAGGCACGATGGAGCCATGCACTCAGACCATCTGACAAACCGACCCCGATCTCATAATTTCTGGTGTGCTGTTGACGAAGGTGGTCGTGTCTGCCTTCACCTATCCTTCTGGGAGAATGATGATGTTCTTGCTTGGTGAACGTGTCAGATTGCTGAACAAGCCTGGCATCAGTTCCCTCCAGCCACAAAACTCGCCCCATCTCGTCTGCTCACCCCGGGCTGAGGTGAGCCGGTGGGTGAGTTGTGAGTGTTGTGATGGAAGATAGTTGATACAAGTCGTGCCACGGTAGTCGTCTCGAATAGTATGCGTGGGGATGGTGCCTGCTGTGAGTTGAATGTATGGGATTGCAATCGAATGCGTATGGTGATTTGATCACTGCGTTTTTTGCAAGCCTAGTAATTATAATTTGGTGCTCTGCCATGCAATGGCCCATGCTTTTGAAAATGATGCCGGTCTCCAAGTTGGTTCATGCATGCAACACTGGCCCGGGTTTGCCTGGTGGTCTGTGTGACACAGGCAATGTTGAGGCACGCATGGACACGACACCGCGGCCTCACATTGCGACCTCAGCCGGCCGATACGCAGCACAGAAAAAACTTCAAGGCAGCCACTGAGCACCAAGCTGAAACAGGCGACCTTTTGACACACACATGATGTGTCCACACAAGTCCCACCGCAGCCGCATCTGATGAAAGGGCTTTACCGATCCATAGCCTGCCCATCAGGTGCTTACTCCACTGTCATTCCCAGAGTCAGGCCCAGATCTCTAGAGCCAGTACCAGATCCAGATCAACGATGTGATGCATCTGACAGATGATTAGCGACAAATTTGATCACGGTCATTCATGTACATCACGGAGCCGAGAAGGTTTCGCTTTGATGACGCTTGACCTGATGATGGACCACTGGCCCAGCTGTTGGAGGCGTGCCATCGCCTGCCAACACGAACCCCGGCATTGCGCCCCCCCCCAAATGCTCCACTGACGCAGGTCGTCGGTGTAGCATGTAGGCTGTGGCCCATCATGGTGTGCGAGAGGATCGGCCGTGTTCACGCGCGGTCAATGTGTTCTGCAGTGCAGTCGTTACAGTCGGACAATGTTCATGCATGAAGCGAGTGACTCGTCTTCGATTCACGACGAGGCAACCATATGTATGTAGTCGAAAAATCCGCAAAAAGATGTACATCTGCTTGCAAGCTGATTGCTCGTGCAATGCATCAGACCAGTTGCTGCATATGGATGTGAGTGAGACAGTGTACTGCTGATCGCTTTACGAGTAGAATGCGTGCATCGTGCAAAACATCTTGAATTTCTTGGCGTCTAGCTTTCATCCGAGGCGTCAAAGCAATGGGCTGCGGTCCATCTGCACACCAGGACTTGGTACACATGCCCGTCGTTCCGGCAAACTCGATGTAACGTCGCGCATGCAAACGCAGCTCAAATATACAAGAATGCAATGGACTTCACTTGCAGGTTGATGCTAGCCCTACTTCCGGGACCCCGAAAAGTTTGAACTCACCCAGCTCACCCTTAAAGTCGGCCTTTAAGAAACCATCTGAGGCAGGCAGCGTTAGAGCTTCGGCACAAGGGTATGCTTGCAGCCGATCAAGAAAACATGCGATTTTATCAGTATTGGATGTGCTAGAGGTAGTATTTCTGCAGGGATTCCGAGTCTGAGAATGGGGATGCTCCTGAAAACAGGCAGTACTTGGCTGCCATGGCAACCTCCGTGCGAGAGGCAGCGACAGACCACAAGTCCCTGGAAGAGTACAGCCTTGCGAAAGTCAAAGCTCGTCTGCTGCTTGAGTGGCACCCCGAGTATGAACCTGAATCAGCACAGACTCATGCGAACTCCGAAGATGCCGCCCTGAGCCCTGCCCAAAACGACTACACTGTCTCGGAGAGGGCTACCCTTATTCAGCTTCAAGACATCGTCGACGACTCCACTATGACGAGGAAGACTAAGGTTATTTGTACTCTCGGTCCTGCATGCGGCAACAAAGAGACCTTGGGGACTTTGCTAGATGCCGGCCTCAATGTCGCACGCCTCAACTTCTCACACGGCTCACATGAGAGCCATTTGGAAATGCTCGCTCTGTTCAGGTCAGTCTCCTTGGTCCTTGATAATTGACTCGTCAGGATGGTGACTGCTTTGTCAAGCGCCCCAGTGAATAGACATTGCGTTGTGTCAGTGCCACCACAAGTTTACAGCAGGTGCTTCAACAAAAGTCTTCCGCATTGCAGGAGCGTTTGTGAGGCCAAAACCAAACTTCGTGCGGTCCTGCTGGACACGAAAGGGCCAGAAATCCGCACTGCGATGCTTCAGGATGGAAACGACATTCAGCTGGAGCAAGATCAGGAGATCATTGTTGAGGCTGTAGGAGATAGGTACACATCATTTGAGGGCCACAAAACAGCAGAGGAAACTCGCATTGGGCTGTCTTATGACAAGCTCTGCCAATCAGTGGTCCCAGGAAATCGTATTCTCTTGGCAGACGGAACGATCTCAATCGAGGTTGTGGAGATCATCAGTGCCACGGAGCTGCGAGGAAAGGTCCTCAACAGCAAGGCTCTGGGACAAAGGAAGAACTGCAACCTGCCTGGCGTGAAAGTTGAGCTTCCTGTCCTGATGGACAAGGCATGCATCTCTCCTCTCTGAATTGACCATGTTGAACATGTTGCTCGAGACACTGGAACGGCCCTGGAAGATACACTACCTTGTACTGTGCCTCAGGCTGTCATGTGAAGCCGTTTCCCTTGGTGCACCTGACCTTCCATCCTCTGGGACGTCTTGTGCAACATCTGCAGGACATTGATGACCTACAAAACTTCGCCTGCAAGCACAAGGTGGACTTTGTTGCTGCGTCATTTGTGCAGAGCAAAGCTGATGTGCTCTTCATCCGTAAGGTGCTCGCTGACGCTGGTGGTCAGGACATCAAAATCATCTCGAAAATTGAGAATATGGCTGGCCTGGAGAATTTTGATGGTGTGCCGTGGACCAGCTTCGACCTGACCACTGCTTGTCTGCCACCTACAGCACTGTGCTGAACATGGTGAACAGTGTATTCCTGTAGAGAGCTGGTTCATACATTCCGAAGGTGTAGCCTGTGTTTGCTCCTGGTCAGCAGGCCGCATTCAGACGCCTTGCCCGTGTGCAGGCATCCTGGAGGCAACAGATGGCGTCATGGTGGCACGAGGAGACCTTGGTGCGTGTCGCAGCTTGCATGGCGCACTGCACACAACAGTGCTTCTACTAACCGCGCCCGTCCAGTGGGAACCTTGCGTGCAACAGTCAATCGGGATACGCAATGACCACTTCAGGGACCACTCAATATTGGTTCTGGTGTCCAAAGTGCTCATCATCCCATGTATGGGGTATGTGATTATGCATACATACCACCAGACAAGTACTTGCAGGCAACAGTCATTGGCAACTGACTCATTGCTCATCGAAGGATGCGTCCATACAGGGATGGAGATCCCGCCGGAGAAGGTGCCCCTCGCACAGAAGATGCTCATCACGAAGTGCAACATCGCAGGCAAGATGGTGGTCTGTGCGACACAGATGCTGGAGAGTATGATTGACTCCATGCGCCCGACTCGAGCTGAGATGACAGACACTGCGAATGCCGTCTACGATGGAGTGGATGCTGTGATGCTCAGCGGCGAGACAGCCAACGGCAAGTTCCCTGCGGAGGCTGTGCAGCACATGGCTGATATCGTCGGCAACGCTGAGGTGTGTGCAGCTGGCCCAGATCCATGCCCTGTGCCTCCCGCAGGGCTGCCACAACAACCTGCTGTGCTGGACGTCTCGAGATATGTCGGGCAGTAAAGCGCACACAAGTACTGATGGAGTAGCAGGGCACATGCTGACGTCTCCCTCCCGCTGCTGCGTCAGGCACCAGATGCCGGATTCAGCACAGCACGGAACAGCTCAGCTGCAAGCCTACAGGCCGCTTTGCACGTGAAACGTGCATGCTTTTGCATCTCGCTGAACACACTTCTGCCTCACAGCAGCTGGCCATCGTGCTGAAACAGGCACTGTAGACAAACATGCACTGTCGGCATGATGTCTCCTGGACCCTGCCCAGGATTCATCCAAGGGCGCCGGAGCTGCCATTGTCCACTTGGCTAGGATCCATACATGCATGCCCCCTGCATGGCAGCTGCACGTGCCGGCAGTGCTGCAGCACCCGACTGCCGCGGTCGCGGTCTGCAGGTCGGCGTGGACTATTACAAGCAGTTCAACTTCATCCGCTACTGGGCGACGCGCCGCATGACGGCGCCGCTCGGCGACCTCGAGGCCCTCATGTGCTCCGCCGCGGCGATGGCGGTGCTGTACAACGAGGACACGTCGCCGCACGCGCGCCGGAAGCGGCTGCGCAACGCTGCCTGCATCGTGTGCCTGTCGGAGTCGGGCGCGCCGGCGCGGCTCATCGCGAAGTACCGCCCGCCGGTGATGGTGTTCACTGCCTCGACGAATGCACAGACGGTCAGGCAGGTGCGGTGCGGTCGACTGAGTCGTGTGCTTGTGAGTGGCTGTTATGGCAGTTTACTGTGACGCGCATGTGCACACAAGCGCATGTACCGTTCAGATGCAACTGACTTGCACATATGGAGCGAGGCCGAGAGTGGGCAGGAACGTCCATCGTGTTGTACAGGACCCGGGACGGGCGGAGGCATGTGTTTGGCAGGGCGCGGCATGTTGCCGAGATCCGGTGTGTCTGTGTTACAGCCGGACAAACGCAGTGTTGTGCCAAATGTGCAGCATTTTATTTTTTCATCCGGGACTACTTCGGCCGATTGCATGCTATAGAGTCTCCCTGAGCTGTGCGTCTTCACCAGACTTGACCACACCTGCGGAGGAGAGCGCCAATGCATGACGCGTGCACCAGCCCCGAGGTGTCAGTGTGCCACCTCTATGCAGGCGAACGCCTACTTTGGCATGGCCGGCATCAAGCTCGACTCGATGGACATCCCGAGCCAGGAGCTCGCCCGCCTCGCGCTCAAGCGCTTCGAGGCGATCTCCGACGCCAAGAGCACCGCGGTCCGCGTCATCATGGTCACCGGCCGCGCCGGCGGCAGCGCCGACGCCGACCCGGTCATCGCGCACGAGAAGATCAGCAAGCGCGGCCTCGCGAAGGACCTCAAGTCGAGCGGGGTCGCGCTGACGACGCCGTCGGGGACGCCGCTGGCGGCGCGGGGCACGCGGTCGCTGCGCGCGACGAACACGAGCCTGGGCCTCGTGACGGCGCCGGTGCAGCACCCGCGCGCGACGCGCGTCATATGCACGCTCGGGCCGGCGTGCTGGAGCGAACAGGGGCTCGCGGCGCTGCTGGACGCGGGCTGCGACGTCGTCCGCTTCAACTTCAGCCACGGCGACCACGCTGGTGCGGGCTCTTCGCATCTGTGGTGTTCGTTGTGGGCTGAGGGAGGAGAATGGCGTACAGTCATGGCTGTGTGGCTTGGTGTACAGTCACGTTGGTGCTGGAGACTGCTCCGAGTCGCAAAGCTGCTGTATTAAGTGGCGCTGATCTTTGGAAACAGTGCCGGCTGCCTGGCCGCAGCATGTCAAGCCTGGGCCATGTGCTTCCATATACCGTGGCACTGCGCTTCACGGACTCTGCCCTCGGCGTTGGTCAGTGCATTTTGGGCCATGACGGTTGAAGCGGATTCGGGACCTGTGCAGGGCACCTGGAGGTTCTCCAGCGCTTCAGGAAGGTCTGTACTGCGAAAGCTAGTGAGTTGAAGGAGAAGGCGGGGGTCAAGTCCGGCCCGATCTGGGGCACCCTGCTGGACACCAAGGGCCCCGAGATCCGGACGGCCATGCTGCGAAACGGTGAGAACATCGAGCTCGTGAAGGATCAAGACGTCATCGTCGAGGCCGTGGGCGACGACTACACCACGTTTGAGGGCTACAAAGATGCCAAGGAGACCCGCATCGGGCTGTCGTACGCCAAGCTGTGCTCCTCCGTCTCCCCCGGGGATCGCATCCTGCTGGCAGACGGCTCCATCGCGATCACCGTGCAGAAGATCCTGTCCCCAACGGAGATCCTGGGCCAGGTCATGGGGTCCTGCTCGCTCGGCCAACGGAAGAACTGCAACCTTCCAGGTATTGATCCCCGCCCCGGTATCGGCCGTTTTCCGTGTGTAGGACGGAGATGAGGCAGCTTGGTGCTGTGTGAGATCCGCACAAAATCCAGCACTGTTATGCATCAGTAATTATAAAGAGCGCATGCACCACGGCATTGGCATCGCATGCCTTGGGGCACCTCCAGAGGCCTTGTCCGCCTGTGCTAGCAATTAGTGATGCTCGCCTGCTGTTCACCGCATCTGTACACCGCTTGATCTGATCCGGTTCGCCCCATCCAGGTATTAAAGTCGACCTGCCAGTGCTGACACAGAAGGACATCCACGACCTCAAGGACTTCGCGTGCAAGCACAGCATGGACTTTGTCGCAGCGTCGTTTGTGCAGAGCGCCGCGGACGTGCGCTTCATCCGCTCGGTGCTCGACGAGGGCGGCGGCTTTGACATCAAGATCATCTCCAAGATCGAGAACCAGGAGGGCCTCAACAACTTTGCCGAGATCCTGCGGGAGACTGACGGCGTCATGATCGCTCGAGGCGTGCCCCCTCCCCCCCGTCGTCTGCCGTGGGTGCCTGGACGCCACTGCAGAGGCGTGGCGCCTGTCTGTGCCCCAACAGCCGCTGCACTCGCCCACAAAGCGCCGTGCTTCACTCACCAGCACTTTTGTGGCAGCAAGCAGGTTGTCCCCCAACACCGAGAGCTGTGTGGGGTCATGGCGTGAATGACTTGTTTCCATCGCCAGCAGGCTGCCACACGTCCAGAGGCGTAATAGCTATCCTTTCTTAACAGAATTTCTATGACACCGTACATCTCACGCCCCATTTGTGCAGTATTCGATCATGTTCACATCTGATGGTCTCTTGGGCACTTGACTCTCTCTCCATGAGTAACAAAATGGGTCCATGGCGTAATCAGCTTCTGCAGGCGACCTGGGCATGGAGATCGCGTCGAGCAAGGTGTCGCACGCGCAGAAGCTGCTCGCGACGAAGTGCAACCTCGCGAACAAGTTCGTCATCTGTGCGACCCAGATGCTCGAGTCGATGTGCAAAAACCCGCGCCCGACGCGCGCCGAGCTCACCGACGTCGCGAACGCCGTCATCGACGGCGCTGACGCCGTCATGCTCTCTGGCGAGACCGCCAACGGCGCCTTCCCGGCGGCGACCGTGACCACGATGGCCGCGATCGCGCGCAACGCGGAGCACATCGTCGACGCGCGGCGGCGGTACGACTTTGTGCGGTCGCAGACACCGGCGCCGCTGGAGAGTGCAGAGGCGGTTGCGAGCAGCGCGGTCGCAATGGCGCTGGACATGGGCGCGCGCGCGATCCTGTGCTTTACGAGCAGTGGCCGGGGGGCCGTCGCGCTGTCGAAGTACTCGCCGCCGGTGCCGGTGTTTGTGGCTGCCGAGGAGCGGCCGGCACTGGTGGCGTGCCGGGCGCACTTTGGGCTGCACGGGGTGCACATGGCGTTTGAGGGCAAGCCGGTGCGACACCCTGCCGTGAACGAAACTGTTGCCTGACTGCACTGTCTCGCGTGACACCGAGTTCCGTTGCTGCCTCTGTCGCTTGACACCACATCGGCCAGCGGGGCATGGATCAATGGGTCGCAGATTCACAGAGCCGGCTTTACATAGAATTGTAGAGCACACACCATGGCAAGCTGTCCCTCCGACTATATAGAACGCAGCCAAGGGCTTGGGTTGGTTGGGTTTAGAAGTCGGCGCCGATTCGTTGTCACAGTGTTTGCCGACATGACGGCAAATTGAGCAATCACCTGTTGCATCTGTCCGTGCGTGCAGATTCGCGAGGTGACGGAGGAGCTTGTGGAGCACATCAACCGCAGCGGCGCCGCCAGCCTGCAGCCCGGCGACCAGGTCATCGTCGTCTGCCGGCGCTCGCTGGAGCTCGGCAACGCGCTCGACGACCAGCGGCTCGCTGTGCGTGCACACATCGTCGGCAACGGGCCCGCTGTGGAGCAGCCGTTCCGGGTATGCCGCCTGTAGCCATGTATGTCTACAGTTTTGTGTGATGTGTTGCGGCGGAGGCAGCGAGACGGGCAGCGCTCGGTCCAGCATCCTGGTCGTCTGGTGCGTTGGGGTTGTGGGCGGGCCAGAGCTGCTTGCGCAGTGTGCTGGAGCGTCACGATGGTATAAACTTTTCTTAGTGGTTGTGATCGGATGCACCAGACGTGCATGCATGCACAGAAAATGCATGCATGGCAGAACGATCTCACTAGACACTGGTTCCCGTGAGGCAGCATCGTCTGCCCTGGCATTGCGACGACAGCGCCACTCCCCTCGCAAATGTATCACTTGTTCCCGATAGACTGCTTTACAAGGGCGCATGCATGCAGGGCCTCACTGGAGGCGCCTCCATCATGTACCGCTCCACGAAGATCGGGCTGGACACGATCCTGGACCAGGACAAGTACAAGCACGCCGTCCGCAAGTGCAAGATCATCTGCACGCTCGGCCCGCAGTGCGACTCGGAGGAGATGCTCGGCAAGCTCCTGGACGCAGGCATGAATGTCGCGAGGTGTGTGCCTCGTCCACACCTCGTCCACACCTCACCGTGCGATCGGCTGCGGGCACATGTTGTGCCGTAGCGTGCTGCTTCCATACCTGCGCGCACTTGCGGCTCGGCATCCCCATCAGCCCATCCTGTGTATGTATCCTGTTTCCTGTGGTGCCGGTGTCGCAGGGCACATGTGATGCTGATTGTGGCGTGGGTGTACTGTGCTGATCGAATGGTTCCTCTGCTGCTCGCTGTTTCCGCGGCACTACCTGCCTCCTCGCCTTGTTCCTTGTGGCACAACCCCTGGCTGCCCCCCCCAGGCGGAACATCAGGCGTTTGCTGCATGGCATTGTATACACCATCGGAGAGGCACGCGCAGGTTGAACTTCAGCCACGGCAGCCATGACTCCCACCTGGAGGTCCTCCAGCGCTTCCGCGCGGCCGCCGCGAGCCGCAACTCGCACGCCGCGTGCCTGCTCGACACCAAAGGCCCCGAGATCCGCACCGCGATGCTCCGCGGCGGCACGCCCATCGACCTCGAGGCCGGCCAGAGCATCACCATCGAGGCCGTCGGAGACGCGTACACGACCTTCGAGGGCTACAAAACTGCGGAGGAGACCCGCATCGGTCTGTCATATGCGCAGCTCGCCCAGACGGTGGTGCCGGGCGGGAGAATTCTGCTTGCAGACGGCACGATCTCGATCGAGGTGACGGAGGTTGTGAGCGAGACGGAGGTCAAGGGCGTCGTGCAGAACTCGAAAGCGCTCGGGGAGCGGAAGAACTGCAACCTGCCGGGGGCGAAGGTGGACCTGCCGGTGCTGATGGAGAAGGACGTGGCGGACTTGCAGGAGTTTGCGTGCAAGAACAGGGTTGATTTTGTGGCGGCGTCGTTCGTGCAGAGCAAGGAGGATGTGCTGTTCATTCGGCGCGTGCTGGACGAGGCGGGCGGGGAGGAGATCGGGATCATCTCGAAGATCGAGAACCAGGAGGGGCTGCAGAACTACGACGAGATCCTGGAAGTCACAGATGGTGGGCTTTGCGGTTTTTTTGTTTTGTGTCCGTTTGTGTGCCACTTGCTCATGTTCTCCTAATCCTGGCAACCTTGTTCTATCTTTGGCGCGCTCCATTTGCCTCGCCCTCTTGATGATACCTGCGGTTGTGGCTTTGCCCACTTCCGTGTGTCGTATGGCTGTTGCCTGGCGTGTTACGAGGATGTGCCCAGTGCAGTGCCTGCATAATGTTGAATCCGCTGATGCATCTCTGTGGTGCAGGTATCATGGTTGCCCGAGGCGACCTGGGTATGGAGATTCCGGTGCAGAAGGTTCCCCTGGCACAGAAGATGATGATCGCCAAGGCCAATGTGCGCCCGTACCTCCGCCGTCTGCACCACCAGAGCAGTACATTTTCCAAAGCAGTGTTTCTCCATTGCGGTTTTCTCACCTTACTCTGTGCACGGCTGATGCTGTCCCAAATCTGTGGCTACCCACACGCACCAGATCATACACAGGCTCATGCACTGCTGCCGGCGCATGCAGATTGCGGGGCGTTTCGTCATCTGCGCGACGCAGATGATGGAGAGCATGATCGACTCGCCGCACCCGACGCGCGCCGAGATCTCCGACATCGCCAACGCCGTCTGGGACGGCGCCGACGCATGCATGCTCTCCGGCGAGACCGCCAATGGCGCCCACCCCGCCCTCGCCGTCTCCCTCATGGCCTCCATCCAGCAGCACGCCGAGATCGGCTCGAACCACAACCAGGCGTACAACTTCGTGCGGGAGTTCACGCCAAAGCCGGTTGGCACCGTCGAGGCGTCGGTGTCCGCGCTCGCGAAGGCCGCGGTGGACGTGAAGCCCGGCATGGCGATCGTGTTCTCCGAGAGCGGGAAGATGGCGCGCCTCGCCGCGAAGTACCGGCCGTGCGTGCCGCTGCTCGTCGTGACGTCGAACGGCGCGCTCGCGTGCCGCTGCAGCGCGCTATTCGCGTGCCACGCGCTGCTCCTCCCCGAGCCGATGCGCGACCGCGCCGCGCTGCTCGGCACGCTGCGGCGCTCGCTGAAGCATGGCGTGGAGGCCGGGCTGTGCGTGCCGGGCAAGGAGGTCGTTGTTCTCGCGTCGACGGCGGCGACGCAGTCCGGGGTCGGCCACGGCGCGGAGCGCGAGCTCTTTGTGACGGTCGCGCCGGGCCGGCTGCAGTTTGAGAAGCTTGGCAGCCTCGCGCCGAACCTCGCCGGCGGCGCGGTGGACCTCGCGTTTGTAGCCAAGACGGTATCGCTGCGCGCCACGCGGATGGACCTGTCGCTCGTGATGCATGAGAGCAAGGTGCGCCGTGGATTGTGCGTGGCGTCACTGTGCTTGGCGAGACGATTAGAGGGCATACATGACATGCTATCTTGCAGAATTCGCCATGTTCAGCCATGCTATAAGGTAGGGCTGGACACTGAGCGCACAGGTTCGCAGGGATGCCCTCATGCTATGCGGTGTCGCACCGCGTCTGTGCATCGACGGCACCCGGGGTACAGGTGCGCCGCAAGACCAAGATCATCTGCACCGCGGTACCGTCGACGAACCGCGACACGCTGCGCCAGCTCATCCGCGCCGGCATGGACGTGCTCCGCATCAACCTCTCGCACTCCACCACCGCCCAGGCCGAGGCCATGCTCTCCGCGTACCGCGAGGCCGCCGCCGACGCCGGCGCGCTGCCGTGCGTGCTGTGCGAGCTGCGCGGCAGCACGCTGCGCGCGTCGTACCTCATGGACAGGGCCGCCGGCACGCCGGTGAAGCGCGTCGAGCTGCGCGCGGGGCTGCGGGTGAACCTGTACGGCACCGCGGCGAGCGACCCGCTGGAGTTTGTCGGCTGGGCGGACGACACGGGGGCGCGGATTGGGATCCAGTACGAGAAGCTCGGCGAGATCACGCCGCTGGGCGCGGTGGTGCGCCTCTTTCGATTGTATTCATTCAAACATGCTGCGGCCGGCTGATGGGGGGATGTCATGGTGGATAATGATAGGGGACCCGATGTAGTTGGCTGGCTGGGAGCGTACGCACAGGGCTCCCGAGGGAAGAGGACATGCGGACCTTTTGGATGCATACAGACGACTCAGGAAGGGTCGTGACTGACAGGGGGATACGGTGGTGGGGGTGCACTTGGAACACTCATGCATGTGCGCAGATTTGTGTCTTCTCGAACCTGGACGATGGCGGGATGTACTGCCTGTGCTGGATGATGCTTGTGCTCCTGCCTGTATTGGAATGGTCCGGCCCAGCGGGCGCGACTCAGGGTGCAATGCACGACAACAGGTGCATGGCTGGCGCTTAGTGCCTGTTGCACCTGTGGGGACCACCTCAGGTCCACCGCACTGGATGGAGTGAGCGCTACGTGGGGACGGCCACCCTTTGCATCAGAGGCTGCTCGATGGGCCTGAAGCAGCTCCATCTGTGGTGCTGCCTGGTGCGAGTCATATGGGTATACACTAGTGTTGGGTGGACTGGCGCCGGTCTATCCAGCTGCGGTCGGCGGGATGGTGCCCGACCTGCCAGAATACCTCATTTGAACATGGCTCGGCATCCAGCACAGCATGGACACACGCGAGCACAGGATCACTCTGCCGCCTCGCACCTACTAGCAGCCAAGGAATGTTCACACGTTAGTGTGCGCTTGGAGCAGACATGTGGATCAGAGCCGATCGATCAGGAACACCATCTGGTCTGCTCTTACCAGGTCTGAGTCAAGAACCACCATTGGGGCGATGCAGGTGAGCATGAGCGACGGGGCGGTGGCGGTGAAAGTGGACGAGATTGTGTCCGCCACGGAGGTGGCGGGCACAGTGCTCGCCGACTGCACGCTGCACGAGCATTCCAAGGTCTCCATCCGCGGCCAGAAGGTCCGCACGCCCTTCCTGACCGCCCAGGACAGCCAGGACCTCAAGTGGGCGACTGCGCGGGGCATCAACTTTGTGGCGGCGCCCTTCACGCGCACCGAGGAGGACGTGGCCGAGCTGCGGGACATACTTGACAACAACGGGGGAAGCTTCGTCAGGTCCGCTTCACCATTGTCTAGCACTGGAAAGGGTGCTGCCTGCTGCCCAAAGCTCCGGCTAATTCCGGTCCAAGATATCCACGACATACATTAATTGATCAATCAATTTTGGACTGGCAACAGACTAGAGGGGCTGGACTGTGCGCACTCACAGCCACAGCACTACCACGTGGGATATGGGTAGGATATCCTACCGCTATATAGGGCTGTTCTGAAGCTGGTAAAGTAAAGTAAATCTGAATTTACTGAGCCGTATCCTATTGGAGATTGACAACTCCGAATTAACGGGACCACATATGCCGAAGGGGTAAACCACCTGGAAAACCCCCTCAGACGACCGTACGCAGCTCACAGGGCCTCCTCCTGTGCTAAGCGAGGTGGTCACGTACGGCCGTTTCGATTCCCCAAAGCGCACGCAGAATCGAACGCACGACCTCCTGAAACGGAGGGGGTAGCTTTTCATCCGTCCTCAACCCATTGGTGGGCACCTCGAGTCGTGTCTACATGCAGCGGACTGCAGCTGACCCCTCAGCTGTGAGCCTGGCCGGAGGAGCACGGGGGTTCATGGGTGAACACCGGGTGAGGCCGGCACGTGCAGGATCATCGCAAAGGTGGAGGACGCTGATGGCTTGCGGAACCTGGAGAAGGTGCTGGATGCCTCGGACGGGATCATCGTCGCCCGAGGCACTCTCGGGCTCGAGCTGTCTCCGGAGACCGTGGCGCTTGCGCAGAACCTCTGCGTCACCAAGTGTAACATCCGCGGCAAGGTCAGCCCCCGCTCACTGACTGGCAGTATACACGTGATGGACCTTGGGGGCAGGCAGGTCGAGGCAAGTCATGGCTCGCCGTGCCCACACTCAGTCAATCAAGTGCATGTGCACTCACTTATCTCTGGTCGACCCGTCAATTGCATGCGCTGGTGCTGCTCGTGAAGCAAGGCAACGTTGCGCAGCCATGACTTGTTGCAAAATTCTCATAGGCACCTGCACGAGGTGCGACGTGCACCATGCATGGCTCTAGCATGGCAAGGGCAACAAGCGCCGGGCTGATGTTCAGGTGTCTATCGTCATGCGGCACATGCTCCGTTCCATGGTCGTCAACCCTCGGCCGACCCGCGCTGAAATGCTGGATGTGGCCGCCGCGGTGTTTGAGTCTGCTGATGCGGTGGTGCTGGGAGAGGAGACGGCGATCGGCAGTTTCCCCATCGACTCGGTGCAGACCATGGCGTCCATCATCACTAATGCAGAAGAGGCTACACACTACTACGCTCTGCACTCATTCACCCGTGACTTCTCCTCCAAGCCCTTCACATCACTGGAGGCATCAAGCCACTGCCTCGCACGGATGGCCCTGGATGCTGATGTGACAGCAGTGATTACATTCACAGCAAACGGCAGCCCTGCGCAGATCTGCACAAAGTACAGGCCGCCTGTGCCACATTTTGTTGCGACCACGAGCAAGGATGTGGCTCAGGCTGCGAATCTGTACTTTGGCATGTGGGGCTGCTGCCTCAAGTCCAGCAAGGAGTCGCTGATGGACAGTGTGAAGTTTGTGCTCGCTGGCGCACAGGCACAAGGGATGTATTCTGGTGGGAGAGTTGGAATTATGCATGGCTGTGATAGCCTCTTTGCTGATCAGGGAGCCACACTTTCCATTCTTGACCCGAGCAAGTTGCTCAGTGCCTAAGACTTGGCTAAAAGGGTTGTCTAGATAGAAGTAGCAACTGTGCAGAGTCCGCACTACCATGGAGAACTCATGTCAGCTCCACGGCCACAATCACGTCCATTCGATCAGTCACTCACACTGTATGAGTTATACACCAAGTGTTCCTCTGTCTGCCAAGAGTGCCCTGTCAATCAGCTACGCATGATCGAAAATCTTGAGCCATTACAGGTGCAACTCCAGCTCCAAGATTTGCAATGTGTTCTGTTTACATTTACAAGGCGCATCCAGCTTTTGGACTGCTCTTGGACACCTATTCCGGTGCTTTTGCAAATGGAGACATTCCACCGGCCATACTTGCGTATGTGTCAGCATACGCCGTAACATCGCACTGTCCCTTGGGGTGATTGAATATTGGCTGTGGCTGCACCAGTGGAGTTGTGAACCAGCCAACCTCTTGTGCAGCGGTGATTGGAAGGACATGTCGCTGTTGTGGTGTCTTGTCTTCGTGTTTCAGAATGCATAGTCGTGCTAAGCTTTTCTTCGCCTGTGTTACTTCTTCATTGGACGGTTTGGAGAGTGGCACCATATTGTTGGGCTTCTCCGGCAGCATGGTCACTGCGAAGGCGCAACGGTGAGCTTGGTCGACATGTTGGTAAAGCACGCAAAGGAGGAGGAAGAGTATATGCGTACTCTTCGTGGGACTCCTGATGCCTCCGAAAGTTTCGTTCATCCGCAAGCATCTTGCCTCCCGCACAATCGCCTCTGTCCTGCACGTCCCAGAACTTCTGACGGAGACATGGCACCGAGGCGCATCACCGACGACGATCTCTTAGCTCACAAACAGCAAGCAAATCAGAGGTTGAATCGGTCTGCCGCACGACTCTCGAAGAAACCGCGCACCAAACCGCATTCAGCGACACCTGGTCTTGCTGCTCGACCCCCATCTCTGCTGCTCTACGACTCAATGCAGAAGATCCAACCAAATCAGACGAAACGACTTCAGAGCTGAGAGCTGTCTAAATCAAAATGTTCAAACATCTTCGACAAGTGAGTACCATGTGAAGCATGACAGTGGCTGGGGCCCACGGCGTGGCAACGGTGGCACAGCATACACTGCGAACGGCATCAGCCATCGTCACGTGAGCAGCATTGCATTTGAAAAACGCAGCCCGGCTGTGTGCAAGTACGTGGTACTATTCCGCTCCATAAATTTGCATGCATGTGCCCGCTGGCAACTTCACCACATGGCCACAGGGAACGAAGCTCCACAGCCATGCCGTCCACATGCCACACGGTTGTGCGCAGGAAAGGGATTCGCAACGCAAGGACATCAGAAGCATCTGGGCCTGTCGCTGGACTATCCCACCGCAGATGCTGCCGGGCGTTTACAAGTTACAAACAACGAAGCCCTGTCTGAACCAGAGGCAGGTCAAACGCAATACCTGGCCTCCACATGATTACACGCACGTATACAAAACCTCAGCTAGGCAGTGGCAGTGATCTCCTGCAGGTCGAGGCGCCGGCAGCGGGCCTCGAGGCGCTGCTCGTGAGCCAGCATCTTGTCAGCACAACGCTCCACCAGCACGTGCACCGCCTCCGCGGCCTGGGCCCGCATCTCGTCGCTGTCGTCGAGCTCCGCCGGCGCCGGCAGCCCCAGCTCCTCCAGCAGCCGCAGATCGACCTCCGTGTACGGCATGTACGCATCCTGCCGGAACGGGGTGCCGGAGGGCCGGTCCGCAACGCCGACGCGGGCACGCCCGAATGCCTGCATCCCGGACCCCCTTCAGGATACAAACGTGCATGCATTCTTCCGTAGTGCATCAGAGTGCTTTCCATTTCAATGCTTTGTACAGTGAACCGTATTCGACTTTATTCAGCCGTATCCTGACACCCATCAGAGGTGTCCTTTGTAGTCTGCTTCGGCGCTCTGACATGCGACAGTTGTGTGTTCCGTGGCGTGCTTCAGGTGACTCCCGGGACGTGTCCGATAAGCCATCCGGGCACGTATGGCCACGCCGGGAGTGGCTCGACTGCACGCACGATCCGAAGTGAGGTACACCAATGCATGCACGCCATGCACCGCACCTTCGCCGCCCGCTCCCCCGGCGGCCGCCGCGGCACGGTGCGGATCTCCGGCAGCACGCCAAACGCGAGCGCTGACGTCACCGCTCGCGTGCGGCGCACCTCCAGCCGGTCCCCCTGTGGCCGCGACAGGTACAGCACACCCTGCAGCGCGCCGTCGAGCTCCCACCCCTCCTTCGCGAGCTTCTCGATCGTGTTCACGAGGAAGAGCGCGAGCCCGGCGTGCTCCTGCCGCGAGCCCGCCTCGGTCCACAGGCTCTTCAGAGGCACCTCGAGCAGCCAGCGCTTCTTGCGGAACGCGCAGCGCCAGTCCGGGGGCGTCACGACAGGGTGCACGCCGTGATGCGGCGCGGTGTCCCTGCACGGCAGCCGCACTGGATCCTCCCCTGCTGCGGCTTTGGTAAACAGGGAGTAAACGATAATCAGCCGGCTGCACCCGCGGGTGTGAGCGGCGCGCGAGTGCGGAATTTCGGCACACATATTGGCCGTTTTGAATAACCCTACCTAAGCAGCACGCTCCCGCGAGGAGGCATATCCGCAACACCCACTGATCAAGAGTGGGAAGAGGTCAAGCGCTGGGCTGCGCACCGCAGCCTGTTCACTGGCGCGTGCTGTGCGGGGCCTTCGCCGCCGCTTCGGCGCGGCGGGTCGCAGGCGGAGGTCCACGCGAAGAGCTCCCAGATGCGGGTGGCGGGGTTGTTGAGGAGGGTGTTGGACTCGCCGAAGGGGTGGCCGCGCACCATGGGTGGCACCCGCTTGTCGAGCCTGCACGAGGCGCGGGTGGGTCACCTTGCTCTCTGCCATGGGTGCCGTGGCATTGCACAGCAGCTGTTGCGGGAATCTCATTCGTGTGCTGCCCGCTGTTCCTGCGGTGTTGAACGCCTCCTCGCCCTTGTCGTTGTAGCCCCTTGTTGCCTCAGGGCGCAGCCCGGGACTGCTCGGCCTAGCAGGTCTCATTCTGGTGCCGAAACTCCATCGTTCGTACGCACACAGCAACCCCGCCGTGCAAAGCATAGCCACTCAATCAGAGAATGGCATGATCAGATGGCATGAGAGTTCCGGGTGGGCGTTGCGTTCGGCGGGTGTGAGCGGGGCTCAGAGCCGGAGAGAGCAGCTGAGCACCGCACTGTCCCATGTACTGCGGGTGGCCACATTTGGCACACATTCCCAGGAGCTGCTGGTGCTGTTCCGCCACACGTGTATCGCACCTCCGGTCCACACCTCCACACACATGCCCATCTCATACCGTACGTTGTGTGCGGGTACTTCAGGCTCCACGTCCCATTACTGAACAAAGAAAGTGTTTGCAGGCAGACATGCATCTCTCTCACTGTGAATTTCATGCAGGAATTTCAGGTTGGACCGCCGAATTGAACAAAAGAGGTTTGCAGGCTGTTGATGGTGTGTCAAAACAGCATCGTATCAACAGGCAGCAAGCGAACCAGCCAGCCATGCGGGGTGCCCCCCCAATCATGGTAGCATTCACTGTTCAACAGCCCGCGAGCAAGCCAGCTGTGTGGGGGGCCCGGGAGCAGCACCTCCAGGCGAGGCTGGCACCCTCACAGAAGCGCCCGACCGTCGCCGCGTCCACCAGCTTCGCCCCCACGACACCCCCCGCCGCCGGCTGCGCGTCCTCGCTCTCCTTCAGATCCAGCCAGTGCCGCGTCTGAGGCCACTTGTAGCCACTTTCCCATCCCGGCGGCGGCCGCGCCAGCGCGGCTGTGCTGGCCCCGTCCAGGTTCATCTTTGTGCTCCCGACCCACGTCTGCAGTCAGGCAAGTGGGTTTGAGGAGCACGCTGGGCTCGGCTGTATCGCTGCTGCTACCTGGGGGACTGTCTAGGAGATAGACAAGCAGCTTGCGGAGCACCGACGCAGTCAGTGAACATTAGGTAAGGAGGGTGATCACCGCATTCATGGGCATTGGTGGGGCCGAGCAGGGTGCAATGCCCAGCCCCACGCTGGCCAACGGCAGCCAGCTTCCACCGCGGTTTGTGCACCGCACTCAAATGGACACACAGTCATGCTCCCGTGCGTGCGTGCGTGCGTGCGTGCGTGCGTGCGTGCGCGCGTGCGTGTGTGCGCGTGTGTGTGCGTGTTCGGTGGGTGTTTGTCATGCGGTGATTGGGCGCCATGTCCGGGTCATCTCCTGACGAGCATCAATTGGGGAGTGGGGGTGCCTGTTCGTTGCCCTGGTGGCGTTACCAGCCACTCCGGCTTGATACTTGTCACACATGCACATTAGGTGTGTGTTGCTGTTGGCGGGGGTGGGTGCTGGCATGCGTGGGAGGTGGTGGGTGTTGGTGTGAGGCGGTACAGGTGTGCCGGTCTGTGTTGCGGGCCGGTCGTTGCGTGCGTGTGCGGTGCCCCTGTTTGAGTGCAGCGGTGCTAGTCGCCTCTCTGGATTTATCCTTGTGCCACATGCATGTCAAGCTGCGCCTCGCCGCCACATGGTCCCGGGGGGCCACCTCATCACTACTCCTGGTTGTTGCGCCGCAGCACCAAGCAAAGACTCACATTCCACGGGGTCGCTGTACAAGCGCAGGACAAGACCAGGGCAGCGCTGCCGCACCCGAGAAAACATCGTCGAGAGGCCGATCACCGGGCCGGGGGGCCAGTACGGGGCCGCCTTTGGCGGCTGGCCGCCGCGGCGCGCAGCGCCGCGGTCGCGGCTGGCTGCGGCCGCGGCCGTGAGCGTGTCGCGGTAGTGGCGCCACCGCGCCGCGGCCCGATGCATGATCGAACGAGGGGCCCAGCCGCCGCTGCGCCCTGCGCCGGTCCACTTGCCCACAAGCATCGACAGGGGCCCAGAGGGGGTGTCCTTCACGTAGCTGCTCGCCATCTGCGCGAAGGCCAGGGGCTTGAGGAAGTCAGAAGACTGCCGGACGTCTGAGGTGTGCCTGCAACGCATGCATATCTGTACTCCGGCAGCGGCAGCCACGCGCAACGCGCCCCGCTTCCGGAGCGAGAGGGTTTACCATGCTGGAAAGTGGCCGGGATGTATGGTGTGCGATGGCGCACGCATGGCGCCACAGCATGCCCTCGCATATGCTTGCCACCAACCTGCTGATGATGCAGCATGACCCGGGATTGTCTGAGTCGCCAGCGGCATGTGCCAATCATCGAGCACCCTACCTCCACCATGCACATTGCACGCGGTCTTGGAACACGCAATACGAGCCCGCGGACCCCCGACTACAATTCCGGCAATCACAATCTAGCCGCCCCTCAGCAAGAAGTTCATGCTGGACGCTGGGGCTCACAGTCACGCACCAACAGCATCGCTGGGGCCGCACTTGTAGAGGGCTCGCAGCAGCCGGCACGTCCACGTCGCGGCCGGCGGCGGCTGCCTCTCCCCCCCCGCCGCGCTGCTGCTGCCCGAACCGGCGCTACCGGCGCCACTGCGAGAGTCAAACATAAGCGTGTGGCGCCACACGGTGTGTGCGTTGGCCTCGGCCGTCGAGGCCTCGGCCGCCGTCGTGCTGCGCGTGCTACGCGCGGCGAGGGCGGGGCTGTGGCCGCTGTTGGCGTCGTGGATCGCCTGGTGGGAGAGGTAGGGTGGGAAGGGGTAGCGCTGCAGCTGTGGGAGCGGCCCTGCAGCACGGCCCCGCATGCTCCGCAGATCAGGGAGACACGACACGATGGCGGCGTGGGTGGTGTTCCTGTCCATGGTGTGCGCGCGAACCCTGCAGTGCTACCTGCCTCACCGTCCTGAGGAATATGTGATGCGCGAATCGGGCGCTGCCCGCAGCTTCCGCAGCGTCAGGAAGCTGCGGGCAGCCACAGGGTTCCAGGCAAGCGAGCTCCCATGCATGCCCTGGTCTGCGCAACACCAGCATGGCTACGCGGGGCGTGAGGGCACCTGGTGCGGGCGCTGGGACGGTGCCGGAGGGCCAGCCCCCGCGGCGGGGCTGCAGCACGACGCCACGCCAGAGCGCGTTGGCGTGGAGCGTCAGCGTGGGGCGGCCGTCGGGGGCCCAGCGCAGGGTGGCCATGTGCGTCACCCCGAGGTCCGCGGAGCGCCCCACCGGCTGAGTCAGCTGCACCTGCACCACTTGCCCAGCAGCTGTGTTACACGGACAAAGTCGGAGTGGCCGGCAGCTGAGTGCCGTGCGGTGCTG
Source organism: Ulva prolifera (assembly GCA_023078555.1). NCBI lineage: Eukaryota > Viridiplantae > Chlorophyta > Ulvophyceae > Ulvales > Ulvaceae > Ulva > Ulva prolifera. The sequence continues at coordinate 1,536,813 of CM041201.1, read as the reverse complement.
CGAGAGATGACGGTGTACCAAGTTCCACACGCACATCCTCTCTGCGGGCACATCTCGGGCGTGGCATGCAGGATGGGTACGGAGTGGTCGAAACGTCAGGCGGTTGTTCTGCGGCGGCGCCGAGCTGTGTGCGTGTGGACACTGTGCATGCATTTACCCACATATGGCGCCCACATCATGGACACTTTGACGGTCTCTGCGACGTCACATTGCGAACGTGTCATGTGCACAGAGCAATGCATGCGCATGCGCCGCAACCCAGCGCCGGATATGCAGTCACGCTTGATCTTGATCGCCGCCAGGCACACAGCCCCCTGTAGCATGCATGCGGAGGAGCGGCGGCGGTGTTGCATGCATGGAACGGCAGCACATGCCCACGACCGGCTGCCCTGATGTGGCGCACACTCTACTCAAATCAAACTCAGCACGCGCACAGCACTTGCTGCCTGTCCTGCCGCGCAGTTCGTGACCCCCACGAATCGAGTCAGAAAGCAACCTTCACATCCACTCATCACTGAACGTGACAGAGGCAACCTGAGAGCATTCACGTTGAGTCGGCAATGATGGATAGGACCTCTCCCCACAGCGGTGTGGGGGAACAGCGCACTGGATATACAGATCCATGAACAGGCCGGGGGCCGGGGGGGGGAGGGGGGGCAGCATCGCACGCTGCCGAGCTTCGCGGCCTTTTCCGGAGGCAGCCACAGCTGCTGGAGGCACGGCGGCGCGGCCGCGCTGTCCGGCCAGAGGAGCGCCGGCAGCACGTCCCCGGCCTTGACGGATGCCGCGACGGCCGCGGGGCCCGGCCGAGCGGCCGCCGGAGGGCCCGGAGCGAAGGCGTAGTCGCCGAGCAGTGCCGCGCCGGGGTCCGCCGTGGGCATGAGCTGGCAGCGGTCGAGGCGCGTCGCGATGTTGCGCAGGCGCTCTGTCGCCTCTGTGAACGACCTGCGCCAGCCAAGGTTCTGACTCGGGCCGTGAAGGGGGGGGGGGGGGGGGGGGGGGGGGGGGCTGGCACAGCCTGCGGTATCATGGCTGGAGCGAGCCGGGCGGTGGTAGACTCAAGTACACCATGCATTTCGGCTGGGAGCACCAGCGCCAGTGTCGTGTATGACCGCCAGACGTTGACAATATCCTGCGGTGCCGTGGCTGGAGCAATCCGGACGGTGGCAGACGTGTTTTATTCTAGAATTGCCGCGACTGGAATGGGAATCGCGCACAAGTAGCACTGAGCGGGTGCACCTACAGATACTGGCCGGCTTCACTTTGCGTTGTTGCAGTGGGCACAGCAGAGCGCCAGCGAGGCGTATCGGTACGGCCTTCTGTAGCTACATGTGGCAACACCATCCGGGAACAAAATCTGGTTGGCCAAGCGGTCCGAGTGGAGGGGATGCGAGCAGTGGTGTTGCGGTAGTACAGGGATGGCGGGTGACGCAGTGGCGGACGGGTTGCATGCCTCTGTGGAGATGGAAGCGCACTGGCAGCCGTCTAGCGCATACTTGAAGCGGAGCGTCATGGGCTGAGGCTTGTCGAGGAGGTTTGATGGCAGTCTGCCGCCGTCGAGGGAGAGTTCTCGAAGAAGCAGCTGTGAGGTGGACTCAGGGGGTGGCTGGAAGCAGGTGAATGTTTTCATCACTGCTTTGACCGCCAGCTCGTCCACGGTGTCGATGGCCTGCACCCGAAGCACGATGGCGCCAGCACTATAGTATGAGCGGTAGCAGGTGTACCAGGAAGTCTTCACGGAGGGCATCGTTGACCATGTCGTTGTGGGCTGCATCGCAGCTGCTTTGGGGCGTGCTGCTTGCCTGTTCATTCCTGGCTTGCTAGACTGTGGATGGTGACCACCAGCCGCGCTGAAGGACCTCAGGTACAATTCAAATGACTTTAGGAAGATGGGCGAGGCTGATCAGTCTGGCGACACACGCTGGTCGGAGGTCGGGCACCGCACAGGCTCGAAGTGGTCCACCAGTGCGTTGATGACCTGGAGCACATCTGGGTGAAGCCTGGACTCATGATAGGCCTTCGGCGGATGGAACACGTATTTGGCTTCTTGCGCGCTGCGAAGCAGATCGCCGATGACGGAATAGGGATTGGCGTTCCCCAGGTCGAGAGGCTGAACATCTTTGAGTTTGAAACCTCCTTCGCCTGTGAGCGTGCTCTTCTTAGTTTGATCCTCGAATTGCCTCCGCGATCTGGCCCGCAGAGCTTTGATGCTGGCGTAGCGTGCCAGCAAACACTGGCGGAACACCGTTTGCCGTGCACAAGCAAGCATGCTTCACGACATCACCGTTGACACGCGGGTCAGGTAGCAATGCAGCCAATCGGCTACATCACTGGCATCTACCACCTTCCAACTTGGAAGTAATGTCAGCTACGCACGAGCAAGTGCATGTGCGACTGTCCTCGCTGCGGGCAACGACACCACGATCGATCATTCAACTTATCCCGCCATCCCTAGCTCTGACAGCAGGGCGAATGTATGACAAAGCAGACAAACGTTCTGGGTCAATTTTGAACGCACGGGCGTCGTGTGGCACGCGGGCTCTGTATTAGAAGGCGATCAACAGTGCCATCTGTAGCCACTGCTGCCCAGCAGCTAAACGTTGCTGCAGTGAGACGCGGCATGTCCCCGGTGACTGCCGATTGCAGCGGATCACGGCCGCTTCTAGAATCACCGCCAGGTCTTTGAGAACAGTGCCGGCAATTGATCCGGGCAACTTGCCGCCTGCAACTGCCGGCGGCATCAGTTGAAACAATTCTGTAGGGATCAGTTTAAACAATTCTTGCAGGGCTTGCAAATGAGATGCAATCAGCCACATACGTTAGACCCGAGAGCTGGCTGAGGCAACTAGCCTCAGCCGGCAAGGTGTCGGACACCATGCTCAAGCTGTGGCCAAAGAATCGATATCCTTGAACATTCCACAGCGAAGTAGACGTGCAAATAACATGCTACGTGCAACACTGAATAGACATAAGTGTATGCGTATACATGACAATATACACATGCGCAAATTATACATGTATAATGCATTGGACCATCATGAAGCGGCCCGGCCCGACCCGGGCCCGCCACAACGCCGGGCTCCACGTGCTCTGCAAGTTGCTAAATGTCATTTCGCCCTCTGCTTCAAGTCGAAGCCGGGGTATCGATGTGCGCGACTCGTCGCAATCGGTGAAACCTTCGTCCGCCTGGCCAGCGCCTTCACGCTGGCGAGGTTCAAGTTGCCCTAAGCCACTTTGGGGACCTCGGCCTTTTTTTCGGATTGGTGCTGGCATCCAATGCAGAGCCGGGGGTCCCGAGCCATGCCCTCTGGTGTAAAGTAAAGTAAAATAAAGTAAATCTGAATTTACTGAGCCGTATCCTATTGGACATTGACAACTCCGAATTAACGGGACCACATATGCTGAAGGGGTAAACCACCTGGAAACCCCCTTCAGACGACCGTACGCAACTCACAGGGCCTCCTCCTGTGCTAAGCGAGGTGGTCACGTACGGCCGTGTGATGTCGCGGACCCTGATCTCTGTTACGGCCTGGACCACATGTCATCTGCAGATCTACAGGATGCGCTCAGCGTGATGTCCCGCGAGACAATGCAGGAGCAGCTCGCCGAGGAGCCCCCGCAGCTCCTCCGGATCCCGTGCTCCCCCACAGTGTACGGAATGCGGACACATCCGCCTGATCATTGCCCAGCGCTCAGACAGCACCAGCCGGGGGATCCGCGGAGAGACAGGACGTGCGCCAAGGCGGCCCCCTGGGTGCGCCCCTCTTTGCGTTCCGAGCGAGGCTGCCACCCATGTCGCACGTGCACTATACATGCATTCCATCCCAATCAGTCGTCAATTAATCCTCCAAGGTTGGCGCTTTTCGCTCAACGAATGTCAAGGCAGCGGTGGAGATGGGAGCGCTCTTGCAGCCGTTCAGCACATACTTGAAGCGGGGTGCCATGAGCTGAGGCTTGTTGAGGATTTTGGAGGGCAGTCTGCCGCCGTCGGGGGCGAGCTCTCGGAGGAGCAGCTGCGACGTGGGCTCAGGTGGTGCCTGGAAGCAGGTGATCGTTTGCATCCATGCTTTAACCACCAGCTCGTCCACGGTGTCGATGGCCTGCACCCAAAGCACGATGGCACTACAGCATGAGCGAATTCACAGTAGCAGGTGCCTCAGGCTACCTCCTGGAGGCCACCGTTGCCCATGACGTCCTGGCCTGCATCGCAGCTGCGTAAGGCCCTGGAGATTGACTGGTCATGCCTGGCTGCAAGATTGTGGCTCGTGACCACACTGACACTGTCACTGGTCAGTGCTCGAGTAAACACTACTTGCAATGAGTGATGGTGTGGGCGAGCAGGCTGACAAGCCTGGCTCGCACGCGCTGAACCGAGTTCGGGCACCGCACAGGCTCGATGTGGTCCACTAGCGCGCTGATGTCCTGGATCACATCTGGACGATGCCTGTGTTGATCGGAGACCTTAAAAGCTTGATGATGTAGTTACGTTGTCGGTTGCACGAGTGCTGCAACGCAGCTCGCCGACGACGAATTAGAGATTGCCGTTCCCCAGGTCGAGAGGCTGAACATCCTTGAGCTTGAATCCCCCTTCGCCTGGGAGCTTAGACTTCTGGTACTTATCCCCGCATGAATATTATCTCCGCGACCTGGCCCGCAGAGTTTGGAATCTGGTGTGGTGTGCCCGCAAACACCGGTGGCAGGAAACACCGCGTGCCGTGCACAAGCTAGCATGCTTCTCATTTACATGCGGGTCCCGCAGCGATACAGCATATCCACTGTATGAATGCAACTGAACATCTTGCACACAGCCGGGAAGCAGAACACGCGCGTGAGGTAGTACAAATGCGACTGTCCTCGCTCCAGGCAACGACAATCACGATGTCCATGCAGTCGATCACGCACAGCCCTAGCTTTGAAAGGGCGAGTTTCTGAACTTGCAAGTAGGTGGATCACGCATGGCAGATCTAGCCCGCAGGCTCTACATAGCGGGAGTTCAGAGTCAGGCTCGTACCTGTGAGAGCCATGGCCTGGAGCCATGCCCTGTAGTAGCAGCTGTGGGGACTCGGCCGCACAGCTGCCCACCTGTAGCCACAGGCTGCCCAGCTGCCCAATGTTGGTGCAGACAGACACGGAATGTCCCTGATGGCTGCCATGACTCGAACGGCAAGTGCACCGCGACACGATAACAGTGAAGCCGATACTGCATCTGGCAGCGCAACCACAAGTTTGTCCCACAGAAGCTGGTGACCACTGGCAGTCGCTGTGACTCGCAGATGGCAGGTTTTGGTTTGTTGCAGGGCTCTGAAGCATCTCCAAGAGCTGGCCGAGTCCACACCATGAGTGTGCTGCAATCACCATGCACAATCACGTGAGCGCGTGCGCGCAAAGCGTGTGGAAAGCCGCTGCCGTGTGGCAGAGGCGACTGCTGCCGTGCACAATTCACATTGGCTGCTGTCTGGAGTGAAAAGTACCACGAACTAGCGCCTCGATGCACGCATGCACGCAGCAGAGGCACCACATCGGCCTCACAGAGCCACTGCTGCTCTGTGCTACACCAATGATACCCCGTTACAAGAGGCTCATCTTTAGCCCACAGATGGGGCCTCATTCGCCAACAAGAGGTCATCTACCTCCGAGACTACCTTCGAAACTCATGGGCGGAGAGGTCCACACGCGAGCGCAAGCACAACTGCCACCGCACGCGGCCGCACAGGGTGCCCTTTGCCAGCAGGCGGCCGTCCCCGGACGACCAGGCTGGCGATTGGCCATATGCATGTGCTGCATTGTCCACCTGTGCATTGCCTCACCCACATGTGGCGAATTCCGCACACACGCACGCATGGAACGCACGCATCCACCGTCGCGCTTGCCGAGCAGCGACCCCTCCCCCCTCCCCCATGCGTAGCTGAGTGGTACCTCTCATGGCGCACCACAGCCCGTCCTAAGCCGACCTCGTCGCCGTTGGAACACTCCGCATGCATCATAACACGCACGCGCCACCACCGGACACACAAGCACCACGACCTGAGAGGCTGACCAAGCCTCTCTTTACGCTCACCAGCCCTTCGCTGCGTCTTGTGCATCGTACCTCCCGTCATGATGCCAGGTCACCTCCAGCGTCGGCCAATTCGCCTGCTTCACTCTGCGCCGCAGGTCCCCCCTGTGGCACATGCGACCAGCAAAGAAAGTATGCACCGCCAGCGCACTGCCTGCCCCGACGTTGCCATAGTGTGCGTACGCGCGCGCCCCCTCGGCGCTCTCACCACGGTGCGCGGTTGCCGCCCCCTCCTGTCCCCCAGTGCCGTGTTTACCCCACACCGGCTGTGCACAGTCCAGTGCATGCCGTACACGCAGCAATTGCTCGTACACTCGACCCGACAGCCGCAACACAGCCCTGCGCGCATAGATCGCCTGCTTCTGCCATGAGGCCCCAGCATGCCCCTCACACCTGCGGACTGATGCATGCGCTGCCATCCCCACATACTCCGATGCGCAAACTCTCCATGATCTGTTGCGTCACCGCAGGCAGCACGCCTCCTCCGCGTGTGCAGCGTCATCAATGGTCGACTCTTTAGTTTCTGGAGAAGCCCAGCCCCCCCCCCCCCCCCCCCCCCCCCTCCCCAACAGGACGTCTCACATAGCTTCTTCCAGACACACCCCCATCCACAGCAAGTCGATTGTTGCAGGTGCAACTGAGGGTGCCGCGGTGTGCTGCGTGAGCTGGGGGATGCCGCGGCGCACAAACTCGACGCTGATGCGCGCGGGCGCGGGCGAGGCTGCCGGGGCGTTGCACGGCGGGGCGCCGCGGCGGCCGCGGACCTCGTCCGCGCGCCGCGGCAGCTGTAGCCGGCCGGCCGCCGCCGCCGCACGCTCCTCGAGGCCCCCCAGCGCATCGAGGAAGCACCGCTCCAGGTCCGGAAACCCGGCTGCGTCGCGGCGTGGGGCCTCTCCATCTTGAATAGAGGGCTGTGGCAGAGGAAGCTGGGTGTGTGGGCGTGGGTTTGCCGGGGTTGCGTTCCCGGCGCCCAGGTCGCCGCCTCTTGCATCCTTGACGGTGATCAGCTTTGTGCAGTCTACACTTCTGCGGATCGACGGGCGCCCCGACTTGGTGCTCTGCAGCAAAAGATCCACCGTTGACCGGGCCAGTGGCCAGGCAAGTAAGGACCTGCTGTAGGGACACTTCGCATCCTTCATGCATCCAGTGCTGTCTCACCATCCACCACATAGCCGCTGTTTACATTCAGAACATCACAACCTCGGTGCGCTGTTTCATGTTGAATAGCATCAGAGCCCCCGATCTCTGAGGTTTACTGGTGCAGCTCAAAATGCTGTGTGACCGGCGACCGGTGCCTGCAGAAGCGAGGTGTCACTATAGTATACGCACACATGCTTACACCAGTGTTGGGTCGCTGCAGCATTTCCAGGGCTGCCACCCAGGAACTACACCCGAATATTTGGAAATATTACATTTGATCGGGCCCGACGACCCAACACATGCTTACACCAAGTGATTCCAGATTGTACTGTACTTACGCAAGTGCAGGCCACCATGCAGGCCACCAAAGGGCTTCATGATGTCCAGCAGGCGCCGTCCGGAGCCTTGAGTGCGGGTGGTGCAGCAGTTGCACTCAGACTGAATACTGTTCCAAACACATGGGGATATGCAGGGCAGGCGCTGGTGCGGATCTGCAGTGCAATGCCGCTGCATGAGGGCCAGTGTCGACATGTGGCCACATGCACACCGACATGCTTGACAATCACTCAAGTCCAGATGGGAATGGCAATGTAATAAAGCATACATACATACATACTTCTGAGGAACTGAGTCAACGGATACAAAGTGGACAACGTGCGTGCGAGGATGCCATGTCTGCATGTGTGCATGAACAGCACCAGCCTGGAGTGGACCATAACGATGATGCAGCTCGGTGGATGCTGCGGTGATCTCCTGTTGCACATGTTGGTAGTAATGCAGAGGCATACCATAGCATGATCAATGTCTTCAGAAGGCATTTTTTGGTGTACCTGCTCTTTTTCTGCCTCGGCCTCACTCACTTGGAGGTCTTCGGACCCTTGGTGTCGTTTTGCAGTTGTCTGCAGCCAGAGACTAATTTGCATGTGGTGCTTCCTGGTTAATGGCGACCGCAAGCAGCGAATCAACCTATAAGATTGAAAAAGATGTTGCACACCATAATTTTTTGTGCCCCGTGGGACAGGATGCTTTGCTTGGACTTCACAGGCGACGCTGACACTGCCAATTTGTCGTTGTAGCGCTGCTGGCCTAGGCAGAATGACGATGGCGCAGCACTTTCCCCGGACATGTAGAACCGACTGCTTGCTGCACAGACCTCTTTTCCGGAAGCTGTGGCACGCTGGCGTACTGATGAGAGTATCGCTGGTTCGTCAGTAGCCAGGGCACGCTGGTCAACTCTTCCCGGTAGAAGCACTGGATCCCGAATCCTTGTAGAGGCAGCGAAATATTTATGTGACATATCTTCCTGCTGCTTGTCTGCAAACGCAGCTGCAGAGTCTACATCTTCTGCTGCCTGCTTCGCGGACGGGCTCCTCGCAGTGCGGAAGTTGGTCTCTAGCTCTGGACCGGAAGAATGTCGGAGCGGATACATCATGGGCAAGCAGACTTTAGCGATTCCTTTGTTCACTTCATACTTATTGGATTCATCAACACTGGCCTGCACTTATATGCGCTTCATAGCCTTGGCGTTCAATGAATTCGATCAGCTGAGGCCTCATGAGGCGACAGGCAGAATTTGCGGTGAGTTCGCGGTGGTCAAGGCGCGTCCTCCGCAATGGCACAGGAATGACAACCGATGCTGTCCTACAAGTCACACGAACATGCTTGGAAGATGAAGATAAAGAGTAGACATCACAGCACCTGTAATAGCAATGAGTCATGTTTCTGTTCCGTGACATGGGGCGCGCACCTCGACACAGCCCGATCTCTCTGTCGCCGGGCATGGTGACGATAGGACGGAGCCTTTTGTATTAAGCTGTGTGCAAATATACTGCGGAGCTTCAGCGTCGCCGTGCCTGCCTTCGGCTACGAGCGTCATCATGCAGCTCGGGGGCACTGCCTCTGCTCGTTTGGCCAGAGATACAGGTTCCGACGAAACATGAGCCGTATCGGGATTAATATGTCCTGCTGATACTGTACGACGATTGCAAGCTGATCGGGTGGCGTTTTGCATGTTTACTCGTGATCACCTTGGGCCTGCATATCAGGAGCACGTCTCGCTGACGCACATGCAGGCTAGCGAAAGAAACTTGAGCACATGTAGGTACAGGATGATTTGTTACAACTTGCAGTGAGCTGCATTGCATCAAGAGCAAATAAGATCTCGGCAACATGACTTCGGCTGCTCCCGTTGACCATGAACCTGAATGCTCTGGGTGCGTGGTTTTGCGGACAGGTGTACTGTATAATGTCCATGCTGTCTGGTGTAGAGCAGTGATCCGTGCAAATTGTGAGTTCACGCACACGTTGCTGTCAAGTCGCTCGCTTCCTGCATGGGGAACAAACGACCTGCCGGGTCAGAAAGCAACAAGCAGCAGGCTCTTCAGCATCCACGGCCATGCCAAAGTGTATCAAAGTTTATCACCATGCTTTGAATGTGTTGGCTCTGCACATGGAGATGCAGGCCCCGAACTTGTATATGCAGGCAGTCGAACTGAAATGGTGGTTGTGTTTGAATAGCAGAGCAGCACGGGTCAACACGACAGCGCGAGTTGCACCTTCATCAACTCTTTCGCTGCTGGAAGATCGGTGGCCGCTAATGTCACGACAACGCCATGCTGGCGTCTGCGTCAACACGCGAGCTACAGCTAGGGGGTATCACAGGGCTTCATTGCAGCTGCAGGCAGTCTGGTAAGATTCGTATGCGTCAGCAGCATCTTTGGGACGAGCTTCGACATGGCAGAAACAAGCATCGCCCTTCAATTCCAATCGCTTCTGCAGGCGTAGGCGTTGTCACATTCGGCCCGCCGACCCATGCGACCCATGCGACCCATGCGCATGCCGGCAGTGCTGAAGGAGATGATCCATCATGGGCGTTGTGGCGGCCCCACGGGATCCGATCTCTGAAGCCGCTTGCATGCATGTGCCTTGAGTACGCATCAGCCGCCAAGCTGCCGGGCTTCATGATTTAAACGCTATAGGACGATGCCTGAGTTCAAGCCCCAAACGACGCACGGCGATCTTGGTGCATGCACCACAAAAGTATGTGCACGTCTTTGGACGTCGTGAACCGTGAATCTGCAGCATGCGCTCCATGCTCTCCATCCTTGCAGCTACTCATTTGCTGGCGCGCGCTTGGAAACGATCATGCACAGCCCGGGGTCCATATGACGCACGTGCTGCTGTCGGTGCATCTGATCCGATTACCACGTGTGCTCCTGGCTGTGGCGCATGGGCTTGATCATGCATGCACGCGGTCACACGAACGGGGCTTTGAGGAATGTGTATTGACCAGACGAGCCCCAACATCAGCACCCCTAATGCACAGCAGACAAGGCCCACACATTCACATGTACACTGTGTTTCATTCACCGAATTCGTGGATTTCCTGCACAACTGCGGGCCACATGGCCGGCCCGCAGTTGTGCAGGATCTACTAGCTAGCTGCCGGTGTGCCACAGACCTCACAGCGCCTAGCGCAGCACTGACCGTGCTTTGCAGTAGCCAAGCCTACTGAGGCCACAGCCGGCCCCACCTGCATGAATTGGTTGGAGTGGCAATCAAATTGCTACAGACTAGATGACCCACTCGCCTATGATTCCACAAACCTTTGCCGGTGCAGGACTCTGTACCAGCCCAGTCTGCAGTGGCATTGCAGACTCCTAGCCAACTCAAGGAGAGGACGAGACGGCCAGGCTGGCAAGCCTCCAGCGGGTGGTTTACCAGGAGCCTGTGAGTATAGTCTTTTTATATTCTGGCTGGAATGTGGCAAGCGCAGCCACAAGCAGCTCGACAGCAACTTTCTCTCGAGCTGCTTGTGGCTGCGCTTGCCTTGAAGCGTGACTCTGGCAGTGAGGCAGAGCTCCTAGGTGCCAACCAGGTGCAAGGCACGATCGCGAGGCAGATGATCAGAATGGCCAGCGCTGCTGGACCGGCCGCGGGACCAGTGCCACATTCCATGCAACACAACGCTATGTAGACTATGCAAACTGGGGAGCCTCGTCCTTGGTCGGGGCACCTTAGGTACGAGCTTCTCGCCATGGCGATGGCCCCGCGGGTGAGGGGCGCGATCGGGGGCCGGGGGGCTAGCCACGGGCCCCCGCAGCCGGGCGGCCGGACTGCCCGGTCTTGCGCGGGGCCGCAGAGGGTGTGGCTGTGGTGTGCCCATATGTGTGTGTTTGTGGGCGGGTGGGCTGTAGCTGGTGGGTTTGTGTGTGTGGGTGGGTGGGCGCACTCCAGGATTAGAAAGACTCCTTTTTTCACTGAAACTTCTGCCTGTCGACACCCGCTCATGCTGCAACACACTGTGGCAGTCGCGGCCCGCACAAGCAGTGTCATCAATGACTCCAATCGCGAATGCCCGATGACACTAGCTATAGTGCGGTGCTACACCGTGTAACTTACACGTGCGATCATCGCTGGTGTCACGGTGCCTCACCAGCTTATCTATGTAATGCATCCCAGCGAGCGCTCCGCCATGCATGCACTCGCGCGGGTCGCCGTCACGCGTGCTCGGCTGTATTCAAATTTGCGTCAACCTGCTGTCTCCGGTCTCGGGTGATCTCGACCTTCAGGGCAACCTGATTCGTTACAGAGTCTACAGACGGTCAGAGTATTACAGACGGTTGCCATAGGCAAGAAACGCGATCGTCGAGTTCTGTTATAGTATAGGCCGCAGGTACCCACCGAAAAGGTGCCACCCCTCCACCGCCAACATTTCAGAACTCATGGCTTTCAGAACACTTGCCATCCAACTGACATGAATGCCATCAGTGACCAATGCACACATGTGCCATACCCTCCGTCGCAGTCCAGCTGCAGCCTCCTGCAAACTAGCGGTCACATGAAAGAGGCTGCGGCGAAGGACACGCAAGCACACACCCCACCACCAAGGCCTGTGTCGTCAACCCGGTCTCCGTGTTGCACACGCTCTCCCAGCTGTGCTACGTATGATGCCACGTCATCTCTGTATGTGCATCACAGCAGCTGGCTACACGCATAATCTGCTGGTTTCGCGGTGGTGCCCGCCTTTGACCTTAGAACACTCACAATCTGCCACATATAGGGCTTCCATGTCCCTCAAATGCCCTGCCCCACTCTGCACCAGAGAAGAGGAGCCACTGCGCTGTCCCTTGCCATGTGGCAGAGAGGCTCACACTTCCCCGTCAGGCTGCTGTGACATGGTTGTGCGCTCGCAGCGCAGATGGAGCAGGCACACGGCAGCGCAGGCCGGCGATCTCACCAGCCCGCACGTGTGTGGCTTGAGCACGCCACCACACGTCCCTGGCGGCGTGCGTGTGTGGCTTGAGCACGCCACCACACGTCCCTGACGGCGCGCGTGTGTGGCTTGAGCACGCCACCACACGTCCCTGGCGGCGTGCGTGTGTCCTCAGTGCCAAACGTGCCAGCCTGATCACACGGCGTACAAAAAACCGGCCCCAGACCCCACAGGCACAGGCGTGACGGGCCGCATTCAGCCACTACGGAGGAGCGCGTGTGCATGGGGGAGGGGGGGGGGTGCCTGTGGCTGCAGCGCGCCGGGCAGAGCAGGCCGAGCCAGAAGGCAGCAGGCAGAATGCCGCAGGTCCGTGGCTGTTGGGTGCACCATCAACGGTTCAGCTTAGCCATGCCAGAGTGACGCGCGAATAGGCGCAGGGTTTGTGAAGGTCACCTGCCTCGCCGGGCCACGCGGCACGAATTCGAGCGCCGTTGTGGAGCGCCTATCCCGAGGTCAGCCTGCATCCCAACAGCGCTGAGGCGCTTGTGAGTCGGCAAGAGAGTTGTCAAGTCTTTGAACAACACAGAGTCGGGCATGCTGCGCCGGCGCCAGCGCACGTGGATCGCGCTTCTGGTGTGACACCCCTCCCCTCCTCCCACGCACATGATGGCCAGCACCTGGTCCGGACGATACACACGTGTAGCGACAGACACGTGTAGCGACAGACACGTGTAGCGACAGACAAACCGTGGGGCTACCTGCCTCTCCGACCCCGTCCTGTCAACACAGCAGAAATGAATGCATGCCAGGCGAGGCATGGCACAGGGGCACCAGCATGCACCGCACTAGCACTGCACACTCTCCAGATGCACGTTCGCCGTCACAGCACACACGTGCTGCTCGTGGTGCTGCCACACCACGAGCAGCACCGGCACGATCTGTACACTCCATGGGTCGCACCAGTGAACCAAAGCAGCTGTGAACCGAAGTGCCCCACCCCGCTCGCCGGAGGCCCGGCGGCCGCCGCTGTGCCGCGCTGCAGCGTCCTCGGGGACACAAACACCCGCGCAGGCCGCGCGCCAGCCGCCGCAGGGGCTGCCGTGGCGGGCAGGCCGGCGGCGCGGAGCATGCGGGAGAAGGGGGGGCTGTGGCCGTGTCGGCGGCGCCGCCTGTGCCCGCCTGCCGCACAGAGGGGGCTTCAGCCGCCGACCGGCACGGCTTGCCGCAGGGACGCGCGTCTGCCGAGCTGTCCCGGTGCGGCGCTGCGCCGGGACAGCTGGGGATCAGGTGGCTGGAGGTGCCGCAGCTCGCATCGTCCCAGAGTGGCACCACACCACCTCCCGAGCCACGCCGCTTGGAGATCTGCATGGGCCGGTTGTATTCAGGGCGGACAAACGCCCTGCTTGCAGCATACGGGGTGGGGTCCAGGTCTCCGTTGAGTGGAGGGATCACGCATAGGAGTTCCGGCCGGGCACGCGAGAGAGCTTGCTGCTCAACAACCTGATCCACTCGGCAGACCGCCCGATGCTGGTCACTTGATGATGACGTGCGTGGTTTGAACAGGAGATCACAGAAGAGAGGCCGATGTGGAGGAGAGTTTGGCAGAGGTAATGGAGGGCGGGCGTACCGCGGCGCTAAGGCCCGTGGCGGAGTCTGCGATGTTGAGCAGCGTGCAGCGGAGCTGCGTCACGTCTGGGTGTGGTGCATAGGTCAACCCACCTGGGGAACTGGCCATGCGTTTGTGGTCAGCTGTATAGGCCTGTAGGTGCTCCTGCACAACACGAGGCGATTGTGTAGGTCGTATCTAGGCAGTAAGGTTGTCAGCAGTTAATCATGTGGACAACCCGATTTGGTCCAGGCAGACCTGGCAGCAAGAGCCTTCTGCTGGCAAGCGCTGCAACCGCAGCAACAACAGGCCATTGGTAGCAGGTATGCATTATGCATCAATGTTGGTAGCACACATTATTGGCACATGTTAGCAAGGGCACTGGGAACCTCCTGAGCATGTGGAAGGCACCTGACTGTCTTTGGAAGGCTGTGGATGCGCATGTGAATCGTCCTCGGCGAAACGGATGGCAATTTTCGCCAACTGTAGTGGTGACGTGCTGGAAACTGGATGGCCTGCTTGCGGTTGTGGTGAAGGCTGGCTTGATCCTAAGGAGGGAGGGACTACTGCAACCTGTGCCGATAGACTCGTGTCTGAGTGACGTGATTGTGTTGCGGTCGTGGCAAGTACTTGCTGTTCGCGAGGCGGGGGCAGAAGTTGGAAGCTACGTGGCAAGGCGTACACATGGAGGAGCCCACAGCTCTGACAGCAGAGATGCCACTGTCTCATCTGCAACGGCATACTTCGATTAGCGCTCTGTATACAGTTTGCACCGATGCACAGCGCGGACGTCACTTCCGTCTGTGTTTAGCCGTGGCGATCCCCGAGTTCGACATACCTGGCCGTGTTCCCTGAAAGCTAGCTCATTCCATGTATCACGGGAACTGATCTTCGCAGATCCATCTTCTTCTGTTATACGTCGTAGACGCGACGGAGCTGGGAATGTTTGAGTGTGGAGTAGCTCGCGCCGAGGCTGCTGCTTCTGCCGTACCGGTTGCCTAAACTTGCGCCTGGCCCACGCACTGATATGCACTTGCGGGGTCTTCACGGGGTGCAGTGGGGCTAGCTTTGGTAAAGGTTTGGGGGATGTCACATCCCGAGACTCTCTGCACAGAACGGGCTCGATGCTTTCTGCAGCGCTGCACGCTTGCATCGAGCGCCCACTGCATGTCTGTCAGCGTAGACGTTCTCTCAAATCATATTCCTATCGAATACGTATTATTCACCCCTTTTACAGTCTCGACTTGGCCTGTCCGAATCGCTTATGGACATAATTATGTCAGTACAGCATTGCGCCAGTGACAATGCCCTGCCCACCGCACAAACAGGCAGTGGTGAAACAACAAGCACGTCGCCAATAGTCGGAACATATCATGGGTTGGGCCATGCTCTGGAAAGAGAGAGCGAAACTGCTGGAGCATCAGCTGGCATGGCGTAGCAAGCGGCAAGAAGCATACCTGAAAGGTCCTGCACCGTCGCTATCCATACCTTGGCGCCAAGCTGTATTATGATGCGTTCAGGATTGATCGTACGCGCGTTTGCGCACTTCAGCTTCGCCGGTTATCGTGTTTCCGCCTGTGCTCGCTATTGGAGTTTGCACGACACCGAGGTGCACCGGAACCCGGGAGGGCCCTCAGTTCTATCGAAATGGAATTTCATATGTCGCAAAGGGGAAGATTTTTATCACGCATCTCCAACGCACAGCACCTACTCAAGCGAGCGCAACGGAAAGAGTCTCTGATTTACTGACAGCTGCAGTGGCACACCGGGACAGTAGAATGGGCGTTGCTCGATCGTCAGAGGTGTCGGGCAGCACCGGGTCATGTGTATACAGTGACCACTGTCCCGTGGCGGCGTGTGGCGGCTGCCGTCACACCTTGTGATTTGCGAACGAGCCATGTCATTGATGCCCCCGCCATTTTGCTGGTGCACGGTGTCGGTATCAGCCGCCATAGCGCCACCTAGCGTATCCGATGTAAGCACCGCTATGATCGCGCACTTCACCTACCTACTTACCGAAGTATCTGCGATGATATATATCTTTGAACCCCCCTTGAGATTGCAGGTTTCTCGAGAGATAATTATCTATGGCCATGGCCACCTGCTACTTTTTGTAATTAGATACATGCAGGCACGACGGGCGCTCCCAATGCGTTTTCCCGCGTCACGAACATGTACCGAACCGACACTGTCGACGTCGTGGTATGCTGACGATCTCAGGCATGGAGTAGACCTTGCATGACAGCACGGTGATGGTGATCGCGATTGTGTTACACGTCGCAGAGGCAGGCAGCACATGCACAGGAATAGAGCACAAACTCGTGAGTGCTGATGTGTGCAAATTTGTTAACAGCCGTGGTGGTGGCACACTTGTGAACTAGCCAGCATGACGGCAACGACTCCCGAATGAAGCAGTGCCCACATTGCACAGATGGGAACGGGGGTGAGCATGATCGCATGCACGCCCTGCAGCTGCTATCCGAGCTGCCGAGGGCTTAAGCATTTGCACTGCACGTGGCAGTGCCGCGCCAACCTGCGGTCCCTCTGGGCACAAGACAGCATCAGCTCACGGGGTGCAAGAAAAATGATTCAAGACAAGAAGAATCTGACCGAATTCACAACCACAGGCGGCTTCATACGCATGCATGCATCCGAAGCATATGGCCGCACACCCGCCCCCCTGGGCATCTACCATGATCAAGCTCGCGCTGCTGGCCCCCCGCTTGGCCTCCGCCGTCTGGACGTTAAGCTCAGCCGGGCGCACAGTGTGGCTACCAGTGGCGGCTGCATGGCATGCAGTCATATGAGCAGCACCATGCATGGTGCTATAGCAGTGCCCTGATGGGGTGCGGTACGCGCTTTGGCTGCGGAGGCGTGAGCGGGGGCGGCGGGTCTCGATCTGATGCACGGCAAACGTGTCCGGGTAGCCGTGCGGACTCAGGGGTTGCGGCCTCTTGTAGTCGGATAGCGGTCCCACGGTGGGCTGCCTCGGGGGCCGCGGCACCCACGCCCTCCCGCCCATCCCCGGACAAATCCGCGTCTCAGCAGGCTCGCCGCCGCGTCGGCCTCGATGGTGCGTGGCACACCCGCCAGCGCCCGCGCCGTGCCGCAGCATGGCGGCCGGCGGCTGAGAGCCTTGGCTGGGCCGGCTGAGAGCGTCGGCTGGGCCGGCTGAGAGTCTCGGCTGGGCCGGCGGAGGGCTTCGGGTGAGCTTCGTGCCGGGCCTGTTCTGGTGCTGCGCACCGCCTCCTGCGCAGCGCCGCCTGCCTCCTCGGCTGTGTCCATTCAGCACATCCGCGCCCGCACGGTGCCCGCGCAGCTGGGCCCCACAACGCGCGTGGGCGCCTCGGCGTGGGGGCGTGGGGATCGTGCGCTCGGGCGCGTTGTGATTGGGGTGCTACATGTGGCAATCCAGTGGTGTAGCAGCCATATCACTGGATTGCCACAGGTGCGCTGGAGTGGCTGTGGTGACTTGGGGATGCTCCTTCCTCCATGGTGCACGGCAGAATTCCGGATGCTCCTGCCTCCATGGTGCAGGGCAGAGCCACTGGTAGGGGGTGTGAGGTATCACTGGTGTATGCTGTGTGCTGTGCTCGGCGCTGCCTGCATCTTCGTCTTTCTCCTTGCAACACTTGCATCCGGAGGAGGCGGGCCCCAGGATGGGCTCAGCGGTGCGAGGGGATAGAGGTGGCCGTGCTCGAGGAGAAAGTCCAAGAGGCCGGTAGCACCGCCTGGGCAACGCACAAGCGCACCAACGCCACCAACGACAGCAGTGGTCTTGGATGTAACGTACAGCGAATTCTGACATTACTGAGCCGTATCCTGAAGAGGACATTGGCAACTCCGAGTCAACGGGACCACAAATGCTGAAGGTGTTGCACGGATGAAGGAGGCGAGGCGGGCAGCACCGCGAAAGCAGCAAGCAGGCCTAAGAACACAACCAGCAACCCGGGCCTGGAACGTGTGGGTGCACATGCATGTAGCTGGGGGCCGTTGCACATTTGCCGGTGCAGTTACTTCTGACTGTATGCAGACACAGCTTTGGACTTGCGTGTAATGTGGTGAGTGCACTGCTGCACGTGCAGCAGTGGCAGCAGAGCCAGCGCAATGCGATGCCATTGATACTGGCCGCAATTACGAGCGCTGCGGGAGGTCTGTGATGTGTTACAAGGACAAAGGCAGCAAGCCGGGCAGCACCGCGAAAGAAGCACACAAACGCAGTAAACACCCAGCCACCCACGCACGTGACACCCACCACGCCCAGGAAACCCATCACCGGCGCAGCACACGACACAGATCCGCAGACCGCCAAGCACACACCCACACACCCATACACACACGCACAGACCTCACGGCCCACACACAATAACACAACTGCAAACACCACAACGCCCGCCGCCGCACGACAGGGCCACGCCCAACACACTGCTGCCTGAGGCCGCCCATCATGGCCGCCCGATTGCCGGGGGCCGCCTTAGCCCCAAACCCCACCCCCACCCCCCGAGCCACAGCACACCACGCAAGCCCGGTCTGTGATGTGTCCGCGGCAGGGCAGACTTCCAGCACTTGGCAACGTGGCAGGGGTTCACGATTCGGTCGGACAGACACAGAGTGACCACAAGTGCGCTTCTCGCCAGATGTAAACTTGGAGCCACGGGCAGTCCATGTGGCAGAGTTCTGCAGATGCAAGCTTGCAGGACAGCATACCTTGCAATCGGTACTGTGACCGGTCATGAGTCTTGTGCTGCCTTTACCGGTCTACCAGTACAACTAGGGAATTGTGCTTATACTGCTGTGTGTGCTATATATATAGCCATGCTGTGTGTACTTGAGCATGAGTCACAGGCGCAGCGGCCAGTGCATTACCACACAAGCTCGCCTGCACAGCTCACACAGCCAACAGTACTAGTACTGTTGATGGTCTCCAGGGGTGACGTGGCGTGGCGTGGCAAGAGTGAAGTAGAGATGTACTGGCAGTACTATGCACTGCACCTGCAGACAACGGTATGCATTGTCAGCATACATCGTTCAGATGCACAGCCCGCGTGAGCCTCTCCCACTGTAAGCACAGCCAGTGGCAGCAGCAATGGCATTTTCATGTGTGCATGATAACATAGTCAAGTGTCATGCACCGGGACATTGACAATTCAATTACACGCTCACCTCTTCCTGATAGGCTGCAGGTGCTCAGGCCACTGCGTCAGAGCATTTAGACATCTGAACATGCCCCTTGGAACAGGAGAAGTCATGACAATGCAGAATGATTGAGAGCATCAGTGCCTGATGGGTTTTCCCATTCGCACAATAGCGCAAACTTGTGTGAGTGACATGCTCGTGCTAAACTTGTGGCTTGCAATTTGTTGGCAGGAAATCTACTTGGTAAACAGGAAACCTATGTAAGTAACGGCACCCTTGAAGCCATGTGCAGGCCATCACGAGTTGGTCACTCGGCACCTTTACGAGTGCAGTGCCTGGTCTCCGTGGCTGTTGGTGTGGCATTGTGTTGCAGGCCTTGGTGACAAGACCTTACTCCCAGGCTGACCTCAGCCTAGGCCGCCCCTAAGCACAACTTCCAGTTTGGATGTGCATTAGTACTGGTATGAAAATGCATGTTTGCCCTGCCACAGCCTGCTGGTCGATGAGACACAGCCCCTGAGACCACCTTCATTCGTACATGGAAAGAGTCAGAGAGGCAGGCAGCACTGAAGGAACCATACAGCAACACACAGCACAGCGCAACCACGCCAAACTGCAGCCGTCACGTATCACAGAGTAAGCTCGTGGCACTGAAGCCACTCAACACTGCCTGCAGTGTGTTACAAGGACAAAGGCAGCAACTGCCTGCAGTGTGAGCATTCATGATACAGCAGGGTCTACTGCCATGATAGTAACACCGCAACAGCAGTAGTAATTCTGGGTAATGCTTCTGGGTCACACTGCATGGACCAGGCAGAACAAGGGTCCCTCGCGGTCGTGGACCTTCATTTGGGCAGGTTGAAGTCATAATTATCTCTGGCGTGTCATGTCCACAAGGCTCAAGGCAGTCAATGTGTTTCCTTGGCACGCGTGCCTCTGAGGCAGCATAGCAAGTCAACGCATCATTCGGCAAAGGATCTCCCCAACACTACAGTGTGTATATTGTGTGACATGCTTGGCCACACCCTCTTTCTCTGTCCAACACAATGTGCACTCTCATTGCAGAGGCCACGGCCGTTGGGGCCAGAAACACCAGATGTACAGCATTTGCTTGTACACGCTGGTATGGGGCATTTCTATGCACAATACCCAGACAATCAAGTGCCGGACGATTGCGTTGGAATGGCTGCAGTTAGTGTCTGGGGTTGTAAATGAGCTGGGCTTGCTCAGGAAGACAAGTCGTATGTGAACAGTTCTGGCACACGTCATTCCCTGCAATGGAGCAGGAATGCACTGGCAACACAGACACTGGACAGGTCAGAGCAGGAGCAGGCTCAATGTGGCCATCATGGCGTCGCGTGGCATGGATGCATCCCCAGCAGTGATGTGCTGCACCAGGATAACTGGCTGTCAGTAGCGCCTTTCCCAGCAACGATGATGCTCCATCTGATTCGAAACGTCAGCTGACACTCATCATTGCACAGGCTTCAAGTGTCACCATAAGCAGTGACCAACAGCACACTGTCAGATATGATTAGAACACGATCGACGCCTGCAGATCAGACAAAAAGCCATGTTGCATACGTGAGACGGCCGTTAAAGCCCAGAGTGCACACATCAGTCTATCAATTAGGAATTAAAATGGCATCGTTCCGTATGGACTGCGATTGTTATGCTGCTTTCCAGCGAGTTTGGACTGGCAGTGTCACTGGCCTCGGTCAGCAAGGCATAATGAGGTAGCCACGTATACATATTAGGGGGTTGAGCATCATGATCGCATGTACCGTGATCACTTGCTGCGCTGAGACACGGTGCAAATTCCACGTTAGTCATGCTTCGGCTGAACCGCCACGCAGTGTGTAATGTCACTGAGGTTACCACATATCTGGAATCTGTAAACTCAGAGATGCGTGCAGTAAGAATTCGCTTGTGCAGGCATGTATGGTGAGCGCCTGCACCACTGTTGCAGCATGATGAAAACATGTGCAGCTATGCAAGCGTGTCCCGCACCTCAGAGACCCGTGTAAGTGCAGCACGTTATGCCAATTTGTCATGTTGAATCATCACACACGAGCTCGTGGTGCTCACACGCATGCGCGTACCGTATACAGCGCGACGGAATTGCAAGACGTTGTCTCAATTTAGACGTTCGCGGGCATGTACTCCCGCATCAAGTTCATCACCGCCAAAAGCGGGGCTCGAATACCTCAATCTTCAGCCTGTTATTGTATAGCGGTGGACACCTGCTTCGCCAGTGCCCTGTTGCAATTTAAATTCACGGGACCGGTACTCCCAGCGCTGCGCGGACTCATTCACGGCTGGCAAGTCAGCAGGGTGGACAAATCATCGACTTTCAAGCTCTAAGCTCTAGATCCCACGTTTTAAGGCAGAGTGTCATGCTGGCTCGGCGATGCCGTGTGGATGTGACCACCTGTACAGCGGATTGGCGAGCTGCAGATTTGAAGCAGAGGGGCCTACGCCACGACGTGCGACCAAGAACGATGCGTAGCTGTTCGAGAGCATCCAAATGTGCCTGTATGGGGACACAACTCACAGCAGATAGTACGATTCTGGCATGTTCGTGATCAGGAGTGGCATCGGTCGTGGGTCTGCCCCATGATGTGGCAACCCATGCTATGTGCACTGTGGCCATAGCACTGTAGTTCGATCCCTGGCATAGTGCATACGACACGATACTGCCGCCTGCTTGCTGATGCAATTGCATTGTACCTTGCCGCCTGCACGTATGTCCACATATGTGTAGCATGCCAGTCGAGCTGCCTCCCAGCCTGGATTTTGCACAAGCGTCCCTCTATCCTTGTAGCACCAGTGTCCCCATTTGACTTGAGCCAGGCGCAGCACATACTGACAATACATCTGGCCTTGAGCTCCAGAGCTGCAGCGCCTCCTGTTTGGCGTTTGTCTGTGCCCATGTACACGTGTTTCCTCTGACGCATTCGCTGTGATGTGATGCCACACGGGTGTGTCCATGGCCATGGATTTTTTGCACACGTGGATGGCCGGCCCCCACAATGTTCCACAATTGCGGTATGAATGCTCACAATTGTGGTATTAGAAGATGCAGACAATGCACAGCAGTCCACTGACATCTTCTGATGGATTACCATGATGTGTGAGTCAGCCGGATGCGTTGCCATGCGGGAGCACCTGGTGACAGGCACTGATGTATGATAACGCGTGCTTCTGACATCACCGTCTGCTGAGACTGACCGCGGCCGGTGTACGGTCTCCCCACTCAAATTGTGAAACAATGCATGCACATGCCAACGTGGCCACGCGCACACATACGGCCGCAGAAGGCTCACGCAATAACTGGAATACTTCAGCACTCTGCTCGTGTGAATATTCCGTCAGAGGGCATGTGCGCGCGAGTGGCGCACACTGGCAATGTACCGCTGCTGCGCTGTTAGTCTGTACGTGCGTGATGCCAAATTTTCGAGACAGGGAATTCACGTGCATGCTCATAAGGGATGAGGTTAGTCGTTAAGATCGCAGCGATTGAGTGATACAGTGCTGCTTCTGTTGGACCAATCCCGCCTGTTGCACTAGCTGTTACCAGACCGCTCAGTCGCGACCCGCGTGTACATGTGCCAGATACCAATAGCGTCAGAAAATAATCATTCAGCACTGTGCCTGCTGTATGGCGTGGATTCGGAGTGGCCGTAGGGCACAGATCAGTGATGCCGTCTTGTACCTCGGACACGGACGTGCTGTAAGCGCTTCCCATGTATACTTATTCAGCAGTGTCTGTGCCTCACACGTCTCACCCGCCGTGCACGCGATCATTATGTTGCGTGCCTCACGTGATCGCGAGTCCATCAGTCGAACAGCTTCAGCAGAAGCGCTGCCAAGCAAGCATCCGTGAGATACCAGCCCCAAATCTGGCGCTGGAATGAGTGTCATCAGATGCGTAGGCAAGAGTCTTCACCGTACTGATGCGGTGTTGCCTTGATGCCATTGCCGGATTTACGATTCGGTGTTGAAAATGCCATCTCCATGTCTTCTGCAATCACTGAGCAGCGCTACGCTTACCGGTGGGACGCAAGTCACATCTCTCATATCTGCAATACCTGAAGCGTAGACTGCCGCAATTGAAGGCGTGGAATGTCTCGCAGATCTCTTTCTCACTAATGTGGCTTCAGGGCAAACCTCACTGTGATGTCCCTGAGTGACTAAAGCAGACCAGTGTGCCACACAGGGTTGAGACACGGTCTGACTTGCTCCTTGACCTTCCCCTCAGCATCCTGCTTTGTGATGGACCTAGATGGACCTGCCTTCGCAGGCAGCATGTGTGTGTCACATCTGTCACCACATGGATGGCTTATCCACCTGGTTTGTACCAGCCACCATAGTCATCTCAGATGTGTCCAAGGTCCACCTGCATCCGGTGTGCTGCACTGTTCTGGACTGCTTACCAGCCTGAGCAAATGGGGCGATGGTTGCCCTTCCAGCCAAGCTCACCATCGTTGCATCAGTCCGAGACTGCATGAGATGAAGAGTGAATGCTTTGGCTGCTAGCCAGGAGTGAATGCATTGGCTGCCATGTCCGGCATGGCCGCCATTCGAATGGAGCGGTGCATAAATTCTTGTCACCATAACAGTGGGCAACGGGCAATTCGGTCCAGACCCAGCTTCCATGGTCTAACACTGGCCTGTCCATGGTTGCCCTGCCCCGTGGCACTGCCCTGCGCTTGCCGACGCACATGCATGTGCCTCATTCTCTCCATCACACTGTGAAACAGGACAGCGTCCATGACATTGGCCGTGCCCGCCACAGCACTGCACACAGCTTTCCTGGCACCTGCATCATGGCTACATGCCGTAGGAGCGCGGCAAATGCTCAAACCGCAGACGCCAGTCAACGGCGAATAACCTCAAAACGACCTCGGTGCTTCTAAAAGAGTCAGTCTGTGTTGATTGAAGCGCACACCCACACAGCGTGTTCGCTCCCCGCCCAGCTGGTCTCCATTGCCATCTGTACGTACACAGCTACAGCTACGTCGGCGCTGTGCACATACCCCCCCCTCATGCACCAGCGGCCCTGCAATCGTCCCCAAACCGCCTACGCATGCATGAAAGCTCTCACCTTCCCGCGCTGCAGCTGCAGGCGCCGCGGCGTGCTCGGCGGACACCGCTGGCCTGCTTGACTCCCCAGCACGCGCAGCGCGCAGCATGCTCGCGGCGCTCGTGCCGCCCGGCCTCGCCACGTATCTCGAGATGGCGCGGCTGCCGTTTGTGGCCAAGGCGTGCTGCATGGTGCTGGTGAGCGCGGCTACGGTGGCGCAGTCGGCGGCGGCGCTGCTCGAGCCGGGGGTGTGGGCGGCCGCCGCCGTGTCGTCGCTCGTCACGGCGGGCTCGATGATGGTGAATGACTACTTTGACTGGAAGGCCGGCGTGGACGCGGTGAATGAACCCGGCCGACCGATCCCGAGGTGTGTATCCCAGTGCATGCATCAGGCTCGCCCGTGCCCTGATCACTCGCGATGGCTGCACATACTGCAACACGTGTCATTCCCGTACATTTACGTACTGCATCGCCGAGGCAGAGCAGCACCCGTTCGGCAAGCACGCGGCGAGATCCGTGACACCGCTGCTGCGGGCCTTTGTAACTTATTAGTAAGTTCCATGACTGTGAGACACTGAGGGACGCGTCGGCTGAGCGCGGTCTAAGGGTGTGCGTGTTGGTAGCGCCGCTTTCATGGCCATGAGAGCAAACACCGCAAGTGGCACGACTTCGGGCCCTGTGTGTCCCTGCTTTCAGCCACGGGCTTCGAGTCCTCAGCGCCAGAGGGCCATGCATGCTGAACCCTGTACGCAGCCTCGGTACAAGCTCCCATCACGCAGAGGCCCAGCACGTGTCCTGCCGGTACCACCGCATCAACACCCCACCCCCGCCGCCTTTCAGCCCCACATCACAGGTAGAGAAGCCGTGCTGTGTGCTGTGCAGCGGCCGCGCGGACGCCGACTCAGCGCTGCTCGCCGGCATGGCCCTCTACGTCGCCGCGCTGTCCGTCGCATGCATGCTGCCGAGCTCCGCAGCGCGCATGGTCGCCGTCGCCTCCGCCGTGCTCACCCTCGTCTACACGCCGCTGCTGAAGCCGGTGCCGGGCGTCAAGACGCTCGTGTGTGCCGCCGTCATGGCCGCTTCGCCGGTATTTGCCGCTCTCGCCACCCTCGTGCGCTCCCCCCCCCCCCTACCCACAATGTTGTTTTGGCAACGGCTGCGGCGCACGCACCCCGAGTTCCCACCGCATCTCCAAAGCCAGCTGCACAGAGACCTCTGCAATTTCAGCCGCTTTCAACGGACGTCCGTGCTGGTGTGTGGTAGCGGGAGTATACACATGCTCACGCCGCATGGACGCAAGCATCGATGCAGTGCCACAGCAGTGCCATGGCGGGGTGTGTGTGCTCCCTGCTGCACCGTTGCACTGCACCAGCGGCAGTGTACCCTGGCAACATCTGTGGACACGCGCAGCTCTCCTGCATCGGCTGAGTTTCCTCAGTTCTTGTTGATCGGGAGGCTGCAGATTTTCTTGGCGCAGTGATGAACTGCTAGCAAGACACAAAGTTGTGTCTTGTGAGTTTCAAACACGTGTAGCGCCTCCTGCAGGTCCCGGGGGCCGTGGAGCGGGCCTTCCCGGCCGCCGCCCTGATCTTTGGCTGCATGACGTTCCGTGAGACGGTGGCCGACGTGGCCGACAGATTCGGGGACGCCGCTGGAAACATCCGGACCCTTCCGATCCTCGTCGGGCCCCGCACGGCCCTCGCCGCGGCCGCCGCCGTCGCCGCGGCGGGCTGCGCGGTCGCCGCCGCGGCACTCGCGCGCGGCTCTGCCGCGACATGCATGGCCGTGGCAGGGGGCAGCGTGGCCTCAGTGACGGGCAGTGAGGGAGCGAGGGCCGCGCTTGCGGCCGCGTTCCTCGCGGTGACCGCCGGGCGCATCACGCATGTGGCACTGTGTGTCGCGCGTGCCGGCTGCCGGCCCGCCGCTGCACTGTGGGGCAAGGACCAGTCATTTGCCCCCATCGCAGCCGGGCTGTGCATGCTGGCGGTGGCCTTGTAATGCATGCACGGCCGGCCGGGAGTCACCAGTGGGGAAGAGGGTGGAATGGCCAAAACTTGGTGGAACGGCCAAAATGTGCTTAATCGAGCATGAAAGGGGGGGGGGGGGGGGTTCGTGGGCAGTCCGATTGTTCATGTAGCTGCCGAGAGAGGTTAATGTGTATGCCTGTAAGGCAGGGCGCAATGAGCACGGAAGAGGATGGGATATCTCTATGATACCTTATGATGTGCGTGCCACGGCGGACTCCGGATCGTGGCGCTGGAGTCTGGCTGCTGTGCGAAAACGCACGGTGTGGTGCCGTTTGCGCCGGGGTGTGAGCGCTTAAGCGCTTGCGATCGCTCGAGTGCTGGCCCATGCCAGTACTTCTGACGATTTCAGGCAAGATCCACTGGCAGACTTTTCATGTATGTGGTGCACGTGGGGTCGAACCCAGTCGACAGCTGGGGTGCCAGCAGGCTGGTGGCTTGCCTGGACACCCCCCATGTATGGCCTCCTCAGAGGGGCCTTTCCCAACACAGCCTCTTGCTTTCGTGGCCAAATGCGGCGTGAGCTCGTGAGCTCCACGCCAGCTTTCAACATGTGGACGCTTTCTCGAGACAGACGTCGCCGCTGTGCCGTATGGCTGTAGGCCACTCAGCACAGCGGATTCCTTCGATGCATTTCTTGCGATGCGTTTTTCCTACCATGCCTTCCCAACAATGGAGCGCCTACGATTTCAGATGGGGCGCCCAGTTTACATTACACAGTTTACGAACAGTGTGAATATAGCAAAGTGTAACGCCTGTCCGGCTGGCCCAGGGGCCTTCAAGTTGCGCGTGACCTCTTCAGTGAGGGGATGTTCAAGCGGGGGAGATGTGTGCTTGACAGCGTGTTATGTGCTGACTGTAGCAGCAATCGGCGATGCTGAGGTGGAAAAGCCCATGCATGCTCCTGGCAAGCCGCCCCCGGACGCCACATGCACAGAGCCGCGCTTCAGACGCCCGCGCACATGTACACACGCCTCTGTCCGGCGGTAAGGGGGTAGGGGAAATGGGTCTTTTAGGCCCGCGCCATACCGGAGCCCCTGCTCACGCGCGATAACGATTCCAGTGTTCCGATGCATCGCAGACCCCTTCAGCGAGTTATTGTTTCAACACTGTGCCTGCTGTGCAGGGTGGCACGTGGGTGGCCGTGGGGCATACGCGTAGATCGGTACCGGTGGCACATTCGCACGGTGCACAGATGGACGTGCACACTCCTCACGTTGTTCGTGATTCGATCGCTTCGAACACCTGTGGGAGAAGCTTTGGTAGGCAGAGCAGCGCTAGCCGTACGCTTACAACAGTGCTAGTGGCCCCAAATGTGGCGCCTGAACATCCGCCATTCGCCATTCAAAATTGTCAACACGTACATGGGCGAGAACCTTGTCACACTGATGCTGTAAAGTAAAGTAAATCTGAATTTACTGAGCCGTATCCTATTGGACGTTGACAACTCTGAGTTAACGGGACCACATATGCTAGCATATGTAACTCAGCTGAGTTACATTATGGTTCAGCGCCGGATCCGGTCGATGGCTGCTTCCGTGTCGAAGATGCCATCTCAAGCTCCCCTGCGAGCACTACCGTAGCTCTGTGACGGAGCTAGAAGGCGTTGCGCTCATCATCGGCGCGACGCAGGTCCCAAGGCTCCATGATTGCAATTGAGAGCAGCCCCCGCCAGGGCATGAGTCTACCAACACCCCAGAGGGTGTCCAAGACCATCCTGCGCACGCATGAGAGCTCTCACCTCCCCGCGCCACACCTGCAGGCGCCGCGGCGTGCCCGGCGGGGACCGCCGGCCTACCCGACTCCCCAGCACGCGCAGCGCGCAGCACGCTCGAATGCCGCCCGGCCTCGCCGCGTACCTCGAGATAGCGAGACTCTCGTTTGTGGCTGAGGTATGCGCTGCCGTAAACACCCCTTTGCCGGTGTTTGCTCGCTCGCCACCCTCGTGCCCTCCCCCCCCCCCCCCCCCCCCCCCCCCCCCCCCCCCCCCCCCCCCGCCAACCCTGCTGTGGCCCCCTCTCATTGAGCCCTCATATGCTTGGGTCAGCGGCATAATGGCGTCTGCAAACGCTCTTGCAGACGCTCATGCATGCATGCCGGCATGCCAGTGTGTGCGGGTGTTGGGAGGTATCACCTCGTGCCGGGTGATACGGCGCCTAATATTGCGCCAATTATAATTAATTGTGATCTGTCGCCACATGCGTGCATCGGAAGGGCGTCCGTGCTCTGACACTGCGCTGCATGAGTAGAAGTGTGGCCCAGCGCAACGCTCACACCTCTGGACACAAGCAGATCCCAGGGGCCGTGGAGCGGGCCTTCCCGGCGGCCGCCCTCATCTTTGGCTGCATGGCGTTCCGCGGTGGCCGACGCGGCCGACCAGTGCGGTGATGCTGCCGGAAACATCCGGACCCTTCCAATTCTGACCGGCCCCCGCGCGGCCCTCGCCGTAGCCGCCGGCGTTGCCGTGGCAGGCTGCGCGGTCGCAGCGGCATGCATGGCCGCGGCAGGGGGCGGCGCGGCCTCCATGCCGGGTGGTGAGGGTGCCGGGCCGCGCTTGTGGCTGTATTCCTCGCGGTGACCGCCAGGCGCATCACGCATGTGGCACTTTGTGCACATGTCGCGCGCCGCCGGCTGCCAGCGCGCCGCTGCGCTGTGGGGCAGGGACCAGTCATTTGCCCCCGTCGCGGCGGGGCTATGCATGCTCGCGGTGGCTCTGTGATGCATGGGAGCGCCGCGACTGTCGAGAGCGCCGACTGCGGAGCCGCGAGGAACGCTGTGGCACGGTCAAACGCAACAATGCATGGTTTGAAAAAAAAACCAGCTTGGGCCAATTGGTTCCAAACTGTGCGAATGATTGCTCACTCGAGAGTACCGTAGTGAGGTATGTGTATTTATGTATCTCAAGACGTATGAGGAGGGTGGTACGCACTCCAGATGTACAGGGGGCTGCCTGGAACGGAATATGCATACCCCTACGAACATGCATGCCCCTGCAGGGCTGGGCTAGATGAGCGTTGAACATGATTGAGTACATGTATGGGAGCTCATGCAGGCATGTGCGTGCCCGCGCCACGGAAGGCATCAGATTCCGGCAATGCATGAAGGCCGGCTGCCGTGTGCAATACAAAGTGAGGCGGCTGGACTTGTAACCGTATCATGAGCTCTTATCCTCGGTCGTGTGCCTGCTCCGTGCCAGCGCTTGTGACGACTCCAGGCAACATAAACCGGAAGTGATCGCATGTACGCGGTGCTGGGTGGGGTCGACAGCCGGGGTGTCAGTAGGCGGTCTCCCTCGGCTGGGGCTGCTATATCACATCAATGCCAATGCTGTCTAGAGGCAAACTGTAGCGCTCAGTCGTATGGCTGTGAGCCACCCAGCATGGCGAATCCAGTCTATGAATTTCTTACAATGAGTTGTTCCACCATGCCTTCCCAACAACGGAGGGCCCACGACTTCAGTCGGTACGCCCACTGCAGTTCATACTACGCAGAGTGTGAATTCAGTAAGGAGTAACACCCGCCTGGCTGACTCTAGAATCTTTCGTATAACCTCCATATTCAGGGGATGTTCAAGGGGAGAGATGTTCGCCTGATAGCGTATTGTGTGCTGACCGCGGCAACAATCAGTGATGCTGAGGGGGAAATGTTTATACACGCTCCCCTGGACGCTTCGATTGCCTTTCGGCTTGAGACAGTGCAAGGGCCTCGTTCACTGCACCGCACACGCCGTTGCAAGCGCACACGCTCTCACCACAACAGCACAGAGCGCCCACAGACATCCTCAAACCACAAATGAAATCAAAGAGAGTATGCTTCGCATGTATGCATGCCATTGCCACCGGCCGGCGCGCCTCTGTCAACCCGTCTCATGCATAGTACACAGACAGCCCTGACCCACAAGCTTGACTCACACTGTTACACGGATCCGCGGCCTGACGTGGCCGGCAGCGGCTAGAAGCGCGAGCTTTTGTCACGGGCGACCTTGTTGTGTAGCTTCTCCAGCGCACGCTTCGCCGAGCCGTCGGGGAAGGTGGCCATGTCGTAGTAGTGCGGGGCGACGTCCACCAGCCACTCCCCCCGGATCGCGAGCACCATGCGGATGTAGTTCTTCGTCGTCAGCACAAAGTCATGGTAGACGACCCTGCACTCCAGTCACGCCCGCTCAGCGCCATGAGGCGAAGATTCTTGCACACGCAGAGACGAGTCTGCCGCGGCAGTATACCCTGCCCTTGCATGCGTGTGCATGATTGACCCCCATGCTTCACAGGCATCACCACTGTACCCATATGTGTGGAGTGCGCATACTGTACACCATGCAAGTGTATTTGGCACGTGGATTTGCGGATGCACGGTGACCGCAGTCCGGCCTCATGGTCTATCCTGGTGCTCTGTCACACAACGGCGGGAACTCTTGTGGCGGGTTCATGAGTGGTCCAAGCCTGAGCTGTGGCGCGCGGGCCTGAGTTCAGATGCTGCGCTTGTGCACTTCAGCGATGACAGCGCAACCAGCTCACATGCATGCGCTCACGTTCTGTCGTTGCTCGCTTGTCGCTTACGGACTACAGTAAGCTCTGCGCCTGTTCATCCCGCTTACGTTTACGTGAATCTGATGTTTATGGAGAGGCTGTTTAGCCTGTTTGTGCGGCAGAGCACCAGCACGCAGCACACGGCTTACGCCATGAGGCACTGCAGCTGAAAGCGGGGGTTCATCACAAGAGCTCAGGCCTCTGCGCGGCAGAGCGGCTGGCAGGACTCTGGGGAGCGGAGGCGCACCATTCAGGCTTCTGCATGAGGCCACAGGAGGGGTGGATGTAGACGACCTGGTTGTCCTTGACGGTGAGGTAGTGCCCTGTGGGCTGCAGGTGGGCGGCTTGCATGAAGAAGCCGGAGGTGACGGCCTTGCAGATGTTGGAGTAATACCGGGCGCTGCCGAACGCTGTGCTCGACTGGTCCAGCTGCACAGGCACAGAAAACACTGTGATACTGTTGTCCCCAACTGGGTCATCACGGGTCGATCATGCAGCGGCCACGGCACATCTGCGGCCGTGGCATCAATTCTGTGGCCGCACCAATCTCGGCATCTGAGACTCATGACAATCACGATAGCCAGTTCGCAAAGTGAAGGCGCAAATATGAACAATGCCGGGTCGCAGATGCCGGGCAGGCGCGGCTGATGATCGCGGCAGTATGGGCGTGGATACACTACTGCTGTGGCTGGTGCTGGCGTGCGGCGCAAGGAGCGGCGTGCGTGAACGCGCGTCTGTCTGAGTCAGGGCGAGCAGAGCCCCATTCGCTCACAGCAGCGCAATCGTATGTATGTAGTTACAAAGGACAGAGGCCGGGCATCGGGCCATTGCCGGGAATCCATTCGCAAACCCACTGACTCGTTTATGACACTAGGCCGGGCACGCACGCGCACCACAGCCCTGCCGGAGATTCCAGCCAACGATTGAAGCCCCGCACGGAGCACAACAGCATTCCCTTTGCACAACGCCACACTCAACCGGCGCAGAGCATTTGTCACAACAAGCAAACCACGCTGCGACAGGTTCACTTCAGCAAACGAAGCGAGCGAAAGGGCGTTATTTTGAATGCACCAACCTGAGGCCGGGTGGTGTGCCTGCCGCGGGAGATGCGGAGTGATTCTGTTTCTCGCACAATCATGTGTACATACATACACACGATGGGAGGTTGCGTCTCTGTGTGGTGTTGAGCCAAAGCAGCTGACGAGGCGGGCTGTCCAGATCGAGCCCTGCCCCACGGCCCCCTCCCGCGCTCCTTCGCAAACAGCAGTGATAGGCAGAAAAAAAACAGGTGAGGCGCACCTGGAGGCGGTCGCAGATGCGCTCGAGCTGGCCGCGCACGTTGTCCGCTGACGACAGCGACCGCTGGTTCAGGAAGTTGTCGTACGCCCACGACTGGTCCTGGCCGTTGCTCTTCCAGGCGGAGAAGACGTTGAGGAGCGTGAGGTGGTCGCCGTCGGCGTGCGTAAACTCCGCCTTGGCCTCGTCCGCGGCCTTCGCGCTGTCCCTTGGCCGCACAAACACGTTGGGCACGGAGAGCATCGCTGAGATCGTGAGCACCTCACGCATGCACCTGCACGGCCGATGTGATCCTGTCGATACGATGTGATCCTGTTGATGACATGTCGATATGCCGTATTGATACGCCGTATCGACGGGGCGATGTGATCACACATGCATGCATGCATACGTGCAAGTGTGTCCGTCCGTAGTTGGGCGGGTGGTGTGGCTACAGGTGCGTTAATTGCCCGCCGGACGGCGTCTGCCTGGTGCGCCATGGCGAGGATGGCCCGTGTGTCTGCGCATCGCAGGCGGCCGAGATCAGCGGAGGAGGGCCGCACATCAGCCTCCCCGAGCGACGTGAATCACGGCTCGCAGAGGATGCGTCTCCGGCCCCCGACTCCGAGCCCAGGGCTGCACCACCACACGGCCGGGCCCCCACAAGGCCCAAGCCGACAGACACGCACACAGCACAAGCGCGCATGCGGCCAGCATGCATGTAGGGCATGCATGTAGCGGCGCAGAGGCGGACGGCCCGGAACGCACGAGTGCTGCGGCGCGGTGATGAGCATCTTGGAGAGCTGCGGGTCGAGCGGGAACTCGGCCATCATCTCGCCGATCTCGGTCATGCTGCCGTCGTCGTCGATCGCGCCGAGGTAGTTGAGCAGCTCCAGCGCCCGCATCAGCGTCTCCGGCGCGGGGGGGTCCATGAAGTCAAAGTGCACCTGCGCGCCACGCCGCGTCATGCTGTGCGTGCTGTGCGTGCTGTGCATGTGATTCGTGGACAAGGGCCAGGAAGCGGGGTGCACCGTGGGAGACGCGCGCAGCACAGGGACAGGAGTGCAGCATTGGCAGCTGCAACCTCTGGTTCGGCGTGTCATGCGGCGCCAGGCCCTGAGCCGCCGGCCAGGGGGTGTACGCATGTGACCCCCCACCCGCCCCCGCGGCCGTGCGATCGTGCACACAGCTATGTGCATGAGTGCTACGCGTCTGCCGCAGCATGTACTTGCAGCAGACGGTGGAGCAGTAGAGGGAGGAGCAATCCGAGCTTGCACGGGGGTCGCGCCGCGGCGACCTCCTGGAACCACAAAAGCGCGAAACCGCAGGGGGGGGGGTTGAAATCGCCGCGAGCAGGTTGAAAGTGCGGGGGGCAGTGGGGCAAGGGGGGGGGGCGGGGGGAAGGGGCGCACGAGGTCATCGATGCCGAGCTTCTTGAGCTGTAGCACGACGTTGCCGAGGTTGGAGCGCAGGATCTCGGGGTACGTCTGCTCCTGCAGGTCCTTCTTGTACGACTCCTCCGTGTACAGCCGGAAGCACTTCCCTGCACACACACGCACGCATGCCATTGTGATATATACCCCATATATATATATGCATGGGTGCAATGCGTGTGGAGCGCTCACGGCTGCCGGTGCTAGTCGGAGCCGTTTGCCATGCGCAGGCACGAGCATCAAGTATACGTCCTAGGACGTAGTCATTGGCGTAGCGCACCCGCATGGCAAACATATATACATGTATACAGCCTCGTCATTGGCGTAGCGCACCTGTGCGCGCCCGGGCCGCGGCATGGCAGTCAGCACAGCAGAACTGCGACGTCAGACCCAATCCATCAGACCAATACCGAATTTCTAGGCCTACTGTCTGGATGGCACCCCCATACATGCTGCAAGGCAGATAACATTGCAGCAC
The DNA here is from genome assembly GCA_023078555.1 of Ulva prolifera. Taxonomy (NCBI): domain Eukaryota; kingdom Viridiplantae; phylum Chlorophyta; class Ulvophyceae; order Ulvales; family Ulvaceae; genus Ulva; species Ulva prolifera. The sequence goes on along the minus strand of CM041201.1, from coordinate 1,502,839 downwards.
AGCAGAGCCCAGCACAGCACAGCGCATCAGTCCATGGCACCGTCGCCGTCAAATGCACACACAACAACGCCACGAACCACTCCGTCGACACAACTGCTGTAGCCACACACCCACGCACACAGCCAGACGGGCCCCTCGGCCACCGCAGGCGGACACGGGAGTCGCGGGTGGAGCGCACCGGGGCGGGTCCGGCCGGCGCGGCCGCTGCGCTGGTGCGCCGAGGCGCGCGATATCGGCGACACGAGGAGGCTCTCCACGCGCGCCCGGGGGTTGTACACCTTCTGCTTCGAGAACCCCGGGTCGATGACGTACACGATGCCGTCGATGGTGAGGGACGTCTCGGCGATGTTGGTCGACACGACGACCTTGCGGCCCGCGGGCCCGCCGGGGACGCCCTGGGGGGCCTCCTCAAAGATGCGCTGCTGCTGCTTCGGGGGGAGCGTGGAGTAGAGTGGGAGGACCTTGATCGGGCCGACCTTGGAGTTGGGGGCGGCCTGCAGCGGAGGCGGTTTGGAGTTTGAGTCCACGAGCTCTAATGGACACAGTGCACGGCAGAGCACACGATCAAAGTGCCAGGTGGAGGAGCGAAAGGACGGAACATGACCATGCATCTGTGCGCGAGGGTTGGTGAAGGGTGGTGCTGCGGTCGCAAAGGCGCTGCTGTTGACACTCAAGGGGTTCGCAGTTGCACGGCCATGGCACCGAAGCGACGGGAGCCAGACTGCGCGATTGTGGTGCGCTGAGGCAATGGACGATGTACCGGAGCTCAAGGCCACACGCACATGCAAGCCCGCCTGTTGCGGAGCTCGGAGCCAACAAGCTGGACTGGATGATGAAAAGGTCCGCAATGGCTACAGGGGCCTTGGAAGTGTCACCACCGCGCTCGGGCCCCCCTCCCTCTCCGTGGCCAAAGGGACATGTCCGAGGCACCTTCGCGCTGGGAATGATAGCAGAGTGATCACCTGGCAAATGCACGCACTCACCCCCCCAAGGGGAGGGAGAGCATGTGTCCCCATGCTTCAGGTGTGTACCTGAGGCATGCAAACACACACGCGTTCTCCACGGCCAACGCAGGGTGAAGCAGAGGTGGGTGGTTCAGGGGTGCCGCAGCGCGCACCTGCAGCGTCTCGACCTCGCGGTTGATCTTGCGGCACGCGTCCTCGATCTCCTCCTCGCCGGTCAGGAACACCAGCACGTCGCCAGGGTCCTCGTGCACGTGGATCTGGATGACGGTGCGTATCGCCGCCTCGAGGTAGTCCCGCTCCGGCTCCTGCACCCCGCACATGCATTGGGGTCATGCATTGCATGGCGACACGTGGGTGTGCCCCGCACAACCCCGCCGGTGCATGCCTGTGATGGTGTGGCTGTGACGGCGCACTCAAACGGATGCACCGGCGGGTATGTCACGAGTACAACGACAGAGATGCAGGTAGCAGCTCAGGATACAAACAGGTAATCACTTACAAGACCTCGGGCCATCGCATGGCAGAGCCACGACTGAAAACAACCATACGCAGGATACAAGCAACGCAGGATATGAAGGGGCACGATACAACCACGCAAACCCCGAAAATGTCCAACACAGGCGGACATGGCCGCAGCGCCACGGTGGCGCTGCGCGCCGACGCCGCCCATGCAAGCCAACGACCAACGTCGTCCACGCACGCCAGCATCTGAATGGCCGCTGCGAGTGTGTCCGCACGACTACCACAAGACCACAGGCAGGCGAGAGTCATGTGTGCGTATGCGTGGTCACGTAGCCATGTCCATCGGGGACATTGTTGAAACGTGAACAACCAACAAGACCGAACGAGGTGTCCAAGCTACACGCCGCCGCGGCTGCACGGTGCTTTGTCACTGGCGCTACGGTGGACTATGCACCGTGCAACCATACACCGCGGCGGCACTATCATCCACTTGTGCACCGTGCAACCATACACCGCGGCTGCACGGCGCATAGTCTGACATTCAGGTCTCGTTTCTCGGCGGAGCGGGCGCTTACGGGACGGTCACATTTATCGATCGAAGGCTGTTTGAGACACGCACTGGCGCTGATGAACAGTGTTCATTGAACACAGCTGCATCAATCACACTTCAGCACGCAGATCACGCAGCTCGGAGCCGGGCCGCGAGAGGGAAGAGGGCACCTGAGTGTAGAAGACTTCGACGGGGTGCAGCCGCCCGGGGACCTTCATGAGCGGGGCGTCGAGGAAGTACTGCTGGAACTTCTCCGCCTCGAGCGTGGCACTCATGACGACGAGCTTGAGGTCGGTGCGGGAGCGGGCGACCTCCTTGATGAGGCCGAAGAGGATGTCGGTCGAGAGGGTGCGTTCGTGCGCCTCGTCGAGGATGACGCAGCTGTAGCGCTTCAGCAGCGGGTCGCTCATCGCCTCCCGGAGGAGCATCCCGTCAGTCATGAACCTGTGTGCAACGAACACGCCTGAGAGGGCTGATGACAAGGGCTCGGGCCATGGCGTGGCGGAGCACCTGAGGACACCTCCCAGTTTCTGGAATCGTCGATGTTCAAACAGGTATGGCTGTGTAGTCATGCATACATACCCGGCCCAGTGCCATGATTGCGTGAGTGGATTTGCGTGTGAATTCCTAGCAACGGCTCGCTGCCCGGCCTCTGTCCTTTGTAACTACATACATGCCTCCAATCCTTGGCTGGAATTACCGGCAGGGCGATGGTACGCGCTCGTGCGCGGCCTAGTGCCATGACAGAGTGAGTGAATTTGCATGTGAATTCCAACAGCTCGATGCCCGGCCTCTGTCCTTTGTAACTACACACATACCTGAGATTTGGAGTTGCCAATGTCGCAACGGACATGGCTATGCAATTATGCATGCATGCTGCGAGGCTATGCAGGCAAAGGAGAGGGCTGATTACAAGGGCTGTGGCGTGGTGGAGCACCAGAGAATGCTACATGGCGATGCAAGGAAAGAGGATGGGAGACCCGGTGACAAGAGTCCAGCCTTTTTGCGTGTCGGGGCATCACCTCGCGTGACCAGAGCCTACTGCAAGTGACTGCAAGCAGAGTTGGCTGAGAAGAGCAGATCTGTAGAGCTCAGGCGGTCGTGTGGCGGAGTTCAGGCGGTCGTGTGGCGGGGCACCAGAGCACACCCGGGTTTCGGAGTTGTCAATAATGTTGCAACGAATATGGCTATGTCAGCATGCATGCGTACTGCTCGGCCATGCAAGCAAAGGAGGATCAGAGGCGTCGAGGTGGTTTGGCACAATTAGGCCCCGGTGGGGGGGATGCACGCGATGGCGACGGACGGGGGTGACATCATATAGTGCACAAGGTGGAAGCCTAGATGACCATGGGTACGGCACACGAGGAACGAAGCACTACTGAGATGGGCATTTTGTAGATTGTGGTGTGTGTGAAGGTGGGACGTGCATTCCAATGATGTCAGAATGTGTGTCTGCGGCGTATATGAGCCACTGCACATTGCAGATTCACGGCATGATATCTTAGGTGTACAGGGCCTTGAGAATGGAAACACATCATCGCGTGGATCTCAGCACGCGGTCAAGGTGAAACCTGAGTGCTATGCTGAAGGCCAACACACACGACCTAGGCCGAGTGCCACAACAATTGGTGCTTACACACTTTTCAGGGAGCATGTCAAGTGGAAGGCGTACTTGATCTTTGTGTTTGGGCTGGTCAGCTCTTCGAATCGGATGGAGTACCCGACTTGCTCCCCGAGCTGGACGTCCATCTCCTCTGCCACACGCCTTGCCACCGACATGGCTGCCACCCGGCGAGGCTGTGTGCACGCTACCATGGTGCCAGGCGCACCGCATCCTGTTTCCAGCATGAACTGCGGTATCTGCGTGGTTTTTCCTGAACCGGTCTCTCCCACAAGAATTGTGGTTTGGTGCTGCTGCACCATGGTGATGAAGTCCGATTTGGCTTGCCACACCGGCAAACCTGCAGTAACGCGCACAAACATGAAAAAAATAGTCACAAAGCTCGTTCTGACGGCTGCAACACCACTCTACAAGGAGGAGCAGCGGCAATCAGTTGACAATACAGATGGCGACAGGAATGTATAGCACCGTCGACACACCTGTTCGCTTTGATAAGATGTCATGATACTTTTGACTGTATAAGCGGGAAGTGTACGGATTGATCGATGGTCCATCGACGCTGGGCTTGGATTCAAAGCCTGTTGATGGTGTGTCCATCTCCAGTTTGCGCTTCCGTGGAGCGGACATGCCGCACTGAATCAGAAAATCTGCCTGCTACAAAAAATCTTGGATTTTGCGTGTGTCGTTCGCTTGGGAACTGTGTATTATTCGCGTCACCATCCGGGGGGAGGTGTCTACACTCGACAGCAGCTCGACATACGGTCAATCAGAGGCACAAGGGACAAGTTGCCGACATTACTCCAAACTGAGACGGGATTTCATGCTGGATACATATCGGACACGCGGATCTGCACCGTCGCCCGCACTCGTGCGTTCTGCAGTGCAGCCGTCCATGCGTCGTTGAGCCGGCGCGCCGAATGCGTTCATCTTTCGCAGGACACCACGACCAAAAGACGCGCGATGAGGCGTGACCGATGCGATGCCTACACAGGCTGCGCTCTTATCATGTTGCCCGGAAGCTCAAACCTGGCCTTCATTTTTCAACACTGGTCGCGGGCCCAAACGCAACAGCCTGCGTCGCGCTTCGAGAGCACTGCCGCGTCCAGACTCACGCCGTTGCGCCGCAGCTCTAACCTCCAGCACGCTGCAGCTTCATCATCACTTACAACCAAAGCCATAATAATATATTTACAGCTCGGACGGGTCCAGCTTCAGTGGATGGGACACGATCCGCTTCCTAGCTGTGACGCGAGACACCGCCACAGCACTAGTGCTCCACCCCTTGCCCCACGCTGTTCCAAATCGCTTGCTTGGGCTTCCATCTCCAGGCCCGTGCTGGCTAGCCATTGGCCGTTGCTGCCTATCAAGTGCATCTGTCAAGCTGTCTGCTGTGTATGCGCTTAAACGATCATTCCAGTCTTGCAGCGTCACCCTTGGGCTCTGCATCACTGAACACCTCATTCCTTGCTGCTACGAAACCGTAGAGAAAGGCGCATGAGCTGTGCCCTTCACCAATACTAAGTTGACAACATGCCTGAGCGCCCCCAACAGTGCGCCCTGAGTCCTGTTCCTCCAGCACCATTCTGTTCCAGTTGCCACCAACCGGAAGATCACAAAATCAAATGACCAGAACGCATTGCATCACGCCAAGCCTGTTCCCACACGGCAGCCCAATTCCCAATTGTCTAGTGGCCACAGCGAGTAACAGGAGTTCATATTCACTTTCAGCCAGCAACACCGGAAATAGCCAAGCCAATGGATTTGGTAAAACCATGGCGCACCTGGACGTTGCGCACAGGGCGGCCCTCCGACCGGCTCCTCCTGCCTCGTAACTGCTCCTCGCCATGCAGACCAACGCTCCCCAAGGCGGCCAGGTCTAGCACCCCACCGCTCCCATGCGCCGGCGCGCCGGTGGACACAGCCACCGGGGGGAGCGCCCGCGACAGCATCTGGTACCGGTCCTGGATCTCCGCCGCCCTCGAGTCCCAGTCCCGCGTCGTGCGGCCCCCCAGCGCGTCCGCCGCTGCCTCTTCTCGACCCACCTGCTCCCCGGTGGCACTGGGGGGGGTGCTCACGGGCTGCATGGCTTGCCGCCGGCGCTCCGCGGTCAGGGAGCGCTCAGCCGGCAGCGGCTGAGGACCAGGGCTGCAGGTTGCGGCGGCTGCGGCATGCTCAGGGTGGGCCACGCAGCCGTACATGACGCGCTCCATCACGCCGGTGTCAAAGAGCACCCCCCGCTGCGCGCTTGCCGGCTGCAGCACACATCGGCACACGTCCGGGTCTGTGGCAGCGCGTGGCGGAGTCTGTGGCGCCTTCGCCTCGCCAATGTCCTTGGTCGAGCGACACATCCACGTGTGCTGCCACTCAGCACAGCCACAACACCGCGACGTTTGCATGGGTGCTGGCATGCAGTGGCCTAATCCCATGTGAACAGTGCCCTGGCCACAACGCGGGCCGGTCTCTGCGCATCTGTGATTCCAGAAGCATGCAAGCTGAAGCTTGTGGCACGGCCGTGAGGGAACGGTGCTGCCGGGTTGTGAAACACTGCGATGATGACGAGGCGCCCGTCAGCCGCTCGTCGTGAGTCACTCGACCACCGGCCAATGGCGTGTACGACCAGAAACAGACCGATGCACTGTGCAATGGCTCCAACGTCAAGCAGCGTCTGGCGGTCCGCGAAACGCGCTTCTGTGGTGTGTCCTGACCGTTGCAGTGTGCTTGGGATGTGCAGAGAGCATGCGGCACTAGCGGGCTCAGTGTGGCAGTCCAGTGGTCTTATCACTGGACTGCCACACTCAGGGCGCACCACATATGCATCCAGGCCCCAACGGTCGCAGTTATCTCGGCTGCCAAACATGAGGATCAATGGAGCAGATGTCAGGCCACGGCACATCGCGACCACCTCCGGGTGCTCTGCCACAAGCCTCTGCTCCAGCAAAACGATTTGGACCCCGCAATCGGAGAGCGTGGCAGCGATTTTCTGCATGGTCAACGCCCGGATGCTCACGCTGCACATGTGCTTGCTGGGTACCTCCAGCCACGATGCCTGAGGGGATGCTGGGCAAACAGATGGAGCATCAGACGCACACTGGGCGTGGCAGCACAATGCGACGTGAACGCATACTGCATGGAGTGAGCACACTCTATTTGTGGCTGTACACATCAGCAGCAGTGTCACTGCACAGGTAACGAGACATGACCACAGTCGCCTGCTGTGGCATGCAGGCTATGTGCACAAGGGATCTCACCTCCTGATTGCTCACGAGCGCATTGTGAAGGCCTGGGACGCCCACTGCAAACTCGACGATGACAGAGACTTGCATGTGCATGAACGTTGACAGCAGCACCTGCTCAGCTGCAGCCTGAAATGTGGCCACGAGTGCACGAATGGGCCTTCGGATCGATCCCAGTTCACTACTGCGATCGCTGCTCGTGCAAGGTTGGGACGTCCCGCCCCCAGTGCGGCTTCCGTTGCTACCTCCAAGAGAGTGATGATGGATGGCAACCTCAGGCAGGCTGCACTCACTGTCGCTTGAAAATGAGATTCTAGCACTGCGGCGATCTTGGCCACGACTGCGTTGGCTTCGAGAGCGGCGAGACCCTCTTGAGGATGCAGTCATCACCGCATGCCTGGAGGAGCCATTCAGCCGTGACCTGGTCAACTCAACGGCCATGCTACCATCTGGGGTGTCCATAGCGACAACGGAGTCACCATGCCTATTTCGCATGGTACCCATGCGCTGTGGGGTGCGGTTGCCCGATCCTGAAGCAACACTGGCAGTGGTGCGGGAGGCGGTTGGTGCAGCATCGCAAGCTCAATGAGTCGAGGCCGCACTACTTGCTTCGGATGTGCCATGTATTGTCCCACTCATATTCGCAATTTGATTGTTGAAAGTGCAGAAGGTACCAAAATCGGGACTGGCTTGTCCAGATGGAGCTGGCCGGCTTTGCGGTGTAGACAATCCCACGGGTGATTGCAGCTGGCGTTGATCGTGGTTGCCAAAAAAAGCTGGTGCTGATCCGATCCGAGGAAACTGGGGCCGCAGCGACTGGTTTAACCATGGCCTATGTGTCGGCATCATGGTGGAAGGTTGACGCTCGGCTTGAGATCGAAGCGAGCCACAACCTTCATACGGGCCTTCCATAATCCATACACTACACTCAATACATGAGCCTCATGTGCCTCTCTCTGAAAAGATCTGCTATTTCGGTTCATGCGCTATTGCACCGCTACACTGAACACATCAAGAATGGGCCGCGCAAGTTCCACAACATCGGAAGACTGCGTCATGATTCGTTCTAGATTGATCCACGCACAAGTAGGCACAAAAACTGGTAGAATGAGAACAGTGGCGGACGCGATACTGCGCGGGCTCGACCATCTCGGGGACGGTGACACTTTCTAGTGCGCGTGCACCACGCAAGTCGGAAACCTATGTCCACAGATCGAGGACCAGCATGCTGTTCTAATGTCCATAAGCGTGGACCTCCCGCTGTGCAGCATGCACGTTCGCTCTCGATAATAGGTGATATCGTCTCGAGGTGTCGCGACACACGACCACTCTGTCAGGATTGCTTGAGACCAGACTGGCCTCATGCAGCAGACGGATGCAATGTTGCTTGCGCTGTGGCTGCACCATGCATCGACCGAAACTAGGCATATTCCGCAGGCATGTACTGGTGTCGCTGGAACATACAGCAAGTCGCACTGCCCTGACGCGATCTAACACTCAGATCTTTCAAAACTGTCTCGGCGTGGAACTTCCGTTTCGAAAACATTGAACACAATGAAATGCTCTGGATGTTTTGAATGAGAGCTGTGAGCATGGCCTCTTGGCGTTAGTGCTTGCGCCGTGATGCACGCATTGGCAGGCTTGATCTGCGCCAGCACCGGTGGAAGCCAGTTCTGCATTACGCAAAGTGTAGGAATCGTAAGCTTGCTCAGGTATGCCCTTGTCTCGCTCCTTTCCTGGTATGCAGTGAACGCGGGCTGTTGATGTCCGTGTGAGCAACGTTTGTATGTGATGACATACACACTTGCTTCGGGTGCGCGCCCATCCATGCTCCTGTGCAGCTGCCGCTACGATCAATAAAGATTTCGAGCTGCCACGCTGATGGTTATGAGAAGTGATCAATGTTTCGAATAGCGCTTTCACGCACGCGGTGTGCGGCTTTGAACGGCGTCCGTTCCGACGTGTGTTTGCGGAGCCGCGAACAGGCCACTGTCGTGGTGAAAATTTTGAATCATGAGTGTATACGTTGGTTTTGCCTTGTCTTGTCCAGTGTTAACGGGCGTCCGTGCGTGCAGGAACAAAGGCTACATTGTCCAGACGTTCGTGCTAGCTCAGACACCGGCCCCAGCATGTCACCTCCTCCAGCATATCAGTGGCAGACGAGTTGTATCTCTGGAGCCGTGGCTGCATGCTGGCAGCACGCTGCAGAACGTGTTCTGGTCCTCGACCGAGGGCGCAGATGCAGCTGTTATAGTGGTCCGCTTCGTTATCCACACCAAGACATTTTCCAGAACGCCGCTCCAGACAAAGGCGTGAATTGCTGCCGACATGCAGGTGCCGGATAGTCTGCTTGACACAGACACATTTGATTTGCCAGCTTGGAGCCTGTGCACCGACTTGTTGGAGAAGCTCAAATCTCCAGTGCTGCTGTTTGCCAGCGCCACGGACTCTGTTGCCGACATAGACCAGGCGTGCAAAGCGCTGACCCCAGATCTCCTGCTTCTGACAGGTCCTGACAGCTTCACAGCTGCTTCTGGCTTCCCCCATAGCATCATCAACACAGCCAAAAAGCTGCAACCAAGCTGCAGTCTCCTCGGTGTCTTGCCAGCCGTACGTCTTCCCTCATGCTGCCGACATGCGTGACGTCACTGGAGTCAACACAAGCCTTCCCTGCCAGTTTGTTGCACATGACGCCATCGTCAGAGTCCACATCGTAGCAGCATCTCTGCCCACCATCCGACCTCTCCCACCCCCCCCCCCCCGCCACCCACATGCTGCTATCACAGCGCCGATCCCTCCATGCAGGCCTCCGTCCATCCTGCAATGCATGCCCTGTCCTCCAGCTCAGCAACAGCGGACCCCCTCGCAGCCCTGTTCTCGAGCTTCATCGCATTCCCCAAGCTCGAGTCGACGATGGCGGCAGCCAGCCCGCACGAGTGCATCCCGCGGCCCGCCCAGCCCCTGCCTGCCCATGTCCGGGAGGGCTGCCTGCCGCGGGGCCAGGGCGCCCGCGCCCGTATCGCCGTCGCCATCGATATGGGGCCGGCGCCGTCGCAGCTGCAGGGAAACCTGGCTGTCTTGGAAGCCCTCGGGTGCGCATGCCCCGCTTGCCCCATGCATTCAAGCAGCCGTTCTGGAGCTCCACATGGAACAACCTGATGTGATTGCTGAGTTGTGGTGTGGCCGGGGGCTGCTACCACTGGCTGCCTGACCACTCGCTGCACATTCAGCCTTGCTGCGTGCCACGCTATGGCACTTCCGACTCCGTTGAGCGCATACATGGTGTCCGCCACTTCCGTGAACGGCCGCTGACTCGCAAGACGTCACGTGGAAGTGTTCCGAGGCCTGCGCATGCGCGTGTCCGGGCAGAGCTCGTTGTTCAGCCACGCCGACACGCTCAGAAGCACACGCAGCGTGATCACACGCGATCAATCCCCATATGCCCGGAACCACGATGTTTGGTGATCCGATGCCATGGTTTCCGTCCACCGCAGCACATGGCCACGCACGGATTCTCGGCAGCACAACCTCTCCCCACGGTCTCGCCGGCCCCTGCCACACCTGCAGAAAACAAGGCATCAGTTGTAACACAGTGGTGTAGATGGTGTAACACAGTTGTGTTACACCCTCAGTGTGTTCATTCAGTACTCCAGTATTCCAAGTCTGACAGGCGCGAGAGGCTGCAGAATGTGACACGTGCCTTATTAGTAATATGAGATACAGCCGTGGTGCAGGTGTGAGCTGACCAACGTCTCGATGACATCCGCGACATGCCTCCCCCCCGACATCACCGGCCTGCTCCTCTCGGCCTGCCTCACCGCAGACTCCGCTGACGCCCTCGCCGCGAACCTCAGCATGCGGCTGTCCGTCGCCGCGTTTGCCGCCGCCGGGGGCGTGATCTACGCGGAGGGCGCCGGCCTCGCGTACCTCTCCACCAGTGTCCGCGTCGGGGAGGAGTCGTTCAGCATGGCGGGCGTGCTGCCCATGCATGTGATCATGCATGAGGAGGCGCAGGTGCGGGGGTACGTGCGGCTGCGCGTGCAAGGGGGTGAGGGCGGCACGGCGACGCTGCTGCAGCCAGGGGCGTGGCTACGGGGGGTTGCGGACTCGTGTCTAGAGGTGCGAGAGGAGGTCGCGTCGCGGGGGCTGGGGCAGGCGCTGCGGATACAGCAGCTGAAGGTGGCGCAGCTGTTCGAGGCGCTGCTGGTGGATCTGCCGGGAGGGGGGGCGTGCAGCCGGGAGGGGAGTGGCGGAGGGGGCGCGGGGCCGGCGATGGCGGCGGCTTCGCAGATGCATGGGATCGACACGGTGCAGGAGGGGTACGCACGGGGTGCGATCGCGGCGACACTTGTGCACGTCGCGTTCGCCTCGCACATGGCGGCGGTGCAGCCGCTGGTTGCGGCGTGCGCGGCCCGCGACGCGGGCGCGCTCGCGGCCGCCGCCGCGGCGCACGCCGCGGCGCGGCGCCGCTGCTCGGCGCTGTCAACCACAGCGCGCCGCCGCAGCGCGATGCTGCACTCGCGCAGCGAGGGCTGCGTGCGCTCCGCGGAGCACCCTCTCGTGCGGCTGAGCCGCGACTCGGGCTCAACCGAGGCGAGCCCGCCACGGAGCGTCACCCCGGCCTCCTCCTCCTCCACCCCCTCTGCCGACAACCTCTCACTCGCGTCCGCCCACCTCCTCCCGAGCAGCGCGAACCTCGCGGGCACCCCCCCGCAGTGCATCCCGCTGCGCACCGCATCGGCAGACGTGCGCTCCGAGTCCGACCACGCCGCGCCGGGCGCGTCGCGGGCGCGGGAGATCCCGGCCGGCCCGGCCGCCCGGCAGCGGCTGACGCTGGTGGGCTCGGTGCCGGAGAACCTGTGGCAGCCGCGCGAGGCGGGGGTGGTGAGCCGCAGCGCATCGTACTCCGCGCTGCGACCGCCGGGGCAGCAGTGGTGGATGCAGCCGCTGCCACGCGTGCGCATGCTGAGCGGCTGGGAGCTCAGCGCGGGCGCGGGGCCGCTGTGGTCGGCGAGCTCGATCGACTCGAACGGTGCGGACCGCCTGCTGGGGCATGTGCGACGAGGACCCACAGATGAGCTGTGCCATGCTGCCATCCTTGTAGACTCCTGTTTATGTGCCTGCTTGCATGGCAGGTCTTGCCGTGACAGCGCATGCACAGCTGTGCATAGCATTGCGCGTACTTGACGTGTGTCCACAGTGCACAACCCCGCTGCCACTGATCTCTCTTCTCTGCTCTCTGCTACTGTCATTACTTTCCATCTGTTCCAGAGCGGCAAGAGCTAGGCCGCGAGGTCGGCTCGCAGTCACGACATCGCACGGCAGTGCCCTTAGCAGGATTAATCATGCATGCAGGCTTGGGCGCGATGCGACCGTCGGCAGATAGCAAGTCTGTGGCGGCCTCGGTCAAGACGGCGCGCCTCTTCTCGATGGACGACGCACGCCTGACGTCCCCCACGTGCGGGTCCGCCGCAGGCACCCCCGTGGAGCCGTTCCCGCTCCCGCCCCGCGCTCCACATCCGCCGGACGTGCGGCCGATCGTCGTGCTGTCGCCGAGCGTGGCCCAGATCCTCTGCTCCCTCGACCTTGCAGACCACATCGCTGGCGGCCCAGTCCCGGCGGGGGGTGGTGTGCCGCACGTGCAGGCCCCCGCGGTGCTGTCGCTGCAGTTGGCGGAGCCGGCGGCGCGGCCGCCGCGCTTCGCCGCTCCTGGCCACCGCCGGACAAACTCCGCGGCGAAGGACCTCGTGCTGCCGGGGCCGTGGCGCGCGGCGGCGCGGCGGATCGCGTTCATGGCCGGGGACTGGGCGCCGCTGCACGAGCTGCATGCGGAGCGCATCGCGGCGCTCGGGGCGCCGCTGGTGCTAACGTGGGAGCCGGAGCGCGTCTTTGCAGCGGAAGAGGGGGGGGTGCTACCGGTGGCCGAGGCGGCGCATGCGCCGGTGCTGGATGCGCTGCGGCGCATGGACGCGCCCGCGGACGTCGTGACGCTGCCGCCGCCGCGCTCCGTCGCCGACGTGTTTGCGGCGATCGGCTGCGTCGGCGCGGTCGTCGGCGCGGCGGCGGCCGCGGAGGCGCTCGTCGAGCGCCTGCGCGGCGCGTTGCGCGCGGTCGTGACACGCTGCTTCGCGGCGCCGGCGCCGCGGCCGCGCCGCGTGCTCGTGCTGCGCGCCGTCGCGCCGTACATCGTCGCGGGCGGTTGGATGCCAGAGCTCGTGCGGCTCGCCGGCGCGGCGTGCGTCGGCACGGCCCCTGGCGCCGGCGCACGGGAGGTGCCGTGGCGTTCCGTCGCCGAGTTCGACCCGGACGCAATTGTCGTGCTCTCGGAGGTCGTGGCCCTCGCCGACGCGTGCACGGAGGCTGCGGTGCTCGCGAGCGAGGACGGGTGGTGGGGCCTTCGCGCCGTGCGGGCGCGGGAGGTGTTTGTCGTGGACGGGACCGCGATGCAGGGCGCTGGGCCGGGGGTCGTCGCGGCAATGGAAGCCATGGTGCGCCTCTGCCGGCCGGACCTGCGTGCACAGCTTGCAGAGAGGCCGGGCGGCGTAGGGGTGCGGAAACTGGAGATGGCGGACGGCCAGCGGTGCCGGCCGTCGCTGCTGCCAGGCTTCTTCCGGGACGTGAAATGGTGATGTGAAATTGTCACCGGTTTGTCTTTGTCCCAGGGCCGGCGCGGCTGAATCAAGTGTGCTGTAGGAAGCCATGTGTTGTGTGTACAGTGGTAAGATGGCATAGATTCGTATGGTGGGCATGAGGGTGTTAGTGGTTGTGTTTTCATAACGTTTTGCACGGCTAGTTTATGGTTCATGGGTAGTGTTGACATGCCAGGCCGTATCGGACCTAGTTGCTTACACGTTTGCTGGTGAGCTGTCTTTCCCTAGCGGCAGTGTGCATGGTTTGCGTGCACATTTGCAAGGTGCGGTGGGGAATTGCGACTGGTCTTGGCGGTGACAACCGCATGCTGTGGTGCATGCGGAGCTCAGTCGCATGCTGGAAGTGTAACCTGCAGCGCAGCCTGGCCTTGACACGTATGTGATGTGGTGACGGTTTTCACGGCCAAAGCTGTGCAGATCACAGCTAGGCAGGGCTGAGTTCACCACTATTGCTGCTTCCTCCATACAATGCTTGTTTGCAACGAGTCGTGTTTGATCACATAATAAAACTCTCGCATGCAATGTTACCGCCTGGGATGCTCAAACATAACATGATTGATCATACACGTGGCAAGGCCGCTTTGCTACCTCCCCTCGCATCAAATTGTCCATGAGTCTGTCTAGCCAAAGCTGACAGTGGGGACACTGCTGAGCCACTGTCACGCCTTACAATCCTGCTATGTCCGTCTCTACACAAGTAATCTACAGTTTTCCCCTTCTCTATGGCACACAATCCATCATTATGGAAATCGCCACAAATCCTCGCTGGGTTCGCATTCTAAGACTGTTTGCACCATCGGCAGCTCCGTTTTACATTCTACACCACTTAGGCTCAGGTTCAGCTCGGACAGGGTGTTTGGGGAATGCGCTCAGACGTGGCGCCGCAGCTTCAAGCGCTTGTGGGGGCTGGCGGAAGGGGGCAGAGATGCAGGAAGACACAGACCTTCGCCGGCACGAGGTACTGCTCCGCGAGGGCAAAGGCGATCGGGCCATACTGCATGATGTACTCCTTGCAGGTCTCCTCGAAGTCACCGGTCCTTGTGCACATCTGCAAGCAGGCACCTCGGTCATGCACGTGACCAGCCAAAGGATGCACCAGCTCACTGGACTTTGGGCCCGGTTTCCAGAATCTCATTGACATCTTGACTGATGCCGCTGTTGCGAACGTGTCCACACAGGCAAAAATGCACATTGCAGCGGGTCTCTTGAGGATTCTCTGGGGTATGTTGCGGCCATTTGTTTCAAATAGACGGGCATGTGCACAGACCGGGGAGCTGAGGAGGCAACAGCCGCCGATGCAGAGCGCGCATGCATGTTGCAGAAGAGCGTACCTTCTTCAGGTATTTCTCGATTTCTGCCTGGAAGACGGGGTCTGAAAGCTTCACTCGAGCCTCCCGCACAGAGATCTGCAGGAGCAACGGAATGTCAGGAGCGTGTCAGACCTGAAGGTGACTCTGAAGACCTCAGGATGCGTGCAGAGTGCGCAGACGACACCCCCTGACAGCCACAAACTGCACAAGCTGTCGGCTGGTCAGCTCCCAGAGGGCATGCCCCCGTTGTGTACTTCCAGGCTTAATTTTGTTTGTTTTCTGCTTCTGCTTTAGATGGTTGGTTTCTTTTATCTTTCAAATAAAAAAGGTAATCTCCTGTCCAGAGCCCGCTGTACCTGACTTGAATCGATATGAAACATACCTTGCAGAACTCGCACTCCTGGTCCTCGAAGTCCGCAACGTCACCGTTGGCACTGCACACCTGCTGCAGGTGCATGGCGCCGATCTTGGAGAAGGTGTCTGCGAGGTCGCTGTGCAGCGACTCGGGGAGGTCAACTTCAGCCAAGGCCTCGAGCATCGGGCTGGCACAGAAGCCAGAGGCAGCACATGCACTGGTACCAGGAACCACCTGAGACGCCTCCGTGACAGCATGCCCTGCACACAGGCACGTAACTGCCGTTGACCACTTGCCGGGAATGAAATAGCTGCCACTGCTGCTATGAAACAGGCTTGTGTTTTGTGTGCCATGTTTCGGTCACATGCTACCTGTGATTGCATCCGAGCACAAGCTTCAGGCGGTCAGAGGATTGGAAGGCGTACCATATTCGCTCATAAATTCCCTGCATGGCTCTGCGAAAGCAGGTGGCAGGCTTTGGCAGACGTCCAGGAGGACCTTGTTCACGTCGTCACCTTCACCAGCAATCTCAGGCAGCTGTGATGCTGCGAATTGGCAGTACGTGCAGTGTGGGTACGATGTTGATGAGTGACTCTCGCTGACGTAAAGGGCGTCGTCTGCGCTGCACAGTGGCTGGCAGATCTTGGAGGGAGACACCTTGTCTTCGAACACCTCCACGAGGTGCCGGATGCCAGCCTGGACGCGCCGATCGCACTTTGGCCGCTGTCCTCGAGGGAAGAAATTGCAGGTGACAGCTTCCACTGCCTCGGCCTGCATGAAACGGGCACACGGATGTAAGGGAAGGGGCATAGCAAGCTGGCCTGGGCACCATGCAGTGTAGGAGACGAACCAGCTCGCGCTGATGGACAGGATCAGCTACAAAATCTTGCACTGATCGCACTCCCCACTCGCACGTCTTGCAGGGGTTCACTGATTGTGCCCCGTTAGTGGTCGCTGGATGTGTCTGGCCACCTCGGAGACCAACGCTTCCTGACCAGTGATCCAGTCCCGCGGCCGTGACACCTATATCAAACGGCCCTGTTTAGCCATGTGACTACGATGATGATCGGTGCGGATCACCATGGAATTGCTGAGTCCATCGAGGCATTTGTGCACAAAAGGAGAGTGGCAAGGACACGCGACGTTGCAATCAATAACCTTGATCAGAGATGCCTGTAGGCAATAACATGTTTAACAGGCTCATTCACACCCGATCAATTGCGACAGTGTATTGTGATCAAG
This sequence comes from Ulva prolifera, assembly GCA_023078555.1. Taxonomy (NCBI): domain Eukaryota; kingdom Viridiplantae; phylum Chlorophyta; class Ulvophyceae; order Ulvales; family Ulvaceae; genus Ulva; species Ulva prolifera. The sequence continues at coordinate 1,486,451 of CM041201.1, read as the reverse complement.
TTAGGGCTACATCAACAACCTCGTCGGAACGTACATGGCACTGCGAGAGCAATCGCAGCAATTTGCATCCCAGATGTCACCCAGTTCACCATATTGACAGCTATGCGATTGAATCGGCAGTGACAGTAAGTATGTGCCGACCAGCTGGTACCGACTCGTTGCTGTGTATGTAACCGACCTAGCTACAGCATCGACAAGTTCGGAGAGGCATCACACAGCCTTGGCACGCCCTGTAGCATATTTGTAGAATCTCGTTCCCGGTCACACCCACTTGTGATGATCGCGCAGAGCTATGCAGAGCCCATCTCTACGACGCGTGCTTCCAGCACAGTCTGTCCCGAACGCCACTGTCCCAGCGCGCCTTGCAAGGCCCTGGGACATCTCAGCTCCGGGGCAGACCGCGGCAATATGCTGCCTTCCTGTGACTGACAACATCCAATCTGCTGCCCTCCGGTAACGTATCCCGATCTTGTGCCAGATAGCCCAGCACTGATTGTGGCGGGCCAACAAACCTGAATTCGCTGAGATCGTGACGATTGCATGATGGAGGCAAATCTTCCAAAGCATACGATCTACATAAAAAACATCTTCGAGAAGATTGGTAAACTCGGTGCGCCGTGAACTCAGCTACTGCCATTCACCCTGCCGTCTCTCGCTGCTGATTCCCCAAAAGCCTGCAGAGCTGAAGAAGTGCTTATATTGTTTGTTTTCCCAATTTGGGAAAATCGCGGATGTACAATGCTGTAAGACAAACAAGTTGAGGGGCCAAGCATGGATCATATTCGCAGATGTGGCCTCTGCAACAAACGCGTTGCAATGTATGAATGGTTTTCCATTCTTTGAGAAGAAGCTGGTACGAACATTGTCTTCCTCTAGTTCTTTCTCGGGCTTGGGCACCTTGAGCGATGTTCTCTGCTGCTACGTCAAGGTCTGCCTTCGTTATGCATGCTGCAATGTAGGAAATACAATACGCTAGGGATGAAGCTACGGCCATCAAGAAAACTTCGGACGGATGGAAGAGCAATAAGAAGCAGAAGACAGATCATAAAGCTCAGCCCAAGCCCGCAGCTGCTCCAGCTGCTCAAGCACAGCCGGCAGGAGCTGAACCAGCCAAAGCGCAAGTGTGCTTCCGTCCATTGCTGCATGTACTGCGAAAACTGGCTGCCGCCTTATATTCCTCTCTGCGTATCGCAGCAGTTGCGCTGTTTATGTTACGCTTACCTGTGATCACTGAGCTGTGTCCATCTTGCAGACTAATCCTCCAAACAAGCTTCTCTTCGTTGAAGGATTGCCCCCGACCACGACAGCGCAGATGTTGTCGCTGGTGTTCAACCAGTATCTCGGAATGGTCGACGTGCGGATGGTGGATGCTCGACCTGGCATTGCATTTGTAGAGTATGACACTGAGCCATCAGCAACGACGGCGATGAACGGTCTGAACAATTTCCAAATAGCTCCCGGATTCAACCTGACGATATCTTATGCAAAGTAAAGCTGGTATAGACCTCTTAGGTCTCCTACTTTCTTTGGAGAAAAGAACAAAGGGAATGCCAGCATCACACATGTTGTAACAATCCATCTGTGGAAATCATGACCTGTCTTGACCTCCTCACGTCACAGCAGCGATGCTGCGGCTGTGGCTGTCACAATGGCTGACTCGTTCGCATGGATGTGTACTCTATGTGCCTATCGGCATCCGGTGCATCACGGCGATACATCCACATGATTGAAGTGTCCACCGACTGAGCTGTAAGCTTATGTTGAATCTGCTGGCTAGCACACCAGTAGATCGTGGCGTTTACAGCGATCGATGAAAATATTCCTGGGCATGCGGCTGCTGACACCGGTGTACCTGTACAGGGCAAGCTGTGCACAGATGGGGGCTGACTGTGGAATGTATCAGCAGCAAGGAGCATGCATCCAGCTGCATCATTCCATGCCCAGCAAGTCAACAATATCATTGTATCTGGGGAATTCATGGTATTGAAGTAAACGACTGCCAGACTGTTCACTGTTCGCGATCATGGCTCTTGGCTGGAGGCCACGCGTCACCAGTTGGAGGAGACAGATAGCATTTCAAACGCTGCTAGGCCAGTGTGATCTAGGCTTGGCCCGGCGCACCAAAGCGGAGGCGGTGCGATTGTAAGTGTTAATTCAGCCTTGGGGAGCTGCCGATTCGATCCAGTAGTGCGGTATGCGGAGCACGCGCGGTGTATCGCATGTGTATCCGTGCTCTGAAACAACCTCCAGCATCAAATCCGGTCACATATGTAGATCAAAGTCGAAGCCATGACATGTAGTACTTTATAGCCTCCAGTGAGCGCGCCTGTGTATTGCAACTCGACGTGTTGGTCGCGGTGGAATTTGGAGCTGCCTGGCGGATGGCCGAGAGCACCGTACCAGACGCAAAAGGCCGTATCAATGCTCTTAGTGAAGACATTGTCAACCAAATAGCTGCCGGGGAGGTTGTGCAAAGACCCGCATTTGCTCTGAAAGAGCTCGTTGAAAATGCCATTGATGCAGGTGTGCCTTGGGACCTACGTAGCGTCGGGCCTGTGACATTCCATGCAGAATGGTGGGACGGAGAACGTATGAAAGCACACGAGAAATACATAGTCTATCGTGATCGTGTCTACATGTGCAGGTGCAACCCAATTGTCGATACAGGTGACAGATGGAGGGCTGAAGCTTCTTCAAATTAAGGACAATGGTTGCGGCATCCACCCGGGAGACTTCCCCATTCTGTGTTACAGGCACACAACCTCCAAGCTGCAAAATCATGACGATCTCAAGCACATCAGCACCCTCGGATTCCGGGGTGAAGCCCTGTGCAGCATCAGCTTTGTGTCACGGCTCAAGATCGTGTCCATGCGGAAAGGCGAGTCGATGGGATACAAAGCTGAATTCCAGGACTCGCGAATGACAACAGATGAACCGGAGCGATGTGCAGCTGTACAAGGGACGTGCATCACCGCAGAGGACATGTTCTACAATGTGCCAAACCGCAAGAAGTCCCTCTCGAGTCCAACTCAGGAGTTCCGCCTCATGTACGACGTCATTGCAAAGTATGCAGTATTCAGCTCTGGTGTGCCTTGACCTCCATACCACATCTTTGCCTCTATACCCCTGCCATGCAGACTGCGTTCCTCCAGTCCAAACACCAGCTTTCCTGCGTTTTTGGCGTCCCATTCCAAGCTGCTACGGGGAGTGTCCTCGCCCATGCTACCTCCCGCCCGTCTCCATTATTGTGGCGATGTAACCGCCATCTCGAAAATCTGCAGACGCACACCTGCCACAATGCCGCCAGCTTTGCAAGCAACCCTCTCTCACAAATCCAAGCGCAGCTTGGCACATGTGCCATCATCACACATGCAGCAACCACGACAAGCTGTCAGCGCCAGCACACTTCCCGTTAAGTCTTCCAAGGCAGAAGGGGGAAGAGGTGGGCAGAGTGCAGGCGTCGGCATCAGCCTGAAGCGGACCGGCGTGTCCCAGCCCGACATCCAGACCCTCCCACACCACTCCCGCCGCGACGTCATCCGCAGCATCTTCGGCGCGACCGTCAAGGACAACCTCGTCGAGTTCTCCGACAGCCTGAGCTGGACGGACTCCCACACCCAGCCCCCCGCCGCCCCCGGCGAAGAGCCCTGCTTCTCCGTCCGCGGCCTCATGACCAACCAGAACGCCCGCTGCAAGAAGACCCATTTCCTGCTCTTTGTCAACGGCCGCCCGGTGGACTGCTCGGGGCTCAAGTCGGCTGTGGAGTCCGTGTACGCGGGTCTCCACGCCAAGGCCGGGGCCTTCTGGGTGTTCCTCGATGTTCGGATGCCGTGCCAGCATGTGGACGTGAATGTGCACCCGACCAAGTCGGAGGTCATGTTTCTGCATGAGGCGGAGCTCGTGGACCTCGTGCGGGGCGCGGTAGAGGGGGCGCTGGAGGAGTGCCAGGGAACTCGCACTCTGGCCAAGGACGCCACGGCCGATGCCACTGCGCCACTCGGTTCGTTTCCTTGCTTCAGTGCTCACCAGATCGTGGCATGACAACTGCGATGCTGCCTGATGTGTCCTTGTGGCTACAGATGTCAGTCTTTCAATGTATACGGTGTTTTCTTAATGCATACATGCATACGGTTCCAGGCAGGCTGGCCTTGGTGTGCTCGTTGCTGATGTCTGCCTGAGTCCGATGTGAGGTCAGCATTGCACATAATGGTGGAGCGCAGCTCTCTGGGAACTGAGAGGTCAGGAGACTTGTCATATGTTTGATGTACACTTTTACATCGTTCGGGCCCTGCAGGGTGCCCTGTACTCAGAGTTTGGCGCGGAGCCACTGGTTCGTGGCACGAACCAGTCCTGCCAACGCACTGTGCATTCTCCGCTGTATGCCTACGATATCCTGTCGCCATGCGCTCTGCAAACCGCGGTCGCCCGCAGAGGTGCTCACGAATGCTCTCCTGCATCTCTACCCCTCTCGCTCTTGCACCCCCCCTCATGCATGCCCGCCCCCCGCACCTGCACCCGATCCTCGTGCAGGCGCTACAGAGAACAGCGGCGCGGCGAACAACGCGGCCGCGGCCGCGGCGAAGCCCAGCACGCAGCGTGCGAAGGCTGGCGGGGACCACAAGCTCGTGCGGACGGACCACCGCACGCAGTCGATACAGGCCGCGCTGCACCACGCCTCGGAGTCGCAGCGAGCCGCCCTCACAGGCACGCCCCCCCCCCTCGTCAGAGCGCATGCCGTGCTGGTGGTGCAACTCGAAGGATGTGTAGTTGCTGCAGAGGGAGGCTGCACGGGGCTACAGTGTGGAGGTGTGTGAGTGCAGTGGAGAGAGGCTGAGACATGGGTATGTATGTATCTTCGTATGGAAGTAGACGTTGTTTGACCCCCAGGCAGGCGTGGCGAAAGCCGGCACGGCCGATTGCCCCCCCCCCCCCCCCCCCCCCCCCCCCCCCCCTGCGCCTGCCTGAGCCGGACATCGGTTGAATGTGCTAGCGACCGCGATGGCCCGCATGGCGACAAGGCTGCAGATTGTGATGTCTGTGGTGATGCAAACCTTGCTGTCCTGCTACACCGCCATATTGGGTGGTCTGACTCAGAACAAATAGTCAGTGATGGCATAGATCAGAACCCTGTTCCTCAATGCCGCCTCAGGGTGCCAGCTGCAACATCGCCGTAATGCATCCCGTGTGCAGCCGCCCCCAACGCCCACGCGCATGCATGCATGTCCTGCATCTGGAGTGCTGCCCCACCACAGCGGCGCCCATGCATGCAGGGACGGCGAGGCGGCGCGGCCACATCGGCCGCAACCCCGGGAAGCGCGGCGGCGGCCTGCAGGAGCTCGACAAGACGTGGGACGTGACGCAGGGCAGCGCGGAGGCGGCGGCGGCCCTCGAGCGCGCACCCTACCTCCAGGTGCGGCCGCGCTCGCGCGCTCTTCCTGCGCACATTGTTGTATTTGCTGCAAGTGCGCGCCCCACTTACATCCTGCTTGCAAAACACGGAGCCCATCACCCTGACAAAAGATGATACATTATCATTTCAACTCGAGGGGGTAGAAGGCTATCGCAGCTTGGCCTCTGGCACGCTGGACACGGCACGGTTCGCTCGGCGCGGGATGCCACTGCCGCCTTGCGTAGAGTCCCGGCCTACACAACACTGCGCGGGGCAATCGCACGAAGCACACATGCGTAAGATCCTGATCCATTGGTTCCTGAGTCGCGCGAGACAGACTGCTCCCCCACCTCTCCTGTGACCGTGACCAAGACTATTGTTGAACGAAAAGCGCCACCCCTTAGAGAGGGCTGATTGTCAACTGGTGAGGATAGCATGCCTATACAGTGCTGCTTGAGTGGCGGCCTCGCTCGTATCAATCATGCCGTCCAGTAGCCCACATCACTGCCAGGCACTTCTCGATCGTTGCATATACCCTGCTGGCGGCTGCGCAGGAGGCGCTGGACGCGGTGGCGAGCCACTCCCACGCCGCGCTGTGCCAGGCCGCCCGCGAGCACACCTTCGTCGGCCACATCGGCGCCAACTCCGTGCTGCTCCAGCACAACACGAAGCTGCTCCTCGTCAACCTCGCGCCGCTGTCCCACGACCTCGCGTACCAGCAGGCCCTGCTGATGTGCGGCGCGTGGCGGGCGGGGGCCGCGGCCGCCGAGCGCATCGCGCTGGGGGATGCGCCGGGGGTGGGGGAGCTGCTGGACATCGGGCTGGAGGCGCGGGGGGAGCGGGGGGAGCTGGAGGGTGACGATGAGGACCCGGTGCGGACCCCCACATGCGTGTGGCGCAGCATGCTCATGCCGTGGCTGCCAGCGTGTAGCGCAGCTGGTGCACGCCTCTCAGAGCAACACTGGGGCGCACGGGGAGTGTGACTCTGACCGTCAATCAGCTGCTGCGGCGCTGTCAGAGTGTGATGCATGAGTCACACACTGTGACTCCAGCTGGAGCGTGACTCCGAGCGTGACTCGGCTGAAGCGTGGCCGGCAGATCCAAGCTGGGGGACTGCAATCCGTTAATGGCACGTTCCGGTTGCAGCAGCCATGGCCGCACGAAACACCACCCCCGCCGCAGCCACTGTACGAAGGTCCTGCACGCGCTGTGCAGCCCGCGCTCGCGCACGCGCGTTGTAGCATGGCGCAGGACTCCGTTGTGGCATGGAGCAACATCACGGCGACTTGTAGCGCCTTCGCATGCACCTGACCACCATGAGCACAGCAGCGCCCAGGGTAGCTCAGAGAGACGGCGCGTGGGGCCGTGTGCAGGCGGAGCTGAAGCGCATGATGCTCGAGGTCATCGGCCCGCAGCGGCAGGTGCTGCGGGGGGAGTTCGGGGTGGACATCGACGACGGGCTGCGCCTGCGCGCGCTGCCGGCGCTCATGCCCTCGTACCGGCCCAACCTCGACACCCTGCCGGAGTTCTTCATCAGCCTCGCGGCCGACGTGCCGTGGAAGGAGCCGGCCGCGCGGGCGGTCAAGGTCGCGGAGGTGCGCCCCCCCTCCCCCCCCTCGCCTGGACGTGAACTGTACAAGGACGAAGATTGTATGAGGACGAACGTGTAGCTTGGGCGCGCTGTTCGGTCCCGGTCTGTTGTCGCCAATGTCCATGTGGACGTGGCTATGTGGGCACATGTACCCAGCTAGGTGTATATAATCAGCAGTCTTCAGCGCGACTGGGAGAACAAAAGAAGATTTAGCAGACCTGGACCCATGTAACGCTGCCTATTTTGTCGATGCACTTAATTTCGTACGGTATCCGGAGGTCCTGCCAGACCACCGGGGTCCTGGCAGCTCCGCCGTACATGCTAGCTCTGCATGTGTTGCGCCCGTGTCCAGGTGTAGAGAGCGCCATCTCATCTCAGCAGCTAGCTTTCGCCTCTACCACCCTGCCCCACATCTTGAGGCGTGCGCATACATGCGTCAGCCATCGGTGCCTCTCACAAATCCGAGGTCACTTGCGCGGGATTGTTTGGGATATGTCTCACTGTACGACACTTTAAAACGGCCCATGCAATAGGTAGCCTGTGCGCCGTTGTGCCCTGCCCCGGATGCGACAGGCGCCCGTGCTGCAGGCGCTGGCCGACCTCTACACGTGGAGTGGGCTGGCACACTCCCTGTCGGTGGCAGCAGGTGAGGAGTCACAGGGGGCAGAGGGCCCCAAGGAGGGCTCGAAGGAGTGGGTGGTGGAACACGTGCGCTCCGCCTTCCCGCAGCAACCTGCCACGTGATCTACAAGGCGTGTGGTTCCGTCCACTCGCGCTGTCCTTGCACGAGCTACAAGCGTTGAAGGCGTGCGTTCGAGCCACTGCAACGCCAGATCGCAAAAGTCCCTCGCCGCTTCGGGCGATCCAAGGTGACACTCTGAGTGAGTATACGGCTCAGTAAACCTGGATGTACTTGGCTTCACTTGACAATGACACGAGCCATTGCGTGGTACAGCACCTCAGTCAGCTACCAGGCATCGCGACCACAAGCAGTGATCCGGAGACCTGCACCATTCAGATCATACAGCTCCCCACAAGCACTCACTCAAGGCAGAGTGCCCAACACGACAGCCCATGATAGCTTCTTCTGGAGTGGACAGCTGGAACCATGTCTGCGTCGGCCCTCGCATGGGCCTCCACCTGAGGTCTCAGAACCAGGCAAGGAGGCATGCGCAGATTTCACGGCTCAGAAGGAGCACATTTTGTCCAGGAGGATGTGGCGGAATGAGTCTAGTAAAGTAAACCTGACTTTTTTTGGCCATATCTTCTCGGGACTTTGACAACTCCGCTACAGGGGTCTACCTTTGCCAAAGGGGTACACCACCTGGAGACCCCCCGCATGAGTAGAGCATGGTGATGTGCAGGTGCTGCTGAAAGCGATCCGGAAGCACCTCCGGGTGCCGTTTGCAAGGTCGTCAGATGGCACCTTCGTCGAAGTCGCATCCCTGAGTCAGATCTACAAGGTGTTCGAGCGGTGCTGAGTCACTCCACCGCTGCTGCTGTCGCTCAGACACGCCAGATTATCACAAGAGAGATATATATGGGCGGACAGATTTGATGATAAAGAAGAGATGGCAGTTTAATGGGTGTGTTTGCCCCAGGTGTGCGTGTACCAGTGTTGGGTCGCTCAGCAGCATTTCCAGGACTGCTACCCAGAAATTAGACCTGAATATTCGGAATTGTTCTATGTGATCGGGCCAGATGACCCAGCACTGGCGTGTACGAGGCACAAGGCTGCGCTCTGTACAGAGACAATGCTTTTGTCTTATTCATTTGAGCAGCCATTGCCAATTCGAGGCGGACAGGAAGCCAGGTCACCAATGCAGGCTCTGGGCTGCAGTCTCAAGCATGTCTTGTGAAGCTAGTGGCTAGAAGTGTTGCCCACATTCGCATGCTGCTGGTGGTGCGAACCGCAGGATTGCAGTCTGACAGATATCGAAAGGAGCTCAGTGTCTGTCAACAGTTGAATGGTGAGAGTGCGTAAAAGTCATAGGCTCGGTCTCCCAGCAATTGCCTGCCATGATACAATGCCCTCGTATTGCTATCATGCTTCGGCAGGTGCGCTGTTGAGTAGGGAGCCGCGTGTTCTGCGCCAATGCGTCATATGTGGCTGTGCCTGTAGAGTAAAGTAAATCTGAATTTCCTGAGCCGTATCCTGAAGAGGACATCGACAACTCCGAATAAACGGGACCACATATGCCTTCAGATGTCTTCAGTGCGCTGTGTCGAATGAGCCAAGCTCCTGGCAAGCAAAGCAGGCACAAGCTGGACAAAAGATAGTTGTTGGAATTCGGTTGATGCCTGCGTCGTTCCTGTGTTGTGGTTAGACGTGTCAAGTTCCTCTCTGTGCTCGGCTATGCTGTGCAGTGGTGTCAGACTGCGCAGCTGCGCCAAGCCTTTCGTGGCTGCTGACTTGAACTATCCGATTGTGGAATAGCCGTGGCAGCGCATGTGTTCCGCGAAACAGAGGGCAAAGCCGTTGTGGCAATGGGGAGGAGGGGGGAGGACCAGAAACATACAATGATCCATGTGAGTCGCAGCGGAGAAGCAAAGACATGTGAGCGATTTCAGCAGCAGCAGTGTGTGAGTGCGATGCTACTGGTTGGCAGTGAGCAGCCTTTGGCGACTCCATATGAGGCTAGCCAGGAGTTTGGGCATGTGGATGTACCCGTTGCAAAATTGGTTATTGCCAGCCCGAATGCGATTGATCAGGCTCACCACGTTATCCAGGACCAGGGCACCTTGCCAACATACTATGAAGATGGTGCAGTGCCTTGAAACAGCGGACGATCAGGCTTTTGTTTACGCTCACGCCGGCATGTGACACCGTGCACCCAACACGGCATGCATTGCGCAGACGTGTTTCCGTCACTGGATTTTCTTGTAACACTTTAACAAGCTGCACGTTCTCGTAGATTTGACGCACGAGCACCGACTCATCGCGATGCAGATGTGTCTCACCGCATGCTCGAGTCGCACTGTCCGCGCGATCAAGCGCAGCCACACGTCCCATAACGGGTCAGCTGTGCCACTTTGCTGTCACAACACTGTGTTGTAAATCCCGACATCTTTGTTCGTCGCCAGCTGCGGCGGCACAGCTCAAATGGGTGGTTCAAGAAGCTCCAAGGCGACTGTATCGATTCTCGTCAAGCTGGTTAGCCTTGCTGGAACGGGGACATTCTACGTCACCAGGAAGAATCCGCGCAGGATCTTGAACAAAATAGAGCTTCGAAAATATGATCCGAAAGTCAATGCTCATGTCCTGTTCAGGGAGCAGAAGATGCGTTAGGCTGGCAACATTTTAGCAGCAGTGTCGACTATGGAGACGTAGGCAGTGCTAAGTGATCCAGTTTCTTCGGCAATTTTTCTTCGTAGATTTCTTGTAATGACAGTTGTCGACAATCCAAATGCTGCTGTACCTCATGTTGTGCTGGTCTGCTGCCAATTGGCATTTGCTGTAATGCAAGGTAACCCCTCACGACTGCCGTTGGGCAGCAAATGTACCCATGTGCCATTGTATGTTCAGCATACTGGCTGTGCAATACATCAGTGAGGTCAACGTATTGCGCTGGTTTCACAATAGTCAACTGCCGGATGCTGAACTCAACCGTGCCACTTGCAGTGTCAAGCAAAGTTGCGCTCGAGTACATCCCGCCCTTCCCGTTTGCAGCCATCCGAGTCTTCATCGCATTACCGCTGCTCTGGGGAGTTGCAAAGGCGGTGGAGACTGGTGGCATACCGCATTCCAAACGGCATTACATTGCTGTCGCAGCTCTGGGTCTCACCGGGGTTGCACTTCCCCAGGGCCTAATCTTCATCGGGATACGCCTCGTTGGGCCCGATGTGGTGGCAATCATGCAGCCTACGATCCCAGTCCTCGTCATGCTGCTCACAGCTGCTCTCGGTCACGAAAGGCTGACCTGGGTCAAGATGTTTGGCATCGTCAGCTCCGTCGGAGGAGCAATCGTCATGCTTGACATATCTCATCTTCAGCTGCATTCTTCCAAGTCCGTAGGAATGATTATCATGATTTTACAAGTCTGCTCCTATGCTGTCTTCATCACCGGTCTGTCCAAGTACCTTAAACACGTCCCGAAGCCTTTCACAGTATTCTTCTGGGTGTCTCTCGTCGGCTGTCTGATACTATCAGCGGCCTCGGTTCGAGAACTGCCTAACATAGCATGGGGATCTGTGCCAGGTGTTGCATGGGCGTGTCTCTTGTATGCAGCTGTGGGTGTTTCATTCCTAGCGCACGGCTCTGTTTCGTGGGCGGTCAGGCACGTCCCCGCTACCATCCCAAGTTTATACACCTGTGTGCAGCCTCTCGCCACCACAGTGCTGTCAGCAATCATGTATGGCGACAAGTTGGAGGTCCACCATGCCCTAGGGATGCTTCTGATCCTGGCTGGCCTCTTCGTGACAGTCCTGGCTCAGAGAGCTGAGAGCCGAGCTGAATCCTCCGACATGGAGGATCTGAACCACGTAGACTTGAAAGGCAAGCGAGACAGACATGTCGTGCAGCTGTCACGGGTAGACTCTCTGGACGGTGGGGCCATGCCACTTGGGGCTGTGTGCGTTGATGACACAAATGATACACAGCCGTTGATAACGAGGTCAGATGCCAGTTCGGCAATGTAACACCACAATTTCACTTAAAACAACATCCGTTGGCTAGGACAGTGATGTGCTTAGCCTGCCGATGATGCTTCTTTTCCATTGGCTGATGCGCTGTTGCCTGCCATGCAATCTCTCCTACGCACAGCCAGTGCATCTCGGTACCTCAATGGAATTTCTGCCAGACAGGTAGAAATACTTTGATTAAAACAATATCTTCAAAGACCTCGCTTGCGGGGTAGTAAGTGATCCTGAAAGGCCAGATGCAAACTGCTCACATATGGCAGAAATGTGTATGGGCGAAACACCACCTGTTACACAGGTGGTAGACAACCTCCTGCTATGGTCATGTGCACAGAGTCGAGAAGACAAAGCGCTCATTCAGTCCGTGTACATGGCCATAAGCGGCTTTCAAGACCGCTGTGAGATGCACCAGCTGGGCACACCGGGTGCACAAGCAATATAGCCACCAGTCAAGAGAACAGCGCGTCGTCTGGGTATGGGTTTCAGCAAGACATACTGCACGGCCGCGCCAATGCAAGCCAGTGTTCATGGATGCATCCGTGAACGCTGCTCGGAAGCTCTCCAAACAGGAGCAGGTGTGACGCAAACACAGCATGCAGAGCACCGTGTGCACTGGGTATGCAGGAACCCCCACACAGACACGCGAGTCCCAATGTTTTCGGCCGGTAGGCACGACAGCAGATCACGCGTGAGCGCATGCGTTACACCACATCCCCACAACCACCAGCCAGCTCCCACCCAGCTACGAGACCCATGCGCACACTGTGCATGGCCTTTTCCAGGCAGGCGCCACCCCCGGCGCGGCGGCTGCGGAACACAAGCACGCCCGGCGAGCCCGCAGCTGCACTAGCTTCAGACGTTGGGGGGGACGTAACCGTTCGGAGGAGACTGCCCGGTCGGGGCATTGTACCCGGGCTGCATGTTGGGCTGGATCGGGTACCCTGCAAGCATCACACAGGGACCGCGTGAGCACGTGTGAGCATGTGGCGACTGCACCCTGACGGCATGCACGCCCGGCCCGGCGTATCTGCCACAGGCAGGGGTCACGGACACAGGGCTCGCACATGCATGTGCATGTGCCTGTGATAACTCAGCTAGTCCAGAGACGCTGTGACAGCGCATGCATGCACAGTCGCGCATTGAGGCCTGTCCATCAATCACAGGACGGGCGTGGTGCACGAGTGAGCTGAGCTCAGCGCCTCATAGCACATCCACCGTAGCGGAACACACGTCTTCTGCGCCGAGCCATGACATGTCCACCACACACAGACTCCCAGCACATCATGATGCGCCAGGATCTTGTGGCGTAGTGAGAAGCAAACACAGACTAAATCCGGCCATGCACTCTGCGTGCGGGGGAACAAGGGGAGGGTGGGGAGGACAAGGGGCGTTCGCACCGCCGGCGCCGATGTTCATCGGCATCGGGTGCATGCCCTGAGACATCTGGGCCATCTGCGGGGTGAAGGGGATCGGCATGCCGTAGTGTAGCGGCATCGGCGTGTAGCCCCCACCCGGCATCTGCACACACACCGCCGCACTCAGACCTCACACCAGCCCCTCTCCCTCCAGCACACCACAACACCGCATCCCCACGCCACACCACGTCACACCGGCGACTGCAGCGGTCACACGTGCCAGGGATCGGAAAAAGTAGCTGCAGCCCCCGCTTTCTCAAGGTCAATACACCATATAAAGAATAGACTCTGCATGTCGGGGGGGGGGGGGGTTACCTGGCCGATGGGGGTGCCGCGCGGGCCGCTTGGCATGGGTTGTGACACGATCATGCTGGCCATGCTGGGCATGTTGGGCATGCCCATGTGGCCCTGGTACATGAAGCCGCCCTGCCGGGGCGTGCCGTGCGGGCCGTGGTAGCCGTCGTGGTTGCGCCCGGGCCGGCCCCTGGCGCCTCGCACCCTGCATACCACACACCGCCTCAGCCGCCGCAACGCCTGGAGGTGCTCGAGCATCGTGCAGAGCCGCTGCAGACTCTTGGTCTCGGGGCGAGTCTGACCATTGCCGCCGATCAATGTGTGCGGTGCCGCAATTCTAGCAAGCCCGGAAGTAGCGGCGTGTACCTCAACATCAGCCCTGCCGCCGCAAGACACTGCCAAGTCCTTGATGGCAGCTGCAGCGCGCGGGCAGGGCGTGGCACTGCGGTGAATCCCGGCAGCTAGCCGCAGCAATGATATGGATGGTTGGTTCGCAGCAGGACATGCATGCAGGAGTGGAGGGGCGCTCACCCGTCGCCTCGCTCGCGTTGCCAGCCCTTGCGGCCTCCCCAGCCCCCACCAGAGCCCTCAGCGCCCGAGGATGACCCCTCCTGCGCCTTCTTCCCAGGCGTGAACGGCGCGCTCTTCGGGTTGAACGAGAACGGCTGCGCATCCGGGTTGAACTTCATGGTCGTCGACGGCTTCGAGTCCGCCACCGCGGCGCCATCGCCGGCCGCCGCTGGCACCGCCGGCGCAGCCAGGGGCGCGGCCGGAGGCGCAGCCAGGGGTGCGGCCGGGGGCGCGGCCGCGGGCGCTGCCGGGGGCGCAGCTATGGCCTCCGGTGCGGCGTCGCCTCCGCCGGGCGGCCCGGCCAGCGCCGCCGGCTTGCCGACGCCGCCGCCGTGCCCCCCTGCGCTGGATTGCCGCTTGTACTTATAGTCGTTGAGGCGGTGAGCGACGCCGGCGTTCTTGTCCTTGCGGAACTTGTGTGAGCCAGTGCCGGGCATGAGATTGAGCGCGTCCACCCCCGGCGCGTCGTTGATGTATTTTGTGCGCAGCTGTGGATCAACCGCCGTCTGCACGCTCTTCCCTTCCGCGAGTTTCAATCGCACGGCGTTGATCTCTTGTCGCTCGGATCGCGCAGCGCCGTTGCTGCCGCCGCCGGCCGCCGGTGGTAGAGCGGCGGGAGAAAGTTCTGCCATGTCCTCTGGCGGCGGGGGGCCTGGTGGAGGGGCGGCCGGTGGTGCTGCTGGTGGGCGCGGGGCAGGGCCCCGACCTGCAGGCTGCCGCAGCACCGCGCCGTATTTATCCTCCTCAGTGAGGCCAGAGTCATCGATCTGGCCACGTTCCTCACGCTCGTGCGCCGTGGCTCCTTGCTCGGCAAGGATGCTCTGTGCGAGTCGCTCTGCCTCTTCTGGAGAGATGTTGGCACCGTCGAGGCCGGTGGTGTACATCGACTCCTCGAATGTCGCGGTGACTCCGAAGCGGCGCTCATTCTCTGCAAACATATCTTTGCCGCTCCAGCCGCCTGTTGCGCTGACTTTATGCGAGTCCTCTAAACCGGGGTCTGCAACATTGCCATCAAAGACGAATTCTTCCAGCTTTCTTTCGTTCCTGCAGTACAAGCACAGATGAAGGTGTGCCCTTGCCCTCGACCTCGCATTCGCATGGCGCCTGTAAAAATATGCCATGGCTCATCGCGTTCAGCCGTACCCTGCGCTGTCGAAGGCGTTGGCAGTGTCTTCGAAGCCAGCGACTGCAGTGAAGGGTGTAGCGGAGATGTCTTGGCCTGACAGATCGACCTCTTCTGCTGCGAGGGAACCAAACACGTTGTATGGGATTATAGCGTATGGTAATGTCTCCTTCTCATCGTTTCGCGACGCATGCGACAAGATCAAGTGCATCTCTCCTTGCTCGGTCTCTTTCATGCCGTAGAACATGCCCTTATACGTATAGCCGTCTGTTGTCTGCAAGGATGACATCCAATCGCAAACTGAACTGGCTTTTACCAGATGAGTGCGCCGCAACACCATGGCCGCGACAACGCCCACTGCATATGTGAGTCGCACACTTCAGGAGACACATACCTTCACTGTAACAGATCGGCCCAACAGACACATGCTGAAGAACCACGTCTTCTCATTGAGCCCCTTGAAAGCTGGTGGTGTAGCCCGTTTGGCGAAGTGGCCAGCACCGTCGTGCTTTGTAGAGCGACCGGCTCCACGGCCTGAAGGAACAGAGTTCATACCGCAACAGCTGCCGTGAAAATACCTTATGAGTGGAGGCTGATGCACTTGCAAGCACTGTAAACCAGCGTGCCGCAGCGAATCACGACGCTAACGATGATGCAAGCTGTTATTCAAGACGCAGGACAAAGTGAGGCGAATGCTTTGCGGTGTGCATGGCAAAGTTGCGCCATACTAAAATATGGGTCAGATTTTCGCAGGGCAGATCGCGTTGTTCGATGTTTTGTTTTGGACAGCTTCTGCAAGGCCTCCGGGACAAATTCTGCGAGGTGGTACACCTGTAGACACAGCGTGCTGTTTCGCACTGCTCGTGGCCGGAGCCTGTTGCGTTGGCATAGCCCGGCAACCTACAAACCATCTCGGGCTCGCAGGGTCTTAAGATCAATCACGTCGCCCTTCGACGTGCTTGCCAGTGCAGCTTGGAGTGCGTACGGCAGCAGTCTTCACATGGCATGTCCCATGCTGCAGTCTGCATGAAGAGATCATGTTGTAGCAGTGAAGCGACCGTTGATCTCGGCTGTATTGCGTGATGGATCCACCACGCCTCAGGGCCTCCAAGAAGCGCTCAGACATCATCAGGCTCAAGGTGCTATCAATGGGTGAAAGTGGCGTAGGCAAATCCTGCCTCATCAAACGGTGTGCCAAATCTGGCTGTCTTTGTAACATGCCATGATATCAATTCTGCTCTCCTTGCAGTACCTGCCCACCTGATCCAGTGATGTTGGTCTGACCCACACAGCACATGGCAGGTTCTGCGACAAGAAGTTTGTGCCCCTGTACATCCCGACAGTAGGAGTCGACTACGGTGTGAAAAAGGTGGAAGTGGGAGATCAAACAGTGCACTTGCACTTCTTCGACTTGGCTGGAGGCCCCGAGTACACAGCGATCAGGGAAAGCTTCTATCACAACGCACATGCAGCTGTTCTCATGTACGATTCATCACGACCTGAAAGCTTCTCGAACCTTGCAAACTGGCTCACTGAAGCAACAAGCAACAAGGGCCAGATCGGGGTATGCAGTCTGCTGCGTGCTCAACTTCTAGCATGAGTGGCATGTGTGCATGACTGAAGAGGTCTGCGCCTTACATTAAGCAAGTGTTCGAGGTTGCAGACTGGGCCCGAGTGCAGGTCATCATTGTCGTTGCAAACATCCGACCTGGTCCGCATCAAGTGTCTTCAGAAACAGGCCGAGCGTGGGCGCATAAACATGAATTGCACTTTGTTGAAGTAACTCTGCCTATCGGCGATGGAGTGGACTATGTCTTCTACTCTGCGCTGCACTCCTTGCTGGCGACTCATGAAGCATGTACCGCTGCTGTGAGAGCTTCATGTCGAGATCTTATGTTGCAGTCGAGTTGCATCAGAACAGCCTGATACGCTCACATGTTCCAGTGGCTCAAGAATGGCTGCAGGATGGGGCTGAGCGTAAGCAACAGGGTGAAAGGTAGTGTACAGGAAGTTCATGGCGACACCACGGCACAAGGCTTCAAACCATGCATCCCAGTGCTTGAGACCACACTGCTGCGGCTGAGCGTATGTGTGTGTGTGCACACGTTTGGAGCCTGGGTGGTAGGATGAGATTTTGGAGGAGCTGATTCTTCTTGCCAGGTGAAGCTTCAGTCAGGGAACACTATGTTGGCTGCATCAACCACCCATCCCCCATCCCGTGGAATGCATAAGGCCACTGGATGTTTCACATCTTGTGTTTCACATCTTATCACATGGCTTTGGGCTTCTGGCAGAGGCGAGACCAGCTTACTTGCCATTTCCAGTGCTGGAGACATGAGAGATGTAGTAATTGGTTGGAATTTGGAGTGGGTGGCGATCTCGCGCTTACGTACAAGCCTGAAGCTTGCCCAATGCTATACTCGAATTAAGGGCTCTGGTTTGTAGCAATTCATCCAGCCGCATGCTTTGTCACCGAAGCGGTGAACCTTGCGCTAAGAAGGAAGACGCGTCTTCGGGCTCTCAGTTTGCGGATGACTCGGGCATGTTACATGTGGGTGTGTATAAACTTTGTGTTCTGCCTTCCGGGTGCGAAGCCACCCATATCACGAGAAGCTCGCTCTCAATTCCAAATCACAGCATGCAGTTGCTCCACTGCAGCAGCTGCACGGATGCAAGTACAGCTGCACGTACATCAAGCTCCAGATTCCGTGATCCTGTTGTGCCATTCTTCGCCAATACAGTGAGCAAGTGCGCGTTGCGCTAAGCGCAACGGTGTCGCGCATGTCCATGTCAAAGACTCAACGCCGTCCGTACACGCCATGCGAACCTTCACCATTGACCAGCTAGTCGATGATTAGCTAGTCGTATGTTTCACCGTTTCTGCCTGGTGGCCTTTCCATTTGATTTGCTTCAAGGTGCGCACGAAACGGCGGGCACAGTACAACATGACAGCCACGCCGGCAAAGGACCACAGCACGATCCACGCCAAGGCATTTCTACTCCATTCCAGCTTTTTCTGTAGCACATGCAAGACTGTTGATGTGCGTAGCTGGCATCTGGCTAGTAAATGCATTGGGCCATGGCCAGAGCATCACCCGGGGATCTGTCTCTGTCGTTTCGTGCGAATGAACGTTGTAAAAGCGCCGCCCCTACAAGTTCAGCATAGTCTTGAAAAGTGGCTGACGTGCCGGTTACGTGCTTGCCAAGACACTGGAATCGCACCCCGTTTAGAGGTTGGAATGAACGCCAGGTCTGGCCTCCGACCTCAAACGATTCGAACTGGTCCAACATTTTGTCGTCACCGAATTCGTGTTCGCACCTCGGGTCGACTAGTCGAGAACGAACCACCCGCCAGCGTACGTTCCAAGGTCTCGTCGACACACACAACACTGAACTTCTCGAAAACGAGTGGGCACCGGACTAGAAGCGCCACGGCCAGTCGTCACGGGCGCATAAAGCAAGGCGGGAATGCACACGCAGGCTGTGACTCAGGCCGTGACGCAGCGCCCCTAGCAGTCCCATAGCTCATCACCAGGGCGAGGCATGTGCACTCCTGTGCCCGCGGGTGGATCGAACGCGTTCAACATCACCAGTGCTGATGTTGAACGCGTTCGAATTTCACCACCACCTCACCAAGCAACACCTCTCGACAATCAACTCCCCCCACATAGTGCACATGGTTACAAGCATTGCTGCTGCAGGTATCTGACAACGCACTTCAGCTTTGAACACTGGACGCACAAAAGATCCCATCCCTGGTGCCCATGTAGCCACATGCACCCTGGTCCTTCCAAGGCCTCCTGCAGCTGTCCCGAACGCTGGAGGACAAGAGTGTAGCAGCAGCCCAGTCACACGCCCAGCTTATCCTGCGGCCGGCGCCACCCCAAGCTGGATTTCTCAGACACCAGCGCTCCAACACCGGGGCGGTCCGGGCGCGGCGACGCCGCAGGCTGCTCCTTCATGCCCATGTGACACGACACGAGCTCCCCCGGGGCCCACAGCATGCACAGCGCGGCGAGCAGCACGCCGTGCGCGAGCGTCCAGAACGTCGAGTGCATCTGCACCACACGCCAGAGGCAGTCAACAAATATATTTGCATGACAGACAATGCATCCGCATGTCTGAAATTCGTACAGAGAGACCCAGACTGCGCAACCCCCTCCCTCAATACAAGGTACCGCAAAGGCCGATGTGTGCGGTTTTACACGGTCTGGCCCTGCTCTGTGTTCATAACTACGGGGTCACATGCGCGCAGGTCACGGTACGGCAAGCAAAGTTGTGTCTTGCACTCGGCGCAGGCCTGTATTTACATATTCACAGTTCACCAGATCAGCAGCAGGGCCGCACCCACTCCAGCTGCCACCGGTCGTGCACAGGGTGCGTTGCGTGTATGTACGCCTCCACCGCGAGGTACGCGCCGCATGCGGCGCCGACGGCCGCGAGCGTCGCCGCAAAGACGCGGAACAGCACCAGGCGCACGGCGGCGCCCTTGGAGCGGAGGTGCGCGAGCGTGCCTCGCAGCGCGAGCGCCGTGGCGGCGGCAAACGCGGCCTCGGCGGCGGCGAGCGCGGCGCGCAGCCCCGGGCTGCCCGGCGCCTCGTCGTTGTGGTCGCGGTCGTACAGCTTCTTGAACTCGTAGAGCATGTAGAGCACGAAGTACGCGAGCGCTGCAGCGGCGGCGCATGTCCGTGAACGTTATATGCAATAATCATATTTGCAGATAAATGCTGAACAGCTTGGCTGACGGTTAGCTGGGCGAATCGGGCACATCGCTGTGACCGGGCAAAATGTGACGACAAACAATCACAGCTGGAATATATGCTGCATAGTAAAGACGGTGAGGAGGGTGGCACCGCACGCACAGGACCACAAGCGCAGAAACACAGCACAGCCGCTGCGGGGGGGTGACACGGTTTCGCCACTGGGCAGCTGCGGAGAAGCTGAGGGGCCGCCGCATGCGAAACAGGGGCACAATGGCATCACGGACCGGGCGTGGCTGTCTGGTCCCCATAAACGCATCGCAGGTGCCCTGTACGTGACAGAGGCGCGCGGCCGTGGGCTAGCGTGGGCGGAGTGTTGGGCTCGCGCATACAGGGTTCATGGTGCTCATTCGCAAGGTACAAGCCTTGGCTTGTGGCTGCCACAGACGTGCACGGCAGTGAACTACTCCTGGGGTTAGCGTGTGCCACTGTAGCTGGGCAGCGGTCCCTGCACCTCTCTGTACGGACAGAGCTCTCTGTGCGGACAGAGCTCTCTGTACGGACAGAGCTCTCTGTACGGACAGAGCTCTCTGTGCGGACAGAGAGGCCACGGCCCACCCACTCGACAACAGAGGCAGCTGTGAGGCTGCCTTGAGCGTGGCAGGCCGACCCGTGTCTGCAGACTGCATGCGGTGCGTCTTCGTGGCAGAGGAAGCACAGGCGACAGCAGTAGGGCTGGCGGCGGAGCGCACTGAGCAGCAGGGGCCCCCGCTCGAGGCTGGAGGGGCGGAGGGAGCCGACGCCGCGGGAGAGCAGCAGCGTCGTGAACCTCATCGCGGCTTTGTACGCCGCAGCAACCACGACCGCGCCGCCCTGCAGCACCACCGGCGCGTGTACAGCTTTGCCAGGAAAGAACGACGCGGCGCGCGGTGCTCCTTTGGTCCGCTGCGAAGCAAACATCAGGCGAACCGTTGACGCTATCGGCACTACATGAATCTAATGAACAAATCCAGAGGACGCTTATTTTTATGTTTTTGCACGGGACTATGAAGAAAAAACTGCCCCAACTTATCAAGGTAAGATGGCTCAGGAAGGAGACTGGCTGTGGAGAGTTGCACCCACTCCTCCACACGTCCATCGGCTAGGCCACCACCAGAAACCTACTTCAGTGAAGCGCAGTGCCTCCCACAGCAGTTGGCAGCATGTGCGCACCTGCAGCGCGTGGTGCGGGAAGCCGGTCTCGTTGAGTGACGCGAGGTCCGCGTAATTCATGCACGCCTCGACCACGCCGAGCACGACGGCGAGGGTGATGAGGTGCTGCTGCGGCAGCGTCGGGCCGCGGTGCGCGAGGTGCGTGAAGAGCCAGGTGACGGCGATGAGCATGTAGAGCAGCGCGACGGAGGCGTGGAACGGGAGGAGTGGCTGCTGGCCGCCGGGGAGGTAGCCCCGCGGGTTCTTCCACACCGTCTCGCCGTGTACGCGGATCTGCAGGGCTGCAAAACTGGGGGGGGGGTACGCGGATCTACAGGACTGCAAAATTGGGGAGTGGGGGGTGCACGTGGATCTGCAGGGCTGCAAGACGGGGGGGGGGGGGGGGGGCTATGTGATATGGCTGTCTTGTGCACAGACAGACGTGCGGCCGCCACGCAGAGACAGCCGGGACAGCCA
This sequence comes from Ulva prolifera, assembly GCA_023078555.1. Taxonomy (NCBI): domain Eukaryota; kingdom Viridiplantae; phylum Chlorophyta; class Ulvophyceae; order Ulvales; family Ulvaceae; genus Ulva; species Ulva prolifera. The sequence goes on along the minus strand of CM041201.1, from coordinate 1,465,063 downwards.
GGGCGCATGAACATGCATGCTGAGAGCGTGGGGGCGGTGCGGTGCTACCCAGTACGCAGATTTGTGGTGGCCACACATGGACAGCCGGCGCCGTCCGGAAGTACATGCATGCGTGCACGTGGCACACAGCCTAGACCACACATTTGCATAGCTATGGGGAGCATAGTTGATCACAGGGACGGCGCCGGTGAGCAAGGACGGCTTCAGCTTGGGATGGGCGGGTTCAGAGGAGGAAGGTTGGGGTGAGTCTAGGCGACCAGCAGGCTTGAAGCACTGGTGCGATCGGCGATTCTGACATGGCGAGGCACGTGGCAGTTGCGCAGCAGGTGCTGTCCGAAATTCATGACCAGGCACTGAACACCGCCTTTCTACTGCGGATTCGTTCGCTGGGGCACGGTCTACATTCCCAACATGCAGCTTACTTTTTGGTCGTGGACATCTTTTGTTCACAGGGAGGGGGGTAGTCACCTCAGCGAGTGCTGGATCGCACACGGCAAACAGCATGATGTAAACGCCTGTGTCGTTGACTGAAATTGTCTCCTGGATTGGCGTGCTGTGTGTATCATCGTTCATGAAGTCAATTTCTGCCTGCCACGGGAAGTTCTCGAGCCTTGCGCCATCAGCCTCGCTGGCATAGGCAATGCCTGATGCGCTCTGCGGAGAGGCCAGGGCTTTATCTTGAGCCCCTGTAGGAGCTATGTAGAGATGATTGGGTCGGCACTGCAGGGACTCGAGCTTCAGTGCTCATGCGGATCCTTGTGAAGACATGCTCAGACGATGCTGCTGACTTAGTGACAGCCACTTCGATGCCAGAATACATTGAAGGAAGACCCAGCACCTTCGTTCGCTTTGCCCATTCCTCTGTGCAGCAATACCTCCATCCATCCTGCAGCCCGCTGCCTGTTGCTCAACACCGCTCAAACGAGTCTGCAGTGTCATCATCTACACGTCGGACCGACACAGGCTCCAAACAACAGCGCTACAGCCTTGAATAACGCACGTCTGTCATGTAGCCTATCATGGACTCCTGCGATTTCTCGAAAACGACCGCTTCAACAAGTCCAGTGAACCCCTCGTCAGCCCCGCGCAGCTTGCTGGCTGCATCGGATCGTCGGAAGCTCACGCCACCCATTCTGATGAACGCCTTGCCATCGGTGGTCCCTGAACAGACATGTCGTAAACAACGACTGCCGCAGTGTGATGCACGCAAATTGAGTGCTTCCATGCGCCCGAGCCTCTGCGCACCATGTCTGACTACGGGAGGGTCTGATGGCAGACGCGACCTGAACATTGCTTCATGCCCTCCCCGAAATATCCAAGCATCTCCTGCTTCATGAAAGTTGGATCCATGGTATGCATGGACAGCTGCACTGGCGATGTGCGCGCACGGCAGCACAGCGACAAGGCTCAATATCAATTCGCGCATCGCATAGCAATTGTGCCACGGCATATACCACTACATGCTCGCTTGGAAAATGTGCACAGAAGTCGCTTAGATCAGCAAAACATTGGCCATTGATCACGTTAATGTCCATAAAACAGCCATCGCAGTTGGTGATCAAGACGGGCACATTCTGCGACCAACAAGCAGCTACCGTTTGCAAGTGGAATCGCCTCTGTCTCCATATGAGCTGGATTTTGTGCTCGTGACACGAGCCTGCCATTGCACACCCAACGCATCGCTTGTGCCTTGCATGATGCATGCAGCTGCATCACATCAGACCTGTGCTCAATGGAGTCACTGCTCAAGCACTCAGTGACCGCACCCGCTGAAGTATTCCTCGGAGGCCGCTGCAAGGATAACCGTCATAACTGCGCACCGGAGCAATCGTGAAGGCTCAATGGCAAAACTGCTAGACATGTCTTGAGACAGCAGCTGCTGCACCAACGGAATCCAAGCTCATGCAAAATGTAGCTGTAAAGAACTGTACCTTCATGTACAAATGGGCAAGGTATGATACAATCGCCCGCACCGTCGAATGCTAACATCCTGCCTGCCGTTATGTATGAACAATTGTGGCTCAGTCACGGGAAGCGGACTGCTGTGTCCAGATGCCTTGTCAAACAGCCCAAGCCTCCATGACATGCGCTTACACTATCACATGTACAACAACGTCGCATCTGGGCACGATGTCTGCATCGTAGCCCCACCCGAAACCACGCACCGCTGCATTGCTGATGCACACGCTGCTGGCCACTCTGGCCTCCCTTCCCTTCCCGTCCAGCTCAAACGCAGCCGGTATGAGCAGCACTCAGTCAGGCCTTCGCGCTACTCGGCAACGACGCGGGCGGACGTTGCCGGCCGCCAGCGGCCCACCATCAGCAGCACCCCACCGTGAAACACAGTCGCACCATCGGCAGCGCTTTTGCGAATGTGCTGCCGATGCTGGCAGACCGCCGACGCGTCCGTGCAGAACGCTGGACGGTGGCGCTGCTGCTGGGCAGTCACTGTGTCTGCCCAGGGACACCGGACACGGCTCGAGTGTGCTGCACCCGTGAACGTTGTGTACCTCTCTACTTTCACAAATCACCCCGACTCCTCGCCTTTCGTCCTTGTAGCTACAACACGTAAAACTACGAGATGTAAGTAATGCACATTCGCATTGCGCCCCGGCCGCGGGGGCAGGGACACACCGCGCTCTGCGCCCAGTCCGACTCACAACACGTGGCCGTTGAACGGTCGCGTGCTCGTCCCAGGAGCCGTGACTCACGTGTGCTGTGCAGGTGGCCCAGTCTGTGTGCTCCTCTCCTGGTTCCGCAAAGCCGCCTGCCTCCTCGCCGTTGTCCTTGTAAATCACAAGGTATGGCACACATCCCCCCTACCCCCCTGCTGCGCCCCGGCCGCGGGCGGTCACACCGCACTCTGCGTCCAGTCCGAGCCCGCGGCGCCGAGCCCCGCGGCGCGGCCCGAGACCCACGCCCAATAGAAGTTGAAGCCCCCGATGCGGCCAAAGACATCGCAGATCTCGCCGCAGAGGTGCAGGCCCGGCAGCGCGCGGCTCTCCATCGTCTTGCAGTCGAGGTCCTGCAGCCGCACGCCCCCGCCGGTGACCTCCGCCTTCCGGTACCTGCACCCACCGCGGCGCCTCTGCAGTGCACCAGCAAACCAAAATCAAATAATGCGACGAGCACCGCCGGCCGGTGCGGGAACACAAAAGACAAGAGCTCGGGGGATTGCTTGCATGGCAGAGCGCTCCATCATGCTAAAAGGCGTTGCAACCAGAAGTACCTACGTGGGCATTGTGTTAGGATTGCTTTCAAAATCCACTTTGACGTGCATGTCCAAGCATTGCGTCCACTCATTCCGAGGAGCCAAGCTCATGCACAGTACACACAACGCATCAAGTGCCGGTGCAGGAACGCTTGTATGCAGAGCTGGTCCCGGCACACCGGACCAGCAAGGCCAATGCCAGAGGGAGGTGTAAAGCGAAATCTGTGTCCGGCAGTACCTGAGGCGCGGGGTACCAGCGTGGCGTCTCCAGAGAACACAGCAATGATGCCCGCGCACCATGAGAGAGAGAGCGCGGGCGCCTCTACGGATCTGATACTGGAATTCCCAGGTGGAGCTGAGCGTACCCCTGATGCCCGGACACTGGCAGGTTGAAGGCCCCCAGGCGCTCCGAGAGCTGCGCCGCTTCCCGCTTCGAGAGGCTGCCGCAGGGCTGGCTTGGGTCCACCACGCCGTCGAGCAGGCTCGCGGCCAGCCGCCGCGGCAGCCGCCGCCGCACGACGGTGGCGACCGCCGCGCCGCCGTTGCCCGGCGCGCGCAGCTCGGCGGCCCAGCCGTCGACCGAGAGGTCGCTCCAGCGCACCGCGAGCCGCGGCGGGGGGGAGGGGGAGGCCCCCGGGGCGTCGAGGCTGCGCACAACGTGGTGCGACAGATCGAGCACCGCCGGGCCGCTGTACCCTGTAGAGACGGGGGCTGGCGAGTCAGCAGCTGCAGCGGAACGCGCATGGCTCATTTACACACATGCGTGATCGACTACATGCCCCAGAACAGCAACGGCACCTGTACAATCACACAGAAACACCACAGAAACAATCACACAGCAACACCACAGAAACACCAGGCATGCAGGCTGTGGGACATTCGTGCTGTGTTGGTGACCCTGTTGCTGTGCTGCTGGATGTTCCGATGGATCTACTTGCCTTCTCGTTGCAATCCATGTAACGCAGCAACACCAGCTGGCGGGGAGGTTTGCCTACCTCATCACCACAGGTATGTACTCATGTATGCACATTTCGCCAGAATCGCCATGTCCATAGGGACACTCAAGACTCGGACCTCTGGGACCGGGAGGTAATGGCTGAGATACAGGCAGGACGCTGGGTAGAGGCTGAGGCTGAGAAACAGATAGGGGGCTAGGGCGGAGGCAAAGGCTGAGGGTCTGACAAGAGGCTGAGGCAAAGGCTGAGGGTCAGGTAGGAGGCTGGGGAGGTGGTGTCTGGCGGCGCACCCTTGTGTGTGAAGAGGAAGCCCGTGCGGTGTGCCGGGACTGAGCGCTTGCCGATGCGGACGCTGGCGGCGACGTCCAGGGAGACGCCGGCGATCTGTTCCGGCCCGGGGTGGTCGCCGGTGAGGGGCGTCAGCGCCGGGAAGGGCTCCACGAGCTCATGGCCCAACTGCATGTGTTCAGCGACACGCATTCAATTCAGCTGCATACATGCAGCGACACGCCTGTGGCATCTTCAGCCAGGATGATGTGCTGTGCCTGGTGGAGGTCGTCGCACGTGCAGTGTGGACGATTACTGTCCAAAAGCCTGGCAAAAGAAACTGTCACTTTGTCGCCACGCTGCAAAATGGGTTTCAGGGAATGCTTTATAGAACAGGTGCACTGTGAACGACGTGCGTCGTAATCTCCCATGGCCTTGGCTATGGCTGTGTGAACAAGCAGGCGCCACTGCTGCACACTTTGGCCGCCTCGAGGAGGGCACAGGACGCGTGCAACAGACATACACACTTGCGTGAAGCAGACCTTCCTCATGATGTTGTATCCTGTGCCATCTGTTCCGACCTTGGGGAAGGACATGCCGCCTGTGGCCATGACGACATTGGAGCAGTTGACTGTGCTACCATCAGCAAGGTGTATCTCCCAGCCACTGGATGACACAGAACTATCCGAGGAGCTTTGTCTTTCTGTGCCTGGGCTTGCTGCGGCTGGGGTGACGTCACATACGTCTGCATCGTATCGGAACTGCACTCCCACCTTCCTGCATTACCACAACCCAGCTTGCCCAGGGTCGCAACAGATGGCATATTATCATTGCAAAAAAAAGAAGAGCCGAGACTTCATGGTGCAAGTTCGGGCCCGTGGCCGCGGGTTGGGCATGGTGGCACTGACACAGCCGTGGGTGGTGGTGTGCTCATGGGGCCCGGGGAGCATACTCACATGCTGAAACGAGCTTATTCCGCACGTCCTTGCTGGAATTAGATACAGGGAACCATTTGTTGGACTCCTCTTCGAGCGCAAGCTCCAGGCCGACGTGCTCGGCCTCGCAGAGCCAGCTCCAGCATTCCCAGACTCCCCAGGACGAGAAAACGGCGCGCATCGCACTCGTGGGAGAGTCTGTCATGAAATCTCGCTCTAGGTCAACTTCGTACGGCAGAACGTTGCACCTGGCCCCGCCAGACATCAGAATTTTCTTTCCAGCTCCCCGAGTCCGCTCCAGTACCGTCACATTGCCCTGCTAGCACAGGCAGCCTCTGCTTCCGCAGCTCTATTGCAGGCCAGCAAATACACGATAAGAGGCCAGGAAGAGCACCTTTCCTAACACTGTCGCGGCGAAGTATGCAGCTGTGAGTCCTGCTGCACCACCGCCAATGATCGCAACTTGTCTAGACGGTGTCGGAACGGTCGCACTCGCATAGATCCTGCGCTGATGACTATGACCTGAACATACACGTATGCCACGTGGATGAGCACACATTCCTATACACATATCGAACGTCGTGCATAGCTTGAGCATGCCGAAGAATTCTCAAGGACTGCGATCAGAAGCAGTCGTGGCGCGCGACCGCCGAATGCAAACAAAACCTGCCGAAAGGACCACTGCAGCAGCGGTGCAGCTAGTCTAGGGGCATACCTCGCGACTGCGCACTCTCATGCTCCATTCTGAATGCTGCAGCGGCGGACGGATCAGCTGTACCATGCTGCATGTCTTGCCCCGGCACTCCTCGCCACCGAAGTGAAAATTAAACCTGGATGTTCAAAACTTGTCGCGGTTCTCTCATGCTGCGCTGCAGTGAGACACAGACCGTATTGTGGGCATCTTAACTTCCGAATCACACTAAATGAGTCCAGGATCGTTGTGGTCGTCTAGGTGGAGCATTGCGACAAGCTGCCAGCTGCGAGGGAAGCATGCGGCATCAGAGCGACCAGCAGCAGTGCAGAAACATACCACGGCCGGTTGTGCGACTGACTTATATCTTGTGGCTAGAATCCGCAGTTCATTTGTTCGGCCCCTTACGCATCGTTAGATGAAGCTGCGAGGAGGCGCTCTGCCTCGAGGGAGTTGCAGCTTGGCACACGCAGCGAGTCAAAGATGCGAAAGGCGTCAATACATGGTTTGCACTACAAGCTCGGTCAATGGATGGCCCTGCACCCCTCCCGCCGCGGCTCTATGGCCCAGTATCGCTCCATGTGTCATGCCACTCGAGCATCTTGCACAGACCCCACCGTCCGTGCCATCGTCTGAGCTGAGAACACAGATCTCACTGAACTCACAACACGAGCCTCCACAAGTCAACAGCGCTTGGGATTGATATTGACTCCCCAGTACACGAGACGCCGGTGGTGCTACCTGCCCCCCCGGCTTACTAACACTAGTAGCCTCTGTAACATCAGAGAAACAATGCAACCAAAGCATCAGTTCAAACAGCAGACGGACATCTGCACCATCTGCATCATCTGCGGCACCTCCGGCAGCTCTCAATCAGCAACTCGTCACTCCCCGGCAACGTGCTTTAAGCATCTGGACCGCTGCAGAAGCACACATGTTGCGCCATGCAATGTTTCCGCCGGAGCCATCCCTAGGCAACAGTCCTGCCACGAGCGGGAGGGCTGCCTCGGCCCATCCCCGTTGGACTGCCACCCCGGGTGCACTTCCACTGTGTGCCCTCCCCAGCACAAACACATCGCATTCTCGGATGATATCTTGCTCGCGGGCGCCTGTCAAGCTACTCGGCGGAAGTGGCACGACGCAGGCCCCCTGTGGTCACCCAGAACGTCCGGCGCCGTCCCTGATGAAACGCCCCGCCGGAGGGCCCAGAAAGCATGCATGACAATCACGGTTGTTCTGACTCACGTCGCCTTCGACGGCGTGCTCTGCAGCACCGGCGCTGCGTGGCTGGATGGTTCCGTCGGCAGTGCGTGCTCACCCCCATTGCTACGTGCACGACACTTGCTCTTCAGCCGCACCATAGATGCATCAGCGACATGCACGATACTGCCCTCAGCATGTGCCGGCAGCAGGCTCGCTCTGCCGCATCATGCATGTCATTTTCTCCGGGCCACGCGCCGTGTGGGCCGCTGCACAAAGGATCCAGTCACGGTGGGGCCACGGAGATGGTGCCATGCATGGTGGCATGCATGGCGCGGCATGAGTCACACGCCCTTGCCGGCAACGGACTCCGCAAACTTGATCACCACCGGCACAAGGACGCCAGCGATTGCCTGCATGCATGGACGCACCACGCTCAAGGTCTGTACCCGGTCGCATCAGGTGATATAATGCAGATCTCTTCAGTGTCTCTCCTGGGTGTTACCACCATTCAGTCGTGTTTTGACCGCAGCGAGATGTCGACAGACGCAATCATGATGTGAGGGATGAGCCGTTCATGGACGTCACAATCAGTTCACATGAGTCCAGATGCCACCATCTGCTGGCGCTGTCCATGAGCGCCACAGGCATGCATCTGTACAACTACAGCTGTGACAGCACAACTCTTCACAACACCGCGGTATGCTCGCTCCTGCCGTACACTCCGACCACACGGCCATGTGCCGCAGCCCCAAACAGCCGCCACGCCTCCTGCAGCGCCCCAATCGGGCCAGCGGCCCGCACAACCGTCAACACAGTGTGCATGGCTACAGGGGCGCACGGCAGCCTGGACCTTCTGCAGGCGGCGGAAGAGGCTGGCGAGCCCGTTGTCCGCCGAGATGCCCTGCATCAGCCGCCGCACGTCCGCGCCGGAGCTCGAGAGGATGCTTGCGAAGCAGCCGGCGCTGTAGAAGAGGATGCCCGCCATCGCGCCCGCCTCGATGCCCGCGGACACCGACTGCCACCAACTGCGCCGTCGGGCAGCTGCGGTCAGCGTCGGGGAAGCACTACGTCGAAGGGGGTGTCCAGGTGGCGTCCCCCCTTCCGTGTGTGGTCCCAGTTATTCCAGTTATTCAGTTGTCAAGGTCCGTACAGGACATGGCTGAGGCGATCCTGAATTACTTGAGGTCAATGGCGTTGCCGCTGCTGGAAACAGCGGGGCTGGTGGTCGGGGTCAAAGCAAGCATGTAAGTGGTGCTGTGGAGTGGAGTAGTGCTGATGGCAACGAATCTGAGTGGATTTGGGCTGCTACTTAGGACTGGCCACTGCTGTAGCATGTCATGAGGGCGCGATGACCGGAGGGAATGTGTCCTACGAGATGCCCACGATCCTGGCTAGCAGCACAAGGCGCAGAATAAAACAAACGGATCACAAGCCAGAAACTGTGCCAATCGGCGTTATCGGGTGTCAGTGCTCACTGTTCAGAGGAGCATACTGGCCAGATGGTTCGGTGGCGGAGAAGAGCTTGGCCGCGCAGGCCATGAAGTGGCCAAGGCACAACAGCGCTGTTGCGGTGCCCGTGCCGCGGATGCTGTCCATGAGACTCGAGAACGTCTTCTGCTCGACCGTGTCGAACTCATAGTCGGCGAGACCCGCGGTGTCTGCCTGCAGAACATGATGCATGGATTACATGCATGCGGTGTTGGAAGCATATGGAGTGGATAGACAGACCATGTTCATGTACGCATGTTCACCCAGACGCTCTGCTGCAACATGTAGCCAAGAGTACAAGTCCATGATCACATCGCCCACCGCATATGCTGTGCCAGGCGCGGCGTGGAGGCTCTGTCTTCGCCACAGCCTGGAAGTGAGCCGTAAAGGCACAAACGCTGCAATTGTGGATGCTCCAGGACATCGTGACGGGGGGGCGCGTACCGTGGCAGGCGGCGGGGCAGGAGGGGGTGGCAGGGGGGCCACCTGGGTGGCGGAGAAGCTGAGGCTGCCGCCGATCGCGAGGCTGGCCATGCGGTCCAGCCAGGGGAAGGGCGTGTCGAAGGCGCTTCCGACGGCGGACTCGATGTGCAGCTCCGCCTGCTGCGCTGGGCTGTACTTCTCCAGCAGGTAGCCGAGCGCCGCGACCCTGAAGCGGCACGCCCCGGCTCCGGTCAGTGCCGCCGGGTCGAACACACCCCGCCGTGGATCGCAGCATTTGGCACTGTCTCGTCAACGGGCACCGCATGCTACCTGTCAGGTCTGCGGGGCTCTCTCCTCATGTGGCCGATGACGTTCCCGGCTGGGGTTTCCATGCGTGCTCGTGCCGCAACGCCCCCCACACCACGGAGTCGTTTGTGCCACAAAGACAAGGTGGTTTACCCCTTCGGCATATGTGGTCCCGTTAACTCGGAGTTGTCGATGTCCAATAGTATACGGCGCAGCAATTTCAGATTTACTTTTTTCTACTTTACTTTACAAGCAACAGGATGGAACCATGGAAAAGCCTGCAAGCTTGTGCTACCCAGGCGTCCTTATCGCATCCATACATGGCGACTGACCACAGCCGCGGAGGGGGTGCGCTATCCGCTATGTGCCAATCGAAGGAGAGCAGTGGGACAACTGCGTGGAGGCGTGTCCACAAGGGGCCGCGGGGGAGCGGCGTCGCTCCAGTGCGCACCTCACGAGGCAGACGACCACCACAAACGTCGAGAACACGCGGATGAGGAAGGGCCACGTGATCGCGGCCGCCATCATCGTCACCGCCGACACGAACCAGTGCATCGTGCCGATCTGCACAAACACGACGGCCATCGCGCGCATGCTGTGCATGAGGTGCGGCTCGTGGAGCTCCGGCGGCGTGCCGGGCCGGGGCAGCAGCGCTGCCGCCTTCCACACGACGCCAGCGGTCACGAGGTGCACGACGAGATATGCCGCGGCCGACGGCGGCACCTGCACGGCGCGGCGGCGTCACGCTGATCAGCACGCGAGTGGCGCTGCGCGGAACCCGCTCTGCTTGTGGCATATGCATGCAGAGGCGGCACCTGCCCACGGCGTTGCCGGGTGGTCAGGGGGTCGGGGGGTAGAGGGGGCGGGAGTTATCAAATGACATGATGTGCTAATTCGTGGCAAAAGACTCAGGGGTGCAGTGAATGGACTGCAGATCGGAATGCCACACAGACTGTACATACCAGCTCAGGGTGCAGGGGCGATTAGGGTGGAAGCTCTGAGGCCGAGCCGGTGCCGCTTGAGTGCATGATAGGTGTTTGTCCGGATGTAGTGTTTGTCCGGATGTATGCGTGCTGACGTGGTCATAGCCGATCTCATCAGGACACCGGTGGCTGAGGACTGCTGCAAGGCTGTGTGCGTTGCGTTGTAGGCCGAGACGCCACAAGGCAGAGCCGGAAGTAGCCGTAAGGGCACTGGCGCCCGGCCCGGCACTGGAACCAGCATATGCATCCAGCGCAGATAAGCCGCGTCCGCCATGTACCATTGCATGGACTAGTGAGCACGCCGCTGCCCTGCCTGACAGCCATGCCCCGATACACCGCCCTGATAGGTCCCAGCGTCTGCGGGCTGAAATGGTGGCTGCCACTGTTTGACAGCCTGCCCGTCACAATGGCCGCCGCACAGTATTGAACTGAAACAATGGCAGCCAGACTTCATTCGCCCCTCAGCCACTGGGATGCAGCCGTCCATGTCATCGAGCGCAGAGGCAAGTGCGGGCGTCGGGTGGCCACCAGGTCCACCAGATCTCACCCAGGCCTTCATCCGCCATCTGCAACACTGGCAACGCCATGTAGATTTTGTCCCGGTGACAGGCGCACCTCGAGGGACTGCGCGAGCACTGACCTCGTGGCCACCTGCGCCACGGCCACAAGCGAAGCGGCCACAGCCGTCTTGGCGTAGCCGCGCATTCCTCGCCGCAGCGCATCGAAGCTTCCAAGCTGCGGCTCGGTAAAGTGCAGCTGCGGCTGAGGCGCCTGCTGGGCTGCACAGGCGGCCCTCGCCCGCCGCCGCCGCTGCTGCTGCCTCGGAGAGCGCTTATAGTGGCGGCGGGGGGCCTTGGGAATGCCGTGTGGTACATTCGGGCACCTGCAGGAGACCGGCTGCGTGTGAATGGGACACGCAAGCGTTCCATCATGCTATATACTGTACCACAGCCATCTCACGGGCGGGCTGCTGTGTACGAAGTTCATACATGTACATTTTCAGAGGTTTATTCGAGCAGCGGTTGCAGATAGAAGCGCCAAGAGGAGCTTCTCCGCGAGGACATGCTCTCTCACTGCAGACTCAAACTACACACCAGGGCAGGGCGACCGTTCCTTGACAACGGTGCCGCCGTAAAAATCTTAGTTCATTCGTCGCAGCTTTCTTAGTCAGAAGCGGAGCACAAGGGACAAACAACGAGGGTCCGCGAGGGCAAAGGAAGCATACAGCTCGCAGCGGCATGGACGCTGCATGACGCTGAGTTTCACGGCACTTATAGCGCATGTCATACCTAGAACCTGTTGAGAATGTAAATCTGATTGGCTCGTACGTTCTCACGTTGGCTTCAGCGCTCATCTGTTGTCCTGGAGACATCAGATGCCTCGACCATATCGACATCCGAGACAACAAAGGGGCATCAGGTGAATGCCAGACTCGATGAGTTGCGAACATCACCAGCTAGGTAGTTCACAACAGTGATTCGCATCAACTTCAAGGCGCTGCAACGCCCACGGGCCTGGCCCTGTTGTCGTTGCACAGCCGATCCATGCTTGAAACTGAAACAGCGATCCCGCGGCAACATAAGTAGCTTGCAACACATGTGGCGCAGTCTTTGTGCCGAAATGCAATTTCGCGACCTGCCGCAGATGAGCATATCCACGCGGTTGCTGCTCAAAGTTCATACCAAGCATGTCATATCATCAGTGATGAGACTGTCATGCATGCAGCGTTGAGCAGAGCCGGAACCCGTGTAGCTATGCGGCAGGCGGTCACAGGTTGGAGATGTTCGTGAGGTAACTGACTGATTTCAGCTGCAATTCCGGCATCAGAGATGGGCGCCTGGGTGGGGGGGAATTCAAAGCACGTTGCAAGCCTAGGAGTTCAGCGATGCAGGCCTGCCAGGCAGTGTTGCATCATCAAGTGCAGCCACATAGAAAAATGGCACATATCTATAACTACCGGATGGCAGCCCTGAAGTTGCTGCCAGGCGACCTCAGCCTGCTGCCAGGCCTTAGCCTGGCTCACCCGCACGGTGCAACGGGTTGCATCATTTTCAATCTGCGAGACTCATGACGACGCTGCCACACATTCATGACATCCAAAGGCATCTACCACGACCTGGCTTGCGCACGAGCTGTTCTGCAACCTCTGTCAACACCACATCACATCATCGATTCTTTCGTACTCTGTCACCAACACTGACTACAGTTTCTGAGACCGCAGACCGGCACGAGGAACTCCACCCCATGGAAAGTACCCACCAGCTGTGCCACTCTGCGTTTCACCGAACATCGGCGATGTGACATCGCAAACATGCGATCCCCCTGCAGAATGCAACCCTACATCATTCTCAGCAGCACACCATACAGTGCGTTGCAGCTTCTAGCGTCTGCAGCTTCTAACGTTTGTATCTTCATTTGATCCAGAGAGGCGTCATACATCACAGAACTCACGCCTCGAGCCTGGGCGTGTGAAGAAACGCCTTACGCACCAGCTGGCGCTGGTTGCCACTGTCACACCGTCGGCTTGGGGTCCCCCCGCGGCTGCCCGTCCCGAGGCATTCCACCAAACACCCCACTCCCTCCGCCTCCCGGACCCGCAGGGTCTGCGCCCCCCTCCACACCCCCCATGCCCGGCCACATCCACCTTCCCTCCCCCTCGGCCAGCGCCGGAATCTCCGGGAACTTCGGCTCGCCTGCGGGCCCAGCGTCGCCCCCCCACACCGTATCGGCGACCGGAGGCACCCCGAGAAGCGAGAAGAATGTTGGCTCTTGGGTGCTCGTGCTTGGGCCATGCACCGCCGCCGGTGCGGCCTCAGGCGGCACTTCGCGATGCGCGGGGTGGTCTCGCATGTATGCCCCGGCCCGATTCGCGGCTGTGTCTTCTCGCGGCGAGGAAAGGTGCGGCGCTGGGATGGCTGGGTAGCGAACGTGTGGCTGTGTGGGGATGTAGTTGCCGGGGGCAGACAATGGTGGCGGCTGCGCGGCGGGTTGGTGTGCCGAAGGGGCTGCGTCGGCTGCGGGGGGCCCGGCCGCGGCGGCGGGCGGAGAGGGGGCGCCGGTGGCCGCGTCGGCGGCTGCGGCGGCGACTGAGAAGATGGGCCGCTGCGGGCAGCTGCCGGAACCCCTGCAGCACGGCTACCAATGATGCGTCGCCTTGCAGCGGTTGGGGGCTGCCGTCCGTACATGAGACCCAGCATATTTGGTCTGTTCTATGTGATTGGAGCCAACGAGTCAGCGCTGATGAACATAACGGTGGAGGGTCCAGGGCGCAGCTTGCCTGAGGGGCGGTGCCGCTACTGGTGTACGCACACACGCACTCGAGATCATGCGTGCTGTTTGCGGCTGCCTGTTTCAGGGCATGGTATGAGCTTGTGTGCTTGTCTAGTTGTAAGGCTATTGAACCACTGGACCATTGAACATCGCGACATGAACGGGTCCAGTGGTTAGGCGGTCAAGTCACTGGAATATGGCTGTATGAAAATGCACATGAGCAGGTGCACGATCGGCGTATGAGGGCGGTGCTGACGTGGCGTGGCTACCAGGTGTGATGCATCCTGTGCGGCCTGTGGTGCCACATGCCTCTGCGTCTGTGTCCATGTAACATTTGCATGCACCACACACATGCATGCAGCGTGCCGGGCCGCACATCGTGTGCGCCAGCGCCGAGATGACTGTCTTCAGGCCGGTGATGTAGCCCTCGTCCCGCTGCTGGCCCCGCGGCAGCGACCCGACGTGTGCAAAGTCGATCATGCGCACGTCGACGCGGGTCTTCCGGCGGAGAGTGGCGTAGGTGTCCGGATGCAGCCGTGTCGCGCGCTCGAGCGCCCGCGCCCACCGTGAATGCGGCGCCGCGTTGTCGTTGTCGTAGATGAGGAGGATGGAGGAGCCAATGAAGAGGTACCTGCATGCATGGATCACATGCATATGATGCATGCATTAACGCGAATGCGCATGAGCACTCCTCCACCTTTCAAACAAGGGGCAAAGACAGAAGGTTTGATGAAGTTAGAGCAGTCATGGTTGATGGTACATTGCGTGATTGTCAATGATGCAGGCTGCATTGATCGGTGCTGAGCTCGAGGCGCCGCGCGGCCACGGGCGAGGGATGACGCCGGCCCCGATGGAAACATGGTGTCACAGGCACGGCGTACGTCGAGCAGCTGCCTGCCGGTGTGGGGTTGCATACCGGTTATTGGCAGTCTCGAAGTGGCGCAGGAGGTTGCGGAGGTGGTGCAGGAAGCGCTTCGCGACGTCGCGGCGCACCCCGGACTCGTCCGTGAGGAAGAAAATCATCACATCCTGCACCGCGCCATCGGTCATCTCACCACGGCCCGGTTCAGAATGAACATCACCACGCCAAACAGCGGCGCATCCCATGCAGCAGTCACTGCTACGGCAAGGCACCGTCGAGGCGCGTCGTGGCCCCCACGGCGAAGCGCAGCTACTGCGGCCCGGTTTTTCCTGTTGTGCTACGAAACAATCCAATTTCGATATCCTTGCAGTGCATGTCGACATAGTTTTGAAGCAGGCAGTGCGCCGTCCGGCAGTGTCCTCTTCATCAACAATAAGCGTGCAGGGGCAACAGCCTTGCGGTGCTGCAGGGTGCACCCGAGATGCTCACTCAGGGTATAGTCGCCGCCGCGCCGACGGCCATGCACGTTGGACCCTGGAAGACCTCATCGAGACTGTGCTCACGCATATGTTTGATATCAGATGATGATGCGATCAACATGATATGATCACATCGATATGATGTGCTCACATTGCTATGATGAGACGGTCTAGGCAGCACACTGGGCAGACTCGCAGATGCATGCAGGTCTGCGCAACATGCATGCGGGGAGGGGCGCGCCTCGAGGTTGAGGGGGGCGGCGGCCGAGATCGCGTGAGACTGCGCCTTGGACGTCTTGATCTTGCCCCGCTCCAGCGCCCGGTGCACCGACATGCCCTCCAGCCGCACCCCTGCATGCATGCCGCACATGCGCTCAGTGGGCCCGATCACACAGGAGACTCGGGCCGCATGCTTGGTATTTCGTTTATTATTGCACATGCCCGTAGATCACATGCCCGTAGATATCAGCGGAGGAACTCGAAGCCGGCGCTCCGCCACCGGCGGGGCCCGATTCGGAGCAACAGCGGTGGCGGTGGAGCGCGCCCAATGCTTCTGCATGCTGTCTTTGCTGAAGGGCAGTGTGGTCGGGTGAGCTACGTGCATTGCCTCGGAGCCAGGTCGCTGCTGGGGGGTTGTGCCGTGCGCATGTATTGTGTGGTGTGAGCACACACGCTGGTCGCCGCATCGGCCACGTGTGTGGACAAGCCGCTGGAGAGTGAGAGGATGCTCAATGTAGCTGGGGACAGGGCCAGCTCGTCGACCCGACTCAGAATCTGCGGCAATGCGGTGATGCAGCCCCTATGCCACTGGATCCTTGCACATCGAGATGCAGATCGTACTTGCATGTAGCAAGGCAGCCAGGGTGGGGCGGGGGCCGCACCGGTAAACGCCGTCCGGGTAAAGACATCCAGCGCAGCCATCTTGACCTTCTTCATTATGTTCTGCTCGGAGGATTCTACGCTGCGGGTGCCCATCTTCAGGTCCATGACGCATGGGCACTTCATGCCATGCAACAAGTTGTCAAGGCCGATGCGGTCGCCGTTGCTGCCCACTTCCCCATGGTAGCCCGGAAGGAACCCAGTCGGCCAGTGCCCGGCTGCTGCGGCGGTGTAGAACTCCCGTTCGCGTTGTCCTGCCTGCTTCTCTAGGATGGGGCCATTGGCCTTAAAGACACCCTCGTGCCCACCTGGACAGGGGTTACGTACGTCTGCACTGAGCCTCGTGGACCAGGACTTAGTTCACACGGGAGGCAGCGATATACATGCTAAAGTGTGGTATGAAAGGATGGCGTCCTGTTGAGTTGGCTCATCTGAGCGTGGTGGCAGCGTTCCGGGAGAACGGAACGTAGCGATTAGGTGTAACCGCCCTGCTACCTTGCATGGACCAGCCTATTCTTGATGTTGTAATGTACAAAGGTTGTTATGCGTGTGTAATGAGCCCGTGCACCGACCGAAATGGGGATTGCTTCGCATACCCGCTTGACTGAAGCTCCCCACGACACCGTGGGCCTGGTGCTGCTGCTGCAGCGGGGTGAACGTGAAAAGCATCGGCAGAGCCTCGAGGACCTTTCCATCATGCTTGCGATGGAACAGGTGCTGTTTGTTCGTTCCGCGATCCATCGGCTGCGAGCTCCAACACGACGAGGCTGGCCAAGGGAATTCACAAGAGTCCACGGGACACAAACAGCAAAACCAGTGAAGACAATACTTGCTCGTTGATCGACACGCTCGTTGCAGACCTGGCTCCTTGTCTCAGGTGCATATCCATGCCCTGATCTGGCTTTCAAGCATACGGTGTGACGCTGTCATGGGACAATGCCGCGCACAAACATCAGGTGGTCTGTGAACATGCGTGTTGAAGCTGAATAACACGGGCTTGGTAAATTCAAGTGCCAGTTCAATATGTCAACAGTCTGCGTTGACAACACGAAGCGGAGAAAGACTATATCTGGGAGATGTTACTACACACCAGCACTAGGCGCAGAAGCCATGATGCAGACAGCGAGCTTCCGTGACGTAGCTCTCGTCGGCCACAAAACAGTCTGGGATTCACTCGCAGTAACTGCTTCGGAGTGACTGCTCCTTCCAGCATGCATCTGTCGAGCAGGCGAACATGTGTGCTCGGGACGTCCTCACGCGCTCTGGAGCAGCTGTGACGTATCAGCGTGCCACCACCGCCACCACCTGCCACATTGAAGCAGGTTCAGGCCGAGTCGGTGGTGATGTACAGATTGCAGCACAGCAGGTGACGGTGTCAGCAGAAAGGGATCCTTGGCAACATTCTCCTCGCTGTTACCTTGGCCAAACACGTGCATCATTTGCGTCAGCTCACGGAGTTGGAAAGCCTGAATTGTTGTGGCACAGGCATATGCAAAAGCAGCTGAAGCCATCATGCACCGTTATGGCTACGCATTGCACGTTCGGATCTCTTTCAAGCCAGGCCAGTACCGTCCTGCCTGCCATACGCACACTCAAGACATACCATCTCACCATGTGTGTACGTATGCATGGTTACATAGCCACACCATGCGCCACAACCCCAACACATCACTCCAGTGCTTGACCATCAGGCCTTATCCGGTGTCGCATGCTCACAGCCACGGGGGGATCACTCAAATGTGTCCCTGTCGCTGGGGCAGTGCGCCTGTAGCCACGCCTCGGCCTCGCTGAGCACGTGCATGACGCTCTCGTGCGCGCGGTAGCCGTGTGACTCGTGCGGCAGCAGCACAAGGCGCGTCACGCAGCCGTGGCCCTTCAGCGCAGCGTACATGCGCTCCGACTGCAGCGGGAATGTGCCTGCACACCATCACAGACTGGTCTCTCTCTGTGGTGCAAAAGCATAACGGGCGCACCATGTCCGGAGTCCGCCCACCGCACGGCCATGCATTCGTCGTCGGCGCACGTGCTACAGCATTGATTTGCGGCGTGAATTCGGGCATAGGCGTAAGCGACACAGCCCCGGACGTCTGCACGACAACCCCGGTGGACATGGGCGTGCCATTCTGTCGACTCGACGTCAATACAAAAGCAAAACCGATCATCAGGCACAAATGTGATCAGGCGCGGCGCAGCGACATGGTCGACACATCATGGTCCACACACCAAAAGGACAAGCACCTGTGTTGTTGTCCGCCTCGCCGTGCACCAGCAGCAGCGGCTTCTTGATCTTGTCCGCGTTGTTGAACGGCGCCATCGACGAGTACACCTCCGGCGCCTTCCAGAACGTTCGCTGCTCCGCCTGGAACCCGAACGGCGTCAGGGTGCGGTTGTACGCGCCCGACTGCGCGATGCCGCACGCGAAGAGGTGGCCGCAGTGCGCGAGGATGTTGGCGGTCATGAAGGCGCCGTACGAGTGGCCACCGGCGGCGATGCGCTTCGGGTCGACGACGCCGCGGCCCACGACCTCATTCACCACCGCCTCCACGCCAGCTGCACGCATGCGGCGTGTCAGGGGCAGCAACAAGTTTTTTTTGAAAAACTTAATTTAAAAAAATAAAATAAAGTGCCAACAAGCACAGAGCTATGCAAAGCAATGACAAGGTGCGCCCACATGCCTTCAAGGCAGAGTGCGCTCTGGAGGAGCCATGCGGTCGGCACTGCCGCGACCGGCACGTGCCGCGACCGAAGCACTAGCTTGGCTGTGGTTTCATGCTGCGGTCCATCACCGTTCAATCCAACACCGTAACTCATGTCACCCGACTGCATGCCCACGGCGTGGACGCCATGTGGGGTTGTGCCACGCTCACTGCCAGCCAAACCTGCCTGGGGCACCCCCAGCATGCCATAGCGTGCTAGAGATCCGTGGCACAGGGAACACACAAGACTGCCACAAGACCCCCGGCAAGCGACCGCCCTGTGCATGGTCCCCATGCAAAGCAAACACATCTCAAGTCACCCCGACATCGACCCCACAGAATCCCCGGGCGCAGAGCACATGCGTGAGGCGGGTGTTAATTTCCTGTGAAACGTTAGGGGGATGGTTAGGGGGATTAGTGGGAGCGTGCCGACGAGCTGCTGCACGTAGGTGTCGTTGGGCTCCTCGTCCCCCTCAGCCACAATCGGCAGCGACGGCCCCGAGAGGACGGCGTAGCCCCGCGACAGCCACACCAGCGGCGACGATGGCCCGATGCCGCTGAACTCGAACGGCGACTTGTCGAGCTGCCCCGCCGCCTCCTTTGACTTGTACTCCCTGCACCGCGCCGGCCATGCACACTTCACGGTACTGGCCACGGGCGTGTCGGTGCGATTCGATGTCTACCAGTGTATTCATGCATTGTATTCTGTGTCCGTGTTGATTGTTCAGCTGCACTCGAGCCTACAGATGGGGCAGCCTGAAGCAAACGGATCTAGGCAAGAATTGACAATTCAAATGTCAGCAGGTTAGAAGCTCCGAAGCCACTGGCAAGTCGAATCGGCTCGGAACTAAGCGGTAAGCGCCATGGCCATGTCTCGCTCTGCCAGGTCCTATCTGGTGGTAACGTCCACGAGACTTGCTCAACCTCATGGCCAAGTCTCGCCAGGACGCCGTCAGCGTCAAGGCGCAACAGGTCGAAAGATCAACCACAAAGGAAGGAGAGGGGGCGGGGAGCACGCCTGGGGTACGCCCAGAGGAGGCACGGCAGGGGGCCGTGGGTGTCCTTGTCGTAGCCGGGCGGGAGGAAGAGCTCCGCGTTGAGGGCGACGCCATCGGCGCGGCTGTACTGCAGGATCTCGCGCTGCAGGTCCCGCAGCTGCGGTGTCGGGTGCGGCTCGTTCGTGAGCTGCACCTCCGTGCTCTCCTTGCCCCCCTGCACCCCTCGAACCATTGCTCCAGAAGAATGCATGGACACCACGCATTACAGGACAGAGAGCTCAGCTCGCATGGAGCTAGCTCTCATGGAGCAAACAGATTAGACAGCGTGATCCCTCGCGGAGCAGAGAGAGAGAGTCAACTTAGCCCCTGCTGCTTCGTGCGGCACATCTACCGGCGGACACATAGACCCTAACTACATGAGAGCTTGGGCCATTGCATTGGACCAGTCAAGGAAAGCGGCGACGGTGTGTCTGCGAGGGCATGCACATGCGTGCGCTCTCCTTGCCCCACTGCACACCTCTGGCCACCGTGACTGAAGAGCGAGGTGGCACCGATTAACACAACGCAGCATGCTCTCGAGCAGCTGAGAGATTCAACACTGGGATCTCTCACAAATCAGAGGTCCACCATGGGATGCTCTGACCCCTCTGCCACTCCGTACCCCTCTGCTGCACTGACCAGCGTACACATAGACATGAATCACACGAGCTTCAGCAAGGTTCAGGACTGCTCGAGCAATGCATTGGTCGTGTATCCACAAAGCCTGGCGCGATCGAGCACACATGTGCATTGGGCACCTCTAGACACTTTTGAAAGTATCAAAGCACATGCTGCATGAGCTCTGGACAGGGCCGAACTGCAGAACTGCTGGGGTTTGTATCTGCAGCAGAGGAAGAAGGCGCACGGCAGAGAAGCGCTTGACGTGGAATTGCGGCGGGTCGCGGGAGGTCTCGCGGGTGAGCAGGATGGCGAGGTCGTCGAGGGAGACGTGCGGCGTTGTGGCGCGCTCGTTGAGCACCGTGCCCACCGGCGCCTCGAGGTACGGCTCCTGCGACTGCCAGATGCGCTCCGTGGCTTTGGTGTCGAGGTCGAGCACCTCCATGAACGGCCGTGTGCCCTCCGGGCCAGCGCCCTCACCTGCAGCGGGGTGGCGTCGAGCGTCGATGCCAAGCTCCGCCGGCGCGCGTGGCTTAGCTCTGCTGCCATCGTCTGAACACCCGCGCCGCAGCACAGCGCCAGATGCGTCCTGATTTTTGTCGAGATTCACGATCAATTATTGATCATATTATATACCCCATGTAAGCATCGACAAAGCACCCAACACTGACACAATTTGTGCTCTTGAAAATACGCCATCCAGTCCCATGGGATCAGATAACAAAACAACCCGCGGTCGAGGAGTGGATCAACACGGCCCGCATGACGCCGGCCGGCACACCGTCGGCAGGCCATGCATGCACAGATGCGCACCGAGCATGAGCAGGCAGCGGCCGCCGTCGACACGCGCCAGGATAGACGTCGGTAGCGTCGGGTGGCGCACGTACAGCGGCGCCCCAGGGTCCGAGTAGATGTCCTCGTAGCTGCGGTCAAACAGCAGCTGCGGCGCCGAGGAGGGGTCCCCCGGCGAAAACGTCCACACGCGGCTGCGCCGCGTCTCCCACCACGACTCGTACAGCAGCGCGAGGTCATCGTCGCACCACGCGATGCCGCCGTACCTGTGCGCACATGCATGGTGTGCATGTATGTGAAATACTGCGTGCGCGGGCGAGACTAGGTATGAACCGGCGCTGGATGTGCGATGCAATACCCTGTTTGACTCACAGTTAGAGGTCATACACGTCGAATTTGGCGCGCTCCCTGGCTGAGCACTCTTGTTGATAGAAATGACCCCGCTTTGTGCGGAGACCACCATCGCCGATGAATTTAGATCGGTGATGATTTGGTGCCCGACACCCACCAGCGTGACCTTCGATGCGCCGGCCCCCATTGAAAACATGCCACCAACATTATGTAATCATGGCCAGAACTTCAAACCAGCAGTACCGGTCAACCTCAAACACTGCGAATGTACCAACAAAGCAGCATCACATGCTCTGTCTCAACGACGACCCAATGAAACCAGCAGTCAGGCGGCGGATGCGCAGGGCGCACCTGAGGTCCGTGGCCGCGACCTGGCGCACCTCCGCGTCCCCACCGGCCGCGGCGGACAGGTCGACCGCGAACACCGCGTCGCGCGGCGACGTGTCGGGGTTGTTCTTCGGGTCGCCGCCGTCGAGCGCCTCGACCCACTTGAGCTCCGCGGGGCGGTCCCCACGCCACGAGATGCTGCGCGGGCCAGCCCTCGTCGCATCAAACTCGATCGGAATATTGTCCTGCAGCCCCAGCCGCGCGACCTCCCGCACGACGTTGCCGTCCCTGTACACATACACAAATTCATGGCACATACGCATGCGCGTCTTGCATGCATGGCACGCATGCGTGTGAACCTGTAATATGGCATCGAGGGATGTGTGCGGGCAGCAGGCCGCCGCCGCAGCTTCTTTGGCCCATGCACCGCGGTGCGTGGGCACCTGCCCTGTGCATTCATCTGGGAAGGGCACACCAGCTGCGCGTACATCAAGCTGAGCCTGGTTGAGACCAATTTCGCAGCGCAGCCTCGAAACCAGGCGTCGCAGCACCATGCCGGAGACGCACATCACCTCCCCCAGCCACACCGCAACGTGAACTGCCATGGGATCCATGGAGCTGAACAGAACGGGGGCGCACCGGTCCCAAACCTGCCAGACCCGCGGGAAGCGGCCGGCGGGGAGGTCGTACGAGAAGGGCCGCTCGAGCCACGACACGATCATCAGCGACGCGTCGGGGGAGGGGTCGCACGCGACGTACATACGCGGCGGCCCAAGCGGCCGCGTGGCGCCTCCCGCGACATCCACCACCACGAGCTCGGACGTCGTGTGCCACTCCAGCAGCTGTGAGTCGTGCTCGTTCTGCAGCAGCACCCCGATCCTTCGGTGTCGTCTATGCTCTCTTCAGGATACAGCTCAGAAAATTCAGGTTTACTTTACTTACCCCTATCTCACGCCCCGTGGCTGACGGCCCCCGGCTGAGAGCCACTGCATTGCGGTGCGCTGCAGTCTGCCACAGCGCGGTGCTGTACAGCAGCTCGGGGTCGTGTACTTCCCACCCCCAGGCGACATGTGCGACCGAACCAGAACGAGTGCGGTGAACTGCCGGGGGTACGATCGCTGAACCGCGTGGCCACGCGTGGACTCCGCGGCTCCATCAGTGGAGTAATAAGGCCGTGTTCAGTGGAGATGAGGTCGCATAAAAAAAAAGCGTGAAATAGAGATCTGAGACGATAGATAGACTTTAAAACATGTTTTATGTATGACTGCATTGTTCGTTTGTTCGGATTTGTTATTATCGGAAAGTTATGGTCCGCGGACGTGTGAACCCTTTCTGTGCGTCCTCGGGCCTGTGAACACCCCCCCCGGGGGGGGTGCGCTCAGGCAGGGCGCACAGCATAGGGCGTGGACGCGGACGCTCAGGCAGGACGCACAGACTCAGATGTGCCAGGGAACGACCTCGAACACCTACCTGACCGCCGATCATGAATACTGTGCATATACATGGTTTGTTTTGTTTGGTCTTTTCGAGTATTGTCTATGGGTGGGGATTACAGGCCTGGTATCAGAGATGTGATCGACCACCATGTCATACAGTTCATCGAAAGCAGCGGGTGTCATACGGCACAGATCCATCCACCGGCGGTTCCTTTCGTCAGCAGGAAGATTATCCCAATTCATACCGACTATGGGGTGTTCTCCTTCAATGCACTGCAACAGATTGCCGCTGTACATCCAAGTGAGTACTCTGCGCCCAAGACGTACTTGACGCAGCTCGCGAATGTAATCTAAATCTACCTCTTCGAGATCGTCCAGCCAGTTATTATCAGCTAACATGTACTCGTGGATCAATAGATCTTCCTCGCTATCAGACCAGAAGGCAACAGGCCACCGCGGGCCTTCCGCATCGGCATCAGAGGAAGAACTCATCTCGCACACCAAAGGACATCATACAAGGTCTACAGTGATCACACAGAGCCCAGACGTGCAGTTTGGATGTGTTTAGACGGCTCGTTGCATTCGCGGTGCTGTGCGTCCCGATGGCACTATTCGCCACTGAACACGGAGCCTGTCTAGACCCGGTCGCAGAGTCCGAATCCGCTCTGAGCGCCCACCGCCACTGAACACGGCCTAAGGGAGTGCACCGGGGCGGACGCCGCCGGGCGGAGGGCTGGGCGGAAGCCCCATGCATGGTGCTCATGCATGGGCGCGTCGGCGGGGGATGCGTGTGCGCACCTTGAGGAGGTCCGGGTACGTGCGGGCCTGCGACTTGCTCCCGGAGGAGTTGTCCGAGATCTTCGGCCCGACAGGGATCGCGGGCTCCGCCGGCGCGTCCCCGCGGTCCTCCGGGATCACCGAGGCTACAAGGGTGTCGTCGTCCAGCCAGACGAAGTCCTCGTACGTTGCGTTCAGCCGCCGGTCACCGAGGACCGGGCGCGCCTGCATCTGCGGGATGTCGGCGGTCCAGAGCGCGAGGGGGGCTCGAGGGGGGTCGCCGGGGCCCCCCAGCGAGCGGAGCGTGAACGCGATGCGCTTGCCGGTCGGGCTCCAGCGGAGGTAGTTGAGGACGTAGCCGTCGGGTATGTTCTGGAGGGGGGATTCTGGGAGGTCTGAGATGAAGTCGGTGGTGGACTCAAGGTCGTAGTCTAGGAGGGCGACGGAGAGGGAGTGGCCGAGGCGGGAACGGGAGGCCTGGGCGGGGTCCAGGCGGAGGCCTGCGAGCTTGAGCTCGGGCTGGATGAACTCGGAGAGGGGTGGGTTGGGAGGGGGGCGGTAGACTTTGAGAACCTGCGATGTGGCATACAGGTGACCAGGAGACTGCTGCCTTGAGGACTGGGATGGGTCCGTTCGGCGAGCCACCGTAACAGCAGGATATAAAGCATGGACCAATGTGACAGTTCGTCTTCATAAGCAGTTTATGTCGATTGTTGCGCACCTTCGTGCGGTCTGGAGAGAAGGTGTATGATGGCGGGACTGGCCGGTCCAGGAGGTCGAGGACCGTCTTGGATGGTCTGTTGTATCCTTGGAACGGGGATCCATCTGCAATATCATATTCGAATGGCAGTATGATATTGCGCATAGCATTCATGCGGAGCGATGGCCGGATTGCTGGTGGCGCGAGCGAGAGTAGTGAATGCACTGTGTTCTGCAGCCAGACTGGCTAGAACGATTGTCCACGCCGCCAAGGTGACAGGTAGCGCACATAGAAAGACGTACCTTCACTAGGTGTGGAAGCTTGCGTGGGCGCTTTGGCGCTTCCCCCGAACGCGACTCCAGCGATCGTGGACACACGTGTAGACCGGGCGGTTGGCCGGACAGCCAACCTCCGCTCATGCAGTACAGAGCAGCCCATCCTACAGAGTGGACGCAGTCCAGCAAGTTGAGGAGACATCAAACACAGGCGGCCACAGCCCTGTGCGTGGTGTGCCGGAAAGTGCGCGTGCCACGCAGACGCACACTGTTTGGCAGTGTCGAGTCGATGTGTCACAGACAAAGACAGCCCGATTTACCATGCGCCCAGTCCAAAATGGCCTCCATAGTCGCACTGCAGTATTGGTGCGTCAGTGTCGCTGCTGAACGGCGAGTCTTTCCACACTGGCCCTTCCGTTGTCACGGCACTTTCGATTTGATGTCACCTGTAGCCATGGGCTGTCCTCTGAACTGCGCTGTATACGACACACAACTGGAATCAGCAGTGGAAGCGCTCCAGTCGCTCTAGTCGGTAATGTACGTGTATCTGACATAGATGCACAGCTGACCTTGCACCGTAGCTGTGCGCGACGCGCATCCCGAGTTCGCAAAGGCGTTCAACACACTCCACGCAGAAGCTGAATGTGTGGCCCATGCTGTGGAAGAGGATATCCAGCAGGTAAATAATCACGAGGGAAACAATCAGCAATTGTGTGAGCGCGAAAGCCCTGTACATGTGACAGCGCTGGACGCGATTCCTCGAATCCAGCAGGCATGGAAAGGAATTGACTACCTTAGGTATGTATAGCGACGTTCTCCACAAAGTTTCTTGTTTTTTACGGCACAAGCTGCAGTCTGGCTGTTGCGAGCCACGTTTGTGAGAGATCACTAGCATTGTCGCTAGCGGACGGTGATGCCATGGGACGGCCTGCTTGGGAATGTACTTACGTCGACATATCACAAATACAATGTAGGTTGCCCATACTCGCGCAATCGGACAAGCCAAAGAAAGTGAAAATTTTCAATTCCCAAACGACCTTGTCTTCGGAAGACCCAGCAGTCACGTTGGGGTGGTCTATCTCGGATCTTGCTGCTGCCTTGCAGCCAACGATTCCTGCCCAGGCTACTCAAGTGTACAGTGCCAGCTTCGCAAAGCGCATGGCCATGTTCAGCAACGGAAATCGGTCTGCAGTCAACTGGCCAGGGCCATTAGTACACGCGCCTGAGCACCACCATGTCCGCCCCCCGCCCGCGGCCTCGTCGAATCCACCGTCATCACCTCCACGTTCCCCCCACAGGATCCATGTCCAGAGCATGCTGCAATGAACCTCTTTGAGGCCTGTGGAACACAGTCACGGTGACAGTCAGAGTGCTGCCAGGCACCGCTGCCCTCCGAAGAATGCGCCTGACTTCCCCTCACTAGTTGCACGCAGCTCCCGCAGCGTATCAACCGGCATGCCCTGCATATTCTGCCAGCCGCCGACTTGGTGGGGGGGGGGGGGGTTGCGTTTGTGGACGCGATCGGACATGATGGACACGAGCGGCGCGTGTGTGCGCCGCACATCAAGGCAGCTCCCTGCAACTGCCGGCCGGCAGGACTGGCGCACGCACGATAACATGTTCTCACCAGTGCAAACGTGACACCCCCCCCCCTCTAGGTGCCGCGCGAGCAGCCACGACGCGTACCCGCGGCTTCCAGGATGCAACACATGCACGGCGCATAACACATGAACAGCTCGCGCCGGTCCCGAGTTTTGGAGCTGTCAACGTCCCGTTAAATGTGGCCAAGTGCATACATGCGTGCATCCACTGCAGTTAGTGTTGCTCCCGCTGCCATCAGAGACAGCGTCTACTACTGAAGTCTGGGGTTTGGGAGGGCCCTGTTCGGCCGTGGGCGCTCTGACGGGTGCTGCTCTTCCGGTAGTCTCATATGAGACACATGCATGTCTGCTGGCAGAGGTGGCAGTGCGGGGTGCCCCAAGCAGGCACAGCCACAGGCAATTGAGAAAGTGTACACTTGACTACAACGTTGTGCTGACTTGAAGCTTGAGTTCAACCGTCCATAATACATAGTCAAGCCAAAAGAAAGTTGCTGTACCACCGTGCCAGGCAGCTTGAGATTGCTGCTCGCAGACAAAAAAACGCCGTAATGTATGTGCGGCGTTCTAGGGATGTGCACGTAAATCATGTGACACCAACTTGCACCGGTCACGCTGCGCTGCAATCTTGAGCAGGGCTCCCTGTTCTGTGCATTTTCAGACCCGTTCACTCATCTGTAGGTAAGCAAGTCACAAAGGCTCGGGTCATTGTATGGCAGAGCACCAGCACAAACTACGACACAATGCCATTAACAACAGTGGCACCGTGGCCGAAAGTCACAAACACTCGCGACCGCCGATGAGCTGGACTGCAACTCAGGATAAGTAACAAGCGGGGCGCCTGTTCGGCGACATGCATGAAACCAGGCAGCCGTAATCTGGTTGCCAGATTCATGGCCGCACGCTGCCAGTAAGCTGCAGGAGGCCCATCATGATACCCAGCTGTAGCGAGTACACGGCCGCGTGGTTCGCGTTCCGGCTCGAGCTGCAGCGGGAGTCTATACTCAAGCTTGGAGACGCTGGCCGGCCATGCATATAGGAAGCGGCAATGATCTGGATCCCGTCTGGTGTGTGCGCGGGGGCCTTCGCCTCAGCGCTGCCGATTGTGCACTGTAAGGTAAATTAACTCTAAATTTACTGTTTTCTTGGCACATTGGAATCCACCTCGTCAAAGCTCAGTTCAAAAACGATCATACAGTAGAGGAAACAGCATAGCCCAGTGCTTTGACGTCATACTCGATGCTGGGACATTTGAATCCTCATTTGAATCGCTGCTAACAATACGGACGGGACAGTATCTCGCTCTTGTGATTGGATGGAGATGCTGCAGGAGTGGAGGGGTGAGCCCCGCCTGGCATCCTCACGTGCGGCGGCCTCCGCGGACACCACTGCAGCGGGCCTTGCTGACCTCAAGCTAGCCAGTGACAGATCATCACTCAAGCTGACCATGATCTGCCGGTGGTATGCGCGCCTGGCACTCACCAGCGTGACGTCCTACAACAACTCAGCGCCTGGCGCGGCCTTCTGTAACAACACCTAGCGTGGCCTCCTGTGCCTTGGGCACCGTCGGCAGCACGGCAGCAACGCAACGCGGCCATGCTCAGCATCTCACGTGCATGCTCCATCTCGAAGAATACACTCTACTACGGGCAGCAGCGCTGGCAAGGCGGCGGAGGAGCACGGCCCCGGCGGACGGAATGACTGCATGCACCGGCACTGCGCCGCGAGGCGCCTCCGCACGGCGCCCTGGCGCAGTCGATTTTCCGGTCAGATTGGTCCCACGCGGTCAGTCTTTGGGTCGCCGCCGTCCAGCGCCCGAGCCGTTTCAGCTTCGCGGGCAGGTTTGCAGCCACAATGATGCTGCGGGCAGCCGACAGCAAGTCAAACCAAAAGTTTCGAGGTTCACTACAGTACCCGGCCCGCACACAGCGCAACCAGGTGGAGGCACACATCAGGCCGAACATTATGGAGCTCGCCTGTGGAGCTGCAGAGCACAGCATCTGCCACGTGGCAGAGATGCAGAGGCTGGAGGCCTCACAACTTCCGCTGACTGCACATATATTGAGCAACATTAGAGCCGGACCTACCTGCAACCATCGTCAGAGCCCAATCTCGGAACAGAGGCGTTCCTAGACTCTCAGGAGCTGCGCCATGGCATAGGTGACCAGGAGTGCAGCCAAGTGGACATGGTTGGGTGACGCCGATGTGTCACCGCGGCAGCAGGATCCATCGTATGTGCACGGTGATGTTGATGGTCAGATGAGATTGATTACTGCGCACCTTCGCACGGTGTTGACAGAACGAGGAGGATGGCGGGACCAGCCTGCCCAGCCGGTCGAGGAGTGTCTTGCATGGTTTGTTGTATCCCTGGAACGGAGCTCACTCTACAGAAGGCCTTTAAGAGATGGTATCTAATTTCGACGAGAAACTGCTGCGGAGCGATGGCATGGTGGCTGGTGGCGGGAGCGAGAGCAAAGGAAGCAGCGGTCCTGCAGCCTGACTGGCTAGAACGATCGTCCATGCAGCCAAGCTACCAGATAATGGACAGGCCAACACATGATTCTATTAGCTGTGGAGACTTTCGTGGACGCTGTTGCGCTTCCCCCGAACGAAATGATAGCGATCGTGGACACGCGTCTAGACTGGCCAGCTCGCCTGACAGCCAGCCTCCGCTCAAGCAGCAGAGAGTAGCTCATCCAACAGAATGGACATACTTCAGCAAGTTGAGATAACATCAGGCACAAGTGGCCGTAGCCCTGTGCGTGGCATGCTGGAAAGTGCGCGTTCAACACGGACACAGTGTGCCAGTGTTGAGTCGATGTCGAAGAGCATGACAGTCCAGCTTAGCCCGCACCCATACCAAAACGATCGCAGAGCCCTGATAAAAATTTGCTACGCTGTCAATGGTGTTGATCGGCGGTCTTTGCCGCGCTCCGGCCGTTGTGTTTTCATCACACCTTCGATTTGGCATCACCTGTGGCCATTGGCTGCCCTCTTCTGCAGTGGGAGACAGCACCGCGCTACTTGCAGCCCAAAAACGGCATTAGCAACAACTATGCTCCAAGTAGCATCAACTGTGCTCCAATTCCACAACTGACTGTAGCGTTTCTGTATGTAGCTGAAGTATACCGCAGCTACTCGCGGCATGCCTGACGAATTCACAAAAGCGTTCAACAAGCTCCATGCGGAGGCTGCATGTGTGGCCGATGCTGAAGATGTCGAGCTTCAGCAGGCAAGGAAAAAAGAGAGAGAGGATCAGCAGTTGCGTGAGCGCGAGGGCCCTATGACAGCACTGGACGCGATTCCTCGGATCCTGCAGGCATGGAAAGATGGTGACTACCTTCGGTATGTACCAGCCTGCTCCCAGTTTCGTGTGTAGTTTTTGGCAGCAGTTGGAGCATGGTTGTTACGAGCAGCGTCTGGGCAGATTGCTTGCATTACCGCCAGTGGAAGTGGACGCCATGGGGCGACCGACTTGGGAATGTACTGACGCCGACATCTCAAGAGCTTATCGGAGGCTCTCCATCTTCGTGCATCCGGACAAGCCAGGCAACCAGAATAACCCTGAGGCGAGAGAGGCTTTTGAGCGACTGAACGAAGCCCACCGCATTTTGAAAGACCCGGCAAAACGATCAGATGAAATGAACAAGCGTCTTGAGGAAGCAAAGGCACGAAGAGCGCTGGCAGAAGCACAGGCCACAGTTGCAGACCGCGTTGTCATCAATGCTGCACGGACTCAAGCGGTGAGTGCTGTCTCAATCGGTCCCCCTCTCCACGTGTTCTTGGTCGACTCTTTCACGCGGCAGAACCGCACTCTGATCCAGCAGTTTTCGGTCTGACATGGATGCCTGTGCAGGCAATTGAATTGAGAAAAGAGGAAGAAGCACAGCTTGCAGAGAAGCTTCGGTCACAGGTACAGCAAAGACGAGAAGTAGCACAACAGAAGATGAAGCGCAGAGCGCAGGCTCGACCGCGGCAGGACTCGGATGATGAGCCCACTCCGCAGGCAGATGCTAAAGGTGCTACTGTTCCATGAACTGTGCGGGTCATGCATGACTGACTGAGCAGCTATTTGCTGCCTTTGACACTCGTGCTACCCTTTATTCCGAGTAATTGCCCTCTGAAGGGCACGACTAAGTACAGCAACATTGACGTTTCATGTAGCTTGCCTTGTCATGGATGACATGTGGCAGTCACGACAAAAGCAACGTGCAGCCGCCGTTCCGCTCAAGCCCGCCCTGAGGCACTCACATCTGTGTCTCTGCTACTCACAGAGACTCCGCTCACAGCTTTTGTATTTTCAGAAGGATCAAACCGTGCCAAGGGAAGTGACTCAGATGATGAGGATGTGGCACGGCGGATAGCACGGTTGAAAAACAGCAAACGTCGGCGCAAGTGATGCATTTCCATGCTGAATCTGTATTTTTGAGGACTTTTTCTAGGCTGGAACGTTTTACAGACACCACAGTCACACAGCTGTAGGATGGATGCAATTGACGCAACAGAATGCATCAAAATGGCCACCATGGTACTGGCTGCTCAACGCCTTCATTCAAGCTGCGTAGGTGGGAGCCCCTGTGCCTAATATATCAGCCGCAGCTGTCAAAACTACAAGTGGTTCAAACTGGGAGCGGTTCTCAGTGCTCGCCTGTGGTGCAGGGTAGCGTCATCCTCTCTGATCCGATGATGGGTCTGGCCGGTTCCGCCCTCAGCATCAGAGAGACACCGTGTTGCTCTTGGGGGCCATATCAAGGCGGCGCCTGTAGCAGATGCAAGCAGCGAACTGTTAGAGGGAGCTTTTATTGTCAACGTGAAGTATACAGAAGCTTATTTTGGTTCTAGGGCTAGCAATAAACCCTCTTCACTGTCCGATCTTCTGTCTATGTTGAGTTGCTCTAGGGTTGTTCTTAAGGTGTACGATATGCGCTGCAATCGCACCGAATAAACTCAGGAAATTGAAATGAGCACAACATCACAAGCAGTCTGCTGGCTAAGATTGACTACGTTCCTGTCTGAAAGTGTAGCTGTGATCCCCGCGGTCAATCTGTTTCCGCTGCGATGATGTTGAATGCCATGCTGTTGCAAAGGGCGTGAGTGACTCTGACGCCCAACAGTACCCCCCTGACACATGCATGTCAACGTGACTATAGCTGCACACACAGGGCCGCCTTCATATCTCCAAGCACTCACAGCTGCAGCCTAGACGCACTTGTTCGATGTTGCGGCGCCCCTCCCCGTCTTGACCGTGCAATTACGTTCACTCGACGTCAGCGGCATTTGTTCCCGCAATTTCAACAATTGGCATTTACAGTGCAACCTACCAGTTCGAGGCCACCACATGCATTCGCACACGCTACTCCACATCAGTCGAGGCCTCTCCCGACACCACCCGCGGCGCCGGGTCAACACCTACGCCACCTGCAACGACAATTGCCCATGGCCCAGCAACTGCCGCCACGGGTGCGACCCCCCGGCCCTCAACGAGTTGCTATCTCCAACAATGTACAGCACCTGCCGTGCACGGCTGATCGCAACATTCAGGCGGTTCCGGTTCGCCAGAAAGCCGAGCTGGCCGCCGGTGCGCACGCATGAGAGCACCACCACGTCCGCCTCGCGCCCCTGCATCGAGTCCACCGTCATCACCTCCACGTTCCCGCCCACGTTCTCCTCCTCCAACGCCCGCTGCAGCGCGAAGCTCTGCGGCTTGTGGAACGCGATGATGTTGACCGTCTGCTCGCCGCCGCGGCCGCGCATCAGCACCGTGTTGCGCACGATTCGCATCACCTCCCGCACCTCCGCCGTGTTCTTAAACGACGTCCCCTGCTTCTCCTCCTGACCGCCGACGTGCTGAAACACGACCGGTGTGGGGTGCGTGCGGGCGGGGTGGAGCTGCGCGGGGGTGGAAAGGGTGCCGTCGTAAAAGAGGTCGGACACGATGGTCGCGAGGGGCGGGGGCATGCGGTACTGCACCGTCATGACGTTGTGGTCGTGCGGGACGCCGGGGCCCTTTGCGAGGCGCTCGAGGAGCGAGGTGCTGTACTTGTAGTCGTCCGCGGCGCGCCACGTCGTGAATGGCGGGAGCTGCATGCGCATGCAGGAGGGCTGGAAGGATCGTGTACTACTAACGGAGTGTTACAAAAGAGTGAACGGGAGACAGCAAACACTGAAACCGAATCTCATCCGAATCAAAAGCAACATACATGTACTACTTGATTCTAATGGTGGCTGTGAACGGCATGCACTGTTGCAAGGGCCCACACTCCGCCAGCTGGGACATGGCACGCTGGGCGATGTCCGACGCTTTGTGGCTGACTGATGCTCGGGGAGGTGATGTTCCCCCGGTGGCCATGGGATGTCATGGGGGCGCTTTGCAGATGGTGCGGGCGTGCAATGCATGTGACACCGACGAAGGCATGCTGGCACGGGACATGTTGGTGGTTTGCCTGTGCAAACGGCGAGACGGCAGCGCAAAACGTGCAACAGGATGGCTGCCTGCCGTGGTGGAACCAAGCCGTGGGCCACGGCAGGGACGGCCTGCTTGTGAACAAAGCTTCCTCTCCACCTCAGACGCTGCAGCCATGCACAGGACTCATTTCCACCGGGCGGATATGATCAAGTCGCAGCCGCATGGCGCTGTGGGGATTGCCCGCAGGCGGCACACCTGCTTGTGGTCGCCGACGCAGAGCAGGAAGCGGCAGCCGTGGATGACGGTGCCCACCATGTCCGGCTCCAGCATCGCCCCAGCTTCGTCCAGCACCACGTACTTGAAGTGTAGAAGCCCATCAAGCATGCTCCGCATTGCCACCTCCCGGGCATTTTCGTCTCCTGCGATGGAGGCCTTTGCAACCGACAGTCCGGCGAGCTGGTCAGCAAGAAGATCTGCATCGCCGCCTGCAGGTGCGCCGGAGAGGATGGCCACGGGGGCTTTGGAGAGCGCGTCGAGCTCGTGCGCGATGCGCGTCGGGAGCTTCACGGCGGTTGCAGACGTGCACACGACGAAGCGGGCGGCCTCGAGGATCTGCAGTTTCATGAGGGCCTCTGCTACGCTGGACGTGGCGTTCAAGAAGTTGGACACTCGAGTCAGTAGCTGCGAGATGGCGGCCACGGCGGTCTTCGAGTGGAGCAGCAAGGCGTCAGTCGCCGCAGTGAGGCCGTGTACGTCGGCTTTTTCTGCAGGCACCTGCTTTGAGAGGAACGCGAATTCGCAGAATTACTACCGATGCATCGAAACACAGTTGATCTGAAACGCGTGTGCTACATAAGAGTGAACAGGCCTGAGCAAACCCTCACGTTGATGGGCTTCAGGCAGCATATACCAATTGCAATGTACATGCAACGAGCATGGTCGATGACGTATTGTGAGTTGACATGCCCCATCATCTATTCTTGTGCCTATCTCGCTTGGTAACCCCACAGGTGCTAACCGTTGGCTGTTTCACCGTTTGAACAAGACAACATGCGCGCATTTCGCGAGCGATACAACACACGCAGTGGCGGGGGCCCGTCCGGGCCATTGTGGGCGTTCGGCGATCAAGCTAGCATCCTGCCACAAGCATGCAAGTGCATGGGTGTCCGAGGGGTGCACCTTTGAAGTACGCCGCCAGCTTGTGCGAGTTCTCTGGCAGGGTCAGCAGCTGTGCCACCGCCTGTCGCAGCCCCGCAGCGCGCGCCTTCCACAAATCACGCTCCCGCCGGAACATGGCCACCAACCACCGCTCCTCCGAAGCTTCGCGCTTCGCCATGAACTCAGGGTCATTCTGCGTTGCGTCGGCCACGACTGCACTCAATTCCTCTGCAGCCTGCTTCTCTGCGGCGCGGTGGAGGCTGTCCCAGGCAGTCTCGACCGCCTTGGCAGCACACGCGAGTGCTTTGAGCTGGACGGAGGCTTTGTGGCGCGCGACGTGGGCGGGCAGGGTGAGGGTGAGGGAGGTGGGGCCGAGGCGGGAGGCGTTGCCGAAGGCGATGACGTCGCGGTGGCCAGAGGCGTGCAGCTTCTCCGCGAGTGAGTCGATGGCCTTGTTGGTCGTCGTGCACAGGAGCACCTTGGCCCCGCTTGCGATCCTTGTCTGCATGCATGTGCACACTTTCTCGGCTTTGGGTGCTCAGAAGCTGGAAACTGTGCCGCGGAGGGAGCTCGTGGATGCAAGTGCATGTAAAGTACGGAAAACCTGAATTCACTGAGCCGTATCCTGAAAGGACATTGACAATTCCGAATCAGCGGGACCACATATGCCGTTTGAGTTTGCAAACGGAGGTCTGGGCAGGGGCGCGTGCGTCCGCGTGGCACACAAGCTCATCACCCGGCCTGCGGCATGTGCACCACTGTTCCACGCCAGTCTCTCATGCGTGCATGGTGCGTATGCATGCAGCGCACCCGCAGCAGCTCCACGATGAACGTCGACTTGCCTGTCCCGGGCGGCCCCTGCACAAAGTCCACTGGCTCCCGCAGCTGCTTCAGAATGCGAAGCTGCACGTCGTTCAACTTCGTCCGCAGCCCGGCCGGCACCGGACTCAACAGCCGGTGCTCGGTTCTTGAGACACCAAGACCGAGGGCCGCCAGCCCCCGTGGGATCACCTCCCGCACCCCCTCGATCACTTCACGGACGCTTGTATCAATGCTGCTGTATTGCTGCAGCGCGTGGAACCGGCCCAGGCAGGAAGAATACGCATCAAATGCGATGCACAGCCCCTCATCCGTCCCGATGGTTTGCGTCGAGGCCATGTCCTCAGAGTAGAGCTTCCCGGCTGCCAACACCACGCGGCCATCACTTCGGGACTGGTTGACCGTCCGCACATACACCCACCCCAAGCCCTGCCTCAGCTTCAGCATCGCGTGAACAAACTCTGCGGCGCTGACACCCTCGGGCAGAGCGTAGTCCCGCGACGCATCGCTGCCGGAGATGGTCAGGGAGTACAGCTTCGTCTTCTCATCAAACGGCCCGACGTTGACGCGCAGAGGGGCACGGTCGCTGAAGGAAAACGCCTTGCGCTTCTCCGTGTCGACGAATGTGGCGTAGGCGTCGTACGTCTCCATCCAGACGAGCTTGAGCCACTTGTGCGGGTAGCTGTCGCCGGGTGCCGGGTCGGGGGGCGGGCCGCGTGCAAAGTCAGACGGCTTGACTCCAGGCAGCCCTGAGATGGTGGTTCTCGCCACAATCTCACTCCAGTCTGACTCAGACATCGGAGCGGGTCGCCGGTGGCCGGAGGTGCGAATGGTGGAGGAGGAGGCGCCGAAGGTGCGCCGGACCATGGGGCTTGCGCCGCCGCGGCCCCAGTTGTATGGCATGCTCGGCCCACGATTGGATTAGCAGCTCGTTGGACGCGGCCGGCTGCAGCAGCTGCAGTGGATTCCGCAAGGGACTGCCTCTAGCCACAACTGCGGGCTTTGACGCGCAGTTGCGTCGAGCAGGTGATGCCTTGCTGCCTTTGCTGGTGGCCCTGCAGCTGTTGAATGTGTTGTGCTGGATTGTGGGAGCCTGTGAAGAAAATTGCGCCAAGCTGCTAGTGCTATGGCTCGATAGCCACAGTGCATTGTTGTTGAATGGGTGCATGAGCAGCCAGTGACCGAGCTCCAAGACAGGTTTGATGTTGTTAACATGCTGAAAATGGTGACAGGGATGCAGGAGGTGTGGGCTGGCTGGTCGAGAATAAGGCGCAATTGAGCGCAAGTGTGTCACACAGTCACGTCCATTGACACAACTGATATCTTCCCTGTCTTATGTGATCGTGTGAAGCAGAGCTAGCCCATGCACGTGGATGAAATGGGGGACAGGGAGCGTCCCTTGACACCACAAGCAAGTCGACTTGTGCCTTGGCAGATGTTACAGACGGCATGTGGTCCCGTTCAATTGGAGTTGTCTATGTGCTCTTCACAACACGGCTCAGTGATTCTGAGTCTACTTCAACAGTAGCAAATCCATGATTCTGTGAGCTATCAGATCACAGGCACAGTGCAAGTGATACGGAGAATGAAACTTCTGCGGCTTCGATCATGTGCCAAAAAGGATTGTGAAAAAGAGGGCATCGGAAACAAGTCTATAATGACTAATTTGAAGAGACATTTCCACACATGCAGAGGAAACATGGGAAAACGAATGTGAGCCACAGAAAATTGGACCACACTTATGTACTTGCAAAACACATATATGCATGGCCATACAAGTGGTGAATGTGTGAATCACGCCGTAAAGACAAGTGACTCAGAAGCTGAAGCCTCTGAAAGCTGACTGACACACACGCGTGGGGTCTCGTGGAAAGGCTTGCCATGGCCCTAAGCATGCCTGCCACGACGTGGAAAGGCATGAAGGATCTAGATAGATGAGGCTAGGATTGAGCACACGGTGCCATTCAGCATCAATACGAGCGGAACGTAGATTTGTATAGCAACAGATAGGCAGGCTGTGCCACAATGGACGAATTCCGGGAGACAACTACATCAGTGAGAAAGCATGCCAGCAAAATGACTCTTGTATTCACCCTCAGGCAGCTTGTCTAGGTGTGTATTGGCTTTACCTGAAGAGGATGGCCGGTGTGCAGAGAATGGTCGCGTCTGCTCCAGAAGGATGCGAGCTGAAGCTAGGAATCCTGGAAGAGTGCGTGCGAGACAAGTACAAATACAATGCGGTGGAGCTGCAACAACAGCGTCTGATACTGGCTCAACCATGCCTGCTAAGGCTATGCTGCTCGATCGTCTGCGGTGTGTGCCATGCTGGCTGGTCGCGCAGCGCTGGCAGCTGGCAGTCCAAGCCGGACGCACACGTCAGGTTCCGTGACCCAATTGTCGCCAGAGACAATTTGTGACAGCGGGCCCCTGATGCATACTGTGTTCACCGGAGACGATGTAGACCCACAGAGAAATGTTGCAGGAGTACCCGCACTCCGGCCGTGCCGTGCCCCGCCTGCAAACCAGCCATTTCTTCTGACCCGCAATGCCTCCGCGGATCTGGACTTTTGTGCCCCGGGAGACAAATTGACGCATCTTTGAGCGCCGTTCTACTTCAACATCGCGCTGCACGCCCTACCTAAGCTGTTCTATGCCCGTATGATCCGGAAGCTCCGCCCATGGCCCAGAGGACGGCCGCACCGACGCCTTGCGATGAGCAGCAGTGAACAATCATGAACTGAATGCTTATGGGTGGCGTGTAGGTAGAGCTCGGCGGAGTTGTCCATGCACCCATGAAGCATGATCTCACCTACGCCACCCAGCCTGCGAGCCACGATCACGGACACGTGGGGTTACGTTGCAGCAGATATCAAGCAACAACCACTGTGTGGTCCAAGGACAGACGCACTGGACGCACCTTGTCCTGCAGATGTGTGAATGCTGCTGATGAACACATGGCCTGAGTAGCTAGGATGTGTGCAGCCGCACAGCAGTCAGACATCCTGCCTTGCTTAGTCCTTATAACAGTCTCTTGTAACACAGCAGTAAGACATTGAAAGGTGTAGCAGCTTGCACGACAGGCGGGAATGTCTCCAAGAAAAGCTGCATTTCAGATCGCAAGTGTTTTGCTGCCAGTGTGCAACAGTGTCTGGGTGATCGATGCCTGTGATGTCAAAAGGAGGCCAGTGTGCAACATCATACCGCAGCTCGGTCCGTGGTCATTCACCTGCGACAGATTGGCTTTGGTGCCTTCCACTCTCGAGTAGACAGTAGACACTTAGTAAGTTTGAGCTTGAGTCGGTGATGGGCAGCACAAATCTGGGCTCGTGTGCCACTGCACGATTTATGTAGTGCGGACCCCTGCAAGCACGATCTATATATACCACGGTGGTTATATGTACCTGCCCATTGTTGTGCTTCTGTTGCGGGCCATGATCCTCAGTCACTTGGGTGAGCAGGTCTACTAGGGAGTCTCTCAGGTTGCAAGCACTGTGATGCCTGCACCTCGCGAATGCCACATTATTACTGCGTAACATGTGTATGCCAAACTTGAACGAAGACCGCTTCAGGCAAAGCGCCGTTTCAGCCGCAGCGTTCGTGCCTTGAAGGAAGAGCGGAAGCCACGCCTTGTAGCAGGCAGGTGCGCATCCACTGACTCGCGATTCACATGCAATCATCTGAGCGCAAGCGGAGTGCTGCAAACGAGTTCCCGCTCATGATCACATGCACGAGCTGACCGAAGCCTGGCAGGGCGCGCTCGGAGGAGGTGGGCTGGGACTGATCCCCTGGCCACTCCCACTGATGGCACAGTCATCTGGGGCACCTTTACCCAAGACTGCGGTGGTCACGGATCTTGATGAGTGGCCCCGGCTCAGTAAGAGCTCATGTCGGTGTGAGTAGTGGCCCGGGCTCAGTAAGAGCCCATTTCAAAGTGAGGCATTTGTCAACGATGCAGGGGACGCTCAGCCTGGATCTCACGGCCAGAGGTCATGTTGTGGGGAGATTGTCACAGAGATTGTCACACGTCCTTCAATGCAACGGTCTGAAAGTGCTTGGGCAGCCCCTACGCCACTGCTCTGCGTACACACCTGGAGCCTCATGTCTAGAGATATCCGGCTGATGATGTCCCGGACATTGCGAGCTGTCTATAGCCGGTAAGGGTATGGCGAAGTAATCTCAGATCCACTTTACTTCTTGTAGCGCAGCTGCGGCTGTGCATTGCTGCGGCTTGGCTAGTGTAGCAGGATCGGAGCTCCTAGGTGTTGAGATGATGTCCACGTACGGTGGCTTGAAAAGCACACAGCCGCATGACGCATAACCGTCTGGTCGCTGCCCGCAGTGTGGGCTGGGTAAGATGAACTACGCTTTGAGCTTTGCGGGTCGTGGCCCGGAATCCATGCTGGGCCTCAGACAGACTGCGCAACGGACATAACCACGGCATGTCTGATGGGATTGAGCCTGGTGCCGTGAGTATTGCCTGCCTTTGGAGATATCAAGCTGTACAGCCGACATCCATGGGAGCACTTGCATGAAGTGAGCATGCTCATAGCTACGGAATCACAGCTACAAGTTTGGCTGTGTATGTGAGGGTGAGCATGGAGATCTGTGTTTCTTGTTTTCGGCCGTTGGCAGCACTGCATTCTTTGAGTGTGTTAGTTGCGGCTGTAGCGTGGTAGTGTTGGGCAGGGTTGGTTGCTGTGTGCTTGCGCGCTCGCTGGTTTCGCGGTGCTGCCCGCCCCGCCGCCTCTATCCTTGTAACACTACAGGCCGTGTGTTACAAGGACAAAGTAAGCAAGGGAAGTAGCACTGCAAGCAACAACCAGGGGAATCGCACACCACGCAACAAGCCACACGCAGCACACACTAACACACACACGCAACATCAGTCGCCGCGCCGGTCACAGCCACACACACGACCACACCCACCCAGCAACACACACAAGCCTCCGGCAAGCGTGGGTCGGGTGTCAGTGTGTCGGTGCGTTTGGGGGTGGGTGCGTGTGGAGGTGCGTGTGGGGGTCGTGTCAAGACGCGTGTTAGTCTCATCGAGTGTGCACAGGGGTTAATGCGCGTGCCTGAGCTGGTAAGCATGCTGACGGTGCATGACGACGTGGAGGGGAGCGTACCTTGCCATCGCGTAGCGTAGCTCGGCAGAAATGAAAGTAAGAATTGAACCGGTGACCTCATGAGTACACACTACATGCTCTACCGCTGGGGCTCACCTGAAGCACCGAGTCCTTTGTTAGATGACTTCTCCCTTGATTATGTCATCTATATCCTTGGATCCCCAGATATGGATATCCCACAACAGGTTGATTCGTGTGGTAGTGTATGGGAGTGTGGGGGTGTGTGGGTGCTTGTTGTGCCTTGGTGTTGGCTGTTGCTCTCCTGCTACGTGCGCATTACGTTTCTCGTGCTCTCCCTTTTGGTCCTGGCGGTGCTACCGGCCCCTCCGGCTTTTTCCTTTGTAACACAAGCCTCCCACCCAACACCCACAAGCACACTCACAGGCCCACCCCCACCTGCACCCGGCCCACCAGCCAGGCGCAAGAGCCCAGGAACCACATGCAGCCAAGGCGGCCGAGCATAGAAACAGGGAAACCCCAACAACAACCCCCACCCCGGGGAGACCCCCGCCTCCCCCAGCAAAACCCCCCTCCGCCCAGCCCCAGCACACAACCCCGCCCACCCGCGAACACATACCCACAACCCCAAAGACCAGCCCAGCCTGCCCAAACAACCCGGCCGCGCCCCAATGGCGGGCCATACGCAGACATACGGGGAAGACAGCCGCAAAGCGCGGCACGCCAGAGGCGCCACCACGACAAAGCGGACGAGTCCGCGAGCGCACGCAACGACGGCCGCCCATCAGGCAGCCCAGGCGGGCGTGCAGCGCCGCTCAGGCCGGGCGGCCTGTGAGCGGCGTGATGTCTCCGGACGGGACTGCAAGCCCCGTCAAAACTGCCTTGCCCGCATGGCGTGCCATCAGCGGGGCAGCGGCGTGCACCTGCCGAGCCACCGCGCGGCACAGCGTCGTGGACAGGTCGCGCATCGCATTTTCCAAGAACAGTCGCCGACAGCAACGTACGTGAACCTGCAGCAACGTCAAAAAGCCGGTTCAGGAAGGCGAATGCAGCCGGGCCGATCCTCCTGTACGTCTCGTGAGAGAGCGGCACCAGGGTGAATGCGCCGGAGCCCGCCCGGCCATAGTTGTCTCGCTCACGCTGGTCGGACTTCGCTGCGGCGGCGCCATCACAGGTGGCCGCTGAGCGGACATTGGAGCCGGCCAGCGGGTGACATACGCACACGTCGCCGATCACCGGCGAGCCGGAAAAGAACGCGAGAATGTCACCGCGCTGAGCGCCTCTGCGCGGCCGGGGAGGAGGAGTCGAAGGCGCACTCCGGACGGTGGCCGATCGCTGCGAACGCCGCCCGGCCGCTGGAGGTTGCCGAGGATCAGGGGCGTCATGCATGTGGCCCGCCGCCGGCGCCGGCGCCGGCGCCGCTGCTCCGGGCTCAGCCGGGGTGGGGGTCGGGGCGGCGTCGGTGGCAGGTGCGACACGGGGGGCACCCCCCGAGGCAGAGATATCAGCTGCGTACGTGATAGGAGGGGGAGCCTGGGCGCCATGGGGGGGGGGGGGGGGGGGGGGGGGGGGGGGGCACGGGCGCATCCGAGGCAGGGGAGGTGCCGGAGATAGGCTGAGCTGTTGCAGGGAGAGCTGGCCAGGGGCCGACCGCAGAGTGGGCGCGGGGCGAGTGCGCGCGGGAGCAGCCGCAGGGAAGGTGGAGGGCAGAGCCTGGGCGCCATGAGAGGTTGCGGGCGCGGCCGAGGCCTGGGCGGGTGACGGTTCAGTGGAGGGTGACGTGCGGGGTGCTGCCGGGCGTGCTTGGAGGCCACGGCCGAGGCATTGCGGGAGCCTGCTCCGGTGCGATTCCACCACGGAAGCGATGCCGCTGCGCGCGATGACGTGGCGCCACGCCTCCACGAGCAGGTTGTGGCGGGCGACCACGGTTCCCCACAGCGACTTGTAGACCGTGGAGTGGGTGCCGGACTCCCCGCTGCGGCCACAGGGGCAGTCACCATCGTCGCTCAGGCTAGGCAGCAGGGCCTAACCCAGCCTCAAGCGGGCGCACACGCCGAACTCCATGTCGGACAGGCCCGTGACGGGGGGGCCTGGGAGCGCCGTGAGCCATGCCGACGCGATCGCGCCCATGCAGCTGCGCAGGCGGGCCATCGCCGCACGAGCTCCTGCCGCAATCTGGGCGGAGCGGCCGTCCGTGGCCGTGAGCAGCGCCTGGAAGACTGCAGCTTTGCGCGCGTTGACCTCGGCCCGGGCGAGCGCGCGCTGCAGTTGGGTCAGCCGCAATTTTGCCGATTCGTCAACTGCCCAGAACTAGTTCGCCGCGCCCGCGGGACTGTTGGCGATCTCGGGGATGGAAACACTCCACGTCGGACGAAGTCTGTCGAGCACCTGTTGCATCTTGACGGCTGCGCAGCCCCGGAACGGCAGGCCGCGCTCGATACCGTCGGCGAGGGCGCATTGAGCCAGCGCGGCGGATGACATGCGCGCCGCATCCGCGACGTCCTCGCAGTAGTGCCGGAGCCCCATGTCGCCGTGGCGGTGAGGCAGGATGGCCTGCTCTGCCTGCTCGTGTGTATGTGGTCATGTGTGGCTGTGTGTTACAAGGACAAAGCAAGCGAGGCAGGTGTGTGTGTGTGGCTGTGTGGCTGTGGCCGGCGCGAGTGCTGGCGGTGCGTGGGTGTGTTGGTGTGTGCTGCGTGTTACAAGGACAAAGGCAGCAAGGCGGGCAGCACCGCGAAAGAAGCAAACAGACGAAGAAAACACACAGACACCCACGCACGCGACACTCACCACGCCCAAAAAAAAAAACCCATCACCGGCGCAGCAAAAGACACAGATCCGCAGACCGCCAAGCACACACCCACACACCCACAAACCCAAACCCACACACGCATGCACAGACCCCACGGCCAACACACAACATCACAACCACCAACACCACAACGCCCGCCGCCGTACGACAGGGCCAAACCCAACACACTGCTGCCTGAGGCCG
Organism: Ulva prolifera; assembly: GCA_023078555.1. Taxonomy (NCBI): domain Eukaryota; kingdom Viridiplantae; phylum Chlorophyta; class Ulvophyceae; order Ulvales; family Ulvaceae; genus Ulva; species Ulva prolifera. Next base: position 1,422,041 of record CM041201.1, on the reverse strand, counting down.
CCCATCATGGCCGCCCGATTGCCGGGGGCCGCCCTAGCCCCAAGACCCACCCCCACCCCACCGAGCCACAGCACACCACGCCAGCCCGGCACACCGCCGCGCAGCCTCGCCGGCCCACGCCGCACCGCACCCAGGACAATGCAGCGCCCAAGCTGTGTGCTGCGTGTGGCTTGTTGCGTAGTGTGCGGTTCCCCTGGTTGCTGCTCGCGGTGCTACCTGCTTTGCTTGCTTTGTCCTTGTAACACAGCACATCGCCCGTGGCGATCGACGCAGCTACGCCTCGTGCAGAACTGCGCGCACTTCTGCACTAGGCACGCTGCGTGCTGGCCAATAGCGCCTTGCACCTGTGCCTGATGCCCCACTAGCGGCAGACAATCGAGCTGAATCGGATCAGCAGCTGCACACCAGAATGATGGCAGCGAGCTTGTCAATTGACTGTGGAACAAGCACGGCGCAGTGTTCAGCACGGAAAGGCCATGGTGACCTTATCGCTGCAAAGAAAACCAGCCACAGCACACCACAATGCATACTTAATTGAGCATGCTAGAATGTGTTGATGTCTGCCTTCTGCAAAGTCCTCACCAGAGGAGTTACGAAGCGTCAAACTCACGAAGGCCAGCCGAGCCGACGACAAAGGAGCGCCCACTCTGAACACAGAACACACATGTTTAATTTGCGTAACAGTGTCTGTACGTGGTTTGAGAATGGTCATGGCCATCCTGGCTGAGATAGAGTTCTCGACGTATCTCTTAAAATATTGGGGACACCATCACGCGTTCTTCCCACGTTGCAGCTCTTGCATGCTGCATCGCGTCGGTCAAAAGATCAGCCATCGAGAGTCAACTTGCGGCGGTGCCGCTTCACGCATGCAATTTATTGCGTTGCTCAAATCACAGCCTGCCGGTGTATGTACGAACTTTCAATATTTATTAGATATAATAATTTTGAAAACAGTCAGAGATGCATAGAAGAGACGATCTGAAATCGCCGGTTCTCGGTAGTATAGTGGTTAGAATCCCCGCCTGTCACGCGGGAGACCCGGGTTCAATTCCCGGCCGGGAAGACAATTCGTTTTGGAATCTGCCGTCGTTGTTCCTGTCCTTGATGATGGCCGTGTTGCATTCCAATGTGATGGCTCCTATAGAGATTATTACCTGCTGCTCCGAGTGGTTAGTATACCCCACATTTGACCAACAACTCCATATGGGGCATGTGCGAAGTCGCACATGGACTCATCAATAAGCCTGGGCCGGTTCATGGCTCGTGAGGTGTGTTTTTGAGGTTCCGTGGAGGAGATTCACACCCTCAACAGAAACCATTCTGCACAATGGTTTGGAAAAGTTGACGGGTCTTTTTCAATGTTGGGTGTGTGCTTTTCCGCCGCTCATGAGTCACAGTTTCGGAGTGCCATCAAATCATCGTTAAATGTGGTTTACACATCTGTGCACACTCGCACATTATTCTTGATGATGATGCCGATGTGACGAAGTTGGCATCTTACGCTGGAGTCCCCTTATCCTTTATAACAGTTTGTAGGTACTACGCTCCAACATCATCACGACTTGACCAAGGTGCGCGGAATGCGCGATTCCATCACATCTACTTGTGGGCTGGTCACGCAATTGGCGCACTCGAAGTCGACAAGCATTTCCACGCTGCAGTACATTCGACTCAAGGACTTGGCACACGGCCCGAAGCACCCACCAGTGCCCAACGGAAGTAGTCCGGCAAGAGACAGAACCACATTCCCAACAAGAGATATGCCGAATGAGGACGCTCGTGTTAAGAGAGCGAATGGATGCGGTTTTGATCGATAGTACTTCACCGGCAACAGTGGCAGTGGCGTGCTTGTCTACACCCGAGGGTCATGCATGTCCTTCGCGCAATGCCATGATTGCCACAAAGACGACGGCCTTAGATCATAGGGACGCATTCCCCACCCCTGTGATTCACATTGATTTGCTGCATGTGTCCAACTCGGACCACGCTGGCCGGGTGTATGTGGTAGCAACCTTCAATGATACGGCACGGTGTATGCTTTTGTGCATATCCTGACGTGTAAGCATGACGCTATCGGATGCGTTAGAACGACGCTGACCGTGTTCCTGCCCTTCGCAACCAAATTGTCGTGTACACACATCTCGGTGGATACTGCCGCGGCACCGCATGGGCAATTGTTCGAATGCAAGCGCGAGTGGAAGCGTCATACCGTAAGTTTAGTTGGGCGAAATGTTAATGGGCGAAATGTTAAGTATGTGTGCGGAGTACTTAACAACTGACGCCTGAGATCTGGGATCACACCTGCATGGTCAGTATCTGAGTCAGATACTTGAGCCATGACCTTGTTCGACCTATACAGAGAGCTGGAATGTGTCTTCTCATTCACGGGCTGGTGACTGCCACGTGTCACCCCGTGCATGCATTCGCATGTGCACCTGCCTTGTGCGCTACGAGGCACTTTCACAACACCAATAGCCATTGTGGCTTGCACAGCGCCAACATATTGCAAACAGTTGTTGCATGGTCTTGACACCGTGGCGTGGTGCACCCACCCTCTTAACTAGACAAACTTCAAAGCGGTATTTGAGGGTCCATTGTTGGGGCTAGGCGGCCGTACTAGCCGGTATGCCTCAGATACAATGAAGCTACGGACTCGGCAATGGATATTCTGCTCAACTTGCGGCGGTCCCAAGCAAGAATGAGGTACCTTTGATCACACCACTCTCCAAACGGTGTAGGTGCCTCGGAATGGTAACAATTCACACACATTGTTTGTTCAAGTCACAACTGTTCGAGGTTGGCGACATAACCATGTGACGTTAGGGAAACAGACTGTCGGTACCACATGAGCGCAAAAAAATTCCTTACAGAAATTAGTCCGTACCGTTCAGGCTACAAACTCAGATCCATGTTGTCAATGGTCTTTCAAACATTTCAGTTTTGCATTGATGATGTGACTTGTCACTGATATATTGCACCTTGTATGGTTTGTAGACGCATGGTGGAGTTGCAAACTTCAACAACACGACCGCTCACGCCAATGAGTCGAGGACCAGCTGCGCGACAGCCTTGCTAGATGAGGGGTTCTGCCCAGTTATCAAGTTCCCGTCGGCAACGGCGTACTCTCCCCAATCCTGAGCTGCTTTTCGGTAGTCACCTCCTAGCTCCTTCAGCTTGTCCTCCAGGAGGAATGGAACGATGTCGGTCTTTCCAACGGCTTCCTCTTCGCTGTTGCTGAAGCCTGTCACCTGCAACTACTGCCTCTGTTGATGGGATACTCCTGATGAAACTGGGGTACATGAACTTTCAAGACATTCGTTGACACTGGACTGAACCGTGCATACATCAATCAAATGTCCTGGGCACTGTCCCCTGGAAAGATGGCATCATAACAATCACTTGTATGGTGTGGCCATTGCACGACTGCGGTCGCCATGGCATCGGGACATGCAGACAGGTCTTACATCATCGATAAGCCTAAGGAACATGCAGCTGATTGCAGGTGGGCATAGGTTAGCCGCAGGGCGCTGCCGAAAGCCTCTTCAAGCATTCTGAGGTGTCAGATGGTGACAAGCTCACTGCAAATGTATGAGGACAGCACATGCACGTAGATTGTTCCACTACAAGCATGCAGAGCTTGTATTGTGTCAGCTCTGTAGTGCATCATTGTATAGACACATAGGCATTGAGAGGGTTTGTGCACCTTTTTGTCTTTCACCAAAGCTTCTCCAGATGACAGCTTGACGTTTGCAAATGCCACTGGGCCATGGCACACGGACGATACGATCTTGCCTTGCTCGAACATCGTGGCTAGAAATTGTTGCAGCTTCTGGTTGTCAGGGAAGTCAGCACAGGCGCCATGGCCGCCAGGCAGGTACACAGCATCGAATTGATCTGGTTTTGGTAGACGATCAATTGACTGGGTTTGGTTCAAGATGTCCGTGCACGAGTCTGCATGCATTTTGAGACATTCAATCACACATAGACTGTCATCACGACTTCAGGAGGAAACCTTTGTCTATTCTTGTGAAAGTGTGCGTCAGGTGCTTGACACATTGCAGGAGTATCTGTGCCTGGCCACCTGCAGCTGTGTGCGTGTCACGCATCGGTAAACATCGTTGCATTGCAGTCCGCCTTGACCTAGGATGTAAATTAGCATTGCAGACGGCGCTTCTATTGTCGTGGCAAAGTTGATGCACAGGGTGCTAGATACATTGCTTGGACGTGGTATAGGTCATGCTGCTTATCCAAGTCATTCTCAAGCACTACACTTGCAAGCAGAGCCATCCAGAAACCTTGACAGGCAGTGCAGATTGTTGCAACAATTTTTTGTTGTTGATGTGTGAGCTGCAGGGCTGATAGGGATTGCCTGTGTGAAGCTTGGCACAAGTGATGCTGAGATGCACACCGTCCGCAAGAAACTTGTCAACGTCCTCTGTGCGGAAGTCATCTCCAAGGGACACATCGTCGATCGGGACTTTGCCCCCTTGAATTGAGTACACGGTCACGTTGTGGCCAGCCTGTTTGAACATGGACAGAGGTGCCATAATCTCCTCGGCCCTGCAAACATATGCAGACGTACTCATGGTATTAACAGTCACTACAAATGCATGTGAAGATGGTGTGCTCGCTGGAGATGTTCGGGAAAGTAAATGGGGAGCCGGTCACAGATGGCCTGATCACTGCAACAGGCCATGCGTTGCGACGTCTATGGCTCACAGCATCAATGTCAGAAGCATGCATTAATATCCCATACAACGCCTACGGTGTCATGAACTTGACTCTGCTGCAGGGCCGTCGCTGTGGGCGTCGCAAGGACGCCGTGAAAGGCATTGCATGGCACCCCATGTATTCGAGCGACATGCACGCTCCCAAGCAAACAGGCAAGCTTTTGCGTACCAGCATCCAGTAGGCCCGCCACCAAGCTCAGAGGCCGATGTAGAGATGATCGCGATTTCCTTACCCATTATGATGGAATGCGGTAAGACGGAATTGAAAACTACGGGTGGTAGGACTGACTGGCAGGTAGAGAAGACGGATGACGTTGGACCGCGTCAACAGGGACAAACAACGATCACGGCACTTCAATCCAGATGCTTTATAGTCTCATGAACGTTGGAAGACTTCAGGAAAGATGTATGCATCCCTAGAGATGGCTCGATCTGGACCAGCCAAGTACGATGTGATGCTGTGGCCCAGATCAGAGCACCACACATTGTCGTTACGGATGTGTCCGCCTTTCCTCCACCACAACATTTGTATCGTATCCGCAGGTGACACAAAACATCATCGCCTCCACGGGAATTTTTAACACTGAAAACAACAGCAGCTTGCTTCTTAGCACCTGCAAGATCACACTGAGAAACAGCTATGACTTGGAACCAGGTAATCCCAGGCTTGGCCAAGCTGCAATCTGATGGAATGCGCATATTCCAAAGTCTCCCAAACCACCATGACCACATTGTCCAGTACCCCATACATCCAAGTTTTCGTAGCCTGCAGTTCCGATTCCCTGACAGTCAGTCAGTTCCACATCCGTGCAAATTTATGGACCATGAAGGATCCAGCAGTGATCCTGTTATCGGTGCACAACACGCCACTCAGCTCCAACCGTGTCTCCAGGCCACTGATAGCCAAGACCATGCACCCACCCGCACCGTGCATGTGTGGCCAGCTGCATGAACCATCATACAACAGACACCGTCGCATAACCCTCACACATGCTGGCCCAGCCTGATCACCTGATCCAACAGCCGCCGGCTGCGTATTGAGCGGAACCCCAGGTGCAGACTGGTGCAAGGACACCACAGCACTGCACACCATGGTGCACAACCTGTCAGCAGCATTCACTCCGCCGCCTCGGCGCGCGCCTTCGCCGCACGGGCCTCCATCTTAGCAGCCATGCGCTTGATCTGGTCGCGCTCCACCACCGCGTCCTTGTCGTCGTCCCCGTCGCCGCCATCCGCGTCTTCGTCGTCTTCTTCGAAGCGATCGTCATGCGTGTATCCCATGATGCTGTCCAGCGCAACGGCCTTATCGGGCCTGCGCCGGCCCTTCACGCGCTTCGTCATTGCACCCAAGTCGGGCAGGATGCCCTTCAGCTCCGGGTTCACGGGGTCCATCAGCGGCGCCCCAGACCAGTCCAGCCTGTACAGCACACACAGGCACCATGAGGCACATACTGTCAGGCGGTGCGTCGTTGCGCTGTTCATCCATCGACGATGTCTGCCGGCACATCGCAGGTGCACCTACTGCCGCAATCTCTGCCCAACTGGCACACAAGAAGACGACCTACGTGATGAAAATTTGCTGTCTTGTTCAAATCACAGAATTCAATTGGTTCATTTTGAAAAGTTTAATTGCGTGGCATGCAGGTCTCCAAACGCATCTGAAAACATAACAGCAGCACAGGCGGCAGCGCACTTTGGCATCTGTTTGTGCATCATCAGCATGCGCTGCTCGAGCTCTGCATCTGTCACAGCATCGTCAGCGTCCAGCAGCTCATCCAGCAGCGTCGGTTTCTGCACAAACGTCGGGGACGGCATTGCCGATGCTGCCTCCGCCTCCGACTCCTCTGCCGCTACCGCTGGCACATCTGCCGCGCTCACCCCCGCATCATCCAGGACAGCGCTCTCCACTGCTGCTGCATCACCCACGCGCGATGCGTCTGCTGCAGCAGTGTCACTGCCGCCTTCCCCAGCACTGGCCTCACCCGCGTCGCTGGCCACAGCCCCCTCATCGGCACCCTCTGCGCCGTCCCCACCCAACGCTGCTGCATCTGGGTCACCTGTCTCACCTGGTGCTACGGCAGAGCCTTCCGCAGACTCGGGCCCTTCTGGCTCCGCATCAGGCTCCTCTGTTGCAGAGGTGTCCAGGGGTGCTTCTGCATCCTCCCCACCTGGGGCAGCGTCACCATTTGCTGACTCCTCAGCAGCTGCCTCTGGCGCCATGTCATCCTGTACACATTGGACCCTGTCTGATATGGCCATGTGCGAGAAGCACTGCAGACTCAAAATGTGCTCAAACAGCCACCAAAGATTGCTCTCAGCAACTTACAGCCATATAGACCCCCCTCTGGTGGCATGCAAACATCGCCAGTGCTGCAGGCAAAGAAGGCATCTCCAGCAAAGCACCAGTTGAAAACACATTTCCGCGACAAGAGATACTCATACGTCTAGAGTGAAGTGACCAAAGGGCACAGATCGCTCTCATGCGCCAACGATGCCTTTCCCAGAATGACATTCTGGAAGTAGGGTCAAATAGACTGTAGGTCGAATGAATTGCACCACACACGCATGGGCAGACCCATCCAGCCTTTGTGCACAGCAAAGTTCTCACGTTCTCAGGCTGCTCAGCGTCTGGCAGCATCATGCTGTCCCGCGGCGGCGGCGGTTGCAAAGACGCCATCGGGCCAAGCGCTGCTGCGGCCTGCACGGCATCTGCCTCCAAGTCCAGCAGCTTCGTGAGCTTGTCGCTGACGTCTTGCAGCAGAGACGGGAGGTGCTCGAAGAAAGCGTCGTCTTCGATCGTGTTGCCGCCATCGCTCCCCGGGGCGGCCAGCGGCGGCGTGCCAGGGCTGTCAGGAGGTACCGCTGTGGGCTTGGACGCGGCCTCGTCGATCGGCGGTGTCATATTCCGATCTGACCGACGACCAAGCCTGGGCATGGCGCTGCATACCATTCTCTGCGGCTGAGTGTGCGACGCCAGCATAATCTATCGCATTCTCGAAGCAGGCATTCTCGAAGCAGGCACCTATTCAGTAACAGCTACACAGCTGCCTGCGGACCCTCACCGCAGGTGACCATCGCATTGAAGGCCAGGATGCCTAATTCTTCATTTGGACGGGCAGTGCATGGGAGGCATTCGTGCAGCAGCAGCAACAGCGCGCCAAAAGGCTTCAGAAACAGTGGCCATAGACGCATTGGTACTGGCACCCGGGCACCCAAGACCCCCCGCTGCATCCAGTAAGAAGAAGCTGCCTGTAGCTCTGGGAGTCTGTGGCGTACCTCTCCTTACGCTCCAGGCGCTTGGTGGCACGTGGCGGCGTGCCATGCGGGATCTTACTAGCTGGTGTGAGCTCAGACGGGTGCATCTCATGCAGGGCGACCTTCGACCGGGCAAGCATACCCTTCAGCGCCTGGTCCGCACTGATACACACCGTGCGCAACCGCTCAAACCGCTTGCGCATGGACTCCACCTTGCGGTGCGCGTCGCTGATGCGCACCTCGAAGTCGGCCGCATGGTCAGCAGTGCCCTCGCTGATGCCAGCAGCCCCCGGGTCCGCTTCTAGGACCTCATTTCGGCGGCACAGAAGGCTCTCGATCTTGCCCTGCAGCGTTGCACACACACACATGTTTGCTCTGCCTACCTGTTCGCCACCCGACATGGTGGAATGGCGGGCTCAACACAGATTGATGGCATCACAGAGCCACATGACCCTCATTGGCCAGATACCGGCAGAGAGGGACTGCAGATGCGACACCCACACACTGAAGCCACATCTGCTGCAGAAATGCCAAGATCAGGCCGCGCTCATAAGAGCAGACAGAAGCAGGTAACTTTGATGTGCGCAAATACGCTGGACAGAAGCCATGGCAGAGCTGTCAGGAATGAACGACCCTGCACAATTCAGGATGCAACTAGTGTTGTGAACACAGTCGTCATTCTGAAGCTCACCTTCACAGCCCCTTCACTTTCCTCAGCATTTGCAACGAGCTGGCGCATGTTCTCCTCCTTGCTCTTTAGGCCCTCCCAGTATGCGATCACTTCTTCTGGTTCGTCAGCACCCGTTATGGTGCGCAAGCGATTCCATGATGCCTCCATTGCCTCAATCTTTGGAGCCAGCTCCTGAATCTGCATCTCATGCGCCTCCTGTTCCAGCGCAATCTTCCTCAGACGCTCCTGTTCCTTGCGCGTGTCCTCTTCTTGTTGTTCCTTTCTGCACATCTGAAGACGATTTAGGATTCGCACACAGAGTCAGAGAAACACGGTCCAACCTGACACAACAGGAACCAAGCATGACACAGCGCAAGGCGACGCAGAAGCCCGCCACTATGTGCAGAATCTTCACCACACGTACAACAAAGGCCGTGTGTCTGCAGAACAATGTAATGCGTGCGATGAACATTCTGTACACGATGTTGGGCTTCTTCACATTCATAACTCACCGTTTGAGCTCCTTCAATTCCTCACGTTCCTGCCGCCGCTTCAGCTCCTGAACCTCCTTCTTACGGTCTTTCATCTTCTTCATCCAGTCTTTTTTGGCGTCTTCAAGAATTTTCTTCATCTGCGCGAGTTGCCTTTCTGCTTCTTCCTTTGCAGCACGCATGTCATGCATCATCTGGGTCAACGTCGCATGATCTTCAACAGCATCATCTTTGGTGGCCCTTGCCACTTTGACCTTCCCTTCCATCTCCAGATGATCCTGACGTGTTCGTTCACCAAGCAAATAGTACAGTCTGCACAACATGGAAGTCGTACACAGCCCCTCAGAAGACTTTTCATCACTGAAAACAAGCAGTCGCACCGATTTTTAGCTTCTGCTTCAATCAAATCTTCTTCAAGATGGGAGATATCATTCATAAGCTGTTTGATAGTCAGTATCTCATGCTCATACCCCTTCGGTGTCAAAAGCTTGGCATCGTTGATTTCGGTGGACAAGTGAGCTATTCTCTTGGCTAAGTTCTTGGACGTGGTTCGTAGCTCGTTCAGCGTCAACTTCTTCAGTTGAAGTTCACGTTCAAGTTGATGGATTTGCATTCGTTGTGCTTCACCTCCGCCAGTGCCGACCAGACTTGACTTGATGTGCGCAAGAGAGTGGATGAGCTCGGCACGATCCTTTTTTACAGTAGCAAGTTCTTGCCGAAGTTCCTCTGCCTCGGTGATCTCTTCGTCGTGGCCGCGAGGCGTGTCCAGTCGATTCGCGTTGTAATCCCTTTCAGGATCCTCTACCTCCTCGCCCAATAAATTTGCCAGAGCTGGGGCCGCCTGAACATCTCAGGAATATTGTCGAATTTGGGACGGCGTGCGAGCAAAACTTCAGTCGGCGTGATCTACGCCACGACCAATGCAGACATGAGCAAAAGCACTGGCCAGCCCAACATCCTGGAAGCACGCGAGATCGATTAGATATGCACCTTAATTAGCTCATCTTTCATCCGAAGGCGTGGCACCTTCAGCGGGCATGCTTTCCTGCGCATCGTGGGCTGAGGAAGGTGTAAAACTGAACTAGCTCCCGCAGTGCAAGTCAGGATACATTACTGATGTGAATTTACGATGCTCATGGTGTCCTTTTGCATATGACTGGCGAGGAAACGCTGCACGATGCACGGTGTCGTACACCACTAGCACGCGCTTCTTAGGTGGACAAAGGCCGACGTCAACAAGGACACGCTACTGCAAGTCAGAGCCACTCAACCCCATGCCCAATTGGTGGGTTTGGGGCAGTGACAGCGTTCCGTCACGACCATGGCCAAGCCGTGTCGGCAGCATTATCGGTGTCCACTGGTGCTGAAATCTCAGAGTACATGCCCAAGCAAAGAACACTGATGAATGCTATATCCAGAAAATCCAATAAACAGCATAATATGGCCATCACGGGAGAAAGCTGTTGTCGGAAGTTGACATTTCGCTATCCTAGCAGCAGTTGGGACAGAATCATCAGGTCCAAGCCAGAGAATCGTGTATTATCTGATCATGCTGTACTGCACACCCTACTCTGCATAATCTACTGTACAGTTACAGTGAAAGGAACAACAATCTAGCAGAGATGCTCTGTAGGCACACTTCTTCTGGCAGTCAGGAATTAGCTATCAGCTTCCCAGGTTCAGCCAACCGCCGCAGCAGACGGCTGTGAAAGCCTTCTACAAACTTGACGTGCCCCTGTGCCCCAGTTTCGCCCTGGAGAAAGTCAACCCACATCAGTTGCTGCAGCTGGACAGTGCCTGGCGCCACGTCTAGTACCCGTATAGCATAAACCATCAAGTAGTCGCGTTTTACATCAGCACACGCAGCTGGTCTCATGTCATGCGGAATGAGGCATGGCCAATTCAGAAAAATCTCATCATCAAACCAGACAGCATTGGGGCACGTCATCTTCAGGCCACCCATCCCAGCGAATTCTGTGATGGGTGCGCACGTGTAACCCTCTATTCCTCGGTGCATGAACCTGCATTTGATGAGCACTTCAGAGAGAAGCCATCATTACGCATCAGAGTTTTCCAAAGATCACACGATGTGCCCACATCACATGGGCCAGAGGACATGAATCTCACATGCAATGAGATTAATACAACTTCCACATCAAGGCATGAAACTTCGATCACTACAATCGCAGAGGACACTTGGTGAAGCTTTCTCTCCAGGAAGGTAACGCTGTTGCAGCAGCCAACAATATTGTGACTGTCATGGCCCTGACAGCAAGTGTGACTATAGGCCTCACAGGGCATGGCGCATGGCATCATAGGGAACTCACACAGACACTGGCACGAACACTGCCTTTCGAAATGGCTCCTTACCACCTCAGGGGCACAATGGGACGCACTACCAGTCAGACGCCTACTTAACATACACAGATTTAAATGGAACAGATACGCCGTGACCCGTGCTGAGATGTTGGTGGTGACTCGCCTGGACAGGACAACCACGACACAGGGCCCCTCCCAGTTGAGCTGCATTGTCACACACGGGTTGCCGTCAGGAGCCCTGCCGAAGACACAACGCATGTGGCCGCAAATGGGGTACAGTTTGACCACAATGCCTCTGAGCAGGAGACACGCACCTCTGACATGGGTTGGTCCTTGTGGTTGTGAGGTCACTAGCTGGGTCAATAATTGCGAGCCCGTCAAGGCTCACAAGAAAATTGAAGAGCGATCTAGCGCCATACTCGTACTTCAGGTCTACTACATATTTGCTCACCGGCGAAGGCGTCTCAGCATCCGTCATATCTCGAAACATGAGCTTGCCATCATCCTGCATTGCAATTCCAGACTAACACTCACCCGCTCAACAAGACAGCCCCTCTGGAGCCTGACAGTGATGTAAAAAACAAACGGACGGTGCATCGTTTCTGACTGGGAGTTCAAGGTTCAACGGAACTGCAATAGCTGAGGTGCCAAGACATAACCTATGACCAAGTACAGCATAATCGCGATCAAGGACACGAAAAGAACAGGTACTTGAAGCTGCATGTACCAAACGCTTGCATTTGATGAAGAGGATGTGTTCAGCCACGCCCGTCAATTCTCCCGCTCGTGGACAACGCGCATGGCATGCCTAACAGCGCGCAACGCACTTCAATCTGGCTGACATCGGAGTGAAACATCAACATTGAACTAGTCATTGAGGACCGTCAACTTTCAATCATAGCACCAATGCCTCTGCGAGGCGTACCGCGGCTGTTCGAACGTAGTATCAAGTAGGAAGGTCTCAGCCGTGGCAGCTGTAACGGCAGTCGGCTTAACACGCTCCGTTCGCGACGTGCCGTGTCGGGATGACTCCTGGTGGCAGATGGGAAGATGAACCACCGGTCACATCATCGCATGCTCTGATGTAACTGAGGCTGAGCATAGAGTCCAACTTTGCGCATACAGCATGCCGAACGGCGAAGTGGACCCGGCGGGTGCCAACAAGCCGCACGTGTACTCGGATGCGCATGAGTCAACATAATGAAAGAATTTTATCGCTTTGACAAAGCCTTTCTGGAGCGTCGCGGCGCTGTTGGTTCCGTACGAAGAAGCCGCGGTGTGACTGAGGTGTTCTGAACACACGCTTGGAACAACAAAACAACGCAGCCACACTCACGCACGTAAGGTGCTTTCAGGATTCATACCAAAGGAGTCGAGGCCCAATCGTCGTCTTCCGAGTCGAATAGGTTACGCAGCTCTAATTCATATCTGCTTGCGTCTTGACCCAGGCCTTCGCTGCTTGCCAACGTCCAGTTGAAATCAACGGGCTTCCCTCTACCCGCACTTTTTTTAACAGACTCTTCCATCTGTGAGGATCCTTTGCAATATACTCGGCGATCTAACTGCACGTGCCCCGCCAGCCTAGGGCGGTTGCTGGACGGCAACACGGCCGACGCAACAAACATATACAGCAGCGGCAGAGACGACCGCCCAAATCCCCAACTGCGAAATAAAGATTAAGCGGCAGGGTGTCGAAATTTTGTGAGATAAGCCTTTGTAGTGGACGAGTTGTGTGACAGCCACGAAAATGCCAGCATTAGCTCCCGATCGGCGCGCGCATGCAAGTTGATCCTACCGCAAACCTCGCACGCTGACTTGTCCGTTCAAGCGTGATCAAGGCACTCTGGCTAGAATCGGTAGTGGCGGAGGCTTCGTCAACTCCGAGACGCAGTGTGCATGCTGTGCACACATTCAAGATTTTAAGCTGTAGGCTTCGCTGGGTGGCTGTGTAAGCAACCAAAGTCCATTCGAAACATGACAGCGGAAGCATCATGCCGTCGCGGCAAAGCTTTGCTGGCATGTGATGTGTACTCATGTGATGTGCACTGAGTGATCCTGGGAACAGTAATTCATCTGCTGACGTTCGGAGATGCTGCCAGTGAAGTCGGCGTCGCTGTGACGCAGGCATCTCCCAAACAGCGGTGCGGAACATACACTTAGCTGCAATCTGTCATACCTTACGCTCAATATCCTCTGAAATACCGTCAGATCGGTTAACCACAATTTCTGACGTGAACAAGGCGGAGCATTCTGGTCATAATGGCGTTGCACCACCGACATGCCCTTTACGCCATGCATGCAACTGTTCGAATAGAATATGACAAGTCATATGTTACTCGAACCGTTGCATGCATGTTCAACCGCACTGTCCGTCTGCTGCATGCATGCCGTAACATGGAGTGCGGCGGCGATCGAGCAAAGCGACTGTATCCACATCGGCCGCGCAAGCGCCAATGCAAACATCACAGAGTTACATGCGCAGTGCTGCTCACGGATACTTTAAAACATGATCAACAACACTCGCCAGCGGCCTGCATTTCAGCGACAGATGTGTTCGATTCCTCCCACTCCGAGTTGCTCAGCGCGTGCAGACTGGCGGCGCTGGTGCTCGGCGTCACCGCCGCGTCACTGTGGCCATCTCGCATCGCTGCACAGCTCACCGTTCTTCGCAACACCGCCCCCGACACCTCCCGCCACGCTTGCCGCCGCAACCGCTTCTCCCGCGTCAACAAGCTCACATATGTCCGTACCAGCGCCCACCTCCGCGACTCATGTGGCGCATGTTCACCAGCCACACCACACATATCAACACAGCTGGACAGCGGGCTGCCGGGCTGGCTACGCACGAGCAGCGCAGGCTCGGCGGCGTGTCCGTGGCGACAGGCGCCACCTTCTCGGCGCCCATGCTTCTGCTGTTTCCTCACCGCCTGCGTATCCGGCATAGCCACATCGTCGGAATACGGCCGCGTCAGACTCAGTGGGCTTTGTGCGTTTGTGCTGCGGGCTGTGGGGGACGCAGTGCTGGCGGAACACCGCGGGGAGCCCCCGAGCGAGGCCATCTCCCCGAAGCTTCCCAGTCGGAACATTCTCGACGTGAACGACCCGACCGACTGCGGCCGCCGAAGCCGCACAGGCGGCGGGGAGTGCTCTGTGAAGGAGAGCGTCGCTGCGGTGAGGTCCGGGTGGACGTCGCCGCGCATGCGTGGCGCAATGCCGCTGGTGTCAAGGAGCTCCGAGCGGCTCCCCGGGCGGAGGCGGTCGAGCTGGGAGAGGGTGTTGAGGCAGGAGAGGCGGGCCGAGGCGGAGGCCTCGCAGCGTGTTGTGACCTCCCGGAGTGCGCTGCGCACAATCGCCGAGGCGGAGTCGTGTTGGTGGGCAGCGGTGGAGAGGTGCGTGGCGGCGGAGAACGCGACGGTGTGCAGCGCAGCCTTGCGAGGATGCGTGTACTTCCTGCATGCACGGCGTCAGATTGCAGCAGAGTTTGCACAGCGCCTGTAGGAAGACTGCCTTGGATCATGGGAACTGCGATGAATTGCTCGTGACCAGGCGTGCGGGGAGGAGAGCATGTGTGGAAATGATGCAAGCACCGTGGATATGGCATCACAGGGCTTCGAGGCAGTGGCTTGCAGCTGCACTGTTTGCATTGCCGCTCTGGAATACAGCAGCATGGCAAGGCTCAGTGCGCATGCACGATGACGGAGCAGCATTGACTGGTCACCAGACCCCACAGAGAGCATGCTTGCCAGGACAATTGCACGAGTTCAGAAGCAGATAGAGCGCACCACAGGCCCGAGCTGCCTATGAGCACAAAGCTTTGGCCCGAAAAGCCCTCATACGTACAGTCTGCGACGGTGTGGTTGTCACAGTAGTGGGACCTCCGCTGCTCCGGTTCAATCTCCAGCCCGTCACTCCGTACTACATATGGAGCCATGGAGCCTGAGCCGAAGCTCACGGTGTGAAGCTGCATCGTCTTCAGATCCAACAGAGCTGCCACAGTCTCCGTGTAAGCAAAGATGGACTCAGCATATGCTGAAAGCTTCTTGAATGAAGCGCACAGGCGCACAAATGCTGATTGTAGTGGTGAATCGTCCCTGGACGTATCTTGAGATGCAGTGGACAGAGCTTTCTTGACTTGGGGTTGCAGTTGGTTGAAGATGTAATCTGCGGGAGGGCTAGCATTGCGATGCCTGATGACTGCCAGAAGAACAAACGGTCTTTTCCCTTCCGTGCATACCTGCAGCATGAGCAAGCAATGTGATTGCAGACGCCATTCGCGTTCAAGGCTCTGGGAGTTCATTTGAAGTCGCGGTGACGTCGTCAGCCTGTGGCCACAGTTATGTACTTCGAGTCCTAGCCTCCCTACTCGAACACTGAGCGCTATACGGCCCCACATCGCTGCTGAGGAGATAACATATCGCACTGCATGAGTGTGTGAATGTGCGCGTGCAAGTCATCAGTAATGGTTCTGACATTCTCGGGCGTAGCGCGCACGTTCGCTGTGGCTCCGGCGTGCACAAAGCCCAGATGTGCGGCACATAGCACCGCACTATCAATCATGCACAACACTCAGTACTATAACAGGAACGAGTGTTTCCACGCTCGATGGCCGCTAACGCAGCAGCACCGCAGTTGGTGTTTGTATCGGTTCTGGCCAGATGCAGTACCGCACCGAATGGAGCACTCGTTCGCGCTCGCGCTGTCCCGCTTGCACAGACGCAGCCTGCGTGATTATATCCATGTCTTTGTAGCGACATTGGTGGTGCAGCTTCGGAGATAAGCCAGATAGGCCTTGCACAGGGAGAGCCATGCTTGTAACACTGTCCGGCTGTTCGAGGGGTTTAGCTGTAGAAATGTAGTTGGCGGTGGGGTGAACGCTGCTAAATGCAGAAAATAAACAGTAATGATATTCCTGTTTCACTCTCGTCTTCTAAATTCGCTTGCCGGAGGTTGCGAGAGACGTGATTATTGTGGTTACGCTGCCTCGACCAAGCGAGACAGTAAGCGCGAATGAGCATGACCAGCATGACCCACGGCCCTGACCTCACGCGCATCAACTGCTCAACACCTGCTACTCGCCCGTTCGTCTGAGGTCATGTAGCTTCACTACGACACGCGTACACCTGCATGGTGCAAATGCAAGAGAGAAGTATATTCTGGTGGCATGGACAGTGTGGACAATCGTCACTGAATCGCAGCCACACACTGCACAACCGTGCAAGGGCGTCATGACTCATGAGCAGATATCCGTCGGGCGTCTTTTGCGTCTGCAATCTGCGACTCTTCTTGCGGCCGCGTGAATGTCATAGCCTGGACTGGCAGACTGAGCGCTGCGGGACTGAACTCCAGCTGAGATTCTTGAGCAGCCAGGCAAGGTTTTCGTGATATAAATGATCCAATTATGCAAAGCTGTCGCGGAAGCAGCTGTGGTTTAATGGTTAGAATTTCACGTTGTGGCCGTGAAGATCCGAGTTCGATTCTCGGCAGCTGCACCCGACAGTCACACCACCTTCCACTTCTTTTACGGGCGACATGGGGTGGGTTCTGCACAGGTCATCTGGGGACCCAGGATACCGGTTAAATTAATGTACCAAAGCCTAGGAGTAGGCACTGCAAGTCTACCACCCGCGACGCTGTCATGTTCGAGGGCCACTGCTGTCACTCCACACAGAACAGCAGGATGATACCGCAAAAAAAAAAAAAAAACCGCCAATCATCGGGATCTGGCACCTCCGCACCCAAACCACAGCATGTGGTGCACCACCAATGGTCTGGCAGCTCCCCCACACTCGTGGCAAGTCCTCCCCCATCGCATTCAGCGACATGACACCACGGCATGACGGCCGCTGCAGAACAAGAAGCTATACAGGTTAACGAAGGCTCACGGCCTTCACCACAGCAATGCCTGCTTCAAAGACTGACAACCCGCGCAACAGCACAAAGCACAAAGCATAGCACACTTCCACACGAGCACACACGGACTGTACTAGACATATGGCACCTCGGCGCCGGCCGGCTCCCGCTGGTTTCCGGTCCTCCATGCTGAGAACCATCTGCACCCCCCTCAGCACCAGTCAGCACTCGGGTCTGCCGCGCCCGCTGTTGTGGCCGGGTCTGCGCATCTCCACCCACCTCGGCTGCAGCCACACCAGCTCCGGGCCGTTGCACAGATTGTGGAGCGGGCGCTCGTAGCATGCGGCACCGTGACTGTGTTATGCTAATGGCTTGGTCTAGGGTGTCGACGACCCGCGCCACATGCCACCGCTCTTGAGGATCGTCATGGAGGCACCCCTGCACCCACAATATATTGGTTCAATTCGGTCCGAGGTTCGTTTTGCAAGGGCATGCATACCAAGTTCATGCACAATGCATTGCACACTACCAGACACGGCGCTTTTGCATTGGAGGTGTGAATCTGAAAGAATCTGTATCCTGGGTGCGTGCGTATTGTGCAACATGCCGTAGGATCGGGTGATGCTAAAACAGGTGAGGATACGTTGCTGCTGTGCATACGTGAAATCGTGTGCTGTTCAGGTCGCTGGTGCATTTTCGAACGATGCGGAATCGTTCAAAGCTCACAGTCGCCACGGGTTCAACTCACACCGAAAGGAGCTGCTCAGTGAATGCGACTGCTATGGTCTCAGTAGAAACGCGGCCACATTACTGTGGTGAGCCTGGGTGGCAACACAGATGGCTTTCACGCGACCCTAGCCAAAACCTATTCGGCCGGCAAATGGGCAGCCTACCGACCTCGCCAGCGTGCCGCCCCGGCAGACTCACAAGGCAAGGAGTGTGGCAATCCAATGGCGTCGAGGCTGTATAGACTGGCACTGCCGTGCGATACGGCAATCCAATGGCGTGGCGGCTAGGGTCCCCAAACTGCCACGAGGAGTCTCACA
This sequence comes from Ulva prolifera, assembly GCA_023078555.1. Classification (NCBI taxonomy): domain Eukaryota; kingdom Viridiplantae; phylum Chlorophyta; class Ulvophyceae; order Ulvales; family Ulvaceae; genus Ulva; species Ulva prolifera. Next base: position 1,403,680 of record CM041201.1, on the reverse strand, counting down.
CCTGTATAGCATCCAGGACACCAGTGCGTGCGCACGGCCGATGCCCCAAGGCGGTCATCAGATCACCCAGCAGCAGCTGCACGTTGCCCGCCCGCGCAAGCTGCTGCGGCGCATCCTCGCCGTACACATGCACCGCCATCAGCACCGCCCCGAGCGCCCCGAGCCTCCACACGTCTGTCCGCATGCACTCGCAGACGCGAGGGTGCAGCGCGGCGACATCGGGGGTGCATAGCTCGTCCGCGTCTTGTAGACACCGCGCCATTCTGGAGCGGCAGAAGCTGCCGGACGCCTGGTCCTGTGCCGGAGGGGCGACCCGCACCGCGACCCCGGCCGCAGTGTCGCCTGGGGTTGAGCCCTTCACCGGGAGGATCCGGATGGAGGACGGGCGCAAGGGGCAGAAGCGCTCCGCCGCGAGGGCGCTGTTGTGGCACAGCGCCAACAGGGCGGCGAGTTGGCTCAGAATGGACACCTGCACGGTTGCCGATGTCAGGGCGGTGCCGGTGGCAGAGCTCCAGCTCGAGGGTCCACAGCCAGATTGGCGTCCTAGTCACCCTGTGGCGGTTGGGTTGATACTATGCACCAGCGTAGAATTTGTCCATGAAGCGGAACCTATGCTCAGGGCTAGGGGGTGGCCAAGGCAGCCATGGTGACGCGAACGCGGGCGATCGTTGCGATTGGATGTCCCACAAGGTGTTCTTTCGGTGTGTAGAGACAGGCAGCATACTACGGTCAAGGCAAATTGTGCCTGCAACGGTATGAAGCCCCCCGGCACCACTGGCTTGTGACGACGGCATTCGGACGACTGCATTCGGCTCCACTTCTACGCGACAACTGACAGCAAACGCAGTACACCACAAGCATGCGCACGCACGATCCCACATGCATGAGCACCATGCACGAAACGATCACGCACCACGTGCACAAACGACATGCCTCTCGTGGCAGGCTCCCCGGTGAGGTATCGATCTGACAGCGTCTCCCCGATGTCTGCATACACCAGCCCGAAGCGGGGAGCGGGCTCAGCGGCCGCCCTCCGCCGCAGCATTCCAGGGGCCCTTGGGGCGTCAGCCGCCACGGCGTCGCTGGCGCGCGCACGGTCGTGGAAGAAGCCGAGCAGCGGGAGCATGTGCTCCCAGACCTTCGGCAGCAGCTGCGGCACGACGTGCGGGAGGGCGGCCCGGCGGAACTCGTGGCGGAGGAGCGGGTCCGAGGGCGTCGCGGGGTTGGGGGACGCGCCGGCGAGCGCATGGGGAGGCCGCAGGCTGTGGTAGTGTACCGCTAGCGAGGGCCTTGATGGATCTGCAGCATTGAGGGATCGTTCAGCAGGCCCGACCACAATGTGCGAACGCCTGAGATCTGGGTGTCATCATGGTGGTGATGGGCGTGATGTCTCTGGATTTAACTGCCTCGAGTGATCTGTTGGTGTGCTGCAAGATCGGTGCGCATGATTCAGGTGAATGTCAGGAAAGGATTAGGGACTAGTTGCGCGTGAGAGCACCGGGGTATGGAACAGTGGGACATGCATGTAGTTCACGATGCCTACCAAAGCAGCTCACACATGGGCCGAGAGGAATCAACGACGAAGCTGCACACGCCATGCAACATGCTGAGCACAGCACGCAACGGCATTTCAGTGCGTCGCAGGCCTCCTGTTGTAAGCGTGTGATTGTAGGGCCTGTACTCGATTATGTGTGTACATGCAGAATTCAGCACGTGGTGTTCACAAGCCGGGCTTGTGAGCGCTAACATCCACCTTATTGCCAGTCATTCAGTGGCATGTACCCCCACCAGCAGACTTGCACGACGGATGCTCGGCCCACATGAAGCTGATCGGGCGCGTCCCCGCTGAGACTCTACGCACGGCCACACCACACACACCACTTCAGTATATATATACGCTGCCGAGGAAGCAGCCCAACAGACACAGCATGTGCGCTATATAGAACCGGGGGATGCAGCGGCTTCTGGGGCACCAGGCCATCCAGGCTACCACACGGCGCTGATGGAGCGTACCATCAGAGGCGTCACGTGGCATGTTGCCGCCGCACTTCGCCGCCGGGTCGGATGCATGCGCCTCGACCGCCCTCCTCACAAACGTCTCAGGCAGCCGGAACCGTGAAACGGTGCGGTTCCACACCGTATCGGGGACTGCGCCGCGGCGCCCAGCACGCAGCGCGGGGAGCAGGCCGACCGCCGCCAGGCGCACCGCGGCGCGGTCGGCAAGCCAGGCCTCCCCCGGAAACAGCGCCGCGGCCGCCTCTGCGGCATGCATCGGTGCGTCCTCGTCGCAGACGTCCACCCCTTCTTCAAGCTGGGGCTGCGCTGTGTCCTGGGGGGTGCCACAGAGGGGCAGCTGTGGGGTGGTTGGCGCGCACGGCTCCGGAGAGGGGCTGTGGAGCGTCTGGGTGGCTATGCTGGGCAGCTTGACAGCCTCGTCTCTGCATGAAGGGCAGGCGTGGTCCTCGATACCATCGTCTGGGGCGCCGAGGAGGTCCAGCACAGCGAAGTTGAGGGGGTAGGATGAGGCGATTTTGTTGTGCAGCTGCTGCCGGCAGATGGGGCAGCGGCGGGACGCGGCGCAGGCTTGCCTGAGGACCTACACGTGGACAAAGTGATGGAAATTGGGGTGCTGTATCGACATCTTTCGGCTGGTCGAATGGTACATGTGCGCATGGATAAGGAGTGAGTTGCTGTGGAAGCGCAGGCACCAGGTGAAAGCACACCCATCCAAGCAGCCCGAGCGATATCCGCCGTGTCAGATGTACATGTACATACAGTAAGTGATTCCGAGTGTCCCTGGCAGTATTGGAGGGTTTTCCCCGCCAGTTCAGGACAGCGGGCTTGGCAAGCGCAATGCAGCGTGTCTGTTCATGAGCAGCTTCGTAGGAAAGCCCGCGAGGCTATGTACGTCGCCGGATGCGCCAGCCCTGACGTCGGTGAAGGCAGCTGTGATGGGACAGAAAGCGCACTGCTGCAAGAGAAACGTGGGATACCGAGTGCCCGCACGGAAGGATGCGGGGCCTGCGGGGCCCCGCTGGTGCATACGGGTCTTGCGAGACTGGACAGCACAAAACATCTGGGCTGATGGACGTCTGAGCATCAATCACCATGCTTTCAGAGTGTGATGATGGAGATGCGAGCATCAGCGGGGAACCGGCTCGGCAGGGCGTGCCCAAGAGTGGCCTCGTCAGCTGCCCTGCAAGAGTTAAGCCGTCGATGATCATAGCAACGTCAAACCAGGTCGCGAAGATAACACATAATTGTTGCCAACGTGTGGAGCGAGGGTAGCTGGACAGCGAGGACCTTGCTACGGATGTGTGTCAGCGAGAGTCACGAACGAACTGTACGCCAGCTTGGAAAGATCAGCCAAGCGTACCACGTATGGCTTTGATAACACAATAGCTACTAAGAAAGAGTTTGGGGATCTGCGTTCTACTGTGGCGTAGACTTTAGCCTTACATCGGCAGAATACGCCAATGCAGTCTGCATGCCGACAGCTGGCCCTGAAAGCTGCACGCTGCCATTACAAGATCTCACAACAGATAGGAGCGCATAGCTAACTCTGTTCCTCTGTGATAGCGGCAAGCAATAGCTAGCGAGATGATAGTGCTCGAGTGTGACCGAGCGATAAGCGGAAAATCTTCCAGAAATGTGGGCAAGCTCTCACAATAGCCACTGCTACTGATACGATTAAGTGCACCAATTAACCAAAGTTTGCGGGAATTCACGACGAGTGGCACATTGTCAAGAGCCTGCCAGCTACGCTTCACCATATCCTGGCACGAGGCACGCGGTGTCCACCCCTCACGCGGCAGAGGGCTCCGAGAGCCCGGCTCTCCGTCGTCCGTGTACCTGCGGTCGAGGGATGCACAGTCTAGAGTTGCTTTGTTAAGGCCGGAACAGCTTTGATGAGACGCGGCGAGGGCTTTAGCTGAGTGCATATGTCGTGGTATACATCGATCGTCGCAAACAAAGTCACACAAATTTGTGAAACCACACGCGCCAGACAAGGCGCCGGCGCTGCTAGCGGTCATGATCCTCAGGCCCAGCTGGCCTGCAGTCAGCTCTGCGACACGTGTCGCGACAGGGCTCCTCGACGCTCCTGCGCAGCCGCGATGCCGCGTTCGCTGCGCTGTATGGACGCTGGGTCTCGCAGGCTCTCCAAGCACAATCTGCTCCTGGACTAATGAGTGAAGGTCGTCCGTGCGCTTCAGCGACTATCTGGACGTACCTTGTTACCAGTTTGCACTAAAATATCAATGTGGTCTAGCTGACTTTACTATATTTGTAAGTATAAGCCACTCCCGCCTTGAGGATTGATACAGCGGCATGCCGCATCTCGAGATGATCTCAATCAGTCTACACGCCCAGCCATAGGCCTCCTGTGTGCGGACCAAACCAGCTATCTATACACTTTAAGTACAGTTGAGAATGAGATGCGCTCCAAAATTTAATTTGCAGCAGGTCGTCCTCCGAATGCCTCGTACCTGCAGCTGGGTGAATGACCCGTATTGTGCGTTCTTGCAGATCTAGCAAAGCTTCAAGTTGTATCCGATGTAGTATGGCTGAGTAGGGCGACCTAGTCCCAGAAGATATCAGATGTAGCATTTCGATGTCGCTCGGGAGCTGTGGTCCACTGACATCCACATCTTCAGGAAGTTCCCCGCTTCACAAATCAAGATGGCGCCTGCATTCGAAATCCAATACTGATTGACCTAGCTCTGGGGTATTCAACCTAATGCCTGATTACAATAGCTACAGTCTCTGTTCCTCTGCGCCAACTGGGGGAACATTGTAAATTTAAATCAGCAACCCTGGTCCCCGTACACACAGCCCGCACAAGCAGTATTGCGCAGCCACACATGCCAACACCACGGCCGACTTCTCGACCATTCATGAAATGCCGTCACCCCGCAACCGTCACTCTCAGCAAGCACCTCATCTGAATGCGGGTGCAACACCCACATCGACATTCATCCGCGGCCATCTTTCAGCTGCACACGCAACCGCCCTCCAGGCCCACACCGCCACCTGTTCCACATGCATACAAAGCTGCCCGCAAAAAAAACACCATGCCCATTGCATCCACAGCCACTCCAGCTCAGTGCCCTGGCAATGCGCACTCTCTACTGTTTGGGGGCCCGAGCTGTTTTCCCCACGTGAAACATGCGTGCCCCCCTCCGCGCCTCGGCCACACGCAGCCGGGAGCGCGGGGCGCCGTCAACGTCATCTGAAATCCATCCCCAAATGCTCCAGCTTGGTCATACCCCCTGGCGGCACCAGCCGCTCACTACTACCATGGCCACCTCCGGCGCCTGGTCTCAGCAATGCTGAGTCAGCAAGGGAGGGGCGGAAACGCGGGTGCCCGCCAGAAGCTCATGTGCACCCCCACGTCGCCTCGCCCCGCCCCGCACAAAAAACTGGCGACTCATGATTATTCGCTGATAGACGTGCCATAAGACCAATATGAGTCCCCACTAGCGGGGACGCTCTCACACAGCGCAGTGCCCTCACGGACACAGCCTGCCGCGGTCGGCCTGAAACCTCACCGCGTCTGCAGCATGCTGTACATCACACACAACATCGCAACTCTGATGCACAGCACAACACCACAACCCATACACCACATGCATAAGCAGGGGTGTGGATGCATGCAGCCCGCCACGCTGGGCTGCTGCTCCCACCCCCATGTTTGCCACACACACACCATGCCTCCTTCTGTGACGGTGCCTGGGTGCTACCAACCAAGCCACGGCCCGCTCCATCACGGTGACACGTCACAGCCAGCACAAGCAGCCAGATCACGCAAGCTTGCATTTGCATGCATGTCCTGGAACGTGACCTCTGTTTGAACACAGCGGAGGTGGACAGGTGGGACCAACACCATGACATGGTTTGCCGATCCCCCTGCAGCCACCCGCATGGCAGTCTGATTGAGCAACGCTCCGAGTTCACCAATCAGCTCAGGCTGCGCCTTCGCCTTCTATAGGGTACTCTATAAACTTCTGTCCTGCCGCGGGGTGAACACTACACTTCACCGGGGGTAGCCGCCCGCTAGAGGCCTGAGAACAGAACACGCTGCTTCAGGTCCTCGTCAGCGAGGCGGCAGAGATTGAGCCAGTCAGCAACGGGCATCTTCGCCTCAATCGATACATGCATCTGCGCCGCGAGCTGCTCCGCCGTGAGGAAGACGCCGGGCATGCATACAGCATTGACAACGGTCGCGATCGCCGCGGCGTCACGGTCCTGGAACGAGCGCAGCTGTCGCATCGCGCGCGCGGCGTGCACGTGCGCGCTCACGCTCACGCCGAGCAGCCGCGGCGCGAGCCGGTCGCCGCACGCGGGGCAGAGGCAGGCCTCGCCGGGGCCCCGGGCCGCCTCGCCGGCGGCCGCGCCGCCGTGCGGGCAGGTGTGCCACGGCCGGGTGAGTTCGTGCGGGCGTGCGAGGCGCGCGAGCGGCTGCGATGCGGCGGGGAGGCGTCGGTCCTGCGTGCGGCGGCTGCGGCCCCACATCTGCCACGCCGCGGCAAGCAGGACCTGCTGCGGCGGCCGCAGCTGCAGCCGCTCGAAGCTCTTGACCATGAACGGCACCTCCTGCACCCGATCATTTCTGCTCATGATCATGCCTTGTGCCAGTACCTGATGTTATGCGTTTCTGAAAGCATCAAAACAAAACCCGACGTGGCTGCCCAACAATGCTTTCAGTCATATGAGATTCATGACAACATTGCAACGCAGAGATCTGCGATGGTGGTGTCAAGTGTGTGAGCACTGACCACTGACTCCGATGATGCCCGCGCTCACGCACACAGAGTGAACTCGGCAGGGAAACACGCGTACTAAAGCTTGTGCGAGTGTTCGTCATCCAGTGCGCACACCAACTAGGTGCGCTGCGCGTGCACATTCACGCAGGTCATACGACGAACGTCGACGATCATGGCCGGTGTGATTTGACAGATGTGCATGCATGTAGTCACAAAGGACAGAGGCCGAGTATCGGGCCGTTCCTTGGAATCCGTCCCGCAAATCCACTCCCTCAGTCATGGCACTAGGCCGGGTACGAGCACGTACCACAGCCCTGCCGGTGATGCCAGCCGAAGATTGAAGGCGCACGGAGCACAAGAGCATTGCCCTTGCACATGCACGCATGTGTATAATGTGTGTGAGCAGGTATGTGCTGCTGGACAGCGTTTCAGCTGGGGGGGCCGCACCACAGTGATTGCGTGGTCGTCAGACAGCACCGCTGAGTACGAGGCGTGCCAATGGGCAGCGTCTCGGGCGAGTCCCTGAGTTCGCATGAGGCTCAGGCATGCGTACAGCTCCTGAAATCTCGTGCAGACGTCCGCGAGCGGAATCGGCTTCATTCTCACGACCGACGGATCCTGCAAAGACACATCACGGATGCTGAGACTTCCATGAGTGCGAGCAGGTCGGCTCGCATTGGGAGTTGGGGGTCGGGCGCGACAGCGGACGCGACAGCCGGTGTGCGAACTCTACTACCTCTCGATGTGAAATTTTGAGCTAGCAACCTCGGCCCACGTAGCAACACATGCCTTTGGCGCAGCCACTGTTCTCGGGCATGTGTTTATTCACCCATCGCGGCGGAGTGACTCGAGCCACACGGCCATGCTCAACCGAGCACGGGAATGGCGCAAGGCGTCTGCGCAAGTTTCCATGGCACATGCATGCGGGGGCACATGAGCAGGGGGACGTCGCAGGCTCACCGAAATTGCCTCAGTGAAGCATGCATGCAATGCGCCCAGCAGCGCTTGCAACACGGCGCAGCGCGAGCACGTCCCGTCCTGACACCGAGAGTCTGCATGCGCAGTACCTCCGGTGGCGGTCTGCGATGGGACACCCGCACCGGCGCCTCCGGCCGGGCAGGGCGTGAGCATCCGGAGGAAGTCAGCAAACACCCAGCACGCACGCGCCCACCCAATCTGCGGCAGCCCGCGCCGATACCGCATGCATATGTCACGGACGAGCGCCGGGACGACGGTGGATATGGGGGCGCGGTCGCCGTAGCCGCAGGTGAGTTCGGCGGCGGCCGATGCGGCGGCGGGGACGGTCAGGAGCAGCGCCTCGACGGTGTGGGCCGCGGCCGAGGCCGTCGCGGCGGCGGTGCTGTGCAGGGCGCCGGTGTCCAGGGTCTCGCGGACGCCTGCGCCACTCACGTGCACCGCACCTGCATATCACACCATCCTGCTGCTGTGCTGTCCATGGTGGTGGTCGGACACGCACCGGGGGCCGCGGCTCCGGGCGGGGTACCCTGTGCTGAGGCACCGTAGCCGCTTGCATATGCAGACAAGCCTACTGACCTACTCTCGTGCAAAGGCAGGGCATATGATACAGCATGGCAGCTGCCTGAGGGTGGCCCCTGCAGCATATTGCATGCTGTGTCTCAGGGGGTGCTTGGTAGGGTTGAGCATTTTCCGGGCAGTGCGCATATGGTGAGAACTGGTGATTCCAGGCCGCTCGTTGCCCAGGCACGTCCGCTTGAGGCCGCAGCTACACACCTGCTAGGGACAAGAATGCTCTGCGGATTAGTGTGATCCCAGCACATATTCTATATGACATTCAGTGCATGCACCCTGGCGCATACCTATCGGCGTGGAGGGGACGAGGGCAAGGCAGGGGTCCACGACGGCCATCAGGAAGCACGTCTCGAGCTGCAGCAGGAGGCTGAAGGCGTGGCGCGACGCACAGCACGGGCCGGCGGCTTGCGCGATGCTGAAGGACAGCGTCTCGCCGCGTGCTGTGGTGTAGGGGGTCTGCAGCAGCCACTGCACGACCCCCGCGTCAACGCGTGCGCGCTGGCCGGCGTGAACGCGCAGGGTTGCGAGCTTCAGACCGACGTCCTGCACCATCCGCTCCGCCGTCTGGATATCCGCGGCCGCCACGGCGGCCGGCAGCGCGCCGTGGCCGCCGATGCATGCCGCAGCGGACGCGGGGTCCGGGAGCACATCCGACGGCCGCAGAGGCTGCATGCATGCCGCGGCGCGGAGTTCGTCCAGCGTTTTGATTGTCGTCGAGGCGCCCCGTTGGAGCGGGGGCTCAGGAGCTCTGGAGGTATCCCGGGAGCTGGGGTCACTGCCGGTCACGAACGGCGGGGGGTCCAGCGGCGCCGCCGCGGCCGGGGCCGTACACGCCGCCTGCCAGCGATCTCGTGCCTGTTTCACACACAGTAGCAGCGCATCCGTGGCGCTTATCGCCCGCTGATGCAGCTGCCGATTCTCTGCCGTGCTCTGCATGCGCCGGGCCTTGGCGGCCTGTAGCTCCTTGCGGCGCAGTTTCAGAGTCTCCTCGAGCTCCTCGGCTATCGCCTGCACGTGCATGATGGTCATGCGGGCATACACCTTGCCTGCAGGGCCAGGGCGGCGGTGTGTGTCTGGTTCGTCAAGCATCTGTCAGCAGCAGGGGCAAGGCAGCATCCTCGTTGGCTGGTTCGGTCGCACCCCACCTGTGCTTGCATGCATGTGAGCCGGTGCTGGTGAGCCGCTGGTGTGATCATATGCATGTGTGCATGAAGAGACATCGCCATCTTCACAATGACGTTGGTAGGTCCATTATTCGATAGTGAACGACGGATCCAAGCCACATGCTGCCGCAGGCTCTGACGGGTGCCAGAGGAAGCGAACGACACGTGTGCATGACAGCATGACAGCATGCGCGAACTGTGAATGAGCCTGAGCAGAAGGGCCAACAGCACCCGCCGCCCGGAGTTCAGACAGAACGCCGGAGGTGGCCGCCGTGGCAGCCTACAGGTCCCGCGAACAGCGCAGGCAAGCACTACATCCTGGTGACGCTCCGAGCTGAGTCACCAGGCCATGAGCAAAAGCGACGCACACGCAGCCAGACACCAGTTGTGTCACGCCACTCATGTGCACTGCAGCCCGCCCATGGCGTACGCATGAAATATGATCAGAAGTCTGGGTAAGCACCTCCGGCCATGGCTATGTTGAGCTTGGGCGTGCATTCCTACCGGTGACTCACAGACAGTTCGGAACAGGTGAGACGAACGAGATCTAGACGAACGAGAGCAGTGAGCCAGCACCACCTTGACACAGGTGCAGATTCTGGTCAACACTCCGAGCGACCGACTGCTGGAGCATGCCTTGTGCCCAACACACTCTGCATATGGGCTGAGCATGGTGAATTTCGTGCGTGATGGCTACGGCAGCGACATGTGCACTTAAGTGAATTCGAATTTTGATCAGCCGTTCGGTTCAGTTGGCCCGCCACGTATCTGCTATGAGATACGGCCCTCCGGCACATGCAAGCAGCAGCACTGTACGAATCACTCTTTCGTGAAGCCGTGGAGGAGGTGTCAGGGCAGTGTCAGAAGCAGGACAGGCGCTGCGGGGCCCGGCCGGCGTGGCCAAGGGTGCCCCGTGCGCATACATCTGGCCGTGACAGCTCGGGAGGCGGCACCTGGCCGGGTCTCAGCGGGCTCACCGTGGCCGCTACGGCAGCAGCCTCCATGACAAAATAAAGTGCAATATATATATTATGATACGGCTCCACTGGTGGGCTACAGCGGCGCGTACCTTCATGCGCTTGCGGTACTTGGTTTGAGACATCCTGTTGAGCTCCCGTGCGGTTGACCTTTCGTTCCCCGCCATGCTCGAGACCGGCGCGAGGAGCTGCCTACTGCCGGAACTTTTGAAAGTAGCAGATCTTCTAGGCGCAAGGGCAGCGCTTACATGCATAGCCTCGCCGCCGAGAAAGCCGAGAGTGCAGGTCAGGGCCGAATGCTTCGCATAGCGCATGTGTTACAGCGCGCTGGCTGCGATCTCGACAGCCAACGAAAGATACACTATCTTATATTTATGTATATGTGAGTCCTAGTTAGCGCCTGCACCTCGTGGACAACCCGACTGAAGCTGTGAAACACTCGATCAGGCCCCATGGTGACAATGCCATCATCACGAACGCTCTCTACACGCCATAAAAAACCGGTGCAGCAGGATGCAACAATTGCAGGCAAACTTGTGTGGTAGTCATGTATGCTGAATAGTTTGTGCGTCCGCCGACGGTCCCCATCCTCTCGGCGCTGGTGCGGGCGTTAGCATTCTGCGGGCTTCCCGCGTTATCTCATGATTACACGGCTCCGCATACACCTTATTGGCACAAAACTAAGCACGCATGCAGCGGCGAGTGAGGACCCTTCTAGAATGCGCGCCCTGTACCCGGCTTGCAGGACGACGAACCACTCTTTTTCTGTTCAGAAAGCGTGCTGCAAGGAAGGCAGGCAGCGCCGCAGAAACGACGCAACGCAACCAGGCGATACCGCATGTGCAGCCTTCGCCTAGAGCTAACTCGGTACAACCGAGTGTAATCGTTTATGTATGTGTTGCTGTTGATTCGGATGAGATTCGGTTTTGGTGTTTGTCTTCGAAGACAGTTCTCCCGTTAACGTTCACTCTTTTGTAAGACATGGTACAACCGAGCAGGGCATATATTCTTGCCAGATCCCGATAAATTTGGTCAACAGCCAGCGGGAATGCACCTCTGAGGGGCTGAGATCGTTGGAGGCTTCCCCGTTGCAATTGTACTGATGTAACTAGATTTATTTTCTGGAATGGTACCCACAGGTTTCCCGCTCGCTCCGCTTGCGCTGTCTGCAATTCTCCAGCAGCTGCAGGCTGCGCACGTTTGCATGCAAGTGCACTTGGTAACAGAGTGAACCATAAGAGACTACCACAACAAAAGAATCTCATCCGAATCAACTGCGCACGTTTACGCTCGCTTAATGGGTCGTTTTCAGCGGCAAAACCGTCGTCTCACGCCGACCCGCGACGGGATGCTGATAGATTTGGAGACAGCATGTGGCGCATGCTGCGCAGCGGGACTCGCGGCGTAATGCACAGCACTGCCTGTCTGTATATGCATGGCACTGCGGCCTTATAACACCGGCAGCCTCCCCCAAATTGGGTTAGTTAACTTGCAGCACGCGATGTGCACCCTCCAGTTTGCAAACACATTCGGGCTGCAGCTGTTCACAGCCAGGTTTGAGGTGTCTGATCAGACTGACCATGGGGCAGTCCGCCATGCCAGCCCCGAAATGCAACAGGTCATTGGCTTGTGTGGCACCTAGAGGAGTGCCACGTGTAAATATTGCTGCTGATGGCTGCTATTTGTCATGCTGTCACACGGTGCGGCTCCAAAACGCCCCAAAAATCATCTTTTTCAAGCCCGGGCTGTGTACCTTTCCTAGAACGCAAAAGCAACACCGCGAATTGCATTCCCACTGAAGTTGTGTTGTCAGAATTGGCTCCCTCAAGGCCAAATGTCCAGCATGCTGCATCTCCCAATTCCGCCCGACCAGAGTTTCATACTTACCTCAAGTGATGTCCTGCTGCAAGCAGAGCCTCTCACTTTGCACACCAGCTCCAAATGGCATTCTGCGTGTGGTATCACCCCCGAACATCTGTGTGCTTCACCGTTTCTTGTGCGGAAAGTTGCTATGCACTCAGTCTCACTCAACAAAGGCATTCACCAGCAGCTTTTTTGTATGCTTCGCGAATCTGCGATCCAGGTGGCAACAACGCTGTTGTGTAGTGCATGGCGGAGCAGTGTGGTGAGTGGTGTCGCGTGACGCATGCTGCATGCGAGATTCCAACACCCCGAGTTTGGCTGAAAACCGGTGCACGTGCACGGTATAAGCACAAATGGCCATGCAAATTACAAAAGAGTGATCATGAACGGGAGAATTGTCCTCGAAGACAAACACCAAAAAGAATCTCATCAGAATCAACAGCAACACACACATACACACAGGGTGGGTGGCCAGGACCCGGCGGGGCCTGGGGAGCGGGCCGCTGCCGCGCAGGCAACGGCGCTGGCGCAGGTGTTCAGGGCGGTACTACTGGCCCAGGAGAAGCTGGGGGACATCATGTTTATGCCGCCGGGTGACCCTTTCTGCATAGGAGATGTGTCGGTTGTGAACCCCTGTGCTGGTTCCTATTGCGGCCGTGCGGCCCGAGAGAACGGGGGTGCTGCGGAGACACGGGACGTGCAGAAACGCAATGATTATCGTTTGTACGACCCTGATGTGTACAGTTTTGTGCCGTTGTCGCATGAGACGCATGGTCGCTTGGGACGGCCTGCCATGAATCACTTGAATCGGCTGGCGGAGGTTGCGTCTCGGTGTGGTAAGGTGAACCGTGCTTTGTTTGTGACGAATGCTCTGCGCCGGTTGAGTGTGGCGTTGTGCAAGGGGAATGCTCTTGTGCTCCGTGAGGGGGGTCGGCACTCAGGCCTCATGCACGTCCAATTGAACCGCGAGCAGCTCAGAACGCTCGATACATCGCTGGGAACGTCTATAGACTCACAATAACCTTCTGAATGCTGCTGTATCTTTGTTTAAACTCGCTGGGCGAAATGGACCTTTGGCCCGAAATCCGTGTGCATGGCTGGGCAAAAAGCCCCATTGTGCCCAGCAAGCGCGTGAACGCGCCCAGCGGGACCGGAAGCATGCCCAATGGCCTCAGAACACCCTTATATGCCTGTAAATGCGTTATAAATGGTCTATTGTGTTGCTGCGGGCGGTACTAGTACATGCTCTGCCATGTTTGCTTCCCTTGGACACAATCGACCGCGTCGATAGGAGCTGTTACGCACAGAATAATTACCGGAGGTAGTTGAGATGGCTTTCCGGGTCTGGCGAGACTGTTGCTTGCCCGATCTGGCTGGGGGGCAGCTTGGCTGCTGCAATTTGTACTCCATAGCACTCGGCGTTGTCAACAGTTGATCACAAAAGAGCCAAGCACAGATTCTGCAGCACATCAGATTGCCATATCCTGATAGCATGTGTGATATTTGTCCTTCCATTCAGCGTATGTGTGACGACCTGGTTGCATACATGTGTGACTCTGGACCACTGGAAATCAGTGTATCGCCTTCGTCAACAGATCAGGCATGTTTAGGACCATGGCAGACTGTTAAGGACCATGGCAGACTGTCTCTGGTAACACTGTGTGTGGATCTACTGCATGATGGTGTGGATTCAGGCGAACAATGACGTGCCTACGCAAGCCTTCCATTTTGTAGGATGGTGTTTGCTTGCAGACCATGCTGATGATAGGCATGTACATTTCAAATTTGTATACTGATCGCTTTTGAAGAACATATCTGGTCGGTGGTGCTGCTGTCCCTTCGATCTTAAGGTGCAAAGGTGCACTGCTATGCAGTGTAGCAAGCTACACTGACTGACCCGGAGGTTCACTCAGTACCGTATGTGCAGGCATCAAAGTTTGGGTAGTCTCACAACAATGCCATCTTAAGATGAAGTTCACAACATTGTAGCTGCTGCGATGTTTTGAGTATCTCAGCCAGGAGCACGTCGCCCACCGGCCTGCTCTTTGATCACCACACAAGACAGCTGCATATGTGCCAATAGTCCGGTAAACTAGTCGAAATCATGGTAATCGATGGGATGTTTCCCGGTGGTATGGACGCCCGCCATGATGCTGGTCGGACGCGAACACCGCACGGTGATACAAGTCGAGGTGGCAGCCAGTTAAACATCAGGGCAACATATTATGGTGTTTTTCGAGTGCTCTCTGCCCACTGAGCACGATGGGCATACGCTGGGCACCGTTTGAGGCCATCTGAGGCGTCGCTGGGCAAAACGGGCTTTTTGGTCCAAAAACCCCGGTTTCGCTGGGCGTTTTCACCTGTTTCGCCCACACTACTTACAATCGATTCAGAAGGTTATTGCGAGTCCGACGGACTTTTCCTTGTGTTCTGGAGCGCTCTGAGGTGCTCGCGGTTCAATCGGACGTGCATGAGGCCTTAGTGCCGACCCCCCTGCTCCGTGCGGGGCTTCGATCTTTGGCTGGCATCATCGATAGGGCTGTGGTACGTGCTCGTGCCCGGCCTAGTGCCATGACTGCGTGAGTGGGTATGCCTGTGAGTTCCTAGCAATGGCTCGATGCCCGGCCTCTGTCCTTTGTAACCACATACACACTACAACCGCGCCCACACCTCAGTCCGGCAGGATCGCGTATTGCGACACGCCCTCACAGTGTCTCATTACCGTGACTGAACCATTTCCTGTCTCATCTGAGGCGCAACCATTGCTCTACTAGCGTTGAGCGCTCTACGCCGATGCATCAAAGCTGCCCTGGGTTCGCGCTGCAAGCAGGGCTTGCGTGCACGTGGCAGCTGGCGATGTCAACGGTGATCATGGCCATATGCATGCGTGGCACGGTGTCCTGTCGACTGCTCGGCCATGAGACACATCGATGGCTTGGTGCGGATCAATCCACCGCGGTCCACCGCACCGGTATACCGGTGCGGTATCACAGAAGATCTGTTGGCCAGCTACCACCTTTTCGAAGGCGATCGCCCCGATGCGCCTGCAATCTTGGCCGTCCAAGCCCGAGATGGGCTGCGCCTGCTGATCATCATGATGCTGCAGCGGCTCACCGGGAGTCCCGATGGAGAATGTTACGAATGATGAGCGATGCTCCTCTCT
Source organism: Ulva prolifera (assembly GCA_023078555.1). Classification (NCBI taxonomy): domain Eukaryota; kingdom Viridiplantae; phylum Chlorophyta; class Ulvophyceae; order Ulvales; family Ulvaceae; genus Ulva; species Ulva prolifera. The sequence continues at coordinate 1,388,199 of CM041201.1, read as the reverse complement.
AAAGTTACCTCCGTCAGCCGGACCCACGTGACCGACACCGTCACGCCTCGTGCTTTACGACGCCAGCATGACCACCGGGGTTCCATGCCATGCAGTTGCACTGCCATGGCGCTGCAGCTGCGCTGGCGCTCGCGGCGGTCCAATAAATAAAACGCATTCAGAGGGTACACATTGAACTTGTTTCTTGCTGTGCTGTTTGGACATTGATAGGCGCTGTGCGACCTGGTGGGTGGGGACAACGTTGGCACGAGCCTGCAGCGGGGCCTGCAAATTGGCTACAATCTATGACAATGTGCTTGCCAAAGTGAAGCCGCTCCACTACCTGACATGCTGGTCGTTGAGCATATGTAGTTGCTGCGGTGCCGGGGAGATTGCCGTGTTGCCGTGTTGATGCAGTGGCCCGTGCCCCTCCGCCAGGCCGCATGTTTGCTGCAACACAGCTCCGTTGCAACGAAGAAACAACAATGCCAGTATGTGGACGTTGGCTGGGAGGTCAGTCTATAACTGTGTTTGCGTTTCAAAAGCTCTGCAGATGCTAACACTGATGTTGACCTCGCCCGCGGCTCTGCAGCAGCGCTGGACACACTAAAAGAACCACAAATTCATTATTGTTTTACTGCTGGCCACATCCCTGTACTGTAGTGGAACCGCCGCAAATTGCACCGCAAAGGCAACTGGTTTGCTCCGAGTAGCCGCGCGTGACAATTCTGATCGTCGCTCTAATACAACATCGCCGCAGTGCTATGACAATCAACGATATGATGCATAACGTTTAATATTTCCTTTGCGTTTAGCCCTGATTATTACGCAACAGCTGGGCAGGTCTCTGCAGTGGTTTACTGCCAACATCCGAAGACAAGACAGTGCTGGCAAGCAAGCACGTCCACACTACGCTAAACAAAAATTGAATCAAAGTTTGCATTGCTGCTCAGCTGTAAGCCAGCCAAGGCAGCTCGCAGAGACAAGCTTTTGGCGAAAGGCACTTTGGTTTGCAGTCCGCGCTGCCCAACATCGCAGGCATGCACGCATCATAGCGCTGCCTCTTTGAAAGCTTTTCAAGCTCTTTGTAGTGGAACGCCATACAGCAGTCGTTCGTCTTCACGTTGCATGGCTGGGCAGTTGCGGTGACTGCTCGTGGCAGCCGTCATATCCACCTACAGGTGGTCGTCATAAGCGTGTAACACGCCCACCCACGTGGGGTGGTGTGACCTCACGGAGGTATACCTAAAAATGACCGCGAGCGATCGGTGACATATGGCCCATGCATGGGTGGCTGAACGACCATGAATCGGGAGAAGCTGCTTTTTGAGAAGCTGCGTGAGGCGCTGCATGTGATGAATGACAAGCACTGGCTTGAGTGCTGTGCTGAGTTTGCTGGTAGTGCTGATCCCGAGGCACTATAGAGGTGGCATGCAGAAAATGTCTGCAGAAAATGATGCCATGGGCATGTCTATTGATCAATGACGAACTTGAGAGACTGCTGCAGGAGCTTGTGCAGTTGCAACTTGCAATACTGCTATGGGAGTTGCATGGTGCACCAAGTGTGCACCACATGTGTTCACTCGGTCATTTTTATCCGGTCCTAAGGAGTCGATCAGTAACATGTGCGACTGATCGAAAAGACACCATGGCTTTACGACTGCTGACAACGCTAGCCACGCAAGCACCGGTTGCAGCGCGCTGCGTGCAACTGTGATAGACCGGCGTTCAGGGAGATGTGAGCGCTTATTGATCTCAGAGGAAGTAAGTAATGACTGGCTGTTGTCTGAGCTACATGGTGAGTGCTACAACGAGCGAAACGTCACGTTCCGTGGCCAGAGTGTTGCAGCGCGCACAGGCTGTGGTGTCTCCCACGACTCAAGTTCCGATCAGACTGACCGTTGCTACTTCGCAGCGGATCAGTCGTACATCATACAACATTTCAGCTCTGCACGACGGCATGATTGAGGTTCGGCGCATACGCGTGAGCATTGCAGCGTTCGGCGACATTGTTAACGCATTGGGGCCAAATGAACGGGAACACCATATGGGGCACCCCCATACGGCCCCAGCCACCTCAGAGCAGGGGTAAACTTGTAAACATCGCGTTAGAAAGGCGAAGCCGACTGTCCGGCCGGTCATGTAGCCAGCGAACAATGGTCTCGATCGCATCGCGATGCTCATTGACCAATGATCAGCGGCGCGCAGCAGGATAGATCAGTCGACGATGATCATTCGAGGGTCATGAGCCACACGCAAGACACGTGTGGCGAGGTTGGTACCTGTCTCGAGATACGGAAGTTTGAAAGCTTCAAATCGGTGTTCAAATCCGTGTATATCAACCAAGGTACAAAGTTCACTGGTTGATGCTAAAATAGGTTCAAGTGCGTGTGGCACCTGCCGTCGTGCTTTCTCAGATGTGGTGCATGCGCTTGAACCCCCATGTGGGGCTGGACAGTGTACGGACAGTCGATATGGGGCCGCCGGACAGTCGGCTTCACCTTTCTCACGCGGTGTTTACAAGTTCACCCCTGCTCTGTGGTGGCTGGGCCCATATGGCGGAGAACGGGAGAAAACAAACACTGAAACCGAATCTCATCTGAATCAACATCAACATACACTCACACACACACACACACACACACACACACACACACACACACACACACACACACACACACACACACACACACACACACACACACACGAATGGGGGTCATGTCTGCAGCGACACTAGATGAACCAAGAAATTTCTCAAGCATAATGATCATGCCGAGCATTCATGGGAGTGTTTGACTAATCATGATTAGTCAAACACTCCCATGAATGCTCGGCAGTGACAACCTGCGTTGCTCCTAGGATCCTGCAGGTTGTCATCTCCATATCGACGGCCGACTCCGCCAATTGCAAGTGAAAGAGACATGTACAGGCGAAGTGCAGAGGATGTCCGACAGCAAGCAGCCACTCATGACGCACACTGCTTCGCATTCAATGTTGTCATTGTGTGCACATTGCATCACCTGCTGAGCGTGCCTGGGCAGGTCTGCGGTGTGCGCAGAAACCGATCGATGTATCTTTGACGACACTCAGCCTGGTGCAAATGTCGACCCAATACGGCCACTGAGTCCATTTCCGGCACAATTGCAAGCAGCCATGATCAGAGAAGCATCAATCATGACCAGCCGCAGCGTTGTAAGGAGAAACCGGAGAGGCAGGTGGCATCGGTGAAAAGGATGCGTACAGGAGCAATATTAATAGCTGGAGCAATGCACACAGTAGCATCACAGGAACTGTTCAGGAACAAAGCATGACCGAGCGAATCCGCAGCCGCCACATACTAGTAGCGCAGTCCCAAAAGCCAAGGCAATGCGGCCAACACCTTCCCCAAGCAGACAAACATGCGGCCTGAATCACCAATTAATGCACGCAACCACGTGCACCCTCGCATGTGCGCCGCACCCAGCGCGTCCGCCCAAGAGCCTGCCAACAACAGATCCACCAGCCTCCGCCGGACCAACTCTGTATACCCTTTAAATTTGCAGGGGGTGCCACCTCCGAGAACCCCCCCTCTCTAGCTTAAGCTGTCCCCCTCCCAAGCTTGTCCCCCTCTATTTACTATCGCAAGGCAGCCGCCGACCTCCACCAGAAACCCTCACCGCATCGATATTCGGCCAAGGCCGTTCCGCCCCTGACGTGGCGCCACCACCAGGCCATGCAGCCACCAGCCGCACTGCGTGTCGGGCAGAGCCCAAGAGCCGGATGTCAGCCAGCCACGGCAGGTAGCGCCTGTGGTTCACGTGGCCAGCGAGCAGCGAGCAGCGAAACCTCGGCTCTCCACACGGGATCGTGGCCCCTTCATATCTCCCTTGCCCGCGTGACGTGCCGTCCGCGAGGTAGCTGCGCGAAACGCTGCCCACACGCCGAATCGACAAACACCCAGAACAACGCGCGACAGCATCCCTGCGAAGCGCCCTACTCTGCTTGCAGACAGAAGTACGCAGACGACCGATGCGGTGGGCATGCGCGCGTTGTTTCTGCATCCGATCACGGGCCCGTAGTGCTCTGCTCAGCCCCGCTGCGGAGCGGATGCGCTGCGAAGGAAGACTGCATGCGTGTCAGCCAGGCCCAGAGCTGCGCCGCAGTCCACCTCTCGCCGGGCGCGTCGCACAGGCAGCCCTGCATGCACATGCCCATTTTTACTAATCATGTAAAGAAAAGTAAGTCTGGGTGTACCTGGCCGAGTCCTTACCGTACCGCTACAGATGCGGCCAGATGCGGCGCAGCACCACATGATGTCATGTACGGAATTCTGCTGGATGTCATATCCATGATGCTGTGATGCCTCGGCTATGGTGCTATAGCTATGTGGCAATCCAGTGGTATAGCGGCCATATCACTGGATTGCCACAGTGTACCTGGCCGAGTAAGTCTGGGTGTACCTGGCCGATGCAGCACCACATGATGTCATGTACGGGATTCTGCTGGATGTCATATCCATGATGCTGTGATGCCTCGCCTATGGTGCAAACTGCATTGCCGTTTGTGCCGTGTGTGTGTCATTCGACCACGCACTAGTGTCAGCTGCGCCTGAGGTCTTGTATTTGAGATCGGCTGGATGCCATTGGAGACATAGCCTGAAATCGTAAAACCGGCGTGTTGGCACGGACACACCAGCGACTGCAGCTGAGACACCATTGCAGACACGGCCAGACACCTCAGACACGTCAAGATTTGGCGGGAGTTTTGGCAAGCCATGCGTCGCCGGCGGGAACGGCACGTGCGCAGAAGGCGTGGGAGTTCTTCTCTTGTGATGGTACCCTAACGCCACCGTGATAGAACCGAGGAAGGAAGCAGCCGCCTGGAAGTGCCGTGCATGCGGCGCAGTGTGAGCGGGGCGGGGCGGGGCGTACATGCATCGCGACGAGAAGGTCGTCCGGGACACCCATAGCCGCGGCGAAGCGCAGCAGTGCATGCATGCTGCGCGCCCGCGTGAAGCACGGCCAGAAGCGCCGGCCGCCACCGGACGCGGCCAGCAGCAGCACCCCAATTGCGCCGACCTGCCAGACGTCCGCCGCCTCGCGAACGGCCTGCGACGCGCTCGCGGCCTCGGCGGCGCGCGCCGCGCACAGGCGGTCTGCCTGCGCCATGCACTCCGGCAGCGCGGCGGCACGCAAGCTGCCGGAGGCGTGAGGGTGAGCCAGCGGCGCGAGCCAGACCGCCGCGGCGGCCGTCGGCCGCGGCGACGTGGCAGCCGTGGCGAGCTGGACGCGGATCGAAGAAAAGTGGATCGGCCACAGCGTGCGCGCCGCAACGCCGTAGCTGTGGATCGTGCTGATGGCCCCAGCCAGCTGCCGGATGATGGAGACCTGAACGGCAACATCCAACTTGTCTGATTTGCAACCTGCGGAGCAGCACATGTTGGATTTTCACCGTTTCTGGCTCTACTGAAAAAAAAAGCTGTAGCGAGACAAGCTAGGTACCGGTGCGTTGTGTTGTGTACACAGACAAACAGCCAGCAACAACTGCTGGCACGCCTCGTGTATAGTTTGACACGAGGCTACGTTGTTGGGGGCAGCTGCACGACGTAGCTGCGGTGCAATGGTCGCTGCGACTGCGTGAACTCTCCGGTCAAGAACGCACACACGCCACGATTCCCACCTTTCGAGTCGTGTCAATCAACCGCAATCAAGCTCCCAGAGAGCAGTAGGGCAGACATACACCCCAGTGGCCATGCACTGCAACATGCACCGCACGGCTGTGGTGGCCTGGGGCACACACCGCCTGCACCTGCCTGGCCCTCACACCCTGCCGCGTCGTCTGCTGCGATTGACTCGTTAAGAATGGGCCCAGGGTCTCCCCGACGTCCGCAAACACGACACCCACACACGTCACCTGCCGCCCAACGTTGACAACCCCCCCGCATCCGCCTGCGCCGCTCTGCCTCGCCAGCCGATGCCGCGGCGGCTCTCCTGAGGGCTTCGCCTTGGAGGCCGCCGCGGCGGTGGAGCTGGTTGCACTCGCAGGCCGCACGCCTTGCAGGTGGCCCACCGGCATGTTGCCGCGACCGGCCGCTGGCGGCGCGCCAGACGTGCGATGATCGCTAGGACGAGCACCAGATGCAGCCGAATGTTTTGGTGCAGATGGTCCCGCAGGATGCAGGGTGCTGGCTGCTGTGTAGTAGCCTAGCAGGGGCAGCGCGTAATCCGAGAGGCCGGGAATGCAGCGCAGAGCGATATGCGGCAACAACGGTCCCCAGAGGTCTCTGTGGCGCTCATCGGCATCGCTGCCGATGTGGACGTTGGCGATACGCATGCGAGGGCGGCGCGTGCTGCCGGGGCGGCCAGGCTTGACACACTGGGCAGTGGTGGTGGCTTGGGTGTTGCCGGTGGATGTGGAGCGGTCCGCGCCGATGGTGGAGGCGTGGCCAGAGGGACGTGTTGGCGCGCAGGGCAAGGGGTGGTGGTACACCGCTAGGGGGGCCTGTGGTGGATGCCGAGGGGGCCTGGGTTGAGGCAGCAAGCGGCGCCTCACCCCTGCTGCATATGCATGAGCATACCTTTGGTGAGAAAACTTGCAATGGAGCATCTGAAATGTATGCGTGACGCTGGACCCGGTCAACAGGCGCTGTACAACTTAGGGTCGTGCACACCTGCGCCACTTCGCACAGACTCGGCAAAGCTGGGCGGCAACCGCAGGCACGGCAACAGGAAGGTCTGCGGGCACTGCTCCTGCGGCCAGCCGCTTCCGCCGAAGTCCGGGCGCCCCTCCCGCAGGTGCTCGAGCATTACCGCCACCGTCACCGCGTCGACTTGCAGCGCCGGCACATGCATGAGGCTCGCCACCCTCCCGCGCAGCCACCGCTCGCGCGGCAGAAGCACGGCGGCGCACGCGAGCGCGCGCGCCAGCGGGTTGACACATGCATGGTATTCATGCATGTGGATCGTCGTCGGCATATCGCGGGCAGCGCTGCGGGCGGACCGCACACACGGGCCTGCGAGCACGGCGGTGGATGCACCCTGTTGAGATGACTTTGTGAACTCCAGCGAGACTTGTACGCCAAAGCCTCCAAGGATTTCGGGGCTTTCGCCATCGGCGTGATCTGAGGCCGCGGCGTTGGTGCACGGGCTGCTGGTGTACATGTGTTTCGGCTCTGCGTGGTGGTGTGCACCCGGGGAGGGGGAGGTTAGGGTAGCCGCGGCAGCATGCATGCGGCGAGGATGAGGTTGCGGCATCGGCGTGAACACGTGGCGCTTGAGCTCGTGCGAGTGTTCCTTCGGTACCATCACCGCCGAGGGCAGGGCCTGCGGCGTGCGGCGGCCGCACACCTCGGTACCGCTGAGAGTCTCCGCAGCATCAGCGAGAGTCTCAGTCGCATCTGGGACAGCCCCGTTCGCATCGGCGCCACATCCGCAGGGGCCGCCGGCGGCGCCGTCCTGGCCTGCGGGGGGTGGGCATGCATGTGCGTTCTCTGGACATGCATGAGCGCCCACCTCGTGGCAGGCACCGCTGCGTAAGCCAGGCGCGCTTGTGCTGGCGGCAACATGCGGAGCGTCTAGCATCACCGAGGTATGAATGCGGACATATATCTCGGATGGAAGCGTCGGCGTGCACTCAGGCCGGTGACGTGGTTCCTCCGGGTGCAGGGTGGCCAGGGTGGCGTGATCGACAGGGTACGAATCTGTGGAGGTGGCGGGAAGGTGGAGCTGGCAAGTGGGGCACAGCCTGGCGGGGACATCTGGTAGCTGCAGTATCTGCATGCGCACACGCCCGGTGGGGTTGTGGCGTGTAGAGCAGAAGAGCGTGAGAAGACACATGTGGGGGGGGGAGGCAATCCAGGGGTATAGCGGTCATGTCACTGGATTGCCATGGTGCACAGGCCTAGGGGGCCACAGACTCTCCCTTGCATCTGTGTCGCAGTGGGCGCAAATCGCGTTGTTGAGGTACCCTCGCTCGGCCACTGTTCTGAATGGAGTGCGCTGGACCCCAGGGTGTAGCGCAGCATCCTCGGCTGAACCACAGCTGTGCATCGACGCATCGACCGGGGTGGCGATGTGAGCGATTCGGCGACATTGCCACCCACATAGGGTTGGAGCTAGGTGCCGCACCCAGAGGGATGGAGCACTTGCACGGTCAACATAAGAATGGATCGATGCGGGTGCTCACCTGACGCAGCAGAGGCGTCCGGCATGCAGGCTGTGGCTGTGGCGGCAACTTACTACATCCATACAACACGCATCAAATTTCCCAATGAATGTATCACGCTGGCTTGCAAGTGCGGTGTTTACAAGTATGATAGCGACGTACAGAGAATTGGTTGATTCTGACATGGTGCCTTTTGCTTGGGTTACCTGGCAGTATGCTTTGGTTCTCTGCAGTGCAAAGAGTAAAGTCGGTTCGACTTGTTCACAAATACACACATCATGCATATACACAGGAGCGATCAGGCGGACCTGTGCACAGGTGGGTCAGCAACAGCTGCATGGAGTGTCCAGAGGTGGCGGCATTGATCGCCTGTGAAGCACATCAGCGGTCGCCAGTGCATGCGGTACAGGTGCCAGCAACGGCGCACCAGCTGCAGGGATGCGAGGGAGAGGCTGTGGCCACAGGGCAACGCATGCGGCTGCTGTGGGCCGTTCGCCTCGTATGGCTTCCCGGAGGATGGGCATAGCAGCAGGGCCATCGCCGCTGACCAGATGGGGTCTTGTGGCTCCGTAGCAGTTTGCACAGAGCACCTGCACCTGGGCAAGCGCTGTGGCGTTGTGCACTTGTTGGATCATTCACTGTTACCGGTTTGCGCAGGACGAGCTTCATTGCCAAAGCATGCACAGTGGCAACTAAGATGAGTGGAGCGCGCAAGCATCCCTGAGTCGCTTGCGTTGAACCTGCGATGAGTGACAGACTGCGTTGTCACGCATCGGGACAGCTGGTGTGACAGGCCAGTGCCCTTGCAAAGCCACAGAATGAATGTGAACTTGAGCGTGGGTGGATCGAGCAATGTTACAAAAATGACTGCAGCTGGCTAGACCTGTCAGGGCCCTAACTGCGAAGCCTCGAAGGGGCCATGGACTGCCACGGCGAACTGCTGCAAGTGGCTGTGGACACTGTGTACTCTCTACCCGCAGCGCATTGGCAGCTTGACCTGAAATATCCATGTTTCCACTGTCACATTGACTGCTGTGACAAGGAAGTCGGCGGCTTGCAACAGCTCAGCCGTTCGTGGGTGACTGCCGACGTCGACGTGGACTGTCGTGCTTTTGTGCGTTGCTCTTCCGACTGTACATCACATGCGGTGCTGCGACCTCTTCAACGACCATCACGATACACGTACAGCTATCATCCCACTTGCATTCCACAATTTTCCAAAGCAGATGGAATGAAACTGCACCTGTGAAGTCTCTTGCGCGCGCAGGCCTCAGCGGGTCCTCGCTGCGTGGCCAAGCGTTGCAGCTGTCCAGTTGTAGACAGCAGAGTCTTCGTGAAGAAGCAGACAGAGTCATTTGATTTAGTCCAGCGATGACGGACGCGTGCCCAATGAGGCAGGCAGACGAGCAGTGTGAGAGCATTTGTCTGTCGAGACAGAGGAGCTCAACAGCAAGCTGCTGCCACCTGGCTGGCGAACCAGCCGCGCAAAACGCGGGCGTTGCCACTTTCGTTAGTTGCCCGGAAGGTGGCAGGCCGTTGACGAAAGAGGGCCCTCTGACGGGGATGCCTGAAACATGCATTAAGCAGTTGCTCTAGCTATAGCTTCCCTGCACCTCTAGAACGGACACGGGCATTCCATACCAGCGGGCCCGGGACAAAGACACAAACTGTCAATGCAGAGAGGTCTCAAGTCTCGTTCGGGCTTGAGACACGGGCATCGACCAGGGCCAGACAAGTCACAGAGACAGGCGCCATTGACACTTGCAACATGCGCGAGTGTACACCCATATCACTGTTCTTTACACAGTCAAGGTTGTAGAGGCAGGTTGCAACGCAGAAACCGCACAAGAACGCAGCACAATGAAGTCGCACAGCAGCTGTCGCCTAAAGCAGACTGCCTTCTAGAAGGGACTGCAGCCAATCAGCACCTGTTGTTGATGTGACACCAGTAGCAGGTTCACAGGCTGGCACTTGCACACAGCAGGCAGACCGCTGCATTCGAGACCACATGCAGAAATAGTTTGGTGTACATCCAATCCAGGTTTACTCCACATGCGCACCAGTGTTGCGTCATCGGGCCCGATCACACAGAACAATTCCGAATGTGTAGCTCTAATTTCTGGGTGGCAGGACAACGTCTGCAGGCAGCTTCAGCAGGCGGCCTCGCATTCAAGCCTGTCAGACAGCAGCCCGATTGTGAAGTCAACTCCGCGCACACCACACGCACTGTCGGCCACATGCTGGTGTCACGGCCATGCATGGCTGCCAGCTTGATTGGCCGGCAGCAACCTGCCACGCCACAGAGGCTCCCACACGCCCTCGCAGCCCTCGCAGCTGTGCAGCTGGGACTCCCAACTTGGGAGCTTGCTCAACCTGAGGTGCACAGCACAGTCGCAGCGATTCTCAAATGGGGGGCCTCCGAAAGCCCCCACACGTGGCCTCAACCGCCGAAGCAGTGCCGCGCAGTGGGGGGTGGAGGCGCAACCTGCAGGCTGCGAGTGGCCGGGGAGTCTGCCTCGAGAGGGGCACGTGATGTTTGCCTCGCTGCAGGCATGTACGCCTGCATGCATGCGCGGGCCCGCCAGGGCTGTCCAGCTGCACTGCGACTGCTCCGGCTGCGTCCGTGCGACCAGTGACGCGCCTGCGCAGCGCGCAGCATGGCTAGCGGAGCCAGCATGCGCGGTGCATCCCGTCCGCATCCCCGCCAGCCTCCCCATCGATCGCCTACAGTCCCGTGCGATTCTCTGTTGCTGCCGCTGACGCTGCTGCTGTCCTACGTCTTGTCTGGCGACAGATCGATGCCAGAGAGGGGAAGGGGCAATCGATGGCTACAGGTGCGCCCTCGCCCTGGAGCTTCGGACAAGACTGTGCACCAGGAGGAGCACAGCCCCTTGGACTGGATCCTCTTGTTTGCGATGTTTGGTGGGATATCTGGGTGCTCCGCCATGTCCTGGCCCGCGCCGTTGCGGCCTCTTCTTGTGACCCGCCCCCAAAGACTGCGACGGTTGTTCACCTGGGCTGAGGCTGCAACGGAATTCCTTCTAAACGGTTCATGTGTCCAGCCAGGCATGCATGGCATGCATGGCTTCACCTCGGGCGCACGCAGGCCACGTCCTCCCGGTGGCGCCACAGGCGGCTCACAGCCCCAGCGGCAGATGCACAACATTACTTGCAATCTTCATTCCCAGGTCAATTGCAAACGGGATGAAGGCGCCCACCACCGCCTGCACAGCCTCACAACACCCCCGAGTCATGATCATTTGCTCATCAGTGATGAGTCATCGCTTTCATGCGTGCACCGTCACATTGTGTGGAGGGGTCCGCGAGGTGAACTTGGTGTGTGGCTTGGCGCTAGAGCATCTTTGAGGGGCCACGGTGCACAGCGATGGGTGACCAAAAAAAAAAAATCAAACGTCGCCGGTTGACACTGTCACACACATCAGTGAACTGAAACAATTCAGACAATTGTCAATGTCCAAATGGATACGGCTATGTAATCATGCATACATACATTCCTAGCGATGGCTCGATGCCCGGCCTCTGTCATTTGTAACTACATACATACATACAACAGACAAACTGTGTCTTCCCAACACTGTCGTTCCGCTCACCCCGGCACTCTGTGGGGCTAGTCTGTTTGAAGGCATGCTTATCTCAGGGCAGGCACAGAGCGAGCATGCTGAGAGACACGCTCTGGACACTCCACGGCGGCCTCCATGCCCAGCCCGCCGTGCATTCACAACGCACACACCACACACCAAGCGACGGATCATCACACGTGGCTCACAAAAGGGGGCAAATCGGGGTGGCAGACTCGCTGCGCAACGGAGCGTGGGGTGTGGCTCGTTCAGCGGGGCAAGGCGGTGTGCAAAGGGGACACCACGGGCGGGGCGGAGCAGGTGGCGGCGCACCCCGCTCTGGACGTTCTTCAGGCGCTCGAAGAGCTGCGACAGGCCCTTCTCGGCCGAGATGCCGCTCATCAGCAGGCACACGTCCTGGCCGGAGGTGGAGAGGATGCGGCCGAAGCAGCCGACGCTGTACAGCATCACGCCCGCCATCACGCCCGCCTCGATTCCCGAAGTCAGCGTCCCCCACTGCCTGCACCGCACCACCGCCTCTTGCCTGCGCTGAAGATCACGTCTCGCCATACTGCCAGGGCTATATTGCCCCCCTGCTGCCGTCCGCGCCTCGATCGCAAGTCGCTGGACGCACAGGTCTGGCTCTGGTGCTACGTCTCAGTGGGGCTACGAGGGCTGGACCCGGCACACGGGGTGATGCGTGTTCCGCACCCACTGTTTTTCTCTTTCTGTTTTCTGTGTTCTCGTTACAACAGGCCGCAGGTGCAGGTTGCTTTGTGAGGTGGCGCGCAGACGTAGGCGCCTTTGCAGAGTCTGTGCGGCGGAATGCGCGCGGTAACCATCTCAGTGTGTGGGTGGGGGGGGCGCACTCGAGGAGCGAGGTGCCTGGGGCGAACGCCTTTGCGGTGAGGGCCATGAAGTGGCCCAGGGACATCAGCATGGTCGCGGCGCCGGTGTCGCGGATGCTGTCCATGAGGTCCGAGAACGTCGTCTCCTCCTCCGGAGTGAACTCGTACTCCCCCGCCCGGCTGCCTGGTCCCCCGAGCTCCTGCATGCATGTGTGCACATACGCAGTCACATCAGGCCTGACCGGCCACATGCTGCGCACAAAAAGAAAAAGAAAAAAGAGGTTGCTAGTACGTACTGCTCCTGCATGCATGTGCGGTGTGCAGGCACCCGTGGCGACAAGGGCAAACAGTCGGAGGGGCAGGTTTTGCACAGCAGGCAGGTAACGAAGCGCCACACAGTCACGGCAAAACTGCTTCTACCACATAGACTTCCTTGTGTGTGCGAGCACAGGCTCACTGCCAGCGCTACGTGCTGTTGGCATTGCGGGGACCAGGAGAGGTTCGAGGCCTGCTTGTGTCTGCAGGGGTACTGTAACACCTCCGGTCACTTGACCGCATGCGTCTCGGCAGTACATGCATACGTCCCAGTGGCAATATTGTATTGCATTCGCAAGCGGAGCGAGTGCGCCACTCTCAGGCAGGTCTCTGTGCATCCCCGCCCGAAAACCACACACAAATCACTGCATATGTGGAGTGTGCCCACGCATGTCCCTGACATGCCCGGCCCCGCTGGCAAGTGACTCCTCAGCAGCTCGGTGCGTGTTGCTCGACCAGGCGATGGCTATGATGGCAGGGGGAGTGGGGGGCGCACGATGCTCTGGTTGCCGCCACGCGCCGTCTGGGAGCCCGCGAGGCTGCCCCCGACGACCATCACGGCGGCCCGGTCCAGCCACTTGAAGCGGCGGCCGATGCGGCCGCCGATCACAGAGTCGATGTGCAGCTGCGCCGCCTCCTTCGGCTGGTACCGGTCAAATACATACCCGAGCGCCGCGACCCTGCACACATGCATGCATGCCTGAGCCAGTGCGCTCAGCCGAAAACACCACAGGCCGAGAGGAGGGGAAGGGCGCAAACCGCGGCTGCTGCGAATAAACAGGCATGGCGACGCCCATCCACCGGGGGGCAGATCGATTGCATTGCCGTATTCGCAGAAGCTGTGCGCTTGCCGAGGCTGCGTCGCCTGTTGCCAGATTGGCGGGATGATTTTTGTCCCATCTGTGGTGGGGGCGCACCGCACGAGGCAGGTGAGCGCGACCAGCCCCGAGAACACGACGACGAGCGGCGGCCACGTAATCGCAGCCTCCATCATCGTCACCGCTGACACGAGCCAGTGCATGGTGGCCATCTGGAGGAAGACGACGGCGAGCGCACGCAGCGCGCGCATCAGCGCCGGCTCGTGCGTCTCTGGCGCGGAGCCCGGCCGCGGCAGCAGCGCCGCCGCCTTCCACACGAGGCCGGCGGTCACCATGTGCACGACAAAGTATGACACGCCCGACGGCGGCACCTGTACGCATGCATGGTGGTGTGGCTACGGGGTCTACGAATCATGGTCACACAGGGCTGTATAGTAAGCGGCCACGGGACGGGGGGGGGGGGGGGGGAGTAACTGTATCGAAGAGACAAGACCATGTCTCGCATCTGCAAGCGGCCTGTTCTGGCAATTTTTTGCCAGCATCTGTTGATCTCGTTCTTTCGCACCGATCAGCTGTGGACGGGACTTCACATGATGACACAGACACGTCTCGAAGACATACACACGTCATGAGGGGACAGACTTCCTGGCAGGGTCTGTGCGTGCGGCCCAAAGCTGCACGCGCATGTGCACGCATGTGCATCGCCGGCCTACGTGCTCAGGTGGGTGCTCAGGTGGAAGCGCCGATGCGCACCGTGAACTTCCCGGTGGTGGCGATCGTAGACGCGATCTTCCCGATCGCGACGCCGGACGCCGCGACCGTGAACTTCGCGTACCCCCGCATCCCCCCCTGCAGCACCTCAAACTTCTGGAGCTGCGCGTCGCTGAACTGCAGCTCCGGGCCGCCGGCGCCGGGGCCGCTGCCGGGCACGTCGACGGTCGCGCCGGCGCCGTCGCGGCTCGTTGCGCGCTGCGGCATGAGCAGGGCACGGCGGCGGCGCCTGCGCGGCCACCTGCAGGCGTGTGCTGTGTAGTCGTGTCCTGCAGGGTCTTGTCTGCATCTTCGAAAGCTGGTAGTAGCTGCCTCGTCCACTGCGGTCGTCTAGTGACTCCGCACGGTGCATCATATTGATGTGCGTGATCATGCATGCATTGTGGCGTGTGGTGTTGACAGCTGTGGTATATGTCATGTGACCAGGTCACGCGAACTAGGAGAGTGACTGTCTGTGTGAGAAAGCAATATGCCGTTTAGGCTTGTTCAAACAGGTTGTCACGACAGCGGAGGAGCAGTTGCAGCGCAGGTGGCTGCGTCTCCCTGTAACCGGTGCGTGTGTTCTTGCTGTGATGCCATATCCAAATGCTTTTAATGGACCCGCCAGCACTGCCAACATGCGGACTCTGTTGTCCTGGATCAGGGCAGCTGCAGAGCAACTAGAATGGTCGCTGGTGCATTGACACGCTGTCATTGGACACGAGTAGAAGCATAAACTGGTGCGGAATCAAAGATCAAATCACCTGCCTTGTGGGTGGTATCTGGTTTGATTGGTCATGAACTCTACAATTGTGGGCGAGATACAGATACATTCACAGCATGCCAACATGTAGGCATTAAGGCATTGCCTTACTCTAAAAGACATGGGCAACCTAATCCAGAACAGTGCAGCGAGTGCTGCCACCAGCGTAGACAGCAAGCCTATGGAGAGCAGCAGTAAACACAGTATGATCACATCGAGGTAGTTTGGCGTCGTTGGATGGAGAGAGTTGATTCGCATTGGACCGCGTTGAGCAGCAGCAGTGAGCAGAACTCTGACAATCAGCAGTGAGCAGGAGCCGTAAGCATGCAGTCGCTGTGGCTGTGCCGTGATTGCTAAATTTGAATCTTCAATGGAGAAGTGTTCGTGGTGATCGCACGTTGTGGGCTGTAGAGCATTCTGACGTCGCATCTGCTTGCGAGCAGCTGCACTCGCGGGACCGTTTCGCCGGGGCACACTATGCTGGACACGCGACCACGCGAGCAAGCATGACTGTCCCATTCTCACAGAGCCCCTACTCTGTCTCCACGAACGCCCTTCGATGCCAGTACCAAACTATCTCGCAGCCGGGGTGCGAATGCACTGCCAAAACGCAGTTGTGCAGCTACGTGAAGCAACAACGATCACCCACTCAGTTGCAAGAACTTGAAAAGACGTGTAGAGAGCGGAGTGAAAGCTGCATACAATCACAGATCTACTTCGCCGACGAGTATCATTATTTCTCACAGGTAAGAGAGGGCCAAGTTTGTCCGACGGCCTGAGAGTCGCCGAGAAGGCCTCAAAGACAGCACGAGTGCGTGATAGGACGACCACGAGCGCACTGTCAGGCCAGCAGATATTCATTGTGCCTTTCGTCTGCGCTGAACGATGTGGGATCGGTGGACAGAAGTGGAAGCGGGAGCCTGAGAGGTGCTGGCGACCATAGACACGACTGGCGAGCCAGCCGCGCACGCGAACAGCCACACAGGGCCGTCGCAACAACAGAGACAAGGCATCATGCTACATCGATTCATTCTCAGTCTCATGAAGATAGCAGATGTCACCATAGGCTACAAAGATCACAGCAGCCTATCAACGAGAGAAAGACTCTGCATGCATGTTGCGGCTGGCACGGCCAGGGAAGCAGAGCGTTCCTTCCCTGCTGAGGAAACCCCGGACAAGCCAGTCTTGAAATCAGTAGTTCATCCCAGCAAGATCGGCACTAGCTATTTTACAAGCTCCACGCCCTAGACCAGCATCTCGGGGCGCCTTTGTGAAGTGCGTTTACTTTCATGACTGTTTCAAACTTTGGTTGTTTTTGGCCCTATGGTTTCGGCCCAGGGCACGGGCGGACTGCATGCCACCACATTCATCTCCTGCTACCCTTCTGCCCGGTCCAGGTGGCGCAACACCCAACACAGTTGGAGCCACTCGCAGCCCGGGCCACTCTTTGCAAACAAGGAATCCTCAAGCTCGCTAGCGAGAGCTCTCGGCTCAAGACGCACACACTCGCTATCGGTCCGGCCTGAGCGGTGGGGTGCCCCTCGGGCGCCCCCTCCGCTTGACGCCACCGACCTGTGGCCTCTTACTCCGGCTAGGCCGGGTCCGATGGGTGTGCGGGATGCCTTCGTTGGCATGTGCAGGGACTGCGGAGACGGCTTGGGCGCTGCATTGTCCTGGGTGCGGTGCGGCGTGGGCCGGCGAGGCTGCGCGGCGGTGTGCCGGGCTGGCGTAGTGTGCTGTGGCTCGGTGGGGTGGGGGTGGGTCTTGGGGCTAGGGCGGCCCCCGGCAGTCGGGCGGCCATGATGGGCGGCCTCAGGCAGCAGTGTGTTGGGTTTGGCCCTGTCGTACGGCGGCGGGCGTTGTGATGTTGGTGGTTGTGATGTTGTGTGTCGGCCGTGGGGTCTGTGCGTGCGTGTGTGGGTTTGGGTTTGTGCACATGGGTGTGTGGGTGTGTGCTTTGCGGTCTGCGGATCTGTGTCTATTGCTGCGCCGGTGATGGGTTTTTCTTTTGGGCGTGGTGGGTTTTGCGTGCGTGGGTGTCTGTGTGTTTGCTTCGTCTGTTTGCTTCTTTCGCGGTGCTGCCCGCCTTGCTGCCTTTGTCCTTGTAACACACACTCGCTATTCATCCCAGGCGATTGGGCTTTCCTATGCAAGGACTCTCCCTTCAGCGCATGGCCTGGGTGTTTGCGGACAGTGTATGGCACTTCTGATCGCCTGTTCACGCGCTCCCGAGAACAGATCGATCAGAAGAGCTGAGGTGCCGACCACCGAAGGCGCCTGCTACACCATGCATTCGGCACAGCAATTGCTGCGCTGCTTACCTGTAAGCCCTTCGAGGCTACCACGTATGGCCCCTTCTTGACGCCTGTGCTCTAGATCTTAACTTACAAGTGTGGCGTGTGGTGTCTTGGGGGAGGTATCAGCCATATGATAATATTGTCTGCAGCTGGGTCCGGTCGCCCCCGCCTTGGCCTTGCAATTGTGCAACGAGCCTGTGGCCACCCGGTCGCAATGAGTCAGCAGCCTGAGGACCCAGCGTGCCTAAGGTGGGCTGTGGCAGTTACTGAGTTCGCGTGCGATGGTTCGGGGAGGCTGAGGGTCGGCCACCCGACCTCAGGCCGACCTGTGTATACAACAACATATGCACATGCATATGCAACGCTCGAACGTCGCGGGGCATCAGCAACAAAGTGGACATATGAGTGACGTAAACCAGAGACCGGGACGCGGGTCTGTGCTGCGGCTGCCGACGTGTTGGTCTGAAGAACGCTGCTCACTGACCAGATCGATTTACACATGTGTGCACAGCAGCATCGGTCGTTGGCACTTGTCACCACCGTGACTTGAGTGATCTAACGCGCTTGAGTTTTCATGAGACTTCGCCGAACAGCTCTATGGGAGAAATACCACGACTCCTGACCACTGCCTTTCCTTCGCTTGCAGTGTTCGATAGACGCTCTCGACGGCCTTCCCACGCGAATCGACCGGACCTGCATTGACATCCTCGCGACTGCGGACGCTGTTTGATTCAAAATCTTCTGTCGCAAACCAAGAACATGGATGCTGCGGTCAATCAAGTGATGGAGAATGCTCTGCTCCAAGCAGCACAGAAGATAGAGGACAACCTCGATGACCAGATACACAAAATGGACAACCTCGATGAGGATGATCTGGACAGATTACGACAGGAGAAGCTCAAAGTACGCAGTTTTGTTATATACTTTTGTTCATGTGATCTATTGTACGCGACACAGGTGTACTCTGCAGCAAATGCAAAAATCAAGAGAAAAACGAGAGCAATGGATGAGACAAGGGCACGGGGAGTACAACCACATAGAGACCGAAAAGGAATTTTTCGCTGCTATGAAGGGCGAGGCACGGATGGTCTGTCACTTCTATCGCAACAATTGGCCATGCAAGGTCATGGACAAGCACCTAGGCATTCTGTGCAAGCAGCACATTGAATGCAAATTCGTAAAGGTGTGGTCACCATACAATGCAATCTGTTGGCGCACACACACATGCTCGACCTCCTGCTCGGTGGCAATGCAGATTGACGCAGAAAAGAGCCCGTACCTAACGGAGAAATTGAAAATCTGGATGCTTCCTACATTAGCACTGGTTAAGAACGAGAAGGTTGTGGACTATGTTGTTGGCCTAGATGATATGGGTGGAAGGGAAGATTTTCCAACAGAGGCACTGGCAGCACGCCTCGCCGCAGCTTCCGTAATAGAATACCACGAAGGGGACCGCGTAAATCAAAGTACAGGGCCAAAGTCGGGGATCCGGAAGGCTGAGCATTTGTTGAAACAAGATGACGACGAAGATTCTGATTTTGATTAGCTAAATTTCACCATTTACACTTACATAATTTCTCTGTTGACGAATGACCACACAGACGTTCACAACTGCGCCACATGGCAGCAACAAGTTATGCATGCAGCGGTGTACCGCATCAGCTCTTGCCTCACTGCAGATCATTGTCTGTCCGGGTCAGCACATACGCGTAATAGCTTGAAAAGTTGACGTCTGTGACCCTGCTGGCATCTTCAGCTGTCAGCGGCCCTGACACAGTGTCCCCCACGGCGTACACTTCCAGCTTGTGAGGGCCAAAGAACTTGAAGTATGGCATTCTTGAGTTTGGCAGCCCACTTGTGCACCACACATAGACACCACCTGCAAATGTTAACCTTGATGTTTTCAGGTGCAGCCTATGTTCGCTCACTCACCCAAGAGGGATTAACACGAGCGTTGCCCAAATGTGCTAGCGCTCAAACGAGTACCCTGTGGTGCACACTATTTGTCAGGAGTGATGTGAAGCGGCATTGATGAATAGCATGGATTATTCATGCTGGGGCTGGAACACTGAATGGGGTGGATGCTTCAAAATGCTCATGCTGCTGTATATAGTGTGCGTCCACACAGCAAACGCATGGCATGCCTTTCAGCGATGCTGGCTTGCTGTCAACTGCCTAGACCTAGACTGCACACCGTTGCGGAGGACTCGGTAGGTCTCAGCCAGCATTTTGGCAGCGTTTCCAGTGTCGTCTTCAGCACACAGCATTGCATCCATTGTGCCTTTGTCCAGGACTGCGCTAAAGCAACTGTCTTCAAACATGGGCATGTGTCTGCAGTCCACAACCTGGAATGACATCTGGCAGGCGCTGTTGCCGCTCCTGCATGCATTCATGATTCAGTCCATCTTGTTGTCAAGATCGATTTGAGAGGGGCAGTGCCAGATCTTGTGTCCCGCGAACGCAAAGGCATGAGCTACGGTGCTGTAAAGAGCGGCACGCCTGATACAGCTTCATTAGATGGCCGGATGATCTGCAATTCTGTTCATGGAGTTCATGATGGTCGAGCAGATGTCAAGCGGCTGAAGCAAACATTCCTGGGATCTGACCTGGAGTGCCATCGGTCCTGTATTATATCAATGCATTTCTGGGAGTAGTCCACATTGGTAATAGACTGGTACCCTGCTGTTGCCATCTCTTCGTGCATCGTTGATGTTCCAACCCCGACGTGCAGTATGGACGCATCCTTAGGAATGTGCTGTTCAATCACTGGCGCGACTGAGGGATAGCTCAGGTACCACTCATAATCGCTGCTGTTTGTGCAGTACCGGTCCTCCCAGTACTCGCTATGGTCAAACTGCATGCAGCAAGCTTTCCAGTACAGTTCCTGCAGCATTGACCAAATTGCCCTGCAGCAGGCATCTGCCGACCAGCACCTTTAACTACAACTTCTATGTCGCCGGTGTTCAGCATGCAGTTTATTCCAAACGATGTTACAACGTACAGTTAGCTCCGAATAGTACATAGTGCCCCCCGCTTTTGCGTCTTGCGTTGCTGTGGTGCAGGTTCGTCTGTGTTGTTTGGGGGAGGGCCCAGGCAGAGCAGCGGCCAGCGTCCGCGCCGTGCGTCCGGTGTAGGAACTACGGCCGAAAGTGGACATGAACGTCTGTCAAGGTACTTCAGATTGAATTCATCGCCTCAGGCAGGCGTCATCGACACGAAGAAGACAGTGACACGCATGACACAATTTGAACCGCCGGTCGACAGGTAATCTGGACGATCGACGGTAAAAGCTGCTAAAATGTGAAACGACTTACGCAAGCGTGCACTCTTGCATCGTTGGCTGTGCTTTAGGCAATGCAAACTTTTCCTGAAGCTGTGGATTCTGTTGTCGCATGTCCACTTAAACCACTCAGCCCAGTCGGCATCTCAACAGGTGTACACAGAGGAATTTGTAAGTGACACCCGATCAGATGCCGTCAAAAGTTACTCAAACCTTCTCCAAAAATAGTCACAAGTGTATGCCGGGCCTCATCGGTCCAGCTTCAGCTCTGCCTTGCGGTTTGAAGCCCTCGCACTACTAGTTTTGAAAGAGGATCTTGGCGCCAAGCTGCTCGATCTACCAACAGCCCCTGCCTTCGAAGATGAAGATCTTTTTAGCATCCATTCTGAAACGTCCTGGGTGCTTGATATTGCTTTGTCCACTGCCAGTATGTGCCTCCCAGCTCCACCGTTTGCGAAGCGGTTGTTGTAATTGTCCTCGCGCAGCAGCATTTCCTGAATTCACAACCCCGTCATCACATTTGACAGAACAAGTGTAAGCCGTTACTTCCAGCTTCATGCAGTGCAATAATCGTTCAGCCCAACTGGAGGTGATATCAGTGCATGAAAGGGGTGTGTGACGCACATTATGCAACTCATTATACCGCTGCTCAAAAGCAGCGATCTTGGCGTCTCTATCTTCCAAGGTTCTGATCAAAGTTTGGATCTGTTCTACGTCTTCTTCCCGGGGTCCCCGAGTCTCCCACTGTGCTCTCAGCTCACCATATGCCTGGGCTAATGAGTCATACTTCTCCTCTGCCCCTGTCCGGACATCCTCCAACGTGGCCTGCAAGGCCGATGGATTCTGATTCCTATTCCACAGTGCACACTCAGCCACAGGACACTGTGTGTTCAACTACTAGCGAATTTAGAGAATCCAAGCATTGATCCTTGGTGCGATTGCCTGCGTGACATGTCCGCCGTTGCAGCTGTGATATCGATGTCGATATCGATGTCGACATGCTCTCACTGCGCAAGTGATCTCAAGTCCTCGGAGGCTGGAAGGACTCCTTTGGGTGTGTGAGACGATCATCACCTGCAGTGCTGCTATGCTACAACTGTGAGCCTGATCCTTGGCAGATGACATGTCTGCGAAGCTCTGCTCTGCAGCTGCCATAGCTTCACTATGTTCCCCCTGCATCTCTCTGAGTGCATCGGACATGCTGGCCGCCTTTTGGACAAGCGCCTGTTGCAATTCAGCGCCCTTGGCTGTGAGCTGTTGGACCGTAGTCTCAGCACTGTTGACTTTGTCTTGCAGCTGCTTGATTTGTCCCTCCAGGCGTGTCTGCAGGCCTCGAGCTTCTGTCGCCGCTTTTTCAGAATTGACCTGTGCACATTCTCCCCGAGTTGGTTTCCCACAATGTATGCTGTTGTTGTCTGGGCTATGCTGCCCTGCTGAGCGCCACATGCAACAAGCAGTTGCCACATACAATACGACGTCAAACCTGTGCTGTGCGTAGCTCTTGAGAAGAGTGTTGCTTCACAGCAGCCAATTCCTTGTCTTTCTCCCAAACCGTTCTGTCCAGGTCCCCCCTCAGTGCTTTTAATGCTGCCTCGTGACCAGCCCTTGCACCTTCCAGCTGCTGTTCGTGCCGCTGAAGGAGGTCATGTACCTCCTGCTTGTGCCGAGCTTCCTTTTGCACAACATCTGTTGCATGTGCTTGTTTTGCTCTGGCTATCTGCTCTGATGCTGTCGACTGGAGCGCTTGCATGTTCGACCATGCATCGCCGCTTGCAGCGTCCAGCTTTTGTTTCCAGTCTTTCTTCATGCGCGCCAATTGTTCTTCATGCTGAGTGTCCAAATCTCTTCGCAGTGCATCCAATGTCTCTGTGTGCCTGCTGATGGTGCACATTGTGAAAGGATGCAATGTGGCCACGCTGCATGTGACACCTCCACCCCAAGGCATGTCCAGGGTCCAAACGTAGTCCTTACCTCGTCTGCAGCTCATGCAGCTCCTCGGCGTGTCGTTGTGTCAAGCTGTCAGCAAGCCTCTGCTGCTGGCATTCCAGCTGGTCGCTGTGGTATCGAGTCGCGCTCGAAAGCGACTCAGCTACAGAGGCTTCCATTTTCTGTTTCCAATGGGCTGTTACCTCAGCCCGAAGTTGCGCCAGCTTGTGCTCTAGAAGGAGCTCTGCCTGCACGTCCAACATACACAATGGCAGACATGTCACGATTGAAAACACAGCACCTGAGTCGTTGCACGTGCACTCATGCAGCTTATCAGCATGCTGCTTGCAGCGTAGGATCACATCAGTGCAGACCATGCAAGGAGGCAGCGCTACGCCATGTGGTGTGAGAGGAATCAAAGACACATCACGCTGTCGTCTAGCAGATCCTTTGCTCGACCACGTTGGTCAGCGTTGTGCTGCCCGCACGACCATCAGAGCCGCCTGAAGAGATCACATGCTACCCGCTTGCACGACTTGTCATGCAGTGCCATACGGACATGCTTAGAGTGCCCCGCAACACGTACCTCGCGCTGGCTTTTCGCATGCTTGGCTTGAAGGTCAGAAATGGTCTGCTGCAATGTCTGCGACTCGGCCTCAGCAGAGGCAGATGCCGAGCTGGCTTGTTCTCGATACTGACGTGCTTCCTCTTGAGCGCACGCGATGGCCTTCAGTGCCTCTGCAAGCTTCTGCTCCACAGTTTGCAGCTGCTGATTCAAGCTTGCCACTTGTTTCTTGAGCTGCTGCTGCTCCGCCTGCATGTGCTACTTTTTGACAAACAGCTGCACATGCATGAGCACTTCATGCATCGCGTTTGCTTGCCGCTGTGTGGTAGCCAACGGGTGTCGCGATAACTTGAGCATGCCATCGTGCAGGATGACCCCATGGGCACAACAAACTGCGCGAAACAGGGCCACACATCACTCTGCTTTGTAGTCTGCAAGCTTTGGCGCTGCAGGTCTTGCTGACTTGCTTGCAGCAGCTCCAGCTGTTCTCGGAGCTCTTGAGCCTCACCCTCGAGCAACTTCTCCTTGGCATTCCAAGTCTCCTGATGTCTGACAAGCTCGGCTGCTGCGTTCCTTCTCAGAGATGACGCATTCGCCTCAGCTTCCTGCATTCAGAGCTGTTCTCTGGTTGCCACACAAAGCTGACAGCGTGCACCTGCATTCTCTGGAACAAGTGCAGCGATTCAGCCCACGAACAGCCAGAAAGCATCCATGTTCCAAGGGGGCCCACTGCTTCACGCTTTTGGTGTGCTTGTAGCTGCAGCTCCTGCTGCTTCATCTTCAACGTTTCCATTTGCTGCTCGTGACTGGAGCTTGCAGACTGAACTTGTGCTTGATGCTCAGCCTTGAGGCGCTCGATCTCCGCCAAATGAACCTGAACAGCTTCGTCCTGCTTCCGTTTCATCTCTGCAAGCATTTGTGCTCGCACGTCGGCAGCGCTTTTGTGCCCTTCCTGCATCAGATTTTCCCGCTCCCGTTGCCCTTGCTGCAGCTGCTCCCGAGCTTCAGCCAGTTCCTTCTCTTTGTTGCGCAGGTCCGTTGCATGCGCCACCTGTGCTGCCCCCATCGCTTTCTCGTGCTTGTTTTTCTCAGTCTCTCGCAAGTTCTGCAACATATGGCACACTTCAACTTTGAAGTACTTGTATTGCAGTTGCCGCACCTTGCGCTTTACAAAGCATGTGGATACAGTCTTGATAAAGCAAGCAGCCCTGGGTGGGAGTCTGAGATTCAAGGCCTCAAAACAGGCGTCAGTCCATGCCCATATGAAGCACCTTCAACCAAAAAGTTCACTGTGCAGAAACATAATGAGGGCACTGATGGTGGTGGCCAGAGAGCAAATCGTGATAGCTGGTGACGACGATGAGCACACGATGTTGTGGCGTGAGTTCTCGAGCAGTAGCAAGGCACCTTCAGGTCTGTGAACGCGAGCCTCAGGTCATGCAGCTCTGATTCTGTGGACTGTACTGCAGATTGGGCCTTGCAGTGCTCCTGTAGGGCCTTCTTGTGCGATTCTGCTAGGGTTTTGAGCTCCTGCTGTGAGGCGTGCAACTCGTGACTGAACTTTGCCACCTGCATGTGTGTGACGGAATGGAAGCACACATGCCCAACATGGGTAAATGCAGAGAATGAAAAGCTGATCTGATGGCACATGAGGAAAACATGAGACACGGGCACCACCTCCCCGTTGTTGTGCAGCTACCTGAAAACGCCCCCATCAGCACATGTGCTTGCAACACATGTTTTGACAGGTCCTGGCCTCAACGAATCAACACAACATACCCATACAACAGCAAGAAGAAAATTTCAAGGGACAACAACAGAGGCATACCTGCTCCTCCAGACTAGCCTGGTCTTTTTTAGCTTCCCTTGAGGCATGTGCGTGCTTCCCTTTCAGCTCCTCCACCTCTGCTTCAAGAGAACAGACACGTTTCTGAGCATGGGCCGCTGTATCTGCTATGTCGTCCTTCTTGGATTCAGCTTGTCTCAATGCTGAACTCATGTCCTCGATCTGCCGCTGTAGATTGGTCACTTTGCCGAGCTCAGTGGCGTGCATGTCCTTAGACGCAGCAAGTGCGGCCTCCAAGGTTCCAATCTTCCTGTTTGCAGACAGCGTGACCTGGCGCTGCTCCTCTATGCCAGAGATCGCACCCTGCAAGCGCTCCTGCCACTTCTTCTCTACCTGCATACAGCAAGCACACTTTTGACAGTGCGTCATGCCTTGATGGCCTGTATATATGATGGAAACACATCATGAAATGTGGTCAGTCCAACCCTGGGTCCGACCGGTCCTATGAGCGCACAGCTTGACAGTTCCCGCAAAATGCTCTGAGCTGTGATATGCAGGTGAAGCGAAGCAAGACTCAACCACACGAGATGTAACAAAAAAAGCACTCTGCCTTATCATTGTGGACTTTTGACAACTCCGGATAATCGGGACCACAAATGCCAGTAAACTTGGTATGGGAGATCCATCACGAGCAGGGATGTGCAGCGGCTACTTAGTGGTAGGGCACCTGTGCCTGCTGTGCTACAGCGGCCTTGCGCTCCTCGTCCCATGCCTTCTGCTGCCGCGCTTGAGTGGCAGCAGCCTCTGCTTCCTGCTTTGCGATCTCGTCTTGTAGGCTCTTCACACTGGCGTCCTTGCTTGCAAGCTCCAGCTTCAGTGACTCCATGCTGCGCATCAGCTGATCGACCTTGTTCATGCGGTCGTTGAGCATCGAGTTGTACCGGTGGTTGCCCTCTTTGATTGCTTCTTCCGTTTCTTCTTTGGCCTGCATGTAGGGGATGGCGGTAAACGCTTCAAAACAAGTGGCATAGGCTGTGGCCTGCCACCGTGACTCCAAAACGCACAACTACAACATGCTTAAACAAGGTGGCATTTGATGCTGCTGATGTGTACAGCCACGGCCGAACGTTGCAGCTGCCTGGTAGTGGTTGACACACACATGGTGGAATCATGCCAAGGTGGAACACGATGGCGCTGATGCTGCGACGCAAGGTATGACGGCCCGAACTGGGGTGCTGATGGGTATGGCATACCTTGGCGAGCTGCGTTGTAAGCTGCGAAGTCTCTTCATCAGCCTGCCTTTTGACAGCATCAAGATCTCCAACAGCTGCATCCAGCCTTTGCACAAGGTCTGCAACTTGCGAGTTCACATCCGCTAGCTGCTTTTTTGCAGCATTCTGAACTGCAATGTCGCGGTCGGACATCTTCTGCTTGAACGCTGTAAGCTCAGCAACAGAAGCCTGCACCAAAGAGACAAATAATGACACAGGTCTTTCGTGTATCGAGACTGACGTCACGTGAGAGGCTGCATCAAACGAGTGACAGAAGATTCAAGCCAACTGCGCTTCTTGGGCTGGCTGACCTGTCGCAATTGCTCATGTTCGGCCTTGACTTTCTGCACTGCCTCCTGAAACCGAGCATCGTCTCTCGCAGCTTCCAGCTGGTTCTTGAAAGAATTAATCCTGGTTGCTGCATCTTTCAGCATACTTTCAATCTCTGATTCGTAGGCTGCCGCCATATCTTGTAAATCCATCTCATGATCCTCCGTTTTGGTGTGCAGGTGATGGATCACATTTGTCAGCTGAGCAATTTTCTTGCTCATGCGGAGCTGCACGTGCGTGTTCGAGGCATCACAGCATAGACCATCATCATCGATGCAGATGTTTCAATATGCATCCGCATGCGCACGGCGGCACACCTGCAGGTCTGGCATCTGGTACGGGTTCTCTGCCATCGTCGTGGTTGACAAGCTGGGGATCACAACATCTAATGAACACGAACTTTACATATGAATGGTGACCGCGATCGTCTTTATCAAATGGCCAATTGCGCGCATAGACACCGTTGCAGTAGCACCAAAGCTTCTCCGGGAGTTGCACGCTGAAGACCACGTCTGCCTCCACAGCGTCAAGACACAATAATCTATTGACCGCAGCCTTTGCATCGCTGCTCGCAACGTGCCCCTCGACGCACCGAGATGATGACGCCACAAGTCAATGCATGATCCTTCAGGCCGCATCGTCCCCGGTGGGAGGCTTTGGCAGCGTGCCGTGCATGCTTGAGATGTGCATATGCAAGTGGTCTGGAGGACCGATAGGCTGTGTGTTACAAGGACAAAGCAAGCAAGGCAGGTAGCACCGCGAGCAGCAACCGGGGGAACCGCAGACTACGCAACTGTTTGTTGTGGGGTCTGGCTGTTTCTTTGCTCGGCGGCCTTGGCTGCAGGTGCTTCTTTCTTTCGGGGCTCTTGTGCCTGGCTGGTGGGCGGGGTGCGGGTGGGTGTACGTGTGCTTGTGGGTCTTGGGTGTGATGCTTGTGAGTGTTTGTGGGTGTGTGGCTGTGGCCGGGGCGGTCGCTGGTGATGCGTGGGTGTGCTGTGTGTGGCTTGTTGCGTGGTGTGCGGTTCCCCTGGTTGCTGCTCGCGGGCCTACCTGCCTTGCTTGCTTTGTCCTTGTGACCCACACAAGACCACACACACCCACAAACACACACATGCAACCCACCCCGATAGGCTGTGTGCAGGTGCAATTACATCCATGCAGTGGCTGCAATCGATCCTCAAACAACAATGAACTGCCGTAGGTACATGTACAGGCGCCTTGATCAATCATGACAGCATTGTGCCGATTGTAGCCACAAGTGCTGAGAGAGCTGGCAGAGGCGCGCGATCTCCCTGCCTGGCTCTCATGTTGATGATTGCATGCACATCAGCTGATCCAGGCCCAGTGCTTCAGGTCACAGGAATTGCCTTTGCCTGAAGCACGCACAAGCACATGATGTGGGTGACATGAGAACTTGTCTCGCATCTCTGTTTTCCACACCATCGTAGGATCCGTGAGTCTAGTCCATGCCTTTCACCACACCAGGAAACGGAACATCGTTCTTCAAAAGAGCAGCGTTTGAAGTACGGTTCCCGTCGATTGACCGCCAAATCGGTATCCACTTTCTTCACCAACCCTGCTGTGCTCACCCCTCTGCTTCATGGTCCATCATCGCCAGAAGATCCAATGCCCCTCCATTTGTCCCCCCGCTTTCCACGATGCTTGCCATGCCCTCGAGGTGAGATGAGTAGGCACCACGGCCTGCTGTGCCGACGCGGACAACATTTGGCTCTTGCGGAGGCGGCTCTTCGATCGCATCATCCTCAATGAACAAATCCAGTTTTGCAGCTTCATTGCGGACCTTCATGGATGACAGTGCAGACAGCAGCTGCACTTCGCCACGGGCTGTGACGTCCTCCGCATCACCAGTGTTCTGCAAGGCTTTGTTCCTGGCTGCAGCAGCGCATTTTTGAGTTGGTTGAAGCTGGCCTGGCTCATCCTTTCCAGAATATGCTGAAGGCTTGTGCTCTACTGCTGATGTGTTGTCAGTGGAGCTTCGTTTGCCGCTTGGCTGATTGTCCAAGAAGGCACTTCGAGGAGGTGGCATGACAGCTATCCGGTCTTTCCTGCACGTGCATGGGGGTGAGCCAATAGCCCCCAAAAGAGGACAAACCGCCGCTGCTGCAGAAGCATTGACTGAGCCACACAGGCACCACCCCAGCGATTCACAGGCACAATGCTCAAAGCTGCAGTACGGCAGCTGTGTGCTTGCCTGTACAAATTGTCGCCAAGAACCATGGGATGGCAGAAAAAGTTTGCATCTGGCTCCTCCATGAATGCCACACTGACACGGTCAACGGTGTAATTTCCATCCCGAACAGTTTTGATCGTCCCTACAGGCACTCCTGCTGCACGCACAGGCTTGCGCAGGAAGTACTGGCCATCCGGATCCTGGATCCCCTCTGTCAGATAGAGTGACACCTGTATGCTGGGGCCTTGTTAAGTATCATGTCAGGCCAGGCAATAGATGACAATATCAAGAAGTGCTATCTGTGCAGGCGCATCTGCAGTGACCATCGAGTGCTGACCTTTATCCTGCTGGTACAGAAGAAGTGGAGAAGCTCTGTCCGTAACTGGTGCAGCTGACCAAGCTTGAGTGTCCCATAGACCCGAACGAATCGGGCCTTGCAGAGTTCGAGCATGTCTATGACGCCATTGTTGTTCGGGCCTTGTGCCCCCCTCCTGGATCCAGTTGCAGCTAGGATGGCCTTCATCCCGTCCAGGTGCCACAGAGAAGACTGCAGAAGTGCTTCTGGATGTAAACAGCCGCATACCATGAGCTTGACACCCATGAGCATAAGGTCAAACAGCCTGTCCATGCTGCACCAACAACCTTGTGAGCAAATGTCCTTGCTGGGTTGATGGATGTTTCTCCAGCTTCAACAGCTGGTCACCTTGTCGTTGAAAGACGCATGACGGTGGAGTGTGTGAGCCTTAAGAATATGTCGTATATATACGAAATGTCGGGCCTAGGCTGCGCTGCGAAATGTGCCTCCATCAAGTCAGGCTGCAGCAACCCCTCCGCCAAATCAAGCAGCACGGTTGCCGATCGCTCTTGTGAAGAATCCTGAGCTCGGAGACGCTGATCAATGATGAACAACATCTCGCAACCGAGGTTGTATACGAGGAACGGTGTCGTATAACATGCCATCGCGCTTGCGTATCACCAATACAGTCCTGACCGCGCATGCCTCACGTTCTGCTTCTGCAACGCGTGCAATAATGGTCCAGTCAGTGCGACCTCCTGCAATGACGTTGACTCCTGCATGAGCAATCCTATCTTGCTGCGGCATAGGGCCCACGCACCGACAAGGCGTCAGTGCTCCTCACGTGCGCATGCATGTTGCCAGCCGGTGGCACCGGCACACCTGGACCCTTCATAATCATTCCAGAGGTCGTGCAATGACTTGTGTCGCGGTATCATGGCCGCTATGCCCTACAACATGCAACTCAGCATCCTTTGTGGAGGACCCTGCACGTCTCGTGGGGTCGCTCCGCTGTATTGATGTCTGTGAGATTCTGTGTATGTTTGTTGATGGCAGTATACATACATGCTAGCGGCTCCATGCCCAGCCTCTGTCCTTTCTAACTACATTCAAGCGGCTACTCTGTGAGCACCCACATGGAGTGAAGACCCCGCCTTGTGATGTCCTTGGCCTCAGCGAGAAGAATGCAAAACGGAGCACTGAGCAGCAGGCCCGTCAAAACAGCAATCACGCGCTACGGCAGCACTTCAGATCAATTCATTCGCACAGCCCTCTCAGCCAGAAAGCATAGGGCAGTCCAGGAGTGATCATCATCAGCAGCAGAGGGTCAGCGCAGGCTTGGACATCGCATACAGGCACTGTCTCAAGGTGGTGTGATCATCTGTGGCTCTGCACACGTGCCCTGAACGCAACAAGCCAGCATCGCGGTTGCGCTGTAGCAGCCGTGCTTAACGTAGAGATGCATGCTGCGTGTGGCAGGTGCTTCAAGTGTGTTACAAGGACAAAGTAAGCAAGGCCGCAGCAGTGGTGGCACCGCGAGCAGCAACCAGGGGAACCGCACACCACGCAACCAGCCACACGCAGCACACACCAACACAGGTGCTTCAAGTGTGCCTCCAGCACTGCTGCACTGCTGGCTGCAGGTAGCGTAGGATGTCACTCGCGACCATGGACCGGCCTCTCTCAGCGTAGGCCATCGCCTGTGCAATGCGCACGAGCTCACATGCGTTCACCGCAGCCTGCTTTATGCACTCCTGCTCACCTGCTCCCTCAAGTCCCTGCATGACAGGGCCTCAAACCAAGGATTGGGGTATCAACACAGGAGCCCATGCGAATGGAGCGGCATTGCAGCATGCTTGTCAGTGAAGGGAACGGCTGTCTTCCTGTGACTGGGGATGGCCTACCATGAGAGCAGCAAACAAGGCATTCAGGACTCTTTCTTTTAAAGAAGTATGTCCAGTATGGGTGAGTCGTTTGCATCGCACAGCTGAGGCACACAGCATCTAGCATGTGTGAAGGTGGGACGTTCGCGTCAGCAGTGGCAGGAAGGATTGATCGGCAGCACCGGCCACCTGAGTGCATCAGGACCAAGGCACATTGTCCAGGCGAGGCGAGCACACCTCATCCCGAGCATAAGACGCTGCCCAGGAGACACATGACGCAAGCGTTCCTGACAGAATGTCCCCTTGACCACCACACCGCCTTGGGGAGCCGTTGCTCCGAGAGGACATGACTTCGCCCGAAGCAGAGCACACTGTGTCTTGTGCACCCTTTGCCAGCAGTATCGGGCCCTCTAGCCGCTTTGCCAGCGCCTGAACAAGGGTGTGATGTCACGACTTGCAAGAGCCAGACGGTGCTGCTCCTGAGGTTGCTGCAGCCAGTCGTGAAGGCGTGCGGGCAATCAAAACAAACAGAATTTAGACGCTTCAGCTTGAGTTGTCGCTGCAGGGCTTCGATAAGTGCCCAGTCAGTTCCGAGAGAGTGGTGCTCGCGAAAGGACTAACAGTGGGATGGCATCGCACTTGCACCAGGCCTGGACTGTCATGAGGCTGAGCGTTGTTGTGCTCGACGTTGAACGTGTCACATAGCCGCCAGAACTCCGGGGCGTTGGGAGTGAGCACCGCCCGGGGGTAGCCCTGAATTAGCTCTGGATGCATACACACGACTCCGATTCCATCCGCATCCACCACCATCGGCAGGCCCTGAAAAACCATGTTCAACAGGTTAGTCAAATGCAGTTGTGGGCCTGTGATGTATTGTGCATGCAGGGATATGTATGGTGAGAATCCTGGCTGTACAGTCTCAATCAAGAGCTCCTGCGAACCTTGCAAGGATCAGAAAGACTAGCATGTATCTCGAGATGGGGTGATGCACATGTGCAATGAGTGCGTATAGCATGCGGATACAGGATGAGCCAGTACATACAGGTAATATGTGTACATGACATGAGAGCAGAACAGCATGAGTCACAATACATACAGGTAATACAGGATACATGTGTATGAGTCTGGCTTGGGTTGTCCAGATCAGATGGCGGTGGCATATGCCTCGCACCGACGCAGACTCGCTTCGAAGCACTTTACGGATCATGTGCAGTATTCGTGGAATGTCTCTTGACCGTCGTCACGCACGTCGCTGCTGCCGATGCATTTGCAAGCGTGCGACAGTCATGTGGTCTGAGTCACGGGCAAAACCAACGAAATGCCAGAAACACACAGTCCAAGAGCAGCAGTACACACCTGCTTCCGGATCTCTTGCATGATGAGGTACACAGACCGAATCATCACCGAGTCCTTGCCCAGGCCTGGCCCAACGACCATGCACGAAGACCTGCTCAGCCAAGAAAACACAGTCTCCGCTGCCTGCTGTGAGGCCCGCTCTTGAACTTCAAGCGAGATGTCGACGGACTCCTGCAATATGCGTAGCTATGTCCATGTATCTTGGTGCTGTGCCATGGACTACTGTACGCGTGACACCATGAGCTACCCAGGCCCGGGTTAATGCTGCCTCAGATGTGGCAAATCTGGCACACTCTTGCAGCCTGCAGCTGAGACACATAGCGCGCAGCTGAGAGCCATAGTGAGTATAGTATTGATATGTGCGGTTGGCGGATGTCAGAAGCTTACTATGCAGAGTGGCATTGATGGGACAGAGATGCATCGTCTGCAAGTGATCCAGGTCGGGCAGGCGTCAAAGTATGAATGCAGCACGGGGCAACAGTCAAATTTGCAGGCAAGAGGAAGATTGACATGCGCTGGATTGACTAAGCTATATCAGCGTTATGGAGATAGGGATGCTAACGGCAGTTGTTGCATCCCGACAGAGTGAGAAGCCTTGCATACCCATCCAGTGTGAAGGTCTCTCAGCTCTAGCATACACGGGTGCACAATCAGCTCAGGCGAATAGGTCTTGATCGGGATGGCAGCTCCTGGGGTGCAGAAGACATTGCCATAGTCTGCACCCACCTGCATGGCTGAGAAGGCAGCATAGTACGGAGCCCCTGTGAACTCAAAATTACCCCCCACCACCGACACCTTCCCATGCTGGCCCTTGTGGCTCGAGCCTGCATATCCACCAGACTGACATACCATTTCAGTTGGACAGTAGTGATGCCACGCGATGGGCGTTCCGGATGCGGCCATGGGTCATATGGGGATGAAGCCAAAGATACAGATCAGACGTGGCAGTTGAGGGAGCACCGTCTAGACGAGGAATCATATCAACGAATGTTGATGATGCCTGATAAGTAGCCATCGTCTTGTGAGCTGTTGATCGCTTTCCGTTTCGCCACTGATACACGAGACGGTGCCGATACCACCGGAACGATTGCCAAGCTGCACCGGGACCAACGATCTGAACCCTGCGAACACCTTGAATCATTGAGTTCACAGATTTTCTTGCTGCATCACAGTTGAAATTCCGCTGAATCTGGTTGCATGTTCCGTTGAGGACAGCAGAGGCATGCCACAGCCACAGATGCAGCAGCTGCGACCGATGTAGCATCTAGAAAGTGGACATCCAATCAACGTTGATGTGTCCTTTGGCGCTGCACGTTGGGTCTCTGCTGCATGCAGCTGGTCGTGGGCGTTGATGAAGCGCGAGCGTTCATTTGAAATTGTGTCCTAGACACCAACAGTTGTTCGAGAATGCCACTCGATTCCTCCGCACGTCGCCTCCGTATGCTCACCTTGTAGATCTGCTAACATCCGACGTCAAACTCCCACTGGTGTTCGTGGCACGTAGCGCGGCTTGGTTTGTTGATAATGCGTTGGTGTCCCACAAAAATGCTGCAGTCGGAACCACTTCCCGCCGATCAGAGGCTTGTATGTATGAAACTTGAAATCTCTCTGTGATATGTATGCCGCGTGACGTATTGCCGAACGCCTGCACCTTGCACCTTGGTCAGCCACCACAATAGAGATCGCCTCCAAGCCAGATGGACGCAGAATTCACCTCCTTTACAGAGGAGGCGTCCATGCCAGCCAGACCCCCTTCTCATATTGAGAAAACGTATGACAGGCGGTATATCATTGACGTTGGGGCCAGTGGGCATGACTACTGGGTGAGTGTGCCCCCGACGCTTCTGATTCAAGCTGCTGAAGCACACAAGCGGCACTCTAGCTCACGCTATGTCAGCACACTTGGCCATGCAATCACCTGGATGCAACAATAACAAATCGGCCATGCAGATTTGTGCTCATCCAACTGGAGTATGCGTGGTGGGGGTTTGCGCTACGCATGTAGTCTTTCAGCAGCTCAAGTCGATCCATGACCCAGCGAAGCAAGCTACCCGCATAGCTTACAGCAACGTATGCACCGCCTATTGATGGCGTAGCCCACAATGTGGCCTGAGTGGGGCCCTTCCCTGTTGCCGCATGATCAGATGCGTGTTGAAAAATGGCGTTTGCGGTTGTGCCGCTATGTGCAACACTGTGAATCTGTTCTGTGTGGGCAGGCCAGATGCACAGGTCATGATCGACTTCTGCTGCAGCACCAGATTGACGTAGTTGCACCATCATATTGCAAGCCCACCCATCTCTGTGCTTCACCATTGTCCTCGTTGCATATCTGCTTTGCATCTGCTTATACTGCAACACTCTGCACATTACATGTCCATCTCTTTGCTTCCTGTGGCCACACAGGCAGACAGGCTAGCCACGCTGCGATTGTATCCTTTGTGGCTTCCAGCGCTGCTTCAGGCAAGCAGAGATGACGTTGTCCTGTCATGCATTCCGTCTGCATGTTAGGATAAACTGCTGCATATTCCTCAATCAGCATCAGAGCAGGCTGGCCAGCATCATGCCACATAGGCGGGAATGCATCCTGGTGGGCACATGTGGCCAAACGGTCGCTGGCTTCACTGGTCCACTGGCATGCAGGTCAAAGGGACAGACCTTGAATCGATCAAGACCAACGGCAAGAAGATGTCCAAGCGAGATGGCGTGTGGACCACAAAAGACACCGTCGTCTGCAGCGTCACTTCACAGGCTGCAGAAAAAGATACAGAAACACCGCCCACAGAGATGCAGTGCCGTGCGGCCATAGCTGGCAAGGTCCTCCAAGTCAACACCAGGCTACAGACCGACCCCAATCTGCTGTTTGATCGGCCGTATGATGACGGTTACTTGTTCATGGCCTGTGTATTTCCTGGGGAACGGAGCAAGATCATGAATGACAGCTTGTCAGCTGAGGCATTCTGCAAAGCGAGGTCTGTCAGCATGGACGACATTCGAGGTGGATACATTGCCCAAAGCTGAGGCGACACAATTTGTGTGGGCGTGCTGTGGGGGTGTTGGTGGGGGGTGTTGGTGTGACTGTGCGTCTCTGTAGTCGCTCTAGATCTCTGCTTGTGCTGGCTGTGGCAGGAGCAAATTGTGCTGGGATGCTGGATTCGCCCTTGCACTGCTCGCTAGCTGCCCCCTCGTCGCCTTTGTCCTTGTACCACAATGTGATGAGGAGCGATTGTGCAATGTGCCAATGCCTTTCACAGGGCCATGAACTCAAGAGAAGTAAGGCAGACATGGTAGCCCTGGCTACCGTTGCCACACGTTTTCGTTGAGACTTCTTCTGAGCACTTCCCTTGTGCTCAGGTCGCTGAGCGCGCTTGGGCAAATGCTGCTTCTCGTGCAAAGATGAGTCATCCGCAGATCCGTCTTGCAGACATGTGCCATGAGGCTCCTTGTATTGACTATGTGTGGTCACAGCGGGAATTCAGTCTGCTGCTGCCAATCGCTACAGAACACAAGCTTTGCAATAGCATAGTCACCTTTCATGACTCATGAGTGGTCGCCAGGCGGGCTGGGCAGCGCCTCATGGCTGCATACTATTGTGTATCGGATGTTGTGGGTGCCATCTGCCATGATCGGATGCACCGTATTGTTGATTATCATTTATGGCATCTCGTGACGGGCGGTTTGCTCCGCATGCACGCACTCCTACCGCATGTGCTGCCACAGATCATCTTTCCTTGCAATACTTGTCTTTGCAAGCGGATTTCAGCGACATGCTTCACATGGCACATGTGGTTGTTGATTTCTAATCAGCAACGATGCGTTACATCAGCAGGGATTCCCGCTGCCACGGGCACACCCTGGCAGAACAGACACACAGTGTGACAGTGTCATGTGCACGTCATGCGGGGTACAAAGTGGAGCTCTTGAGGCCAGACACCATGGTTTGTCAGTCACGGGTGATTTGTGCACAAGGACGTGGACTGGCTGGACCAGGGACCAAGGTGATACGGGGGCTAACATACACAAAATGAGCGCCAGGACATGCCTGGCCAACGACAAACCATCAATGATTCCCCGCATCATCCTCAGCAGCGTCAGCGACTGGCAGTACTCCATGCCATCACCACCATGGCTGCAAGTGGGCCACCACAATAGGCATGGCTTGCGAAATCTGGACGCCCCGGCTGGTTCTGGACTAGTCTGTGAGTCACATGCAGCAATTGACTGCTGCAGTATTCAGCCTCTGTGACACCGTATGTTTTGGTGAAGTGTAGTGCACCTCGGGCAATCCCGATCTAGTGCTGCTGCATGCACATGTCTAGGCACTGCTCAGTTGTGTCAGGCGTTCATGTTGATGGCATGCCCGTGCCCGGCTCCTGTATGATGTGTTGCCGCAGTCATGCAGTGGGTGCTGATGCGAGTGCTTGTATAGCGTTCGCGCACAGAGATCTACATTTTGTGTCTGGTCAGTCACCTCCCGAGGCCTCGACCATGTGCCACGCATGCACCACATACCGAACAGTGGCATGGGAGCTCTCGGCACATTATGTAAATGGTGTGATGAGAGCTTTATGCACTTGACTAACAGAAGTCACCCGTGCGTGCTGACTTTACGCACGGGCCAGGAAGCAGACGTGCTGACCAGCACTGCACATTGGCCCCTCCCGCTCGCATACTGTCGCTCTCGCTGTATTTCTTAAGTGCCGAAGTAGATCAGACTGTATACAATCTGAGTGAGCTGTTTCCTAAGATGGCTGTTCTGGATCAACAGTGCGGAGGAGGCGATCAGATCCAGAACTGGAGCGCCCAGTTCATTGATCGGCCTTCTATCAAGTATGCAGTTCGATGAATTTTATGAGGCTATGATCTGACAGATCAGTCTGAAATCACTGGCTCATGTAGGTACACACCCATTGATCCTCCAAATGCAGTCATCATGGCAAAGGCCAGGCAAGCACCGAGACCCATCCTGGCTCAACGAACGGAAAGGAAGGACTGGTGCAGTAAATCTCGTGAGAAGCTGCGGCTGGAATCACGCCTGGTTAACTCTGATACTAACGGGAAGTATGCTGAGCTGATTGGGCATGATGGCGGACGCTATGTAGGGGAGACAATTGGGGGAAAGCCATACGGGCATGGCCAATACTATGCTCCCGCAGCGGGATCTGGGACCAACTACATCCTTCAATATGATGGTCAATGGTTGCAGGCATGATGACTCTATGTTTGCACCGAGCATCAGATATGCACGTCTTCTCTGTCCTGTAGGAGAACCTCATGCATTCCATCACCATGGACTCGTCCGTGCTCTAGGCCACGTGCCGGAATTCCGTGCTGGAATTCACTCTGTTATCGTAGCAACATTGCGGCAGTGGCGGATCACATTTGGTTCTCATGATGCTTCAGGGGCAACGGCACGGTCACGGCTCAGAGTACAGCTCCAGTGGCGAGATATATACTGGCTCGTTTCATAACGGCTGTCGACAGGGATTCGGGAGGCTACAGTATGCTGGTGGAGATGTGTACGAAGGGCAGTGGAGAGCGGGAGTGCATCATGGGCTGGGGACATGCATGTTTGCATCTGGAGATGTGTTTGAGGGCTCATATATCAACGGCAGTCGGCAGGGACTGGGCATCCTCTTGCGTCCCTCGAAGGTGGATCTCCAGGCCGCGAATTCACCTCCTGATCTGATCTGCTCTGCTGTGCACTGTCCAAACCAATGCCCGGGCATGACATACAAAAACGTTTTACAATGGCCAGAACCATATGGATATGCTCTGACTGCAGAAGAATCAGTAGATGAGCTTTGGTCTGAGTTTTGCTTCCGATCTCGACATCTGCCACTAGGTTGGCAGTGATACTCTGGCTGCGCGTATGCATCGGCTGCAGGGAGAAAGTCGTGCAGGGCATTGCGCATGTCTGGGAATTCATCCAGGGCAGAGCCCAGAGCGGGACTGTTGTGGAGATCCGAGGAGACCTGAAGCATCCCCGTGCAAAGATCGTACGTGATATGCTGGAACGCCACCATCGGCGCATATCGGATGCGGAGTTTGCTCAAGGCCTTGGCCAGCACATTCACCTGCCACAGACTGACCTAGCTCAGCCAAACGCTGTTGTCCATGCCCAGGTGCGTTTCTATGTCAACCGCAAAGCTGCTGCAATGAAATCCAGGTCAATTGGTGCTGCAGCCTGCAAATTTTATATACACATCCCAGCCTGCTGACCAACCAGAGTTGCTTTTCTTGCGTATCGATCCCATGGCACAGCTTCTGCAGTCTTCAGCGCAAGCTTGGCGATGCAGTGTGTGGCATGTAGCAGCACTACCCTCGAGCGCCATCTACTTGTCTTATCGTACAGTTATTGCACATGCACTGCGTTCCATTTGTTCATGCAGGATGATGTCGCGGAACCTGTAGACATGTTGATGCTTATCAGTGCACACACTGGTCGTGAAGCTGACCTTGGCCTTCTTGTCCTGCTTCTACATGACAGTATACATAGCACCATGTCACATAGGCAGCTTGAATTGTGAAACACTCCTGCAATATCGGAGCAGCATTGGAAGCGCCACCATGTGACGTGATACATGCACGTGCCGTTCATGTACAGTTGCACTGACTGTAGTGGAGTGGTGCTTGCAGGCTGTCAAGATCCGGTCGGCGCAGGGGCAGGCATCAGCACAGAGCTGCCTGCTGCCAACTGCTGCCTTGACTGCACCCCAGCTGGAGCGCCTCAGGCATGCGTTTGAGCTTCTGTGCGAGGGCAGCGGGCAGCAGGCAGGCGTCACACTGCACCAGCTACCTGAGATTATGGTCATGGCAGGGATGGACCTCTCTGCCCCTGACACGGCGAACGCACTCACTGAAATGGTGAGGGCCCCACTCCCACTATCCATCTCTCCGCATGTACCGCTGCCCAACTGTGCCACGGCTGGCTGCTGGGAGTTTCTGGATAATTCCAGTGCTGAGGAGCCTGAGCTGTGAAATTGGCACACACACACGGCTGACTTGGAAGTTGGGCGCAGAGTTGTTGGAACTGCTTTCACCAGCTTCGATATCGTGGAGTGCTTGTTTCTGGTACTGCAAAGTACGGACCAGCATGCTGGGAAAAATGAATAGATACACATATTGCAGGTCAAAGCGCTGAAGGCAAATCAAGAGCAACGGCTGCTCTTCGAGGACTTCTTGCGGATAGTGGACCATTACGTTTCCGATCATGGTGGAAGATGACGCTTGAACTATCTGCCAATGTAAACAGTAGGTGGGCGCGCCAGTGTGGTGCATGTTTCTCAAGAGATACGCAATATTGACTTCCCATCTACAATTGCAAAAGCAGTGGATGTGGTGTTCATGAATGGTAGAATTCTGAAATTTCAGATATATGTGCTTCATTCCTTGGTTCCCGTGGTTACACAGCTGATACAACGTGCCCTTTACAGGCAATATTTTTGGCCCCCCTGCAAACTGGTGAACCCAAATGTCCGACCGGTCCATGCTCTGATACAGCAACCAGCTTGTGCTGAATCTTTTCGAGCCTGGTCACGAAGTCCTGGATGGACGGCCGCAAAGCTCGTTTTCCACTCCATGCTTGGCGCAGCAACGCTTTCAGCTCACGTGGAACCCAGTGTGGAAGTTCGGGTCTCAAACCATGATGCATCACTGCGGTCAATGCCTGTGCCAACGTCATGCCCTCATAGAAAAGTCGCCCTGTGAGTGCCTCACCAGTGATCAGAGCCAGAGCATATACATCTGCTTTTGGAGACGATTTCTGCTGCATTGCCATTTCCCATGGGGCATACATTACGGTTCCTTGCCGCAAAGTGTCAATCGTCGCCATGTCTGGCGAAATTGCCTGACTCAGTCCTGCAACTGTGATCGCAAGTTGAGACAGCGCACTACCCTGCCTAGATCCTAGAGGCCAGTCGCTGACCCATATGTCAAATTGCAAGCAGATGCATGGCCCAGGTAGCGAACCGAAGTCTGCGATCTTACATTCAAGGTCACAATCTTTCCTGTGGAGCAAGATGTTTTGAGGTTTGAGGTCCAGATGAAGGATGTTACGTTCGTGCATGTAGCTGAGGCCATGTGCTATGTCGATCATCATCGCTAGACATTGCTTTAATCGCGACAAGCCAGCTAGTCGACCATCTGCAATGTACTGCTGCAGAGTTCCACCGTTGCAGAGTTCCTGCAGTCAGTCGTGCATTATATGGTGTAGAAGGTGCTATTGTGACCGGTCGTGGTGTCAATGCCTATTCTTGTCAAGGCTGGATCTGCCTGGTGTGGCATCCACAGTGTGCAGGCGATCTGCATGCCTGAACAATATAGCACTCCAACAGATTGCCCTCAGAACTCCTCCTGTGTTCCACTGTGGGACCGGTCCAAATGCCGAGCTGATCGTGCTCACAAGACAGCTCGCATGTGCGGAGATCACCACTGGAAGACACGTGAGCAGAGTTGCAGTCACTGTCACCTCCATAACTGCCAGTAATTCGCGATGCTGCACGGCTAAACGCCATATATGTCTTCACCAGATGCGGATGCTCAAGTGCAAATGATGCATACACTTCATCGGTTACTGGACCACACTCTCTGTATA
Source organism: Ulva prolifera (assembly GCA_023078555.1). Taxonomy (NCBI): domain Eukaryota; kingdom Viridiplantae; phylum Chlorophyta; class Ulvophyceae; order Ulvales; family Ulvaceae; genus Ulva; species Ulva prolifera. The sequence goes on along the minus strand of CM041201.1, from coordinate 1,347,233 downwards.
CAATTTTCTTGATTGCCACCTTGATGCCTCTCAAGGTGCCTCTGTAGACAGTGCCATATGACCCGGTTCCGATCACATCACCTGTACGAATTCTCTACCAGTGCCAGTCGCGTGCAAAGCAACCATTGACTGATTTTGAGGATGGCAAGGGATTAACAGACCTTCGCCTATGATCTGCAAAACATCCGCGCTGAAACAGAGGTCATCGCTGCGGATGCTCCAGCTTTGTGTTGGCGAAACAGGCAGATCGACATCAACCGGAAAAGGAGGATTATGGGAGTGTGAAGATCTGTATTGGAGCCCTTCGTGGCCGCTCAATGCATCTGTGATGTGGTCCCATTCACTTGAGCAAATCACCATGTTGTGGGGCACCTCCAGAGCAGCTGTGATGTCCGCAGACTCAGATGACTACATGGTTACATACCAAATGAAGTTGTAATCGACCAGGCAGATCATGTCTATACTGCTAGGCAACGGGAACAAAGGATTGCATGATACAACGCAGTCGTGTGGGCGGAAAAACCTAAGAAGAGGAAACACATAACAACAATCACGTTTGATAAGGATGATCACGAATGGAATCCGAGATTCGGCCGCACTTGATACAGGCTTTCACCATGGGGTGGCGGTTGCCTGGAAGAAGCTGAATGCTGCACACTGCGACACAGGCTGTTCAAGCGCAGAGAACAACCGCTCGGGCAACGCGCAATAATACACCCAGCTTGACGCCAAAGTGTCTGGAAAAAACTTTGGAATGCTAGCCACATTGATTGCATCTAGTTGGGCAATGTGTTGAGTGTTGCACTCTAGAGGTTTGCAATGGCCGTGGCTCCAATCACCGCTACACACCCTTGGCCCCACCTCTTTCCCTACTGAGGACCAAGCTGGCAATAAATGACGGCCGCAGCACGTTGCCGCCTCTGACGCGCCGTTAGCAATCCCATGGAGTTGGCAAGGACCTGCGGACCAGGGAGCGCTGAATGGCGGGCATCAGTGTGCATCTCACCAACCTCGTGAGTCCAACGTCAACACGATGTTGCTTTTGTGGCTGTTGTTCCATCTCGTAGCGCTGGTCTTATCAAGACTGTTCCTATTCCCGTTTAAACTTAGTGTGACGCGCTGTGCAGCCTGCATCATGCCGCATGCATTGTGCGAAGGGGGCGCAGCAGCAAAGCCTAGAGCGGTTCCATGAACATGAATGCACGGACCTTGCAACCTCTCACCTCATGATGTTTCAACTGTCAAGACGAGTTTGGGAGTTCTGCATGATCAGCTTGTAGCGAAGATTAAATCGCGTCTTACTGTCAGAAATGTGAACAATGCCTCGAGAGATAATCTCGATTCAAGTGGGCCAGTGCGGCAATCAAATCGGGACAGAGTTCTGGAAGAAGCTGTGCCAGGAACATGGCATATCTAAAGATGGGCAGCTGGAGGAGTTCACGATGCACGGTCAAGACCGAAAGGACGTTTTCTTCTACCAAGCAGACGATGAGCACTTCGTGCCACGTGCTATCCTGTTCGACCTGGAACCCCGAGTTATCAATTCGATTCAAAAATCCGATATTCGGAATCTGTTCAATCAGGAGAACATTTTTGTTGGCGCGGAAGGTGGTGGAGCGGGAAACAACTGGGGAGCCGGGTTTGACGAAGCAGCAAAATTTGAAGAGCAGCTGCTAGACATCATCGATCGGGAGGCGGAGTATTGTGACAGTCTTGAAGGATTCACCTTGTGTCACTCGATCGCGGGAGGCACCGGCTCGGGCATGGGCTCCTATCTGCTCGAAGAGATCCTGAGCAGCAGATACAGCAGCAAGCTAGTACAAGCGTACAGGTCTGTACTTTTTTGTGACAGATTCTTTACGTGATTGCACCTGACTTGGTGTACACCAGGACTTACAGCACACATTCTGCTCCATGCAGTGTCTTCCCCAATCAAAGCGGCTCGTCCGACGTGGTTGTCCAGGACTACAATTCCATTTTGACTCTGAAGCGCCTCGCTCTGAATGCTGATGCCGTGGTGGTCCTCGACAATACAGCCTTACATCGAATTGTGACAGAGCGTTTGCACATTGAAAATCCCACTTTCGCTCAGACCAACTCCTTGGTGTCTACAGTAATGGCAGCATCAACATCAACATTACGGTATCCAGGGTACATGAACAATGACTTGGTTAATCTGTTTGCTTCGCTCATCCTGACACCCCGATGCCACTTCTTGATGACAGGATACACTCCATTGACCGTCGAAGGTAGCACAGTGAGCCTCTGCATACTTCAATGCCATGAAATGATTTGCTTGCTGAAGCTGTGCACCATGCTTTGTGATCGGCGCCCCACCGCCACAGGAACTCACTGATTTGCTGTGCAGACCTCCAATCAAATCCGGAAGACCACAGTGCTGGATGTGATGCGGCGTTTGCTTCAATCGAAGAACATTATGGTTTCTGCCCATGCAAAAGCTAAAGACTCGACGTCTGCAAAGTATATATCTATTCTGAACATTATTCAAGGGGACGTAGACCCCACTCAAGTACACAAATCGTTGCAACGAATTCGTGAGCGGAATCTCATTGACTTCATCAGATGGGCTCCAGCCAGCCTTCAGGTGTTGTACCCACTCCTATACACATGTCCAATCCCAAACATCACAGCGTGTCTGCGTCCATGTTCATGAGTGGCTTATGACCAGACACTGGATGTGTCTTCGTATCATGTTGCTTTACGACAGGTGCTGCAATGTGCCAGTATTCGTCATCAAGCCAACGTCAGGACAGTAGAATTTATGGATGGTAATGACAGTCAATATGCAGGTTGCTCTGTCAAAGCAGTCACCATATGTCAAGAGTGCCCACCGAGTTTCTGGCCTCATGGTGGCCAATCATACATCAATTCGATTCTTGTTGGAGAAGTGTTTGCGTGGATTCAAGAAGCTCTACCCAAAGTACTATGTCGATCACTACAAGGACTTCTCCAAGTTCAATGATGGCCAAGGTAACCTGGTTAGAGATGAGTTCGATGATGCGGCAGAGGTGGTGCAAGGTCTATGCGATGAGTACAAAGCCTGTGAGCAGGATGACTACATTGGAGCAATGGAGAAGCTCAATCAGGAGCAGACTGACACAAGGATACCCCAAAATCAGAACATCCCTGCGAACTAGTGCCTGGTACAACATGTGCTGTTAATTATTCTATCGATGCCATATTGAGTTTGTAACACATCCTTCTTTACGTGTTGTCGGATTTGACATATGGGCGCCACAGAATTTCGACATGTCTGATCACGAATCATGCCGGAATGCTGCCCTTTCGAGGCCCCGACTAGCACTTGTTGTATGACGCACCGATCGAGACTACGCGGGACGCAACTGATGCAACCCGAATGGTGAACCGAGCCAGCACCACAACCGGAACAGGTCGTTTGCCAAAATAAGATCGTAAAGGGGAGGTTTTACTCGATTCCAACCTAGGCGTCTGAGCCTGACAAAAATCTAAGATGTCTTCTTCGCGGTACTGGATTTTTCTGGGGCGCCTGGGCCCATTTCCTCTTCCATGTGGTCTTGCATTTCAACAAGCTGCTTGTTCATCTGGTAGAAGCGATTGAGAATAATCCACAGTGAAAGCATGAGGGCGGATAACCAGAAATTGCGCTCATGCCTCCACTTGTCAGCGAGAAGCTGGCTCTTCTCGCAAGGAGATAAATCTGACGACCGTGCAAAGACGTAGCGATCGTTCATCTGCATGCAACACAGATATGCACTCAAAGTTCGTTCGGAACAAATATCTGCAGCGCTTTCTGTACGCGGAATGGCACAAGAAGCTCATGGACGTGCCTGCTTAGTCCCCCAGCACTGAGCTGCAAACGTGACTGCTGCCACAAACATCAGAAAATGAAACAACGTGAACACGCCAAACGACTTGATTGCCAACGTGTTGCTGCAGATCGACATAATGATCTTTTTCACCGCCTTGGGCGTTGGTATGGACAAGAGCAACAGAAACGTGAGCGGAATCGGCAGCAGCACCACCACGGCTACAGTCCAGACACCTGCCATATTGCAAATCTATTCCGAGATGTTGGAACTGCTGATTACACGGGCGTGGTGGTCTTGCAGAAGATGTTCAGCAGGTACCGTCACGTACACGATCCACGCAACTAGGATCTGAAGCTATGTAATCAAGGAATGTCCACACTTTCAACGCAACGCTTCAGGCGTGTTAGGTTTATATGTGGTTTCGCTACCTTCGAAGTTGGCAATGGATGGCCAAATCGCCTGGACCATGCAATGCCGGGATGATGAGGCCTCATCATGTGCACCGCTAGCCACTGCCACCGAAGCGCCCGGCCGGGCGAAATGCTTTACCAGTGATTGCAAGAAGAGCAGCCAGGACGGTAGCTGCACAGGGTAGCGCAGAAGCGAAGATGATATCCTGGCATGCACCATGTGTGTGATCGGTTCACCGACACAGCTATGTGCGGTCTAACTTGTTCTTTGTTTGTCTCCCCGAGCACGGCCAGCATGCAAGCGTGTGCACCACCCACGATAGCACCAGCGATCGACGTTTGCGATATGACTATGTGATAGCTCGTGGGACGATTGCTGGCCATGGGAAATCATCTGGACTTGCCGGCCACGGCAACGTACGGTGAACAGCACACACAAATTACAGGATACAAAGGCAGCCAGCTGACTTACAAATCTACACTGGGAGGGAGCTCTTTCCTACGGACGTTTCAGTACCTTCATTCAGACCATGGTCTGGTTGTTGTCAAGGTGTGGCATAGTACAGACATGCACCCCACTTTCGGTCCAGACATTCGGTCCAGGCATTCGGTCATCTTTCGCCTGGCCAACACACACACACACATACACACACACACATACACACTCTGGAGCTGCATGTGCCTTCGTTCAGGTTTATACAATACGAGAAACACGAGACCGCGATGATAGTGCCAGAGCACACCCACCCGCAGTTCTAGCTGCTCAGAACCAGCTGCTCGCCTTGAATGAGAAGCTGGAGCATCTACGCAGCCCTCATGTGTGCCGGTATCAGGCTTTCGAGATCAAGTCCTCGCTTGCATATATGATACGCCCGTTCCTCTACTCAACGCTACATGATCGAATCCTGGTGCGCCACATGAGTCACACGCCCTGGACACACAACATACGCCAGCAAATCTTCTGTCTATCTGTCCTCCACGGTGACCCGACTTTGCCGACGAGCCCAGCAGCAACTCCTCCTGTCACCGTGCTTTGATCATCAAAAGCATCTGCACCGCCTGAAGCACCCAGCCGCGGCCTCGGTCAGCGGTAAGCTCTCACCCGGCAGCACACACTGGCACAGTGTATCTCTCAGATTCAAGCCACAACCTGCAGGTCCGCCCGTTCCTGACCAGCATCGACAAGCTGTGGCTCTCCTTCCAGCTCATCGAGGCCGTCGCGGGCCTGCATGCATGCGGCGTGCGGCACGGCGACCTCAAGCCCGAGAACGTTCTCCTCACCTCCTGGAACTGGCTCCTTCTCTCCGACCTCGCGCCTTACAAGCCCGTCTTCCTCAACCTCGAGCACACCGCTGACTTCACCTACTTCTTCGACACCTCCGGAAGCCGCCGCTGCTGCCTCGCGCCGGAGCGGTTCCTGCGCGGCTCCGGCGCGGTCGCGCGCGCGCGCGGCGCCGGCCACGTCGCGGCCGCGATGGACGTGTTTGCGGCCGGCTGCGTCATCGCAGAGCTGTGGACGGGGGCGGCGCTGTTTCAGTACTCGGATATGATGACGTATGTGCAGCACCGGGCCCTGCCGGCCGCCTGCGAGGTGTGCAGTGCAGCTGCGCTCATCCGAGGGGCGGATGTTTCTCGTCTTCCTCCCTGTGTGTGGGCGCCTCGGCGGCTGCCCTGGCTGTGTAGTCCTGCACATCCCAGTCCCCAGTTATTGATTATTATGTATTATACAATAATAGTAATAATAATAATGATAATAATAATGATAATAATGATAATAATAATAATAATAATAATAATAGTTTTTATTGATTATTGAAGCGGTCTGCTTGTGGCGCCTGGCCTCATTGTGCACTTCGTTTACTGTGTAGCTCACGACATGTGCTCAGGCCGGGTGACCAGGACTGCTGCCTGCACGATGACTAGCCAACGTGTTGCTGTGTGCTGCAATGCGTGCATGTTGCAGGGCGCAGTTGTACGGATCGATTTGCTCCCGCTTGGCCGGCAGCACCAGCCAGCCAAGACTATGTGTGTAAGGATGTGTGAAGAAGCGTATCTGACGGCGCGCCTTTGCCAGCACAGCCCCGTGTACGCAGTTCCATGCCCAGAACGAGTCCCCTCGCAACACACTGGTTCATCTGTAGATGAGCCATGTGTGGCCAGAGTGCCAGCAGCTGAGCCATACGTGGCTGAACGACCTGCAGCGGAGCCATACGTTGTTGAGCCATGTGCAGCCTTTGCTGGATATGTGCCATGCAGCCTGACGGACCACCCCATCGTGCCGTGACACGCAACTAATGCATGTGCCGTTGCAGGCGATGCAAATCTGGCAATGGCAGCCTGAACTCTGTCTCACCTTACAACCACATACCATGCTCCCGCTGCTCACATTGCCCCCACCGCCTCATTTGATGAGTCACCGCGTGCAGGCACGCCTGGAGGAGCTGGAGACGATGCACGCTGGCCTCGCACAGCTCGTGCGTCACATGACTCAGCTCGAGCCGGACAGCCGCCACGACATGCATGCGTACCTGCACGACTGGTCGGGCGTCTTCCCGGACTTCTTCGAGCCCCTGCACGCGCTGCTGAGCCCGCTCATGGTGTGGCCAAAGGACCACTCCGTCCTCCTCATCAAGGCCGCCTTTTCACCGTTCTTCTCCAGCGTGCAACACGCGCACGCGGCCGCAAGAGATGCGGCTGTCACAGACGACCGTGGTCGCACAGAGAAACCGAAAACCGGGGACCTGTCCGCCTCCGGGGCTGACGCAGTGACTCCGCGCCCGGGCGGAGGTGAGGATGCCGATGCATTGGATAGCGTTCCGGAGGGTTCAGCGGGGCCTTCTGGGGCAAAGGAGGCTGATGATGGCGCCGCCAGTGCGGCGGGTGCGGGCCGGGATGCTGCGTTGACGGGCGCTGGCGCAGCTGATGCGCTGGGCGGTGCAGGGACGGGGGCGGCGGTGAGACGTGGGGGCGATGGCGCTGGGAGTCGCATGCATGATGCCGATGTCAGTGCAGGTGCAGTGCCAGCGGAGACGCGGCAGTCGGGGGGCAAGTGGACCGGGGGGGCAGATGAGGGCAGTGATGGCCATGCCGAGGAGGTGCGTGGTGATGGAGGCGCCGGGGTGCGAGGAGGGGAGGGGCCTCAGGGGCAGGACGGGCTGGCGGTGGGGGGCTCCGGAAGCGCGTTTCCGGTCGCGGCGGCGCTGGGCCGCATGCATGTGGGGTCCGGACCGGGGCCACAGGAAGAGGGGCTGCTGACGGGGGTGTCGAAGCGGGCAGCGGAGGTGGCGCGCGCCGCGGCGGTGTTTGCGGACACGGCGGCGAAGCCGCAGTGGCTGCGCCCCGCGCTCACGCTGCTGGCGTGTGTGCTGTGCGTGGGGCTGCGGGGTGCGGCGACAATGGAGGCGCGGTGGGAGTGTGTGCAGATGCTGGTGGAGGTGCGGCTTTGCATATGTTTGCGTAGTTCCTGAGGATTTGAGTTGCGCCCCCAAGCCGCGCAAACTGTCCCCCTTCGGCTCAATTGAGGACGGCACATTGCAGTCTGCCCTGGTGCCCCGGTATGTGGCAGGTGAACCGCGGAAGCTGCGGCAGTGTTTCCGGAGCAATGCATGCATGCCATGCATGCAAATAAGGTGTAGCGACCATGCGTTCACAGTGCGGCCACCCTCCGCGGATCTTCCGGACGTCCACACATGTGCGTGTGGCCGACCACCCACACCACAGCGGGGCATGTCCCATGCATGCTGCGGCGCCATGCATGCGGCATGCATGCAGATCGGGGAGCACTGCGACGACACCTGCATCGTTGAGTGGCTCATCCCGTACCTCCTTAACTTTGTCGTTCCGGGGTCCACCAGCGCGAGCCGCGCCGCCGCGGCCGCGGGGCGCTACTCCGCGGACAGCGACGCGCTCGCCCGCGGCGTCGCGCTGCGCCACCTCGGCCGCATGTGGGGCCGCCTCTCGGAGCTGCCCCGCGGCGAGTGGGGCATCTTCAATGCGTACCTCGTGCCGGCGTGCTCCAGTAGGCCCGACACCGCGAGCCCGACGCTGCGGCGGGACCTCTTCCTGAGCCTGCCGGCGCTCGCGACGGCCGCGCAGAGGCTCTCGGTCGCATCACTCGGATCTCTCACAGACGCGTCCACAGGTGCCCCCTCCCCCCCCCCCCCCCCCCCCCCCGCCCTTGTCGCAACATACTCGGTCGAGGGGGTCCGTGATGAGCATTCGTTTGTCATGCATGCGCTGCATGCATTGTGTCTTTTTAAGTCTCCTGTGGCCATGCTTCAGTCACAGCGAAGTGTGTCGGTGCCTCCGGCCCTGCATTCACAGACGGTTGGTTCAGATTCGGTGTGTCGGATTCGTCCACACCAGAATTCCACTCCCATGTGTGCTGTTATCCCACGGCAGCGCTGCTCTGCAGGGAGGCAGCAGCAGGCCACGGCCCTCGAGGGCCAGCTCATGTCCCTCCGCCAATCGCTCTCCCAGATCGTGCAGTCCCGGTTCCTACCAGAGGACCTCGCATCCTCACAGGCGGGCCAAGCCCCGCCCGGCACCCCCGGCAGCCGCGGCGGCGGCGACGCGCGGAGCGCCGGCGCCGCCGCGGGGACGTCCGCGGCGCGGGTGTACCTCATGCAGGCGGCCGGGGAGCTGGCGACGTTCTTCGGGACGGAGATGGCGATGACGGCGCTGGTGCCGGCGTTCATGTACCTCCCGAACGAGACAAACTGGCGCGTGCGGGCGGCGTTTTACCACCACCTGCCAGAGGTCGCAACCACTGTGGTGCGCGCTTGCTACTCTGTGCATGCATGTCGTAACCCATGCATGCACGTCGACCTGGCCACTGTGGTGCGCGCTTGCCACTTTGTGCATGCATGATGTACCCCACATGCATGCACGTCGTCCACGCCAGCACCCCACGCTGCCGCGCTAGCGTGGGGTGCGCCTGCTATCTCTGTGCCATTGCGTGTGATGTTGAGCGCTGCATGCATGTGGCGCTGTGCAGCTTGTGGTGGACACAGGCTGAGTGCTCAGACCGGTGACTTCAGTCCAGGGCGTGACCTTGTCCCCCGGCACACCACATTCGAAGCACTGCACATTCGGTTGCACACATGTTCGCCGGCATACTTCCACCTGTACTCCCATCTTTGCCGGACCCAGCTGTTCCTCTCGGACAGCGACTCACTTGCCCTGGCATGCATGTCGGCGTGTCATGAGAGCATTGACCCGGTTGCGTATGCCCCTGCTCACCGCCGGCCACCTTCAGGGCCACGCGACACTCAGCAAGGTGTTCCTGCCTGTCATCGAGGCAACGCTGAGCAAGCGCGAGGAAGCCCCGGAGGTGCTCGTCCCGGCACTCGCGGCCCTCTCGCAGCTCCTCGCGGCGGAGCTCCTCCCGGCCGCCGCCTTCCTCTCGCCCCTGCGCGCGCCGCTGCCCGCGCTGCGGCTGCTGCTGCACCGCTCGACCGCTGTGCGCGGCGCCGCCGTCGCACTCGTGGCCACACTTGCGGCGTCGCTGGACGTCGCAGATCTGTTTGCGCTGCTCGCGCCCGCGCTGCAGCACGCGCTCGGCCTGCGCGCCCTCCCGGACCTCAACCCCCTCCTCTTCTCCGAGCGCACCGTGGTGCGTGTCCGCATGCATGCGGTGACTGCACATGCATGTGTGTTGCAGTGACAGAGGTGGAGAGGCAGGCTGCACCACGTGCGCCGCTGCATTGAGCGTGTAACGCAGACAAAGGCAGGGAGGCAGGGCAGCACCGTACGAAAGCGTACAACACAAGGACGAGAACGCCGATGCAGCACATGCAGGGCTGCACATGCATGCGGTCACATGCATGCGGTCACTGCGCGAAGCGCTGTGTCGTGATGCCACCACGGTCGGGCCCTGCAAAGCGATTATTCGGCGGTTGCGAGCGGACCCCCCCCACCGCGCTCACAAAGCGCTCTGGTCCTGCAGCTACACTGTGATCCCGGACATGATGTCTGCCCTCGCGACACCTTATCGCCGATGTACCAGTGGCGCTCGGGCCACACATCTGCACTTACGGCGCATCAGTCTATGCAGCATGCGTCAGTCCCTCCGCCCACACAAACTCTCCCCATCCCGCACGTGCCTTGTGCAGATGGCCGACTATGTCCGCCGCTTCGTGGAGGCGCCGAAGCTCCCGCCCCCGGCACAGCCCGCAACCCGCGCCGAGCTCCTCCAGTCCGCGCTCCCCACGAGCCATGCCTGCGCCTCCTCCGGCGCCCGCCTCATCGCCGAGACCGCCGACCCGCAGCTCCACTGCACAGAGAGCCTCCACTCCCTCGCCTTGCAGCACGCCGCGATCGCGCGGCCGGTGGCCGCCGCGGACGGCTCCGGCGCGATGCGGCGGCTGTGCAACGGCGCAGTGTGCGCGTCATTCGCGCCGGGGGAGTCGCTGGCGCCGAGGGCGGTGAAGGCGGACGGGCGGGGGCCGCGGTCGATGGCACCGGTGGCGGGGGTGCAGCCGGAGTCTGTTCTCTCGGAGCTGTCGTCGCGGCTGATCCTGCAGAGTCGCGTGCGGAACTCGTCGCTGGACTCTGAGGGTGCGCCACCATGCTGGCCAGATGCATAGAGAGTTGCCACCTCTGCCTGCTCGCTGTGTGCAAGCAGCGCGTTACTGCCGCCATGCTCGGCAGGCGCACAGAGACTCTCATCGCACACGGCGTGCAAGCCCAGCGTTGCTGCCACCATCCTAGCTGTGTGTGCGACAGTTGATTCGTAAGAGATTCTCTTGCTAGGTGTGTCTATGCCCGTTCACTCTTCTGCAATCACTTTGCTAGCTGAGACGCTTCCGCAGGGACGGCATAGTTCGGAACTTCATGCGTGTGTTGTGTCAGGGTTGGCCGGGTGATGATAGCGCACCACCGCGTTCCATTGTACATGGCAACGGTGCAATTTTGCGTCCCGGCGGCCTACATGACTATACATAGAGCACACAGCACCTCCCGACTCCGGCGGACCCAACGGTGTGTCAACTGGTAGCTGCATGGGGCTGGCGCGGCGTCGTATCGGACAGACACGCCTCGAACATACCGGCATTTACAATCATACACAGGTCCTGTCAAAACAAGAACACAAAGTTGGACCGGGCCCGATGCTGTGTGGTGGGTGCAGGCAAGCCCGGGGGGTGGGAGGTCGACGCGGGCCCAGCCGCGCAGCACGTCCCCGACGGCATCGGAGACTTCATGCCGCGCGGCGTGCTCGTCGCACACATGGCGGAGCACCAGCACGGCGTCAACGGCCTCTCGGTGTCCCGCAGCCGCTGCCACTGGTTCGCGTCGGCGTCCAGCGACGGCACGGTGAAGCTGTGGGGCTGCGGCAAGGAGGGTGCCCACATCGACAAGGTGCTTCCCTCCCGCCCCCTGCATCATCAGCCGGTTTGCTGCTGGGCTAGACGCCCATTGTTGAAACCCGAAGGTGAAACCCAAGACGCCCATTTGGGTTTCAGTGAGAACTGTACTATTTGAACGTGAATGCTTCTGTATGTTTGGGGTCCCTCCAGCACCTGCGTCCCATCATTGCACCTGGCTTGCACATCCCCACTCAGCTGGATCCCCCACAGCACACAGCACAGGCTCTGGCAGTGTATTGCACGCTCTCACACACCGCCTTGTTTGTGCCAAACGATGGCCTGTGCTCATGATGTGCATGCCCCCTCCTCCGGTGTCCCCTCGTGTCGCTTCCGCCGCAGAAACGGACGCGTTGCCGTGCAGATCGCGTGCTTCAGCTCGCTGCTCACGTACAGCGCGCACGACGGCAGCGTCACCGACGTGCGCCTCCTGACCGACGACGCCGCGGACGCCATGCATGTCGCGTCCATCGACTCCACCGGCTCGATGCACCTATGGGACGTGTCGGTGCAGCCGCGGCGCGCCGTCAGCCAGCGCCCGACGCTCGCCTTCCCGCCGGCCGGCCCCGCGCAGACAAACGTTGACAGCGGCCACCTCACGAAGCTCCTCGTGTGGGGGCCGCTGCTGCTGGTCGCGTCCGAGGCGGGGGGGATCAGCGCGTTTGACCCGCGGGCCGGGGGCCGCCGGGTGTGGGCGATGGACGTGCCGCCAAGCCACGGGGTCGTGACGTGCATGGCGGCCGTGCCGGGCGCGCCGGCGCTGTGCTCCGGGACGACCCGGGGCATGATGCATGTGTGGGACATGCGGATGCAGGTGCGTGCTGATGGGATTACCACACGCTCAGCCGCAAAGGTGTTCGGGGCGTGCTTTTGGTCTGACCTGTGCGCCGCCGACTTATCGGACGATGTCTGTTGAAGGCATTGGCCCGGGCTTTGCCTCAGTCGTAGCTCTGAGCTGTTTAGATGTGGGTGTGCAGTTGCGAGTGGACTCCCGATGGCACCCCAGCCGCGCCGCCATCCAGGCCCTCGTCTGCCCCAGCGCCACCCCCGCCGCCCTCGGCGTGCGAGGCTACACCGGCTCCGCGCCCCTGATGCTCGTCGCAGGCCAGAACAACGAGATGTCGCTGTACGACCTCCAGGACTTCCGGACACGGCTGCGCATCTGCTGCTGGCTGCCGCGGCGGCCCGCCGACACGGTGCTGCCGGCGGAGGGCCTCGCGGCGGACGACATCGCGGACGTGAACGCCGCGCAGCTGCCGGCGCAGAGCCGCGAGGGCTTCCGCGCGATGCTGCCGTTGCCGTCGGGCGGGCTGATCTGCGCAGGTGCGGCTGGCTGAATATGCTGCATCGTAGATGCCGCACACGTGAGCAGCGCAATGACACCGCTCACCCAAGCCTGACGTTGGTGCTCCGCACACGGCGTCACCCGGACACGCTCGTCCACAAATCGGCATGTGGTCCCGTTCATTTGGAGTTTTTAATGTCCAATAGGATACGGCTCAGTAAATTCAGATTTACTTTACTTTACATCGCATGCTGAAGTCATGGTTTGTTGCATGATGGCGCCGGTGTCATGTGTTACAAGGACTCAGTCGAGACGCCAGGCAGCACCGCAGCGTTTGTTCACCTCAATACCGCCAGGAAAAACATATAAAAAAACATGTGTCCTGTGTGCAGGGACCGACAAGTGCATCCGATACCTGAACACGAAGGATCGGAGCAAGAGCTACGTGGTGTGTGGGCACCTGAAGGGAAACCAGGGTGACGTCAGGTACACTCAGAGATCTGAGGGGGATGCCGTCATTGTCAGCGAAGAGGTGGTGTACAGCCGTCCTTCCCGCAGTGCTTCCCTGCCAAACTCCGTCGCAGAGGACAGAGCGTTTAGGAGGCAACAGGCTCAGAGCCACAGAGACTGCGTGACGAGCATGGCGCTAGCTAGCATCTCCAGCGGGCCTCTGCTGCTGGCAGCTGGCAGAGATGGGATTATCAAAGCATGGCGGTAGAGAGTTGAGTAGCTGAACACTGCTCGAGAGCTACGTGCCCTCCTGTGTGGACTAGGCACAGTCCAGCTAGGTTCCTGGTTGGAACGGGCGTAGAGCAAGCGGCTGAGTGTATTTGATTAGATGGAGTATTGTGGGCTGAAAGGAATGCGCAAATGGTTGACATGCCACTCAGAGCGCAATGCACAGTCGTCCATTGAGTGTGCGTGATACGGCGCAGAGGCATCTTCTCATTGCTGTGCTGCTGTGCCGGGGTGCCTGCGAATGTATTGTGGCCTGGGTGTCGATGCTTGTGTGACGGGTGTATGCAGGAAAGAAACCGTCAGAGAGGCATCAGACGCTGCAAGAGAATGAAGCAGCAGCAGCAGTTACGAAAATCTCATCAGCAAAGTGCACTTCACCAGAGCGCGAGCGTGCCGTATGGCCTCCACTTTGACTGCCGATCATGCCACCCTGCTATGTGTTGCGGTGTGCCGATTGATGCAATGCAGACAGCACGGTGTTATCCAAGTCGCCCCCCATGCAGACATGTACAAGCAGGGGGGGGGGCATTGCCACCGCAGGACATGTACAGGCAGTCGGGAGCAGGCCAGGCTATGTAAACAAACTGTAGTCATGGGCGCAGCCATGTGGAACAGGAAGCTGACATATAGGCTTATGGCCCGATATGTACACAGGCCGCAGCATGGCGCAGAGACAGCGGCGTTGCTTCTGCGTGGCGCGTGCGAGGAGAGGTGTTCACGGAATCCGTGCCCCTGCAGCGCGCGGCTGCAACGATCACGGCCGTGTTCAGCGGAACGTGTCCAACGAAGGACACATGGGGCGGACACGGGCGATGTGACCGGGCACGGTACGGGCTGTGTTCAGAATATTCGAAGGAATTTTCTGTCACTCTGGTGAACAGCACAATCGACTGCGAAGGCCGTTCGGAATGACTACAAAGCACTGGTGCATGCTAGATGTGATATTATATGACATAATTGATGCTCTGGTGTGCCTCGCGATGAGTTTCCAGTCAGTGAAACGTATGTGTACATGTCCCCAGTCGCGTCCTGGCCGTGTTCAGTGGGGTGCGCCTGGAATAGGACGCATGGGACGGACGAGGGTGATGTGACCGGTCACATTGCGTGCTGTTTTCAGAAGCAATTTGGTGTCGCACCGGTGAACAACACCACGTACTGCAGAACCTGCTCGGGCACAATGAAAAGCACCTGTGCATGCTAGATATGGTATTTGTTGACAAAATTGATGTTCTGGTGTGCTTCGCGATGATGTTCCAGTCTATCAAAGGCATGTGTCCCCTGTCGCGTCCTCGTGCAATGTGTCCCGGCAATGTGTACTCCCCTCGTCGGGGGGGGGGGGGGGGGGGGGGGGGGTCACACACCCCACCGGACACATTCGCGGGACACATCACGTATCATCAAATAACTTTTAAATGCTATCGAATCAGGACACATTATCGATGCAGCGATACTTGAACCATGATCGTAAGTATAGATCATGCTTCGTTCAGGCCTTTTGCAATTTTTTTGTTTACCGAGGTCAACCTACTGAACACGGCCTAACGTTGCACGCATGCGGCAAACAACACTGGCGTCGGTCGCGATCGACTGCATGGGTGAACGGTCGCGAACGCTCACGAATCGCCCATCATGAGCGTGCCGGCCGATGGGTGCGCGACTGGATGTATCAACGCTGATGGATCATTGGAAAGCTATAGCCGGCGAAGTGTTCCGGTGCCTCAATTCGTGTACATACATGTGCGGCGAGCGTCACGTGCACGTTCGCGTTGCATCCCTCGTACAGCACGATGCATGCATTTGTCAAAAGGCAATTCAAGGGATTGAGCACCGACAAGGCTCAATCCCTGTGTAGACACCCCACTTTAGTTAGCACAGCGGTCATGGGTGCTTACTTTCGCTGCACACGCGCAGCAGCGCTGGATTTAGCCCGAGTTTCCAACATCGCACCATGCCGGAGAATAAGAAAGGCGAGCTTGCCACCCACGACGAGTCTGTTAGTCCAAACATCAGCGACGTGAAAGACTGTTCTTCCAAACCAAACAAGTCTGCCGCGAATGGGGCATCACCAACTGGGCGAGTGCATAGGTCCGGCAGCCCTGTTCAGATCGGAGCACTGAACAACCGCCATGGATTGACCATGAAGGCAGCCCAAAAGGTGCAAGAGGGCCTTCCGTGGCCCGAGGATGCTCCGGTTGCCCATGACGCCCGGATTCTTGCTGCCACAAGCAAGATTCCGTGGCACACTGGCGAGGTTTGGACACAACCGCTTACCGATCGGTGCAACCACGACCTGCATATCGCAGAATGCTAATGTTTTCATGCTTCGGCCTGCGTTTTGCATGCGTAGCGTCTCTAGTTACCGAGAGCCACGACTATATCGAACTCCACGTATCGGCATGGAAAACAGGAATTTGCTTGGCAGGAATGCCAGTCTGACTTCTATGACTCGTGACGCGACAAGGTGCATGAATATCGATGTGTGCTTGATCTGTAGCCATCTCCGATGCGTTCAGGACATCTCCGCCAAATTTGAGCTGGGATTACCGCTCGGCACAGGAGGTTTCGCGAAAGTCATCAAAGGAAGAAACAAGGAGACCGGTGAAGATGTTGCTGTTAAGCATATCACTGTGTCAGAGTACGCTGCGTGACTGGCTCGCATGTGCCTTGAACACATGAGTGGTGGGGTTGAAGCAAGCGTAAAGCGGCGTGTGCAGAGAGGGGGACGAAGAGGTCGTATACAAGGAGATCAAGCATTTAATCATGCTGCTAGATGTGAAGCAAGTCGTGGGTATCATGGAGGTGTTTGAGAATGGTGATCAGTTCTACATCGTCATGGAGGTACAATTCTGCCCAGCTCCACTCTCTCACCTGCCAGTACATCGTAGGCCTGCGGTGACAACATGACTGGCAATAGGCCTACCTGCTGGAACAAAGACGTTCAACATTGTGGTCCAGGTCCGGAGTCTGCATCGCTGTATGTTGCCCGTCATGGCAGAGCTTCAGCAGCACCTGGAATTCATCTTGCAAGGTGATTGCGCGTGCGTCTGGGGTCATTTCTTTGGCATTCACGGGCATGAACACCTGCCAGAATCTAGCACGTGCTGCGATGCTCATGCATAGCTAAGTGTATAGCTCCCTGTGCCCCTTCAATGCCTGGTTGTTGCACAGCTCATTTACAAGAGCGGCATGCTTCACTGCCATTGGCCATGAATGCCAGCCACGTACCAGGGCAACGTCAACAACGCTCTGAAGTCATCATCAGCATCGCCTCTGTGTGCTCGGCAATGGAGATCTGCTGAACGTCTGGTCGCTGAGGTTGACACGACACCAGCATGTCATGCAGCTCTGCAAAGGAGGCGAGCTCCACACCAGCTTTGAGGATTCAAGTGAAGGCAAGAGCTACACATACGGGGACGTCGGGCGGATCGCTGTGTGCATGCTAGTCCTTGCGGATGCTATGCACTCCCGAGGCTTGGTTCACTGTGCGGCCCCATATCACGTCATCTTTGACCTGACCCGCTGCTCACCCTCAGTATCGATCATTGGCTTATTGGTCGGCAGTGAATCGCGCCTTCAGTAGCGGCCAATCAAGTGAACCTGCAATCTTCACAGGACCCTTGTGTGTAGCGAGTCTTGCTCCGAAGCAGCTGCAGCTTTTCATGGTGTGTGTACGCGATCCAAGCTTGATGAAGCGGACTTGCTCTGCTTGACGAGCGCTCAGCATCTGTCAACCCGCAAGCGTAGATCATCAGCGTTTGTCTAGACATTCAATCAATGAATCATCCGCTCACCGGGATTGCTTGCTTTTGCGCACGATCGACTTCTGCGCCCTGTGTTGCCTTCACCTACGACGCGTTTTCACTCACCAGTTGCGGGCGTGCAGGTGACCTCAAGCCAGAGAACTTCTGTCTCGCGGAGCCTTCCTCCAGCGGCAAGCCCATCATGGAGTCGTTGCGGCTCATTGACTTCGGGCTGAGCCAGCGCGTGAGAGGCGGACAAGCCATTGCAGGCCTTGCAGGTGCATCTCACGTTCTCACATCCTAATGCCGATAGCCTTATTGCCCCAGCCTCCGGAAATGTGTATCTCCATGCTTGCAAAGACAGCGAACTTTGACATGTCACAGTGAGAGTGTGCTCGTCCACCAAAGCTATGTCTCAATGCACCATGCATGAGCCTCATGCATGCGCACCTTGTCGCAGGCAGCATTCCGTACATGGCACCCGAAATCAAGTCGCGCATGTACGACCACAAGGTCGACATCTGGAGCATCGGAGTCATCATCTACACGCTGCTGAACGGCAAGCTGCCGTTTGACGGCCGCAGCGCGGAGGAGATCATGTCGCGCGCTGCGACGCGCAAGCCCGACGTCGCCGCGCTGCACCCCGTCGTCGCCGATTTTGTCTCATGGTACGACCTGGCTGCATCGCTGCAGGCGCACGTGGCGTGCGTGTGTTGCAAGGACAAAGCCGGCGAGGCCGGTAGCAACGCCGCGGCATGCATGTAGTGGGAGCGCCACACTCACCCCACGCCTGCGCACATGCACGCACCCACAGACACGCACCCGGCCCCCACCCGGTGTGCGTTGTCCGCATCGCGCCCTGCGCCTCCTGTGGGCGTTGCACGGGGAGTCGCACGCGACGCAGAGCTGTGTGGCATTTGCAGCGCACCCCGCCCCGTAGGACTCGCGTACCGCGGTGGCCATACGTTGATCGCAGAGGTCTGCATTCATGCTGCTGGCCATGTGTCTGGTGGCACCGATGCCACCAGCGCTGAGTGTCGCATCAGCCCAGGGGGAGGGGGGAGGGCGTATGGCTGGGGGGCCATTTGATGCAGGTGGATGTATACAAGCTGGTGCCTTCGCGTGAGTGCCTCAGCACCACGCGAGCTCAGAGGGGGCCCCGCGGGGGGGGGGGGGGGGGGGGGGGGGGACCTACGCCAGTCGTGGGGCGATGTCCGGCGCAGTCAGCAGCACCTGGCTTCAGCGGAGTGAAGGGTGCAAAAGTGGTGCACATGCGCTTTCGGTGCAGACTGCGCACGGTCGAGAGGTTAGGGGGGAGGGTGCTCATAGGGTGCTGGATTGCAGGCTGCTGACGAAGGATCCGAAGAAGCGGCCGGACGCACGCGATGCGCTCGGGCACCCGTGGCTGAAGGCCACCGGCTCGAAGCTCGCGCTGGAGGGCAACGACCCGTACATGCAGACGATCTCGGACGAGGTCGCGCGCAACCTGAGCAAGTTTGCGGCGTCGAACAAGCTGCAGCGCGCGTTCATGCACCTCGCGGTGACGTTCATCCACAAGAACGAGATGCAGCGCATGCTTGCGATCTTCAACCGGCTGAACACCGACAAGCACACGCCCCTGCCTGCGGAGGACATCACGGCCATCCTCACCAAGGGCCGCCGGCCGAGCGAGGCCGAGGAGATCGCCGACACCGTCACGGTGCGTACCCCCCCTTGGCGGCCTGCAGCGGCGGAGCACCTGACACCCCCCGCCTCAGAGGCTGTGCGCTCCACCGGCCTCTTGTCGAGCGCCGCGCCTCGTCCCCCCCCGATCCCCCCCCACACATTTTTGGCGCATGCCGATCAACAGCCCAGAACGAGGGACCCCCCCCACCTTCCGTATGGGGCCACACTGTGCTGCGCAGCAGTGATGAGGCACACACGTGTGCCGTGTGCATGTGCGGCTCTAGATCCACGGTCTAGGGTCCCGCCCGCGTCAGCCGGCATGCCTGGTTGGTGAAGTCCGCGGGAATGCCGAGAGTGCAGTGGTCATGGGGCGGCGAGGACACAGCCACTCAGCTGCCAACCGACAGAGCCCACCTGACTTGTGAACGTCGATGTTGCCCTTCTTGCGGGTGATCGCGAGCTGCATCGCGGTGGCTGCAGTTTGTGATGGGCAAGGACGGCGAGCTGTCGATCGAGGACTTCATCGTCGCCACGATGAACCAGTACCGCAACCTGTCGGACCAGGTCATCAAGACGATGTTCCGCGTGATGGACACCGACCGGGACGGCTGGATCTCGGCGGAGGACGCGTACGACGCGCTGCACCCGACGGGTATCCACGTCACGAAGAAGGAGCTGCGGCGGCTGTTTGAGAAGTACGGCGTGAAGCGGCGCCTCGGCGAGAGCCACGGCACCTCCGGTGCGCGCCTCGGCGGCCACCCGCCGCGCGGCCGTGGCCGCAGCTGCGTGGTTGTAGAGCTGCGTGCCTGTTTCGTTTTGGTGGCTGACTGGGGCAACACTGCATTGAGCCACCCCGCCGACACGCAGAGGTGTGGGCAGCACCGCGGAAACAGCGGGCATCGTCAGATCATGGCCACCGACCCAGCAGCAGATGTGTTGCATCAGCAGAGCGTAACAGCCACATGTGTGCCGTGCAATCACCTGGTTTTTCGTTGGTGATAGGCTGGTATAGCCAGGGTCTTGCCATGCCGCATGGTGGTGACGGGCGCCGGGGCGGGTGCAGGCATCATGACGTACCACGAGTTCCACGAGCTCATGATGCCCTCGGTCTCGCAGCGCCTCACGAACGACCTCGACGGCGTCGTCTCCGCCTTCCACAACAACCGCGAGCAGACGCCGTTCCAGAAGCTCGTGCGCCGCATCGTCGCGGAGAACGCGCCCCCGACGAAGGAGATCGAGCGCATCAAGAAGGCCTTCCTCAAGCTCGACAAGAATCAGAGCCAGACGCTGACGCGCGAGGAGCTCTCGCTCGGCGTGCGCCAGGCGGGCTACGTCGTGTCGGACGATGACCTGGACCGCGTGTTCCAGCACCTGGACACCGACGGCACCGGCCTCGTGCGCTACCACGAGTTTGTCGCGGGCGCCATCGACCACAACATCCTTGTCGGCGAGAACCTCCTGCGCTGGGTGTTTGATTTCATGGACGACGACGACAGCAACACGATCACGGGCGACAACCTGCGGGTGCGTGCTGCGGACTTGGCGCGGATGTGCTGTGTACACTGAATGGTATTGAGGCAGGCATGACGCTGCGTGGCGACAGCGAAGCGGTGATGTTTGCAGAGTACTTGCATACATGCATGGACTCGGTGCATACCTGCATTGGCAGGTGCGACGGTAGTCGCGACAGTGCTGCGGCACGAGCGTGCGAAACGTGCTTTGGCCGTGGGTGCATGTGCTGTGCGAGCGCTGGCGTGGGCTGAGGGCGTGGGCAGGGGGGAGGTGGCACGGGCTGCAATGATCACGCCGGCGGGCCGTGCGGTGCAGAATATCCTCGAGGTGGTGGACTGGAGCAAGGAGGAGAAGGCGAAGATCTGGGAGGCGGCGCTGGACGCGAACGGCAAGTACCACGACCTGACGTTTGACGAGTTCAAGGTCCTGATCCAGGGCGAGGGCGGGTACAACCTCGTGGAGCGCATGGCGGCGGGCGCCGGCGCGGTGCACATCGAGCGCATCAGCGGCCCGCAGCCGCCATTGGACCCCCCGCTGTCGCAGCTCAACGGCCTGCTGCGCGAGGGCAGCAGCCTACCCTGCGCGCTGGAAAGCACGGCGCTTCAGAGCGAGCCGTCGCGTGGGGACCTGTCCGGCAGCGGCGCGCAGGCGTCGGCGGACATGAGCGGCGTGCGCTGGGCGGGGGGGCCGGAGCGGCAGCCGTCGGCGGCCGGGGCGACGGCGACAGACGCGGAGGACGGGGATGATGACGACGGCACGTCGTCCAGCGACAGCGAGGATGAGGGGGGCAAGAAGAAGCCGGCGCTGCTGACGAAGCGGCGCGGGGAGCTCAGGCGGGGGCAGAGCGTCGAGGGCGGTACGCTGCGGTCGCCGCAGCGCAGCGCGAAGGCGATGCTTGCGGCCGCGCAATCAGCATCGGTTGACACGAGTGCGGCGCCGAGCGAGCTGCCGCGCATGCGCTCGGCGTCGGGCGCGGTCGACGCGGAGTCGGCGGGCCTCAGCGGCGGCTCGCCGCCCGCGGTGCCGCCGTCCCCGGTGTTCTCAAAGGACCGAAGCCAGGGCTCGGCGTACACGACGACCGTGGAGTCGGTTAAGGTGCGTGCTGTGCGTGCTGTGGGGGTGTGCGGCGGCCGTGCGGCCCCGGTGGTGTGGGAGGAGGGGGGTGTGGTTATGTGCGCATGGTGGTGCCGCTGGTCCCTACGTCAGCAGGTTTCAAGTCCACCGACATCTGAATGCAGCCATGTGCTTGACGCTGTGCAAAAATGCTTGGCCGCTGCTGCGTGCGGTCCCCGTGTACGGGACGGGCACTGCACACCCACTGCAGAGGCTTGTGGTGTCACTCCTGCGAGAGTATGTGCCGTTAGGCTTGCGTGTGAGATGGCAAATCGGCATTCATTTGACAGGTTAACACTGAGAAGCAGTTCATGGCGTGAGTGCTGAGAGCAGGGGCGGATGGTACAGGGTGCGAGCCCGAAGCAGAGCACCGACGACGGCGACAGTTCGTCCACCGCGGAGCTGTGGCGGCAGCCCTCCCGAGCTGCGCAGCCGAAGAAGCGGCTCGGGTCGAGGATCAAGAGCATGTTCCGGCGGAAGTGATGGCCGGGCACCCCGTGAGCAGGTGTTGCACAAGGGGGGGCCTCCTGCAGCCTTGCCAGCGCAGAGCGCCCCTGCGGCAGCCGTTCCGTGTGTGCACCTGACACGACACGCCTTCGAGGGCTTGCCCGTGCATGCGGGCTGTAGCAGTATGTAGAGGTGCTGTTGAGTAGGCTGTGGCCACAGACAGTTGCTTGAGGATGCACAGCGATGTTCACCTAACTTTGCCATGGACAGGTGAGGTTTTACCGATGGATGACCATATGAGGCTATTTCAGTTTGACCGAGAAGCCTGTATGATCTAGTGTCAACGTACATGGCGCGCGATGAGAGTGAAGCCCGCGTCG
Source organism: Ulva prolifera (assembly GCA_023078555.1). Lineage (NCBI taxonomy): Eukaryota > Viridiplantae > Chlorophyta > Ulvophyceae > Ulvales > Ulvaceae > Ulva > Ulva prolifera. The sequence continues at coordinate 1,324,767 of CM041201.1, read as the reverse complement.
TGTGCAGTGCGGTCGCACATGATTGACCAGGGCGGGCCACGTGCATGGCGGTTGTTGTTGCCCTCTACATGAACGCCGCCAAGCGGCATGATCAGCGGATTGCAAAGTAAATGGGCCGCAGCAGTGCCATGAAATGGTACATGAGACTACCCGCGTATTGTGTCATGTCCAGATGTGCATGTCGCACAGGGCCAACTCTGTGGAAGTTAGTGAGCGGACGGGTCTCGCACCCATGCAGGATCAGGCCTGCGTCTATCGGGCTATCCGCGACATGTCCACACGATCAGGCTCTGGTGCTGTGAATGGAAGCAGCTGACGTCGGATGGACTGCCTTGTGACTACCGTGTTCCCACACTGCTATGCGTGTGGATTGATTTTGTATGGGTACAACTCACACACCTGTCAGGAAACGGTGACACATTCACAGTTGCACACGAATGCACTGCGATGTGATATTAATTGTGAATACATGGCCTTGGCAGGCCACACAGGAGTGGTTTTCAGAATCATGAGATGCTCTACTGCTGTGCTCACATGCACACGTGTGCTAGTCGCACATACCACGGGGGTACCATATCGGTACGGTCAGCGCAGCCTGCTGTGCGCTGCGGTCGTGTGTCCCGGCACACTGACTACGAAGCTGACCACGGTGGCTGCATGTATGCCGGTTTGTTACCCTATTGGCGATGCTACCTGCGCTCCACTCATCTGTACTGCTTCCTGCATTCTGGCGGAGTAGCATACTAATGCCAAGTTGCACACATGGCCACGCAAAGTCAAACTTTGCATGTTGCGATGCACCTGTGCTCTGAAATATATCGGTGGGCCTTGAGGCGGGACATGACTTATGAGTGCTTCAGCGGCCTCGGGCTGGCTCCGCTTTAAACTGTACAGCAGGCACAACCATGCCACGAATTGCGGCCTGCACTGGAGAGAGCACACTGCCGAACCTTTGATGCACTCCCAACATTTTTGTATGCACAATGGCCAGTGGTGGCAGTGATTCCTTCTACCTGACTGGGTGACTGGTTGCCTGCTTCACATCACATCTGCGATCTCGCCGAGGCACTATGCAGCACTGTGCAGTGCCTGTGCTACAAGGACAACGCAAGCAAGGCAGGCAGCTCCGCGAGCAACAACGCAGTGCCTGTGTGGACATCACAAAAGCACAGCAGATGACAGTGTGCAGTACCACTCGCACTCATCAAGCCGCCTTGCATTGTACTGTGATGTCACATAAATAATATTGATCTGCTTACGAAAGAGCGTTTGAATGCTAAATCACATGTATCAAGCATTAAAACAGTGGCCTGTTCACTGGAATCAGCAGTCCCAGAAAGCAAACATCCAGAAAACAGCGGCCAACAGTGGCGCTTGCGAATCATGCCCGAACGATGCACCACATCTTGTCGTAGTCGGGAAATGATGAGTGTGCCAAGCGTGTGGACAACCTTACATGCAGACTCCGACTGTCTCACGCTCATGACCCATGAATCAAGCTGGAGTTTGAAGTTCATCCTTTCCCGTAGGAAACACACAGGCAAGCTGTCTATCAGAGACCTCAATAAATAACTGTGCTAGTTGAGCAACAATCTTCTGATGGGGACGGTCACAACTCATCATGCCCGTTGAGACCGCTGCGCATGGACCCAGTTTGAGCCAGTGGCCTTCACACGGTCGTGCAGCGATATGCATACCACGACTGCCGGCCACATATCACGCAGACGCACCGCCACTACATAAGGGGCGCGCCTGTGTGCAGCCCCCCCCCCCCCCCCCCCCCCCCCCACCATCCGAACACATGCAAAAAAGCTTTTGCAAAGAAGATAGCTACGCCATACCAAAAAAATCAACTGCATCATAAAGTACGCATTTGCACTCTCTCCAACCTCCGGAATGTTGCCGGCGCAACAGCCCGCAAACCAAACGCCGCACAAGCATCCCCCCTCACCCCCCCTCCCCATACTTCCATCCCCCCGCATCACACCCACACACCCCACTCCCTCGCCAAGCCATCAGACCAGCAGGCGACACATCCCGCCCCCCGCCCCACGGCCCCGACGTCACGCCGAGCCACGAGATTTGCACCGATCAAGGCGCCGCGCGCGGCCGCGCACGACCCCCGGACACGGCCACCGCCCCGCACCGCCCCTCACAGCAGGTGCTCCTGGAAAGCGAGGCTGCCCAGCTGCATGAGCGGCGGCGTCCGCACCGAGCCCGCGGAGCTCGTGTGCTGCAGCGACGCGACGTACGGCAGCGAGCGTGCGGTGGACGCCGACCGCACCTGGCTGCCCGAGCGGCCGGGCCGCACCGTCGCGTTGGGCGGCACGGCCGACACCCGGTGCAGTGACGAGACGCGGGAGCCGCGGCGCGCCGTCATGTTCGGCGGCAGCCGCTGCGACGGGGAGCTGCCGAGGGAGGAGGCCGCGGAGTAGTGGCTGTTGAGGCTTGCGTGCCCCGGCGCCGGGGAGCTGAAGGGCTGCAGGGGCGGGTACACCTACACAGCGCACCCAGTGTCACAGCCGGCCATGCGACGCACGTCACTCGCGATCGCTGTGTGGACCGCCGTGGACCACGCGAGCTCGAAGACTGGCCACAGTGCGAGGCGGCGCTGCACTGTGAAGAATACAGTTGAGGCGCTGCCGGCCGCCGCGGCACAGGGTGTGTAAGGATGTGTGAGCAGGGATGCACGCATTGCCGGGTCGCAGACTGGCACTGGGGTTATACATGCGGGTACATGCATGCCGGTGATCAATCAGCAGCAAATATAGTTTAATTTAATTTCAACACGCACACAGGCACGCACCGACTCTGCGCCGCCTGGCTGCGGGGGGCTGCGGCGGAGTTGCAGCGTGCTCAATAGGCCGCTCGCCGCCGTCGGCAGGGACAGGGGTGGCCCCGCAACAGACCCCCTCCGGCCCCACACCCCGTCCTCCGCCGCCACCGTGTGGCCAGAGTAGAACGGCGATACGCGGTGCGCGTGGTGCGCAGTCACCGCCGCGGGTATCTGTGCGCGCGTCGCCGCCGTCGCCGCCGCGCCCTGCTCGGCCGCGAGCTGCGCGACGTTCCCTTCGGCCGACACATCCGGCGAGTCCACGCCGGTGAAACCCTGGTACATCGGCGGCTGCTCAGGGCTCGGGTTGCGGCTGAAGACCTCCGCATGTGGGGACCAGGAGTTGCCGGACACGGACGCGAGGCTGTCGCGCACAGAGCGGAGGATCGCCGACGCGTTGCGCTGCAGCGGCAGCGCCGCCGCGTCCTCCCGCGGGATGAACCGCACCGGCTGCTGCGCCGACGGCGAGCGCCCCCCTGCCTGCGACGACTGCGCCCACGAGGGCGGCGCCGGCGACGCGGCCGGTTGCTCCGCTGGCACCACCGGGGGCGGCGGCCGCTCCCGCCCCGTCGCGGACGCCATGCTGCCAACGGACGACGGCGGATCGATGTCAAACACAGACGCCCGGGAGCGGTGCGCGATAGGGGACGGGGTGAACGATGATGTCCCGCCGACGCCACCAGAGTCCATGCGCAGAGCATGCGAGGAGATCCGCTGCTCCGCGGTGATCGACGTCGGCAGCTCGTGGCTCGCCGGGGACTGCATGCGTGGCGGGCCGCCGCTGCCATGCGCGGCCGGGGGCTCCATGCCAAAGGACGTCGGCAGCGCGGGGGCGACCGGCGCCAGGCCGGACAGCTGCCGCTGTGCGTGCTGTGCGTGCTGCGGCTCGGCGTGGAGCGGACTCGGGGAGGATGGCGTGTGGGGCCGCGCCGCGGTGTTCGACGGCATCCCCAGTAGGCAGCGCGTGCTACTCACGACACGACTGAGGCCGGCTGAGTGGTCATGGGACGGCTGCCGGCTCAAGGACCGCAGGTGATCCACGCTGGCGCGGGAGCTGCTGCGGGAGAGGGGCGTCGGGGCGCGGTGCGGTGCCGCGAGGTGCAGCGCGCCACCTGCGCCGCCAGAGTCTGCGTCGAACATCGAGGGCGGCATCTGTGCGGCCACCGGCGGGGGGCGGTCGCCGGCCGCCGCCGGCGGCTCGACGTCAAACCCTGACATGAGCTGCGGCACGTGGGGCGCCTCAGCGGCAAAGGTCGGCGGCGGTGGCCCGCCCGACGCGGCGGCCGCCGCCGGCTCGACGTCAAACCCTGACATCAGCGTGGGCACAACAGCGTCGCCTGTGTGGCTGGCCGGCGGCGGCGCAAACGCGCTCGCGAAGCCGCCCTCGACCCCAGGCACCCCAAACGCACCAGCGAATCCCCCCCCGACACCTGCTCCAATCGCGCCCCCGAAGCCTCCCCCAACGGCCCCCGGCTCCACATCAAACCCGGACGCGAGCTGCTGCACGGCTGGGGCAGCGTGGAAGGCTGGTTGTGCGAGGGGACTAGACGACGGCCTGCGCTCCACATCCGCCCGTGCCGACGGCGGCATTGCCGCCGCATGTGCAGCCGCGAACGTCGGCTCGGCGTCGAACGACGACTGCAGGAGGGGCGCGACCGCAGGCGCAGCGGCCGCGGCGACGGCCGCCGCCGTCTCGTGCGCCTCCGCAATATCTGCGAGGCCGAGCCGGCTCGCATTCGAGACCGTGCGGCTCGCATTGGAGCCTGTGCGCGTGATGAAGCTGCCGCCACGGTCGCCGCGCTCGCCGCGGCGCCCGCCGCTGCCGGCGCTGCCCGTGCGGCGTGAGCGCTCCGACTGCGACGGCGGCCGCGAGAACGGAGTGTTGTACTGCTGCACCGCAAACGTATTGAGCGACGCGATCGGGGGCTCCGCGTCGAACGACGACGCCCCGAACGGCGCATCGGAGAGCCGCGGGATGCTCATCGCCGTCGCCGGGGAGAAGTTCTGCGACGAGATCACAGCCTCCGGGAGGCCTTCCGGCCGTGGTGGGAGCGCCTTGGTCGGCGACCGCGACTCCCCCCCACCGTGCGCGAGCGTCGAGGACATCGAGAATGACTGCTGGTTGCTGTGCACCGAGAGGTGGGCCGGGGGGTCCTCCCCGATCGACGTCGGCGACACCGTGCCGTTGGTGCCTCGTACGGACATCGCGGGGCTCGTCGCGGCCGTGGCCGCGGGGCCGGGGCCGGCCGCCGCGTCTCCGGTCGAGTGCCCCGCTTCCCTCGGCGGCACAAACGCGCCGCCGCGGCTGCCGCTGTCCGGCACGGCTGCCTCCGTGTCCGACGGCCGGAAGAACGGCGCCGTCTTGTCCTGCCGCGGTCCCGCGGAGCCGTTGCTGGTGAACGAAACTGGCGGCTGGGCCGCGGGTTCTGAGTCGAACGGCGACGCGAGCTCCGGCGACAACGGCGGCGCGTCAATGCGCGTCCGGAACGAGGCCGACTTGCCAGCCTCGAGCGGCGGGAAATCCGACGCGTCGCTGACCGAAGCCCCCGGCTGCACCCTGCCGCTGCCGAGCGCTACGGCCGCCTCTGCGGCCTCCGCCACCGCCGGCTCGGCGTCAAACGGTGACGGTGTCGCGTGCGCCGTGACCACTCCCCGCGCGCTACGCTGCCGCAACATGAAGTCGAACGTGAACGGCGACGTCAGCGGCGGCAACGTCGGGGAGCAGTCTGATGTGTTCACAAGCGACGCCCCGCCGCCACCATACGGCCCCGACCCGGACATCGCCCCGGACGTCTCGATCGCCGACCCGTCGCTGTTGCGTTGCGTGCCGAGGGGGTTCTGCGGCGCCGCGTTTGCGCTGCCGCCGTGCGCCGTGTCCGTCAGCGGCATCGAGCGCGCGAGCTCGCACAGCGACGGGTCAAACGCACCGTCGTCCGACCCGGAGGACGGCTGCGTCTGCTGCCGCGGCCACGCCCGCCGACCCTCGTCCGCCCCCGGAGCCCCAAACACGTGCCGCCCGCTCGACGTCCGCACCGAATTTGGCAGCGACGACGGCAGCAGCGGCCCCGCCGCCGAGTCCAGCACCGGCAGCGAGTCGATGTCCGAGCGGTCCATCGACACGTGGAACATGCCGTCGCTCGCGGCGCCCGCGTCGCGGCGTGGCGGCGGCGGCCGCGGCGGCCGCCGCGGGCCCCCTCGCGAGCCCCCCGCCGCCTCGCCTGCCTCAATCGAGTACGGACCCGGGAGGAGCATCTCGAGCGTGTCCGAGTCGGGGGGCCCAGCCGCCGAGGCCCCCTCGTCGTCTGTGCTGCGCATGTTCTCCGGAATCGAGTCGAGCGGCTGGACGGCGCCGCCGGTCGTGGAGGGCACTGGAGACACCATGTCCTCCAGGTGCAGCTTGTCCTGGATCGAGTTGCCGATCGTGATGTGGACGTGCGAGAGGGGGTGGTCGCTGTTGCTGCCATGCATGCGGCCCCACGAGTCCGTGGACTGTGTGTCGCTGCTGCCGTCGCGCAGCGACTTGGGTGACCGTGGCCGCTCTGCCACGTTTTTCAATATCTCGGCCTGCAAATCGGACGAACGCATACAGCCTCTCCGACTTTGACCTTGCAACAAAACGGCAAGCGCTCCCACTTACACAGGGGTCACAAGTCCTGGTCAAGAACATGGCCAAGTAAAAACAGACTTACGTACAGCGTTACACACAGGGACATACACACAGCCGCGGCCGGCGTGGCCAGAGGGGGCGCACCGGGGTCATGCCCTCCATCGTGCTCTCGGGGTCGCGCTCACGGGCCGCGGGCGGCTCATCGCCATCCAGGAAATTGTTGAAGGAGAGCATGTTGCTCTCTGGCGCGAGCTCCGCGGCGCGAGCCCGCAGCGGCGCCACGTCCTGCACCACATGTGCCCCCTCAGCCACATGCTCCGCTCTGGGCACGACACCCTCGGCTCTGGCTCTCATGCATCGGACAGGTCAACATGTGGCCTGTCGGTGCCAGGCGACTGCCCGAGCCGTGCCGGCTGAGCATTCTGTCCGACCGTATGGAGACCCAGGCCAGGCAGATGCTGGAACACAGTGTGGTTATTCATTCCGTGTGCACAGCCAGTCCCCTCTATGTATTGAACTGTTGCGGGGACGACTATGACGCCATGCGGAGGAAGAACAGATGTTGCGACACTTTGGGCGGGTGCAATTCGCCGCACGGAGCACTTCCTGCTCTGCATGAATCGACACGATACCGGGGGGGGGGCCGCACCGAGGCATCGGCGCGGATGTCGTCCGTCGCATGCATGCTGAAGCGGCTGCTCCGCGGCCGCAGCATGTCTGCGGCGCTCTCGTCGTGCGCGGCTGCCTGCGGGCCGCTGAGGGCCGAGCCGTACTGTCCCTGCGCCCGCTCCCCCTCGGGGGTGTGCACTGCAGGCGGGTCCTCCGACTCAGCCGTAAGATCTGCACACGCAGGAGCACTCGTGGCGTGTGCTGGTGGCGCCGCAGCGAAGCATTGTGACAGGGTTGTCTCAGAGGCATGGCCACATACACGCGGAAGGGGGGGGGGCTGAAGCGGTGGTCGTGTGAGTATGCTCTGCTGCCACATGCTCCGTCCGCAGAGACTTGGTGATGTAGCATGCATATGATGCATTCACGGCTAGCTGCATGTACAGCAGCGTCCGAGCAGGGCTGCTGCAGAGAATACCACAAGAGCGCAGCGCCCCTGCGCCAGCGCTGGCACAGGGGCGTGAAGCAAGGGGGGGGGGGGGGGGGGGGGGGGGGGGGGGGGGGGGGGCGAGACATATCTCGAGCGGGGGGCGTCGAGGCGCACCATAGCGTTGGGAGTGCTCGAGGCTGTTGTGGGTGGTGTGCGGGGAGGAGCTGGAGCCGTGGTGGACGGGCACGTCGGGGGCCGCGGCAGCGTCGAGGTCCATTGCCTGCTGCGGTGTCCACCCTGTCGAGAGCGGGCTCAGGTTGCCCCTGCATGCATGCCGCGCGCGTCGATATCTATGAAGTGGCTACAGTCCCCCCGGAGCGGGATTGCAGCGTGCATACTCACCAATATCCTCCTACTGCATGTTCCACAGGCCGGAGCATGTCCCAGGCCTGAGCATTGAAACCGCGCCGACGTGACGGCCATAGTGAACCAACACATTGGGGAGACAAGGTGGAAGCTGTATCACCGCCAGACGGCATGCATAACGTACCCAACAAGGCGGTCGTGGTGGACATAGCCGGCGCCCGGTCCAGGTCAGGGTGGGGCAGCAGGCTCAGGCAGCAGGAGGGGGGGGCGCACGAGGACGTATTGGAGGTGACGTGCGGGAGGGACCCCCGGCGGCTGGCACTCGAGTGGCCCACCGACGACAGCCGCCCCGACCGCATCATGCCGGACGCGGCGTCGCGCTGTGACATGTACGGCGACCGCGAGTCCACCCACTTCTGCCGCCGCGGCTCCGCCTGCGACCTGCACCACAGCACCACCCGTTAGCATAACCTCTCAGCACAGCCGCTCAGCATAGCACAGCACAGCATGGCCCGTACAACATACCCCACCGGAGCAGCACAGGCACCAACGCACGCCAAGATGGGCCATCCCGTGCGACATCCCGCGCCGCCCCGCGACACGATCGAATGCCCAGACGTCCTTTGGACAGCACGGTAGCGCAGGAGAGAGGGGGGGGGGGGGATCGCACATGCGTGCGCTCGCGCCCTTGTCGATGCTCTCGAGCTCCTCCACGACGTGCTCAAAGTTCGGGCGCGCGTCGGGGTCGGCGTCCCAGCAGCGCTGCATCAGGCGCACGTACTCTTCGACGCCCCAGAGGACCTCCCCGGGCCGCGGCGTCGGCACCTGGCTCAGGTCCGCCGGCACCTCAGGGCGCTTGCCGCCCTGGACAAGGTGCTGGATGAACATCAGCGGCGTGCCCTGCCACGGCCGCCGCATCATGAGCAGCTCCCAGAGGATGATGCCGAAGGAGTACACGTCGCCGGCCTTGCTGCAGCTGCCGGGGTTCGAGATGACCTCGGGCGCCTGCCACATCGGGTTGTTCACTGCCGGCACGTTGGTCCCCGCCTGCTTCCCCGAGATGTACCTGCACACCCGCCCACGGTCGTCCACCTCCTGGCCCCCGTGCGCGACTGACAAGGCACACGCGTGAAGATCGCACATGTGCCGTGGAGTGCCGCCGTGCCGTGAGTGCGGCCGCAGGCCCAGGGTGCACCGAGCGAGCGAGACTGCAGCGACGACGGCAACCAGCGCTCACATCCGAACAGCCGACAGGCATTGCGTGAATCTATGGGCAGCGGCCACGAGCTGGTACCGGCGCATAGGTGTGTAAACAAATACAATAATCTCTCTCAGGACTGTCCGTAGACTGTTCAACACATGGTGTCGTTCGCATCTGAAATACTCGGACGAGCTGGAGGGGGTGAAATGCCGGGGCACACCGCGACAGCCCGAAGTCCGCGACCTTGCACGTCCAGGCCTTGTCGACGAGGAGGTTGAGGCTCTTGAGGTCGCAGTGCAGGAGGTCCTTGCTATGCAGGTACAGCATGCCCTTCGCGGCGTCGAGCATGAGGCGCACGCGCCCGATCCACGCCATGTGCTCCTCGAGCATCGCGCGCTTGTCGCCGCCGAGCATCAGCGTGCTGTTCGGCTGCGACATGCGCACGGTGAGGTTGATAACGTCATTCACGCTGCCGTGCTCGCACAGCTCCGTGATGATCATCGGCGGCGTGAGGCAGATGCCGCGGAAGAAGAGGACGTTAGGGTGGCGCACACCCTTCAGGATGCGCACTTCCTGCACGCCACCACCGTCAGTACTATGCACATGGCAGCGTAGATTTTGCGAAGGACTGCAGCCGCGCCATGCTGCTGGTGGGGCGTGCGCCCTCCCCCCCGGGACGGCACCCCAGCAAACAGCACGTTCATGCGCAGATGCACACGCCCACTACCTCATCCACACCACCCACAGTGGTAGTGGACCTCCCAGACGCAAAGCCGGGACGGCAAGCGCTATGCCGTGCCGTGTTCATACCCACACAATCTCATCACCTGCGGCGCAGCAAAGCCGCCGAACAAAGCCTCGGGCACACAACTCCTCAGTTCACTGACTTGGGGCCACCGTGTGCCACAACGAACGGCGCCACTCCGCGGAGCTCCGTGAGTCCAGGCTCTGCAACTCCCGGAGACTTGGGCAGGTTCCAATGCATGTGATGCATGCATGTCGAGGCAGGACTCCAGTGAGACACCAGGAACGATTCCTTCCACGAGCTTGTGCCACTGCGTGGCAGGGCGCTGCAGCAGACAGAAGAACGCTGCAGCAAAAAGCAGTCACGTGCAGCAGAGGATCGGCACGCACCCGCACGAGGCCGCGGCGGATGTCTTCGCGCTCTGCCTCCCCGGCCTGCGCGAGGCTGCCGAGCGCCCCCCGGAACTCCCCCTCCTTCAGGATCTTCACCGCCACCGTCGTGTGGTGCAGCACGCCCTCCCGCACCGTCCCAAACGCGCCGTTCCCGAGGTGCCGGTTCAGCTTCACGTCCTTGCTGTCCACGACGTCCAGGTCGAGGTCCGTCAGCACGGTGCTCGCGCGCATCGCGTCAAACGGCTGCTTCTTCACGCGGAACAGGCTTGCCCCGAACTCGCCGTTGCTATCGGCGGCGACCTCCTTGCTCGAGCCGCCGCCGCCGCCGCCGCCGCCGGCCCCCACGGCGACATCCTTCTCCAGGATGCCGGCCTCCGCGGCCTTGTCCTGGAAGAAGCGCCGCGGCCACAGGCTGACGTTGCCGCGGAGCGTGCCGGTGGCCACGTCGTCGCACGCGGCGGACACGCTCGCGTGGTCGATGCGGCGGTCGTGCAGCCGCAAGTCAACACCGGCCTTCTCCAGCGACACCACACCGTCCATGATCTCGCTCTGCAGCACCGCCCGGCTCGCAAAAATAACCATACAGGCATATTATCCATCGGGTGGCACAGCCCAAATCATGCAAAACCCCCAATTACCGGACTCCATGGCGAGCCTGCTAAATGCATTGGGACAATGGAAACAAACTCATGCGCCTCAACGGATCCAACCAATTCCGGCATGCACAGAATACCAGCTTGTGCACTACGCAAGGGGCAGGGACAAAGGAGAGGGGCAAGTGAGCGGCGCACCGGCTGGGTCGGGTCGATCGCGCTCGCCATGATGCGGTTGTCCGGGGTGATCATGCTCATGAGCTGCACCATGCCATCGGCGCGCATGATGACGAGCAGCTGCAGCGACGCGAGCACCGAAATGCTCACCGGCGCGACACCCGAGAACGGCGGGAACTTGATCGTCAGCAGTGGCTTGAAGTGCGGCAGCGCGGGGTCAAACATGAGGATGTTGCCGCTGTCGTGGCCCGTCAGCAGGCGCCACGGCTGCGCGCCATGCATGCTGCTGAGGCCCGACAGCGTGCCGACGTCGCTCGACCGGAGGGCCATGCCGGCATTCGTCCATGGCAGCACGCACATGCTGCGGGTCGCGCGGTTCGCACGGCAGTCGAACGAGTCGTGCAGTCCGTAGCTACACACGCCCACCCGGGTTCAATGCCCAATAGGATCCGGCCCCGCAAGTTCAGATTTACTTTACTTGACACATGCACACCCGGGTGGTCACCGCGCCACAGGAAGCGGGAACAGCGAAGCTGTGGGAGTGAACTACGTGCTGCAAACATGCACCCGACCTGGAAGTCAACGCCCGAAAGGCAGTCGCAGCATCAACTCCACATGGCTCGGCATCACGCGATCACAGCCCGGGTCAGCGCATTCCACGCAAATCCACTATCTCATTCACCGCACGCTCGGCAATCACATGCAACGGCCAAAGCTGATGCGAGTCGAAGGCTCAGCATGGGAAGAGGGGGGCAGCGCACTGCAGGGTTCCCTTTTCGTGCGAGAGCACCCACATGCGGATCTGCGCGTCGCACGCATGGTTCGCCGCCGACGCCGTGAAGATGTACGGGTGCTGCACCATGATGCACTCGATGCGGTTGTCGTGCGCGCGGCCCCCAACCGCCTCGTCCCCGAGCATCGCCATCGCGCCCTTGTCCGCGCGCATCAGCTGCTTCAGGTCCAGCCCCACCTTGGTCACCTTGCGCAGCAGGCCGTCGTCGCTCGCCTTCTTGCGGGGGGCCCGCTCCTCGCCGCCGCCGTCGCCGCCGCCGCCGGCCGCCGACATCGACATCGACACCTCAGAGAGCGCGCCCGACGCCGCGACGACGGACGACTTGGGCGTCATGCAAGGCGGCGTCGCCGGCGCGTCGCTGCTGCGGCCGCCATTCGTGCGGATCGGCTGCACCGGCATCGTCTGGAACGGCCCGGGGGCGCGTGCGCCCGGCGCGAGCGGAGTGCCCGGCTCGGCAAGGAGGCCCGTGTACGAGTCCTCCGCGACGAGCGCGCCTGGCGCCGACGTCGGCCGAATCTGCAACGCCACTCGACACTGAGCATTTCAGACAGATCGTTTTCCTTTAGTACTGCGTCAAAACAATCAGAAACATGTTTAGGGGACCTCGCCAGCACGCACACATCACTGCCGCAAGGCTAACCCTGGTCGCTCGCAGCAGGGTGTGTGGACGTAACAAATAGGTGCAGGGGGGGGAGTACGCACGGGTTGCTGGCGATCGTCGATCGACGACGGGGCGGGGGAGGAGCCGCGCATGTTCAGGAAGTTGCGGATGACGTTCTTGAGAGCGCCGGGGCCGGTCGGAGGTGGAGGCGGCACGCACGCGATCTGTGTCTCGTCACCCCCGATCGCCGACTCCGACTTATTCGACAACGCACGCAGCTCCCCGACCTGCAATCAGCGGCCACAGCATCGAGCCATCGCGTCTCATGTGGTCGACACATGGCACACAGCGGCACACACGACATCCAGAGCAGGTTCCGACACTACGCAGTCGTACACTAGCCGAAAACGAGGCAATGTGGGCATAGCCATAACTTTGTGACAAAGCATACATGCATGCCAAGCGCGTAATGTTCAGGGTTCCTCTGCGTGCACTCTCGCCCCCACGCAGCTGCATGCACACACGATGCATGCAGCACACACCCATGCTGCAGTGAGCTACACACAGGCAGTCCAATGCATCCAGCCCCACACGCACACGGACAGTGGGGGGCGGCACCTGCACGATGCGCAGCTTGTCGTCGTGCGAGGGCACCGACATCTGCATCATCTTGGCCACCGACGACGCCCCTGTGAGGTCGCCGTCGATCTCCTCCATGATGCGCAGCAGCAGCACGCGGCCGCCCTCGCAGCCGACGGCGACGGTGAGGTCGATCACCGGCTCGAGGCGGTACACCGCGCCGATCGTCTTTGTCAGCTCGGAACCCGTGACGCACGACAGCTTGCCCTTTGCCTCCCGCCAGATGGACACCTGCCTGCATGCCACGTCAAGCACGGTCAAGCTGACTGTACCCAGCCGCATCCTTACTAGACATTGATGATTCCGGATAAGCGGGACACGTGTGCCACGTGGTGGCTGTGAATGCACCGCCTCCAGCCACACACTCCCCACCCAGCGCCCCCTCACACGCCCCGGAGCGTGTGCCATGCCGTCTGCTGTGGCGCCGATGCAGGTGCATCATCGCATCGCCGCAGCTGCGCCAGTGTGCACCGCCAGGGCCACAGTGGCCGTTTGACGAGGCCCAGCGCCGCAGCGCCCAGCGCCCAGCGCCTCGACGCCCAGGCCCGCGCACGGCGGGGTGCTGGCTGGCCCAGCACTGCTGCTCCCCCACACTGCTGCTCCCCCACGCTCCTGGTGCCTGGCTCTGTTGCGTCACACCCATGTGTGACTACTGCTGCATGACTACTGCTTCCATGTAACCCACCCCCACTTGTACCCTCCTGTACCCCCTTGTACCCCCACCCCCCACTGGTGCCCCCAGCTGGCCCGGGGCTGGTGGTGCAAACAGCAGCTGCCCCCATCTACCATAGATCTTCAGAGTCCTGAGCGGCTGCACACTGACATGGTGCCCCCTGTAGGCAGCAGCCTTACCTACGTGCCGCAGTGGCGGGAAGCAGCCACTGCTTTTGCATGAAGCAGCAGGATACACGAGGGTGTCTCTGCTTGCTGCACCGGGTCTGCTGTGGCCCACTGCGCTGCGACTGGCCATCCACATTGCACGCACGGCTGCAGGCTAGCACCACATACGCCCGACCACCGCACCACATGGCCACATCACTACGTGTGCATTAAAAACGGCAATGCATCGGCAGCGGCGCTGGCCATCCCGGAACATGCATGGCAAGGCACGCAGGGCACAGCACAGGCAGCAGGCGCACCCGTTGTCGTGGCCGGCCCAGACCCAGCGGCGCGTGCGGTCGAGCGCGAGCGCCTTCACCGTCGACTTGCTCCGCACCTTCTCCATCGGCATCCCCTTCGCCGTCGTGTTGTTCGCGCGCACGTCGTGCACGTTCATGTGGCCGCCGCTCCACCACCACACGCAGCCCGCCGCGCCCGCGTGCGGGTCCGGCGCCACCGCGTCCACGTACAGCACCGCCGTCACCGTGCGCGCCATGACGTGCGCCACCTGCAGTTTCCGCACCGTGCGCCGCCCCGTGCCGGACTTGCGGCTCGGGCCGGTGCTGCGCAGCGGCTCCCCTGCCCCGCCGCCGCGGCTGCTCGTCACCGACGTGAACATACGCTCCATCGCCGCCGCATCCTCCGAGTCCGCGTGGTCACGCTGCGACAGCTTCGGCGGCTCCGAGTTGCGCGACGAGAGGAGGTGGTCGAGGTTCGGGATGTCGGTCGCGTGGGAGGGGAGGGGGCCGAGGCCGGAAATCGCTGACTCATCGCCGCCGGGCGTGCTGACGAGGCTCTGGTGGATCTCCGCCGTGCTGCGGTGGTCCGGGCCTGATGCGACTGAGTCACTCTGAACGAGCTCTGTGTACTTCGACTTGAACTCCACAGTCTGCATGCACCGGCGGTGAGACGTGCGCTGGGGCCGCCATGCAGTGCTATGGGAGCCTTGTCCCAGCTCACCGCGTACGACTTTGAATGCACAGGAGACACAGCGAAGAGGCGGGGGGAGGGGTGTCATGCACATGCGTAGTGTAAGCGATGCCAGAGATTGTCTGGGGCGGTGCGGCCATGTAAGTCGGGGCACAGGTGTGGTTAAACGACTCAGATGCGCACAAGGATATCGAGGAACCGGCTTCCACGCTTGCTGGAGGCAGAGGGCACCAATGGGAGGCTGTGCGTGGATTCAGGCGATATCTCACACCGCGACAGTGATCTCTGTGCGACAGGCGCCTGGGAGAGTTGTGACGGATGAGATTGGGGCGACAGGATGCCACGGCACGCTGCATCGGGGGATGTGCATGGATCACTGAGGGAGCAGATGTGGGGAAAGTTGCGCACGGAATTCTCTTTGACAAAGTTCCAGATGTGGTTCAGCCACGTGACGAGCCGTGCTTCGCAGTCACCGAGCTTGTCTTTGATGTACCACTTGCGGAACAGTTTGGCATACTTTTTCACCTTGGAATAGTTTCCGTACACCTGCACCCATGTGACTTCCAGTGCGATGAACAGCCGATGTGAGCTCGCTGGCACTCTTGGTCTGGGAGCTGTAGCACAGACAGCAGCAGCCTGAATCGGGTGTCTGCCACCAGTGCCGGTGCTCAACCTTTGGAAGGACCGCACCGAGATCAGTGTGATAGCCAAGGACACTTCCTTGTGGCATGAAGCTAGCAGCTTGGAGAGGTACAGACTTGAGTCTTCTGTTGCAACCTTCTGTGCGGCATTGTTCGCTGCTAATTTTATCTCATCGCCCACGGCACCCAGCTTAGTACACGCCTCCCGAAATGATGACGCGTCCCTGCTCAGATCTTTCAGATGCGAGCAGTCCTCAAGAAGGGCGTGCAGCGGCTCAACGTGGCTCGAGAAGACGACGGGGTCTGCAGATGGAGCTGCGCACGTCAGGAAGGTCGATGGAAAGTGTCACCCTCGCGGCCAAGTCTATCGCAGGAGGCTCGAAACAAAGCAGATGCAGCAACAGCAACCATGTTGGAATATGTTTGAAGTTCTGACGTTACAGACGCATCACAAATTGTCTGTTGCGAAACCACACGCAGCCGGACGCAGGTGCTCATACCCGAAAAGCTGCTGTTTTGCCGAACCATGTTCGAAGCTCCGGGTGCACCGTGGCTAGCATTCCCATAGCTCGAAGGAGAGAATGGAGATGGTAGAGATATACGTGGGACGCCATTGCTTGCACCTGGTGGGGGACAGCTTGGGTCGAAGTTTACCAGGCCATCGCGCCCCTGCTCCTTTGCATCATGAATCGATGCAGCTAAAGCAAGGCTGATGAATTGACGTTCTTCCACGCTGTTCTCTGGACGCATGTGCGCCCTCCTCCTAGACGCGTTCTCCTCCTCGCGTGAGAACGCTCGCCTATCATCTGAAGAGCTGTCGGGACGCACATATGTCCTTCGGGAATCCGATATCTCGGAAACAGCATCAATAGAGTTATACATGCTCAGACGGCTGCTATGTTATACTCTGCATCTTGAATTGGCCTGGTCGAGAACCAGCTGAAAGCAGCGGCGACGACACCACCAACGACATATATCATAAATTCTATTCTACTGATAAATTGCACCTTCAGTGCACGTCTCAGCGCGGAATCATGTCAACGTGTAGGACGAGCATAATGCTGTCGCAGTTAGCTCTAGCAGCAGCGCCGGATACGACGCTGTCATATAGACAGATACAGAACAATATCATGTCGATGCTGAAAAAGTCTCCTTGCGGGATTACTTACCGTTGGCGTTGGAGGCCCCATCATCATTCCCGCTCATGGCAGGCTGTCATGCCGGCATGCACCGTGTCCAAGACATGTGTGGGAGACGCAGGCTCGACCAGTGCCATGCCATGGCTGCAGAAACGGTGAAAATTTACGCAGCGGCCATTAGACATGTGTGGGTGACGTCAAGGGATCTCGATACACCTTTGATTTTTTTTTTTATGAATTCTCCCACAGTCGCGCTATATTTCTGGGCCGGCCCGGGAGACGCACAGATATCACATGTAGCGACATCCGCGCCAATGTGCGAGATGACAATGCCTCCTGTACCTGAACGCAGCCGACGTCAGAAACACACTGGGATAGTCTAGGAAGTGTGCGGACGGTGTTGTCAGCATCCTGAGCCTTAGGTAGATCTGCGCTAATAGCGTGAGGCTTGCTTGCTTTGGTGTTTCTGTGACGTGGTTTCCCACAGCTGAGCCCTGCACGATACAAACAGCACTTGAGGCCTGTCCGGCTATTGGCTGCCAATTGGCTGTCATATTTGCACTATCTAACGCCTGTTCCAGCTGCGCTTGTGGTGTTCATACTCCAGCTGTTCCGTAACAATCAATTATATGTAATCCATGTCGCGCGCCGATCCGTTGACATTCAAATTTGGCCAGCCTCTTTTTGCGGCCGCATGGCCTTGTGATGAACTTCTCTTGGTGGCAGGCGGTGGCGGGAAGCCTGGATCAGGAATTGAGAACCGCATCATTGCCGGTGCGCGTTCCTGCGATCAGATTTGTATGCGTAGTTGATGTCTTACAAAGTGTTTGGAAGGACGATGAGCGGTCTGATGAAGTTGGTTCTGTTGTTCAGCAAGGCATTTCGATGGAGCTCTTACTGACGAAGTCGCATCCGTTAGATTGAAGTCGGCGTGCGAAAAGATAGCCATCTCACCAAACTCTAACATTGTCTTGGCGGTGACACAACAGACTGTGGTGCCATATGCGCTGTTCACAGGTAATGGCGCGGTGGAGTTTATCATGCCACAGGTGAGGCACGATTGGGGTCTCCTGCAAATTAGCGCTGGCAGATGTGATGTGTCCCGATATGGTAATCCTCATGAGCTATCAAACGCATAAATGCGTGTAGAAGAGCATTGTGGAGGCATTCACGTCGCTGCACCAGCGAGTGACAGCCCTGAGGTACAGCCAAGATGGCAAGTTCTTAGTTCTCGGCACCCAAGCTGGAGAAGTCATCCTTTTCCACGCTTCGCGATATCGGAAAATCGCGGTGCATCAACTTCAATGCCCAGGAGAAGATGCAGTAGCAAGTGAGATCAAGGACCTGGACATCTGCACATCAGCGGAAGACCCGGCATGCCTGCAGCTGTGTGTGTCGACAGATGATGGCAATGGATACGTAGCCACAGTCAAAGTAACAACGGATGATGCCATGCCGACTGGATCCGAAATTGTGTCCTGCACACAACTTCTCAAGCCAAAGAAAATTCAAAATGGCTCTATCAAGCATACCAGGTGTGGGGCATGACCATAGCTAGCATCAATAGCTGAGTCCAGCACCAGCGAAAGGCTTAGCAGAGTGACTCGTCGAATGCTTCACTCCTCATGCTGCTGTGTTTCTCACTGATCTCTGCCCTCTCTGTGATGTTCACTCTGTGAAGTGATGTTCCTCTTTGCTTCCACGGCACACAGGCAACGCAGACCGTGAGGGACGGACAGCAGCACCAGCCTTGTGAGCAGTCTCCACGTAGCTGTGCATTGTACGGCCTCAACACCAAGCCATGGCCTCGCCTGTCATCATATGCTTGCATCACAGCCTCAACCACTCTGCAAGCATTAGTTCCAAAATTCCAGAGCAGTCAGTTATAATAACAGCCGCCGGTTTCTTGGACGAATTTGACATTATGGGCATTGCCTGCAGCCTCTGTCTAGCCAGCATTCCAGCAGTCCAGGCTCTCCTCTGCACCGAGGCATTTGGCTTCATGAGCAGCAGATGCATTCCCAGCGTGTGCGTACATGGTGTTCCTGTGCAGGTTCATCGGCAGCTACGTCGTGGCGTCCATCAACTATCGCGGAACTGGCTACATCTGCCGGTGGGAGACCCTCCGTGGCGGCCTCCTCAGACAAGCAGCCCTGTCCGCCTCAGTCCCTGCTGCCATCACCGGCCTGGACGTGTCTCGCTCAGGTGACCTCCTCGGCCTCGTCAATGCTGAAGGCCACTCCCTGTTGCTACACAGCCAGACCCTCGCAGTCCACGTCCGCAACAAGAAGGCACACATGATCTTTGGCACCGACGTGGCGTTTGCGCCTCACAGCGGGGCTTTCCTGTCGGTGTCTGGTGATGCCAGCGCCCGAGTGAACATGGTACCCGCGCCTCGGTCAACGGTCGGCCCGCTGATCTGGCTGCTGGTCGTGCTCTGCTTGGCGCTGATCAGCCTGGTTGTGCTCGACGACAGGGGGTTGTTGACGGGGGATCTGGGAGAGCGGCTGTCTCCAGTAGCTCGGGTCGTGAGGAGCTCTTATGACACAGCAGCTGACAGTCTGACCCACCGGATACAGAGTCTGGTTGAGACTCGGTCGATAACCTTGTGATGTGTTGTCGTGGTGGTTGCAGCACCATGCTTTGATGAGGGGTCAGCAGCGCAGGACATGACGGGTGCTGCTAGATTCGACTTTACCACACTGGGCGTCTGGGATAAGTCGTGACTACACCACAATCAATGGCCTGGCCTGACGATGCTGTATATGTGCTGTGTGCAGCCTGTCTTTTGCATCTGTGTGCCAACTGTGACTCCGTGTAAGAAAACAATACCGAAATTTCCCACGAATTTGAGGCTGCATGCATCGCCACCTGCATTTGTTCTTGCAGCGCGCATGCATAATGGTGTAGGGGTGTCTGCATGTCAACCCCTGCTGCTGAGCATGGGCGTTGACCTTTAGCATGGAACTGTCCCATTGTGATTGTGAGGCAGGAGTGGTCACAGCCGCACTGTGGCTTGCGTCAGCTGTGGTGGATTGAAGGACCCGTCACACGGACAGATTAGGAGAGGCAGGCACCACCGTACGATCCGCGCGCATGAAACTCACAGGAATACTCAAGCCACCGCCGTCACTCCACACAGAAACACGTTCAGACATGCTCCGGGATGGCCGGGGTTGCTGTGGGTCTGTGTGGGGGGGGGGGGGGCGGTCCTTCGGGAGGTGCCGCCCGGGGAATGTCTGCGGCATGGACCCACGCTGGTGAGCTGGGGTGGGTGTATGTGTTGTGGGTGGGGGTGTGTGGGGGGGGGCATGTGTTGGGGTGTGGGGTGCCTTTCGGGCGTGAGTGTGTGTGGCGGTCTGGTTGTTTGTGTCACTTGTTGGGGACTCTGTGGCTTGTGTGTGCACTAGCTACGACTGTGCCGTGAGAGCGATGGACCGGGTTGGTGGTTGTGTTCTTGCGTTAAAGTCATTGCCTGCTGATTGTGTGGTGCTGCCCGCCTAGCCGCCTTCATCCTTACAACACTCAGGCATCATTACTTGAAGAGACTGACCTGATCTGTTGAGTGTTTCAAACTGTCCACAGTTTGACAGTGTACATGTCCTTTTACTGTAAGCAGTGATCATGATACATCACCATCCAGCACCCAGTACAGCTGCTCCGGCTGTCTCGGTATGCAGCCAATCTGTACAGGTCGAGGTACGACAGGAAAGCCTCTACACCTGTCCAGCAGCACCACCCCTGTCACTGTAGACTCTCTCATGACTCATGAGTCATGAGAGAGGTCGCCCGGCAGGCGTGACTGTAGCCATGCGCGAGTTCCAACTGGTGGAAGCCACCCTGCACTGTTCGGTTGTGGGTGTTGTGACACCTGCGAATTTGACTACTCCTTCATGCTGCAATGCCCATGTTGATGTGAGTGATCTAGTCAGCACTACATAGTGAGAGACATGCATGATGATTTAACAGCACACAGGGCCTGTGTATAAGGATCACACTTGTTAAGTCCTATGGGGATTTGTGGGTGTCCAGTGATAAGACCGCTCTACCACTGAACACTTACACGTCGCGACGTGTAAGTGTCCAGTGGCAGAGCGGTCTTATCACTGGGCTTCCACAGGATTAGCACTGTACACCTGATGAAGTGATTTCGCATCGCAACACTGGTGTCGGTAATGGCCACCTAGTTGCAGAGCACAGCCATCCATGGTTGAGGGGCACCTTACAGCCATTTGCAGCAGCCATACAGGAATGTCCAAGCACTTCACATGGTCCTCGGCGCGGCTTTCGCGATGCACGGACAAACCTTTGCCAGTCCCCAGCCATCAGCTTAACTCAAGCTTTGCTGAGCCAGTGCCAAGCAGGCGTCGATTGCGGAACGTGTACATTGCAGCAAAGTAGGCATACCGATGACTCATGGATGCACTTTCGAATTTTTTCTTATTCAGAAACTGCCGACCTGCTAAACTACTGTACAGAAAATCGCGCAATCATGGGCTCTGGGCCATTCCAACCACCTGTGTGTGTGTGTGTGTGTGTGTGTGTGTGTGTGTGTGTGTGTGTGTGTGTGTGTGTGTGTGTGTGTGTGTGTGTGTGTGTGTGTGTGTGTGTGTGTGTGTGTGTGTGTGTGTGTGTGTGTGTGTGTGTGTGTGTGTGTGTGTGTGTGTGTGTGTGTGTGTGTGTGTGTGTGTGTGTGCGTGCGTGCGTGTGTGTGTGTGTGTGCCAATGCTTGATTTTTACACAGTCAACGTCACAGGGGCACCTCCAGCTCACGCAACCGCCGCTCACGCCTCAGTGCTGTGCGCTGCGCTGCCTTCTATTCCATGGGCAGCTTGTGGAAGAGCACGCCGTTGCGGGCCGCGTCGTCGCGCGCCCACCGCCCGAGCCGCGGCTCCTGCCCCACCGCGGCAACCAGGAACGCCCCCGAGCGCGCCACCGCGAGGCCGTTGACGAACCCCCGTGCCGGCAGGCACCCCTGCAGCTGCAGGTCCTTGTGCTTCGCGCCTTGCGCGAGCCGCCACACCCGTATCAACCCGTCTCCTGCCCCGGACGCCTGCAGGGAAGATGCCATGTGGATTATCTGGATGAATGCATGTGAGTGCAGTGTCCGGTGGGGTGCTTTGGTGCTCTGCCATGCACTGGCCTGAGCTCTGGTGTGAATTGCTTTGCACAGAGGATCCAACCGTGAGAAACGCCGCAAAGCACACGCAGACACGTTGAGACGGTGTAGAGGATAATAGTGCATGCCAGGCATGCA
The DNA here is from genome assembly GCA_023078555.1 of Ulva prolifera. Taxonomy (NCBI): domain Eukaryota; kingdom Viridiplantae; phylum Chlorophyta; class Ulvophyceae; order Ulvales; family Ulvaceae; genus Ulva; species Ulva prolifera. The sequence continues at coordinate 1,302,938 of CM041201.1, read as the reverse complement.
CATCCCCTTGCGCAATGAGCGACGATGCCGCGGATCCGTGACAGCATGGGTCTGAGCGGGCAGGACGATGCGGAAGCTGTGCGAACGTGCCTTGAGCACGTGTTGATGTCGGGACGTCAGGCCGCGGCATCTGTCCAGAGTCGGCGAGCGCTGCATGACGCCGGTGCGATGCAGCGCTGCAGATTCTGCTCACTGGGATCTGTGCACATTGGTGACTAAAGGACGGGCGTGCAGATGAAGTACCGGCATCAATGCCGAGGTTGGGAAGCGCCTGACGGTGTGGCTTGGGCGCTCGTGGGCTGGCGCAGACACCACACGCAGGCGCAACCAGGCTCAGCATGCATTGACGCGGAGGGGCGCCCCGGGGCACATGCGGTCCTTTCACAACGGCGCCCACGATGCCTCTGCTTCACTCCCAGCATTATCACGGCTCGGCGATGCGCCAGCTTACAGGGGGGGGGGGGGGGGGGGGGGGGGGGGGGTCGCACGGCGATGTCCGAGGCGGGGCACACAGCCACGCTCTGCACCCAGCCCGCGGCGTCGGCATCGACGCATCCCGGGCCCGGCGGCGGCGGCGGCGCGTCGGCGGCAGCGGCGGCGTGGACGTTGCAGTGCGCGTGCCGCTCGATGCACACGGGCTTCTTCTTCAGCTGCGTCCACAGCGCCACGGAGCCGTCGTAGCATCCAGAGATCCACTCGGAGCTGCTGATGTACCTGCGAAAACAGGTATGGTTGTGGAGTTTGTCCTGCCGTGGTATACATCTGCGATGCCGCACCTGCTGGTAATGCACATCAAGGAATGCTCTCTAGGAGTACTTTGCTGATGATACGCAATGCCGATACTGTGTACAGAAACTAGGTTGCTGCGCCTCGGCCGGGTCTGCCGAGGAATGTGGCCGAGGGGACTACGGCCTGGTGCAGGTTTGGGATGTATCCAAATGCATGCGTACATGGCCAGAGCAGAGCGCCGCTGCGAAGCGCGGCGTCCTGCAGAGCACGGACGTGCAGGTCAGCTGGAGCAGGCGGCAGCTCTCTCGTAGAGATGGTCCGCCAGAGGTCACCGCCTGCGACCAGCGAACACAATGATGTGGGCTCGGGTCATTGCGCGGCGCCACACCGAGACGAGCAGAGCATCTCAATCACACAATCGATTGACACACTGATTATACACAGACCCCAGAATCGCCAGCCCTGGGTGGGGTGGTGGCGGGTGTAATCGAGGCTGCCTGCGCAATCACACAACACATCTCCCAGCAGTGTGTATGATTATGGCTGACATACGTTCCCATCGTTATCCCGCACGCCAGCAAAAGCTTGCGCATGCTCATGCCTGCGAAACGATCCCCGGCTCCGTCCGCACCTCCACAACATGCATGTGGGCCATGCATGTGTAGAGTGCATGTGTGGCATGCATGCGGGGCGCACTTGACGCAGTCGGTCGCGAGGCCCGAGGCGCGGAAGATGAGCTGGCTCTCCTCGGGGATCTTCCACACGCGGCACGAGCGGTCGAAGCCCGCCGTCAGCGCACGCTCCTGCCGCTGCGCGTCCACCGCCGTCACCTCGCTCTGGTGGCCGAACAGCGAGTCCATGTAGTTGAATTCCGGCACGGACCACAGCTTCACGGAGCGGTCGTACGAGGCGGAGTAGAGCTCGCCCCCGCCGACGCGGAACGCGAGCCCCGACACCAGCTGCTTGTGGCCCTTCAGCGCCTGCACCACACACACCCTGCTGTGCACAGCGCCTGGAAACAGATGACAGGGACCCGGGCCGCTGCACGGCAGAGCACCGGACGAAACTGCCAATTACAGACCAACTGGAGGGTTGGCCATACCTCAAGGTGGCATGCGCAGAGCGGTACTGTGTGCCGGAGCATGTGCCGCATCCAGCTGATACCAGTTGACGTGCCTGTTCATGATGTTGCGCACCTGGTACAGCGGCATCTGTGGCGTGTGTGGACACAGTTCGGGTAGACTGGGGCCACACACATGTGAGCGATGTCATAGACGGTTTGCAGCTGTAGCGCGCGCGCGCATGTGTGGGGGGGGGGGGGGGGGGGGGGGGGGGGGGGGGATTAGAGCAGCAGCAACGCAGCGCACCGCCAGAACAGGGGGTTAGGGTGGACATGCGACGCTGTGGGGGCCGTCGGCGCCGCTCGGCCACACATGGCGCCTGGCCACACATGCCGCCCGGCAACAGGAGGCGGCACCAGACACTGCAGTGGTGCGTACCCTGAGGTACTGGTGCGTGCGGAGGTCCCAGACGTGGACGCGGGCGTCGCCGCCGGCGGCCGCGAGGAAGCGGTCGTCTGAACTCACAGCGACGGTGTACAGGGCCCGGGTGCTGCCCTTCCGCGCGGCCGGCCGCTTCCACTCCGGGCCGACATCTGCCGGCGCCGCGGCGTCGCCCGGCCGGTGCAACCTCTCCCTGAAACTCACAGCGGCTCTGGTCAGGGTTCTCTGGAGAGAACTCACAGCGGCTCAGGTCAGAGTTGTCTGGAGAGACCTCACAGCGGCTCAGGTCAGAGTTGTCTGGAGAGACCTCACAGTGGCTCAGGTCAGAGTTGTCTGGAGAGACCTCACAGCGGCTCAGGTCAGAGTTGTCTGGAAAAACGTTGTCCAGGGCGTGCCAAGCGCCGAGCGTGGGGCTGTGGTGGGCATGTAGGAAAGAAGGATGCAGTTGACAAATGATTGTCTGATACAGCGTCAGGCAGTTGGTCAAGCGCGGCGGGGGCGAAAGATTGCCACAGTTACTCAGGTTCCTGCACTGCATTTGGTCTGGGTGTGGGTTGAGTCTGCAGATCTGCTGCATGATAAAACAGGAGGTGGTGGAGCCAGTCGTGAAACGGGGCTGCTGTATACGCCAAGAACACGGTGACAATTGTAGCTGAGATCTGTGATTGCCACGTGAATGAACTGTGTATGATGTTTATGCTGAGCTGCAATTGGGGAGCGAGAGCTGGAGGGAAGGGAGGTGGTCTGCACCTGGAGCACGTTTCGATGTCCCATACAGTGATGCTGCCGCATTTTGACACCGAGAACGCCTTGCTGTCGTCGCTGGACAGGGCCACAGCCGTGGTGGACAGCCTGCTGCCTCGGACGAGGTTGCCGGAGCCATACAGCCCATCAGCAGCTGTGACCTCTGGTAGTTGTAGCCTCTGGGCGAGCTGACGGGTCAGCCGGCCCGTGGCTGCTGCTGCATCAGCTGCAAGCTGTTCGGAGACCCCCAGGTCGTCCTCCCCGATGGCTTCAGCTGTCTGCTGGAGCTTGCTGATGTATGCCTTCGCTGCATATAGAACCTTTTACTGCGACGGGCAACGTTTGCGATGCTGTGACGCTGGGGTGTGTTGTTCGAGCGAAGCGACGGGGACGCACAAGACTGGCCCTTCAGCAGTCAGACACACTAGTAATCAGGCTGATGCTACGTTGGTGCACTGTGCTGTAGGCACAGAGTTGGGCGTACCGATGCGCAAGCGCTTCTCTGCAGCGGTCTCATCGTCACTCTGATCATCCTCGTCTTCTTGAGCTGGCACCTCCAGATCATCCATGTCGGCATCAAACTCTTCATCATCGGCGTCTTGATGTTCACTGGCGCGCTTACGCTTCCCCTTTGCGCCTACTAGTAGCGCTTTCTTGCGCGAAAGCATGTCTGGTTACTCGCGAGAATCACTACCCTCGGTGCGCGAACCGCTCGATGAGGATCGGGGCTTTACAAAGGTGTTGCTACTAGCTTGACGTGCGTTCAAGCGTGTATAAGTGCTGCGCTACGGCAAAGCCGGCGGACGACGAATGGACATCGCAGTATCACGTCCAGAAGGGCGGTGCAACAATTCAGGCGCCCTAAATATCACACAGTATGAGCAGTTCATGCATCTGGTAGATCATTTGCAGCATCGTACATCACTGTTGAACGCAGTGCGTCGGTCGTCGTGAGTATCGTGACTGCAATCACCCAAATTTACAGCGTCATTGATATAGCTGAGCTGTGCTAGCCTGTCTGTGGTAGCCGTGAGCGTGCGTATTGCCCTGCAGTTGTAACGTGCTCAGATGCGCGGACGTGTAAGCCTGTAGACACGACCAACGAAGCAACCCCGCACGAACCTCCCAGAAGTACATGTCCGTCACTTGAAGCACACAATCTCATGATTTATGATCAGCGAAAATGATGTCTGCATGAGCCACTTTGGCCTGCGGAATTTTCCTCTGATAGGTACAGTCACAAAGATGACCATACATGACACAGAGGAGCATGTGCCCTGCGTGTATTGGTAGTTCTGTCCAAAGTCCACAACAGGTAGAATCCTCATGAATTGTGTTGTGTAACACACACTCATATTATATGAGTCATATAGCAACACCGCGTCACGGTGTGTCCTCTGGCTACTATCCACTATGCCGGGCTGCGCTCCGCATTTCGTAACAATGCATAGACATTGTAGGGACATCATAGCAACACAGTGCACGTACAGCATACGTGACAGATCATAAGACCAGAAAAACAGTAGCTTCACACACAATTGAATACCATTCGAGCTGAACAGCTTATCGAAATTCACCATGTGCAATCAAAACACTAGTCACCTGATTGCAGAACGACCAACACGACTGTCATGTTGTCGCAACCCATTCCACATGACTGCTTTGGATCAGTGGAGAGACAATGCTCCACAAGTAGCGACGCTATGTCTTCAGGTGTACGCCCATTGGTCAGGTGTTCTGACACAAAACTCACAACCTCCTGCATACCAACATCACTTCACGAGTTGCAATTCAGAGCAGTCATGTCCTTCGAAATGCACCATGTGAGGGATAATGCAATGAGTACTTTCTATTCTAGGGGCAGGGCCAAAATGGCACATTGTAGCGGTGCACACTGGATAAAGCATGATGCATCTTTCATTTGCTTGCTAGTACCTTCGACTCAAGGGTGCTGTACTCTTTGCTCCCTGTCGCTCAAGATGTATGGAGTGTCAAGGTGCATGAACCAGATGAATGCATCCTACACTACTACACAAAAGCTGCGATGGTAGGTCTCTGCAACAGTCTACGAACATTTAGTGTACAGGGACCATTGCCCACCATATGTTCTGTACACCTTCGGTCCTCCTAACTGTCATGTCATCGGTTCTGGCACAAATGCCGGTCAAATTCGGCATTGGCACGATGCACTGCCTGCCGTACCCTTGGACACAGTATGGCCACGCTTAGAGAATATACAACATTGCAGCACATCTGTCAAACGAGCCGCGACACTGTGGGCGGGGCACCCAGGAAACGAAATGTGCGAAATCAAAGGGGCATCATGCAGGCCACTCATGACTCAAGGTGAGGCTTGACTGCAGCGCAGCCACATCAGTGGCTTGAAGGTCAGTATGGTGGTTGTGTATGATGGTATCAGCGACTAGGTCAACTCAGGCTGGAGGTCCAAAGGTGCAGATGTGCTGCATAAGAATCGTTGACACTCACGACGTGCCCCATGCTGCAAGTGGTAAGCAAACAGAGCGATGCTGCAGCGTGGCAAGTCCACGGGCGCACAATGAAACCAGAAAGCTCAGCCGCAAGCACACCTCATTTGACAGTACGTCCCAGATACCATCACATGCAAGCAAGAAGAAATCGTCAGCAGCGCTGAGCTCAAACACACGGACGTCGGGTTGAGCCGTGATGATTTGTGCCTCTGGAGGCAGATCGGCATTATCCTTATACTTGAGATCTCCAATTGCACGGGACAAATTCAAGTTCCCGTTCACTCGCGGGACTCCATTTGCATTACTAACAGTTCCACCAGCACTCTCAATGCGCGTTTTTTCTGAAGGGTTCATGGGTTTGTGATCACTTGACAAAGCAATCGCCTGACCTGCAAGTTGCCCATCGTGAACATCAGCGCCAGCACAGTGAAGATTCACGTTCCACATCTACATCAATGAGTTCCATTGACCAGAACGGTGAGCACAGGCTTTGATGACACGTCCTGGGCAGCGATAATGAATGTCGCACCAGCTCTGCAAAGGACTCCACGGGAATCGCCAGCGTTGGCTACATACAGGGTGTTGCCACATTTCAAGGCAACGATGGCGGTACACCCAGCATGCATATGTGGGTCGCGAGCTTGAGACTGAATGATGATGCGCTTGAACTCTTGCAGTTGATTGGCGATGGCCCTTCCATCCAACACCGAGGGAACAGATTCATCGTTCCCACTTGACGCTGCCTTGAACTGCAACGTGAAAAGCAGATCAATGGAGCACAAAACTTAAAGTTCTACAGCAATTGCATCGAGACAGTTGCAGGCCGCTCCGGCGGCAGCTCCATGCCGGAATCAGTGGGCTTCGAAGCACACACCAACACCGACAACATGAAGAAGTCATGCGTGCGCTATGCGATCCAATTGGAACACAGGTTTTGATATCATCATCGATGGGTGGGCGCAGGCCTGCAGTGTATCAGAGCCGGATATTGCTGTTTCGGCCGGCAGCATGCAAGCGTCCAACGCCAGAGAATGTACATGTTCCAGCCCGAACGCTGCCATGCAATTACTATATGAATCATGCAATTATTATATGAATCATGGCAGCACTGGCATTCTCGTGCTCCAATTCACGGTGGGAAACATGGACAGTTCACATGTCAACCCAACTGCATACAGCCCAACACAGCATGGCCCCATTCGACATTCATGTGATACAATCTTGACTAGAAGCTGAGCAAAAGGAAGCAGTTCCGTTTGCGATGAGCTGAAAAGAGTCAACGTTTACCCATGACGGAAACGGACAGTGGCTGTTTGTAGACTGCGCTTAAGAGGAATTCACTGAGCAGAAGACGGTTGCATTTGTGTTGCACAAAACACACACATGGTTCGGTCAAAGCACAGAAATATTTGTATTGCGGCAATCATGAAAATTGCAACAGCAACTGAAACAATATGAACATCATGTCGCTACTCGCACTGCATAGCGTGTGGCAATTCCTAGATGCTGTGGAACGCACTGCTGCTACCTCCTCTGCGTACGTACCATTCAGTAGTAGCCGATCCATCTCATGAAACACATGCTTCAGGGCCTTGTCATAGTCCATGCTTACGTATTGTGCGGATCGTATTAGTTCTCCGGCCATATGCTTGGCACAGAAAAGTGCCACCTCAGCACCACCGTGGCCATCAAAAACGGCAAACAGCGAATTGTCCTCTGTGTCACCCAATTTTATTGAGCAAATATGTGCATCTTCCATTGTCCTCCGCCAGCCTTGCATACCACACATGCCGTACGACAGATGTTTGCCATGTCCATACTCTGCAGATGAAAACCACTCTGTATCTACGTACGGGCATGGTGCAATAGAGCCGTGTGCATCATGACTAAAAGTGGAATCAAAAGATTCAAGCATTAGGCATACGTCGATAATTGGTGTCTGAGCAACACATGCCCTACGTCGATGCCCGTCGCAATGAAACTGCCGGCAGCCATCGGCTTTGCACAGATGGCAACTTTCAGATTGAAGCAATGATGACTGCCTCCAGGAAGATCACAAGCGACCGTCGAGAGTTATCGAGCGTGCCTGTTTCTTTGTCAGTATTGGGGGTGCTCAGATATGTGCCCATTTAATCGCGGATGCCTAAGGAGGTCGGGATACGGAACAGCTTATCGTCCAAGTGATTGAAACGTCATGCTAGGCCGTCTAGAAAATGTATCTGTGAAGGTGGACGATGCTGGATACGACCTGCAACCACTTGCCGATGGCATGCGCTCAGTGCGGCCGCATGCGAAAGTTGAATGTACTCTACACTTGCACATGTTCAATAAACATATTTCGTTGTTGCGGTGAGTTGCGACAGGTTATTAAGCGTGTTTTCTCATATCATGAAGTGCACGGAACACCCCTGCGACAAGCGGAACCCATTGGTCTGGTTTCTCGGCCGGTTTAGTTGTGCTTGCATGCATGCATACACAGCCCGACACAAGTGCGCAAGGAGCCGCGCACCCCGTAATGGCCTATCTCCAGGAGATACCATGCTTTAACCCAGCAAATGCATTGCGTGACACTCGAGCTTTTATCCGACAAAGCTGTTCCGACGGTGTCACGTGAGCGATTGCGCAACCATTGCACAATTTGCTATCACACAGTCCTGGTCAAACATCTCGCACGAGATACGGCAGGACAATCTTGGAGAAGAAGATCGCACATTGATGTCCCGACAAATCAGCAGGACGCCGTAAAGGGCCTGCCATGAATCAAACACTATAGACTCCGAAACCGCTGCCCGTGAAATTGCGTGACGCAATTCGCAAACATGGCTATGCACAAATTTCCTCCAAGACCGTAGTGTCATCCATACAACACAGAGTGTCCCGTGTCCTCAGGCATGCCAGGTGCAACACTGGCAAAATGTATGGAACCTGGCCGCTTCTACACTCAAAATTAGGACTACTACAACAGCAGCTATTCTTCGTGCAAAATGCCAATGAAAGTTGTGCGCCACAAAAAAACGAATTCTGGCATCTCCAGACAGCTCCAGCCTGCGCCCACGTGACAAAGGCTGCAGAATGAGGTCCACCGATCTTGCCACCTCGTCTCGAATAAATGACACAGCACAGCTTGTCGGGATTGCTAACCAGCATCTGTTAACAAGAGGCCATGTGTCAAAACGCAGGCTTGGTCATATGTGGAAATGGGGACCTGCCGCACTGCACATGTCGACTCATTAGCTTACATCTTTGGTGAGTCACAGGTGAGCACGGTGGGCCCAGCCGCTTGCCGCTTACACCTTTCCTTTCCCCTTGCCCTTGACGCGCACTCGCTTCTTTAGCCCGTCCATGTTGGCCTTCATGTACACCTGGATCTCTTTCAGAAACCTGCCCTGGAGCTCTTTCATATCCACCTGAACAGCAAATGAAAGCTGCACCGTCCAATGCATATCACGGCCCGAAAATCTGGTAGCTATGAAGCATGACTGCAAGCTAGAATGTAACAATTGCTGCACACAGTCACTGCATGCCACTGCACCTGACTGCGGCTGCCCTAGTGAACTGAAAGATCCAGGCAACCTGATCAAAATTCTCGCCAAGCTGCTTGAAAACATCAGAAACATAGTTCTGGTTCCTGTCCGCGGGATGAAGGCATGTGCTAGGTTGTGTGCATCCGTAATGTTCAGATGTTCAGTCCAAATGATATCTACAACTGGGTGCTCGTTTCCGTCACAATAGTGCAGTCACAATCGCCCTTTCCCACAGCGATTTGCCGGGGCCATTAGCGGTTCAACGATACAAATCATGCTCAAATCACATCAGATAAGGACGTCACACATTCCAACAGCCAAGACGTAAGTGACAAAAGATAGAGTGGTTCAGCATGACTGTGCGAAGTGCTTATCTTCCAGACGAAACGTGACCGAGACCATGTTATCACAGAGGAGGATCAAGACCGGATCACGGTTCATTCATCATTCGCACTGCAGGGGGACGGGGAAGTAGACATGAGCAAGCACAAGCTGCCCAGAACTACCACCCTGGCTCCTAGGATGACTTCAAAGAGAGCATGTCCGTTTGAAGTCTATCATGCGAGCAAGCTAGAGGCACAGACCACGGTAGATGAGAGACGATTTTGCTTGTGGGGGAACGTCGAGCTGCAAAGAATCAAGGCCACACTGAGGCTAGATCAGCTATCGCGGACGTCTGCCTAGAGAGGCGCAGCAGGTAGGCGCAGCAGGTGGACGCACCTCTGTTGATATCTTGCACTTCTTTCCATCATAAGCTCTCACCAGGCACTTGCATGGATACTTGGCCTGAATTGCAGCACCACACTCATCGCGATGCAAGAGGCCACTGTATTCAAGTAGACCATCTAAAGCGGGTGGGCTTTTCAGCGTGACGGCTTGTTGCCTTTGACAAGCTTTTGTGTGTTTGAGGGTGGTGCAAAGCTTCCCAACCCAGTGCGGCCAAGACATGCGGCTAACACCAGCATGATCCGTTGATTGCAGACTGTTATCCGTACTTGGAGTTTCTATCAAGGTTTCTGAACGGCCAGTGGAGACTGAGAAGTCATTCATCCGTGTATGCACTGATGACGAGTCCTGCATTGTTTGTTCAATCAAAAGCGTACCTTCTCCTCAGGATGCTTCTTATTCCACAACCTGCTCCTGAAATTGGCTGCATGGCAGAATCAATTGTCATGGGCTGCTGCATGCAACTGCTACAAAACGATTGGTTGGAGATTTGCGGCCGGGGGATGCAACAGACACATCATCTATGGGCCACCGAAGCAGAGATAGCATCAGCGGATTGTTGCTAGACTTCAAGCAGGCCAAGCTCAGTGTTGGTGCAAGTGCATCGCACTGCATGAGACAAGACCATACTTCGTTTCATTTCCACGTATACTGAACCTTTCTCCTTATTCATGTCATATAATTTGTTGAGTTCTAGCAAGAACTCTCCAGGCGTAAGCCGGCCCATGCTCAAGGTGAACAGAGCAGGGCAGAAGGCTAAACGCTATAGAAATGGGGCACTGTTCAAAACCGTGGCGTGTCACGCCATACTACTGGCATAAAAACTTTGTACGAGTAGATTGCGGCCTGGAGTCATGGAATACTGTCGATTCGCAAAGGAATCCGAGGGGGAGTGTGCCAAATGTCGCAAATATGATCACAGCACGACAGCAATGACCACAACGTACAGTCGCTGTATCCGTCAACAGCTTACTTCCACATACTGACAGCTCGACTCCACAGAAACACCGTAGTCAGCAAGATAATAAATTTGCAGCGCTGGCGGGCGCCATGCCTGTGCAGCTTGCATGGCACCGGAGCCCTCACCGCAGACTCGCAATGCACACTGCTGTAGACACGATCACCTGCTACACCCAGAAAATTTTGACGCAGGCCTACAGTCTTCTCATGAGCGGCGTGGCAAGAAGGGCACGTGATGAAGTCCAGCAGATTTGTCTCGTTTCACAACTGTATGTTTTCATTAAGTCGGAACATTGGACGTTGTAAGATCACACTCTCAGTTTACAAAATCATTCTTTCCGGAGTCCATAGGAAACCTCGCTGGACGAGGTTGGTGCTGGTCTGAGTGATCGCCTGGCAATCCTCTGCGCTGTACCGCACGGCCGTTGGCTGACCAGCTGCACTCTCGGCTGTGCAGACATGGAATACTTGCGACATGATGCAAGTGTCATGGGATGTTGTGTAGAGCCTTGATTACGTCGGTCCATATGGAAAGTCATTTTGTGAGGTGTGGTACAGGACGCGAGATGCAAATATAGATGTTCGGCGCTTCTTGACATCTGCATAGTACAAATATGGCCATTGGAAGGTGCAGTAGAGTCCCTTTTCCATTCTATTTCGCGATGGTCACTACTGGAAATATTACCCTTGTCACGGCCACCACAACTTGTGAAGGGTATAAACAGGATCGTGGCGCTGACATGCACACTTCACTGTGCAACTGTGCCACACTGTGTTCATTCAGAATTGGCTATTCAGTCTCCGGCAGACACCCCAACGAACTTTACAAATAGCCACAGACAAAATCTTGCACCCAGTGCACAATTCAGACAATCAATGCTGAGCTGTCTTACGTATGTACACAGCAGTCATACACCGCAGGGCTGGCAAAAACAAGCAACTGAACGCCGGTCAAGGCTTCTCACATCTTGTGAAAAAACAGGAGTCATTTCATGACACGTACTCAGATAATTGCTGCAAGCCATCCCCTGCCGCTCATCGCGGGCCATACGTGGGCTGGTCAATGAAAGCCATGTTCGGCTGCATGCCATTCATGCCTGGCTGCATGCCTGGCTGCATGCCCTGTTGCATGCCCTGTTGCATGCCCTGCTGAGGGTTCCCTTGCGGCATCCCCTGCATCTGCATCCCTGGCTGAGTCATGCCCCCATACGCACCCCCATACTGTTGCGTGGCCTGGAACTGCTGCTGCCCCGGCTGCCCGCCCTGCATCTGGTTATACTGCCCCTGGAACTGAGTGTTTTGCTGGAAGTGGCCGCCAGGGGCCATGCCACCAGGCGCACCCCATTGACCCTGTGTCGCTCCCACATACCCGCCTGCCCCCACCATCGGGCCCCCCATGCCTGGGTTCATGCCATCTTGCCCAACAAAGCCCCCGCCCATCGGCACACCTCCCATGCTGCCCTGAGGCATCCCCATCATGCCTGGCACCTGCATGCCACCCGGCTGCATCCCGTACCCGCCAGGAGAGCCACCAGCGAAACTGCCTTGCTTCGGAGGCGGGGGCTGCATCGCCTTCACCGGCCGGCCAGACATGATGTCATCGATCATCTCACACAGCTTCGTGCTGTCCGCCGCAAAGTTCAGCTCCTCGCAAGTCTGTAGCGTGTACTTCAGCCGCGTCTCGTCGTTGTACGTGTCCTCGGCGCACTTCAGCTTGAACGCCCGCGGCCTCCACAGCACGCGGTGCGACACCCAGTGATCCAGCGGCGCCCTTGCCTCGCCCTCCAGTTGCTGCACAAGGCGCACAACAATCATTAATATAAACAGAAGAAATTGCGTGGGCATGATGGGCGACAGGGATGACATGGGCGCACTTATCCCGCCACCGTCGTCTACATCAAATCCCGGACAGCAGCCTCGAACGAGGCAAAACAGTCAGCAGCTGCAATCCTTGAACACAGCTGAGTGGCGCGCACGCAGCCTCCAGCTGTCTCAACTGATACATGCATGCCATCGCAGGTGCATGCCGTGAGCTGATGACGCCACAAACTCCACCAGAGGGGCAACAGTGCCACGGAGTGCACCACAGACGACAGTGAGCACCACAATCATGCATACATAAACGCAGCCAGCCATGAATGAGTGAGTGAGATTGCAAGTGGCTTCCGAGAACCGGCCTCGTGCCCGGCCTCTAATACATATGTACGGGCAGCAGCGTGCGAGCGCACCTGGTGCGCCTCGTCGGCCGTCATGCCCATGACGGTGTCCCCAAGCTCGCCAAACACGCTGATGCCCTCCATCACGCCCGTGAAGTCCACAAACTGCAGCTGCAGGAGGTAGCGGTACATTGGCACGCAGTTCTGGTTGCAGCGGCTGCAGTAGAAGGTGTCGGAGCCGTCGTCGGCGGACTGCACCTTCTTGTTGCACTGCCGGCCGTTGTAGTCGAGGCGGCAGGCGGGGTACGTGAGCACGTCGTTGTTGCCGGTGCCCGTGAGCACGCCGACCACCTTGACCCACGCCGGCACGCCGCCGGAGCCGAGGCGCTGCATCGCAGCTCAGCCTCGTGAGTCCAGTCCAGCCACGTGTGCTCAGCTTCGTGTCACACAGACGATGCGGCAGGTATGAACGAGACTTTGCTGATTTATGCATGTACGCGTGTTGTTGCGATGGACCACATGCGATTGATCTGCCACGATGTGTCTGTCCCAGGCAGCAAACAACATCGATGTTTGCAGCGCCGTGACACACTCACCATTTCACGCACAAAAGCACAGCTTTACCGCAACTCCTCGCACACGGTGTGCACACGGCGAGCTGCTGCAGCACATGCATGCTTATCGTGCAAGTGGGTCCACAGGCCAGGCGCTGCTCAGCAGCCCCGCACCTCGTCGTGTATGATGCTGGCGGTGACCCGCCGGTCCGCGCGGCCGCCGCCGGTGCGGGACAGCGCCTGCGCAGGCTGCGCTGCGCCTCCGGCGGCGTACCACTGCTGCATCTCGGCGACGCCGGGCAGGGTCACGTCGTCGATGAGCACCATCGACGAGCCGACTGTGCTGAGGTTCTTGCCGTTGAACTCCCCGATGCGCGCACCTGCAGCAGCCACAGGCCCCGTCGCAATGTCGTCGCGCTGCCGACGACGGCTGGCATTGTGTGCCAACAATGCACGTGGACAGATTTGCGCCCGTTCTCAGCCCATGCAGTGCAACGGCATGCGGCCGCTGTGGCCACTGGGTGTGTTGTGATCTTGTCTCAATGTCATCTCAGCCTTGACACATCGATGTAACGGTCGTGGCCGGGTACAGGGAGAACACTGGTTGTGCACATGGCATGCTGACGAGTGTCAGGGCAACACGGTGTCAGCGCGGTCACCATGCAACGACAAGGCACAGAGGGCGACCCTGTATGTGGTACAAAAATACCATGCACTTGCGAGCCAGGCAGCAAACATGGTTCCAGTAACACTGTAGGCCACCGCAATGGACTCTGATGCATGGAAACAGCTACATCCGAGGAGGCCGGGTGTCAAGGATTGACGCACAGATCGAACAGGCCCAATGCACCTGCCGCAATGCCAACGCAATGCAAGCTGGGGCGCACTCTTGATGACGAGCACCGGGTGGTTGCCGGCGCGGGAGTGCTCAAAGATCTCTGCCCCAACGGTCTCCGCCTTCTCGCCCCACAGCGTCAGCTCGATCGAGCGGCCGCTGTCGTCCCGCACGACCATCGAGCGCTTCTTGCCCTCGCTGCCGTCCCGGCGCTGGATGAGCCCGAGGTCCTGGCAGCTGTCGAGCACGGCGACGACGTCGACGAACGTTTCCGTTGGCAGCACCTCGAGCTCCGCGAGCTTCACGGGCTTGAGGTGGATCTTCGGGACGTCCGGCTGCGCATCGTGCACCTCAACCAACTGCACAGGGAACAGCGCATAACGAGAGCCCATAAAGTACGATCTGGATTGACCATGCAGCTCACAAACGGCGTTTAAGTGCCGGACATGTGATTTGCACCCTGGCACTATGTCGAATCGACAAGTGCTTAGACAATGCAGAGTAACCACGGCAGAGCAGCATCCGAGCCAGGGACAGTGCATAATCAGACCAGAAAGCCAGTGCGTCAGCCGTTGGGCAGAGCAAGGCATCACACCTCAGTATTGTTTTCAAGGTAGACCTCGCAGTTATGACCAGTTTGATTCCACTTCCTTTTACCTGCGTCCATGGTCTTTGCGGATGCCTTGCTGAGCTCATAAAACGTTCCCAACTTCACATCGGGCTCGAACTTCTCTGCAGTTTCACCAAAAGCCACAACACGAACTTCTCCTGAACTGTCCAGAAGATCGAAATTGAAGACGCAGCCTGATTTGCCATTCTTGTTGTACCTTCTCAGCTCACTCTTCAAGGAACAGCGCCCGCGAATAGTCCACCGGCTCTGGTATGGCGTAATATCGCTGATTTTGATGATATTGGTTGCTGCAGAGTTGTGCATAGTGGCGCCCCGATTTTGGTCATACTTTGGCCGACCTTGTTGCAAACTTGCAGGCAGAGCTCCACGCTGCACACACGCAAAGGCTGTTCGCCAGGCATGATGTGGATTCTTTGGGATGAGACTGAGCTGATTTGGAAACAACCCCGCAGTAGGACAACCGAGACTTGGACGAAAGCACTTGTGAGCAGCACACAGTAAGTGCTGAAACACGGATGAGCAGCACAAGTTTACTGCTGGTGCGTGGCCTTTTGTGATGTGCACCTCAGACTGGGAAGAATGACCACAATGACTAGACCAGACACGCTGTTTCTGCGTGATCAATGCATCAAGACCGTTCAACCGCAAAGAAGTCGTAGGCAAATGCCGTACCTGATTGCCTGTGCCGGATTGCTGGCTTGCTGGCTGACCATAAGCCGGTGCAGGATGTGCACCATACATACTGTTGGCTGCCATGGGGGCTTGTTGTTGCTGCTGATGCACGTGATTAGACATTCCAGCTTGAGGCTGGCCGTATGCACTAGCCGGAGGTTGCCCATATGCCCCAGCGGGAGGCTGCCCATACGCCCCAGCGGGGGGAGCGCCATATGCGCCATTTACATGAGACTGCTGCATCTGCTGACCCATTTGCTGTGCAGGTGCGGAATTTTCACTTGATATACTTGAGAATTTGACTGGATTTCCGATCTTTCCTGGAGCTCGCTCCACCGTGGTGAATCCGTAGACAAAAATCAGCTGAGGAGGTACGCCAGAGCCAGTGCCTTGGGTTGCCCTGCACACGCACTTGCCCTATGCAAGAAGACATCATGGTGACTGAAACAAAGCCAAGCTGGCGATAGAAATAGCAGAGTGCGCACGCTTCGTTTGTTCTATGCAGGGCCTGCACCGACCACGATTCGAGAGTGATTATATCATTTCGCTGCAGCTCTGCCGCGGCGGGAGACTCAACAATCTCCTGTGCCAAAATTCCGGGTAGGCTGTGATGCCCATCACTGATTTCGACTTTGATGCGCTCTTGGTTGTGAGCTGTGACCTTCCGCTTAGCTACTCAGAGCAAGCTCTGTCAATCACGGTGCGATACAGCAAAGCAAGGGACTACAGAAGTGACGACAGCTTGTCCAGCATAGCTGAATAAACTGCCTTATTTGGATGCATAGGGCACTCAACGTCACACAAGTCTCGGAAGTCTGGCAGAATGCAGTGACGGCAGCGCACCAGTGACTTGCACGGTTGGAAGGAAATTGGCCGCTGCAGTACTCTTGCTCAAGCTCAGGTTCACCATTTGGGTGACGGCATCGTTCGTGAGCTGCACCATTGCTCCCATGCTGTGTGCTGTGGCACCTTAGCACGACCTGTTCAAACGTACGCTGACATAAACGTCAGACCGCTCGGACATGACATGCTGATGCGACGTATTGGCAGGATTTGATGATCGCAAGTGTGCTGGCGTCAACGTAATTGTACAAACGCATGCGGCCGCATCGTTTTTTGAGCCCGGTGTATCGCGGTATCTAGCATGGTGCACACCGAGCCATTTGCGAGCAGCGCTCGTGGGATCGCACTTGTGGACCACAGGACCGGGAGTCGTGGTCATGCTCCTGGTCAACGTCAACCTGGCGTATTCACTGCTGCAGTCGCGTTGTCGTCTCAGTTGTGTGGGTGCTTGATCTCAAGCAAGACGTGGAAGGTACACTAACGTGAGCTGCAGCGCAGCTGTAGCTCGATTTGATAGACTCCAACAGCAGACAAGAATACAAATCCCGGCTGTCAGCCCGTTTCTTCGCCTCTGACGTGGTGCACTACGTGGATAGATCGCAAGGCTGAGTATCATGACTTCGCCAACTTTAGGCAGCAGTCAGGACACTTACACCATTATCACCGCAAAAACACTGGTTCTTTGTGCGCATATCTTCGTGTCCGACATACATGCATGGACGCCACAACAATCAAACCTGAGCAGGCATAGGGATCTCACAACATTTCCAATGCGTCGCCTCTGTGGCCATTGCAATACGACTGGCGATCAGTACACCATCTGCTGCTTGCGACGTGTGCATGTTGTACCAGAGAGGCATGCTGGGATGGGTTCTGTACTTCCTGCATCACTGCAAGACTATGTACATGGAGATGCTTGTGCTCGCCGTGGCTTGTGCCATGGCTTTAGAGGACCTCCGCACTCAGCAATGCATCATATGGTGATGGTAATGATATTTGGTCAGTACCAAGCGTTTGCACAAAGCTGCGGGGTATTCCGCGCATCAATTTTCCACACAATTGCTGTGACAGTTTTGTTTTCAAGTGGTTGGGAGGAACAACTGTATCTGTCCAAAGGGCCATGGCTGTAATATTGGTGTTTGTATCCGCACTCGATTACTGTGACACACTGCGCCACAACAAATGTGACAGCGATGGAGTCTGTTTCAAAGAAAAGCGTGGCCCACGAGTTGCTAGAACAGATGCAATTCGCATGGGCTGATCCCAAGCCTGATGCACATTCTTGTTCTGCGTTATAGCAGACCATAATGCACCAGGCATCACCTTGCCCTCCGAATTAAATCAGCCTCCGCTTGGGTCGTCTGCTAAGCAGACCCATAGGAGAAAGGATGAACAACAGAGCGAGTGCTCCATCAATCGCATCATGTAAGACGCATTACAATGCTCAGGCAGCGTTGGTTCTGCCACTGCCGTCCTCGTGGAACTAACCAGTCACAAGACTCACAGCTCAGGGAAAGACGCGATCACCTTCGCACCAGGGGCTCTGCTACCATGCCCACGCCACAGCGGGCAGTGTGGCCGCCACAGGCCAAAACTCGGCATCCCTGGCATCTGCCCCCACTCCGTCTGTACCCCATCATCACCCTTGTGGCTCCTACCAGCTGGACATCCATCATCACCTCTTCATTATCGACTCCATGCTCCGGCGCCTCTTCAGGTCGCAGCCCTCTCGGGCTTGCGTCGGGTGCGGCGATTCGAGCTCACTGAGCGAGACGCCTTCTCCTGGGCAGCGACCTGGGACCGGCCCCGCCTTCCTACCGGCGCACGCGTCACAGGTGACACCTCAGCATGCGCAACTTTATGTCCAAGCAGGGAGCTCTGTGCGTGGTCTTCGGCACGCATCACCTTTGCCACGGCCGCAGCAGCCGCTGCAGCAGTCGCGACCCCGCTGTCCGGCTTCACCTTGGCCACTTCCTCCGCAGCCTTGAGCCGCTTGTGGTGGTCCTGCGACGCCTGGAGCGCCTGCAACAGGGAGTCGCCGCCAAACGCGGCCACCGCAAGAGGTGCACTCTGCGGGGCGGCCTCTGCGGGCTCGGCTGGAGCGGCGACGAGGCCCTGGGCTATGGCCTGCCTGAGGTTGCTCTCCAGCGTCATCCCACCTTCCACCCCGCTTTCACAGTACCTGAACACCACCGTCGAATCGTGAGCACATACACCGCACCACTGTTGCATCCACAATCGATCCTATATTTGTTTAGATGCAGTATGCTATATGTACCGTAGTGAACGATACACATGCTCCGCTATGTGTAGCAGGAGCACACACGCTGCTGTCAACAATCCCCGGGCGTTGTCACCCGCATGCATACACAGCAGCAATGCATGCCAGCTTAAATATTGCCCAAATGTATGCACAGGGGCAATGCGCAGAGCGACAGCTGCCGAGGGCGAGCGCCTTGCCGCGGCGAGCGCCGCCCGGGTGGGTGGGCGCACTTGGTGAGTTCCAGCGTGCATGAGCCGCCCATGGTGCGCGGCGATGGGCGGCTGTCCCGCGGCGACGGGCCCCAGTCCCGCGGTGACGGCCCCCAGTCCCGTGGGGACGGTCCGCAATCCCGCGGCGACGGCCGCCAGTCCCGCGGCGACGGCCCCCAGTCCCGCGGGGACGGGCCCCAGTCCCGCGGCGACGGCCCCCAGTCCGACGGCGGGGCCTCCGACCGCGGCTCGCTGCTGCGGTGGCCACGGGGGCCGCTCGGCTCCTCGTCCGCGACCACGCTGCGTGCTGTGTTCAGGGCGGTCACGCTCGACTGGCCGGCCGGGGAGAGGAGCGTGCCGCCGGCAGAGCCGGGGGGGAGCGCCCAGCGCGGGAGGTGCGTCAGCTTCGGCACGACGCGGGACGACGAGCTGATGAGATGGTCCACATCGTCTTGGGGGAGGGGCTTGAGGTCTGGGCGGTTGAGGAGGAAGCCGATGCGGATGGCATCTCCACGCTCCAGCAGCGGAATCATGCTGTTGCGCTTCCTGCATGTGGCCAGGGATCGGCGGGGAGGTGAGCACGGCGCATCAGCTGGGAGCGGCGAAATGCTGTGTCACTAGGCCAAAGCCAGAGAGGCGGGCAGCACCGCAGTGCGCAAAGAGGGGCACCACACACGCATGCAGCCACCGGCACGCAATGCTGTGACAGCTGGCTGGTGTTGCTGCGCTACATCCTACTAACAGTTCAAGGTACTGTCGCCATGGGGGGTGCAGATGATGGAGTGGGCCTATGGTGACAGACGGGGCAGCATGGTGTTGACCAGGTCTCATGCTGCTGATGCTGATGGTGCATTGATGCTGGAGTGGCGTGGTTATTTGTCGTGAAGTGCCATTTCCAGGCAGCTGTGAATGAACATGAGTGAAGGCCTGCAAAACAACAGATGCATGCCAATTCTGGCCATGCAAATGGAGACATCATGGTAGAGCAATGATACGAATACAAGTACTGGTCAGTGCCAGATTTTCGTAGCCATGCAGCATCGGCAGTGAAAATTAGATAGTATTCATTATTTCATGTGCAGGTGAAGACGCCGCCGGGATTGCAAGTAACTCCTGATGACCTGTCCAAGATGTCACAGATTCATCATGAGCATCTGCATCCCAGGTATGGTGTGATTTGTTAAATTTGGTGACTGTTGCTCATCATGCTTGTAGTGGTGGCCTGGAGTCACGCTCCATGACACACTGAGCTGCATTGAGCTGCAGTGATGAGTAATGTGACCAGCATACTTATCATGTATGACACAGCAAATTGAGAAGCCAACCCCATGTACTTACACGCAAAGGCATACGCATACGGGTGGTTGATTTGATGTCAACACGGTGTCAAACTTCATGTATGGTCAGCCTGATGAAAGACAGCAGAAGTGGAGGACACCTGTGCACCTGGAGAATCTCTGTGGGAGCTCATGTGTGACATGTGGCTGCACGACCCATGAAGCGGTATGACCCAACATATCATGTATATAAAAAGTGTAGCAACACGTGACGACGGGGTGCACGGCAATACAGGAGCCTGGTGCAAGGGGGGATGCGCACATTTCCACAGCCAGCACATCCAGCACCTCATTGGCCTCCAATGCTGCCAGAATGCCCACTTCATTTCGGTAGTCTTTGATATCAAAATTGGTGAGTATCCTGGACTTCTCTCTTGCACCTTTGTTGATCGCTGCCCTGTCGTAGGCTCGGGCTGCTTCTTCCTCTGTGGCCCAGAAGCCGAGATGCACCTGCCGCCCTCCCAGATTGATCTGAGCATGCCATTTCCTTGTTTGACGAAGCAAGGATACCCCTCGGTAATTTGACGTGGCGGTGCCAGTTTTCCTTGCCCGGCAACGCAGCATTTGGACGAGCTCGGACGCTTCCATGGCTGCACAGGACGCAATCGAATCGTGAATGCATATGTGGCAATATAGAGACACCGACCATCCTCATGCACACAACAAACAACAGTCCAGTACAGGTCACGAGTGAAGCACGGCTAGCGACGATGCGCATGTTTCGAAGGACGCTCGCATGCTGGCCAGCACGCGGACAAGTGGGGGGACATCATATATCCGTAAATGCGACAGCAAAACGATGATTGCAACCAAATCTTGTTTTATGTATGTATGCAACTTGTGCCCCCCTCACACTCCAACATTCAGGTAAACGGTGTGAAGGCAATCGGGGGGGGGTATAACCGACACCTGCGCTGTATAAACGCAAAGTCAGCACCGCACATGTCAGCTGATTCATTTCCGAAGCGTATTCCGTGACATGGAAGTTCGTCGTGGCCTCCGCGCATCCGCTTCGGTTGATGGCCGCTCTGTCGAATGCTCTCGCAGCCTCCTCCTCTGTCTCGTGATCACCCAATGATGTAGTCTTCCCTCCAACGCTGATCTGCAGAATTGCGACGTGGTTTGCATTACGGAGTGAAGAGCAAGAGCGTCCGACTCGATCACTAATGTGTCGCAGCGTTAAGTTCACGTCCGGATCAGCGTTTCCAGCGCCACACTCAGGCAACTCCGGCACAAGTTATAAGATACGGGCAAGCAGAAGTCGGAATCGGCAACATGGGTTCGCGTTTCGCTGAGACAACAGAATCCGCAGATCTAGATAGGCAAGCACCGCGCACCTGTGCACGCCATTTCCCAGTTGGCTTGAACAACGTCACTCCCAGGTACTTGCTGCTTTTCCCCATTGATCCCATGATTCAATTGATGGCCCACTAGGCGACCGACCCGACTACACCGGGACTCAATGCGTGCCCCGCTCACACAAGTTCAGAAACACATCCACCAGACGCCAACATTGAGCTCGTTTGTGTCTACGGCGTGATGTTGTGCCGATAAAAGCCTTGTGCAAGGGCCGACGCCTGCCATATTTTTAACACACCGCATGCATGAAAGAGCCGACGCGCCCGTGCCAGCGCACGCCGCTTTCGGGGTGCTCTTGTCGCATGACGTGACAGCCATGATGGATTGCCGCAACATCAAACTCATGTTCCTGAATTATGCCGAATCTGGTCAGCACGGATCCAAAGACGGTGGCTTTGATTCAAGGCGGACCTCATCTCCATCGGACGCCTTGCACGAAAGGGACAGACAGCTTCAAATTGTGCTTGATACGATCGCGATATGCGTAGGAAAAAGCTCAAAGCTTCAAAACGAGTCGTGCGGTACTTTAAGCTGCACTTTGGCTTCAGGGAGCCATTCAAAGTACGACTACGTGCAGCGTTGATCAAAAGCCAACACTGCCTGCGTCGCAATGGGTAACAGCCAACACACTCATTTAGGTGCTCTTGGATGGCAACTTCATACACTCTATGGCTCAGATGAAGTGCGCATCCGCTGCACAAGGATGATCGTGATGGCTGCCTCGCACGTGTAGATTTGAGTTTGACATGCAGATATGATAATCTCGAAGACATGGTCAGTACTCTTCTTGGTGGCAAGGTCAGGCTGTTTGTCCCGAGCTGCGCGATGCGCGAGCTCAGAGACCTGGCGAAACAGGACAAGACGTACTCTGCTGCCGTTTCTCTCGCGCGCAAGTTTTTGCGGCACAAAGATGCATGTGCGCCAACGGAATCCACCCATGAGATACTCTTGAAGCAAGTAGGTTCGGCGTCACGCTGCCCTGTACTTATGATTGCCGAATTGGTGAACGTGTGTGTAGTGGCATGCCACCACCGCGTAACCTAGTATTGAGTTCCTGCTTAAGCTCCCTGCAGAAAATGGAAATGACCAGCACTGGTGGCTAGCGACTCAAGACAGAACACTCTGGACCACCCTGAGAGAGGTGTGTCCATGCTGGTCAGATGACAGTATAGAATGCCACAAGTCTCCTGTGCCGCCGGCTGACAAAACGATACAACCAACGCCTCTCTACGTCGCAGGATGCAAGCAGAGCTGTACCAATCCTATATGCCAGTGCCACAGGGCTGCATCTTCTGCCGCCGTCCGACAGCCTGAAAGGACATGTTTCCGACACATTGACGGTGCGCCATGATTGTGAAGCACGCCACATATGGATGTTTGCCGCTTCGCAGGATCGCATGTGTTCCTGTCTTAAGCGCTCAAGAACACCATGTTCTCTTCACTCTGTTGCACTGAGTAGCAGTTGCAACGGGCCGTAGCATGCTTGTATCTCTGATCCTACCCCCGCTCAGTGTTTTCGGGAGAGCATCTGCCCTCCTCAAACGGCAGATGGTCAACCCGACCACAACGCCACAAGTTTGGCATGCACGCAGTCAATGCACCATGTTTGTGTTCAGTTGGCCACAGCTGCCGCAGTGAAGGGGTCACGTAGTGCAGCGAGGCGCATGTGCTGTGCTGTGCTGTGCTGTGTTCTGGCGGGATGAACCAAGACCGCAATTGTCTAAGAACATGAACTGCCACTGAGGGTTGCTGGCATCCACGGCCGTGTTGTCTACAGGCCAAGATGCAGAGCAGCGAACATGAGCAAGCCTTCGTGGCAGATGCTGCAGCAGCCCCGAAATCAAAGGGGAAGTGGCAACGCAAGCATGCTGCAGCACCCAACCCACTGTCCGTGAAGAAGTCAAGCAAAGTCCAAAAGCACGACGCCAGAGATGCTGGACCGAATCAGAAGAGAATACGAAGGAAGCGGCAGCATGATGATGGAGAACCAAGATAGACGTGCTGCTCTCTCCCGATTCGAATTCTACAGACAGGAACATGGCGCGAAGGCAGCATGCATGCTCAGATGTCCGCACGGATTCCGCTGCGGCTGCATATAGAAGCTTTGATCACATGTTGACAAGTCGAGTTCACGGCCGTATTCCGCCGCATCGTGTAACAGAATTGTGACGGCTTCAACTCTCGTGTGCTGATCGTACCGTGCGTAGCTCGCTACGCGCAGCTGCAGGGGACTGTTATACGTCATGCAGCTGTCGGCTTCGGCGTTCGTGTCTGTCATTTCTGATGACCGCGTCCAGAGTGTCACCGCGACCATGACCCCATGCGACTGCGATTCTGAATTTCGACGCATCACATGGTCCCACCTCATTCGCCGAGTCGGAGCCTGATGCCTCCTCGGGCTTATAAATGTTCATACATGTGAACAGTGCGGAACCAGCCACGGTGATGGTTGTGAAGGTCAATTCGGAACCCTGTGTACGGCGATTATGACGTGGGCAGCCTGGATGTGTGTGCTCACAAGTAATCCAAACAGTCTGCATATGATTAGAGGACCACTAACAGTCACTCAGTGGGCGGATACGGCCGTGCATGTGTATTACACATCCTGAACGACCACTTGAAACCGGTGTTCTATCTCTGAGATAGCTGTGTGACGGACAATTATCACACCGCGTGTCAGACACACATGGCATGTCATGCCTGCGGTGCCACCTGCCTCTTCGACTTTGTTCTTGCTATACATGACACTTCCACATCGCCATGCATGGGCGCAGCCGCGTCAGCTCATAGCCGGCCTCTTGCTCGCATGTCTGACTGCAGCCTCGCATCTCGTTGCTTCTCATACTCTGTCAGCTCTGCCTTTTTCAGGAACGCCTGCTTCTCTAGGTACTTGTCAGATGATTTACCGTGCAAGTTTAGCTCATCCTTTACTTCAGAGTTCGAATCCTTGAATCCCTTCCAGTCGTCTGCTGATTTGTCAATCAGATTTGCTTTCTTTGGCCCTGCACCAATGTCATGGTATGCCACCAACTCAAGGGTATATCTCATACAATGAAGCCGCGCAAATCAATGGACATGTACCGTGACGCAGTCATTAAGCCGCCAGCAAAATGCCTTAACAAACAAGACAGAGCGCGACATCGCAAGTACTGACCCGAAAGCAAGACCTTGACTATCAGATCAGCCTGCATCTGTACAAGCTGCCCCAACGCACATAAGTTGTCCTTGCGCAACCAGTCACCTGATGCAGCCGGTGTGCCTGGTACACAGCCAGCCTTTCCATCTCTGCATTGAAAACACATGTATGCGGCGTATCTGGTCCCGTTAATTCGGAGTTGTCAATGTCCAATAGGATACGGCTCAGTAAATTTAGATTTACTTGACTTTACTTTACATGTTCGATTTGTGGCGATGTGCGGTGCACAGCTAGCGGGGCCGATGCGCACTGTAGCACGCCGGAGGTTACTGATCCAAACAAACACAGCCGCAGGTTGCAGTGCCCACCTGTACTGCTTCGTCGTAGTCTACGGAGAACACATTGGATAAGCATTGAATGCAGCAGTACAGGTCATCATGCAGGTCAGGTGCCTGGGCAAACGGTGCCAAGCATGTTTGCTCTACAGGTCAGGGACGCAAAGCGGTGTTGGGTCGCTTTACAGCATTTTCAGGGCTGCCACCCAAAAACTAGACCTGGACATTCGGAGTTGTTCTATGTGATCGGGCGCAATGACCCAACACTGATGCGAAGACACAGGCGGAAACAGTCACTACCTCAGCAGCAGCCGCGCACATGCTGCAACAACTGGCGTGTTGGTCATACACCATGACTCACAGTACCATGGTCGTGCAGAACAAGCCGTGTTGGGGACAGCCGTGGGCACACCGGTTATGTTTGCCAGGGCCGCATCTAGCCCCGACTTATTAGATGCCGCTGCAGCCCGGTCTTGTGCCACCTGTGCCGCCTTGGACCCTGCCTGGACTTCCCGCTCCATCTCCACCTCCCGACCTGCGAAATTCCTCTTTTCCACCACCCGCACCATGTCTGCCCGTTTCGCAGCATCTGCGTGATGGTGGCCAGACTCGAGAGACTGCAGCGCCGCCGCTGCAGCAGCTGCTGCGTCGCCATCAGAGGCTGGTGTGTCAACCGCAGCTGCCGCGGCTGCCGAACTTGCAGGGGGCTCGGCTGGTGGGGGGTGTGCTGGGGACGCCTGAGGTGCAGCCTCACTTGGCGCATTCTCATTGCCCATATCAGCGGCGTCCGGGTGAGGGTGAGATGCAACGTGTGTCTGCGGTGCTTGCAGTGTGGAGTACGCTTGGGGCTGTTGTGCGAGTGGCGTGGCAGGGGGGGTGGTGCCATGTGTGGCATCCCGCAGGATGCGCTCCACCAGGTCTGCTGAAGCCTGGCGCTTTTTCCGAGGGGGTGCCATGCCGAGCGCTTGCATCCAGTACTGCAGCACAGGCACAGCAGGTGAGGCATGGGCCGGCGCAGAAAATACACACAAAGCACTGGATTGGGGCGCTGTCTGCAAGCCGTGCTGGCCTGAAACGCATGTGCAAGGTTGTGGGGCCACACCGCATCTGGATCGTGCATAGGACGCTTATTAGTGGCAAGTATTTGGATGTTCTGGGCGGAGACTGCTGGAGTAGGGACTTGGCGTGGAGCCACACGGGCCGCAGCAGTGGGTTTGACACCATGAGCCTGTCTCTCATCGGACTTCGACTTCAGCTGGGCGAATAAGTTCGCAGCGTTGGCCTTCCTTTTGTTGTCAGCTGCTTTGTTGACGTCTTCCATTGCGTCATATGTTCTACTGGGCTGCCCTGACCCTGCCAGGCCTCTCCTGCACTAGAGTACGTTGACAGCAGGGCAGGACAGGCATTCACCACAGGTCGGGCATCGCAACAACATATATACACTACCGCAGTAATATATAACGCATATGGTGGTGATGTAGCGATGTGAGAGTCAAACAACGCGCCTGGATACACCTGCCGCAGCGGTCTTGGACTTCTTGGCTGGTTTGGCCGGATCTTCTGCATCAGGATCAAAGTCTTCATCCATTTCATCTTCTGATGGAAGATCAGCGTTGAGCAGGGACGCCATTGTGCAGCCGATCAGCGGGTGTCTGGAGAAGAAGACGAATCGCTCAAGGGAATGCTAGGCAGCGGGTGTCCTTCATGCTAAGTGTGGATCCATGGGTGCCCGTAAAATGTCGGCTTTGGCCTTCATGTAAGGTTGATGCAGAGCATTACAGCGGTGGGCCACGGCTTTGGTCGCGTCTCCCCGTGTACGATGCCGCAGGCAATGTGCTCCCCCGAAATGGTTGAAAAATGGACCTCCATCCAAGGATACATGTCCACATCGTGCAGCACAATTCTGCAAGATAATTATCAAAGATGATACTTAGGTGCTTTTGGCATATGCTAGGTCTCGTCTAGATCCACATTCCTTCCACTGCACATGTCAGCACCAAGCGGCCACAGCATCTGGTGAAGTCAAGTAGTCCCGGAAAGATGTTACACGCTCTATACAATAGTTTTTTCCAAAGACACACTGCCATCAAATCGTGCTAATTCTGCGCATACAGGCAGAGCTCCTGCTTCGTGTACTGTCCTGCATCAGCTGACTATGAGTGATTAATCCATGTTGGCAATTCTCTGGTGACCACACAGGGACAACGACCTTCAGAGCGCTCCAAGGGCCCAAGTGTATCAGCTGCTTGAGCCAGAGCACCTCCTATGTGACCCGCAGACAACAACGCTCGTGGACCTCTCAAAGCACCCTCGCCAGGTTCTTCGCTCCACTCTGGTAGGTCGCCAGTGTGAGGATCTCCGCGACTTGCACATGCTTGGGCCTGCACAGCAGCTGTGTGTTGGCTGCTCTACAGAGTCGGAGATACACGCTCCAGCAAGCCAGGAGAGGTAGCTCAGGTACATGCATGGCAGCTGCAGAAGCTGCCTGTGTCTGTGGCTGCAGATATCACTGACACAGATCAGGGCTTGATAGCGTAGATGGTGGACTGGAAGCGCAGGCCTGAATGTTTGTGTCGTTCAGCGCAGAGTGGCAATGTGACAGCTGAAATCATCAGCACGGCTCCGAGAGCAGTTGCCCCTGCCGCAAGTCAGGCTCAGCATGCTGGCGTGACCTCATGTGTGATTCTGGCTACCGTTTGTGATGTCGACTAATGGACAGTCGACATAGGGCTATCACAATCGCGCTTGCGAATCCTGGCACGCGTCTGCATCGCTGTGGAATGATCTGCGCGCTATTTCTGCATTCCAAATGCCATCTCGATGCTTGCATAGTTTCTCAGAGGATCTTTGTGACAGAGCTGCTCTGTGCCCACAACAAAGGCCGGAGGATCAGGCAGCGCATTGCCTCCCCAAAGGCCATGTTGACGAACCTGAACTCTGCTGCCAGGTGACTTAAGCGAGCCCGCTGTCTCCCTGAGCAGCCAACAAGCACACACCACCACGAAGTTCAGTCATGCAAGTATCAGGTCACTGCTAAGGCTGCTTGCTCATGGCCACAGGCCAACGTGGCCATCGCCAAAGACACACATCAGCAGTGAATCGCGCCAAAAGTACTTGGCACACAGATCCCATGTGTTGAGTTTGTGAGGCAAGACCAGGCAGGCAGGACCAGGCAGGCCATTGATGTTGAATGGCCCAATCGTACATTAACGGCTGACCTGATCTTAAAACAGGCCATTGAGCTACCTAGAGATTGCCTCCCAGAGCCATCATACGGCTTCAGGAAAAGTACACTACGTCTGGCAGCAGGCTCATGCGGCGGCTCACCTCGTGGCGGCATAGATGACGTCTTCTGCGATGTCGGGCCCCGTCAAGGGCTCGATCCCGGCGTACACTGCATCTGCCTTCTGCTCATCCCCCGAGAACCGGACGACGCTGAACTCGGTCTTCACTGCGCCTGGGCTGATAGCAGTCACCCTCACCTGTAGCATAGGTACTTAGGCGTACCATACTTAATTCAATGCCCCGACATGTCATGTGCAACGCTGGGTTTTCTGGGTACGCAGTTAGGTATACCAAAACATGATTTTTCGGGGTGACTGATGCAACAATGGAAAACGGTTCTAGACCTAGACCCCATGTGACGCTGGTTGATTTGGCGATCCTTGTAATCAAGTGCGGTACCATCAAATGCTTGTGTTCACTGTTTGTGCATCAAAACTGAAGACGCACACACAAACGAACGAGGACTGAGTGACCGGCTTGGGGTAGACGCGGGAGTGCGTTTTGGGGCGAGACGTGGTGTGAGAGATCGAGAAGCATGAGCAATGAGCTGCCCAGCTTCGTCAACCATTGTGATGGTTCAAGTCAGACCAAGGGGAAGGAGAAGGGCACAGCCTGCGCATACGCGATTCGGTGCAGCTTAAACAGCAGCTCTGACACACGCATGAAGACAGATCAGAACTTTGGGAATTGACGGAACAGCTACACTGATATCGATGGTGCTCACTGCACAGACAAAGCGTAGAGTGGCGTACCGGAGTGGCGATCAGGTCGTGGCGAAGCGAGTCGGTGTATGCCTGAACAGCATGCTTTGTGGCACAGTAGATGGCTCCACCAGAGTATGCTTCGTGGGCTGCAATGGAGGACATCATGAACACGTGGCCCCCTCCACGTTGCACCATGCCGGGCACGATGAGCTGGGTCATCGCCATCACGCCGAGGATGTTCGTGTTGACCATCTGTTGGCAGTCCTGCATGCGCAGACGTCTGTGAAGCTACATGGCTCGTTTGCTGAAGTTCACAAGCTCAGAAAGCGAGTCTCCTGCACAATGGGAAGGCTACAGATCGAGAAGCATGTATGTCTGTGATAGGCTGTACACGACGGAGATAGCACTCCACTTGCGAGTAAAGCAAGTGCAAGCAGAGTTGTCAGTAGCATGCGGAGGCTTGTGTCTCAACGACTGGACGATTGGTCACATTTTCATCGTGTATGCAAAGACATGTGAGACGTATGTTTCCACGGTGTCGGTTGAATATGAAGCCATTCTCGGGAACTTCCTAACCCATGGAGCCACGTGAAGCAACATTGCAGATTCGCAATATGATACATGCGTAGTCTCGTAGATGTTTAGGTGGTGACGTTGAGGTCAACACATGAAGCATGCTAGCTGGGTAGCATGGCTGCACTAATACACACCACAGGCCCGCTGAGGGACCCCTACGTGCATAGGAATACAGGGAGTGGCAGGCAGCGACTCATACCTCCATGCTGGCTTCGTGGCCTGCGGCAACGCCGAGTGCCAGCCCCGCATTGTTCAAGAGGATGTCAACCTCTCTGCAGTCCACTGGCAACTCATCAAGCGTGCTCTTGACAGCGGCAACATCTGACATGTCTTTGACGAGGGTCACAACATTGACCTGCATGCTGTACATGTCAGACTGATGCGATGTGGTAGGCCACGCCTGAGACACGCAGTCAGAGGTTCAGCTCAACGGGTAAATGCGATGGGTCATTCCTAGGGCTGGCCTATACCGGTATAAGGGTTTATACCGGTATATGGGTATAGGGTATATATACCGGTATAAGTTCAAAATCAACAGAATAAGGGGTATAACCTCGATATGTCGGTATACCCTTGAGAGGGGTATATTCAGGCTGTGATATACCCTTGCAGAACATTATTCCCACAGCAACGGGGGTATAGTGGGACTACGTAGCCTACCAGTGCATTAAATATGTGTGGATGTGTGCTGGAGGCGACTCCATGCGTTACTGTGACATCAGGCACGATAAACGTCCGTTCTAGTCGTCAGGGATTGCACAGAGGAGACTGAAAACGATCCGCGGTCCGCACTTCAGTTCAACAATGTGGCTTTGTCGTCTTCGTAAGTTGTGCGTAACATACTGACAGTCCTGTCGTCCAAAGCGAAGCCTGGATCGGCTTGGACCAGGCTGAGCGTTGTAGAGGTCCCAAGTGTCCGCACACACGCGTGCAATTTAGTATGCAGTCATGTGGGCAAGGTTGTCAGCTCGGCAGCCTGTCAAAGTGTCAAGCGAATGACCACACACTCGGGCACGCGTCGCGCAGCTCAGGTTAAAAGAACAGCTGCGAAGTCAAGTGAGCCCTCGTGCGTTAATTGTAACGACTTATGCCATTTGTGTGCTTCTGGTTGTTGTGTACGTGGACTACGGCCAGTAGCATCGATCGCATGGTGCGCTGTCCAGAGCGAGCTGAGTGTCCGACACGCACAGATCGGACACATATATCTTGCCATACTCTCAGTATGTATATATATACTGCTATAGTCCCGATATACATACTGCTGCTAGGAATGCCATGTCCCTTGAGCGAGCTAGAAAAATGATAACGTATTGCTTCAATTCACGTGCTCATGAAGCTAGCATGGAAGACTTCGACTTGTTGCTGAGCACTATAGAGCAAGAATAGATGATCCGGCTGAACGGGCTGTAAATGGGTTGCAAACGGGGTGTGCTTGGGCTATGAACGAGCTGAGAGGTGCTGAAAACAGGGTCTGCTGGGAAACCATCTTGGCCATCACCCACATCATCTGTTAATTATGTGACTTATATCATCGGAAAGTACTGTTTAACTCGATTCCAACAATATAAAAAGCTTGCTCTGTAACTTTCTGAGCGAATTGCAGTCAATCTTGGAAAGTGAGTAAGGCATTGAGTGTTTTTCCACCCTAACCTGAAACACTCAACAATGCCTACACAGCGCCTATAAACCTGAAATGAATACTTTCAGTATCAGCAGATATCACAAGAACAAGGGCTTTCTGAATATCTAATTGTTTCTGTGATCAGATGTTTCATCGCGTCTCTATACTCGAAAACGTTCATTATACCTTTATCTTATACCTGTATACCCTGGGTATAAGAATATATACCCTTATACCGGTATATGGAACCCAATATACCCCTTGGGGCCAGCCCTAGTCATTCCTGAAGAGAACTGCTGACCATTCCAGTCAGTCAAAGCCATGTGGCAAGCTACACCTTGTATTCTGCCTCAATCTTCTCCTTTAAATCCTTCAGCCGCTGCTCTCGCCGCGCGATCAGAATCAGGTTGCATGCCTGGGCAGCGAACGCCTCAGCACAGGCTGCACCGATGCCGCTACTGGCGCCGGTGATTAGCACCAGCTTGCCCGCAATCGACAGAGGCATCTTAAAATTCGATTTATTTACCTATGCAGGCGATCTCGCAGTAAGAGATCGCTGATCGGTCGAGCAGTTGCCGAGGTGGTCCACACACGTGGTGCTACAAGACTTTTTGCACTACAGGAACGTGGCATGCGTATAGCATTCTATGCCTGGCCTCGACATGCGAAGACATAGTCAGAGATGAGCCCTTGTTTGCGTGCACCCGTCGATTCGGCTTTGTCTGTCGAGAACCACCCAACGAGCGAAAATCAAGCATGCATGGACCACGCAGATGCATGCCGATGTCTCTTGAGGACGACTTGTGCGGGCTGAACCGAATTCGGATGCACACTACGATCTGAAGGAGTCGCCGTAGCTGCGCGTAGGACGCTACGCGGTAGCTCCAGCATCCCACCCGCCATCGCACACCGCCCAAGCTTGCATCAACTCAGCCCCTTCACTCTCACTGTGTGCGAGGCAGCGCCATGCCCGCCACCAGGAGGTACAACAACTGACTGAGCTGTTGATATCGCAGGGAAGAGCGGCAAGATCCGGCTGCACGTTGATGCAGCAAACATAACCTGGCTTGCGGACACTTTCGCTCTTACAGAGACGGTAATCACATGTCAACAACACAAAAAACATACCCTCACACCTCCTCCCTGCCGCTTCAGTGCAAGCAGAGGATTGTGGCACGTGAAACAGTCAGACGCATCTGGCCACTCCACAGTGGATGGCGAGAGTGATGTCACCAAGCCCAGCCCCGCCAACCTTCCTGAGAGAATCATCCCGTGACCATCTTCTCACCACCAGTGTGGCACATCTCCACTGGCTTGACTCCCCCATATTTCCTCCTCGCATATGGGGTTCAGCCCCCCCCCCCCCCCCCACGGCCCATCGCAGCCCGGTGTAGCCGCATCACGGCTCGTCATGCCACCCAGTGCCATCTGCTAGCACCCGAGGCACACCTCCAGGCTCAGACTAGATTCTCACTTGCTCGATCAGTGTAGTGCAACACGTCACGTCATCCCGCTGCCACCGCCGCCCCCAGCTCACGGCTTCTCCTGCTGCACCTGCCGGTTCGCGGCCCAGGAGAGGTAGGTGCACCATATCAGCGAGATGCAGTTCGAGCACAGCAGGTTGAGCGACGCCGGCACGAAGTAGAAGTTGAAGAGCTGTCCGGGGATCCAGAGGGACCAGTTCGCGACGACCGTCGGCGCGAGGTCCTGCCGCAGCTTCGGCCCGATGAGCTCTGGGGTGCGGTCGAGCATGAGCAGCGATGAGAGGAAGAGCGCGACGAAGACGGGCGCAAAGAAGCCCTGATCGAGGACGGTCTTCGCGACGGCGCTGCCGACGCCCGTACCGGTGATCATTGTGTTGAGCTGGCCGTACCAGATGCCAAGCACAGGGGCGACGAGCGCGCCTCCCTGCAGGCACCGCGAGTGGCTAAAGATGTTCACTGGCCGTGCATGCTTCACAGCGTCGGGCAGCCAGGTTTGCTGTTCCTGGAAAGGGGGTCATCACAAGAGCCACACTGAAGAGCTCTCGGAGCGAGACGGTGGCTGAACTGCACATGCTCGTGCAACGCCTCGGGAGGGGAGCAGGGGCAACAGCCGGCCCTGAGGCCCCACGTAATCAAGGCGGCATGGGAGACATTGTTCCATAATGATCCCCTCCCTGCAAGCTCGTCAGGGAAGGGTGTGCCACAACCGGTTCAGCGTGAGGTGGCACAGCACGCCCGGAGGACTGCCTGATACGGCATCCCAGCTGGGTGGAGAAATGGCCTCAACAGAGAATGACCACCAACGGCACACATGGGGGCAGTTCTGCCACCTGCCCCGGCAGCGCATTGTGCTCGGCATGTCTCCGCCATTGCGGCCTGGGTGCGGAAGTTGTTTGCATGGTGTGGTCCTTATGACAGTGCCTCTGCTGTTATGTGGACTGATGTAGCAGTCGTGCTGGTCATGGGTGTTGATGGTGTTGGTAGTGATGCTGGGTGCCGGGTGTTGATATTTGCCCGCCCCCTCTTGCAAAATTTATTCGTGGTGTTGCTTTCTGTGGCGCAAGTCAGAGTCTTCGGTGGCATGTAGCTTGGATGCCTCGTTCGTTCCCGAATCAGCATCTTCAATGTCTAAGTGGGTATGTCTATGCCATCATGCAAATAGACATATCACGGAGCACTGTCAGGGCGGCCAAGGGCGATACCATCAGATGCATGGTGATTGTTAGGGAGTGCTAAGGAGGTTTATCACGTCTTGACGCACCAGGAAAGTGAACTTTGCGAATCGCAGCCAGTCAAACTTCTTGTCCTTCTCGAAGAACATCTGCCCCATGATGTCGCCGGCGGCATTCAATCCGGCCGATGTGGCAATCTTGGTTGGCCATGGATGCGTCTCCAAGAGCCTCATGTATGCTGCCCACATTGCTGCCATCCCAAAACCACCAGAGCTGTCGCCGTCTCCACCCCCCCAGCCGGCTCCACCTCCAGAATTGCCTCCACCTCCACCTCCACTTGCAAACATTCGCACGCGAGATGTGTGCCCGCTGCTGCCCACCTTCAAAATTTCACCTGGACACACCGCCAACATGGGGCATCCATGGTCGTGATCATGCCCACGATAACCTGATCAATTTGATCAAGCTTTTATTCCACATATTGCAGGTAGTGTTCGTGCCTTGCTGTTGAATTCCGGGAGCGGAGGAACGCGATGACCGGGACAGCTGGCTTAACGCTCGTGCGGTCCTGCCGGCCACGCGGGATAACATGGATACAGAAACGCTGCCTGTATCTCTCTAAAGAAGAACGCACTGGTCAGGCAAAGGAAGCCATATCGCAACAACTGCAGTCGGAGCCAGCGCAACACAGTCAGCTCACTGTGACAAGCGTCAGGACGATGCGACGTGTGCAGATGACGTGCAACATTTTCAAATGCCAGAGTTTCCAACCAAGGCAGCCCGACTAATCTCTTCAGAGACGAATGGCAAGCAGTTCGACTGGGTGCACTTGCGCCACTTTATTCATCGAGTGCTGCAGGCATAACACAGTGCTGCACATTCCTGCTGTCAGCCAGGAACCGACGACGAAACTCCTAAATTCTTTCTCTTCTTGGTTCCAGACACTACTACTTGACCACTGCAATCAAATGTGGCCTTCGCAGGCGATCGCTGTGTTCCAATCATAACGCTTACCTTTCAAAATCCACCATTGCAACTGTGAAGCCGTGCCCCTGTGAGATGACTCGTTCAGCGACCAATAATTGACTTGTAGCATGTCATCGGGGTGACCCAGATCAACTCGAGTGCTAGGTTCCAAATCTCACAACACAGCGGCAACACTAGTACACCAGGGCCGTGTCAGATCGCTCTTACTGTAGGATCGTCAGGTTTCAGGTGGCTGTCGGGGACGTGCTGCCGCATACAGCGCAGCAATCTCGTCGTAGAAATTCTGCTGACATTGGCTCTGTACTGATGTCTGCCGTTGTGGGGACACTGCATGCGTTCCGCATGCACGTGCCAGTTCCAATTCAAATTCCTATGCCATGTTTCGTGACGCGAATTGCTAGTAATTTGCAAGCTTCGGGCCGGAAGTTCTGGCCCCCAATGTGTGCGGCTTCGATTTCTACTGTCTCAGGTCAACTGGTCCCCAAAAACTGCCGAGAGAAACTCCTCGCCGCAAGGGCCTGGCACGCATGGACCCTGCTCCAATGGACCCTGCTGTGCGCCGCATATGACCATGGCACCCAGGCATGCTCTAGGTGTCTGGCGATGTAGATGGCGCTGAAAGGACAGCGGTTTAGCACGAGCTTGGGATAGGCGCAGATGGCGCTGAAAGGCCAGCTGCGCAAAAACAGAGATGCAAGGTCGTGGCAATCCAGTGAATTGGCTGCTGTACCACTGGACTGCCACAGAGGTAGCGCTGCATGCACCGCATGGTATCATATCGTTAACCAAGTACATGATCGTGCCATGGATGCTCTGGCATGCAGAGCATGGAGTCAGCAGGACAAAGACAAAGATGCAGGTCACACCAGAGGCTCCGCACAGTAACATGCCGCAGCCCAATCACATCAGTCGCATCACCACCGGCATCGTGCAGGCTGTGCACTTACTACTGCTTGGTGCTACAAGGATGTGAACAAGAGGCAGTGACCTTCAAAGGAACAGGACAAGAGATCATGCCCCCGCGCTCTTGCAGCACGTGCGCCGGCCAGAAGCCTTCTTCATGGCTGTTTCTAGCGTTCTATGAACTGGCCGCTACAGTAAGCCCAACGCACGTGCGAGTTGTGTCAGTGCCTATGCGATCGTCTACGCATGGAAGCTCCTGCACCAAGGCAGGTGCTCATTTGCGGAGCCCTGCACGACCGCTATAGCGTATACGGATGGTAGCATGTTAGTGAGAGCACTTCCATGCGTTATTCACCAACTTGCTGATGCTCAAGCGATCGCACGACAGCCTTGCAGAGCGAGCCCACATGAACCTGCTGCGATGAACTGAACGCAGCAGGGACTTTGAGTTCGGTAGCGGCGAATATCTGACCTCAAATGGCTGGTGCCAGAGGTCGTGTATCTGCCTGCGTACGTCGTGCATGCACGATCGCTGATGTATCGCCGCGGCACCACAGATCGCCACGACAATTCGAGTGCACGGGACCCACCTGGCCCCACGCACGGGTGCAAGTCTGCAGTGGACTGACGAAAGCACCTTTGGTTTGAGGGCGACACGAAACTCGAGAGCGGTGGCAACGCTGCACCAGTCCGTATATTTGCATCACTGCGCTTCGCGAGTGTGCAAGCACTTCCACCTGCCGTGAACCATTTGTCGCCTTGATCCCCCCCTTTCCCTACATCAACACCCTTGACATTCTATTTTAACTATAACTTTTATATCTGAAAGCTTGGGCCTTTTGCGTCGGTGATTACCCGCGTGAACGTGGTTCTGATATCAATATTAATACCGACTCGGTGGCAGCACAGATCACGCTTTCTCGTACGCTTGCCCGCACCCAGCGACCAGGCTTGTAAGCGAGGACGTATTTCTGTTGATTATCTTTCCTGTGTTTGTTGCCTCTTCTCGGGGCGCCAAGTGACGTCGCCAGAATTGCAAGGCAGGCATTCCTCGGACTTCGTGGCCAAAGATGAGATCTTCAATGACTCCAGGCACGTTCTCGTAGCTGATTACTGCATATATTGTTCCAATGTGGTTCATTTATCTACTTCAGTGGCTCTTATTTGTTTCAAACGCCCGGAGTAGAGCCCTGCGCATCTATGGCCACGGATTAACCCGCCCACGAAACGTCAAGCTCAAACTCCACAGACTTTGCAGGAGGATGCAGAAGTAACACAGCAGGAGCGCCTTTGATGCAGCAAGCAACAAAGCGATCGCAGAGTGCCCGTTGTGGTCCTGCGCGGAACCGGATTCAATGCTCGGCGTCTCGCACGGTGCGCTTCATTTCG
This sequence comes from Ulva prolifera, assembly GCA_023078555.1. Taxonomy (NCBI): domain Eukaryota; kingdom Viridiplantae; phylum Chlorophyta; class Ulvophyceae; order Ulvales; family Ulvaceae; genus Ulva; species Ulva prolifera. The sequence goes on along the minus strand of CM041201.1, from coordinate 1,265,813 downwards.
TTGGTCTCTGCCGAAGACCGCCAGGAATACTACATTTGCTTTTCTTGAACCCTTCATGAAGCCTGTACCTCGCTCCTGCTCGCAATATGCGCAGGCCAACACGCTGAACACCTCGTGCAGAGCGTCAGTGAGCTCTCATCAGCCCTGCGGTCTGCGCGATCCCAGGCCGGCGATGACAGCGAGCTGAGCGTGTTCATGTCCTCACTGCAAGGAGCACAGCTAAGCGATGCCGACTTCGCTGAGGACGGTCAGACTCTGAACCTGCTCACTCTCAACTCAGATGGCCGGGACGCTGATGCGGAGCTGCCCCTCGTGTATGACCCAGAAGCCATCTCTGACTACTGGTCAGTGCGCCCAACGTCCGTTGTATCCCGCATCCTGCAGCTGACGTCCATCTCGTCTCAGTTCCTGACCGGCATTGCGTGGGACATTGCGACCGGCAAGCTCAAAGAAAATGAGGTCAAGCGAGCAATCCAGATCCGGCGCATCGTCACATCCCTCGGTGTGGTGCCCTCTCTACCCCTCGTGAATCCATGCCCTGCACCTCTGCAATGTGCTTTCTATTCATGCGATCCTCAAGCTGCATGGCAGACACAGCCACTCGACACGTTCCACGGCGGAACAACAGCTGCCTAGACGCCAGCCATCTTCCTCCACAATCTGCCTTCATCCCTCGTGAGTCTTGTATGCATGCAACATGTCTAACCACAACAACCACGTCGCGCCTGCTCTTCCTTCCCTGTCCATCAACAAGTGTCTGCCCCTTTCCTCCTGCGGGCGAGCGCGGAACCGCCCCTTGCAAAAACAATTGTCCAGACCGGCTGGCCCGCTCGCACGTGCTGCGTGCTGTGCAGGCCCGGCATACATCAAGCTCGGCCAGGCGCTCTCGATCCGGCCGGACCTGCTCTCCCCCGCGGCGATGAACGAGCTGCAGAAGCTGTGCGACAAGGTGCCGTCGTTCGACAACGAGACGGCGATGGCCGTCGTGCAGGCGGAGCTCGGCGCGCCGTGGCAGGAGGCCTACGCCGAGCTCTCGACCGACCCCATCGCCGCCGCCTCTCTCGGCCAGGTATGTTCAATGCGGCTACACCCCCAAGCGGCACCGTCCTTCACCTCAGCCACTCCTGCATAACCAACATCACAGTGCTCTCTGCGGCTGGTGCAGCAAGGCAACCGGCCTGCGGTGAGCACATGCATCGCGTGCACCTCCACGAGCCGAGACATCGCCGACACTGTCCAAAAGTTCAGCTACTCCAGCGAGATCATCACCACAGCTGCCGTATACTACTGTGTCACTAGTGCTGGTGTGATAGCGTGGCTGGGGGTGTGCAGCAGTGTTGAGTCGCTCTGCAGCATTTCCGGGGCTGCCACCCAGAAATTAGACCTGCATATATTGGAATTGTTCTATATGATCGGGCCCAGCAACCCAGCACTGGTGTGCAGGTGTACCGCGGGCGGCTGCACACCGGCGAGGAGGTCGCGGTGAAGGTGCAGCGGCCGGGCGTGCTCGAGACGGTCACGATCGACCTCTTCATCATCCGCCGCATCGGCACCTTCCTCAAGCGCTTCCCGGACATCCCCACCGACTTCGTAGCGCTGCTCGACGAGTGGGCGGAACGCTTCTTCGAGGAGCTTGATTACGTGCGCGAGGGCGACAACGCGACGCGCTTCGCCGCGCAGATGCAGGCCGACCTCCCGCAGGCACGTGCCCGACGCCCATCGCCTGCTGCGTTTGCTTGCAAGGCTCTGTGCTGTGCGTGCTGTGTGTGCTGTGCGGGGCGCGGGTGTGAGATGGCCGCGCGGGCAGTGCGAGTTCCATGCGAGAGAATCTGTCAGGCAGGGGCTGGCGTGGGCTGATGCATGGCAGTTGTTCAATTTTGAGGATTGATCAAAACTGCAAGGAACGGGGGTCTCGGAACTGCATTTATGCATTTCGTGGTTGCATGTACAGGGTTGCGCCTTTTCTGAGCTGTGTACACCGGGTAGGATCGTGCGGGTGTGTGCCGGGATAAGTGGGATGGCATGCATGGCTCTCATGACATGTGTGCATGTGTGTTTACAGGTGGTGGTGGCGAAGACGTACACGGACTTCACGGCACGGCGCGTGCTCACGACGGAGTGGCTGGACGGCGAGAAGCTGAGCCAGAGCGACGCCGACGACGTCGGCACTCTCGTCAACCTCGGCGTCATCTGCTACCTCAAGCAGCTCCTCGACACCGGCTTTTTCCACGCCGGTGCGGCCCCGCCTATCACCCCCACACACGCATGCACAGGTTCTGGAGCAGATGCGACATGCATGCAAATCACCAGCATGTCGAACTCTCCGTCGTCTGCGTTCTCATCATCAATCATCGAGCTGGACCTGATGCGAACACAAGCCTGTGCTCGCGCCGCCCCAGCGGCGGCTACCGGTGGTTGCCATCTGCAGCCGCACTTACACAACGGGCATCGCCCGCGGGCAGTCGCATACGCAAGCGCACACGCCACAGAGGTGGAGCGTGCTGCCAATCAGTGTTCATGAGCTATCAATCGCTGACACGCCCCCCTGCTACAGACCCGCACCCTGGCAACCTCATCCGTACTCCGGACGGCCGCCTCGCGATCCTCGACTTTGGCCTGATGACCAAGGTCGACGACAACATCAAGTACGGCATGATCGAGGCGATCTCGCACCTCATCCACCGCGACTACGAGGCCATCGTCGAGGACTTTGTGACGCTGGAGTTCATCCCGAAGGGCACCGACCTGCGGTGCGCGCCCGGCCCGCCTCCTGCATCGCATGCAGCCTCGCGGCATACTCATGGCTGCCATACAAATTTTGACCGAGATACTCGAAATTCGTCCAAGCGGTCGACCCGATGATCCACACGTGTCGCAAGGACACAATTTCGTGGGCAGATGGCGTGTGTGCAGATGCAACTGGCGCCAGCTGTGCCCGCCCCACCCAGCGCCTCTTGTCTCAAACAACACCGCAGGGGAAACGCTGTTGTGTATAGATGAACTGGCCGCGCGTACATGTGATGCTCCTCTGAGGCCGTGGTGTATGCCGAGAACAATCAGGACGGAGGTGGCACCCTGGATCCCCGTGAACGGGAACCAAGCCGTCACCCATACGGCTCAACGTGCGCGCAATGCGCTACACGCTACGCCCTGTGCTACGCCGTGTGCTACGTGCTACACGCTTTGCGACACGCGCTGCACCGTGTGCTACGTGCTGCGCCATGTGCTCACGCCGGTGTGACCTGCAGGCCGATTCTGCCGGTGCTGTCCAACGTGTTTGACCAGGCGCTCGAGGGCGGCGGTGCAAAGAACATCAACTTCCAGGAGCTCGCCGCCGACCTCGCGGAGATTACCTTCGAGTACCCCTTCCGCATCCCACCGTGCGCCCCCCCCTCCCCCCCACCGGCCACCTACCGGCCCCACTGTCCCTGCCGTGCCTCTTGTTTTGCACCTTGAGTTACGTTCAAGATTGAGCGCATTGATGGGTTTTTTTTATGGGTGGGTGGTTAGTGGTGCGTGTGCTGGTCTATCTTCGGCTGTGCATAGTCTGGCAATGCGTGGCAATGTCTAGCCCCCACGCAGTCGCGCACGAGTCGTTTTCCTCAGCTGTACTGCCGTTGCTGCACGGCCGTTGGTTGGCCAGCTCGGAGCGAATCTGCCCAGAATCAATCTAGTCCACATGAGCCACTTTTGAGCTTCACACCAGCTGGACATGGGCCGATGCTTGATGGCCCGAGCCAGGTTGCCGATCGAGTTGTTAGGGTTGTCAACACACAACAACCGCACAGCAGAAATTTTGATAGGGTTCGCGGCACCCGACACACGTGGTTGGTGCAGGTACTTTGCGCTGATCATCCGTGCGATCTCGGTGCTGGAGGGAATTGCGCTCGTCGGCGACCGCGAGTTCGCGATCATCGACGAGGCCTTCCCGTACATCGCGCAGCGCCTCCTCACCGACGACTCCCCGCGGCTGCGTGAGTCACTGCGCTACATGGTCTACGGCCGCTCCAACGTCCTCGACGTCGACCGCCTCATCGAGCTCCTCTCCGCGCTTGAGACGTTCACCGTGAACTCGCAGAGCGCGAGCGGGAACCTCGCGGCCGGGCAGGCGGCGGCGGCTGTTGCCGCTCTGCCGGGGCCAACGGCGCCAACGGCGCCGGCGCTGCCGGCGCCGCTGGCGCCGCTGCTGGCGCCGTTCGCGCCGTTTGCGCCGTTTGCGCCGGGTCGTGGGTTTGCACCGGGGAGCAGCATGGTCGCGGAGGCCGGGCCACAGGTCGCCGGGCCGCCGGAGGCCGGCTCGGAGCCGCCGGCGACCCGCGCGGCCCTGCAGTTCATGCTCTCCGACGACGGCACCTTCTTCCGCTCGTTCCTCCTGGACGAGATCGTATCCAGTATCGACGCGTTCTCCCGCAGCCAGCTGCGCGCACTCGTCGACCGCCTGGACCTGACCGACGTGCTGCTCCCGGTGTTCCTCCCGGGGGCGAAGCGGTCAACCGTGGCGCTGGCGGTGGATGTGGACGAAGATGACCTGGCACAGGTGGAGTCGGTCGCGCGGCTCGTTTCGTTCCTGGCCGGCGGGTCGGTCCGGACGCTGGTGCAACGCGGGAGCATGGACATGCTGCCACTGCTGCCGCGGGTCGCACAGCAGATCATGCCGGAGATTGCAATGCGGCTGATCAGCAGGATAGCGGCGCGGTTCTTCCGGTATATGTATGTGTAGACTCGGCGTGTGTCGGTGTTGGGGGTGATGCGTGTTGCGATGATTCACTGGTGACGTGAGTGTGCCTGGGGTGGGTAGAAGGATGTAAGATAGCTGATTTTGTGGTGGTGATGCCTTTGATGTTGTAGGTGATTGAGCAATCTGTGAAAGCTATGTGAACATCGTGGAGGTTCTGGTGCAGTGCGTGAGATGCAAGCGGTGGCGCGGGATGGTGAAACCTGTCGATTCATTGCGATGCTAAGCAGTTTCTAGCCCGATGCAAAAAGTTAATGCGTGAACAGCTCATGCATGGGTAAGTCTGCGCGACCACAGGTTCGCTGCAAGTGTTTGCTTGCTCGGGCACAACAAAGCCGCTGGCAGACACACAATGTCACCGGGTGATGCGGACCACGCCAACCGACGCACAGTTCAGAGTCTCCACGGAGCAGCATCAGTCTGTAGGTGTCTGTGTTGACCGCAACAAAACGACGCGGTGTCCTGTTGGCACTGCCCAGCTGCAGAATTTGAAACCTTCTGATGTTGATAGAGACGTAGGTACATGTACACAAGAGCGAATGAAAGTCTGTATAGGTGTTTGACGCGTCGATGAACTCTTGCAAGGGCCTCTTCAAGGAACTTGCGCAGTGTTTGGCGCGCTCCGACTGCATATTGGCGCGTCCCCCTGCAGATCCACGTTTCACACACAGACATGCATCACACTTGTCCGCAGACGTCCAGTACGCTCTGCAATTATATGACGTAAGCTGCGCCCAACTTTGAGCTGCTGCTGCGAGTGGCCCGTTGCCGTATAAGGCTGTGCGGTCGTGAGCGTGCCGCATGCCTGTGCAGAAGGAGAACAAGTCAGCGACACAGTGTGCGAAAGAAGTGGAAGAGTGTCAAGGCCTCAGGCAGGCGTACTACACCTGCAAGCGTGGCCAGATCGATAACACGACAAGAATAAGGGGCAACAAAGGCCACTAGCGCACTTCAGCCCCACACCGCTGAAGCGGGGGCGATCAACCAGAATGCGCAATGCTCCAAGGAAACTCAGCAGTTCCTCAGTCTGCTCCGGTGTGCGCGTGCGATGCCGGATACCAGAGGGGCGGTGTGGCAGTCCATTGCCAACCAATCATGTACGCTGCAGCCAGCGCACACAGGCGGCGCCTAGCGACCAGAGCTCCAATTCCAGTAAGCCTATAGACATACCTATTAGCTCTGGGCAGATCCCAGCTGGGGCACAAGGGGGAGGGTCAGGCTCCGAGGAAACACTCGATGACAGCTCAGCAGCCCTTGCATCCAGTTCTGAAGCCAGCCCTGACGGCGAAGCCCTCAAAACGGGACAGGATGCAAGTAAAACAGATGAGGTGCAGCTAGCTGGGCGGCCGCGGCTCGATAACCAGGATCTCCTTGACAACTGGGAAGAGTTTGTCCAAGCTCGAAGGGAGGCAGAGGGGCTGTCAGACTCGGATGAGATTTGGAGCAGCTTCAAAGAGGCCCTGGAAGATGGCAGCGATGACGAAGACGAGTATGATGACGTCGATAGCGACGACCTCGAGGATGAGGCAGCTGCGCCTGCCCCAGTTGAGCCCATTACAACGAGACCAGGCTTCACCTCACCCCTCGAGGTGTGCCCTGCCATCCAGCTGCCCGAGTCCATATGATTAGTTCCTAACCGCCTGCCCTAGCCCTGGTGATGCCCTCGACCGACTGCCCGTGTCCTTATGGAAGTTCCTGACCTCGCCCCTCGAGGTGCTCGCTCCCAACACAAACTGGTCAATTACAATCTCTCTCTGCCTGCACCTGCACGCCATGTTGACCCCAGACACATACCCATACCTCCTTTCCCGGAGCTCCATCATGCTGCCATGTGCACTCCGGCTTCTGCTGTGTGGTTTCGGTGCACCACCTGGCCACCACATTCCCAGCCTGCACCACCACCTTCCTCCTCCTGCATATCAATTCATGCGCCAGACACCACGCTTACATTCTAGGCGCGGAGGCCGGGATGGCAGATGGCGGCAGTTCAGGTGCCCTGTGTTTTGTGGAGGAGAAGAACACTCGCACTGAACCCATCCTGCACCTGGCAGCGCGTTGATCTTGCCTAAAAACATGCACTTCAGCCCTTGGCAGCATGCCAGGCCGGCTAGCCCTCGAACTGCCATGACTATCACGTCCAACACCTGCTCTGCTAGATCCGGTGTGCCCCCCACCACCGACATCCGTTTCAGGAGGTCATGGGTTCGATTCTGCGTGCGCTTTGGGGAACGAAACGGCCGTACGTGACCACCTCGCTTAACACAGGAGGAGGCCCTGTAAGTTGCGTACGGTCGTCTGAGGGGGTCTACCCGTTCAGCATATGTGGTCCCGTTCACTCAGAGTTGTCAATGTCCAATAGGATACGGCTCAGTAAATTCAGATTTATTTTGCTTTACCCTGACTACCTGTAGCCGCACCCCCCCCCCCCCCCCCCCTGCACACACCCTCACCTACTGTGGCTTCCGCACCCATCCCGGTATCCACGGCAGCACATGCGTGTGGCCTGCAGGAGTTCGAGGCGCTGCTGGAGGAGGTCGAGGCGTCCGGGGGAACGATGCCGGGCCTCGAGCGCATCGAGCGCATGTTCCCCTTCCCCCTCGACGACTTCCAGCGCGACGCGGTGCGGCACAGCCTCGGCAACAGCTCGGTCGTCGTGTGCGCGCCGACGGGGGCCGGCAAGACGGCGATCGCCGTCGCCGCGGCCGTGCCCGTGCTCGCCGCGGGCTACCGCGTGATCTACACTACGCCCCTGAAGGCGCTCTCCAACCAGAAGCTCTTCGAGCTGCAGGTGTGGCTTCAAGCGGTTATGGTTTGTGAATATGGGGGGCTTCGCCGCACTCGAAAATTCGTTGTGGCTAGCGGAGTCAGGGGGCGTCGACACACCTCTAGCGACACACCGCCAGCTTGCGGTGCATGAACCCACACGGGCAGCTGCCCGCGTCTGCGCCGGCGGCGCACCCTGACGGCGCCGCGCATGCATGCAGGAGATCTTTGGGGAGGAGCGCGTGGGGCTGCGCACGGGCGATGTCAGCATCAACGCCGGCGCGCCCGTCATGATCATGACGACGGAGATCCTGCGCAACATCTCGTACCGCGCACTGCTCGACGGTGACCCAGGGTCAGGGTTTGCGCCAAACCTCGACGACGTCGCGCTCACCGTCCTCGACGAGGTCCACTACCTCGGCCACGCGGACCGGGGGAGCGTGTGGGAGGAGATCGTCATCAACTGCCCCCCGCACGTAAAGCTCCTCGCGATGAGCGCAACGGTCGCGAACCCTGAGGAGATCGGCGCGTGGATCGGCGCCGTGCACGGCTCGTGCGAGACCGTCACAACGTCGTTCCGGCCGGTGCCGCTGCAGTGGTGGTTTGCTTGGGAGGAGGGCGGTGAGCGGCGGCGGCGGCGGCGCCGCCGCGGCGGGGGGGATTCGTGGTCCGGCGCGTCGTCGGGGTCGTCCGGAGGGGAGGAGAGCGGGAGTGACACGGAGGGCGGGGGGCCGCGGATGGGGGCGCGTCAGGGGGTGCAGATGGAGGCATTGCTCGAGCGGCGGAAGAAGGATGTTCCGATGCGGCTCAACGCGATGCTGGACCGCAGCGCCAAGGCGGTCAAGCGGCTACGGGGGCAGATGGCGGCGGTGCGGCGGAAGATGCTGCGGGCGCGATCGTCGCGCCAGGCGACGGGGTACGATGAGCTCAAGCGGCTACAGGAGCGCACAGCGGTGCTCGAGAATGTGCGATGCTGCCGCTGCATGCATGTGTGCGTGCGGAGTGCTGCCCGCCCTCCGGAAGCACAAGCCGGGCAGGCAAAGGTGTCGGAGGGGCTTCCGGCGGAACTTCATATCTCTTGCGCATTGCTTTCGTGAGTGTTGTGTGCGCAGCGGCTGCAGGCAAAGGACATCAACGGTGCTATCATTCTTTTGCATTCTGTGGTCTGACATCCGATCCATGGGCAAGGGCGGATCAGCATGCATGCACCGCAGGCACACGAGCGCCCCGACCACCGATCGCAGACGCGCCTGTCAAATGAGCCGTCCCCGGCCCAGGCGCTGGGACGAGTCTCTCTGAAGCCCGGCCTGTCAGTTCTAAGTGTTCATCTATGCGCGGAGAGTGTTGCACGATCACGTATGCATGTCCACGATCGCTGTGGCACCACACATTCCGTGTGTCTGTGAGTTGCTGACGACTGACGGCGGCGAGGCTGGTCGCACCACGGACACAGCGAGCGGCTCAAGAGCAGGCTCTCCGTCCCACCGCAAGCCCACAACAGCAGCGTGCTGCGTGCTGCGTGCAGGCGCAGCAGGTGGCGCAGCTGGAGCCGGAGGTGAAGGCCCTCATCGCGCGCCTCCACGCGCTGGAGTACCTGCCCGCCATCTTCTTCGTGTTCTCGCGCAAGCGCTGCAATGAGTACGCGGTCGCGATGCCGGCGCCGCTCGTGAGCGCGGAGGAGCGCGTGGAGATCCTCGGCCGCCTGAACGAGCTCCGCAGCACGCAGCCCGACGCGATTCCGAAGGAGCTCGAGCAGCCGCTGCTGCGCGGCGTGTCGAGTCACCACGCCGGCCTCCTGCCTGGTGCGGCTGAGCCCCAATCTCTGGCACTCAGCTTGCCACACGTGTGTGTGATCACTGCTTCCATTTCATTTCGATTGTTCCGGGCGGATTTGACTTGGTACCTGTCTTGTTTGCCCGATGTCGCATGAAACCCTTCTGTCTCTTGAGAAGTGTTCCCACTGTTCCTGTCAAACCAGAAAATCTAGTTTATTTCAAATTCCAATACGGATGCTGGGATCAGTGGGCGGTGTCGGGCCACCACGCCGGCCTGCTGCCTGGTGCAAATTGGCCTGCTTCCCCATCCACACAGCAAGTCATACATGTGTCCGATTGTTGCTGTCAGTTCGCTTGTTCAGGTCGGTTTTTGCGTAGCACCTGAGATCGGCGGGCGGTATGGGTGCTGTCCTCTGCATCGGACCTGAGAGATTATAGATTGCAACACACACAGTGTTCCATATGCCCTTGACCACAGTCAGCGCCACATCCGGGCTAGAGTTTTTTGTCTGTTGCCAGACGCTGTGCAGCTGCAGGCGTGGGCTGCCATGCTATGTCTGCCCTACTCTGATGCGCCCCGACCGGCGTCCCCGCATCGTGCTGGCCCGGAGACGGCTCACGCTGTGTAATTAAATTCTGCTGGTGACACACAACACTACGACAACAAATGACGCAAGCTCGGGCTGTTGCATGGCAGAACACCGAGACAGACTGATCACTGCAGTCAACAGCGAATCGTGACACAGCGCAACGACATGACATGATGTTGCACGAGGGCGCGCCCGCACGAGGTTGCTCCCACGCCCGACGCTGCTCCGCAGGGTGGAAGGCGCTGGTGGAGGAGCTCTTCCAACGGGGCCTGCTGAAGGTCGTGTTTGCGACGGAGACGCTCGCGGCGGGGATCAACATGCCGGCGCGCACGACCGTCATCTCGTCGATCACCCGCCGCCGCAACGGCATCTACGCGCCGCTGCCCCACAACGACCTCCTGCAGATGGCCGGCCGCGCGGGGCGCCGCGGCTATGACACCCAGGGCCACTGCGTCATCACCCAGACCCGGCACGCCCCCCGTCTCCTCCGATTAGTGCATCACACCTTTTGCACCCCCCCCCCCCCCACTTTTTGGTGCCGGCCTGGTCGCATGCTTTGGGGCTCTGCCATGCAATGGCCCGAGTCCTAGTCATTTGTTGTTACCCAAGTGATTGTGATTGTTGCACAGCACGCAGCACAGCACGTATTGTGAAATGATCCCAAAGGTTCAAGGTTCAAGGATATGCTGGGGGCCAGCGACTTCGGACTCGCGCATGATGCGCCCCTGTAGCCTTGATCCTATGATCTCGTGGACCACGTTCATGAGCCGCATGCGTGCAGGTTTGAGGGTGCACGGGCGGCGTTTTCAATCATCGCGCGCGGGCCGGAGCAGATCAAGAGCCAGTTCTGCGTGTCGTACGGCATGGTGCTCAACCTGCTGTCAACGCGATCCCTCGCCGACTGCGCCGTCTTCCTCGACCGCTCCTTCCTGCGCTTCCAGGCGCTGGGCAGCGTCGGCGGCACGATCCGCGAGGCCGAGGCCCTCGAGCGCCAGGCCGAGGCGCTCATGGCGCAGTCGTACGAGGAGGGCAGCGATGAGGCGGTGTACAAGCTCCACGATGCCGCGCGGGTGCGTGCTGTGTGTGCTGGGCGTGCTGGGGGCTGTGACGTCGTGCAGGAAATGCTTCGGTGGCATCGGTTGCATGCACGAGGTGAATTGCGATGGGCAGGGCGGAGGGTGTGGAGGAGAGAGAGATTGTGTTGATGCTGTGGCTGTGTGGTGTGGAGGGAGCTGGTTTGGGGTGAAGGTATGAGTGACTGCTGGCGGTGGGGTGCAGGCGGAGGTGTTGAGTCAGCGCCAGGCGCTGCGCGTTGTGAGGCGGCAGGCCCTCGCCGTCCGCAGCGATGCGGCGGCGGCTGCGCTGCGCCTCAGCGACGGCGCCGGCGGCGCGGTCGCGTCATTTCAGTCCGAGATGGCCGCCGCTGAGAGCGGCGCGGGCGGCGCGCCGCCGCTATGGGAGGCCGGCGTGCGGCTGCTCAGCGACCCCTTCAGAGGCGACTTTGCCGCGGGCGCCGCGGCGCCCGCGGCCGCGGCGCCCGCGGCTGCGGCGCAGCAGCCGGCGGCGCAGCGCGCCGCCGCGGCACAGGCGGCAGCGGCGGCGGCCGCCGCCGCCGCCGCCGCGCCGCAGACCGTCGGGCTGCCTGCTGGCTTCCCGATGATGGTGTCGCTTGACGCCAGCGACCAGGGCTTCCTGGAGGTGGAGCTCGTGCCGTCGCTGTGCCTCGGGCCGATATCTGAGATATCGAGGGACATCAAGGTTCTCTCGGGCCCATGCGAGGAGCAGAACCGGAAGCTGTTCCGCAACGTGGGCCTGCTCGCCTGCCTCGGGGGGTGCGCCGCCGCCGCCATGCATGCTCCCCTGCTACATCATTTATTTACAGGCTCAGCGGCTCCTCTGCCCACTGGGTGGCCACTGTATTGTAGCTGGCGTGGCCTCGCTCCTGAGCCGCATCTTGAAGCTTCTCCCCAACGCATGCATGGCATTCAAAGTTCTCCTGTGTTGCGGCGCATCAGATTGTTCTCATCATACACCTCCCCATGTTTCTGGACCGGGTCGTGACTGCCGCAGTAGTATGCTCTGACAGCAATCGTCCCCCACCGCATTGTCACGCTGCGTGCTGTGGTGCAGGGACAACCGGTTGTACCTCGTGGAGCCGAGCTTTGTGGCCGCGGTCCACCCGGACGCGCCGATCACGGACATGATGCAGAGCAAGCGCGTCAAGACGCCCGCCGACGCGGCGCGCCTGCTCAAGCTTGCGTTTCAGGACGCGACGATCGTGCGGTGGACGGGGCGCCCCTTCGGCCACACCTCCGCCGGCTCGACCGCGACCGCCAGCATGGCCCTTCGCATTGCACAGCACGTCACAGACCCGGCGGACCTGCTGATTGGCGGCACCGGGTGGCCAGAGGCGGTCGAGCAGGCGAAGGAGGCGTACCGGCAGGCGAAGAAGGCGTACCGGCAGGCGGAGCGCGCTGTGCGCGACGCGAACCGGCGGCAGCGGCAGCTCGGCGCGGTCGAGGGGCCGGCGGAGCAGTCTCTACAGCTGCGTGCGCGCGCGAAACTGCTGCGGCAGAAGGTGCGGGGGCAACAGGCGGACGGCGGCGGCGTCGAGTGGAGCGACGTGCTCGCGACGGTGGCGGTGCTGGAGGAGTTTGGCGCTCTCGCGGCCGCGCCGCGGGACGGCGAGAAGGGCTGGTTCGAGCTCCAGGACCTCGGCCTGATTGCGCGGGACATCCGGTTCGAGAACGAGCTGTGGCTCGCGATGATCCTCGAGAGTGATGCCCTGGAGGTGCGACTCCTGCACTTCCGCACATCGCAGCACAGTCACACTCATGTGCCGATTTTTTTGCCGGAAAGGCCACACAGGCGGGTTTGAGCTCTGTAGACGACTGGCGAGCATGGCATACGCAGCGGCGCAGGCTGATATTGTGCTGGCGGATGTGACTGCTTCAGGCCCAAACCGTGGTTGTACTGGTGGAGGGGCGCATGGGCGGCGTTGCCGATCGGCCGATCTGCTGCATCACGCTTTTGCTCAGACCTGTACAGTACTACTCGAGGCATTGGAGGGGGGGGGGGGGGGGGGGGGGGGGGGGGGGGGGGGCTCTGCCTTGCGTTAGCACTGTGGCGTCTGGGCGCTGTGTGTGCCGCACGGCTTCTGCACACCTGCACACATGCCCCCTAACCCCTAGCCCCTAAAAGGTTGCTCACAGCTGTCTGTCCGAGCACGTGTGGAGACGGCTATACTACAGCACACAACGGCACTTCATGCCTCCCGCGATAGAAGATGCTCACCAGGCAAGACCCCCCCCCCCCCCCCCCCCCCCCCGCCCCGCCTTCTGCTGAGGATGCGGGAGCGCCTGCAGGGCATCAAGCCGAGCACGCTGGCGGGCCTCCTGTGCGCCCTCGTCACGCCCTTCCAGCTGTCGCGGCCGGACTGCGTCGTCGGCGTCGAGCCGTCCGAGGGCCTGCAGGCGCTCGTGGAGGACCTCTCTGCCGACGCCGTGGAGCTGGCGAGCGCCCAGGCGAACCACGGCATCCTCTGCCCGATCGAGATCGACCTCAAGTGCGGCTCTGGCTGGCATAAACAGCGCGCAACCGTGATGGACCAGACTGTGCTGGAGGCATCGGTGCAGATGCAAGCTGTCTCTTGTCACAGTACAAGCTGGCACAGTTGGTCCTGCCGGCGACATTGTATGGCTCATCGCGCCATTTTCACATAGATGTATCGCATGGGCATTTGTTTTCCATGGTCTCAGATGCTGCTTGGTCTGTGCTGCCACGGCATCAGTTGTTTTCAAGACTCTTGCCACAGCAGCGAGAGGCTGGGTGGGCCCTTGTTGATAGGTGTTGCAAGCACGCTTGTACTTCCGGCCGTGAAGCCTAGATGAGCATGTCCCTTGCGGCGCGGCTACACTGACGGGCAATATGGTGCAGGATGGCGGGTCTTGTCGAGGCTTGGACGTGGAAGGTGGAATGGGATGTGCTGAAGGAGTCATGTGACCTAGACGACGGTGACTGTGCCAGGCTGCTCTGTAGAGTTGCGGATCTGCTACGGCAGATTGCCGCAGCTTCGTCCGTCAAGGCCGACATTCGATCTACCGCAAGGGTCGCATACAAACGGATTTACAGGCAGCCGATCTGTGACCTGCTCGGATTCTAGCTGTAGTTTCGGAAACGTCAACCTGTAATGTTTGTGCTGGAGTACCTGGGCAGTGGAAAAATGAGATCGAAAATTGCATCAGAATGCTGTGACCGAGATAGAATGTTGGACAGAGACCACAAAATACTCCAGGTTTACGACCTGTAGCCGTCTGGACGGTTGAACAATACTTGCTTCACGACCTGATTGGTCAAGCCCTTCAGCTGCTCTTCAGCCAGCTTGGAGCAATCTTTGAGCACTTTGCTCAGATCATTCTCGCCTTCCTTGGACTTGCTGTTGAATCGCTGGCCGTCAAGCCAGCAGGAAGCCTTGTCCAACTTCGACGCTACACACAGGGTGGTGACGTAAGAGCTCAAAGGCATGCCACATGGTCACCTCTGCATACTGCCAAAGGTGTGCAACGCATCGCACACATATGCATACAGGCTATGTCTCTTGCACCATTTGTGAAGGAACGGAAGGGAGATGACACGCATTTTGGAGAAGTGGAAAAGCACCCATATCCTCCAATTGGCCGCCGATGAACGGCTCATTGGCCAACAAGGGCGATGCTGACAGTGTGTTTGCCCAATACTTGTTCCACAGCAGCTTGATGATCTTTGAATCCAGCGACGTTTTGAATATAGAAATCTCTAAGTTGTAGTACATGTCAGCATGCACACCAAAGTCTTCAATTTTATTCAGTGGAATTGGCTGGTATTCTGAAGGGGCTACGTCTGGAGGTGTATACCCTTCTGGATACGTCCTGAACGCGCCAATTTCGACTTTCCCTGTAGCATAACTCGTGATGATTGGAGGCATGCAGGGATGATCAAGGTATCAGCACAGCTTTGATATGGAGAGCATGCCTGCTGACATCGTTCGGTGAGGGTCGACAACGATTGCCAACCATGGTTCCTGATGCTTCTGGTTGATCATCTGGGTCTGGCAATCAATGCCAGACAGCCAGCATCCATAGCCTGGATGTGAGTGATACCAGCCCACGATGTTCTCATGCCGTCCAACAGCCTGCACTGGGCATTCGCATGCTTGAGGCAAGGCTTCCTGGGATGAGGTCACAGCAGATCACAGCGTGACATCAGGAGGGGATACAGCAAAATGGACATTTACCTTCGCAGTTTCTGGGTATGTTGCAAGATATTCGTACGCCCCCTCAGCTGCATTGACACGCGTCTCGGTACCCTCAACTGGCAGAGCAAACGAATCCACCACGATGAACGTATCTCCCACAGTTTTCCCTTGCATCATTCCCATGACCTTCAATGGCAGAAGCTTTAGAAATCTGCATCAGCTGTAAAGCAGACTCAACCCTTTTCTGTGTGCGCGAAGCTGAGTAGGAACAGACCTCAAGGCGTCCACCTGAACGTGCATGCATGACCATTTTCAACAAGGCTAGCGCAGAAATTTTGACCCTGCATTGCACAAGAGATCAAAACTCCGGCTGATCGTGTTGGTTGCTCACTGAGGAGGCAGGCAGATACTGACTTCTTGTAGTGCTTAGGATCCGACTTCCAGGGAGCTTGTCGTACAACCGCAGACGCGGCGTGTGGGTCCCATTTCAGGTACTCATCTGTATGCTCTACGTTGTTCTCCAGCTCCCATCTTGCCTGCGAAGTCGATGCATCCATAATTCCAAGACAACCGGCTCTCGTGTGCGTATCAATGCAGCAATTGTACCGGCGCGGCGATCATAGAATAGGCGCAAGCCACTGAATCTTGGTGGAATGCTGCATCCCAGATCGTATTGTATGCTCTGTCTAGGCTGTCCATTGTTGGGCACGTTCAACGTGTCCGGGCTCCGCATGCATTGACGACAAAGCAGCAGTGCGGTCGAAAGACCCGGCTTGGGACTGCGAAGAGCGTGCGATGGGAGAGCGTGCAGCCAAGATTGCAGCATGTGGCAACATTATACTGGCGATAATTGCCTAGTGCTGCGCCGATGTTCATATTCATGACTGCTTGCCGCAACCCCGGACTCACCGCTTTCATCCCTCTCATCACGTCGACCGCACTCAGCGAGCATCCTCTTTCACAGCGATATTCTTGATAAATAATCCGCTTCAGACTAAATAACGTACATCTGCCGTGACCTGAGTTGCGAAGAAGCCATTGCATGCACAAACTGCAGTTGTTTTGCGAACAGCGGACTGGCCATCGTGACGTCGTCCTTTCGACAGGACATTACAGGAGCTGCGTGCCAAGGTGTGCTGCCATGGATTTAAAGTGTGTTATTTGTTTTTTCTTGCTCAATCAACTCTCAGTGCATTGAGTTCATCTGGCCAATTTAAAATGAATGCCTGCACCATCACGTCCATGTCTGTCGCTGAACAGCGCGGCGACCAGGAAACCCCCAGTCACAAGATTCCGAATGCTAAGTAGGTAGAGAATGTATGCTCGATAACTTCTACCTCCGTGTTCTGAAACGTCTACAATGGTCAACCTGAGCACTACACACATCGTCGCCCGAAGTGTACGGGGCATCTCCACGTCGATTGAAGTACAAGGCACGCCAGTCTGTCATGATACACTGTGTTTCGCTGATTGTCCTTTCTAGTCAGATGATGTCCTAGGGATGTAGTGATGTTCTCGCGGACCCAGTGATTTAAATAGCTCTTGAGAGCTTACATACACAGCTATAGACCCCGAACGCCTGATTAGCGTAGAGAAACATCAGCATGTATCCGCACATCGTGTTTACATTGTAAAGTTTCTGAATTGACTTTCTGTGATGTATTTTGTGCGAACGTCATGACCTGTCAGCGAACGAAACCGAGCCGAGGCCAAATGTCACGACCACGCAGCTGCCGCACCTAAGCGCGGGGTGACTATGCCTGCACGTTGCATATATGCCGATAGACATGTGCCTGGTCTTGAATGTTTGGCTGTTCTGCAATTGTTTCAAGTGGCTGAAGGTTCTGTGCCTGTAGGTGAACACTTGATTGGCAATGCCGGCAGAGACAGCTCTGCAAGATATGGCCAGTGAATCTGTAGACGTTCAACAGGGAGTGGACAACACGTGGCAGGATTCATCAATAGGCTCAGCACCACCGTCCCCCAAGCACCTTCCGCCAAGAGTAGTTGTACAAAATCCAAACGGGGATGTTAGTCTTGGCGAGGATGCTCACAGGCTACGGCACGAGACGGCCGATGCACACAGGAAACAACA
The DNA here is from genome assembly GCA_023078555.1 of Ulva prolifera. Classification (NCBI taxonomy): domain Eukaryota; kingdom Viridiplantae; phylum Chlorophyta; class Ulvophyceae; order Ulvales; family Ulvaceae; genus Ulva; species Ulva prolifera. Next base: position 1,248,622 of record CM041201.1, on the reverse strand, counting down.
AGCCCGCATAGTTTCATCCCTGCAGCCAGGTGGAAATCGGTGGCTGCACATAGCATTCCAGGCTTACGCCACCACGTTGCACAACGTTCTTTCATCTCGAAAGCGGCTGATGCTGACTCCAGTGGGTGTGGTCATCGCCCAGACATATGTGCACACTCGCTCTCAGGCTAGACTCCAGAGCAGTGTGTTACAGTGCATGCAGCAGACACAACTGATTGTGTGCCTCAGCACAGACCAGATGGTCATTTGGTCTGCATGGTGCGATTGGGACCTTCAACTTGAAGCGTGGTGCAGAAAACTTAGCCGTGGTAATTGCATTGCAGGAGTGGACATGGGTGCCATGCTCTGGCCTGTGATCTGTATTGTTGCCCAAAAATACGGTCTTGATATGGGAGCCAAGGAGACACTTCCAACTTGGGCTGTCTTATCCGTGAGTTCTACGTGCATCATGCTCGATGTAGCAACACTTCTCGCTTGCGCACAAGACTCTCCAACAGTTCTTTTCATCATCACGCTAGCACATGCCCCACTGTACGCCAGCATGTACGCGTCACATCTAAGCTACAACCTTTGGATACTCACAAAGGTGTTTGTGGTCATCTTCACGCTACGGGTGTGCTGCTATGGTTTGCACATGTTCTTGAATGGTGAACACATCTGGGTGGTGCTGGACTCAATGGAACGCCATGAACTGCAGTCAGTGCAGAGATGCCTTACCTATTGCACTCCTGATTGTGATAAGTTCAGCTTTGATATATCTCACATCAGGGGAAGTTTGGCTTTCTCGGTGGACACTGGTGGAGATTAGACCTGGTTTGCAGAAACGCACATACATTAAGACATCGGTGTCTGTTTCAATGAATGTCTGACTACAGTTGGAATGAGATGGACTATTGGCTCACAGTGAGAGGCGAGGTTGCAGGTTCTTGCCATTGTGAAAGAACTTGACTGGTTGCGATCAGCGCGCGAGGAGCAGCTTGAAGTCCCATCGGGGTGCTGGTGTCAGGTGACAACCTGGCTGCTCAATAAACAAACTCGGGAGCACAGGCAAGCATTCATTGATGCGCTGGCCACTCACCATAACACCGCAGCGCCAGAGCATTCTGAATCCAGCGTCAGCTTTGAAATTGGAACAATTCACATCGGCTAGAGGTGTGATATACCCGTGTTGAGTTTGAATCGCTGGCCTCCAGGGATGACAGATTCGAAATGATATTTTTAATTCACCATGCAGGTCGTCTTTGGCAGCAGGTTTCAGAAAGATCCAGCTTGCCAGAACAATCTCCAAACAAGCGATACTGCATGGTAGCCACAAGAAGCTTTACACTGTCAACCAGTATCCCAGTGCTCTCACCGCCACCGTGAAGACACATGAACAATCCAATATACGATGGCACTCGCATGGAGCGCCCTTGCAGTATGTGATGATGCAGTGGTTTGCCGTAGTGCATACTCAATGAGATACGCCATTCTTTTGCTGGATCGCCAGACATCCAGGAAATAACCGCATTGGCCAATGCAATAATCCCTTCGATCACATGAACCTTGACGGGCCAAAGAGTGCCAAAAGTTTCATTTCCACTTCTTAGCAAACGATGAATGCAGTCGCTGTGTGGCAAAACTGCTCTTTTTTATACATGTTACAGAGCTGCCACAGATTGTAAGCATTTATCATCGTGAGCAGCACTGCAAGTTGGCTTTCTCGTACTTGATCAAAATCCATGACGCAACCTGAGGTTAGATTGGTGATGGGACAGCAGATCCAAGCAACAAACCCCGTTCCAATTCCAATTATCCACGTTCATCCTTGGACATCTGCTTGAACAGAGACCGCTTGTCCCCAGCATCGGCTTGAGAGCTAGGCTCCACCCATGAAGCCAGGCGCTCTTTCTTGGACATGTAAGGGAGCCAAGCAACATCAGTTGTTGCACGTTTATGAGCCTGGGTGGGGTCAGTTCCGGCTGCTGCTGGCGCCTCAGGTAGATATTGCGCACGTTCTGAAAGAGACTTCGTGCGGTCAAAAGCGGGGTGCACCGCTTGTCTGCGCATCTGGCTGATAGTTCTGTCAATGCTTGATGCCATCTCCAAAGGATCATTTGGATCAAAATCAGGTAGGGGGTCTGCAAGCAGCGCGAAGTGTAGAGGATAGCGGAATATTCCACTTCAGTGCCATGGACAAGTCGCACCTGCTACGACCCTGCCAATGGACGACTGAGAGCGAAACGCGTGGGACATTCGGGCATTGAAACTCATGATTTGAACCTCCTCCCCGCGAATGAACGCAACGAGATGTACCTGCATGATGATATATGCTCTGACAAATTGTTTGAACGCTACATGTGTCGTACATGTTTGTTGGACTGTTTAGCCACTCCAGCTCGCGTTGGGTGTGGCATGCCTGGGGCGTGCAAAAGAGGCAAAACGACAGAGATTAAACATCAACAAGAACGGTCGCACTTTTGGAAAGATGCAACAAGCTACTCTGACGACCAGGCTGTTGCGTACGGAGGTGTTCGAGCTTACGCGCCAGGCTATCCACCTGAAAAAAACCAGGAACGGTATCAGGATGCGCGATATACAGGCTCGGATGAATTGAATGGTGGCTATTTGTAATGTGGTTCGCGACATGCGGAGGACCGCTGTGAAACGGGCGTGGCCACGCGTGGCTCCGGGGTCTGGCCCTGCTGGCGACGCAGTTGGACACAATGCATTCCGCCCCAGAGTGGGCATGCACGGAACTGGCCCAGAGTGGGCATGCACGGAACTGCCCGTAGTGGGCATGCACGGAACTGCCCGTTGTGGGCATGCACGGAACTGGTGAATGAGTGGATTTGCAAGTGCATTCCGAGCAACGGCTTGCTGCCCGGCCTCTGTCCTTGGTAACTGCATACACAATGCATTACAATGCATGTGGCATGTCTTCGAGGCTCGGTTGACAGAGCACTCCGTGACATGTGTCCGACAAGATACTGCAGGTACACATTGACGGTCCCATGCTTGGAACTGGTGTCGCAGGTACCAGCATGCCTGGCCAGCGTTTGAGCGCACGTAAATTAGTGGCCTGCATTCATCTCGACGTTCCACCAACCGCGTACGAATCCTTGTGTTCATAACGACGTGTACTCTTAACGACGTGCTCGCAGCGTCTACTGACGCAAATTTCCTGTATTGATCATTAAGTGATCCTTCTGCTACCTGTAGCCCCGGGCGATTGTGTGCGGGTCTGCGAGTGAGCACTGTCATTGTGCGGCATCGGGGTCGTGTGCTGCGACATATCTTGCCGTAGTTGCATCAGCAGTGCCTGTGGAGGCCATATTATATAATGGCGATGCTCATTCCGGCTGCTGAAAGAATCTTCGTGCACGAGTATGTGCAACTGCAAGGGGTGCGTCTCGTTTGAATACATGCGGGGTATGTCAGATCAACACGACTGCTCTTGATACCTCGACCGGAAGACGGTTTCACAGCTGTCAGCATTCATGCTGCGATGGCTCGTTGGGGAGTGTAGCATGTAGGTGCTAGACATTTGCAGTACACTCGGACAGCTCATAACGTTTACCTGGGGCTTTGGCACAATGAACTTTGCATAGTAAATGGGACATCATCTGACTCGCTTATCTGCAGGTTCCAAACGCCGATGAGGAATCCAAGGACGGAAGAGTGCTCCTTGCTGAGGGGCCTGTGGTGTTGGGCCGCATCGAACATGGCTCCGTACCGGTCATTCAGATCGGAGTACCAGAAAACTTGATAACATGGCAGCTCACATCTGACATGCCCGTCCTGAAGGTTAGTAATTGTGCAATTATGTTCGCTGTGCCATACTCACAGCAGTACAACTTGGTTGAGTTCCTGCCAGGTGCCTCTCTTCCAACTGTTTGGTGGTGAAAAGAATTGAACGTGACGTCACATGTGATGGCCTTCTCACTTGTATCAATCATACATGACAGTACATCTGCCGAGAGCTGAGCATCCTTACACGCCTGGGTGGCCGCAGCTGCTTTGCAATCTTTCTTCCGAGGATTCCCATGGGTACAGCCTGCACGATCCCAGGTGGTTATGTTGACACTGTTCTGGGGACTGGTGAACTTGATGTATATACACCCACGTAGCTGCTGCTCAGCTAATGGCCTTCTGCTCGTGCAGACACGCCTACCGAGGTTCTGGCTACGTTTGAGGCCTGCTTGCAGCAGTTCACCTCATATGCAGTCTCAGACGATGTGCAGCAAGCCAGCGCCATCCCGTCATCTGAGAAGGTCTCATCTGATGCCGGACATGAGTTCACAACTACGCCAGACCTGGCTCAGAATGTCCGGCAAGCGGGGTCAGCAGTAGCTTCTGGTGTGCAAACAGTCGGGGAGTATGTAGGCAAGGGAATCGTTCAGGTCGGGGAGTGGTACCGTAGTCGGTATGCCCCATGCGAGGAAGACGTCAAAGTCAGCGATCGAACAAAGTCCAGGTGTGTTATGCCAACCAGGTGTTGCCAGTTACGCTGGGCACTGTTCTTCAACTCATCCACAGAGTTGTTCAATGAGATGGATCTCGGTTCTGCCATGTGCTGTGCATGTGATTCTTTTACAATGGAGTGAGTTCTGCCTGTGCAGGCTGGACCGGACCAAGAAGACAACAGAAACATTCGCCAAGGTCACCACAGCAGTTGCAGGGGCTGTCGGCACAGCTGTTGGCTCAGTGGCTCATGGCGCCGTGTCAACTGCAAAGAGGTCAGGGCTCGCCAAGGAAGGGTCCTCTTCCAGGCATGCAGCCAGAGTTGGGAAGGCTGGGCTGGTAGCACTGGTTGAAGTGTTTGATGCGATGCATGATGCTGGACGCAAAGTCGTCCAGCAAGGGGCGACGGAGACAGCGACATGTGTCCAGTACAGGTGCGCCATACTCAGTCCAGTCCTGTGTACTCGGGCTGACCAATCGCATGCACTTCTGCTATCCTCGCAAACGCATTTTGTTTTTGTATGAGTTTTGTAACGCTGCCGATGCCAATGGTCGCATCGTGCATCGTGTTGACGCGCAGGCAGTGCATCAAGGATGCCAGTTGCAGTCTCCCGTAGTCCAGGGCTGTGTGATGTCCCGCGCCAGTACATCTGCTTCTCATCTCGCCCTTGTGAAGCTTCCCAAGTCAATGTGAATTTGCTAGTCACTTCTTGCGGAGAGCAGGTGGTTTGCCAGTCTAGTTGCCTGGAATGCTGCAAGTATGTATCATCTCAGGGTGTTTTTTGGACTTGAGGTCATGCATTTTACTGATGCTTCCAGGTATGGGGGCGAAGCTGCTGAGGCGACGCACAAGGGCATGAACATCGCTGTCGATGCCTACGATGTGTATGGAGCATACAAGTCCATGCGAACAAAGGCCATGGTCAAAGCTTTCGCTAAGGGTGCCCTCAAACATCCGCACGGCGACCAAGAGACGGAGAGTGGAGCAGGCTACTCTGCCATGGAAGTGTCGACACCTGCCAAGACGGATGTCGACACTGCTGGAAGTAGTGCGTATGAGGCTACTGGTGCATACAAAACAGCATAACTGGCAGTGTCTATAACAATACTACCCTGCACAATACTTTGTGAGTATGTGTTCTGATTCATGGCTGCGTCCTGGGAAACGCTGAGCTATCCACAACGTGCCCTCGTGCTTGAGTCTGATTTCGATTCGAGTGCGCTGCAGCAAGTGTCAGAAGCCATGATGGCTGCGAGGCCTGCAATGTTGTGTAGCGTCGGGGCAGCAGGCGTGCTCTTCAGCGCTGGACAGAGCCTGCTGAAGGCATGAATACTCAGTAGGTGGGGAGCTGTGTAGGCGTTGCCACATGTTGATTCCATTCAGATTGTTTTTTCCACAACATGCTTCACGTAGAATTCATCTTGTAATTGCGCATATTTTTCTTGCTCCAGACTTGTGATGGTGAGTCTGCTCTCTCTGTCTCTGGGCTGCATAACACTCCATGAGCAACTTGCAGCAGCTCCGCAGCAAACGCCTACTGATGGTTTACTCTGCAATGCACTCACGTGCAGTACCGTACCGGCACGATTTCGACTGTCTTGGCGAAGTGCAGATGCTGGATTTCGCACTGTCGCGGCATACTTTCTTGTTCCCACGCTGCCACTGGCCCAAGCGTGTCTGCCTGACCGAACGTAAGGTCATGTACCTTGAACGTAGCTGTACTTTTGTAGCAACTTGACAATAATAGATCATCAGAATCATCACATGGTCAACACAAAACTGATGTATTTAAATCTCAGTGGCCCACAGGGCACTACAGATCTGGCAGGCAGGTGCGACGCGTATTCCTCAACAGCATCTGTGCCAATATGTGCCCAGCGGGCCTGGGCTGGCTGTCCGTGGCAACATAAGGACAAAGTTACAGCAGTAACGCAATCTCAGATATTCTACGTCACGTCAACGTCTCACGGATACGGCTGAGTTATTCCAGATATACTTTGCTGTACATCGCGAGCCAACCAATCAGTTGAAGCTCCTCTCCACGCATCGGCATACGGGCCCTTACATGGAACCGTGCGGACGCATCCCCCAAGCAGAACAAATAACTGCAAACAATCCATGTGCGTGGGTATTGTCAGACCTACATGTCTTTAGGACCTTACGTGGCACCGCACCGCCGCCACTGATGCATACTGAAGAAAGATCCTGGTAGCCACGCGTTGCTCTTGATCGGCCTGCAGCAATGCGGCCTGCTGGCAAATATAGCATTCATCATCATACATGAGTCATGTGACAAGAGAACATAAAACAAATAAGGGACTGGTCTGCTTCCCGTCAGTACGCCGTTCGACGTTGATGATTCCTGTGGGTTTACTTGCGTCAATGCTACACATCTCAGTTGTAGCGCACAGTGCCCACAGCGGCGTGCACATGTAATGGGATGCTTTCGTGTACAACGTCGTGAACGAAACATGCCAGTTTCTCGTGCTGTTCTTCGCCTGAGCAAAACTCAACATGCACGTTGACAGTGCAATGTCGAGCCCTCCAGCGCTGACGTTGCAAACGCATGTGCAGTGGAGAGCGGAGCAGAAGGCCTCAGATCCGCGCACCTATATAATTCGTGCAGAGGGCGAGGCATCAGTCTCCCGTGTCAACTCTCCGACATTGGACGGTACGCTCCTTGTTTGAGCACGCGTCGCGCGCCATGGCAGTCCCTGCTCATGTGGCCCACACAGCCCTGAATGATGTAAATGATCGTTTTTAATCTGAGCGACCTCACCACTGCTTTGAATGGGCTGCTTCGAATCAACTTTTGCAACGTATGAGCTCAATGTAGAGCAGCGTGACAGAACGAGCAGCATCCCACAGCCATGTGGCGTGAGCAGTGCTCAACGATCCGACATGCCACAGCCGGTTTCACATGGCATAGACATGTCTATGGCTTGGCAAAGGGCCAAGCCCCGGTTGCTCGCGGCTGCACAGAGGCAGCTAGCGAGGTGCCTGTCTTCTGACACCAGCGATGATGACCAGACAGAAGACTGTCACTCCCCACGGCATCCAGCCCTTGTCACTCCTTCAGCAGGCTCGGCTGCGCTCACCAGTACACAGCCAGCCTGCCGTGCCACAGCTGCAACACAAACAGGCACACCAGGAAACCTCACAGCCCATGTCGATTGCCATCACACCAACCCACCGGCACCCCCACAGCCCTGGTCCCGTCAATACACGCAGCCATCATCCTCCCACTGCTGTGTGGAAAGTTCCAGCGGCAGTACATGTGGTCTTCAGCAGTTCCCAGCGCCGAGCACGGGCGCTCCTCTACAATCACGCCTCACAAACAGTCCAACACAGTCGTGCCACCCGCCTCCCTCCTGGCCCAGCGCACTCTACACGCCCCTTCAAGCGTGCATGTGCATGCAGCGTGTCTGCGTCACAGGCTCCCACACCCCTGCTGCCCTGCCATGCATGCCTCAGGCCACACAGCAGCCGTGTGCAACCACAGCAGACTCCAGGCTATATGCCCAGTCTGCCTGTCTGCACTCAGCAGCTGACTCGAAGCTGCGGCATGCAAAAGCCGCACTGCAGCACCACGTGCAGAAGGCGCAGGCCTTCTGCCCATATGCAAGGCTCAGTAAGGCCCACAGCAGACAGCTGCGTCTGCAAGCCAGGTCACCGAAACATGCTTCCGACCAGATTGCCGCTGATCAAACTCCTTCGCTTGCCCAACAGCAGGCACACAGACGTCCAGATGGCACAGATGCTCGCAGATGTAGTCCTTCTGAAGCTGTGCTGGTCCAGCGGCACCCTGAGCCAGGCCCGCCCAAGCTAACACAGATGGCAAAGCGCTGGATCCGTGAGTCTTTGGCCAGCAGCCCAGACAGCGTGGAGTCTCCTCGCAGCAGCCTGGCACGCTCGTGTTCAGAGTATTGTAGATCGGTGACCAAACGGTGCAGCGCTGGACCTACTGACACAAGCCAGCGGCACCTCGAGGTGTCAGGAGCTCGGCATCAGCATCTGCCAACGGGCCCGAGCAGCTGCGGCTCTGGTGACGTGGACGCCACTCCACATGATTTCGACACAGCCGGATGGTCGGCGCCACACCGGCACAGAGAGCCGCCAAGGGAGTTATGCGGACCGCTGGACGGAACAGCCGGTCAGGGATGCAGCTTCTGGGCACAGCATGATGATTCTCAACGACGTCTGGGGCGACCGTGTGGCTCTCGCAGAGAGCGAGGTTCTGCACTGCAGCCACGCGCCACACCACAGCCACGCGCCGCATGGCAGCAAGCTTGCTCTGCGGGCCCTTCTTTGCTTGAACAAGGCTTGCGAGGGCTGAGAGCGAGCGGGAATAGTGGGCATCGTTTATCACCGGGGGTGGAAGCACCGAGCGCTGCAGAGACCAGCTGCGTGGCGGCGGGGCGCAGCGGCAGCGGTGTAGCTGTGGTAGATGCCGTCGATGCTGCACTAGCTGCCCTGCGCCAACGCACTGCTGAGGTGTGCTCCCATGCCTCCTCACAGCAGCCTGCTCATGACACCACCGCCGTGTCCATTCTGCTGGCCGTTGGTCCGTTTGGGAGCATCTGTTGTCTACTGTGTGCTCAGGTAGCTGTTGCCTTGTGTGCGGGTGCCGCGGAGCGAGTGTCACCTTAAACCAATCTTAGGGCTGACATGTTGACATTTTAGACCTCAAATTTCGAGCCGTTTCATGTGACTGGGCTCGACTGCCCAATGTGTGTGCGCTTCTCAACAGTGTTGGGCTGGCTGACCGCTGTGTCATGGGTGGTGGTACCAAAAATGGTTTTGGTCGTTCCCAGCGCTTTCACACACTGGCCCACATGCCTTTCACAAATCAAACAATGTGGAGACACAGTGACCGTCCCGCCATGTCCTGAAATTAGGTTTGATCCTGCTGACATCAATGACATGATTGCGGCCAAGTTGACATAACGACACGGGGGATTGAAGTGGGTGGAGTTTTGCACACGATACGCGGTACCAATGTGGTGGGCGGACGGGGTCGCGTCGAGGCGACACTGCACCGTGCACAGGGTCACAATGTCCTGATTTGCGTGCAGCTGCGGCGGAGGGACCAAACCCTCCGGCACCACATGCGGGCGTCCCTACACTCCAGCACCCCCCACAAGCTCAAGCTCAAGCGGCTGCATGACACCGAGCTGGACCCCAAGTCAGGCCATGAGCGTGATGCCAGGTTGGCGTTTGATACGGCTAGCTCCCTTGATGGGGCCGCCAGCACAAAGGCCAGCCCCTGCTGCCGTGTGCCTGTTTCAGGTTGTCGGGCTCCGTCACTGCAGCAATCCGACGACTCTGGCGCGGAATGTGTCTACAGGCAACATGGGTGCCTTGGGGAGATGCCTGTATGGCACAGTAACATCTATGCAATGAGCTGCTTCGACAGCGCAGAGCCAGGTGTGTGCGCACCTCTGCAAGTGTGGCCGTGGTGTGTCCTGCATGCATATGCGTGATCCTGTCCAGCAGTGCGAGCTCCACGCATGCGGTCGCACAGGACTACGGCATCTGAGTTAGACTCGTGCGCCGCCGTGAATGGCTGTGCGGGGCCATCCTGCAGCTGGTGTTGTCTTTTCATGGAACCAGGTAGCCTGCAGCCACTGGAAAGTTGGTGTGCAATGCGAGAAAATGCGGAGGTATGCGTCTCGGGCCTTTGTGTATCTAGCCTGCGAGAGCTGTCCAGTGCTGCTTGATGAGCGTCTGCGGCAAGGATCTGCAGCTTTCCTGTCGGTGACACAGCGGTGCGTGGCCTTGTCAATGCACCCCCTGGTGCGAGGCCGTGTGCATGTGCAGACACCTCCCCCAGGATTCCTGCTGTATCGTCCTCGATCCACAGGGTCGGGACACAGCCTGAGGCCCCCACCACGCTGCCAACGACCCAATCGATCGGACCACCCATGCAGAAGCTCAGCAGGTTGGTCTGTTCTGGAAGCGCTATTGACCAGGAGTCCTTGATGGTGGATACCTCATCTCCCATACAAGCACGTAGCAGTCTTCACGAGTCCGACATCAAACGCGCCACTGAATCCACACAGCAGACCAGATTACCTGCGAACCACAGTACTGGGGATGGCTCCTCGAGTCATGCTGAAGCGGCCTCGCCAAGGTTCGACGGCGTCCCACAGGTGCAGCATGATGGGCTGATGCACGGCCAGCTCAGCCCCGACATGCATGGCAAACGTAGCAGCGTCGGCCGGGAAATTGCAACAGGTAGCGGGCAGACTTCACCGAGGGCGCTGCAAGGCACACCAACCCCCGCCAGGAGTGTGGGTAGATCTGAGTTCGGCAGCTGCTGTCCGGCATCTGCGCCGCTGCGCGTCCAAACAGCTGCAGGTGCGGCCATCGCAGCCGAGGGCTTCAGCTCCTCGATGTTGTCAATCATGGACACAGTCTCGCGGCATTGTGACTGCAAGTGGCCATTGCCGCGACATATGCTGCCTTTGCAGCATTTCTGTCAGGTGGAGACGTATTCCTGTCACCTGTACCAACACGGTCAACGTTGATGCAGGGGGAGCGAACAGCACAGCGACACCCGCGTGCATGCCACACATGCATGTGAGCACGCCCAGGGCCTCTCAGGGGAGTGGCATTACGATGAAGCTGGTGACGTGTGCAGTGGTAGACTCAGAGGATGGAGTGGGACCGCACTGCAGCCGTGTGGCCAGCAGCCAAGGCCAGGTGCGAGCGGATCCAGTGGGCGGAGGGCACGCCGTTCGGACGGAGCCAGCATCGCTCGTGAGGACTGCGCCTGCAGAGCTGGAGCAGCGTGGCACTGCAGAAGGAAACTGCAGCCTACGTCGAGACGTAGTGAAGGGGTGGCTTGAGGGGGCACCAGTGGCGCTCTTTGACGTGAACGGCTCCGCGCTCACGCCTGCGCAGGTCGAGGCGGTGCTCGTCCGCATATTGCTGCATCGGCACACGGGCGGCAGCGGTGGCAGCAGCGGCGGCGGTGTCGGCAGCGGTGCTGTCTCTGGCAACTCGCAACCGCCGCGCCTCCACGAGGCGGCGTCGAGTTTGCCTATGGGCTGCGGGGGTAGCGGCTCTCGCACGGCTGCAGCAGCTGCCACATGCTGTGTGCTGCCGCGGCCACCGCACCGGCCGGGTGCTGCGCCACCCAGCCACAGCATGCCGGCCGTGTTTCCAGCAACAGAGGTGCCACAGGCGCCGGTGAGCACCGCAGCCGGGGCTCAGGCGGTCGAGGCACGGAGCCCGCTGCTTCAGTGCACTGCCGAGCAAGGCTCACCTTCGTGGCCTGATGGCGCGCGAGCGATGGGAGCCGCGCCAGGGCTACCCGGCCAGGCAGAGCCCCTGATGCCGCAGAGGCCGGAAAGCGGATCCGTGTGTCCTCGAGGGACGCCCGCCAGCCGTGGCGGTGTTGTGGGGCGCGACGTTTCAATGCAGACCCTTGAGCTTGCGGGAGTGGATAGGTGCACGTCGGTCACGTCGAGTATACTCCCCGGCGCATCTGTTGTGCACGTGGTGGCGCTAAACAGCATCAACGCCGCCGCACAGGCGACCTCCGTAACTGCACATGTTCCAGCGCTATCTCAGCCGGCAACCTCAAGAGAGACTGACGTGGCTCGAACAAGGTCCGACGACGTGCAAAAGCTCAAGGCCGTGCAGGATCTGCGGATGCATGCGGAGCAGCATGCGTGCATCCCCTCCGTTGAGGACCCAGTCCAGCATGCTGGACAACCTCATAACGAAGCAGCATCTCTGATTCCTGACCCCAAGCTGCAAGCTACGCCACGGACGGGTGGCGGAGACGGTGCTTCCTGCCGCCCGGATGAGCTGGCCCTGCTAACACCGGGCTCGGGCCGTGAGGCCAGCTACCTTTCTCCAGCTGGGCGGGAGTCCAACGCCGCTGTCATGCCGAGCCTGAGCGGCGGTCGCTGTGGGGGTTCCGCAGGGGATGCAGAAGGAGGCGTGGCTGGCGGCCGGGGTCTGAAGGCGGTGAGATGCAGTGGGGGGGTTACCACGGACGCGGGTGGTGGTGCATATCGGTCCTGCGACGTGGGTGCCACGGGGGGCAGCCGCTCTCCGGCGGCCGCAGACAGCCCGGTTCTGCGGGCGATGAAGGCGCTTGGGTATGTCTCGCCGGATAGCAGGAGCGTGCGGGACGCACAGACGGGCTCGAGCTGGTTCGTGCCGAGGCCCCCGGGCCCCCCTGGCCACGAGCGCGTGGCCAGCGGAGCTTGCGCATCGCCAATAACGAGGCTGCGCAGTGAGTGCATGGCGCAGAGCGACTCAGCACCCGGCTTCCGGAGCAGCAGCGCTGCTCCTAGCGGGTCCAGAGGTGAAGCGCAGGAGGGGTCAGCATCGGTGGGAGCCGAGGATTCGCTGGCAGCGCCTGTGGCCACTGGGGAGGACCTTAAGTTTGAGGCACGGAGTCCAGTGAAGATGGAGCAGTCGCTACTGCCCGAGGCACACCAGGTCTCACGGCTTGCAGCAGCTTTTGAAGAGGCATCTTCTCGGCAGGACGGACACTCGGTGCGTGGTGCGTCATCCGGAGTGGACCTCAGATGTGCAGCCGGCATGATGTGTTTCACCTGCTGGAATGATATACGCACTGCATCAATGCAGCTGCTCCAGTAGACATGCAATATTCCTGTTTTACTGACTATGCAGTCACAGGAATGTGTGCACGTGCGAATGAATTGGGAGGACCCGTGCCCCTACGCGTGGCTACATGAGTACAGGTGGCTCCTCTGCAACTGTGAGTAATGACCACCTTGCAGCTGCGACTCAGAGGCCGCCCGCATGGGCGCAGCTGCAGATCGAACGCGGCAATGCAGGGCGGCCCACGGTGGAAGTGGGCAGCCAGGAGCAGCCGGACTGTCCTGTCGGTGAGTCTGAATGGCCTTCCAGGTGAGCCCCGCCCGCATCTCGGCACGTGTGTAGCCCGACGACGAACGCTGCACATGGTTCACATGCAGTACGGCTGCCGGCTACTAGGCGCCTAGTAGGCGCTGTGATGAGTCACTGATCATGAGGACATCACTGCAGCCTGTTGTCCTGGACTCAAGACTCTGCGACGAAAGGTGTCGCGTCTAGATCTGTGGTGGCCTTTGCAGGTTGCATGGGAGAACTGGGGTCGACCTGGGAGCCACGGCGCGGGGACGGTTGTTTGGGACGCAGGCGCGCAGCCGCACCGACGTCAAGGACATGGTCTTCCTGCACCTGCTGGAGCATGAGCACATTGCAGCAATCCTGCGGAACAGTGTGGGCGAGGATGCAGGGATCCCGGTGGTGCTTGAGGCCATGCCCCGGCTGCCCCCGCGGACAAGCGCGGTGCGGATTCTGCATGGATTGTGCACAGCAGGTTGTCTTGGTTCTGCGAACGCCCCACAGGTGTCGATGTGCGAGCACGTTGTGGGAACGCATCCACGTCCAGCCTCAATGTACCCTGACGTCAGCGCCAGCACGCCATGGTCAAGTGCAGGCGCCTGAAGAGCGAGCTGTGACCGCCGCTCCTAGCCGAGGCACAAGCTGTGCCCACGTTCCCTCGAAGCACCACGTGCCATTCAGTGACCGCACACCACGTCCCAGCAGAGGCGCGCTGCCTGCGGCAGAGCTGCAAGAAGAGAGTGGCATGGACGACTGTAGCGCAGCTGGGCGCCGGCGCCCTGTTTGTTCGTCGTCAGCGGGTGGTCGCAGCGACAGATCTGGAGCAGCAGGCTGTGTCACCGCTGCTGACGGGCTTACGCACAGCCGACACAGTGGGGAAGTGTGGCAGCAAACTCAGTATGATGTGCACAGGAACGGGCTGTTTCGTTTCGGCTCCTGCTCGTCACTTTCGACGCTCGAGGATGGCTAGAGTGTTCGGTAGACCGGCCGCCTGGTGAAATGAAGTTGGCGGACCACTCCGTGTAGATGGAAGGTGATGCAGTAGCATTGAGCTACACGATCGCCGTGCAGCGCTGTAAATAGCCTGCTGGCTCAGCTGTACTGGATCTCGCCTCACACCTTGGCAACATGTGGTTTGCGGTGTGTTCACGGTCCCGTAGATCGTTCATCAAGTATGCGTTTGTACTTTGAGACAATAATCATACAGTTTCAAGGCTTCCGCAAGCCTGCAGATTGACCGGGAATGCATGGCGATGATGGCGTTGGACATTGACTGCGCTCTGGCGCAGTGAGGGATTGCCACATGCATGCATGCATGTGTGCGCAGCTCCGTGCAGCCTACTTCATTTGACAGGTGTGGCGCGTGCCCATGGACCTCAATTTATAGTACTACGATGCTGATTAGCAGGCGCAGACAGGTGAAGCTGGGTCACCCACGGCGACAGTGTAGGATGGCTATAGCCCTCCTTGGCGACGTCGGTTCTCTACATGATCATGGCAACGGACAGGCACACGTTCTGCACTGCCGCTGCACCCGTCACGCATGCCGCAGCGGCCACGTACGACGAGGCCGCCGGCGCATGCGGGACCACGACGTCCACGGCAGCTATCTCCATATGCAGCGGCCACGCATGCATGCGCGGCATGACCACGACGATGTCTCCGCGCCCCGCCCAAGGGCGCGCGTGCCACAGTGTGGCAGTGTTGGGTCGCTTTACATTACTTCTATGGCTGCCACCCAGATACCTGAACATTCCTAATTGCTACATATGATTGGGCCTGACGACCCAACACTGGCGTGTGGCAGTCCAGCGATATGACCGCTGTGCCACTGGACTGCTACTAGTAGCTGGAGCGAGGTAGCGCGGCTCCAGTGCAGACTGCAATCCGGCGTCAGGGGCGACCAGGCGCAAGGCGCGGGCCAGGCCTGGGTTACCATGGCGCATCTGGGTGTCTGTACATACTGGCCCCGACAGGGTTGATGCGCCGGCCTCGGCCGAGACACTATGGCATCGCTTTGACTTCACTGTCCGTCACATGCGCTCGAAGATCTCGGTCATGGTGACAACAATTCCGAACATGCAAGCCTCATTTCTGGATGGCAGCCCTGGAAATGTTGCAAGTTCGAAGCGGCCCAATACTGGTGTGCGCTGGCGTGCATCACCGTTGAGGTACTCAACTGCAAATGGTATCCTGCTGATAAATGGCACTGGCGATTGCAGAACACTGTGGCACTTATCGGGCTTCCATTGCACACTGTTTGGACATAACTGTTACATCTTGATGCACCACCTCACCTGCGGTGGTGTCCAAATCTTCAAACCAGATGACACGGTACTGGGATCACAGTAAGATAGCTAATCACCATGATGCAACGCAGAACATTTACAGAATCAATATATGCATTGTACGCGCAATACCGTCTGCGGCTTGGCAATATGTACGATCGCACAGGAGGGCTATGGACCAGAGCCAAACAAAACAGAACAATCCAGGTACGCCCTCAGAAAAAGGATGCACAAGTTTCGCCAACACCACGTCCAATAGCATTGATCCCCCCAGAGGAGTTGGCATCTGTGGCAATCCAGTGATATGACCGCTATACCACTGGATTGCCACAAAAGCTGGGTTCGTGAGGTCGGTAGTTCGACACCCGCGGCCATATCACTGGAGGTGGCGGCGGGGGCGGATCGATCCTCCGGAGGTGTTGGTGGCGGTGAACTTCACCGCCACCTTGAAGGGGGCGGTGGCGGGGAAGCAGGCAGCGGCGGTGGAGGCGGCGGGGGAGGTGGTGGAGATGGAGGTAGTGGCGGTCGGGGAAGCAGGCAGCGGCGGTGGAGGCGGCGGGGGAGGTGGTGGAGATGGAGGTAGTGGCGGTGGGGGTGGCGGGGGTGGGGGCGGTGGAGGCGGCGGGGGGGGAGGTGGTGTCGGGGAAGCAGGCGGCGGCGGTGGAGGCGGCGGGGGAGGTGGTGGAGATGGAGGCAGTGGCGGTGGGGGTGGGGGCGGTGGAGGCGGCGGCACCGCTTCCTCACAAATCAATTCCTCTTGGAACATTCAATGTTTAGGGCATCGCTATACGACCCTGTAAAGTCGCCGGCCGCACGCGCACGCGAGCAAGAGCGGCTCGCGACCTCAACACCCCACGCAATTGCACTGACCTTGAGCTCCTCGAGGCCACAGTCTTTGCCGCCGTCCATCACATACGTGTAGGCTTCAAAGCCACAGATCACAGAAGCCGTGGAAGGTATGAACGATGCAGAGGAGCCTTCTGAACAGCTGCCGGTTCGATTCTGAATGTCGGGCGTCCTCTTGGGAACGCACGATTGGTCCCTCCTGACACCCGAGATCGACGGTGAAGTCTCCACTCCATGACACCGAAAGCACATAGAAGTTCTGCGGTGTTGCCGTTGATCAGATGCGTAGCACAGTCAGGCAAGGGCACGGATGTTTGCCATGCCCTGTACGTTTCTGTGCTCTCAACAACACAAACAGATGGGTTCATCCTAAGTCAGGGATACATGAGCTTGCGCACGCGATAGCCAAAGCTGACCGGTGTATTGAGGACTGCAGAGAAAGCATGGCGTCTGCTGGACGGAGGACAGGATGGAACCCCTCTTAACGATGTGCAGCAAGATACCATGGCATGGAGCTGAAAGCACCATCGGCATTCTGTGTGTGATAAGGATCAAGGTGATGAGGCGGGCAGCACCGCGGACGAAGCAAGCAGATCAAGTACACACCCACAAGCCCGGTTAAACACATGTACACCCACACCCTCGCTTCTGTCACATCCACCTGCTATGTGCATACATGAAGGGGCTAGATGCAAATGCAGTGGGGTCTTTTGACTGTATAGAATTTCTGTGCAGCACTTGACCTCGATCGAAACTATTCCTCCACTGTTACCCGAGCATGCAAGTAGCCCATGCACCATACGATGGCCTGCCGGCTGTACATAGGCTACCGAGGCTGCCAGGTGCGGCACATGCTCACACATTATAGCACAGTGACCGAGACTCGGTGGGAGCTGCGGCGCAGAGATGCCGCTCCTAGCATGTATTGGCCTTGAGGCCGTCGGTGGCGCACTCTGGGTCCCCCTCGCACTCATCTGAGGACTCGCAGAAGCAGTCTTCAGGGACTGGAATAGTCCGGATGAGGTTGGAGGCATCCCCGCAACGGAACAGCACACACGCTTCAATGTCTCACCTACAGAATGACCGATCTATCGGTCTGACTGCACAGCGCTGGTCGGCTGCCTGACATGCCCCCCCCCGAGACCGCGCATCCAGGATCGTCGCAGATGGCGGCAAAGTCCGCAGCGGTGAACTACGCGGCGGTTTTGCCAAGGCGTAGGAACACGTGCGCCAGCAGAGCAGCTGCGAGTGCCACGACCATGCTTGACGCCGTCACTCACTGCCTGCACACCGCGAGATCTGTCTGCACCCGTTCACTCTTCTGCAAAACAACCCATGCAACTCCGATCTGGGGAGGGCGGCCGGTGGAGCTTCCTGCTCGGGGCTCGCATCTGCGGTTGTCCGGCGCAGGGCAGGTGAGCGCGCAGGGCGCGGTGGCCAGCGCACAGGGCAGTGGTGGCCCCAGCGAGGCTGGTTGGGGCCGGGGATGCTGTGACTGAGCATGCCATCGATGAACTTCAAGATCTTGAAGTGTGTGCCCTGAGTACATACACCTCCCGAGTCCTAGACGCGCAGTTGCAGGCCTATACTATAGGCCTGCAACTGTTATGCCTCGGTAGTACCGAGGCATAAGGTTGTCTTGAAGTGGTAGCAGTGGACCCATACTATTATGGCTAGTAGCCATAATTCGACCGATACGATCAAAGCAATCACGTGCCATGTCACCTTTCTTCTTCAGCAGGGGGCCATGTTCTCCGGCTGATAGGGACTATAGTGGGCGCGCAAAATCCATAGAGAATTTGACACATATGTGCATGCATATGCATTGGGAAGGTTTTCTGTATTGTGCTGGTAATGCATTGGGAAGGTTTTCCGTATTGTCTCAGTCGGCTGTTGATTCGGACGAGATTCTTTTGTTGTGCTATCTTTTCCCGTTCACTCATCTGTACCATGATTGTTGCAAGAGCCTCTTCGAGGCACCGGTGCTCGCAGCTGCAACATGTACCTGATAGAAAGCATCGAGCGTTTGCACGGTGCATGTGATCCTTAAGGTTGTGTACATTGACGTGTTCCAGAAGTGCAAACGAGAGTATCGACAACCACAGAAAAAATGATCTCTTGCAGAACAGAGCCCCACACATGAACATGGCCCCACTACTAGTAAAGTAGCACTTGCACACATTCATGCTTCAGTGTGACAGAGTCCGGGTCACCACGCCCACATACAGAGATTGGCCGGCGCTGTGGTTCAAGGACAAAACCATAGAGGCAGGTAGCGTCCCAGGTTACAAACGCCCACACAACCACCCGTACGCAACACAGACCATGGTCTGTGTTGCGTTCGGTGTAGGCGGTGCTGCAGCACGCCTACACCGCCGCACATACTATCACCCACTCCTCCCAATTGTTAATTAAGTGTTATAACACTCATGCACACAGGCGTTACCACCTACAGCAACTCATGCACACCCACAACGACACGCACGCCCACTACATGGCTCAGAACCTTTACCCCAATGCAGACGCATCCGGAGTCCCAACCACACACAGCCACTCCGAGTCGTAGTACCTCCCCCAGCAAAACCCTCCCCGACCCGCACCAGGCCCCACACCCATGGCCCGACCCCCCTCACCCATAGTATTATAAAGCAGTGCAGGGTGGACTCGATCAGAACAAATTACTCATTACGAAGGAGCCCGCTGACATCTATGAGAGAACAGACTCCATTAGAGCTAGAAATCAGACACGTGCTTAAAAGAAGGATGCGCATACGTTGCCAATATCAGATCCACGAGCAGTGATCCCGCCAAATGAATTGGCATTCCCATCGCACACAGCCGTATTGAGGCATGCTGGAGAGAAAGACTCAACATCACACGTGCTACTGTCAAAGCAGACACCAATTGAGATAAATGGAAACACGGCCACACAGCAAGCCTCGCCAGGGCGGCCGCAGTTGGCAAAGTTGAAACTGCCCGGTTGGGGCCGATTGGAGGGGGTTGTGATGATCAAAATGAAGGGAGGGACTTGACCAGGAGCAGTACCATTGTCTCGAGGTGGTACTACGGGGGCGGGGAGGCGGCGGGGGGGAACGAGGCGGAGGCGGTGATGGGGGTGGGGATGGAGGCGGAGGCAAAGGCGGGGGTGGGGCTGGTTGAGGTGGAGGCGGAGGCGGTGGAGGTGGCTGTGAGGGCGGAGACGGGGGTGGGGCTGGTGGCGGTGGAGGCGGCGGTGGTGGTGGCTGAGAGGGCGGAGGCGGGGGTGGGGCTGGTGGCAGTGGAGGCGTAGGCGGCGGCGGTGGTGGTGGCTGTGAGGGCGGAGGCGGGGGTGGAGCTGGTGGCGGTGAAGGCGGCTGCGGCGGAGGGGGTGGTGGCGGTGAAGGTGGAGGTGGTGGAAGGGGTGGTGGTGGTGAAGGTGGAGGCGGCGACGGTGGGGGTGGGGGCTGGTGGCGGTGGAGGCGGAGGCGCGCAGCGGCCGGGGGGGGGGGGGGGGGGGGGGGGGGGGGGCAGCGGTCCTCAACAATGCAGCTCCTCTGCGAACAAACCAAACTCGGAAGCGCTGCTGTATGGTCCCGGGCAGTCGCCAGCAGCACGTGTGCACACACGTCTTGCGATCTCCACACCCCACGCAGTCGCATAGAGCGAAAACTTGGCAAGGCCGCAGTCATCGCCTCCTCTCAACACAGTCACGTATGCATCATAGCCACAGATGGTCGCGTCGGAGGTGTACATATAGGTTGCGAAGGAGCTTCAGTGCAGATCCCAAGTGGGCTCTGTCGCTCCAGAACCACTTCCTCTGGCAGGCATGACCTTGCAACTCCGGAGAAGATCCCTGTGTCTCCACTCCATGTCGCGGCTATAACAAAGAAGTTCTACAGCACGGCCATTGGCGTCATGTGCAGCACAATGTCGATCAGAAGACAGAAGAGGCTGTGGAGATCCTAAATTGAATCAAAATTTGGCCATGGGTGGGCCGCCGGAATCACACCGCCGGAAACACACATCAATGCTGTGACTTGCGCGTGGGGCTAACTGTTCAAAAAGTGGACGGTGTTCGCTGCCGGGGTGCAAGGCTCGACATCGAAGCCAAGCAGCCGCCCTAGCGCGCTTGGAATTTTACTAGCGGTGCCGGCCCGGGGCTGACATCTCGGTATTATGTGATGACACCGCAGCGTGCGCGCAGTAACGCGGTAGTTTTCTGTACGTCCACGTTCGCAAGGGTGCCAACTCTTGCGCACGCTCGAGGGTGGCGGCGTAGGGGAATCGACCAAGGTACCGGTATACCTATAGGACATGCGGAAGTTGGAGATCCGCATCCCGAACAAACATTTGTAAATCACATTGGCGTCTCTCGACATCCTGCTGTGCCGGGAAGATTGGCTAGGGACGGGCCCAGATCAAGTGCGACACGAATGCGAGAATGAGGAATGGACCATTGCAGCGCAGCTTCTTCCTGCAAGAGGGTCAGATTGGTCCGGACCAGAACATCGACGCGCTTTATGCGCGATCAGTAAAAAAGGGACCGTGCCATGCATGGACCTCCAATGTGCACCGACGGCCACTCGCCTGCCCTGCGACGGAGAGCCGCACTCGAGTCCCGAGCAGGCCCCCCCACCGACCGCCCTCCCCTGGTCACGCATGGGCACCCAGCGAGGCGACATGCGTTTTTTTCTGGCGCCCCGGTGATCGGCGACGTGTGTGTGTCACTCACCCGCTTGCAGGTTCCAACGTTCGCGATGCGGCGCTTCGCAACCGACCGGCGGAAGCGCGACAAGTACGGCCGCTCAGGAGTCGGAGGGCTCAGCCTGGCCCCGCTGTCACATGAAACATACGGGCGCGTGGGTCCAGCTGCGTTTGCATTCCTGAACAGGCTCGCCGATGTGGCTGCAGGGGCGGGCGCGGTCTCTCGACGGCGCTTCCTGGAGAATGCAATGCGCGACATCCCCACGACGCTGTGCCGCGTCGTCGCGCGTCGAGTTCACGCCCCTGCCCCGCTGCTGGCGCGTCACGCGGGCAAGGCAGTACTGACAACACTTACGGTCCCATGTGATGATCTCTCGCCGCTCACGGGCCATCCCGCCTGAGCGGCGAGCCGCCCGCGGCGTCCTCGCCGCCCCCTCGTGGTCCATGCGTCGGCCGCGGCTCGGGCGCACTGATGGACAGCGTGTGCCGCCTCTGCCGTGTGCCCCAGCCCCCGGACAGAGTACGCCTCGGGCGTGCTCCGTTCCGGGTGGGTCAGAAGATGGGGGCGCTCCCATGCGCGTTGTTCCGGCGCTCGGGGCATTGGGCTGGGGGTCCTCGGGGTCCCCGGCGGCTTGCGCATGGGGCAGGCGCCGGCCTGGCCGCCGCCTGGGGCTGCCGCGGCCGTGAGGGCGGCGGGGTCGTGTAGCATGTCGGCGCGGGGGTGTGTGTGTCGGGGTCGGGCTGGACTGTGTGCGGGTGCGTGTGGAGGTGCGTGTGAGGGTGGGTGCGTGTGGGTGCTTGTTTTGCCTTGACGTTGGCTGTTGCGCGCGCATTGCGCTGTTCGTGCACTCCCGCTTGGTCCTGGCGGTGCTACCGGCCCCTCTGGCTTTTTCCTTTGTAACACAAACACCCACAACATCCCCCGGGACTTGGTTGTTGAACAACGTGGATCGCAAGCGCATTCACTCTGGCAGCTTGTCAGGAAAAGCACCAATCCAAAGGTGCACTACTTCCTTTGAGGATCTGGTCATACATATATATAGTGCTGATGACTCATCATGCCACAGCTCCATGTGAGAGTCCCAACATCTACAGAGTTGCCTGGTTGCGCACTACTTGGCAGCTGCCTCAGGAATTCTTTCAGCGGGAGCCTGACGCAGCTGTGACGTGTGGCTGCAGATATGTGCTTCTAGTGCACCTTACATGTGACTGGCACAGTCGGTATGTCAGTGGCCAGAGCGCCCGTGTTTACAACTGCACAGTAAGTGAACAGCATGTACTTCCAGGAAGTTCGCACCCAGGACCCAGATTGCAGTCCTATGTCGCCCCTAAGAGGTCGTGAACTAGCATGCCAGCGTACTGCAAGCACAGACAGAAGCAAGTAGCAGACCGTACACAACATCAACGGAACACAGTTGGAGCTGTTCAAGGTGGGCCTCCATCCCCGCGCCGCTGTGTAACGGTGCTAGAACGCTCCAAACTCAGCCCGCTGCTTCTTGCGGGCAGCACGGGCCTTCTGTTGGCTCCACGCCAGCAGCTTGTCGATCTCCTCGATCATATCACTGGGAGCCTGGACTTTCATCGCCTTCAGGATGTCGTCCGCTTCGCTGTGGTCTCCGTTCAAAATGGTCGCCCGAGCTCGCCTGACGAGAACCTTAAAGTTGGAGGGGCTCTGGTCCAGCGCAAAGGCCGCCTCACACCTTCGGATGGCCTCCGGGTAGTTCTGCAGAGCAACGCGCGCATGTCAGAAGCTCTCATGGCAGCCCCTCGAAGCTGGCAGTCTAAGGGCTGTAATGCTGTGACCTTGTGGCTACGATCTGCAGCTCCCCATCTCCTGAAGTTCTGTGTCAAAAACGGCTCCGCAAGATGTGTCTTGATGTTCACCGCCGGTGCAGCACCGCTGAGTAGTGCCACGGTGAAGACTGCGAACGGCACACTGCCGGTGTGGGGCACCATCGACATCCGCAAACCGGTCGCTCTTTGGCTTGGTGTATATGCTTGCTTTGCCATATGATGGCCCGATATGTGTAACTTGATATATCGACATCCGCAGACCTCGAACTGCTCTTAAGCTGCAGTGCTGACATGGTGCCCCAGAGCAAGCGCTTCCACTCATTCAGGGATGCAGAGCATCAATGTGGTATTTCACGTCCAGGACAAAGCAGCTGCAGAGCACGAGTGCCCCATGCACTACGGCGAGTGCTTCAGCTGACCACTACAACAGAAAAACCCACATGCCCATCAAACAGCAGCACGCCAACTGCACCTGCCGTACAGCCTCGTCTGCCGCAACCTCACATACAAACTGACACCCTCTGCCCTGCATTCTGCGCCTCGCGAACAGCTCAACAAGAAAAGTGTCGTCATTCAGCAGAATTGAGGGGGCACCTCGATGGCCATGAACGCAGCCGCAGAGTTCCCGAGCAGCGAGATGTGCAGCGCCGTCAGGGCGTCCGTCTGCTGCTGCGTCTGGTCGCCCCGGAACGACTTCATCACCTGCAGCGCGTGGTCGAAGCGCTTGAGCGCGTGGTCGAACTTGCGCGCCGCGTAGAGCGCATTGCCGCGCTCCTTGCGCCGCTGGCAGAACTCCAGCACCTGCACGCCCCATCATGCCGTCAGACTCCAGCAGACCATTGCGCTGCCGCCGCTCACCCATTGCATCGTCATTGTATTGCACCATCGCGCCGCAGTCGCACGCGCCCGGTTTCGCCACAGCCACAAACTGAGCGTAGCAACCCTACACCACCGCGCCGCCAGACTCGCGCAGCCCAGCGCGCTGACGCAAATCACCGAACGTAGCAAGCCAGCACCATCACTCTGCCAGTCGCACGCGCCCGGTCATGCTGTCAACCCCAGATGGGGCTCGTCACCCCCCGCATGTGACTCCCTTCATCACTACACTGCACCCAGCCCCCACCACGGTGCCACGAGCGATCGGCGAGGAGAGCGGCCCCGCGGTAATGTGTCGGCTTGGACGCCAGACACGTGCCATCGCGTCACAGCGATCCACCACCGCGCAGCGATCACCGCGCAGCGGCTGCACACCTGCGTCGCGTCCATCACCTCTGGGTGCCCCTCCCGCTCGAATGACACCAGCTCCACCACCGCCACCAGTTGCTGGTCCACCGGCACAGCCGCCAGGTCTGGCGGCACGTCGTCACACGTCGCGAGCCCAAAGTCTGGATGCATGAGCACCTCCGCACGCTCCCCAGGCAGCATCAGCTTCACCGCCATCTCCATCCCAGCCGGCATTGCACCCTCTCCGGTTGTGAACGTTGCATCGTGCTGCTTCGGCGGCTCCGTGGCGCCGTTATGGACGCACGCCGCCGGCCGGCCGTCTGACGAGGCGTGGTGGAGGGAGTAGCGGATGGTGACAGCGGCGTCCCGGATGGGCGCGTCCACCGGGAACATTCCAGTGCCTTCCTGCAGCTTCCGCTTGAGGACCTGCACGTGCGAGCCTGACCGATCTGAATGGAGTCAAGAGGAATGGTGCGGTATACATGCAACGGGCTGCTGTGCCGAATCTGCGGAGTCCTTGATGATGTACGGCTTCAGACTGTCAAATTTTGACCGACGGTGAAGCATATTCTCAAGGGGCGCACCCGGCCATCCCCAGTCATGTCTCTGATCTCCTCTACCCGGTAGAGATCCACCGTGAGCAGCATTGTGGCGTGGCCGGCCGTCCCCGCCACCTCCGCCCACGGCTGGCCGTCAGGCAGTGCAAGTAGCTCCACCGGCATCACAAAGGCTGCCGTCTCGCCCTCTGGCATGCTGTTGAGCGCACTCTCCAGGCCCGCCGGCAGAGTGCCAGCGCCCATGGTGTGGGTGGTGTCGGTGACGGGCGGCGGAGCGCCACTCCCAGAGCAGAAGTCTGTTGTTGGGGCAGCGGCCCAGCGGAACGATACAGCGTTGGGCGGGCGCGGCGTCTGCCAGCCCTCTGCTGACGTGATGACTGACTTGATGATTGCTGGGTTGCTGGGTAGCGGTGCGGCCTGCAGAGCATGAAGCGAGGATACCATGCTGGGTAGAGGTGCGGCCTACAGAGAGTAGAGAGTTTGCAGACCTTGCTGTACTGCACTGCGCAATTCATCGCAGGCGTGTCGTAACAGAGGTCATCGGGCCTGGTCACATGGAGAGTACTAAAAGCATCGTCCAAGTAGGTACAGCAAAGGGGTTAGAGACGCATTGCGGCAGGCATGGGTGAGCGGGCTTGCTCCCCATGCCATGTTTGGTGGCACGTAGACGAGAAGCAAAGCGCTGAATTGCTGCAACAAAACTGTGATTCAGGTGCATGGGCTGGGCTTAGGATATCGTCTTCTGTCAAGCATGAGACAGCACGACATCGAACACATGGTGCACCGAGAGTTGAAGTTTGCGCTGTGAGGCACAGCGTGGACATCTGGGCATCGTTGCTCGTGGGTGGACCTGTCAAGGTGGTGCCAAATGACCAAGTTGCACACTCATCTAGTTCGCGATAGCAGCAGTTATGTCAGTGCGGCAGCACATGTGACAGTCCTTCTGGTACAGCACCTGACGAGAGGGCATGGTATGGAGCAATTCGATCTCAGCCTCGAGCTCACGGCCAGCAGGGACTCCACGGGGCCTAGGCATCTCACAGGCAGAGCTGAATCCGTACTCGGCATTCGTCTCGATGATGCTGTGTTGCCCTGGCTTCATATCTGCATCCAGTGAACACGGCATACGCCACCGGGAGTGCCCATGGCTGTTCATGCTGTTGTGCAGTGGAGGTGTGTCAGCGTCAAGGATGTATGCACCACCACAACGAGGGCCCAGGAGCAGCAAGGATGTTCAGACATTGACTCAGGTTTGCTTTGCGGCCACCGCACGCTGCTGTCTTGTGTCAAGCTGTCAGCGATTTGAAGACAGAGCGATGCTGGGACGCCTCGAGTGGTACTCATGCGGATAACCGGAAGGTGACACATGGCTGCTGTCTGCAGGCCATGCCTGTGTAAACATGAGAAGCAAGCATACCCACCAAGACGAGCTCCCATCCTCTTGGTATCCGCTGAGGCTTGTCGATTGCGCACACGTGTGGGCAGCCGCAGCCTCCGTGAGATGTGGAGGTGGTCGCTAAGACAGCTTTGGATCCTGGCTCCCGAATGGTGTAGTGAAAGATCGCAATGTCACCGCTATTGGGACTGTCACCTGAACCTTCATGAAGAACTGCCGTCCGAACTGCATTGTGTTTCAAGTCTTGCTGCTCCCTGCATCCAAGCACTCGGTCCAGCAGCTACCCTGCACTCTGGATGTCTCAATTGACCCAATGCCATGGGGCCAGTGCTGTTCTCTCCATGATCGATAGCCCTTGTGAAGGAGCCTTAGACCTAGGATGCAGAAGTCGCCCGGCCTTACGCGCGCATGATCAGAAGCACCTGAGCTTTGCACCGCACCGCAATTCACGCTGCTTCTCTTTCGACAGCTTGCTCACTGAAGGCTCGATTGGAACCTCGGTGATGGCCATAAGGCTCCGTATATAGTCCATAAATGACATGATGGCGATGTAGATCGATTTGTGTTCGATGTCAACCCACAATTGCTTACTGCTTGTGGCATACGCCGGACGTCATGTTGACCGAGCTGAAGCACGGATCACGCATACACAGCGCTTCGGTCGCGATGATGCCTCGGCTCGATTTTGAGAAATCACTGGTTCCGCGTAGCGTCGGACCTGTGATGGGTGCGCATGTAGCGCTTGCGATGCACGAATGGCCATGCCACGAGTCGCGATCTCTCGAGCCGGGTGAGAAACATCTCTCGTGCGCTGTCATGACACGACACTGAAACCACATGCACATGCACATGTATGCTTGCGTCGGAACGTGATAGCTGTGATTGAGTTCGGTGGCTCCAAATTAGCAAGCATTTCCGCTACTTCATCGGCTTCCGTAAAACGTGTACAGTGAGACGCCTTGCCAACAGCGGGGCATTCAAGAGGTCGTCATGTGTTAGTCTAGTACTGCAGTGTGATTTGATATGGCTGACACAGGAGGCTGGCTCAGCAGGACCGCGAACATTGCTCCAGCAGCAGAGCGTGATGGCGTTACACAGCCGTTCCTTTCGCAACGTGCGTGATTCCTGCAAGCCTATCGATGACAATTTTCATGACTTAAGTGTTGCGTTGAGGTATACCATCTGCCCGTCGCGAACTGCTCACGTTCGGGATGATGTGCAGCGAGTGTACGATGGCAGCTAGATGGCGCCAGCCGAGAGATCGATGTCAGTCGCCTGCCGCGCAGAATACCCCTGAAGCTGGACCCCAAGGCCTGGTTCGCCAATGAGCGGACGTTCTTGGCCTGGGCTAATATGGCTGTTGCATTCGCGGGTACATCTGCGGCACTGACCGCGCTTACAACTCACAGGCATCAGGACATGGACGTCAAAGGCCCAATCTCGCCGGCAACAATCGCTACAGCAAGCATGATGATGGGACCGGCATCTCTTTGTATGCTGTGGTATGGGTTTTTTGTTTACAGGCATCGTAACATATCGATGGCAAATAAGTCTGTGGGGCTGTATGATGACAGGATAGGGCCTGTGATTATGGCATCACTGGTCGCCGCCATGCTTGCTGGGCTGACCTGTATAACATTCTATTCGTATTTTACATCTTAAATCTGCTCAGGGTAGAACTTGCGTTCGTACTTCAGCAGGTCCATCATGTACGTGGCCACGTGTGGTACACGCCTGCATCTACTAGCATGTCTTTCGGCGCCAAGGGAATGTAACGCTCATTACCATTTTCGCTACACTGAGTGTGGTCGTTGTGTGTTGATGGGGAGTAGGTAAATGCGCAGGGGAAGCGGTAACATCTTTTCTTGGCCGGCATGGAGCGTCATTGTATGGACTACTTGCCCAAAC
Source organism: Ulva prolifera (assembly GCA_023078555.1). Taxonomy (NCBI): domain Eukaryota; kingdom Viridiplantae; phylum Chlorophyta; class Ulvophyceae; order Ulvales; family Ulvaceae; genus Ulva; species Ulva prolifera. The sequence goes on along the minus strand of CM041201.1, from coordinate 1,220,608 downwards.
CGCTGTTGTGCCACAGGTGAATCAGCATACTGAAGCTGGTCAGCATCGATTTTGCTGCTGCATATGTATTCCAATACTTGTGAGGTACCCCTGCAACACAGCTCTTTGCCGTCTATGCTCGGAAACAGTGCAGGTTCAATAGAGCAAAAGCAGTTACGATATATACACCAGTCTGCATTGGCTGTGACCATCGACTTTGATGATTTCCGCTTGGAATGGGGATGACTGCTAGATTTGCAATATGAAGGCATTCCTGCTTGCCAGTGCCAAGGCAGTAAAGCAGACATACGGGAAAGGGGCTGCCGAATGGAACGAGTTTGTGGAGGGAAGGCTCGAGGCTTATTTCTCTTGAGATGTGCTCAGATCCGTTTGGTCACCTAAACCTGTGGCTGGTTGTCACCACTGAATTGGCAGGCCACAGCGACACATAGGCTAGCCACAGCTACAGGCAACAAGTTCAACGTGACAATCTCATCAAACATCTGCTTCTGCAGTTGGTAGGCAGTGTTACCCAGTTGCTTGTGAACTTGAAGATCACGAAGCTTTCCATCATCGATTGCTTAGTCACCGCTGCAACGGGCAGGCAGCAACAGTGCCAGTATGTTCTATATGCTGCAGCACCCTCACTCAACTCACATTCATCTGATGTTGATGTCGATGAGGTCTAAAAGATCCTCGCTGCCTGCTTGAAGGCAACTACCTAGAGCACATTGAATGTTCAAAATGAAGAGCGCCCACCCCTTCTGTGACCTGAACGCAGCGTTATATTCAGGCCCAGCCCTGTGCCTAGTGGGTGACATTGCATGTGCCATTGCCAGTGATTATCCTGGACACCTACAATTGGACGGCCGCATTGCAGACTTGTGCACGCAGGCAGGCCTACACATGCTACCTACGTCAATGGTCGTCACACTTTGTTGTATGACAGTGCAACAGGTACAGGCAAACATTCCGCAATGATTGAAACATCAATTTTAGAATGCCCGATGCCCATATGTTGCGTTCCAACTGCAGCAAGCATCGACTGCAGAATGTTGGTCAGATCCTGTGATATTGTTGTCGCATGTATGAGCGTGACCACGGCTGCGCGGGGAGATGGCTGCCAGCTGCCAGTGCAGAAGTACATACGACAGTAGACATCACAGACGTTACACACTTGGACCCAGGGGACAGAATGTACTCACATCACAATGTACAGTGGCGTCAACGTAATGGTACTTGTCTGTGCATGGGCCAAGCACGCCACCTCTACCTACATCGATGTACAGGCCAGCGTTGCATGGTATACTGGTCAGTGACATTGCCTATTCATTCAATCCCAGCCTGCAAACCCATCCAAGTTCCTAGTGAAAGCTCCAACATGATAAGCAGCAGCTTTACATCAACGGTATGGGACAGCGCCACACACCCTGCTTTCGATGAAGTCTGATCATGCCGCGACCTTGCAGCTGCCGCCAGTGCGGATTCAATAGTCTAACTACACCGCAGCACTGCGCACTCGGCATCCAACTTCCATGGTGCAGCATCACCAGTGCCAGTGCAGGCGGTCCACCGCCAACATCCAGAAAAGGGTGTGAAAAGGGTAACAGCTTTATTGTAGCATCGCCACGTCACATTCACTATTCCAGACCACAACGGTTCAGAGTGGAATTGCCTGCGAGACTGCCAGCAGTTGGCCACCATATCCATGTGAGAGCCTAACCACATACCCTCAACCATGTGATGTCACCTGAACCCACCGTGCAAGTTCACAGTACTGGAGACGAAAGAGCAATGTGAAGACAATACATCATTTCGGCAGTATTGGTTCGACCATGTGTAGTATCTGCCTGTCCTCCTCACCAACGTCAGTGTCGGCCAGCAAGTGAGCATTTTGGCATGGGTTGAGACGGACGACAGTCTATAGCAAGATGTTGTGGGCCTGCAATGCAGCAGCAAATATATACGAAAAACTTGCAGCAGGCTGTTGTCTGAAGGACAACATACCATTGCTAAAACAAGAGACGTACAGACTTGGACATTTCAGAGTTCCCATGCGAAATCGTGAGTGTACCGGCCAAAGTCAAACTGCGACATTATGTTTCGCACAGACAAGAGCAGTTGTAACTCTCAGGAAAAAGAGTACATCTATTTATATTGGTCTGCCTGTACACATCATGTGCAAGCCCAACATAACATCTCAAGATAAACAACTGTACACTGGCCAAGAAAATCGCTGTGCTGACAAGGAGAACCAAGGATCGAAATGTATACACAACGATGAACATGACCGAAGCTGATTCAGGGAGGGCCGGCATAGCCATCACATGTGAACGCCGCGTGAGTGCAAACAATGCAGAAAAGACATTAACCATCACCCATGAGTGTTGCAATGCAAAGCATGTCCGCAAACCAGGCACATGATGACAGAATGTGTGAGCCATCCGAAGAAACTGTAGTTTTGGAAACGCAGCTGGTCGACACCAAAGTTGGTGAGGGTGTACGCAAGAGACCGAATCTTTCACACACAAACTCCTTGACACAGTTCCGAAAGAGATTCAAACCAACAGGACACATGATGAACTTAGGGCAGGACAACAGCATTTGGTTTGGGCAGTAGGGGTTGGGATGATAGGATGGCTGTAAAGGATGGAGGTCTTTGCGGGTCACAGGAAGATGTCTGCCAGTTGCTGGCAAGATGCTTCTTGCCAGCAATGACAGCATACCATAAGCCATGTGAGGCAGCAACTTCTGACCATCTCATAAGCCCGCGCCATCACCCATCCCCTGTGAAAAACTGATATGTTAGTGACGCTGGAACATTTCAACAGGAGAAAAAACATGTGGAGAACACCACGTTACACTGGGGACGTGTGCACCGGATGCAAAACTCATCATCTTCAACATATTTCATTGGAAGGGCCCTGTTTCACCTCTTGAATGACAGTGCTCACAAAAATCACCAGGGCCATTTTAATATACAGGTTGCCTGTGAAGTGGTTGGGTGGCTACCTGAAGCAGCCGTCTTCCGGCACGTCGGTGCCAGGGCTTTGCGCACGCTGCTCCGCAGCCTCCGCAAGCTGTAGCTGTAGCTGCTGACACAGTCTCACAGCATCATCCCGTTGCTGTCGAGCAGCAGCAAGATCTTCCCTAGCCCTCAGAAGCTGCAGCTCGACACAGTCTGACATCGACGCATCACCTTCCCGACCTGGTGCGTACGCATATTCTTCTAACGTGGGTGCGGAGCGCCAAACATCTTCAGAAGACTCCGGATGTAGAGGTGAAGACGGACAGGAATCATCAAACAGAGGCAAGTCAGGCATGTGCTCAGGCTCATCCTGCAACTGCAAGTCTTCTTCGCAGCTGAAAAGTTCATCTTCTGGGCTGTTCAACATCTCATCTAACAGCTGTGTGTACTGGTCATCGTCTTCTTGCATGTCCATCATCATCGGATCCGGGTCGGGAACAGGTTCACGCCCGAAACGAAACGTCATTGGCGGGAGTTTCGAGCTCAGAGCGTTCGCCCAGAGGTTTCTCATGGTGCACTTCTCAGTCTCCCCGGAGTTTGCACTGGGAAGGTCTGAACGACCTGGGTCGCTGGGCACGGTGTGCTCACCTGTGTTCGTACACGAGTCTGCCACCGTGCTGTTTGACAGACCGTGATGCAACACGAAATCTACACTGTGCTTGAAGCATCGTGCCAGCAATTTCGGGGATGCGTCAGAGGGCGACACAGCAGGGCCGTACACGAAGTGAGCCTCACGCGCGTAGGCATCACGGTCGAAGCGCCTGCCAGTCCGGTTCTTCACTGTGAGCGTCGTCTTCATTAGGTCATCAATAGTCGATTCAAACGTATGCCTCCATTGCCGCTGCAGATCCGGCGAGCTGACGTCCCAGGCAGCAATAATTATCTCACGCCACTCTTCAGCAGTTCTTCCCCTGAGGTGATCACGAACCCAGTTCAAAGGGAACTGAAGCTGATAACGTCCAGTGACCTTTTTCTTGTGGCAACGAGAATGCGGCATCGCGAGATATGACTGCAGCGAGTCAACTGGTCGCGCTGAGCAACGTCAGGGAACATATGACCAACAAGCGCTGCCTCCGTGCGCCCTGATATATGCGATCCACGTGAGGTCGCGCAGGATCAGGTTGTGGGCCAAGAGGCTTACACTGCGTTGCATGCTGATGGGCGTGCTCACTGACACGTTGCGGTGCCGCGATAGCTCGGCTCGAACGCTCGTCGAATAGAAGGTGCACGCCTAGCCCTCGTGAGGGCGACGACAGCTGATGAGAATGTTCACATAAGTGGACAGCATCACTCGGTGAGAAAGCTCCTGGCACAGAATGCTCAGCATGTTCTCTGGACGCGGACCGCTGGCATGTCAGCGTGCAGCCTCTCCGGTGATCTTCAGTGAGATTCTTCACAAGTCTCCGTGAAGTGCTGCGTCCCGTGGCAGCTTGCCAGGTCCAGCTATCAGTCCTCTCGCACGTCCGATACTATGGACTTGCGAAGGTCACGAAGATCCCGCACTGTGTATCTACGCTTGGCCCGTCGCTGCCAACAGGGCTGCATGGTCGATGCATTGCTTTCATGCTGTCACGTTCGGGTACACGCCAAGCTTCCGACCGCCGCAATTTGTCGACGCGATGGGCTTTGCTGGCGCTGTCAAACCGAGAGTGGCCAGTGCCCAGCGCATCCAGTGCATCCGGCTCGGCGTTTCTGCATCCATAGAGGTGTGTTCTGTCACTCCGACATGGCCTGGCAGCTACACATACCATTCCAGCTTCTAGCTCAAGGTGTACATATACATACTATGTTAGGCTCTGGCTTATGGTGCGGAGGACCAGGGCAGATTCCCATGGTATGTACTCTGGGCTCGTGTCCCTGCTGACGACAAATCCTCAGCTCAGCTTCCTCGCCTGGAGCCTGCGTCCCTGGCACCACCTCTTCGCCAAAACTCTGGCTGTGTGCCCAAATTGTAAACAGCAACCTACAATCACACGGAATGCAGATGTTACAATGCTTTGTGTGCCGTGATTGTTCAGTGTTGACCCACTGGTCAGTTGTGAGAGATGTCCAGGCCATTGTCTGCCCCTCCATGCACAAACAAGGCTGCATCAGCTGTCAACACTTGTCTGTGGAGAGTGTCCAGGCAGTTTGCCCCACCATTACGTATCTTGTGCTGCAGTCGCAGCTTTCCGACTGAGATCAGGCGATTCTTGCCTATGGCGGTGTCCGTAAGCCTCACTGCGAATCAAGCGTGTCAGGTAAATCTGAATTACTGAGCCGTGTCCTATTGGACATTGACGACTCCGAGTTAACGGGACCACATATGCCGAAGGGGTAAACCACCTGGAAACCCCCTTCAGACGACCGTACGCAACTCACACGGCCTCCTCCTGTGCGAAGCGAGGTGGTCACGCACGGCCGTTTCAATTCCCCAAAGCGCACTGCGTGTCTTTCATCGCGGTACACAGTTGCCTCGCCCTGGTGCTGTGGTGTGTTGGCGTGTGTCTTTGCTTCAGGTGGAAGCTCTGGGCGGTTCGCAGCAGTGTTGGGTCATCGGGCCCGATTACATAGAACAATTCCGAATATATAGGTCTACTGTCTGGATGGCCGCCCCGGAAATGCTGCGAAGCGACCCAACACTGGTTCGCAGGCGGGGGCAGCCGATGAGATGGAGGCGGTGATGGGGTGGGCTGTATCGGCGGTGGCGATGATGGTCTGGGTATACCGGCGGCAGTGACCGAGGTGACGCCAATGGTGTTGTTTTTAAGGAGGTTGGGAGCCGCGGTGGATGCACTGACCTCTGGCGGACCTCCACCGGAGCCATACATCGATCCGCACCGCGTTCTCCTTGTTGCACACGTCATATGTGGTCCCGCTTATCAGGACAGGTCCTCAGGGGATACGACGCAGCAACACTCGGGTTTCTGTATCGTTGCCTGGACACAGCGGCACGTCGACGCCACACCCGCACACCGGTACACACCCGCACTCCAACAGACACCCACCCTTCCACACATGCATGCCGCAACGCGACCACCCTTCCACACATGCATACCGCGACCCGACCTGGCCCCACACGCTCCGCATCTCCTGCAGGTGCAGCAGCTCCTGCCGCAGGTCGGGCCGGGGCAGGCCGATGTGGGCCCGAAAGTCCACCACAAAGTAGCTTCACATTTTTGTCGGTGTGAATTGTGTCGTCATGGAGATGCGTCGGTTGTGGAATCCATTGTGGTGCTGATGAAAGCACAGGGCAAAGGCGAGGCGCTCCCATCAGGTGTGGCACAAGCACCGGTCGTGGTGCCAGGGGACGGCGGTGGCGGCGGGTACACCGCTGGCCACTGGCAGCGGCGGCGGCCGACCTGGGGCGTTGGCAGAGGAGGTGGTGGCGCAGCTGGCTCGCTTGACAGCTGCTGCTAGTAGGCCGATGTACAGGCTGCTGCTGTATGATCCCGGACGGTCTTCAGTATCCTGTGTACGTGTGCATGCGGCCCCCAACTTCAACGTTAACGTCCCATGAATCTCAACTGACCGGACGTGATTGCCACACACAAACTGCGCTCATTGCGTGCTTCTGGCCCGTCGTTCTTTTTGCAAATACGTGAGGAGGAAATGAAGGTGTTGAACGTTTGGTGGCTGCCAGTTGGATTCCGACGGGTACCTCACTGGTCGGACACTTACATGGCGCCTGCAAATATATCACTGGCGAGCACCTGCTGTTACAGACCTGCGAAGATTTGCCACCAGCACACCAAGGTACACCGAGAAGTGTGCATTCTAGGACTTCGAGATGAGATCGTAACCGTTACGTTGCGATTGTGACAATCTTGGCGGTTCAATCAACGTTACTTCATCATGTGTCCGGCATGCCGCGGCAGCAGGCAGATAGCACAGAGGCTGCCCACAAAGTGTCCATGGTCAAGAGGTGTATGTTGTTGCACTGCCACGGCAGTGTCTAGTCGCCTTAGATTGAGTCCGGTCATGGCCTGTCTTGCGGCAAGACTTGCACTGCATATGCACGGCCGGAACACGGAAATGTGATATCAGCCGGAGTGTGGAGGTAGCCTGGCCTTGTGAGCACCAACAGGAATAACTGTGAGCAATATGCGAGATTCCAGATGGTGCCACACCGCCGTGGCCTACAATATGTTGCTCATCGTCGGCGAACCGCCCCAAAGCGCCGAGAACCACCTAGCTGGCTCACCCAGACACATCCATGGGTGTGGCTCTAAACATGGCACGTTCCAAGTCAGTGAGTGACGATGATCAAGTGGGACTGAAAGGTACTGCACAGCGCCCAGTGTGCGCAGAGCTGAAGCAAACATAGTTCTGGACGTGAGATGTGTGGAGTTGCACGGAGCTACTGCGCTGCCTTTGGAGCAGCCGCGAGCCGGCCTCCTGGTCGGCCCTGCCTCTGCCTCAGGCGCCTGTCACTGTGTATAAATAATAACTTAATAATCTTTTTTGTCCTCGAGGGTTTGTCCTCCTGGCCTCATACTTTCTGCGGGTGTGGTTGCACCACGGCAAATCTCGCCACCTTGCTCAGACAACGTGCCATCACGGAAGCTTCAGAGGAGATGCCGCAGATTCCGAAGCATTCGTCGCTACGGCGGGCGCCGGAGGACGTGCTGCCATGCCCGGTCTGCGACCGGGAACACAAGAAAGGGCGACTGGGCGGGCACTATCGTACACAGCATCCCGGCCACGAGTACACACCGGCTCAGTAAATTCAGATTTACTTTACTTTACACCTGAACAGCTGTAGCTACACAATTGGAAGCCGTGTCCATATTGCAAACTGCCGTTCTCTACGTACAAAGGGGCATTCGCAAAACACGTGGCTAGTGAGCACTGCAAGTTCTGCCCGCCACCTGTACAGCATCGCAGCCGAAGCAGAGAACAGCTGATTCCCCACCACCCGCAGCCCTCCCCGAGTTCCTCGCCAGCTGCGCCCCACACGCAGGGCACGCGGGAGGAGCGTTACCGCCACAAACCGCATGCGGACGACGCCTTGGTGCACCGCACGTCGCGCTGTGACCAGGGCGCGCGGGACCCCGACCCGCAATGCCCTGGGGCCACGAGCGGTGACGGAGGCATCACCACGCCGCTTGAACAGCTGGCTGCCCGCTCCGACATGGTCTTGGCATCGCATGATGTGCACGTGTGGATCGCGGGCAGCTCGGCTGGCGGCATCAGGTGACGTCCCGTTACCAGGATCCCTCGCCGATGCCACAATGCATGAGGACAACATGCCTGAGCTGCATAGTTACCCTGCTTCTGGCACTCACTGCACCCCAGCACAACCCACACTGGGAGGCACGCGTGGGGCACCGGAGGCCGCATGCACGGCGGTTGACACCCATGCATTGTGGCACATGCATGGCGGACCGTCGCCACAGCAGGCCGGCCCCACCGCCCCTGCGCTACCCGGTCCCATGCACGCAGGGATAGCCTCACCTCCCACCCGTCCGACCGCTGCTCCCCCGGGAGATCGTCAGCAACTCCGCACACAGCCGCCCACTGCCCCGTCCAAGGCTCGGGCGATCGTCCCTGACATCGCACGCGCCGAGATCCACGGCGACACCGCGAGAGACTCGCACATGCGGGACGCGGCGGAGCACAGCCTTGTGGACGGCGAACCACCGTCCCCCCTCCCCCCAACAGCCGGCGGCCTCCCGCGGCCGCGTCGGCCAGACTGTGCCCTTGGAGGGCAGGAAGGCGTGGTCAGGAGCGGTCGCGGAGGCCTGCGAGGCTATCGCAGACGCAGCCGAGCGTGGCCACGCACCCAGCGTCAACAACGCCCAAGATATCCTGCTCGGCCTGCCAGTGTACGCTTTGGCGGACAGGAAAGCCAGTGATGGCCGAGGCCGCAGGGTGACTGCTCCTCTTCAGATCGGCGTCGGCATCCAAGGTGGCTCCAAAATCCCTGGGCATGCCCTGCGGCCAGATTTCGCTGTCCTTGCCACGGTCACGGTTTCCACAGACCTCCAGAATGCCTTCAATGAGATGTCCCGGAAGACGATGAGGACGCAGCTTGCAGAGACTCTGCCACAGCTCCTGCCGTACTTCCACACGGTGTACGGGCGGGGCAGCCCGCTAGTCGCCGTGCGACCGGACGGCACCACAGCAGAGCTGCGCAGCAAGTCGGGGGTGAGACAAGGCAACCCCCTGGGCCCGCTCCTGTTCACGCTCGCCTACTTCCCCACCCTGAAGGAAGCACAGTGGCTTGCCCCCAATGCCCTGGTCACATCGTGCCACGATGATACGTATGTGCAGGGCGACGCGGAGAGCGTCGTGGCAGCTGCGAATGCCATCCTGTCGCGGCACAAGTGCAACCGCGCAAAAACAGTTGTGTACTGCGCAGACCCTCAGAAGGCGCGCCATGTGGCGGCGCAGCTGCGGGCCTCGGTGGCCCCGGAGGGGCTCCTTGTGTGCGGCACCCCGCTTGGCACACAGGCATTCTTCGACGCCCACGTGCGGCAGCGCTGCTAGCGGACTGTGGAGCTCATCGACAAGCTCGTGGGACTGCCGCTGCAGTCCCAGTCGAAGTGGGCGGTCCTGTTCCACTGCCTGCAGAATTGGGAGGCGCATCTCCTCCGAAACACGCCGTGGAGTGCGCTCCGGGAACACGTGCCAGCTGTGGAAGATGCAACTTTGCGTGGCCTTTGCAGCATTATCAGCGTGTCCGATTTGACCCCGGCACAGGCCGAGTAGGCCATCCTGCCTCGACGCCACGGCGACATGGGGCTCCGGCACTACTGCGAGGACGTCGCGGATGCGGCGCTCATGTCATCCGCGGCGCTGGCTCAATGCGCCCTCGCCGACGGTGTCGAGCGAGGCCTGCCGTTCCGGGGCTGTGCAGCCGTCGAGATGCAGCAGGTACGCGACAGACTTCGTCTGACGTGGAGTGTCTCCATTCATCGAGATTGCCAACAGTCCCGCGGGCGCGGCGAACTGGGCAGTTTTCAACTCGGCAAAGGTGCGGCTGACCCAACTGCAGCGCGCGCTAGCCCGGGCTTAGGCCGACACGTGCGCAAAGCTGCAGTCTTCCAGGCGCTGCTCACGGCACCGAACGGCCGCTCCGCCCAAATTGCAGCGGGGGCTCGTGCGGCGATGGCCCGCCTGAGCGACGATGGTGACTGCCCCTGTGGCCGCAGCGGGGAGTCCAGCACCCACTCCTTGGTCTGCAAGTCGCTGTGGGGGCCCCCTGTGGGGGCCCCCTGTGGGGGTCGGACTGTGGTCACCCGCCACAACCTGCTCGTGAAGGCGTGGCGCTGCGTCATAGCGCGCAGCGGCATCGCTTCCGCGGTGGAACCGCACTTGAGCATGCTCCCGCATGGCCTCGGCCGTGGCCTCCCAGCACGCCCGGCAGCACCCCGCACGTCACCCTCCACTGAACCCTCACCCGCCCAGGCCTCGGCCGCGCCCGCAACTTCTCAAGGCGCCTAGGCTCTGCCCTCCATCTTCCCTGCGGCTGCTCCCGCATCATGCACTGCCGCCGACAATGCTGCGGTCCTCGGCGTAGCCGTCCTCGGCGCCGCTGCCGTTCGCGCAGACTCGCCCCGCGCCCACGACGAGGTTGACCCCTGGCCGGCCCTCCCGGCAACAGCTCAGCTTCCGAAACCTGTCTCCGACACCTCCCCTGCCTCGGACGCGCCTGTTCCCTCCCATGGCGCCCAGGCTCCCCCTCCTGTCACGTACGCAGCTGCTGTCTCTGCCTCGGGGTGTGCCCCCTGTGTCGCACCTGCCACCGATGCCGGCCCGACCCCCACCCCGGCTGAGCCCGGAGCAGCGGTGCCGGCGCCGGCGGCGGCGGCGGGCCACGTGCATGACGCCGCTGTCCCTTGGCGGCCTCTGGCGGCCGGGCAGCGTTCGCAGCGGTCGGCCACCGTCCGGAGTGCCCCTTCGGCTCTTCCTCCCCGGTCGCGCAGAGGCGCTCAGCGCGGCTACATTCTTGCGTTCTTCCCCATCTGTCCGGTGATCGGCGACGTGTTCGTGTCTCACCCGCTGGCCGGCTCCAATGTCCGCTCAGCGGCAACCTGTGACGACGCCGCCGCAGCGAAGTCCGACCAGCGCAAGCGCGACAAATATGGCCGGGCGGGCTCCGGCATATTCACCCTGGTGCCGCTCTCTCACGAGACGTACGGCAGGATCGGCCCGGCCGCATTCGCCTTCCTGAACCGGCTTGCTGACGTTGCTGCAGGTTCGGGCGCAGCCTCCCGGCGGCTGTTCTTGGAGAATGCGATGCGCGACCTGTCCGCGACGCTGTGCCGCGCGGTGGCTCGGCAGGTGCACGCTGCTGCCATGCTGATGGCACACCATGCGGGCAAGGCAGGTTTGACGGGGCTGGCTGTCCCGTCCGATGACATCACGCCGCTCACAGGCCACCCGGCCTGAGCGGCGCTGCGTGCGCTCGCGGCCTGGTCCGCCTCGTCGTAGTGGTGGCCCTGGCGTGCCATGCTTCGCCGCTGTCCTCCCCGTGCGTCTGCGTGTGGCCCGCCATTGGGGCGCAGCCGGGTGGTGTGGGCAGGCTGCAGCTGGGCTGGACTTTGGGGGGTTGCGGGTATGGGTTTGCGGGTGGGTGGGGTGTTGTGCAGGGGCTGGGTGGGGTGGGTTGTGCTGGGGGAGGCGGGGGCCTCCCCGGGGCAGGGATTGTTGTAGGGATTTCGCTGGTTCTCTGCTCGGCGGCCTTGGCTGCGTGTGTTTCATTTCGGGGCTCTTGCGCCTGGCTGGTGGCACCGGGCCGGGGTGGGGTGCGGGTGGGGGTGGGCGTGTGGGTGTGCCTAGGCACAGCTGTGGGTGTTGGGTGGGAGACACAGCTGTGGGTGTTGGGTGGGATGCTTGTGTGTGTTTGTGGGTGTGTGTGGTCGTGTGTGTGGCTGTGTGGCTGTGGCCAGCGCGGGTGCTGGCGGTGCGTGGGTGTGTTGGTGTGTGCTGCGTGTGGCTTGTTGCGTAGTGTGGGGCCCGGGGACCGGTTCCCCTGGTTTCTGCTCGCGGTGCTACCTGCCTTGCTTGCTTTGTCCTTGTACACATGTACAGCATATGTGGTGCTCTCTCATGGCATGCATTCATGATTCGACGTGAGATCATTGGTAAGTAACAGTTCACATTGAAATAGACACGTCAAGGGATAATGTCTGGGACGCAGCTGCATGTCACCTGCGTCCCAGCAGCGGCAGGATTGGCAAAGCCAGCAGAACTACTATCGGCCTCCACCACATGGTCAGAGCTTTGCAAATACTATCGATGGACTGCAGATAGTGTCTGCATTCGTCCACGGGCATGCGCATCGACAGGCTGATCCTGTATCTCTGAGATAGAGGATGCAGTCGGTGATACGCATGCAAATATGTATGGTGCATGAATCGTGTGGCTTCATGGGCAAGGCTGCCGTGAGGTATTTACAAAAGAGTGAACGGGAGAAAACAAACACTGAAACCGAATCTCATCCGAATCAACATCAACATACACTCCAGTCGCGCTCGTTACAGTAGCTGCTGGCACATGCACGTGCCAAGCGGCCGCGCGTGGTCGTAGTATTGTTTACAAAAGAGTGAACGGGAGAAAACAATACCGTGAGGTTCGTCGGTCAGTTGGGGGATGTGGCCGCTGCCAGTGGGCGCATCTCCAAAGGCGCGTTTGTCCAGTGGGCGCTGCGGGTGTTGTCGGTGTCATTGCAGCGCGGCAATGCGGATATGTATCGGAAGTCTGTGCTTGTCATCTCTCGGGAGCAAGGGTTGCGATATGATGCGGGCCTGGAGGACGCGATCCTGCCGGACTGAGTTGTGAGTGCGGTTGTAGTGTTCGTGTGTGTGTGAGTGTATGTTGCAGTTGATTCGGATGAGATTCGGTTTCAGTGTTTGTTTTCTCCCGTTCACTCTTTTGTAAACACAGTTAAACGTGAACCGCTACCGCCGTCAGCAATTGCAACACCGAATAGTCAATGCATGGAGTCACGGCTCCCAACAGGCGAGAGACTCGTGTCTCCGAGGCCTCACGCGCGAGGTAGCTCATATGCCGAGGTGGGACGTGCATATTATGCAGGACTCTAGCTGGGCTCAGGCCTTTGGCTGCCACTTGTCTGCAGAGTAATGTGCACGCGGCGGAACCTCACTGTCGCAGAGGGTCAACGCACGCAACTCAGTTGTAGTACATCATGATGTGGAGATGCAGAACTTGTTGAGAATTGGTATATATCGATGTTACACGGAGACAGAGAAAGAGTAAACAACACCAGCGCAACCGCGCCTTTATATATGTTCCGCACACCAGGCCTACTGCCTGTCTTGTGCTGTGCTCCAAAGCACACTTGTCTCACACAATGTATCTAGAGTCCTCTAGAGTATCCAGGCCTATCTGGCCCCAACTGGATACTTCCAGTACACTCCAACACCATACGTAATCAGAAGCTTCTAGATGCTGACCCACTTTCAACACTCCTCCTGAATCAGTGTCTAGACTATTCAGCTTCTTCGCAAACATCAAACAAACCCAGCTTGGTCCTATGATATTCTAACTGCGGCTTTGGTAAAGCCTTGGTCATCATATCAGCATACATCTCCTTGGTTGGCACATAGTCAACCACCAGCTCTCCTCTGGCAACCCTCTCTTGGATGAAGTGATGACACACATCAATATGCTTGGCCCTCTGGTTGTGAACTGGATTCTTCATCAGAGCCAACGCTGCTTGATTGTCACAGTGCAGCTTTGTGCCCTGTATCTTTTCATCTCCTCCTCGGATTGTTGCCATCAGCTTCCTTGTCCACAAGGCTGTCTTGGCTGCAATAGCACCTGCCATGTATTCAGCCTCCATTGTGGATGTTGCTACTGTAGGAAGCAGCTTCGAGTTCCACTCGATGGCTCCACCAGCGAACAGGAAAACACAGCCCCCTGTGCTCCTCCGCTTGTCCGGATCAGCAGCAAAATCTGAGTCAGTATATCCCACAAACTCAAGCTGCTGCTGTCCCCCATACTTCAGTCCTAATGACAGAGTCTTCTTGAGATACTGGAGCAGCCACTTGACACACTGCCAATGCTCCTCCCGAGGCTTGGCCATAAATCGAGCCAGCAGCCCCACAGAATACGCCAGATCCGGGCGTGTGCATGTAGCTAAATACATTAGCTTGCCCACGATCGCTGCATAATCAGACGAATCTTCCATCTGATCATCACCCTTGCTGCTGAGCTTGAGATTCACTGCCAGCGGTATGGACTTGGGCTTAGCCTCGGCCATCCCCCCCCGCTGCAGTATCTCAGTAGCATACTTCTTCTGATGCAGTGTGATTGTGCGTGCGCCTCTGTCACGCTGTATCACCATCGACAGGAAGTAGGATGCTGCCCCCAACTTTCTGATGTCGAACTCGACAGCCAGAATGTCGATGATGTGATTGGTATCTGCCTTGCAGCCAATCACGAGGCCATCATCAACATATATCAGCAGGAACGAGCGCCTGCCATTCCTCTCAAACGCAAAGAGAGATGAATCAGCGTATGACACCTCAAAGCCATATCGCTTTAACACACGATTGAGCTCTTGATGCCATGCTCTGGCAGCCTGCTTCAGCCCATACAACGCTCGCTTGAGATGCAGCACCTTGTTCTTCCCGAAATCATACAGCTCCGGGATCTCCATGTAGATGTTTTCTTGCAGAGGCCCATTCAGAAAAGCTGTCTTCACATCTATCTGCTCGATCTCGAGGTCCTCCACTGCAGCCATAGCCAGCATTGCCCTCACTGTGGAATACTTGACTACCGAAGCAAATACCTCATCATAGTTGACTCCCTTCTGCTGCGTGAAGCCCTTGGCCACGAGGCGAGCCTTGTACCTCTCGATGTGACCTTCCTTGGTCCTCTTCCTCTTCAGAACCCACTTGCACTTCAAAGCTTTCGCAACAGCGTCCGGCTTGTCAATCACTTCAAATGCTTTCATCTGAATCAGAGATTGCATCTCCTCTTCAATAGCGATCTCCCACAGCGACCAGTCCGGTTGCTGCTGAGCCACATGAAGCTCCGGCTCATCAGGCAGCCCATCTTTTGCAAGCAGAGCATACGCATCTCTGAGTTTCTTGGACGGCTCTCTGGTTCGCGGAGGCAGCACCCTCTTCTGAGGCAACTGCACTTCCTCCTCTGCAACCTCCGGCTCTGCCGGATCATTATGAGCATCATCCTCAGAGATCTCAGCATCTTCATGATCATTGACCTCAGGGCCAGCTGCCATCTCAGAGTGATTGTCATCGGGCTGCATGCCTTCATTCGAGCATGCACCTTCGTTCGCAGATGCAGCAGCATGCTGATCAGCACGATCAGGTGCAGCAGCGTTGTGATCTGCATGATCCGCTGCGTGCTCCTCCTCCGCTGCTGCTTCTTCGACGAACTTCACATTCGCCCGAATGACGATCTTGCCATTGTCCAGCAAGACCTTCCAGCCCTTGGTACCCTCATCATATCCGAGGAAACGTCCCTCGTCACTCCAGGCAGTGAGCTTTTTTGCAGTCTGACGGGTTTCGCTTGCAGAATACTTTACAGCCGAAAACCCGCAAGTGGCTGATGTCTGGCTTCAACCCCCAGAACAATTCATGCGGTGTCTTCGGTTGTGTCATCCGCGCAGACACATTGTACACCAGCACAGCCGTAGTGAATGCATCACCCCAATATTTCTTGGCAAATGCAGCATCAATCACCATTGCTCTGGCTTTCTGGGTCACAGTTCGATTGAACCGTTCAGCCCGGCCGTTCTGCTCCGGTGTATATGCAACAGACCGCTCACGCAGGATGCCTCGGGTGTCACACCAGCGATCGAATGACGCGTACTCGCCACCCCTGTCCGTCCGGACTCGCTTCACCTTCGCATTCAACTGCCGCTCCCACATCAGTAGGATCTCCTGCAACGCCTTGCCGGCGTCACTCTTCTGGCTAATCAGCTTCACCTGAGCGTACCCGCTGTAGTCGTCCACAGCCGTCAGGATGTATTGATTGCCTCCAGCGCTCGCTGGTCTCAGCGGCCCCATCAGATCAGAGTGCACCAACTGCAGTGGTGACGTCGCTCTGGTTTCCGATATCCCATGCGGCTCCGCCGCATGCTTGGCTTCCATGCAGATCTTGCACGCCGTGCCAATCTTGGCCTGCAGCCGCTTTGCCTGCACCGGCATTCCGGCGACTGCTCCATCCCGAGCCATCTTTGCGATGGCTGCGTAGCTCAAATGCCCCAACCTCCTGTGCCACAGCGCAGCCGAATCCCGGCTCGCGCACAGAGCTTCTTGCATCGTCTTGCCACCCGTCGGGACACCCATATGGGCATCGGCACCCTCCGGTGCTGCCCGATATGTAACCAGGATACTTAGTCCCTTGTCATCAGGCGTCGTGACACCCCACACATACCCGCCTGCGCGCTTCAGAACCCCTTTGCAGCTGCCGCCTTGGAGCTCAACATCATTGTTGCTCCGCGCCAGCGCTGGTCCCGACAGCAAATTATGCGGGGCTTGAGGCACCACCAGGATGTCTTTGAGATGCATCTTAAAGAATTTGTCTCCAACCCAGGTGGTCAGCTTCAGATCGCACTTGCCACGAGCCTTCACAGACTCCCCGTTTGCAATCATCACGTCGACATCACATGCGCGGACGTTGCTTGCAAACTGTGCATCCTTCAGCATATGCTGTGTACAGCCGGTGTCCACAACCCATCGGATGACCTGACCCTTCTCATCCTTTTCATGCATACATCACTAGGAGAATGGTGACGTGGTGGTGGGGAACGTGCGAGGACGGCTCGCGGAAGAGGGGCGGATGCGTGGCGGAGCCCCCGGAACAGCGAAAGGACTGTTAGCGGAGCGTCCGGAAGGCAGTCCGGAGCGTGGGAGGAAGTTCCGCGAGCGTTCCGACCGGGTGGTTTCCAAGTGCACTCCACGTGGGTGTTCCGCCGGAACGTTTCCGGAGTGGTGCCGGAACGCGCGAAGGTTCCGCAATGCATCCAGAGGACTGTTTGAGGAAGAATGCTTAAAATTTCGGAATGATTTCGGATCCGGGGACGTTCCAGCGGAGCCTTGCGGAAGCCGTCCGGAAGCGTGGACGAACATGCTGGTTCATGAGGGGTTATTACTTGGTTACTCTCTGTTCGACCGTGCCGGAGGCAGAGTACGTACGTGGTGAGGTCAGCGAGGCCTCCTTTACATGTGTGCCACGTGCATGTTGCCGTTGACACGGATGCGACTCGGTATCGGTGTTTGTTCTCTCTTATTCACTCTATTTTAACAGGTGCACCAGGTTTTCAACGTGAATCGCGAATGGTGCGCACATGACATACGGTCTTGCGGGATAGGCAGTTTCGCGTACGCGTATACAAGCAGCATGTACACCGTGGTTCCGAAACAAGACAGCTTTGTTGATGTGTTCACACGAGTTTGTAGGCAGGCGGTCATGCTTTGCATAGGCAATCATAAACTATCATAGACATTGCTTACAGTGAGATCTCGTCACCTGGTGACCTCTGCATGTCCATACGGAACGACATTACTACTATAACAGGTAATGCCACGTCTAACGTGTCATATACCCCACTCATACACTCGGTCACGACCGCCTGTGTTCAGGGACAGTGTCTTCTGAGCCCCCGTTGGTGTGCAACTAATATACAGACATCTTCAATCTGAGTCTTCACCTCACGACAGCATCTCAATCAAGGTCTGCATAAGCTCCCGGACCTCCTCCTGCACGCTCCGCCGCTGTATCATACCGCTGACAGTACACACATATTGAGATATACTTGTTCAGATAAACTGTGGCATACCTTGTCCTGTTTGATTGATTCATCGAGCTTCTTTGCCTGCGGACCCTTCCGGTTGCGGGCGGGGCCGGATGCCAGCTTCGCTAATTCGTCCTCAGACTTGGCTATTCTTTCATTGAGAACCTGGAGGGCATGCCTGAGAGATTCTTCTTCGGCCTCTGCCTGGCGCTTCTCCAGAGCTGGATGCGTATCTTTTTTCTTTGCCTTCTGCAGAACAACGATGCTGTCACACGATCTCTCGCACCTACGGAAACAACATGACCAGCATCACTCTTTTGTAAACTCACATGACCAGCATATATACGATTTTGATGCATCAGCAAGCGCACTGCATCATTATGAACGCGCGTACATGAGCCTGGGCTTATGAAAGCACAGTTTATGTCAACCTTGTGGAGGTATGTACAGATCAAGGCGTACCGGTTCATCCTCCTGTATGTCCATCTCTGTTGGGCCGCTTCGCCGAGTCTTGGGCACTGGCATCTCGTCGTCCGCAACTTCCGGGCCGGCTGCCACTAGGTGGGGTAGGACCTCGAGCTCTACGTCATCGCTGTCAGGTACATCCTCCCGTGTTCGGTTGAGAACCGGAGGTGAAGGGGGGAGATCGGCGAGTGACCTGTCGCTGCCTCTCTTGCGGGCGCGTCTCCCGCCGTTGCTGGTCTCGGCCTGCGTAGCAAAGCATGTCGCGATTCTGTATCGACGCTACTTCCACGGCTGACATCGCTTTAAAATCCCTGCGTCATGTACAGCATGGCCACGAAGACGTACCCGGCCACCCTGTTGGCTCCTCCGGTGAGTGGGACGCAACGGAGATTCCGCTGTCTGTTCCCTTTTCATCTCACCCAGGATGAAATCCCTAAAGTAGTGGTTGTCAGCCACGTACACTCCGTCTTCCCGTGCCCACTGCGCGGCCGACTTCATCGTGCCATCGCCGTAAGCAGTCCTGGTTCCGATTCTGGACAGCTGCATGTATAGGTGATGTGTCAGTGGCGTGCGCTTGTCACGTGCACTAGGATGCTGTTGCCTAATGTGTTCGTTGTGCAGTATCAAAACGTCCGCATCAGATGGGTCAGGCGCGGTGCACGAGAATGGTTGGTGGGCCACCAGCCATTCAGGCATGCGTGCACGTCACTATTTTCACGCGCCTCGGAATGGTTGGTGGGCCACCAACCATTCGGGCAGGCATGCACGTCAGTATTCACGCGCCTCGGAATGGTTGGTGGCCCACCAACCATTCGGGCATGCATGCACGTCAGTATTCACGCGTCTCGGAATGGTTGGTGGCTCACCAACCATTCGGGCATGCCTGCATCTCACTATCCACGGGCCCCGAATGGTTGGTGGCCCACCAGCCATTCGGGCATGCATGCACGTCACTATTAACGCGCCTCGGAATGGTTGGTGGGCCACCAGCCATTCGGGCATTCAGGCATCTCACTATCCACGGGCCCCGAATGGTCGGTGGGCCACCAGCCATTCGGGCATGCATGCACGTCACTATTAACGCGCCTCGGAATGGTTGCTGGCCCACCAACCATTCGGGCATTCAGGCATCTCACTATCCACGGGCCCCGAATGGTCGGTGGGCCACCAGCCATTCGGGCATGCATGCACGTCACTATTAACGCGCCTCGGAATGGTTGGTGGCCCACCGACCATTCGTGCATTCAGGCATCTCACTATCCACGGGCCCCGAATGGTTGGTGGCCCACCAGCCATTCGGGCATGCATGCACGTCACTATTAACGCGCCTCGGAATGGTTGGTGGCCCACCAACCATTCGGGCATTCAGGCATCTCACTATCCACGGGCCCCGAATGGTCGGTGGGCCACCAGCCATTCGGGCATGCATGCACGTCACTATTAACGCGCCTCGGAATGGTTGGTGGCCCACCGACCATTCGGGCATTCAGGCATCTCACTATCCACGGGCCCCGAATGGTCGGTGGCCCACCAGCCATTCGGGCATGCATGCACGTCACTATTAACGCGCCTCGGAATGGTTGGTGGCCCACCAACCATTCGGGCATTCAGGCATCTCACTATCCACGGGCCCCGAATGGTCGGTGGGCCACCAGCCATTCGGGCATGCATGCACGTCACTATTAACGCGCCTCGGAATGGTTGGTGGCCCACCGACCATTCGGGCATTCAGGCATCTCACTATCCACGGGCCCCGAATGGTCGGTGGGCCACCAGCCATTCGGGCATGCATGCATGTAACTATTAACGCGCCTCGGAATGGTTGGCGGCCCACCAACCATTCCGAGCAGTCCTGCATGTACGTCACGATCCGGGAGCAAGAAGAACGCGCCTGTTCTTGCTCCACGTCCTTCACTGCCGCGGTCACTCTCGGGTCCTTGCGGTCTCGCTCGCTCTGCCGCATCTTCTTGTTGTGATCAAATGCTCGTCGAGGGAAACCCCTGCAAGAACAGGATGATCACGACTGTGCGTGTGTGCTTACACGAACACAGGATGACCACCGATTACGGCCGAACAGGTGCATCCTGACACAGTCGTGATGCACAGTCGTGATGTCGCATGCTCAAGAGGACACGCACTTGTACTTCACGTCCCTCAACATGGCTTGCTGGCCCCGAAATGCTGCTGCTATGTTCCTCGCAGCCGTGTACGCCGTCCCCTCTTTGCCCGCCTGCAGAAGTCAATCAAGTCTGGTCGTCATCGATGTACTGTGGTGGCCATTGCCTCCCGCGGAGCACAGTCCGTGGCGACCACTTCCAGCAAGAAAACAACAACTGGGTCATTCACACTACACGCTCAGCCATACAACACAACACGAAACCATCCCAATCCACCGTAATCTTCACACTACCGTATGGCAACCGCCCCAGCAAGTCAGGCCGGCGATAGAGTCAAGTTGGTAGCAGGCATAGCACAAGCGTACCCCCGCTGCTGCCGCTGCGATCGCACCAACGTGCTGATGCATCAGCATACTTCCTTCAAACATCCGCAACTTTGGGTCGCCGGTGTCCTTCAGCAGCGCCTGCATCAGCGGAGACGCCTTGTCCTCGTCCCTCATCTGGCCCAGGATCGCCGACAGCTTGTCAGTCCACATCAGAACTCCCGACTGTAGTACCTCCCACACGTGATCGCTGTCGCACGTCGCAGCGGTAGCAGTGGAGCCCGCTGTGCGTGCCGACGCCCCTGGAGCGGAGCCACGATTCTTCCGCAGGTTGATGGGCTGGACCAACACCGGGGGCTCGATGCCGCCAGCGATCTTCCCCTTCTCGAAGTAGAATGAAATACATCTCTTCAGGGACTCCACGCTGTCGAGGTCCAAGGTGGCGTCCTCGTCGTTGGCCGACGACAGTGTCATGCCGTCCGACCCCCCTCCCCTTCGCCAGATACTCCTCGCTAGCACGTCCAGCATCCCATTCGCAGAGTCGTCATCCGCAGTGTCTTTGTCGACGACGATCGCGGCCTCTCGCTTGAACTGAAATTGAAGGCTGTCCGACATCGCGACGCGTACACAACAGAGAGGACCGGAACCAAACAGACACTTAGCAGCCAATACGTTTACAGTAACTTCAACTTCTTTGGAACTTGGCGAAGCCTATCCGTCGATGCTGGTATCCAACCTTTTGAAAACACAGTGCCGTGTTGGTGCCCGGCCATTGGCCACAGGGACACTCCCTCGTTACATCCTCACGCATGATTATCCCCCGCCACTCAACTCGTCCCCGAGTACGCTTGCACTACGCCTGAACCTCGTTCATACCACGCCGCTCGCTTGCCGCGACGTCTTTCCATTCATCCAGGCAGAGTTTATCGACGTTTACTGTGCAGATAATGGCTCCGCGTAGGCCTCGCACCGCCAAGCGTACTGTAGACGACAACCTTGCAACCGTTGGCATTCTGCGCCTTGATCCTCCTCTTCGTGAAGGGGACCGAAAGTTACTATACAAGTGCACTAAATGTAGTAAACCGTTTGACAGGCTTCTAACCGCCCAGAAGCACCCCCGCGCCTGCCCCGCGGGGCGCGCTCAGACTCGTGACGATGGCACTGGCGATGACACAGGCAGCCAGCAAGTGGCGGGCAACCAGCCTCCGGGCGATGTCGACCTCGGTCGAGTCGACGAGGTCCTCATCGAGGTGTGCCTGTCCCTGAACACCTCGTCTGATCTCCGAGTGCTGACTATCTGGTGATCGTGATTGGTGTCATGTGGCCAGGTACCTGAGGGCTCCGACGTATCCGAAGAAGACTACGGAGACGACGATGCCGACAGCCTTTACGACGACGCCAGCAGTGTCCTCTCCAGCCTGTCAGGAGATGACTGGGACACAGACTCTACCGAGGTTTGTCCTTTCGGTGTCCCCCGACGCAGCAAGATTATCCGACTTGCTCTTATGCTGGGCACCCACCCCCTGCTCCCTCTCGGCGTCAATGGCTGGTGACTATGTGCAGAGCGACGCCCTCGACGGCCGCGAGGGTCCACAGGTCTCAGCCGAGGCTGCAGCCGTGAAGGGGACTGCCGCATGGTGGCGTCAGAGACGGATGGATCCGGTCTCCGACACCTGCCGTCTCACAGTGTTGACTGTATCAATGTGGATCGCCAGCCTGAAAAGCATGTTCCGGATGAGTGATGTTGTGGTGGACATGTGGTGTCGTTTTGTGCATTATCTACTCTTACCAGATGGGAATATGTTCCCCCCATCCTTCCACCTGGTCAAGGCTGTCCTGGCTGTACCAGATGTCTCTTCGGTGACCCGACACGTGTGCCCACAGTGCTGGACTCTCTTCCCAGGTATAAAGCCGTGTGATCATACCCACCACTTGGACGACATCTGCAACACCCCAGGGTGCACCCAGAAGCGTTTCGAGGTGGACCTGGCAGGCAAGGGTGCACCTTGCCGGAGTGTCTTCTACTTTGGGGAGGCCGCATCGCTGAAAGACCTGATTCTGCAACCCGGCGTCCTTGCCGCGGTTCGTGCTCATCGAGTGCACGCCCTACAGGATCCCGCCGGTTTCTGGAAGTCCCCTGCCGGACGTGCCCTGAACGCCAAGTGCGGGGGGATTTTCGACAAGGCTGACCCGGACGAGATTGCACTGCTTTTCAGCTTGGGTGCGCTCGCCTTGAGTTCGACCTATCCTGCGTCATCATCACTCAGTAGCCAGGCCATTGATATCGGCTGGGTCCAGTGGGGCCTGCAGTAGCCTCTCCCGGACACTGAGCCCGCTTGCAGGGGGTGACGGCGCCCAACTGTACGTGAACAAGCAACACGGGACCACAATCAGGGGCATCCGCCTGCTGGACCTCCCCCCTCATCTGTCTCATTGCAATGATGCCTGGATCCCCCTGGGGGTGGTCGAGGGCCCAACTGAACCCACGAACATGGACAGCATCCTTGCACAGGTACTCGAGTTCTTCAAGAAGCATGACCCAGGTACGTGTCAGTCTGGTGAGTGTGTACCTAACGCACACTCATGTCCGGCCAGTGCTTGATGTGGCTGTGTTTGACTATGAACCCCCTACGATGCAGCCAGGAAGGGGGAGGACGGGATCGAGGCTTTCAAAGTTGAGATGCCCGACGGGACAGTTCTGCGCATCTGGCCTGTGCTCTGCTGTGTGGAGGGCGACATTCCATGGATGCAGAAGTTGACCAACAGCATCGGGCACGGCGGCAAGAGGGCGTGCTACCGTTGCGCCCAGAACGGCGTCTGGGTGTTCGCAGCCAACACAGTACGGTATGTTGGCTCCAGTTGCCGTGCCGTCGCCATGCTGCCTCTGACCACCACTGCTTACCCCTGGCATCCCGGCCAAGCCCGCCTCCGCCACCCCCTCCGACATGGCTTGGGGGCTCCCTACTGTCCTTATCAGACATCCGCCGTGCAGCTGGCTTGGGTTCCATGGCCCGGTCATCCAGCCTCAGCCGGTTCACGCTGCGGGGCCTGATCAAGGAAAGCCCCTCACAGCGGCGCAAGAGGCCGACATTGCCGCGGGGGCGGTGCCAAGGATGGTGCCCGGCAGTCTGGAACCAGACCCCGGGCCCCCCCGCGCCCGCCCCCCCCCCCTCGCACGAAGTGGTCCGAGGTTACCACCATCGACCCGGCGACTCTGGCAAAGGACTGCCGGCTGAAGTACTCTGCTTCGGAGATGTGCGCTCGCGGCCACACAGCAGACCAGTTGACTGATCAGGTGCGGGTACCCTTGTATTTGAATCTTTCCTCTGTCATGCGGCCCATGTGCCTGCATGCATGGTCGATGTTCTGCCGATACGCCCACCAGGAGGCTTGCATGCAGACCACCAGCCCCACGTTGGACCGCTACACTGCCAAAGACACCCTGCTGGAACGGCAGAAACTTGCGAAGAAGGAGCACATCCGCCTGGGGGTTAAAGGGTCATCCCTTTTCAGCACCCTCTCATACTTCAAGTGCGCACCCCTACCACAGGACAGCTGCAGTACCGTCATCTGCACCCATGCATACACCGTGAAGGAGGTTGTTTCTGCAGTCCATGCCACTTCTTCCGCTACGGTGTCGCGCACGTGTTCCTCCTTGGCCTCCTCATGGACTTCTGGAATCAGTGGCTGCCGAGTTCGAAGAGGCGTAAGAAAGCCCGCCCTGCAGGCCCCAGGCAGTTGTATCAGCTGCCTAAAGAGGTGGTGGCCCAGATTGCTGCCCGCGCGTCTCACATCATGCACACTTATCTGTTCAAGAAAGTGTACACCGACATCACCAAGTGCGGTTCCGCGGCCCCCCACAATACGGCAGCGGTCACAGGTTACTGCTGGCAGCTGTCCCATGCACACGTGTCGTGAACCTGACAGCTTGTGGAGGCCAGCAGGTGGCTCGCTTCAAGTTTGCACTGCTGCAGGCACCGGTCTCGGTGGCTCATGGAGGACTGGCTTGCGTTCACAGAGACGTTCTCCTTGTACTTGCTGCACGACCTCCATTGGGAGCCCGACCAGGAGGATGTTCGGCTGGTGTTCGAGGAGATGTGGACGCACCTCCGGGCAGGCACCCTGTATTTCCTGCGGTACGAGGAGCTCCAGCATACCGCACCCCGGATCAAAGCAGCTCAAGACGCGTTGATGAAGTACGGCGCGATGGCAGAAGATCTCTTTGGGGGGGAGGTGATCTGCACCTTCAAGCTTCATATTGCAGTCTGGCACCTACCGGACCAGGTGAGATGCTGTGGGCCTGCGTTCTTCTGTCTAGAGTTCTGGATCGAACGCATGGTGCAGCTACTCAAACGGCTGATCAAGTATCGTTCCACCAAATCACCAGAGAAAGTGTATGTCAACGATGAGCTGCTGCGGCGCACATGCATGAGGCTCCTTCACAGCAGCGATACAGCAGAGGCGGCCATGCGCACGTTGCAAGAGGCCGTGGCCTCAGAGAAACGCCGTCGGTCAAAACGGCGCAAGGTCCGGGCCGCTGTGCACATGGGCGACACCGACTCTGATGACGGTGATGACGACAGGGTGTTTGGGGCGGGTAAGGACCTCGACGCCGAAGAGAAGAAAGAAGTGATGCCGCTGGGGTACACTGGGGTCGGTGAGTTGTCCGGGCTGCCTTACCTGCTCTACCACCAGGACGCCCTGCAGGAGGCAGGGTGGCCGACCCAGCGGGTCCTGGGTGCGGGCTACGGCAGGAGAGAGGCCATCATGCGGGCGCTTGGGCTGCCGATTGCTGGGGAGGTTGTTGCTGAGCGGCAGCTCTGTGAGGTGCACCTGCGAAAATTCCTGCGAGGGCGGGCTTTGGTAGGGGATGTCCTGACCTGTGCGCAGCACACTGGTCAGGGTAAGAAAGACAATCGATGGTGCCTGTTGAAGTACCATGTAGTAGAAGAGGGTACGAATAGGGGCCAGGATCGGTACTATGTCGGCGACTTGCAATACATAGTCCGGGCCAGGCTCAGCACGGCAGACGGGTCGCATATCTGTAGAACCTGCACTGTAGAGGCCAGCGTACTGTACCTCGGTGTGACAGACGTGTACGAGTGTAGTACACCCTATACACCCGGATGCAGGGAGGCGGATGAGGAGCTGAACCGCGCTCCCGAGTTTTACAGGGTTGATGGCGTGCATCACCGTTCCTCGGCTTACACTGGCCGGTATGTAGTGAATATTGATGCTATGGCCGGGCAGCTGGTTCCGGTGAAACGGACGGCAGGAGGTGTTCAGTACTGGCAGACAGCGAATAAGGCCTCCGGGCGTACTGTGTAAGTAGGTCATCCCCCATATGGCGGCCACCATGCGGAATGCATGTGCCCAGTCAGCGCCACCGTGGAATGGTCGGTGGCCCACCAACCATTCCGCATGCGGGCAATGCATGTGCCCAGTCAGCGCCACCGTGGAATGGTCGGTGGCCCACCCACCATTCCGCATGCGGGCAATGCATGTGCCCAGTCAGCGCCACCGTGGAATGGTCGGTGGCCCACCAACCATTCCGCATGCGGGCAATGCATGTGCCCAGTCAGCGCCACCGTGGAATGGTTGGTGGCCCACCAACCATTCCGCCTGCGAGCAATGCATGTGGCCAGCACTACACCAGTGTCTACAGGATGCCCGCGTGCACAGCGTCGATGCTGTGACGTCCTGTGGAGTTGGCCAAGGCCAGCCTGTCTTCTCAAGGACACGCGCTTCTCACACGCGCTGTATCCATGTACCTCCTTTACAGTACACCACGCGTCTCGCTCCAGCTTGTGTAGTATTAGCTCCCATTGTCGTTCGAGCCCGTGGCCCGCGATTCATTCCGATGTCTTCAACGTTGAACATTGCCACGATCACCGTGCAAACGCTGAAATCATACCTCACTGAATTAGATAGTAGAGCTCAATATGAGCCTACTTTTTATAGGTTCGTGGAGGTAGCGTCACAGGGAAACTGGGCTCCTGGCCACCGCATCCCGTCGCTGGTCATGGACAGGCCACACGGCTTTCCGGTGGACATGATGGAATCCGGCTGGGTATTGACAGCTTACGATGTCGCGATGATAGATACCATCCTTGCCGGCGATAAAAAGGCGGAGTCCAGGATGATGGCAGGCTTCTCGTCCATGGGAAGGGTACTAACCCGCGAAGTAGCGGGCGCAAGTACTCCATACCGAGCTGCTACGCACCATTTAAAGCTGCTATGGGTCGCGCTGCGAGAAGCCGCGTTTCAGCGGGCCGTCCAGTCAGAAGCACCGTGCGGGCTGCATGCCATCATGGTGTACAGGTCCGTCGCCACGACCCAAGGCCCCGACGAGACCATGGCAGGGCTTCTGCTTCGCCTCCGGATGACCATAGGTGGCCGGCCGATTGCAGCATGGTGGGATAGGCTCCAGGCCAGCGCCCCACCAGCCACTCCGATGTGGCCCAGACCGGCGGTCCTCGAGGCCCGCTTAACGGCGCCAGTAATGCCGCCGCAGCTCGCACTCCAGGGTGCACAGCCGTCGGCCCCGCATGGCGGTGTCATGCCATCTGGGTCACCGCAGGCCCCCAAGCCTGGCCCTCCCGAGAGGGCAGAATCCTGCGGCCAGAGCGCTGTGGGGACCACGGTGGCGTCCCGCCTGGCACCAGCCCCCGACAGCCCCCGGGACGATGACGCAGCGGAACGTGCAGTGGCGGCAACACCGCCAGCGGCTCTGCCGGATCGACAGGAGTGCGCGGTCCCCAAGGCAAAGGGGGCTGCTGCTTCTGGGCGTGCAATGATGCTCCCTGCCCAGCCCAGGAGGTTCAGCCGCGGCGCAGTACTGGCTGCAGCCGCCCAGGACCCTCCTGGGCCCACACCGGCCTCCCCGCGCCAATTAGCCGGTGCCGCTGGGCCGATGGAGGTGGACACCCCAGACGGTGGGGATGGCGCAGTTCACCCACCCGCCGTGGGGAAGGGGTTCTTGTCCCCAGCGAGCTTGCTGCCACCGGAGGGCGGGGGAGGGAGACAGTCAATGAACCGGGCTCCGGAGAGGTCGGATGCCCGGCCGCTGAAGCGGCTGGCCGCGGAAATGTCGCACGAGGCCCCCACGGGGAACCTCCTCCGCGGCTTGAAGGTCGACGTGGTGGATGTTGAGGGTCCGTCAGGCAGCGCTGAAGTGCCCAGTGTTGAAGTGCACCTGGCAGATTTCGGTGCCACGAAAGTTACAGTCGAAGTGGCTGTCGACCACTTCCGGGAGTTCTGGGTGACAGAGTGGTTCAGCTCTCTCCCGGTGCAGTATGCGGTAGTGAAGGCGGCTGTCCTAGCCGGGCCGGGGGTCATTGCGGTCCCGTCAGACCACATCGCAGGACTGGTCACCCGTGACCCTAGCAGCGACCCCGAGGCCCGTAGAACGCTGATGCACCTCGCCAAGTGGCTGCAGAGGGCGGACGCACTGAACTCAAGGTGTCTCCTCATGCCGGTGCCAACGGGGAAGCACTGGGCACTTGCAGCGGTGTTCTCTCCAAGTGCGATTCCAAATACCATCGTATGCACTTGTGACTGTGCATGTGAACACCCCCCCCCAAAACCCCCCGATTTCCCCACCTTCCCCCGTTTGTGCCGTATGACACAGTGCCGCTGTGGACACTCTAACCACCCCTACATGCAGGGCTTCTGCTGCTTGGGAAGAGCCCCGTAATGAGCTGGTTCGACTCACTTGCCGACGCGTCGGCGTCAGCACCAATTGCCCTCATAGACGTGATGAGCCTGGCGCTGTGTCAGGGCCTTAAGGGGGTACCCCCCCTAACTGAGCTGCCAGAGGGGTTATCGACACCTGGTCGACAGAAGTACCAGCCGAAGCGCGGAGCCAAACAAGGTGCCCTGCCATCGCCGAAGCCGAAGTACCTCCTCAAGTTACGCGTGGTATGTCTCATCTGTGTGTCACCTCACTGTCGCCGTCAGTTACACCGCATCACAGTGTGGCGGACTAGTCCTGCCAGCCACAAGTGGGGCCTCTGAACACAGGCGCGGTGTGCAGGTGAAAGGTGTTCCTGAACAGCGGAATACCTTTGACTGCGGGGTCCACACCTGCCTGATGGCAGAGGCTGTGGGTGACGCCATTAAACAGTGCGACCAGGGTCGCCAGAACATGGTGGTATTGTCCCCCAGCGACGGGTCCGCTGTGGAACGGGGGGCTGTCAGCCGGCTGAAGCTGTTGAAGGCGGAGCATGTAGTGATATACCGTGTCCTCATGGCACGTACACTGCTACAAGAATGGGAGAATAAGGGGCGTGCAGGGGATTTCGTTGGTCGCCTAGGCTCAGAGGAGGCCCGACGCATCTTAATTGATGCCAGGTGGGATGTGAACCTGAAGGAGCCTATCTGCCCGGACCTCACGGAAGAGGAACTACGGTACCGCTCCAGCCACCAATTGCCTCCCACAGTGCAATGCATGTACGTTGCGCGTGTCCATGTCCAGGCACCATCGATAGTTGGCATGTCTTCTGACGCCGGAGCATCTGTCTGCAGGCACTGGTTCAGGACGACATTGTGGACTGAAATTGTCCCCAGTGTTCAGAAGCCGGCGATGGCCCTGAACGCCGAGTATCAATCCCTATTCCAAATGTCATTGCCAAGCCTTAGGCGATAAATACAGAATATGCGCATGTTGAGTACAGCAGCTGCGCTGCTCAGTAGATGACTGATGCTGTCCAGGCGGATGTTATTTTAGCAGAAACGACTGACAAAGTTGAGTCGTTTGATGATTGTAATACTAACAGCAGACATGTGTTGCACGCGAACTGAAGCCATTGAGGATGGATAGTTATGATTACACGCGATAACGATTGGGATACTGAGTCGAAATCCGTAGGTTAACTACGGCGTCTTGCCTTATGTACCTATTGTGTTCAGAACAGTGTCAACTGTGCCCCCCTGGCAGCAGCCCGCAGCGCTGCAGTACTCGAGATAACGAGGTACAGTGCAGCTGCAGCGAAATGGCATCACGAACATAAGTATCAGCTCGAGACAATACGCACCAGTAATTGCATAGGTATACACGGACTGCAGGTTACAGATCCGTGTTGTGGCACATCGCACCCCCACGCTAACACACACACGCCACTGCAATGAACCCCTTCAAATTCCCTACAAATCTACAGGCAGCCTACTCCCCGCCGGCAATGTCACCGTCATCCGCCTCCAGTTTACCCAGCGCCTCTCGCAGTTCACTCATGGGGTCTTGGGGAGACTGCAAACACGGCGCCAGTTAGGCCACATCACGAGGTCACACTTCGGGATCGTAGATACGGTGGACCGGACAGGGACGACGTAGGTGGACAGGGGACTCATACAACCAGCGACACACCTCCTAACTCGTCAAGAGGACCTCGTTCATGGTGGTGGCGTCTGGAATCAGCCCATGGCCAGAAAGGACCACCATGAGCATGATCCTCTGGTCATCCCCGGGTGACTGTAGACGCGGGTTGCAGCGCGTCATTGTCCCCCACATGGCAGCGGCACACTGCAGCTTCGTCTCCCTGTCGCAGGTGGATGGACCGGACGAAGGCGGATCGTCATTTATGGTTATGACGGTCTTGCGGCCACGGTCCTGCTTGTTAACGGATACTACAAGAGTCCCAGGACCGGCTGGCACCAGCGAGGTCGCTGGGTCCCACATAGGGCGGTCTGGTCCCGACGTGGGGTCGACGGGGTCATACTGAGGCCCGACCGTTGGGGGCTGTGAGGCGGTGGACCTCACGACGCTCGGGGTGCCCCCCCCTCCGCCCCCCCCCCCCCCCCCCCCCCCCCCCCCCCCCCTGCAAGACCCCAGAGGATGGATCCGAAGAGGGGGGGGCAACGCCTGACACGCGGGCCAGAGTACCCAGAAGGGTACCTCCGTCGGGCCATGATGCGTTCAGGGCCGTTAGTGGCCCTGACGCGCAGCCCCAATCATCCCTGGGCCCCGAGCTGCTGCCAGATCCTGGCCTATCTGCGGCACCCCCCCCCCCCCCCCCACCCGCGGCCTTCGGCAGGCCCCCCCCGGCAGCAGCTGCCTGCTGAGCCGGCTGCGACAGCGCAGCTGCGGCATTGTCAGTGCCGGCGGCTGCAGCGGCGGGGCCACTGCCACCACTCCCCCCACCCAGGGGCTTCGGCAGGCCCCCCCCGGCAGCAGCTGCCTGCTGAGCCGGCTGCGACAGCGCAGCTGCGGCGTTGTCAGTGCCGGCGGCTGCAGCGGCGGGGCCACTGCCACCACTCCCCCCACCCAGGGGCTTCGGCAGGCCCCCCCCGGCAGCAGCTGCCTGCTGAGCCGGCTGCGACAGCGCAGCTGCGGCGTTGTCAGTGCCGGCGGCTGCAGCGGCGGGGCCACTGCCACCACTCCCCCCACCCAGGGGCTTCGGCAGGCCCCCCCCGGCAGCAGCTGCCTGCTGAGCCGGCTGCGACAGCGCAGCTGCGGCGTTGCCAGTGCCAGCGGCTGCAGCGGCAGGGCCACTGCCACCACCCCCCCCCACCCAGGGGCTTCGGCAGGCCCCCCCCGGCAGCAGCTGCCTGCTGAGCCGGCTGCGACAGCGCAGCTGCGGCGTTGTCAGTGCCGGCGGCTGCAGCGGCAGGGCCACTGCCACCACCCCCCCCCACCCGCGGCCTTCGGCAGGCCCCCCCCCGGCAGCAGCTGCCTGCTGAGCCGGCTGCGACAGCGCAGCTGCGGCGTTGCCAGTGCCGGCGGCTGCAGCGGCAGGGCCACTGCCACCACCCCCCCCACCCAGGGGCTTCGGCAGGCCCCCCCCGGCAGCAGCTGCCTGCTGAGCCGGCTGCGACAGCGCAGCTGCGGCGTTGTCAGTGCCGGCGGCTGCAGCGGCGGGGCCACTGCCACCACTCCCCCCACCCGCGGCCTTTGGCAGGCCCCAGACAGACGCACTCGCGCCAGTCCGTGGCTTGGGCTGCGCCCTGCGCCCGGCGAGGTCCCCATCACCCTTGTCCACGTCGCTACCAGATCCCTTTCCACCGCCGGTGGTGCAGGTGGAACTATTCCCACCCCCCTCCGCAGTGGACACCAGCGGTGCACCCAGGGCATCGGGGGGTAGCTGCTGGCGTACACAATGTGGGAGGTGCCCAAGCTCGCCGCTGTACAAACAGCGAGTGTGTTTGAAACCATCCCCCTAGCTGTGTCTCACGCGGGCTGTTGAACGCTGTTATGACACTGCAGGGCATCCAGGAAAACACACATGAGCGGCATGACACACCTGGCGCATTCTGGAACCTGCATCCCCATGACGATAGCCCTTGTAGCCAGGATTTGCGCCGCGTCGTACCCCCAGTCCTCAATGTCCTGGAACGACGCTGGGACAAGGGCAAGCAACTTACTCTTCTTCTTTGCGCCCCCTTGATCTGCGGCACCTTCAATCTCAGGGACACTGGTGGTGCACAGGAACCGCCATGCCCTCAATGCCCAATGCCAGATGGTATCGCCCGGGCAGACGTCAATGAGGAGGGAGGTGAAACGGTGCACCGGGCTCCCGACGCCGGTGGGTGACAGCCCTGCAAGCGGGGTACCGTTTAGAGGCCCACCGGGGGAAAGGCATCGCGTACACTACCAAACCAGGGAGCCGAACCAGCAACACCTCGGAACAGGCAGAGGCAGTCTAGGGACGCACAGGAAGTGTTCACAGCGGTGACCAGTATGGCCGCCATGAGAGGATCCAAAAAGCAGGGCCCGGCCTCGCGATAGGGTTCATATTCCCACCCCGGGACCCGCTGCTTGACATCGGGGTCTGCGTGCGCCCACCCAAACACCATAGCCTGGTAGGCGGCGAAGCAAAGCTGCAGCCCCGACCCGCAGGAGGACCCACGTACTGGCATGTACGCGACGCAGGCACTAAGCATGGCTTGGTGGAACGTCGTGACATCTGCGAAGCATTCAGCAAAAAGCCTCGATTGATCAGACTCCTGCATGCTAGTTGAGTATACAACTCCTAGATTGAGTGACTACATGTGCAGCTAACACACGCCGTAGTCGTGGCTACAGGGAGATTCGTATTTGAAGGAGCCACACCAGCCTCGGATTCAGCAGAGGGTGTGCCGCTGCGTACTCCACAACAAAAGGGGCCAGATTATAGACGGCCGCAACAAACTCCCCGATGATGTCAATGTCCTGCAGACGGTCTGTTTGCTAAATCGCTGCACCCCTGACCTGATTCCCCGATTGGGCGAAAAGGACACACGCAAGGCCGGAATGGGGACAACAGCGATAGGCTACTGGTCACCGTCACATGCGCCAGGCAAGTTTGTAGAGGGTGCCCAGAGAGGAGGAACGCACATGTACGTCTATGAGATGAGGGTAGAATATGTGGATGTCGGTAAGCAGACCCCCACCGGCGGCCAAGTTTGTCACCGCTTTGGACACCTCACCCTTGTGCCCTGACAGGACGGATCGGCAAGCTGTCTCCTGATAGACCCGCACTGCCAATTCATCGCTTGGAGACCTCCCGCTTTCAGAGCAGAGAAGTGCCGCCCTCGTCTTCTCGTACAAAAACAACGAGCACAGGGGGTTACAACCCACCGGCACGTTGCAGGTGGGCTCGGGCACCTTGAGTTTGGCTTTGCCCTTTTTACCGCCCGTCCCCTCCTCGGCCTCTGAACGCTTGGTGCTGGGCACGTCCATGCACTGAGCGTCTGGGGGGAGGCCACTGAAGAAAAAGCACCAGGCCCACAACATGGCCCGAGGAGTGGCGACGTAGTACTCTACAAAACACACCCCGCTCACACAACGTGATACACCACGTGCAACTGTCGGAAACACGGCGACAGGGAGGCACTGTCGACAGTACACAAGTGTCGTAGAGGGGGGGGGGGGGGGGGGGGGGGGGGGGGGGGTTCATACTGCCGTGTTCCTTCGGGGGGGCATCGGGCTGTTTCCGCTTCTTGGAGCTCTTCAACTGCGGGAGCCCGCGCGCCGCCCTGTCGCTCTGTTGCACAGTCTCGGAGCCAGCAGCCCCAGCGTGACCCGATTCGGTAGTCGCCCGAGCGGGCGCTGGTGGGGCATGCTGGCGAACATTCCCAGTTACAGGCACCTACATGATCCGGGGGGACTCGGAATGGCGAATTCACCAACAAGGGTGGGTGTGACAAGGGCGGGGGTGTGGCGGATGGGCATGGGCGCCGACAGTGCATTTCCCGTGTGTAATGTCGGGGCCAAACAGAACGGACCTCCTGGGTCTGGGGTGGGCACACCTTTTTCTGACCGTACAACTTCGCCAACACACAAGGGGCGTCACATCCAGGTGGAGGTGCTGAGATTCCCTCCCATGCTGGCACCAACAACTCCTCCTGCTCGCGCATCCACGCCCCGAGTTGCAGACAAGCGAGCACTACAGAATATTGCACGTATGCTACGCCCTGTTCTACTGTTTGCGAGACACGGCCCACCGCCTGTAGCCCGGCATTCAACCAAGCGTCGCAAGCGCTGTCAGAGCCGGGCTGTCCTTTACGGCCGACGCGCCCCAAGTCCGTAAAATGGCCTGACCGAGATATCAGCGTGCCAATCACGGGAGACAGCGCCGGCCGCAGACAGGCGGGTGGTGTGAACGCAGCAACGCTTGTGTCAGGCTGGGCATCGCCAGGGCAACAGGCTACAGCTTCCTCACCACCCACGACAGACATCTTCTACAACACTTTTCGAAATTATCTGAAAAAACTTTCGGGACGCAGCACACAATCAGCTGGCCGCAGTAGACGCCAGGACGATACCAGCGATAGATACACAACTCTGAGTCTATGTCAATGCCGTGATGAGACTGCGGTCACGCGACAACAACCTTGCCTCGTCTGAAGCGACTCACAGCGCTCTGGGAAACTTGGAAGGTACCACGGTCACTCCAGAGTTCAGCAAAGTCGATACTCGGTGCTCGTGGGCTTCCTGTCGACACTTCAGCAGCCGGGCTCATGCATTGCTCGCATACAGAATGGTTGGTGAGGCACCGACCATTCCACGAAGGTGCTGACTGGGCACACGGGCGCTGCCCCAGAGCGGACTGGAAGGGGCACATGCATTGCTCGCATACAGAATGGTCGGTGAGGCACCGACCATTCCACGAAGGTGCTGACTAGGGACACGGGCGCTGCCCCAGAGCGGACTGGAAGGGGCACATGCATTGGGCGCATACAGAATGGTTGGTGAGGCACCGACCATTCCACGAAGGTGCTGACTGGGCACACGGGCGCTGCCCTGGAAGGGGCACATGCATTGCTCGCATACAGAATGGTTGGTGAGGCACCGACCATTCCACGAAGGTGCTGACTGGGCACACAGGCGCTGCCCTGGAAGGGGCACATGCATTGCTCGCATACAGAATGGTTGGTGAGGCACCGACCATTCCACGAAGGTGCTGACTGGGCACACGGGCGCTGCCCCAGAGCGGACTGGAAGGGGCACATGCATTGCTCGCATACAGAATGGTTGGTGAGGAAGCGACCATTCCACGAAGGTGCTGACTGGGCACACGGGCGCTGCCCTGGAAGGGGCACATGCATTGCTCGCATACAGAATGGTTGGTGAGGCACCGACCATTCCACGAAGGTGCTGACTGGGCACACAGGCGCTGCCCTGGAAGGGGCACATGCATTGCTCGCATACAGAATGGTTGGTGAGGCACCGACCATTCCACGAAGGTGCTGACTGGGCACACGGGCGCTGCCCCAGAGCGGACTGGAAGGGGCACATGCATTGCTCGCATACAGAATGGTTGGTGAGGCACCGACCATTCCACGAAGGTGCTGACTGGGCACACAGGCGCTGCCATGGAAGGTGCCACACCGACCATTAGCAGGCCAGATCCAAATTACGAATGAGGTCCATATCTTACCCAGACAATCCAGCGTTGCATCAGACCAGCCTATAAGGCGAATCCTCGACGCATATGTGCGTCGCATTTAAATCCTGCTGTGCTCACTCCTTTCCAACATAATGTGTCAACACATTTCCAAGCTCGGTCTGCCGGACCTGCATGTGCGCTGTAGCTTTCGCAACAGCTTGCAATGGCTTTCCAGTGTTCTTCATCTGCGGAGACTGCTTGGCCTGGTCTCGCGCTATGGAAGAGCACACGCGTACGTTCCGGTCAGCGCTGTTGCCCAGGATGCCATAGGACATTCCGCGGCAACCAAGGAAGCCATAGGACATTCCGCGGCCACCAAGGAAGCCATCGGACATTCCGCGGCCACCGAGGAAGCCATAGGACATTCCGCCACCATCGTTCCTTGTGAAGCATACGCACGCGGGCGGAAGGTCAAGAGCCTCGTAGGAACGTTCCTCTGTCAGCGGAACGCCTTCGGATCCGCCCCGGAATGTCACCATTCTCCTAGTGAGGCGCCTGCTGTGGGAGTACTAGTGCCCATGCATGTGTTGCAGTGATCCGGGAGCAGGCGCTTTGCCAGTTGCAGCACGCGGGGTCACACGGCCATCTGGACTGGCCGGTGCTGCCAGCCGCCTCTGGTGGTATCACCTCACACCAATGACTCACTGTGGGAGGTGCATGCAGTCGACCGCGTCTTCACGCGATGTACTGCTACGCCAATTCCGCTGTGGCGATGTTTCCTCAGATCACATCGTTGTTATACACAACAACTTTAAACCAAATTAAAGAAAGTATATCAAAGAGATTTCTGATTACATTATGGCGATGCGTAAGTTGACATCGCGTACATATACATGTACATCACAATGCATACTGCGCTGAAGCATCTACTGCTGCATTCGATTCAAGACGGCGATCACCGTCTTGTAAGAAGGTGATTCAGACATCGTGGCCTGCAGGGTATGTCGAGTAGCCTCTTCGGTTTCTACAGAAACTATCCACCAGTCGACGATGCCAGCTTCCCGACTGTAACTGTGGTCAAGCAGATCAGCGGCAGCGAACAACTTGAACGCCAGTTCATCGGCCTGCAGTTCCCGCAGCAGCTGCAGAACGCCCGCACGTTCTTCAACTGCCCGTCCATGGCATATGTCCCCTTTGAGGACACTCCTCTCGCGGCCATCGCTTCAGCACACTGGGAGCAGACTCTATTCGATGTGCGCTGCTCGCCTGTGCCTCTGTTCAGACTTGCAGCAGACGTGTGTGCCAATGCCTGATCGACGCATGGGCCGACGCCCTCCTGCGGTTCATACTGCAGTATGTGACCTGCAGCTGGTGCATATATATGTGGATTGGTCCCGTGCTGCTGGAGGATCGTTTCGCCAGAGGGAATCAGGCTCACGGGTGTGCATCATACCACGCACCGCATCTGGTGCTTGAAATAAATTGCAATATTGTGGATGCGTTACGTATACAGGGATACTAGTAGAGGTGGTGAGGCGGGCGGCACCGCGGAAGTAGCAAGCAGATCAAGCACACATGCTTGTGGCAGTCCAGTGACATGACCGCCATACCACTGGACTGCTACAATGCTTCGATTGCAAGCTGTTTGTGGACGGAACGAGTTGCATACACAACATCTGATGCTTACTGATTTTTCAATAACCTGCAGCTGGGTGAGCTCGAGGTTCATAACCGCGGTATCTGCCAGTGTACGGATGCACATCACAATGATATTCATATACATTGATGGACCCCAACTCAGATTTGGCTGTGTCCAGACCACAAGCTGCTGCAAGACTTGTTGTGAATGCCATATGGGTGATTACAGTGTGGTCAACGTGCGTGGCGGTCACGTTTGAAAGACAGTCGAGCTGATTGCCAGCATAGTGTTCGAATGCAAGCGCGAGTGGAAGCGTCATACCGTAAGTTTAGTTGGGCGAAATGTTAAGTATGTGTGCGGAGTACTTAGCACATGACGCCTGAGATCTGGGATCACACCTGCATGGTCAGTATCTGAGTCAGATACTTGAACCATGACCTTGTTCGACCTATACAGAGAGCTGGAATGTGTCTTCTCATTCGCGTGCTAGTGACTGCCACGTGTCACCCCGTGCGTGCATTCGCATGTGCACCTGCCTGGTGCGCTACGAGGCACTTTCACAACACCTCCCCCCTTCACGGGAGCGAGCGTGTGCGAGCTCATGAGGCACATGTGGAAGTTCTCTCGGAGCGCGTCGAGTGTTTGGAAT
The DNA here is from genome assembly GCA_023078555.1 of Ulva prolifera. NCBI lineage: Eukaryota > Viridiplantae > Chlorophyta > Ulvophyceae > Ulvales > Ulvaceae > Ulva > Ulva prolifera. Next base: position 1,182,888 of record CM041201.1, on the reverse strand, counting down.
GTCCTGTGGGAAGTTGTGCACACGAGAGGTCATGTTAGAGCGATCACAGGCGTCATGTGGTGCTTACGTTATGATGGGCCCATGTGATCGTGGTTACTCATCGATACCTGTTCGAATGCAAGCGCGAGTGGAAGCGTCATACCGTAAGTTTAGTTGGGCGAAATGTTAAGTATGTGTGCGGAGTACTTAGCACATGACGCCTGAGATCTGGGATCACACCTGCATGGTCAGTATCTGAGTCAGATACTTGAACCATGACCTTGTTCGACCTATACAGAGAGCTGGAATGTGTCTTCTCATTCGCGTGCTAGTGACTGCCACGTGTCACCCCGTGCGTGCATTCGCATGTGCACCTGCCTTGTGCGCTACAAGGCACTTTCACAACACATAGACTCTAGATCGGATCGACTCTAGATCGGATTGAGACATGACGGACGTCCGTCGACCATGCATACATGTGTGCACCTTCACGAGAAAGGTCAGCATGAAATCTCAGTCTTGCGGATCTGGCAAGGTCCGATATGGTTGTGGTACCGTGTGACATGCCCAAGTGGAGCCTGAATCCGATTTCCAAGGAGTCAAGCATACTCATGCATATGAGCTCGCAGCACGTGCGGAATCCGACACAGCCGTATCACCTTTACAATTCATGTAGGCAACTTTAAAATAACTTTTAAGATCTGGCCGGCATGAGGGCTGTGGCTGCATGCAGGGAGAAATAATGGAGGCAGCGGGTTCGCCGCGTGCAGTTCAGACACACATGGACCGCCAAGTACTCACGGATCAAACTTTAGCTTTGCTGCAAGACACTGGCTGGTGCGCGTTCTTGGCTATCACTTTCAATATTCACATATGCAAGATACCGCCCTTGGGCACACCTCCTTGAAGCGGCATCCACCGGTGGCCCGTCGCTGCAGCATAAGCGGGCTGTCATGATCAAATTGGGTTTTGCTGTGTGCGGCATCAAGTAAACTTCATGTAACCTGTACTTGAAGCAGTGTTGTGCAGTCCGTGTAGAGTTCGAGGCGGTGGCACCTAGGATTGCCTCGCACATCTCCGCCGTCTTGGGCGCCAACGGGCAGGCTACTCTGTTCAGTATATAGATCAGCCTGACCGTTTTTTGACGTGCATGGCCGCGATCGCTGCGCGCGGGCTAGGTCTTGGTCATGCATGTGCGGCATAGGGGCCGGCGCGAGAGCACAAGCCTCGATCTTGACCCTGTTGGCGGTGGCCGCACAAGGCAAGAAGCCCGCCCGCCGTGAACCGTGTTGTTGTTTTCTTGTTTTGATCAATGATGATGATGAAAGTCGCCCTCATATGCATCGTAGTGTGGCGTGGCAGGCTCGGCATGTTCTTGTGTCTTCCAGACGCCTGAATGTGCAGCTGCCTTGGCCCGATGTCGCCTCAGGCTCGCTGCGCTGTGCCCTGTGCCGCCATGGCGCTGTTCCCTGTGCCACCAGCGGCAGCCCGTGTTGCGGTGCTATGAGGGCACTGTGTACGATGACAGAACTTTGCGCTCTTTCTGATCTTGCTGCCTTTTCATATGGTCACAGTGCACACCATTGTGGTTCGGCTTTGAGCAACACGCATGATGACCTGTTGCGCCGAGGTGGCTACTGGTGTGCGCGAATGGCTACAAGTGTGCTGAATGGAGAAGGGCCACGACCACGCGCATGTGCTGGGTCTCGGACAGAACACAACTGTGATCATCTCCCGGGGATCCCAGACCTGCACTGACACAAATAAGCACAGCAAAGCAGCACCATGTGCACACACACGCGCGCCCGTTTGTTTGGCAAGACTCGAGTCGATTGGGGATGCCGTGTGTGCTTAATGCATTGGTACGCCGCGTACCATGCGGCATGCATGCCTATATATATATAGATATAGATATATGCGGCAGTCATAGCGGGTCCCGGGTGCTACGTACGCAAGCTGCGGGCCTGTCATTCCAAACCACACATTTCATCACAACAAGTGAGTGTTCAGGTCACACACCTAACTGGGTTTGCGGTGATGCACGCCTCTTGGCCTGTGCACTTGTTCCATATCCAAATCAGACATGTCCACATGCAGATCTGCAACACATATAGAGCTGTGAGCAGGTACCTCGTGAAATATGGAAGCGCTGGATTATCAAGCTTCGGGTACCAGGCTGGCTGCAATTTTGTGGACGGCCGGTTCGTTTCGGAGGATCGAGACAGCGCCAGATACCTCTGCTCGAATGAAGATCGTGGCAGGCTGCTTTGCCAACATGATCACAGCGCGGCTGGCTTTTGTTTCAGCCAAGGGCTCGGCGAGTTCTCGCGGGTGCTGTCGGTGTGTCATCTGCCGCATCACAAACCTTGAGGCAATTGTGTGAACGACTCCAAGTGTGGTTGGGGACAGCTCAACCTGAATGTCGCCAGTCAAGACACCTACTGGCAGACTGTGTGTTTGTCGTATGAGCACAGATTGCCCGGGCCTGGGAGCCCAGGCCTGGGAGCCCAGGGCTGGGTGCCAGTGGGCGCAGTCTTGCCATGCATGCACGGTGGCATATCCTTTGCATGCCTGGCTTTTTCTGCGGCAGTGGAGGTGTATACATACACATACACCATGCATGTAATTACAAAGGACAGAGGCCGGGCACGCTACCGGATTTCGGAATCCATTCGCATGCCCACTCATTCATTCATGGCATTAGCCTGGGCACGAGCGCATACCACTGCCCTGCCGGTAACCACCATGTATGCCTATATTCCTATATGCCACATACATGCCACATACATGTATACACTACACCTATCGTGGGTATGCCACATGCTCCTGTGCAGAAACAGCCTGGGCCCGGGGCAGCCCAACCAGTGCATCATGCATATCATATCATATGATCTCCGCAAGCTTACTGGAGTGCAGGTGGCCAACGCCCCCATAGAAGTAAACTGCCAAGCAACACCAGGATCGCGCTGCATAGAGGTCGGTTTCAGAACGCTGTGCGCGCAGATGTCGTGCTCCCCGGCCAACACGGTCCTCGTCGCCGGCGACCCCTGTACCCCTGGTGTGCTTCCGGCATCAGCCCCGCCGCAGATGCAACCTGCAAATTCATATTCATGTTTCAAACAAGGGCAATGCCTGGCTGTACATGCCGACTAGGTGCCCTGTGCAACGTGCTTGCCGAGCGTATGCACACTTGGCCGCCGCTTGCAGCCATGCCGCAATGGACTCAATCTCCGAAAGTGACCACCGCCGCCGCCGCATGTGCGTGTGGCCTGGAAAATCGATGCCACATGACGCTGCCCTGGTCCGGCAGCGGTTGGACTCGGGTGTGAGCAGCTCTTCGCGTTGGCACCGGCTGCAGCACACTACGTAGTATACCTGGCACAGCTCTACAGCACGCGCATGGGTGCACATCGGGACGATTGATTCATAAGGCAGTGCCCAGCTGGGGACTAAAACTTTGTCTGACAGGTAATGTTGACTTTGAGACCACGCCTGCACCATGCACGACAGTCGGTCCAATGATTGCCTGCAGATGTGTTCGGCGCAAGCCAAGGCACAGCCAAATGCCCTGATGACTACGAGATGTGCGTCAACCCGGGGTACCTGACGTGCCGGGACACCCTCAACGACTGCAGTGGCAAGGGGGACTGCCTGCAGGGCGCCTGCTTCGGCCACGGCGGCTGGGGCGGCGACGCCTGCTCGGTGCCCCTTTGCCGTGACCAATGCCCAGACGTGCGCCCAGCCTGCTCTACGCCAACCACGTCAACCCAACAAGCTGTGTCTCCACCCAGCAGGGAGACAAGGCCCATGTAAGTTGTATATGCATCACAAGGTCTGGGGATCCCGCAGATGAACATGCCGCAAATGTTGAACGCCTTGATGCTCATGCCAGGCTTGTGGGTGGGTGTGACAAGCTGCGGCTATTGTCCGCAGCTTGCCGTATACAGATCTGTTGTGGTGTGTGTACCAGGGTCAATGCATGCCGTCCGTCAGCGCATCACAGCATCGACAGCTTGCCCCCCTGCGGTCGGCGGCAGTTCCGCATCCAGACCTTGCAAGAGATACTGCAGCTGGAGGACGGAATCGATCCGCGTGTATGCAGGTTTCCCCCTGCCCCGACTCTGGCTTCTGCCGGGTGCCAGAGTGTGGGGCCTTCACAACAGGCGACACAGACCGTGGCACCCCCTGCAACCAAGCTGTCGTACAGCCGGAGCCTTCACCCCGCCTCCACCACCACCCCCCCCACCACCTCCAACACCTCCGCCTCCAACACCCCCACCGCCACCACCTGTGTCTTCCCCACCGCCACCACCTGTGTCACCCCCACCGCCACCACAACCTCTGTCACCGCCACCGCCTTCACCGCCGCCGCCACCACCACCGCCCCCGCCACCACAGCCCTCACCTTCATCACCACCACCACCACCACCGCCCCCACCACCACCTCCAACACCTCCACCTCCAACACCTCCACCTCCAACACCCCCACCACCACCACCACCTCCATCACCGCCGCCGCCCTCACCTTCATCACCGCCGCCGCCACCACCTCCTCCAACACCCTCACCCCCACCACCTCCGTCCCCCCCGCCGCCGCCACCGCCTATATCACCACCACCACCACCACCGCCCCCACCTTCTTCACCGCCACCACCATTGCCATCATCATCACCGCCGCCTCCGCCCCCATCCCCACCAGTGACGCCACCGCCACCGACTCCCTCACCACCACCTCCACCACCGCCACCGGGTGGGCCCACCCTGCCACCTCGAGACACCAACACACCCCCTGGCCAAGCGCCCCCCCTTGTTCTGGTCATCCTTACCACCCGGGAACGACCACGGCCAGATCGCTTCACCTTTGGTGATTGTGGCGGGCCGGGGCAGCCTTGCTGTGTTGCCGTATTCCGCTTCATATCCATCGGTGTCTGCTTTGGCAGCAGCACCTGTGACGTCGAGTCGTTCTTTCCTGCGTGCCTCGACACGCCCGCATGTGAGGGGTCCGTCACCCCGTTTGGTGGGTTCAATGTCCTTGGAACCGGTGTGGGCGCCACGTGCACATCCTTCTTCTAGTGGGATTGCGCGAGTGATTTCCATCGCTTAGATGTTCATGTAGCTACACTGGTGATGCTGTCTCTATGTGGGTGATACTGCCTGCCGGTGACCCCCTTTTCCCTTTTCAGCATGTCCTCATCCTTGGCCGAAGCTGGCAGCTGCCCTGCGCTGCTGGAGCCTCCACCCCCCCCAATCTCTACAACAAACGTCGGTGAGACGTGTCAATCACACATAAGCACATTCGCTCAAGTGCAGGAAGAAGGCTTCTGTCTTGCATTCTAGAGCTCGTGCCTGTTGTGTAGCGCTGCCGGAGGTCTGTGTTGTTTTGTGCCTGTGTATATCCTATCGAGGCGTTTCCGTTCTATCTTGCCGGGCGCCACGCCTATAGCTATGCATTGGCAGCGAATGTTTGATGGGATAGTGTTTTATTTTGTGATAAGTGTGTGTGCGATTCTCCTGCAACAACATGTGCAACCAAAGTCGCAGCATGTCCTCCTACTGCCGAGCAGCCCACTTTGTATGTGCATGACCTCGTACTATGCATGCCTCGCCCCTCATAGGCAGATGACAACTGCCGAACATGCAGAAAGTTGTGCTGCATCATGTTGCCTTAGTCAGCACACATCGTTTGTTTTGGCACGCCAGGTCCAACGAGAGGCACGGTGGCCAATGCATGCTGTACGAAACTCTGCTGAAGCCCCCAAACATGTGCAGCCAGGGATTGTGTTTGGTTGCCCAGCACATACACGATGCTCACAATGCCGCAGACGCCGGTGCCCTTGTCAAGAAGACGCCTTCGAATCTGACACCAATTGTACAGTGTGTAGTTAACTGTACATTACGCAGCAAAACTCTGGTTCTGCAACATCCATGTTAGTGACTGCAGCATTGCAGCTGCCATCACAGCCTGGAGCAGATGACCCACATGTGCAATTGCTGCGCATCATGTTTTGTCTCCGCTCCTTATTCAGCGCAGACATCTGTCCCTCGATGCATGAGGGAGTGCAGCGCAGCGTTGAAGGTCCATCGCCATCATGATGCTGCTGGCGACATGTTGCATGACGTTGTCATCTGCATGTGAACGAGGATGCTCCTTACCTGGTATACCTGGTACACGTATGTGTGGCTACCAGAGGCTCCACAGGAGCTACAGCGTGCCTCGCGATCGAAAGTACATCATCACATACCACGAGCAGCCACTATTCGTCAGGTGATATGTCGATCACATATTGCTTGCCATATGTCATATACATACATATGGCGTACATGCATGCATGTGCACCAGGGACACTCTGTCGTACACATAGGCGATCAATCGATTGTCCACGCGTACGTTCCACAGGTTCAAACCAATGCGTTCTGTCGAGCTATGCGCAGTACGCAGGTAAAGCTATATTGTCTAGACAGTCATGGTTGTATGTAATTATGCACTGCGTGTAGCTCGCCAGAATGCACAGGTACAGAACACACGCACAGTTGTGCCTCTCGATGTGCTTATGAACTTCAAATTATGTATCCAACATTATGTACACACTTCATAATATATTGGTAAACTCATTGGAATTCCTTGAAGTTGAACGCAGCAGCGGAGCGGCGGCATGCCTCTGCTGCAGCACAGTGTGACACCGGCCGGCCGGCTTCAGGCATGCCAGCTCTAGAGGCTGCATTGCATGCATGGGTAAGGGACACTGCTGCTGCTGATTGGAGTGACACACAAGCATAGCATGGGTGTGTTGGTATGGGCTGCTTGCTGCTGGTTGCGTGGGTGTGCGGTTTCCCTGGTTGTTGCCCGCGGTGCTGCGTGCCTCGCTCGCTTTGGCCGTGTAACACTCAGGCTTAAGCTTTGTCCCTCAGGCTGCGGCATGCTGTAACACATGACTGCCTGTGTGGGGTTGCTGTTACTGTTTCTGCTCCAACTGAAAACTTTGAAGCCAGAGAGGCAGCGTGAAATTCCTGTTTGTGGCATGCACATGGTGCTACCCTATACTGCCACCTGATCATGAGGTGCTAGGTATGCCTGCCTCTCTGTTTCCTGTGTATGCCTTCTTTGTCCATTTCAGAGACCGGACGCACGCAGATCTGCATCACTGCAGTACTGTGCGGGAGGTCTGGAATGCTCCCCCCCCCCCCCCAGCCCAAACCATCAAAACAGCAGTCTATATGCCAGTGACGTGCCCAGGGCCTCCCAGCGCAGCGCCAGCGCCCCGGTCGTGTCCTGGGGGCCGTTTCGTCCCGCCTCCACAGCCCGGCCGGCCCCCGGCCCCCGACCTCAACCGCACCGCTTTTTCGACCAAAAACATCCTCCTAAGTGCTACATATCTAACGAGATGTTGGTTCGGCAGCTATACGCTGTACTGTGATGCCGTGCCAGGTTGTGTGTTCTGCTCGAAATACAACAAAAAGGTTCTGTTCTGAGCAGAGGCGTCTGCTATGTATACGACTGGGCATGTGGAAGTGGTTGTGTGTAGCTCTGTGTGTGTGTGTGTTACAAAGGAAAACGCCGGAGGGGCTGGTAGCACCGCTAGGACCAAGAGGGAGAGCACGAACAACGCAATGCGCACGCAACAAGACAGCAACAGCCAACGCCAAGGCACACACGGCACAACAGGCACCCACACACTCCCCCACTCCCGCACACCCCCACACGCACCTCCACGCGCACCCACCCCCAAGCTCTGTGTCCGGTGCATGCCTGCTTCCGTACGTGCAGCTCTGAAGGCGCAGTGATGGTCAAGTGATCTATTGCGATCGTGTCTCTGTTCAAAGCAGCGTGTGATCGGGCAGTGATCATGACCCAGAGTGTGATTGTGTGAGCGGATCCTCGTCGACGGAGGATGTCTGCTGGGCTGGTCAATTCAAACGACACTTGAACACCAATACGCAGATCACACAATTCCACCGTGCAATTGCTCCGACAAACGGCACGGCGCTGCAGTAGGACATCGTACCGCAGCGGACATGCATGTTTCTGTGAACGCCATTTTCCGTTGCGCCCCAGGTGCCCCAACTGCAAGCTGCTGCAGCTAAGGCAAAGTGTATCCGTGCGGTATCCCCGCCCGCCTCGAAGATGTTTCGTATGAGACTCATTTGTGATGAGTCACTGATGAAACACACACTACCTAATATTTATCTGATACTCTGCAGCAGATCAGGTCGATGGCGCACGGACAGCCCGTGTCGACAGCATTTGTGCCAGGCAGTGAGATGGGTCTAGGCAGTGACATGCTTCGCACAAGTCTGCCTGGCTGTGAGGCTGTTACTCAGCGTTTGATCTGACTCACTGTCACAAATGCGACATGAAACCTGTGGCGTCGGCGCGTCGGGCCTGGTTAAGATAGGCGCTATACAGGTGTGGCTGGGGACCTTCAGCATGGCCGATGCGCTTCGATCTGCAGTTCCCATGAGGTCACGACATAGCAGACTGAAACGAACTTTGGCGTACATAGACGTATTCAGCACCGTCAGCGCGTTTTCAGCTGCTTATGCAAGAGATATCTAGCGCCTGGCGTCGAGGGGACGCAATTGCCTCTCAGATGAGTGCCGCTGCTGCAGGAGCACACCCTCCACCTCCAGGAGTCCGCTGTCAAGCCCAGTATTTTATGACATTTCCTGCTGCTATCCTGCGTCTGCGCGGAGATCTGCTCGCGCATGATCGGAGATCGACCTCGCAGGGAGCGAGGTGCAAGTGTAACGCGGAAGCTTCGCAAACTCTATTGTCCGCACAGCCCCAAGATAATAATAAAGAAAATACAAACAACCAAACGTATACCGTGGTGTGCCAGCGGGGATGCAAGATTGTCGCAGATCCGGCCAGCGGACGTCTGCCACTGTCTGTCACAGATCCAGCACACTGCATCAGGCATACACCGCGTGGACGACCCTTATTGGCCATGATTCACGTCAATGGTACGACGGCACGAAAGTACGCCTTCAGGGCTTTCCACAGAAAGCGACCTCTGTCAGTCTGTTGCGCACGGACGCCTCTGCAAGGGCATGTATCAACAATCCACGGCTATCACCGATGTCATCAGCTCCATATAGATTAATCGCTATCATGTACATCGTGCCGCGGGCATCTGAAGCCAGAGACGGTGGTTACACGGCACCCCAGTCCAGCCTAGTGGCGACGGGGGTTCGTCACTGCCCAAGCCGTGGCGACGGGGGTTCCTCTCTGCCCAGACAAGCGCCCTCGCTCAACTCGCTCCCCACGCCCTCCAGGGGCCACAAAAGCACACGAAGTCACGACAACTGGTAAAAATACGCTCGTCCCAGACGCGTAAGCAGCCCCCGGGCGTCTCGCACGGCCCCCCGGGGGCCCCCGCGAGCCGACCCTGCCAACACGCGCGCTGCGATCTGCGGGCATCTCATATCAACTGCAAAAATCTATCCTGTGGCGTTAAAATACTATCTGTCAAGGAATGGCCTGCGGGGCCATTTCACTTCCGGTCAGGTCACGGGGATCGATCCGCACAGCGTGCGCCTCCGGCACATCATCACACGTACATACACGATGCCTCCAGAGGTTGCACAGTTTGTGGTCAGTACATTTGCATTTTTTTTATCAAGTCTGTGTTGGCCCTGATGAAACTGACCATATAGTCTATCTAAAGTATAATATTCAGCGACCTGCAGCTGTATCTATCATAAGTATAATATTCAGCATCACTGCATCATAAATATAATATTCAGCATCACTGTATCATAAGTATAATATTCAGCATCACTGTATCATATCACAAGTATAATATTCAGCATCATGTATCTATGTATCTATTGTCCGGCGGCTGCTCCATTCCGGCCTCGCCTCCGCGTCGAGGCTTCGGCGTCGGCTTCGCATCTGTGCATCTGCTTCCAGAAACACCGCAACGCAGGTCGCTTCGCGTTCGCGTCGTGCCTCTGCGGCGCTGTAGGGCGCCAAAGCTGCGCTGCACCTCTGGCCACGCGGCTTTCAGCGGCGCTCCGCCACGGATGCGGCCGCTTCTGCCTCTGCTGAGGCGTCAGCTTTCCTAATCATATATTATGCTTCATATTCAGTGCTACAGAAACAATCTGCGACGAGCTTCGAATTCGAGCATGACGCGTCAAGCAGCAGAGCGCCACAGCCGCGCTGCACCTCTGGCCACGCTGGCTGCAGCGCTCCGCCAGCATCTACCTTCATGCTCAAGCGACAAATATCAAAGCGTAAGAGCCCCCCGAAGGTGGGATTGTCGCTTGTAAATATATACTGTATGCCTTATGAACGCAGTACAAATGCACGTGCAATTTCATAGCTGGTGGCCAAGACATTACAGCTGTAACTAGTGCAGCCCAGGAGGGCACTCTGAGAATATCCCAAAGCTGTACATGCCGTTTGTCAGTTTTGTCAGCTACAGATTAGTGTTGAATTGTGCAGTTCTGTCAGGCGACGCGGTGTCCCGTTCAAATCTGAGTTAAGGCGACAATCAGGCGAGCATGCACGCGACGCAACGGCAGTACTCAATCGACCGCATCAAGTTATACGCAGCGGAAAACTGGTCAGTGAGAACACAGAAATATCACGCTTTACTGCACAAATTCGGAGCGGCAACAACGCCTGCAACGAGCTCCTAAGTTCGCAGAGGGGAGAAACGCGTGAGGCTGTCAGCTGTTGGTTCAAAGGAACAAAACAATCCCGTTATCTCGGAAAGACCGAAAATGGAGCTACAAGAGATCGAATCCTGGACCTTCTGCATGCAAAGCAGACGCTCTACCACTGAGCTACAGCCCCTGATCTGACATTATGGTCTGTCTGTATGCACTTGTCAACCAAATTGTTTTTGTGCTGGCGGCTAACATGACCGGCACAGAGATGCGCATGTAGAAAGCACATAGTGAGACAGATGTATGAATGCAGACTGCAGACTGCGCAACTTACCTCACTTTCATGGCCATGCCACAAGCCACAAGCATCCTACCCATGACGCATTCTCAAAACCGGGCGTTCACAAGAAGTAGAGCAGATCTAGAGGTCTCTGTACTGTCGCATGTCGGCGGTCGGGCTCTAACAAGACCTGATCACAAGCAGCACGCCGATTCCGCTATGGAGTCCCTGCTGGCGCCTGATAGTATGGCATGATGGAATGCTACTATGATAGTATTGGGCTCCGCACGTGCGGGGCGTAAGCCTTTCAACATCAGCGTGCGCTTTGGGGAATCGAAACGGCCGTACGTGACCACCTCGCTTAGCACACGTCGAGGCCCTGTGAGTTGCGTACGGTCGTCTGAGGGGGGTTTCGCGATCGCTTGCTGCGCCGGTGATGGGTGAGATATCTACATCGATGTGCGTGGGTGTCTTGGTGTTTGCTTCTTCTGCTTGCTTCTTTCGCGGTGCTGCCTGCCTTGCTGCCTTTGTCCTTGTAACACCTCAAGGTACCTGACGTCAGGCATATGCATGCACGTGGACGGCATATATCCGCGCATATGCCGCATGTGTACACATGCATGCATATATGCTTTCGCCTGGCCTTCCTGGTGACCCGCTTGGCTTTGCAGCCGTCATGTCGGCGCGGGCCGCTGGCTGCCCGCGTGCCGTTGTCCGGCAGTCCCACTGGCAATCCTGCGGACTAGCCGCAGGTGATCTGCAGATTTGATTCGTTAAAAGTGTTGTGTGTTTGTTGTTTTAGTTTTGTGCCGTCTGGCCGGTTCAATGGCCCGTTAGACTGCACCGTTAGTGTGTCCGCTTTCAGCGGAACGAGTCCCTGCGTATGAGCTTTCAGTGTCCATATGACGGATGCAGCGCTAGTCTCTCCTCCCATTCAAGTCTGTTCACCCACATCCGAGGAATCCATCGCGACGGGCCGAGGCTGCCTACTGCGAAGCTGCACGAACTCAATGCCGCGTACTGCTCTCACTGTGGCATATTCGGCTCCACCAAGACCCCTAAGGCGCATAAATGTGTGGGAGGTCAGAACAGGAGCTTGAGGTCAGGTCACTGCGTGCTGCCCGCCACACATCCGGCCCGACAGCCCGCCCCAGCCCAACCCGCCCCAGCCCAGCCCGCCCAGCCGCAGCCCGCCCAGCCGCAGCCTGCCCAGCCTGCCCAGCCGCACCCCCATCAGCCACCCCGTCACTTCACCGAAGCCCCCGCCGCCGCCCACAACACCGCCCAGCCCAGGCCCTCCCCGAAGGTCCCGGACACCGTCCATCCGGAGTTCGGCGACGCAACGGCCGAGCTCCTCAGAGATTTCAACGATGCCAGCGACGCGTCAAACATTGACGGAGCACGACTGGCCCTGGGCCGCGTCCTCGACTTCCCTGGTAAGGTTCTGTCGCTGAAGGGAGGGGACGGCACGGCGCGCCGCGCTCGTACATGCATCACGCTGTTCATGGACGGCGAGGAGCCCAGGCTGGCGGAGCCCACTCCGAGCCAGAAGCGCAGAATGAATCAGAACCAGGATCGCCGCCTGGCGGGCTCCGTCCACAGGTCACTGAGCGACGGTAATGTCCGCAAAGGCGCAGAGAAAGTGGAGGCGCCGCCCATCGCCAGGTACACCCCGGAAGTGCATGAGGCGCTGCGGCACCTGCATCCCGCAGAAGCGCTCCCCCCCGACACCCAGCCCGCCGAGCCCGCGCCCCCGCTGCAAATCGACGAGGCGACGCTCCGCGCACTGCTCGACAAGCTGCCTAAGGGCAGCGGCCCAGGCCTGTCGGGGTGGACGTATGAGCACATCCGGGCTGCTGGCACGGCCTCCACGGCCGCATTCACGGAGATTCACCGCTTCGTGAACGCGGCCCTCGCCGGCCGGCTGCCACACCTCCCGCGCTTGCTGGACTGCCGCCTCCTCCCGCAGGAGAAGCCACAGGGAGGCGTCCGCCCTATCGCCATTGCAGAGACGTGGCAGCGCCTGGTAAGCCTGTGCGCCATGACCCTGTGCAGTGGCCTGGGTGCCTCCCTCGCGCCGCTGCAGGTGGGGGTCGGGGTGCCAGGGGGCGCGCAGAACCTGGGCCATGCTGCGCGCGCCGTGCTGCAAGCGTGGGACGATGTCGTGCTTGTGCAGCTGGACTGGAAGAATGCATTCAACATGATGTCCCGTGCAGCCATCTTGGAGGCCGTTGCGTCTCACAAGCCTGCGCTGCTGCCCTTCGCCACCATGCTTTACAGGTTCCCCGCAAATCTCTACATCGAAGGCGCACCGCCCGGCACCGCTGCAATCACGTCGCAGCGCGGCGTGCGTCAAGGCGACCCCATCAGCCCGCTGCTCTTCGCCCTGGCCCTCCAGGGCCCCCTCCAGGCAGTGCAGGCCCGGCACCAGCCGCCCGGGAGGGAGGTCACGGCCGCCCTCATGGCGTATCATGACGACTGCACCATCGCCGGGCAGCGCGTGGACGCCGCCGCCGCATTCCGTGCGCTGGTCTCGGCAGCAGAGCCCCTCGGGCTGGAGCCCCAGCTGCACAAGTGCACGGCCTACTCGCGCGACCCCCAGCATGCGGGATCCGTCGCGGCCGCGCTCGGCATAACGCATGCCACGGAGGGCACCGTCATCACCGGCACGCCCATCGGCACCCCGGCGTTCGAGTCGGCGCACGCGGAAGCGACGGCCGACAAGGTGTGCGCCACCATCGAAAAGATGATGCGCTTGCCCCTGAAAGCGCAAGACCAGTTCTTGCTGCTCACGATGTCCTGCCAACGCCGTATGCTGCACTACGCCAGGGCGGTGCCGTGGGCGCACATTTCCGATCACATGCGCCGGACGGAGGCGTCCGTCCTGGCTGCGGTGAATGAAATCATGCGCGTCCCGCGGGACGACACTCGTGCGGCCGCACAAGCCGTCCTTCCAGCGCGCCTCGGAGGCCTGGGCGTCACGTCCACGCCGCAGGAGGTCGCGGACGGAGCGTACCTCGCTGCAGCGGCGGTGAGCCAAAAGGCGTTCGCAGGAGGCCCCGAGTGCATGCAGCCGTACCGGGGGCCGCACGGGCAACAATTGCAGGAAACCTGGCAGGCCCTCAACGTCGCTCAGCAGCTCCATCCGGAGCTGCCCGGGCCGGCGAGCGGCGACACCATCGCCAAGGTGTTACCTGGTATGCAGCAGCGTATCACAAAGTTGGTTGCCCTGCGCCGCCGGGCAGCTCTGCTTGCCAGCCATGACGTCGCCACGCTCGAGGGTGCATGCAACTTAGCACGGCTTCGCAGCTGTGCTTGCCGTGCAGCCACCCTTTGGTTGAGCACCCTGCCGCTCTCCCAGGCGCTGCGCATGACTGACATTGAGTTCATGCTGTGCATCAGGTATCTCCTGGGCATGTCCCCAGCCCCTCCCAATGCGGTCGGCTCGCGCTGCGAATGTGGCACTCTCATACAGCCGCATGATCTCGATCACGCGATGAATTGCACACACAATGCGGGGACCTGGACTTCGCGCCACAATATCGTTGAAAAACAATGGCGCGAGATCGGGTCCCACGCGTGTGTGGCATCCACGCGCATCCCGCGCACAGCGCCGTTCGTCCGCGCGCGGCTCGCGGCCGCATCGAGGCAGATCCATGCTGGCCCGTTGGGCCCGCCCCCCCCTGCTCCGCCCCAGCCCGCCTCCCAGGTCGCGGGCCCTTCGCGTGGGGCAGCCTTGCCCGCGGCGCCGATGCCTGCAGCCCCGCCGCCGCCGCCGACCGCGCGCGCGGACGAGGCGCCGGCACCTACGCCTGCTCCGGCCGCCGACGCCGATGCTGGACACAGCGCCCAGATGGGGCGCCACGCGCCAGACGCAGCGCAGGCTGCGGCCCTGGCGGCGGCGGCGGCGCCGGGTGGTCAGGATCCAGCGGGGCCTGGGGAGCAGGCCGCTGCCGCGCAGGCAACGGCGCTGGATGAGGTGTTCAGGGCAGTGGCCCAGGAGAAACTGGGGGACATCATGTTTATGCCGCCGGGCGACCCTTTGTGCATAGGAGATGTGTCGGTTGTGAACCCCTGTGCTGGTTCCTATTGCGGCCGTGCGGCCCGCGAGGACGGGGGTGCTGCGGAGACGCGGGACGTGCAGAAACGCACTGCTTATCGTTTGTACGACCCTGATGCGTATAGTTTCGTGCCGTTGTCGCATGAGACGCATGGTCGCTTGGGGCGGCCTGCCATGAATCACTTGAATCGGCTGGCGGAGGTTGCGTCTCGGTGTGGTAAGGTGAACCGTGCTTTGTTTGTGACGAATGCTCTGCGCCGGTTGAGTGTGGCATTGTGCAAGGGGAATGCTCTTGTGCTCCGTGCGGGGCTTCAATCTTTGGCTGGCATCACCGGCCGAGCTGTGGTACGTGCTCGTGCCCGGCCTAGTGCCATGATTGCGTGAGTGGATTTGCGTGTGTATTCCTAGCAACGGCTCGCTGCCCGGCCTCTGTCCTTTGTAACTGCATATATGCTTACAACAGCCGCATGTGTATAGGTTGCGGCTACAGCTAGCGAGCTGTGCCTGCACAGCATGCACAAGTAAGACGCATGCGAAATGTCGATACTGTCTGTTTTGACTTTCGCTGCTACATCGCGAACGGGCGGGAGTCGAGGCGCCTCCCTGGTGCTGGCGAGAGATCTGGAGCGATACATATATATACGTAAGCGTTCACGAAGCGCCCGACACGCGCGACGACCACAAGACAGCTGCGGCACTAGCAACTTGCACCAGCGGTCACTGAATCGATGCACCACTTCTTGCGATACATCTCATGTTCGTTGGGCCTTACCGTGGCTAGGTCGAACTCACGTCGACCTGTTAAGTACAACGCTCTCTGTGCACAGCTTGTGACGCATACACCTTCCAGCCACTACATGCACTGATGTCTCAGCCTCAACTTTTCACCTCTGAGTCGAAGGTGTGTACGTGAGCTTTGCTGATGGCCTCATGGGCACCACGGCAGGCATCTGCGGGAGTGTTCTTCCGTACGAGCAACAAGCATGCGCATGATGCGCATGTACGAGATCATGTGGCTACTGCTGCACTGCTGTCGCTCCAGATTGGATGGAGTTCCTGCATGCTTTGGATTTCTCGTGCGGTGAAGGCTTCGATGGGCACCGAAATTGAACCTGGGACATGCAGCTGTTGCTGTTCGCATGCTCTCTGGTGCATGCGAACAGTGATAAGATGTTGTCGTTCAGCCTGCAGCTGAAGCCTTTTGTTCAGCGCACACATGCTAGCAGCAGTGAATCAGCAGCTTGAATAGTTTTTTTCGAGTACATGCCTACTTTCCATGGCATTGCTCGCGTTACGCTGATCACTTCATGGGCACTAGTACTTTGCCGAGTGCCCAGCCGGATGTCGCAGGCCCATTCTCCAGGCCCCCTCACAGTGTTGCGCCAGCTAGGCAATCAGAAATCGCATAGATCCTTCGTTGTAATATGTTTTCTGTGCACTTATCCGAGTCTGGACGTTCGCGTTGCCGGCTATGTCGACCACCGGTACCGTGAATGGAGGATATCTACATACATCGTGGCTCCAGAAGACAGCTCCATCAAGCGGCCTTAAACATAAATCGTTGTTCATTTATGATAGCCTCGCGCTGCTGCATGGCAGCGCTGGCGCGGAAAAGCTCATGCATGGTCCTACACAGCGTTTCTCAGCGGGCACAACTTGTCCTGATCACCTGCGGCCTCCCTTTGTGGACGGATCCGTATGCATGGCCATCTGGCCATCTGCAGTCTGCAGTGGCATGTTGAAGCCATGAAACGTGAATCTGGCGCCGTGGGCATGGCAGATGCGATCTCGTGGCCAATCGGCTGGCCTCCAAGAATCACGCCCAGCATCGAACTGCATCTGTTGCGAGATTCATGATTGGATGACCAGATCCACATGCAGGTGGGTCAAGGAATGTCTCAGACCCGTGGACGCTTCCCAGCCTTGAGTGGGCCTGCTCGGGGACTCTCAAAGCTGGGCAAGCTCTTGTACAAGGGTGCCAAGAGGGCAGCCAGGTCTGCATCAGCCTTAACCAGGAGGCTGCAACGGCCTAGGAAACTGCCACGCCACGATTTCTCGCCACGGCCTCTTCATCAGCAGTCTCTAGATGGCATCGCCGCACCTGACTGCAGTGCAGAGGGGCCTCCTAGCAATCCCAGCTGTGCCCCCAATGCTCCACGTCCACAAGTAGCCCAGGCTGAGGTGCAGCCCTTCCTTTCAAGGCTTGAAGCCGAGCCGTTTACATGTGCTGCCCCCGGTGGGCGCCCAAGCGTCCCCCAGTGGGTGCTGGAGCACCTTGCATTGATCAATTCGGTTCCAGCGGCACAGCATCACGGTCTCGCCTCTTTCCGATTGTACTTGCCATATCGGTCCCGCACATCCAGTCTGGCTTGACCCTCTCGCTCGCTGCTGTGAAGCCTGCCTATGCAGCCTTACGTGCAGCAGGGCACTCTTTGGAATGGGTGTGGCCCAGACAAGCCACGGGGACCGAACAGCCACATCTCAAAGACATTGTGATCTGCGTGTACGTGCTGCATTTCACCGCAGAGCTGCTTGCAGGCCCATCAGGCAACACATGCTGCCAGGGTTTACACTTGCCTTGGAGGCAGCAACTGTGAGGCCCTTGGAGGTAGCAGCTGTGAGCAGGCCTGCGTCGCCATCGGCAGCCACAATCCTTGCGACACTGCCTCATTGCACGGGGAAATGGAACTTACGGTCTCCGCCAGCGATGTCTGCCCGGTTGATGGGGGCACTGATGAGGGCGGCCACAGCCAGTCGCTCGGAATCGACACTCACTCGAGCGGGCTGTGCTCCAAGATACCAAGCTGCACGACACAGCAGCCCTGGGACCAGTTGCCGCTGCTGCCACTTGCTCCTGGCCGCTACGATGGCATTCAGGTGGTGTGTCTGCATGCTGCCTACCGCCTTGCGCTGAACTTGTCTGCTGCATATCTGCCTTTCCCCTGTAAGTGCCGCATAGCTCCGGCAGTGCCGGAACAACATGGCTCTGGAGGAACAACATCGCTTTGCACCAACTTCACAACCAGAACTACAACCAGAACCAGAATCAACTCCAGAACCCACGGAAAGTGCTCTGCTCTTTCGTTACCATGTGGTGCAGCACGACTTGTACTGGTGTTCGAGTACATGCTCAAGCATTTGTCACTTCCTGCTGCACGGGTCGTCGGGCCCGATCATATGTACCAATTCTGAATATCCAGGTCTAATTTCTGGGCGGCGTCCCTGGAAATGCTGCCGAGCGACCCAACACTGCTGCACGGGGCCCTACCCTCGGCGCTCCACTCGCTGCATTTACACACAGGCATCGCCTCCTTGACAGCACAGAAACCCGTGTCCCAACAGCAGCACCCCGCAAGCCACCACGAGCTCCCGTGATACGCACAGCAGCTCTCACTGTCACTGGCATGCAGGCCAGCGCACGTCGGCCCCGGGCGTACTCTGCCTGCATCTCTGAGGCCTCCACACTGTCCGGCCCGGCCACCCCGTCCATCGCCGAGTCGCCAGTCAAGGCCTTCTTCTCACGCACCTCACAGGGGCTCTCCTCCCCGCGGCAGGTGCACAGCTGCAGGGCCGGCTCATCCCGGCGGCTGTCGTGGCTGGAGGTCGCTCACAGTTCCATCAAGGAGCCAATCTCTGGCCGATCGGCGGTCCATGAAGACGTGAGCCCGCCAGACTCGGGGATGAATGCCACCTTGTTGCCTCAAGGTGCCACTGAAGAAGATCCCGACATATCGGTGCACATCAGAGCTTGCAGTGACGTTCCAGACGCTAGCTTGCTATACGGCCCAGCGGGAGTGGAGAGTGGCCCAGAGCGTAGGCGAGAGGCAGCCCGTGAGATAGAGCCTGCCGGCGGGCCTAAAGCTGCTTGTGAGCCTTGCTATGATGCCAGGTCAGCCTGTGAGGGACAGCCTGTGAGGGTGGGGGAGTCTGTCTGTGGCGCCACGCCAGCCAGTTGCGGCACTGCTGCATCTGCAGCGGAGCCTTCATGCGGCGCCGAGCCATTGCTGGTGCAGGCAGAGCCTGCGCTTGAGACCAACCTCTCCTGTCGCACACAGCCCTCGTGTGACGTGCAGCGTGCATATGCTGCCGTGCCTGCCTGGGAGGCCAATCCTGTTTGCAATGAGACAACTGCTCATCGGCCCGAGCCAACCTGCGACGGCAAGCCAGTCAGTGAGGAGACAGTGATTTGTGAGGCCCAGTCTGCCTGTGAGGCCCGGTACACCTGCGAGGCCACTCCAGCCTGCGAGGACGCAGGACACAAGGACCAGGCGGCTGAGGCAAGGTCACCTGAACCCATCGCGGCACTGCCGCCGTCCGGGGGCAGCCTGCCGGCCGGTGCTGCCGGGGTCGTCGGCCTGGTCAACCCCCGCTTCTGCTGCTACCAGAACGCAATTGTGCAGTGCCTGCTTGCTGTACCGTCACTAGTGCGGACTGTGCGAGAGGGGGTGATTGACGTCATTCTGGAGGCGGGCTTTTCGGTGGACGGGGAGGAGGGGGTCGCCGTCACAAAGGCGGTGCAGGCGATCATGAGTGAGATGATGGACCGACGGGCAGGGGACGGCCACGCCCCGGCGACTCTCGGCGGCCTCCGGACAGCGGTACGCCCCGTGTCGCCGCAAGCATGATTACACGGCCACGCAGCCCTGTCCACATATCACTGTGGTTTCACAATCTTGCCACCTTGGGTAAAACCAAAGCATCTTCGTAGCGCATTTTAATCAATCCCTACAACACAACCGGTTCCGCAGCGACCGAGGTCAATCCAAGTCCTGCTCGCAAATTGCCGAGTTCTGACGGCAGCTACGGCCGGATAGGCCCTAGCCGCGGTGTTCTTTGCAGCGTGCGCCATCATGCAGGCGCAGCATCCATTCTCAGGTCTCACAGCCATATGCATGAGGGCGTTGCGATGCACCAGCCCGACATGCAGGATGTGTGGTGCAGATGAGTGCGACCGGCGTCACCCAGCTGCAGCAGTTTGCGTGTGAGCATGTACAGCAAGACGCGATGGAGTTCACCGGCCGGCTGCTGCAGTATCTGCACACCAACAGCCTCTCCTTCCTGGACACCCTCTCCGCTCGGCGGCTCCATGCTCCGCAGCACGTGACCGAGCAGATGCGCCAGGCGCTCGCGTTTGAGGGCGACCAGCTGCATTCCTGGGTGTCCGAAGCATTCACAAGCACCGTCACAACGACGCGGATGTGCAAGTCCTGCGCAGTGAAGAGCTACAGCTTCGAGGCGCATCAGGTGCTGCCCGTGGTGGTGCCTGGCGCAGCTGCCGGGGAGCAGGTGTCGCTGCGTGATTGCCTGACTGCAACGTTCGGGACCGCCGCTGTTGAGGGCGCCAGCTGCCCAGGCTGCACAGCACAGGGGCTCGAGTACGGCAGCGCGTTCTCTCGCCTGAGCGATACTGTCGTGATTGGCCTGCAACGGTTCGTGCGTCGGGGAGGCGGACGCAAGTTCTGCAAGAACACTCGCGCGATCGTGATCCCGGAGGAGCTCGCCCTCGCGCCGGTGTCCAATGTGGAGGCGGTTTCGGCGACGGGTGCAGGGGGCACCCGGTACCGTTTGTGTGCTGTGGGCCATCACCGTGGGGAGGTGGAGGCAGGGCACTGCTGGGCGTCGGCACAGGCTGTGTCGGATGGGCGCTGGCGTGGGTACGATGATGCCGAGGTGTACGACTGTGCCTGCCCCTCCGGGCCGTCCAAGTCTGCATACCTCCTCTTCTACAAGCGTGTAGAAGAATAGGTCAAGCTATGTGGCCGATTTGACGAGCTGCTGATGGCCTTGCTTTGCACTGCTTACTCCATACACAAGCCTTTTGTTTTTCAAATATGCGGGTTGCTTTTCGGTGATGTGGCCATGAAGGCTACACTTTCCTCGTATGGTAGCTCTGTGACGGCTTACACTTTCACCTTTGTGAGTGAGCATGTTGACCAAATGAATGGCGGAGACTTTCAACGTGACACGGCTTGGGATCGAGGTGGAAGTGGGAAGTAGGTGAGCCGTGTCGTCGGCTCTGTTTTCAGAGATGTTGCCTAGCCATGTTGCTGCTGATGCGCTGGACTGCTGTGCTGAAGCATCTGGTCATCTGCCTTGCTCGCTTGTCCAACGGTTATGGCTAGCTGTGATCATTACCTGGTATGTGGTCTGAGCTGTGCTGTTCCAGAGCGCTGTGCACACATGATGCGGATGCAGCAAGGCTGTAGCAGGTGAAGGTGGCATGTCTTGACATCTGTGTGGACTACAAAGTATGAATGTAATCTATCTGTACGCTCTTTCCATGAATTCATCGTGTCATTTCAGATCATTCCAGCAGATGTATACAATTGCATTGGAGACAGCCTCGGAAAGCAGTAACTCTGCCTTGACACACTCAACCTGTTCACCCGTAGCCGTACGATGGATGTGACCAAGTACGGCTACCCGATAAGCCATGCCTGACTGAATCCTGCGGACACATGATCTTATGTATGAGTACTCGGCCATGTCTACTGCAGCATTGGCAAATGAGGCGACACGGACTCCTCTGTGCGCCCAAGCCACATGCTGCCGCAAAATGTGCGTACAGCTGTGTGACTGCAATGTCTGTCAAGCCAGACGGACGGTCATGTGTGCCGATGTGGCAGTGTATCACGCCATCCACCCGCAGGTACATGCTCAGATCCAAAGCGCAACATGCAGCAGCCAGTCAAGGCAGACAGAAGGCAGGCCACAGCCGCAATTTCCGTACACAGGTCATCCAGCACAACTTAAGCAGCGAAATCACTACACTGTCAACATGTGCCAATTCAGTGGACACAATGGAGCGTTGATCACAGGTGGGGTGTGGCTCTGCCCCAAGTGCTACCGAGAATGATAATTCTATTGAAAGGAGGAGCGGGTGCGGGGGTCCACCAGTAGTCGTATGAGCTACAGTTTGTAATGTTTATCTCAGACATGGCTGCATATACAAGAATTGCAAAGCAGCGGCAGTGCCAGTCATGAACATTGCTCAGGTGTCCACAGGGACTGTCATACCGAAGAACGCTGCAGCACTGCGCAGCAGCGCGGTACTGGCGCAGATTCATGCATACTTGAAATCGACGGGCACAGCTGAAAGGCAAGTGGCAAGGGAACCAGTTTGTGGTGTACTGCGGATGCCCCCGTGACAGTGTTGAGGCGGACCTGATGCAGCCGGCAGCTAAGTGAAGCGCTGCACGCGTCAAGCGTCTGTGTACCTGCGACGCTACTGCGTCCGCATAGGAAACATTTCGTGTGAAATTTAAAGTCATGATGAACAGTAGATCCATAAACTCGTTGTATGCGACATCGCGCGGCCGTTGCGTTCGCTCTTCCGCTAGCAGACTGCCGCTTGCAACACAGACCCGCGGGCCCACTGCGCATGGATCGACATACGCCACAGCGAAAGATAGATTACGTGTTGCTGTAGATGTAGATGAAGGTACGAGCGACTGTCTGCATTGTTCGTTGATACAGTCTTGTGCCAGTTTTGAGCTGTCGTTCAGCTCGCGACACACCAGGAGCCACAGCCAAGCCCAACTAGATCCCGACTGACCCGGCCAGCTTGATCATGCAGTTTTAGGCATGTTCTTGGGGCAACTTTGTAAGTACTGCAAAGATGAGCATGGTATTGCCCATGAAGTCGATGAGTTCTGGATTTATGAATTTGCCAAGATCTGGAACTGCGACCAGGAGACATCAAATCATCGAGTTCATGAATTTTTTAAATCTGGACATTTCAGAGATGGAATTCCGGTCATTCCAGGTGCACCACCTTCTTCTCTTGTGTGGCCTTCGTTGTTTCCTCCCGACAGGTCTGACCCCTCTTACAGCAATTTTTGCGTCACTGAACTCGCAGAGAAGTACTATGAGCTTTTGGTGATGGCTTGACAGCCAAGGCTACATATTTACAGGTTCTGTCGAGGCACTACAACGAATGAAACTTGACCACGACCTAGTGGTCGTCACTTCACGTCAACATGTCATTCGAGATGAAACACTGGAATGGATCGACCGCCACTACCCCAAAGTGTTCTCGGATGTGCATTTTGGAAACCATTTTGCGAAGTCTGGTCAATCAAAGAAAAAATCTGAAATTTGCGAAGAAATCGGAGCCGATGTTCTCATTGACGACAATCCTAGATATGCCCATGAGTGTGCCAGCAGCGGTATGCATGTTCTCCTATTCAATTGGCAGAGGCAGTACCCATGGAGCAGGCAGCCGGCAGAGTGTGCCTCCCCTCTCTTGCTCCTCTGCCAGCTTGTTGTTCCATGGCAGGTTGGTGCACCATGTCTGTGAATGTGCGGTCAAGGGAACCAGTGATCTCGGCCCATGCTATGCCTCGGCATGCCATGTGCCATGGTACTATCTGATGGTGGTTGCATCGGTGAAGTCATGACGGCAGGAGGTGAACTGAGGTATGGCTGCAGGCTGCAACATCCTGGCATCCGCGAAGTCTCAGGCTGGCGTGAAGTTGAAGCAATATGTGGGCAGCTTTCGTGTGTTCGATGAGCCCGCACCATCTACGGCAACTTGAAACGAGCGCTCTGCAGCCGTCACGCTGACACCATTTAGGGAACGAGTGATTGTGTGTGCGAAGGCGAGTGCTTTGATACCTTGAGACGAATAATATGTGGTGTGGTGCGCCATGGTATTGTGCTATGTGTGTCAACTGAAGAAGTACAAGAGACACGTCGCCACAGCTCTAGAAATTTGTTATAGACTGTTTGTTTAGAGGCATAAGACAATGCCAGTCTCCAATCTACATGTGCCTGCGTCAGCCAACATCAGATCATGTGCACATGTATCGGTGTTGGCATGGATGCCAGGATGCATGTGTTGGTGTTGACATGGATGCTGAATACACAAATGGCGAAGTCTATCTGCACCACCCAGCATTCGGATCCTCTCATGAGTGTGGCGCTATCGCATGGCCTCGCACGGACCAGTGTGCGGCATGGCCATCATGGTGGCACCACTGCAATGTTCCCTGCACCACCACTGCAACGTTCCCTGCACCACCACCGTCTGTTTTCATGCATGCCATGATACCGCATGCATAACCACTTTGGCCTCAGCGTGTTCTGATGCAGCGCCGTCTGGACTTTGTCGTCTGCTTGATGGCTTTGTTGATTTCAGCCTGACATGCACAGTATTGTTCCGGTGTGAGAGTCCCCAGCAATTTTATATGTCGCTACATATGACGCGTGCTTTTGCTGTTTGTGGACGTTGCATGATGCTCACGTACACTGTCGTCTCGAAGATCTGCTGAGACACTGTTACAGGTCATTACAGGTCGTTGTATTCGTCGTGGTGTGTGCTCGACAATCGCCATGGCTGTTGGCGAAACCTTCACCACGGGCAAGCACTCGATCGTGATGCCGACGTACAACGAGAGGAAGAACATAGGGATAGCTATGTTCCTGATTGACAAGTATTTGTCCAAATCGAGGTTCGAGGCCATCGCAGCGTGCTCCTGGGTCGGCTCTCGCCTGATTTCGCTCATCAGCATCTGAAACGTCTGCAGTGTTGATTATGAAGTCATCATTGTCGATGACAACAGTCCAGATGGGACACAAGATATCATAAAGCAGCTCCAGGGAGTTTATGGTGAAGATAAACTGGTGCGCTGGGGCATCCGATCATTCAGTACGTGCACCTCAGTATGTAGCATCAATCTGCAGGTGTCCTCGCATGACGGATCCCTGCATGCAGATACTTGCACCGCGTCCAGGGAAGCTAGGTCTAGGTGAATATTCCTTGTTCCACATTTCATATTGATCGAGAACTCACTGTAAACAAGTGACTCATTCCACGGTGCAGGCACTGCATACAAGCATGGCCTACAATTTGCATCAGGCGAGTTCGTAGTGCTGATGGACGCAGACCTTTCGCATCATGTAAGCACCCTGGGCCGCTCCCATGACGTTTGATCTGCAAGACGATGTGGCGTTGATCTCAGTGGGCAGGCCTGAACATGTGTCTTGCACTGCAGCCAAAGTATATTCTAGACATGATATCCGAGCAACAAAAGACGCAGTGTGATGTCGTTTCTGGAACTCGCTATAAGGAGAATGGTGGTGTCTTTGGCTGGGACTTGATTCGCAAGCTCACTAGTCGCGGCGCAAATCTGCTTGCACAGTTGCTGCTGCAACCAAATGCCAGCGACCTTACAGGGTCCTTCCGCCTGTACAAACGAACCGTGTTTGAGCGCATCATCAATGAGGTTCAATCTAAGGTATCGCTCTCGAATCCCACTTTTGCCATTTTCCATTTCCGTTGCCACAGAAGACAATTTGATGCCGTTGAGATCAAGCATCGCGGAGAAATACGCTCATGCTCGCAAGGGCTCAGGGCTGGCGTGTGTTGCAGGGATATGCCTTCCAGATGGAGATGCTGGTCCGAGCGCGCTATGCTGGCTGTTCCGTGTCGGAGGTCCCAATCGTATTTGTCGATCGTTTCTATGGGGACTCGAAGTTGGGAGGATCCGAGATCATCGGATTCCTGAAAGGGCTGTTGCAGCTCCTGGTAACGTTGTGAAAGTTACCATTTTAGATTTGGTGTCTGAGCACAGGTATGCATTGTGGCTGATGCTGTGTTTGCATCCAGACGTTTAAGGTGCACAATTTCCTCGGTCACATGTTTGTTACTATCACGTCTTTATCGGGAGATGCTGTCGATGGCGGGTGATAATCGAATGGCAGTGTAGCTGCGATAGCGTAGAACGCTTTGCAAGAAGCACTCGATCAGTCCCGTGAAGTTTCTCTGAAAGGCACGATGAACTAATGTCTTTACTGAGGCATTTCTGTTTGAGCTGACCCTCATCAAGACTTCCTAACAATTCTTCCATCCTGTAAGTACACCAATTTGTGCCACGTGCATATGCTCAACAGAGGGCCGGACAGGTAGAGAGATGGACCCACGCCATCAACCTCAATATGAAGCATATGTCGCTATTGTATACAATAACAAATGACTGATCTTGACCAGGGAACATGCACTAGCCGTCTCACACTATCCATTTGTCACGGTGCAGGAAATACTGTAAACATCGTCCTCATCGAGACATTGCCAACATTAGCAGCCTGAGTGCATACTTCCCCCAACAGGTGGAGACTATTTAATGTTGCGGCAAGTGTCTTTTATGGCTCTGTCTTTCGCGCTCCGCAATGTACATGGCAATCAGCTGAAGCCTTGGCTCGCAGTCCCGTAGTAGTGCTCCGCCCTGATCTGTGGCTACAGGCTCCGCATTCGGTTCATGCATTCGATTAATGCATTCGGTTCATGCAGCATACAACTACGTGTGAGATGCACGCGGCCTGCAAACTATGAAAAGAGCAGGCGACAAGGTGACAAACAAACGTCTTCACTTCACTATCCATTTACGCCGATTCCAAGTCGTTGATCACGCAGCGGCAGGTTGGTCCAAGAGAAGCGCGTGTCGTCCGGAACCATTGCAAGCGAAGTTAGGACAATGGGTGCCCCAGATGATGTCCTTGCAGAATGGAACCTCGATCGAGAGGAAAGAGACCAGGTGGTATTTCGGGCTGCCTCCGGAATCTCTACAATGTGCCATGCACGAGGCCAGAATGTGGCAGATGGCGACGCGCAAACAGCCGCTTCAGACGCGGAACAGAAAGCGTACGATCGAGCAAAAATCGAAAGCAAGACAACAACAGGAAGTCGACCTCGGTGAGTGACATTGCATGATCACCTATCTCGCATACTTGCCAGAGCTACCAATGACAATTTAGCCAAGACGTTGCAGGGATGAAGTTGAGCGAGCGTACTTGCGCATCCTGAGCCAAAATGTCCTGGAGATTGTGAAGAGTGGCTGCCATACTCAAAGTGCAGATAGTAATGTGTCAGGCGATTCGCTAGACCTGTCTTCAACTGGACGTGAATTTGTCAGTGAAGCATTGGCAAGGAAACTGCTACAGCCCATGCTTGAATCAGGTAACGAGACCGATCAGGGCCAGAGTTTTCGTCACTTGCTCATTTATCCGATCAGGACTCGTTTGCAGCACTCATTGTTCTTTGCAGGGTCGAACATGAGGGCCATCAAGCTGTCGACCAAGTCTATCGGTGCTGATGCTGCCCCAGTCGTCGCAGAATCTATCCGAAACGTCGCAAACACACTTGAGCGAGCTGACATTAGCGATATTATTGCCGGGCGGCCAGAGCAGGAAGTGCTCCAAGCCTTGCAGATCGTCTCGGGGGCACTTGTTGAATGTAGCAAGCTGCTGCACCTTAACATCAGTGACAATGCGCTTGGTGAGAAGGGAATCCGGGCATGCGGTGATGTTCTGAGGTCAAGCACCCACCTCGAGGAGCTGTACCTGCAGAATATTGGCTGCAGCGTGAACGCATGCAGAGCTGTCACAGAACTGGTCACATGCACTACCCTAAAGCTGGTGCATCTGTTCAACAATATGAGTGACAATGCTGGAGCACAGCACATCGCGGAGCTTTTGTCCAGGAATCCCAACATGGAGGTGCTTTTCTGACTCCTGCATTGCCTTGTTCGGCATCGTGTCGTTGGTATTTCATCAAATTGCCCACGCGTCGCTACGCAGTGCTTCCGGAGGTTTTCTGAAGGGATTTCTGTACGTGAGCGCTCTACCCTCCAGTGATGCTGCAGGACTTCAGAATGGTGTCGTCACGAGTGGGGTCAGAGGGCGGAGCAGCTCTTTGCTCGGCCCTGTCTCGTGGCACTTCGCTACGGGCTTTCGACATCAGTGACAACCCAATGGATGAGGATGTTGCACCACACATAGTCTCCTTGCTGCCAAAGCATGTCAATCTACAGAGGCTCATCCTCAGTGATCTAGGCCTGGGAGATGAAGGCGTCAAAGCTGTCTGTGAAGCCCTTGCTGCTGCAGAAACCTGCCCCAGGCTTGAAAGAGTCGATCTATCCCTCAACGAGATCTCCAGGGCAAGCACGCCTGCTGTCGCAGCGATGCTGGCTGCGCGGAAACGTTCGCTTCGGCATGTGGGCTTGGCAGAGAACGAGTTGGAATGCGCAGGAGCTATCCATGTTGCTACTGCTCTGCAAGGGGCACCCAAGCTGGAGGTTCTCGACCTACAGACAAACATGATCGCCCGAGTCGGCGCAATCGCAGTTGCCAAGGCATGTTCTCAAGGGATGGCAGCACTGAAAGTAGTCGAGCTTGACGATAACCAGATTTCTGATGATGGAGTGGAGGAGGTACGCGCAGAATTCTTTTCTGGTCGTTTGTGAGTCTGAAGTGTTCAAGGACAACAACGCACTCTTCGCAGTTGCAATCAAGCAAGGGCATATGAACTTGTGAATGCTGCCGGATGGCAAGATGGCAAGCCTTGTGATATTCTGGACTGGCATCGAGATGTGTGTATTCTTGCACCTGTTTGCAGTTGTGCTGTGTCTGTGCAGATCAAGAAGTTGCTTGGTGATAGACTTGGAAGCCTTGACCAGAATGATGAAGATGGTGAGCCTGATGAAGAGTCTGGGCTGATTGAAGAAGCTCAAGCAGAAATTAAACACTTAGACTTGGATTTGAACAAGCTGGCTCTGTAAGAGCTTCTCTGTGCATGGTAGGTTGCTGTGCTGAAGGTGCGTGATGGTTACGCAATGGCGGATGCCTTCGGCCCGCACAGATGCTAACGAGGTCGACATCGACGCATTATCTGCTTATGTCGCATGGACCCGAGGGAATGGTTGAGAGGATAAGCTATCTTTAAAATCAGTTTGGTACAGAAGCCGACTTCATGCCGCTGGTTTGTGCTGAGTTTCTCTAGAGAAAGCTGTAAATTTGCTCAACATTTCAAGACATGCATACTCCGTCTTTCTGCGCGCCAAGACGTCGCCCCCAACTGATATAGCGATGCGTCACGATGTTACGTTTACGAGCGTTACCAGGGCTCCGCCGTTTTGTTTCATCAGGCCAACGTTACAGCCCAACGCATTGCACAATGCCACCAGCGCACTCTAGCCACGTGGAAGCTCACACGCACATCCCCGCGATCCTGAGGGCTCAGCACCGGCGCGAGGCTTACAAACACTCGCACGCATCGCACAAGCAGGTGAGTGATCCTTGCCATGGTAGTTGGCTTCCATTTTATATCTACGTCTTTGCCTGTTTACACTCGAGGGAGTATTAGGCAACTCCGTCCTCCGCGACAAGCAGTTCCGGTTTCAAATTTCGTCGCATTGTATATCACTTGTGACATTAAGGTGGTTCTCGGCACGTGTGCTAGCCCGTGAGCAGTTTGTGAGTGAGCGGCCAGCTTCCAGGCAGCGCGAATTGGGACCCGCTCCGTTACAGCGCAAGGACGGCTGCTTGGGGCATGAACCAATGCACTCGAGCTCTCAATGCTGCTAGTACGCTCGGAATTACATGTATTCCTTGACTTCTTACGGGTCGTGTCAGCATGATGCTGGTCTCACGTCTCACACGGCGCTTGGACATTGACATGATTCCTGACTGACATCATGCGATACACGTGACGCTGGAACTTGACAAAGCCGAATGCTGCATGGAAGTGGCCCGACATCCTCGTGCAGGTAGATTGGCCCTGAAATTCGATTTCCAGCCTGTACGCCGCGACACACGATTGTTCCGGCCTTGCAGTGTCATATGTATAAAAAATTTATCGTGCAAAATTGCACTGACATCTATCTATGGATGTAAGACTTGGACTGAGGCGCCCCATTGTTGCAGGTAAGAAGGCATTGCAGGACGCATCGTTAGGTGCTGCACAGTCAACGCACAGAGTCTGGACTGCGTTCTCCGGAACTTCCGAAGACGGCATCGCTGGAAACAGCGGGTATGCATGCGGGACTGTTCCTTTGCGCACCTGAGGTGCTGATCTTCTATCGCACCCTGTATCATCTCACCGTCGTTGTGCTGCACAGGTCAGTGCTGCAATCAAGCGCTTATCCTGATGGATTAGACCCTGCCGACTCATCCGCAGCTATGGTAGCTGGTGGAAATCCTTCGATGGAGGCGTTGATGTCGAGGCTCCCTCCAAATGTACAACGTTCCTTGGCACATCCCCAGCTCTCTTCCTTGCTTCAGGCCACTCTGGCAGGAAGCGCCACCTGTCGTACTGGACAGCCTGCGCCCTTTCCTGAGTCTCCTGCTATCAATTCCGCAGTGCTTCAGAATCTAGGCCGGCCCTTAGACTCTCATCCAAAATCGCAGGCGTTCTACGCTGAACGACCAGGTGATGCTTCTCAGGCGCAAACCTGTGCGCCCACGATTGAGGAGCAGATCCATGCTTTGCCAAGGCACCTCCTTGACTCAGACTCGGACAGTGAATGTCCGACCCCTCACCCTGGCGCCCATTACAATGCGTCCCCCAACCCGCGCCCTCCCGGCACACCTTCAATCAACTCCGACTCGCATCGTGGGCCCCTGCCCCGGCAAATCCTGCAGCCCTTCAGCAACCTTTCACTGCACTCGGCACGAGCAGAGCCCTCCAGCTTGTCAATAGATGCTGCACCTTTTGTCCCGCGCACTGTCGCTGGGCTCGGCGCGGGTGTGCACAGCACGCAGGACCTCCTAGCCGCGCTCATGCAGGCAGTTTCGTGCGACCACTTAGCCGGCCTCCTCATGGAGCATGCCCGCCTGCTCGATAGCACCTGCATCGTCGCAGCCATGCAGCGGCTCGTGCAGCTTGACGCCACGGGCATGCAGCACGCCAACAGCGTCCACGATGTGGCGATGCGGATCGCCTCCTTAGCCACCCTGCACCACCTCCCGCCGCCGGCCACAGCCTGCCTGCTCACGGACCTCCTCGTCATCAAGGCCCCCCTCGCGGCGCCGCCGACGTTCGCGCTCGTCGCTGCAGCATCAGAGCAGCTCGAGCTGGCGCCCAGCATGCCGCTGCTGGTGCCAGTCGCGACCGCGCTGCAGCGGCTGCAGCATGGCGTGTCCGAGGCGCTGCTGCCCGGCCCATGCAGCCGTGTCGGGCGTGCGGCGTCTGCCCTGCTGCTCCAGGGCCGCCTAGCAGACGTCTCAGCGGAGGCCGTTCCGGCTCTCGCGTTTGCGCTGCGGGTCGGCAACGTCACCGCGCCAGACGTCATCACTGTCTTTGGGCACGCTGCGTGCATGCACGCCAACACTCTGGCGACCACAGACATCATCACCGCCCTGCAGATCCTGATTGCGTCACATGTGACCGACTCCGGGATGCTGAACATGCTGGCTCGTGCCTTCCATGACCGCGCACAGGTGTGCCCCACCTTGCCGTCTCCCCTGCTGCATCCATGCATTCGAGCAGACATACCTGTGTGAGCGCGCACAGACAGCACTTGCGGCCACAGTGACTGCGGCATCTCGTGCACAGGGTCCACTGCCCGGACGTAGTTGCCTGCACCCATTCTGGAGTGGGTCAGGGTTTTGAATCAGATTGTGTGCTGCAGTTGTGGGACGCCCACGCGGCGCTGTCGTTCCTGAGCATGTGCCGCGCGTACAAGCCGCTGCTGGCCGCGCAGCGGCAGCAGGCGACGCTCGTCGGCATCCTCGACTACCTGCAGCCGCTCGTGCGGCAGTGCAGCACGGCGCACCTCGCGACGCTGCTGCTCGACCTCGCCTTCATCGGCTGCCAGAGCTTCAAGAGCCACCCGCTGCTGGCCGAGGTCAGCATGGAGCTGCACGGCCGGCTGCAGGCCGGCAGTCTCACCTCGGAGCACGCCGTTGAGCTCGCGGACGCGATCCGGGCGCTCGACAAGCTGGACCACTGCCACGACGCGCTGTCGCGTGCCGCAGGTGCGGGCGCCACACACTGCTCCTTGCAGTGATGCCTTGCCATGTTGGCTGTGGAAACAGCACGGTGCCTGTGTCTTGGGCCACCCAAACGAATGCAGGTTTTGGCTGGACACGTGCTCTGTGCCACGCTCGTAGACCTGGCTGTGAGGTTGCTGACACTGATTTCTTGCAAGACACTCTGCCGGTGCAATATCATTGATTGTTGTGCGGTGTCTGTGGGAAGTGAACCTCAGCAGTCGACTGTATGCCGGTGCCGCGTGTGGCGCGTTTCGGCCATGAAGCGTGTGTGTAGCGTGCGCAATGGCAGATGCTGAGTGTCTGAGGTCATGCAGGACCCATCCTGGCGAGTGGGCGGCTACCATCCAAGCACATCGCGAATGTCGTGGTGTCCTTGGCGCGCCAGAAGCACCTCTCGCCAGCGCTGGTGGCGGCGGCGCGCGAGCTGCTGCAGACGAATCTGAACTCGTGCAACGGCCAGGACGTCAGCCAGATCCTGTTTGGCCTGATGCTGGACAAGCATTCGGTGCCGGACGCAGCAGAGACGTTCCGTGCGATCGCGCCGGCGCTTGCACAGCACCTGCGCTCCGATGAGTCCTTCCAGGTGTGCCTCAGGGATACTGCTGCATTCTTGAATGGCAGAATCGCTATATGGGCGGGATCGGTGCCGCCCTTCATGCTCCGTGGTGTTTGGACACCGTTGTAACTCCTGCACGGTGGGCATGTTGGGTATTCATTGCAGCACACCTGAGTTGATGGCAATGCTGCGTTCATGTGCTGTCTGTGCTTATCTGTGCGGCCGCACTGGGGAACCTGTCTGACGCCACATCAGCTGCCGAGATGGCGCCTGCTCAACAAACAAAATACCCGCCTTTCTGAACTGCAGGCGCAGTCTGTCAGCCGCATTTTGTCGTCGTACGCCAAGGTCGGGTGCCACAACCCGGCGGTGTTCGAGGCCGGCACGAAGCGGCTCGTGGCGCACCTCGGCGAGCTCAAGCCCGCGTTTGTTGCAGAGCTGGCCTCGTCCCTCGCGATGGCTGGCCACCTGGACCAGGCATTCATGCGCCGCCTCGGCGCGATCATCAAGCGCCGCTTCCATGACTACTCCCCGAGCATGCTTTGCAATGCGCTGTGGGCGTTCAGCGCGAGCCGCACGTTCCACGCGGACCTCTTCAACCTGTCCTGCTCGAAGCTGGCCAACCTTGTGGCTCGGGGGCAGCTGCCATACCAAGATGTCGCGCAGGTGAGTCTTGACGTATGCATTATGAAGAATCGTAGGTGCAAGGTCATGTTGCTGTTGCTGCCAATGTGCAGATCGGACATTGCCAGTGCTTGCAGCTACCCAGGCAAACTTTGTTCGGGCAGAACTGCAGAATGGCTGCGGCCGGGAGCGGTGCATGTTGTGCTGTGAGACAGGGTGTGGGTCAGAATGACAGCTGTGGGGGGGTGTGTGCAGGCGATGATGAGCGTATCCGTGAGCCAGTTCCGCCACTCTGGCATGCTGCGTGCTGTGCATGACTGGCTGATGTCACACTACGCACACGTGCCACACACCGCCGTCACGAGCATCCTAGCGGCGCTGCACACGTTTGGCGCGGCGTCCGACCGCCTCTGCGAGCGCGTCTCCGCGTCGCTGCTGCCGAACCTGCACTCGTTCTCGGCCGCGGACCGCGGGCGGCTCGCGCAGCTCGTGTGGGTCCTCGGCAGCCGCGCCGACACGGCGCCGTTCGATGCGCTGCTGAACGGCGCCGCGCGGCGCATCGTGCAGCACGGCGGCGCCGGCGCACTGGCCCCGGCGGAGCTGGCGCAGCTCGCGTGCGGCCTCCGGCCAGCGCTGACAGCGATCCGGAGCTCGCTCGTCCCCGGTCTCGCAGACGACGCCGCTGCGCGCCTGCCCACGATGACTCCCCAACAGGTCCGCCCGAGAACACACCTTTGAGGCTTGTGAGGCACCTTTGAGGCTTGTGAACACTTGTTGTCCAATCCCCTTACCTTTGGCTGCATCCATGTGCCCTGCCACACTGTTGAAGCCTACCTAGTTCATAGACAAGAATACTAATCATGAATCAACAATTATTTCAAATTGTGCTCGGGTGGGGGCTTGCATCGAGTGCCCATATCAGCATGGACAGTGTGGGGGCTACGTGCAGGTCGTGGACTGCGTGTCCGGGGTCGTTGGCTGCGGCATGCTGCACGACGGCCTGATGCAGGGCGCCGCGGAGTGCCTGGCGTGCGACTCGCACAAGCTCAGCACGCAGCAGGTCGTCGACACGGCGCACGCGTTCAGCTCCGCCGGCGTCCAGAGCCATGACCTGTTCTCGCGGCTCGCAGCCAGCGTGCAAGCGCAGCTCTCTCGGCACGGCGTGTCCGGAGGCCAGGCGGCCACCCTCGCGTGGGCATTTGCTGTCCATGGCTCGCCTAGCCCGTCACTCATCCCACGCCTGCTTGAAACCGCTGCGGTGCGCCCTCGACGCTTTGTCTGCTGCTGCTGTGCGCCTGCCCGTGCTGCGCGCGTGCGTGGGCCTCTAAGTAGACAACAAATGCAAGAACGGAAACTGAGCCGATGTAGATGCTGGACCTGAAGTGTTGGCTGTCACGACACCTGCTATCACCTGAGGCACGATGTCGTGAGCCTCTTGTAGGCTCCAGCTTTGCTATGTAATGTATGTTTTTTGTATAAGGAATGCAGATTTCATGTATGGCCCTGGATCTCACTGGGCTGGTGTGGTCACCAGAGAGGATCTGAGTGTGGTGTCCAAACAGGCCCAGTGACACCTACTACGATGCATATGGCTGATACACATGCTGGCCGGCGCTCTGGCTGATTCATATCTGGGGCTGCAGGAGGACTTTGGGAGGCAGGACCACGAGGAGTACCAGCTGCGCCGCAGCTCCGCCGCGCTGTCCAGCGAGGAGCTCGCCCGCCTGCACATCGCCGCCGCCATCTGCGGCGCCGCGGAGGCGCCCGTGTGCGGCGAGGGCCCGGCGCAGCTGCCCCCCGCGCTCGCCGCGGCCGCGGCGGCTGCGCATCGCGAGGAGGCGGCACATGTGCGTCTCGCGCTGCGCCAGGACGAGATGCACGTGCGCACGCTGCAGACGACACGCGACTGTCTGCGTCGCGTTGTTGGGTCGGCCGGGTCACCAACCCCGCCGGCTGCAGAGCAGCTGAACGGCGTACACGTGCGTCCCCACTGCTGTTTGCCGCTGCTTACGTCACACCTGCCACGTGTGCCACTGGTGGCCCTTGGTTCTGGACCGTGCGTACGATGCGGCTATAGACGCACGGCTGCACAGGTCTTCGGGTAACATGTCGTCGCCGCCTGCTCATGTGCTTGTACTGGTTCTGGGTCTTCTGTGTCTGAGGTATCCGATTGTGCGTGCGCTGTCTTCATCGCGGTGGATCGCCATGATCGGAATGTGGCACCTGCTTGCTTTTCTGGCAGATGAGCTGCCGGGCGGCGGAGTGGCAATGAGCAGTGAATAATAGTAGCAGTGTGCAGCGCTTCCTGTCCGTGCGCCGTCTAGCGCTTGCAGCGTGATGTTCCAGTTGTGTGCAGAGGCCTCTACTCGAGTTTGTGGACCTGTGGTCACAGACACAGTGCCGGCAGCCGGTGGCAACGGTGGCTTTGTCCCGGATGCACATGATGTCGCTGTCACAAGACAGCCAGCAGGGCTGGGTCAGGGCCATCTGCAATGCGCTGCGCATTGGTCTGCCCAAGGTGGCGGTGCTGCCCCCCGCCCATGGCCAAGTGGAGGTGGCCATGGTTGAAGACGAGCTGCGATCGCAGTTGAACCTACAGTAGAATGAGGCGCGTGAGATGGGAAAAGGGGGGCGGGGAGGAAAGCTGCGAGGGACTACAATTGCATGAATGGAAGCATGGCACCTTTCCTGAAGAGGGCTGCGCTTGTAGGCTGCAAGCAGGCCTTTCTGATGTGACTTTGCATGCAGAAGTGGAAGTGGGTTGCACGAATTTCCAGGGCCGGTGTCCAAACGAGCACCTGAAGAAACTTGCACTCGTGACACTGGAGGTGCTATGTTGAAGAGGCCCTGGTGTTGGTGTCTTGTGCATGTACAATTCAAGCATAGCGAGGACAGTGCTGAGCGTTTGTGATGTGCTTGCTCTGGCAACCTTTTGATTCAGTACATCGATTAGTGTGTGGAGATGGAAAACCAGTGAGCGACTTGTTTTGCTGAGAAGCGTGTGATGAGCTCACCAGTCCAGTGGATACTGTGTGCCAGACCGAGCACAGTCTGTGTAACACTGGAGTCCAGCATCAAGCTGATGTTGGCGACATGTATGTGCCCGGCCCTGGCAGGCGTTGTTCACCTGTGTAATAGAATGCTTGCAGAACTGCAGACCTTTTGGTGCGGTGGTGAGATGTTGAGGGTATAGATGGCTGTGGCAGTTCACAAGGTCGCATAGGAACACCAAAAGTTTGTTTCTATGTAACTGGTCCACACTCTAGCCCTCGACAGGCTTCCATCAGACAGCCGAGCCGATCCGCGATGTAAGCATCACTGCATCAACAACAGTGAAGGCACATCATGGAATACGACAGCGGCCTGCACCCCAGGACCTTCCTCACAGCATATCGCCACCTTGAATAGAGTGACTGCGATAGCAGGTGTGAAGCGAATTGAAACATGTGACCTCACCTTCGCGGCCCACTAGCATCGCAATCTTATAGCGGCCCTAGCCTTGCGATTTTGCATGTGATCACCTGGTGTACAGGATCACAGGAGGTTCACTTGCAACCTTGCATAGAGGTACCTCACAGTCCGAGTGATGTTGACGGCAACGTGTTCTGCTTTGTGCTGGTGCTCTGCCATACAATTGTCCGAGATCTTGTATCTAGCTAATTTACAGTAGCATTATCTGTCCGAAAGAGTGGCGATATCCGAACTTTGCAGGCTTCCATGGCCTCATCAAAACATGTCACGTCACAGCAAGTGTCAGAGCACCAGAGGCCTGACATACTATGGACATAAAAACAAGTGCCGGATGCCTTGCAGCACAAAGTACGGCGAACACGTCATGTTGACATGCCAGCTGCCGTCTCTGCTACACATCAACGCCCCCCGACGTGCTCACCGTGATCTCACTCACATCATCCACCCTCCCTCTGCATTCGATCAAATAAATACCAGATCCGGTTTGTAAGTTGGTGTAGCTGTCAAAATTTCGAGCATCAAAGACACTGTCAAGGCAACGCAAGGCGTAGCGAACACACAAAAATCAGGATTGCCTATCAACTTGATACCTCCTCGGCAGTGCTGCTCGTGACCACCTCCTCCGCAGGAGCGCCCGAGCCCGCGCCCGCATCTCCAGCATCGCCTGCATCTCCAGCATCGCCCGCATCTCCAGCATCGCCTGCATCTCCAGCATCGCCCGCATCTCCAGCATCGCCTGCATCTCCAGCATCGCCCGCATCCTTTTGCGCACCACTCTCTTGGCCACCCTCCGCGGCAGCCAGGCCACTGCCTTCGTCAACAGTGATGACATCGGCTGACACACCCTGCTCTGCCTTTGTGCCTGCCTCAGGTGTGGCAGCCTCCCCAGGCCCACTGGGAGTGCCCGCATGGATGCCTCCGGGCTCCGCCGCCTCCCCAAAGAAGATGCTATCCTGAGCCCGGAGCTGCTCCGCCGCAGGGGCACAGATCGGATACAAGAGATGCTTACTTGCCTGCACGCAAACTGCTCCGTTGGACTGTGGACCTGTCAGCAGGGATTGACATCGAGTCATGGCGACACACAGGCCTGCATCAGTGTTGGGTCGTCGGGCCCGATCATATGGAACAATTCTGAATACTCAGGTCTAATTTCTGGGTGGCAGCCCTGGAAATGCTGCACCGCAATCCAACCCTGGCCTGCATGGCCCGCGTACTCTGTCGCTCTGCGTCTGTCACGAGGTGGAGGTGCAGCACAGCCAGTGCCCAGCCGCCCCGGCCAATGGCGCAGCAACTCGCCGACTTGCTCGACAACCACACAACCACACAACCGCAACACCAGCGCATACTCCACAAGAGCTCATGCGGCGCGGCCTCACCGTGGACATCACCAATGCCGATAGCCGGACATGACCATCTACATCGGTTGCCGACCTGGCTCAGCCTCAGAGTGTGCTATCATGTTGCCTAGCACAGCAGCAAAGGCAACGCATGGGGATGCATGACCCAGGGAGCCACATCCAGGGCTCAAACGAATCGGCCAGACGCACAAAAACGCAAAACCGACGCACCGCGGCATACAACACCTGCGTCTGCTCACAAGTAGGTACACATTGACGCGGACCGCAGCCGCCTCCCATGCACCTGCTCCCCCTCACGCCACAGATCACCACATTTGAGCTGACACCACAGCATGTAGACAAGAATTCTA
The DNA here is from genome assembly GCA_023078555.1 of Ulva prolifera. Lineage (NCBI taxonomy): Eukaryota > Viridiplantae > Chlorophyta > Ulvophyceae > Ulvales > Ulvaceae > Ulva > Ulva prolifera. Next base: position 1,144,826 of record CM041201.1, on the reverse strand, counting down.
GCATACAGAAGCACACCTGCAGTATGCGGTCCATCGCCGCAGACACCCCGACGTCCAGCCCCCGCTTCAGCTCCTTCGCCACCGCACGGAGATCCCTCTGAGCTGCAGCCCGCGGCGCCTGCCCCGCCGCGCCCCCAGCCGGCCCCTCACCTTCACCCGCCCCCGTGGCCGCCGCAGCCTCCAGCGCGCCGTCTGAGCCGCCGCCGTCGGCGGCCGCGAGGGAAGCAAAGGCGTCGCTGGTGGTTGCGGTGACGAGGGCGGCGTGGAAGGCGGAGTAGATCGCGTCGGCGTCGCTCAGCAGCTGCAGCAGCACCGCCCTCACGACCGCCCCCTTGTTCCTCCCATCTGCAGCCACACGACAGAGCGTCGGCACGATCGTCATACCTTCCATGCTCGTTCAACAAGTCGTTGATATCGCCGATTCATTTGAACTGCACATCGCGATCTTCAAGCCGATTGTTGCCCACAATACAATTGGAGACCTCGGCCTCGGCCAGTTGATCTGAACGAAGTCTGGAACGGCAAAGCTGCGCGGAGCGGCCCCGGGCGGGGGAAGCGGCTATCCAGTCGCGCGGGGTGCTGCCACAACCCACCCGGTGCCCCGCCTTGCTCCTGCGAGCACAGCTGCGACGATGCACTAGCACCTCGCCGGAGCCCAGGGCATCGACTGATGGCAGCCGCATGTGGCACGGCACGGCCCACACACTCACCCCCAGCCCTCGTGCAGCTCTCATGTCAAAGGCTCTTCCAGCATCAGGCAAATCAATGCCTGGTGGTGTGGAGCTATGACTGATCGCAAGCAAATCAATGCTTAGTGGCGTGAACGCCCCATGTGTGTACGTACAACACGCCAGGGGAGGGGAGCTCAAGGGCACGCAGGGGGGAGGGGTGGGCACCTGCCGAGAAATCGAGCTCCGCCGCCGCAGCGTCCCCTCCCTCGAGGCACATCGCGAGGAACGCGGCGTGCTGCACGCTCAGCGCCGTGAACTCCGCCAGCAGCTTCAGCCCCTCCGCTCGGAGGCGGCACAGCCCCTCCCACGCCGCCTCGTGCGTCTCGAACGACACCCCCGCGGCCATCGTGCCCGCGCGCTGGACGGCGGCCCCGCACATCACGACCAGCGCCTCGCGCGGGCCCCCCTTCGCGGCGGCCGCGGCCGCGCTGCCGGGGGTGGAGGAGGGGGGGGTGTCCTGCGTGAGGGCGCGCGCAGCACTGAGGCAGTCGGAGGTGGGGGGGATGGTGGCGATGAGGTTGATGAAGGCGGAGGTCCGGGCGACGATCGCGTCGAGCTCGTCCCGCTTGTCATCTGCACGCGGCATGGCAACAGCGGTCTGCAGGGGTGCTCCGTGCAGGCAGGGAGGCGTGGGCTGCTGCTGTGCCGAAAGGACTTTGCGCAGGTACCTCCCACACAGCATGCTGCGACAGATGAATGCAGGGTGAGTGGGGCTGGTGAGCCAGACGCCGAGGCCCAACAGCGGCACCGCGGCGGGGCGCCAGGGCCGCCGCGACTGGCCATCGCTCCGGCCGCCAAGCACAATGCCTGCGGAGGCGGCAGGGCGTGCGCAACGGAGGCGGGCTGCAGGGGGGGAGGCGCGGGCCGCTGTGTGGGATGCGGTGCGGGAGGCCCGTGCGGTGAGCGCTTTGCGCAGGCACCTCGCACACATCATCCTGCGACAGGTGCATGCAGGAAGGATGGGGCTGGTGAGCAACACAACGACGCCCAGCGGAGATCCTGGAGTGGGGTGCAGCGTGTGTGTGTGTGGTGACGCGGTGTGGCAGCAGTACACAACGGGATGCTGAGGCTGCGAGGGGTCCGCACTGGAGGCGGGGCTCCTCGTATGTGCGTTGCCGCGCTGGCACGGCCGGCATGCCCGTCGGCACGGCACAACGCTGAGGTCAGTGCAACACTGACCGGCACAGCACACTCACCTGCCTCAGCGGCTCAAGACCGGCCCGCTCGAGAGCATGGATCTGAGCGCATGGAACGTGGGAGTCGGGTGCATGCGTGCGACACCGGACGAAGCGGCACCTGTGTTTCTGCCACGGCGGCGGAACACGGGTCCAGTCATGCGCACGGGCGGGGGGGCCCACGCTCATGCACGCTGGATCCACTAGCTGATATCAGGGGACCGCACCGGGCAAGCCGGCGCGGACGCGGTTGCATGAGCGCGCCGCCTCGTTGCCGATCGCCTCGAGGTCGTCGACGAAGCGGGGGCCCCGGTAGAGCTTGAAGAGCTGCTCGAATGACGCAGCGACGGAGGTGGACGGCGAGCCGAGGAGGTCGACGACCTGCCACTCATCCTCGACGAGGCCGCCCGGGGGCAGCACGAGCGTGCCGCCGGTGCTGGTGCGGCCCCCACCGCTGCGTCCGCTCCTGCAGTCGTAACGTGGTCGTGACTTCTGTTGACAAGGGGCTGCAGATTCGAGTGCGGCTTTGCATGGGTTTGATATGAAGCGCAGGAGTGGAGGATAGCAGAGGATGGCAGCAGCTGAGCTGACGGCTTGAAAGGTGCTTGCTGCTTGGGGTTTTGTTCTGAAGCGCTTGATTGACAGCGGGAGCGTGAGGGGAGTGACAGTGGACGGCCTGGGTAGACGGCATCTGGTGATGGAGATTGCGGCCCAGTCATGCTGCAGATGGGAGGTGCAGGTGGTCTGGAGTGTTGCGGAGCCAGTGGCGTGGGTTGATGGGGATGCTGCGCACCATGGAGCATGCTCTTTCGTTGTCTCGCTGACACGCGATGCAGCTTGAGCAGCGGCAGTCTCAATCTGGCCGGCAATGTTGGATGCTGCCTGCATTCCTGAGTTCAGAGCTCCACCAAGGCCAGTCCAGAAGGATCCTAGAGCTTTACCTGCTGCAGATGCCAGTTGGTCGACCTGCTCGTCTATGGCCTGCACATGGTTGCGCCTCAGAGCCACGTCCGCATGCCTGCGCAGCTGCAGACGTACACTGGTGCCAGGTTCTTACCTCTAGCCCGTTCTGAAATTCGTCATCGTCGAAAGGGGATCGATCCAATGCCAAAAGACCTTCAGGGCGAGCTGGCTCTAGGCCGTGAAAGCTTTCTGGCGAGCCCTGAAATTCCTCTTTGACGTGCTGAATCGCATTTTTCATTGAGTCTGAGATTTCTTTCACGTCCTGCATGATCGGCGTGAATCACAGGCACCAGGACGATGCGCAACGCATCAAAAGGGAACATGCCGCACCTGCTGCAGCGCGCCAGCAAATGCTGTCAAGGTTGATCCGATACCCCATCCATTCGTGCCCGTTGGCTGCGATGTGGACTCTGCGGCTGCGCCTTCCCCATTGTCTACGCTAGCCTTCTCCGAGAAATCATTCCCGGCAGCAGCGATATCAGAGTCTATGAATGGACTCACGGCACTGGGCAATGAGGCTTTTTGCTTTAAGTCGGAATTGTCTGCCGTAGCGTTTGCGTCTGGTTGCACCGTGTCCCGTCTGTCGTCGCAGTCCCAGTTTTCATCGTCAAATCCTTCTACATTTCCGTCGTCAACATCCTGACCAACATCAGACGATTCATCGTCAATTTTTGCAGGAGGATCTGTGGGTTCCATCGGGAGCGTGCTCCACTCCCGCTGGGCTCCTTGGCTGTTTCAAATTCACCCAATTTGCTAAAGATCGTGCCAACGTAGCGTGCTGAAACACACGTTTGGACTTTCATTGCCTACATCCTCCTTTCTCATTCAAGCTCAGCGCATGTGCAAGCGGAGAACTTGCGCCTGACCATTTCGCAGTAGGCACCGGTGGCGTCAGGGCAAATCGTTGCCACCGATGCCAGCGTGCAGCAAAGCCGTGGAAGCAGTCGCACGCACGCTGCAGTGTCGTCGTACAGGTCGCGATCAGGAGTCTATTTCGCGCGCTGGTACACGATGATTGCCGACGGAGTCTTTCGTTAAGGCAACGTTTGAATCGATGTGGGCCATGTCGATCTTCGTACTCCTTGTGGCAGCATCCTTGATGCAATCTGTCATATCTTCTCAGCTGTTTCGTACATCACCTCTGATCATTGGACACAGGTGCGGTCATCCGTCACGCAGGTATGCCTGCGCCAGCACGTTCGGAATCTTTCCCCGCTACATCCGAGGCCTGCATGCAGAGGATCACCATGCAGCTTTCCAGAAGAAACTATGAGATCTTATGAGGTACCTCGTTCTCGAATATCGTGCAAACCGCCGATGCTGATGCCGTCCATGGAAACCGTTATGCATCTGGTCACGACGACGTAGCCTGGATCACGAAAGGCGGAAATAGAAAACTTTACGATCTCTAGTCATCTTCAGTGACTTGTGCCGCATTGTGTACACCCGTGCGTGCGGCCGTTTGCAGGAAGCGATCTTGCAAGGAGCTAGCTACCTGGAGATGGACGTAGTTGGCACAAAGGACCGAAGGCTTGTCCTACGTCACGACTTGACGCTGGACGATTCGACGAACATCAAGCAGCTTGTGCAAAGAGGCGACAAAGACCATAAACAATTCCAACAGAAGCCCAAGACAGTGTATGCCCGATTGTCTTGGAGTCAGCATGATGTACTCTGCGTAAAAGCCCTGCACCACCCTGCTACACTCTGGCCAAGCGGTGTCTACATGCCATGCCGTGAAGAATAGGCAGGCGATCATATGTGCATCCTGTATGAAACCTTCTGACATGATGCGCTGCTGGCTCCATTCGCAATTTTGTGGCCAATGCTACTGCAGGCTCGTCCATGGCGAAAACATGACAGGCTACTTTGTATCTGACTTCACATTCGACGAGATCCACAATCTGAGTGCCATTCAGGTGTGTAAACAGAGCATGCCTTGGCAGCTCACAGCTTGCTCACTGTCTGCACTCCCATCATGTGACAACACCACCCCTTGAGACTCGGGCACATCACTGCACGTTCTCTCGCCTGCTGCTGCATCAATCAGGCTGCTCCAGCCCGAGGACGAGCCTTCATCTCTCCCACCGCACGACTGTGTTTGAGCCAGCAGACGCTGCCAGACAGTCGCACGGCATTGACTGCAGCAACAGCAGCGACGTGGCCCCGGACAATAGTGCAAGGCCAACAAACGCCCTAAGCCTGTGCTCGAATGTATGCATGACCACGCGGCCTTGTGTCGATAATATTGCAAAGGTATTTCTGCAAAAATCCCCTCACGGTGTGCATCCAGCTGCGTCGCCACGACACTGCCAATCTGGACCTGAAGGCTTCATACTGACCAGGGCTGCTCCCTGCAGCCGTTTCCATTCAGAGATGCGCAGTACAATCACGCCAACCCGCCGCTGCGGGTGCTCGAGTTCAAGGAGATCCTGGTGGCCTTCAAGAACCTGCAAGGTCAGGCTGTCGATGTCGGGCTGTACATCGAAATCAAGCATCCGGAGTACCACGCAGAGCTGGTACGAACTGCCCTGCCTGCTCAGGAACGGGGCAACGCAGCTTGTCTTACTTTAGCTGCCTTGGTTGGCATGAGGCCTTGAATGTCTGCTGTGTACTGACGCCAGACACACCCTCGACTTCGTGTCTGTTGCTGGTATGCCCTGCATCCACTGACACCTTTCGTCCTGTCAAATCCTGGCGTCCGTACATGCTCTCGTTCATGTACGCTTCCACGAGTCTGTGAAAGGTTTGCATTGTGGTGCTTCAGCCACATCTTTTGCGCAGCTGCATCAACTCTTGTGCATGCAGAAGGAGCCTATGAACCTGCCAGAGATGATGATGGACGCGATCCTGGACGCAGGCATCACCAGGTCTGAGGCGAGCAAGCTAGTCATCCAGTGCTTCAACTTTGATGGGCTGGCGCAGTTCTCCACGCTCATGCGGAAGCACAACTACGACATCCCGATGGTGCTGCTCAGGTCTTGCCAAGATGGCCTGCCAGATGGCGAAATGCTGAAAAATCTGACGAGCCTGAGCAGCAACGTCGGTGTCGGGTGCGCCTCACCTGCCACGCCATTCTGATCTGCATCTCAAGCCACTTTTGATGCGATATAGCTGTCCTGTTCTGCGCCCACACACCACAGACAGGCACCGCTGTGTGCCAAGGCAGATTGCTGCTGTGCCTGGTGCTGTTGTCTATACAGAACACAGCAATGCGAGCAGTTCACCTCGAGCTGGACGCCCCTGGCCTCTCCTCTTGCGTATGTCCTCCTGCACCGCACCTGACAGGCTGTAGCGCCCGCCGCCCGTCTTGCAAGCATCTGCACATCTCTCTATTTCCAGCCAGCCTGGCCGTCGACAGCACAAACGTGTGCTGAGATGGCATGGCCAAAGACATGGACTGCGTGAGAAGAATCGAGCAGTGTTGGGACGCCCCGCAGCAGTTCAGGGGCCGCCATGTCGAGTGCAGATGTGACTATGCTATGTGATTGTGCCCAACAATTCCCCATTGCAGTGGAGCAGGTATGCAGTGCAGCATGCATGGTGTCGAGCACTGCAGCTCTGACAAGTTCAATCACATAGAACAGCAACAGAGGAGTAGCCCATGCAATGCGCATGTCATCTTAAGGATTCAGCCCAGATGTAGGTTAACAAATGATTTCAGATTTACCCTAGTTTTCTTGACGTGTATGATGGCCAGTCCTGCAGGGCCTGACAAGTTCCTCCTGCAAGCCGTTCCTCCTGTGCGCCTGACGATTTCTTCCTGCAGGGCCTGACAAGTTCCTCCTGCAAGCCGTTCCTCCTGTACGCCTGACGATTTCTTCCTGCAGGCCTGACAAGTTCCTGCTGCTGGACACCAAGGGCGCCCCCGAGTGCCACAACGGCGGCCAGGACGTGTGCCCCAGCGGCGCCGAGCCCGACATGTCGCACTGGCAGTGCATGGGGCGCCTCAGCGAGGGCTACCGGCAGCTGATGCCGGGCTACCGGCAGCTGATGCCGCAGCGGGACTCCAACGGCCACAAGTGGGTGGCGCTCGCCCACAGCCTCGGAGTCGTTGTGCATGCCTGGACTGTCCGCAACGAGGTGTGCGCCTCAGCCACTTCGCTCGGCGTGTCCCCTCTCGCAGCGGCGCTCACTGTGGTTCTGAGCGCGCCTCCACGAGCATGCATGTGAAGGCGTGCATGCATATCACTGAGTGTGAAGTGAAATGCGGTCGGGGGTACGAGCTACAGCGTTGGGAGCTGATGCGACAGTTCCGGGTGACCCGCACCGCGCGTGCTCGGCCGAGGTCTTGGCCAGGGGCATGGCGTCAGGGCATCATCTCAGGGATTATAGGCCAGGGTGTATAAGTAAACCACGCATACAGACACACGTAGTTGCGTGAGTGGATTTGCGTGTGTATTCCTAGCAACGGCTCGCTGCCCGGCCTCTGTCCTTTGTAACTACAGACACACGTAGTTGCTCCACAGGGCGGATCGTTCAGCTTTCCCCGTCCTTTCCCGGACGCCCACCGTGTGCGTGCGTCACGATCCACCATTGAATCCCAGGCTCGAGCCTCCACCTCATATAGACCAGCAGTCGTATTTGTCGCTACAAGGCACGCGGTGCTGCAGGACAAGTTCATGGCGCTGGACTTCCGCAGCGACGTGCACCTCGAGATGGACGCCCTCATGGCCACCGCCGCCGGCCTCGGCATCGACGGCGTGTTCATGGACTGCCCGATCACCGGCGCCGCATGGCGAGCCGCGCAGGCCGCGCCGAGCGGCCGCCGCCGCGCGTGGGCCGACCAGGGCGCGCTCGACCACCTCCGCGAGCAGATGGGCGGCACGGCCCCCCCGCTCCCGGTCCCGCCGCCGCAGCCCCTCGCGGCCGCAATCACGCTCGCGTGCGTCGCCACGCTCATCGCGGCGTGCTTCCTGTGGGTGTGGTGCCGCCGCCGCACGGAGCGGCGGGACTCGGCCGGGCCGTACAAGCCGATGGCGGCGGCCCGCGGGGGCGCACATGAGCGGCCGTCGGCGGAGATGGCGTGGTCGGCCGGTGGGGACCGCGTGGGCGCGGCGCTCGCCGGGGAGCTGGACAGCTACCATGCGCAGGCCGATGGCGGGGGCGCAATGTGGAGCCCGGGCGGGCAGCGCGTCGGCAGCCGCTCGATCGCGGAGTCGCGCTCCGTGTCGGTGAGCGGCGTATCAGTGGAGCGGTGAAACGCACCACTTCTGCACCTGAGTGATGCTTTGCCTAGACGCCAGGTCCGTGCGGCATGAGGTGAGAGCATTGGCGCTGCCGCTGTGCGCCTCGGAGGCCAATGCGCGTGTCACGGAGCGAGTTGAGATCCGAGGGGGTGGGGCTGCGCGGTGGTGCATGCATGAGGCGACTCACAGGGTTGCTACATCACCGCGGAGGGCTTCCGGCATGGGCGGCATGGCGCCGGTGGGGCTGCGCCGGCCGGCAAGGCATGCATGACCAGGTAGGATGGGGCCGGTCCCAAGCGCCTGCACCACAATGCTAGCGCAATATCGCTATTGCACGAGGTGGGCTGGGTGCGCGCGATGTTGTCAGGTGCCCAGCTCCGCAAGAAAAGCGTGGCAGTGGTGCGGGGACGCCGTGAGGGTCCGCTGCGGTCGGAGGGGTGTGGCAGCGGGGCAACATCGCCACTGTTACGATAGGTAACGCCTACTGCAGCTGCTTGATCGTGCCGGCTTGATCGGGGGGGGGCATACGAGCGGATGGCGTGCGTTACGTAATGCCACCCTCCCCCGTGTTACTGGGGCGGCGAGGGGCCCGCAATGACGTGCGCTGCCCTCGGACGACTGGACTTGCCGTTGGCCCATTGCAGTCGACTGCTGCTGGGGGTCTCTCGAAAGAGGGTGGCACAGAACTCTCCCTGGCTGCTAGAGTGCCGCGGTGTCAACCTGGCAGTTGCATACGGCTCGCTCACGGCGAGTCCGACTGTGGCCTCTGCTGAGCTGAATCAGCAGTGTTTCCAATGCATGCGGCGTGTTTTGCAGCAACTGCAGCCGCCTGGGTGCGGCCGCAGGTGGGAGTTTGTGTGCGTGAGTGCAAGCTGTGCCCGTGTGCTAGCAATGTATGCATGACTATGTATCCCATGGTGGCTCACTGCAGGGTGTGGTGCCGTGGGTGGAACATGCTCCATTGTTGATGGCTGTGTGGGCTCCGGGACGGCGGTGCCCGGGCAAACCCAGCACGAGCCTGCCACTTGTTCTGGTGGGTGTTGGATGGCATGCGGCCTGAATGTTGCTGGGGCGATGGCATGTCGTGGGCACGGCCAGTGCAACAAACATTGCGCCTTTGCATCTGTTGTCCATCCCGGTTCTGTCCGACGCAAGTGCGCAGCCTGGAGGGTTCGGAGACTTGCCCAACCACAGGATGGGAATCAGCATCAGTCTCCGTTGAAGCAAAGAAAGAGTTTGATGGTCGCATGCATGGGGGGGCTGTGTGGACTCATGGGGCTCTTGAGTCGCACCAGTAGGGGTCTGTAACGTCTGGCAACTGTACCTACAGCGGTGAAGCGTTACAGTTGTAGCGGCGGTGTGCCCGTGGTGCGTCCCTGGCTTCGCTGAACCCATCGCTCACAGCCACTGATCGATGTACTAATAGTGACTATGGAACACAGTCGGTCGACCAATTACTCGTTCTGCCCCTGGCTAGCAGAGTCCAGTCTCTTACATTTGACAGATACATACTAGTGCATGTCTCAGACCAATAGGTAGCAAGTGCATAGGCAGTTACATGCCCAGTAGCCACCTCGAGGACTGGATCCAGTGGATGCAACAGGATAGCTGCTAGTACAGAGATGCGAGCCTGCAGCACCGATCAACCGCTCAATCATCCTCATGGCACAGTGTACACAGCAACGCCCGGTTCCTGCCGCATTACCTTTCCTGTTTGTGAACCACCACGAACGCTGGACATTTCAAATTTAGGAGTTGCGGCGCTGGCACATGCATGTCACCTTATCCAGGAAGCACGCGCAGTACTAAATCAAAGCAATCCCAGTCAGTGCGTGAACGCAGCCCTCGCCTGCGTCTGTGATACCTTGAGATTTATAGTTTGTTGTCAAATTGGTAGCGCTGGAAGACTGTGTAGCTGTATGTGCGCGAGGCGTTGTAGGGGCAGGAGACGGCATGTGCGTGTGTAGTGCTGACTGTACTGCCGCGATTCTTCTGCTGCACCGCGCAATATCCTCCTTCGGACCTGCAGCGGCCGTGAAAGCGTCGAATTCTGAGGATATGCAACATGCACCAGAACGCCACTTGTAGATGCTGTCAGAGAGTGTTCTGCGACTCTCCTGACAAGGCGATCAACCATACAGCTTTTGAGAACCTGGAGTTGCCTGAGCACTATGCCATTGCAGGTGCATCGGTCGTGATGCTCACCTGCTCATATAAATCCCAGCCGTGTGAGGAGCTGTTAAGCCGAGGTTCTGGTTGAAGGAGTCCAGGTGCGCCCAGTGATGCACTGGCTGGCGTGAGTTGTTGCAACCGAGGCTGAGGTTCGCTGACGCATGACGCCCATTTTCGTGCGCTCGAAACGGCGGGTACCAACCACAATGTCAAAGTTCAGTACCAGCGCCATTCGTTTGCGTCCTTGCATTAACTTGTTCCGCTTGAAGCACCGTCGCCATGCTGTTTGTCTGTAGTGTTACTTGTCGCTGCAACTCACGGAGGCAACTTGCGTGACAGGCGTTGCACTGTTCGTGCCAGCTATAACACCGGCAAATGCCCGATTTTACCATGCCAATGTGGACTGGGTTGGGGCGGTGTCAGGGAAAGCAGGGGTGCAGCCACGGCAGTTCTGGCTAGCGTACCTGGGCCCAGCTGGGACAATGCAGTTGCAACCGCAACACGCAACGTCAACGCCAGCAGTAGTGCATGCGCGGCAACGGATGCATATCAGTTGTTTTGTCTTTTCCTCTTGGGCGGGCGAGAAACAGCCTGATGTGTGTACATGTAACTGGAGAACATATGTACGCTCTGTCACGTCGATGACAGTAGCGCCACTTCTTGCGTGGGTGACACATGTCCGTAGTGTGCATTTTCCATCAGATTCGAATCTATGGAACAGATTGGCAGTCGCAGCCAGCAAATCGCCGGGCTACTGCTCCGGAAACAAACTGCTCTCCAACAACCTTCTCCACACGGCAGCTACCCCTCGGCTCCAGCTGTTGCTCCGTCCGCGACTGATCTAAACCTGAGGAACATGTGCAGATCACAAGGGCTCCAAGGTTCGCGAGAATTTGCCGGAGAGGGGCTGCCACATGTCGTTTGTGTTCGCGCAACTAGAAGCCCTGGACGCATTGGGGCCTGCCCCAGGATACCAGCTCGCCTCAGAAAAAGGATTCCCTTGGCCCCGAGTTCACTACAAGCCAGGAGCAATCATCATGTCGAGAATAATCGGCTCGGGCACGTTCGGCAATGTGCGTTCTGTACACATCGTTGGAGCCATACCGACAGCTCCAATTGAAGTGTTGCTCTGGTATCCGGCACCTGCACGTGCACAGGCCAACTCCACCAAGGGCGCATCCCTGGCCATTGCTCGGTAGCTGCGACACAGCTGGGCCTGTTGAGCCACTTATGCCTTTGCTGTTTACTGAGCATAGTGGCGGTGGCTCCAAAAGGAGCCGTAGCCATGGAGTTCGTCTCTTAATGACACACACACAGCACATCCTGATTCAACTTCGACGCGGAGGCGCGGCCCTTCCCCATCCCACTCTTTCCTCCTGTCGCGTCACAGCTGCCCCACCACTCCTACACAACAGCCACGCTGCTCCTGCGTAACTGCCCATCTCCTCCTCTTCGCCCTCGTCAACACAACTCTCTGCCTGCATGCACCTCGACACTACCGATGCGCTACCGAACCGCCTCATCAAACACACACACGCAACCACAACGACACACACACCCCCCCTTCTGACGTGCATGCGTCGGGCCGTTGGTGTGCTTGTTCGTTGCCCTACACGACGCTCGGCGCCACCGGCCACTCCGACTTTGTCCTCGTCACACACACACCACGCCCGCGCGCCCACTCAGCCCCTTCTGCGCCACCTGCAGGTCGTTCACGCAACCGTCATCCCGGACGACCGCAGCATGCTCACCGGCGCACTCAAGCTCGCCCCGGCCTGCCCGGCCGCCGCGGCCGCACTCTCTCGCGAGCTCGAGGCGTACGCTCGCCTCGCCGACCAGCGTGACATCCCCCGCGTCCTCGCCTGGGCGCCCACCACCGACGGCACCGCCGTCGCCGCGATCCTCTTCGACCGCCTCCCTGGCACCCTCGCCGACGACATCGCGCTCCGCCTCCGCGTCCTCGCGACCACGAACCCCGAGCGCCCGCACCCGACCCGGGACGCGCCCCTCTACTCCCCGCACGAGTACTGGCCGGTCATCCACAAGCTCGCGGCGCTGCTGGCCATCGCGCACGGCCGCGGCATCATCCACGCGGACATCAAGCCCGCCAACATCCTGCTCGACACGGACCGGAACCCTAAGCTCGCGGACTGGGGGATCTTCCTCGACGCGCCGCTCGACGGCGCACCGCCGCCGACGGTCCGGGGGCCGCACGGGACGGAGGGGTACTGTCTGCCGGCGCTTGCCGCGGGTGCGGAAACGGTGGAGGTGAACTTCAGTATCGACACGCAGGCGCTCGCGCTGACGGTGGTGGAGATGCTGCTGGGCATGCTGCCGGAGCATGCGCGGGAGGTGGCCGGCCAGGGGGAGCTTGGGGAGTATCTGCCCCCGCACGACGGCGAGCTGCGGTCGCTCGTGCTGGGCACGCTGCGGGAGGAGGCGGGCGAGCGGCCGCCGGTCGCGGCGTGGCTGCGGGGGCGCCGCCGCGGGTGCTGCGTGCCGGAGCCGCGGATTTGGGGTGCTGTTGAGGTGCCGCTGGGTGCGCCTCGGACGCGCGCGGTTGCGCATGCATGTGTTTGCACCTGTGCTCGCATGAATCGGCATCCGTGTCTCCTCAGGCATTGGTGGCGCATGCAACCAGAGACCTGTTGCCGGTAGCAGGATTCCATTTGACAACACAGCGCGTGGACCAGGGGAGCATGTGCCGGCTCAGCAACATGACAAGCTACCTTTCAGCCACGGCTGTGTTGCCTTCCCTGGTGCTTCGCGGACGCATGTGTGTGTGTGTCTAACTCAAGCCGATTGCTGTGCAGCACAAGGGCAACTCCCGAACACCACGGCAGCGCGCACAGAGAGCGGCCGCGCACATTCGGCCGCTGCGGCAGCACTGGGAGAATCCGCTCCCGGCCGCGAATCTGAAACCAGCTCGAGCCCCTGGTGTGAGAGCGGCGGCGGGGCCAGCGCGCCGCTGCTGTGCTCCGAGACGCACCTGTCTGCCTCCCGCGGTGACTTCTTGTCATCCGCAACGGCGGAGTTTGCGGGGCTGACGACCCCGGGCGCTCACAGCCACCGCCACGCCGCAGGCGGGCTGTCCGCCGCCGCCTCCTCTCGCCGGTCCTCCGTCTTTTTGCCCTCCCCGGAGATCACAGACTGGACGCCGGCCGCATCGTCCGCGCCGGCGCGCTCGCTCACGCACAGCAGGGTCACGTCAGGGTACGGCGGCGGTGAAGGCGGGCATCGCCGCTCGAGCGCCGGGGCGGCCACGCCGGTCCATGTCACGACCAATCCCTGCTTTGCAGAGGGGCTGTGTGGCGGGGGGGTCGCAGCGGCCGCAGGGTTCGTCCCGTCCCCAGAGGTGCGCGGAGGGAGCCTACCGCTGGGGCTGACGCGCAGCCTCGGCAGCATGCAGATGTACATGGCCGAGGGGGCTTCGCCGCGGGGCGGCGGTGGCACGCCGGTGTACGACGATAGCGGCGCGCTGACGGCGCTCGCGGTGAGCCCGGCCGCCGGGGTGTCGTCGGTTGTCTTCACCGGCACGCTCGGCACGCTGGACTCGCAGTTTGCGCTGACGGGAGACCTCGCCATTGCGGGCGCAGGCGATGCGCCGCTTGCGGCTGCACCATTCTACGACTCCATTGCGGAGGAGGTCGAGTGGTGCGCTGCGTCGCCGGGCGGCGCGGGTGCGGTGGGGTGCTTGGAAAGTGGCTGTGGGGACGGGGCGCAGGCGGGAGGTGAGGGGGAGGGTGTGTGGGTGCGTGGATGTGATATCCCGAGCGCTGTCGCTGCTGGGTGCGATGCTGGAGGAGGCGAGGGCGGCTGTGGGGGTGATGGGGCCTGTGTGGGGGTGGGGAAGGGGGGTGAGGGAGGTGGGGGGAAGGTCGGAGGGGGGCTCGCATGGATCCAGGTGTCTGCAGGCGGTGGTGAGCATGAGGAGGCTGCTGTGCATGCGGGCAGTGGATACGCGCAGCGGCGACAGGGGGCCAGAGGGGGAGTGTGGAAGCTGCCGTTCAGCTGCATAGCTCCACCCAAGGGCGTTCAGTAAATGTGTGCACGTCGTGGTCTTTTGTTTTGGTGTTGAGGAAGTGTTCATGTGGACAGGGAGCAGTTGTCGCCGCGGTGCGGTGATGGAGTGCATTGTTGACGGCAGTATCGTGCACCGCAGGTGGTCTTTCCAATGTGTTGACTGTGTAAAAAGGTCGGTCTCGGGGCGAAGGAGGTGGGGTTCATGAGCATGTGTGGTGAGCAATTGCACGATTTCTTCTTGTGCATCGGAGGCAGGCCACAGTCCACGAGCTCCTGCCACAACATCTGTCAGAAGCAGATTGCGCATGCGAGGACAGTACAAATTGGACAACTGCTTGCTCCGTGACTCGCGTGAGAACGAGGTTGACAATCTGCATGATCAGGCAGCGCGCAACGATAGCCACATATCCAGTGAAATTCGGAGCTGTAGTGCTGCAGAAGGCATGCTGCGGGCACGAAAGACCCTGAATACTGGACGCCGATCGCGTACGAATGCTCATATCCGTCGCATCGTATGACTTGTATCATTGGCGTTTCAAACGACACGGGCTGTTCAAACCAGGATCTGCCATTTTCTGTGTCACAAAGTCAATTCACATCTCATTCGCATTCACCATTTTTATCTGTACATCGGTGATAACTGGAAATTTTGCTCGCAGCTCGCTGATTGCCGTACAATCACGACCTGGTGCTGAGATCGACAAGGAATGTCAGAAGACGCAGGTAGGCGCTTCTACCCGCAAGCGGCACGATGCTGCCTAAATAAAGGCTTCCTGCAGTAAAGCTATTTTTCGGGCTGTCCTGATTAGGCTCATGCAGATGGGCAATGACTAGTCTCAGGACGGCCAAGCTCGTTCTTGGAAGGCCGTCTGGCCGTTATGTACAGCTCCAACGTGCACGCCGTTGCTAATTTAAACAGACATCTGCTGCATCGACTACTGCATCCTTCTGCACCACATGCTTTACCTGCTTCCGAGTCATCATCCGCTGGCATGTCAGACTGGCTTGCTTTAATGATCCTGTCATGCGGGAGAGCTGCGCCTGATCCGGCTGGACAGGACCCACATCATACAAACAGCATCTCCTCCATGTTGCTGAAACGGTGGTTGTTGCATGCAGTGTCGGTCCCCTTGAACCCCGAGGGCGGCAATGGGCAGGACCAGTTTCTGAACGAAGACGGGTTGCACCACCACCCAGAGGACCACGTCTCACGACGTGCACCATGGCTTCGTGCCTCTGTGCTGGGGGCCTCTGATGGCCTCGTCACAGGTGTATGCCCTCTGCCAGCACCTCGTCTTCCCTCTGCGTTGCAGATGCATGTGTCGCTGAGGCAGCACGCCCGGACCGCTCATGTAAACCATGGCATACCACACAAACGAACCTAGCAAAGGATCACCTCAGCATGCCAGCTGCTGTGCAGTGGGAGCTCTCGTCACTGGGATCGCTACAGCCAGTGCCAGCCAGCATCAACTCCTCCTCTCTGCCCTCGCCGGCATGATCTCAGGTAGGCATCCAGCATCCTCCCGCCCCCCCTCCAATGCATCCTCGCCTTCCCACGCACCCGTCCGCCACAGCCACATGCAAAATCCACAGTATACATTTCCGAAAGCTGATGTATCCTCCACATCTCCCCTGCCTGCCCCTGCCACAAATCATCCGCGGTCAACCGCCGCGCTGCCGGCGCCCAGCGGAGCTACAGCCAGCACCCTACTTCACGATTCCCACCGAGGCACAAATGAGCCGCAGGCAGAGTGCCGATGGCGCCCGGAGAGTACGTGTCCGTCAGCCAGGCCTTGTCACTCCCCCCCCCCCCCCCCCCCCCATCACAGCTGCATGTGAACACAATACCTGATGATTGAAGCATCATCCGCATCTGCCCTGCCCCTGCCCCAAATCCGCCCTCGAGCTCCACACAGCCGGCGCCCAGCAGAGCCACATCCACTGCACGATTCCCACGGAGGCCCACACGGGCTGCAGGGAGCGTGTCGATGGCGCTCGGGGAGTACGTGTCCGTGAGCCAGCAGGCCGACTCGGAGCGCGCCGACGTCGAGACGGAGCGGCGCGCGCAAGAGGCGGGCCCGGCCGTGCGCGCGCAGGAGCTGCAGGAGCTCGTCGACATCTACATCGGCCGCGGGCTGTCGCCGGCGCTCGCGCGGGAGGTGGCCGAGGCGCTGACGGAGGAGGACGCGGTGCGTGCGCACGCGCGCGACGAGCTCGGGATTGACATCGACGACCACCCAGACCCGTGGCTCGCGGCGATCGCGTCCATGGTGCGCGGCTGCCTGTGTCTGTGCGTGTGTGTAAAATGTAAGAGGACCTCTGGGCCGCCACGGTCGCATGGCGAGTGTGGCGGTGTACCCCGGTGCCAGCGGGTGCGTCAGTAAAGAAAGATGAAAATACATATGGACTCAATGTGCCAGTGTGGCAGTGTCCCTCCAGTCTCTCTTTGTGTGTGTGCTCTAGACGGGATCCCTGGGCTGCGTCGTTTCGCGCCCACGGCGCGCGCCGGCCGCCTCTGCGTGTCTTTCTGTGTGATCCTCTGAATACGGCCCCTGAGCTGCAGCGTGCGTTGCAGCGTCCGCAGCCATGGCACGCGCCTGTGCTTGCCCCTATGTACCGCTCACCACAAAACAAAATAAAGTTAAAAAAACGTGGGGCCTGGGGTATCGCATGCCTGCTGAGGCATGCTTGTGCTGTCCGGAGGGTGCGGCAGATGGCTGCCTGGTGCCACATAACTCGGGCGGTCCAAGTCATCAAGATGCGTGATGACAGAACATCATCAAAGCAGCAGTACCTCAGCAAGAAATATGTGAGTTCTGTGCGTGTGTAGGCGTCATTCATCGCTGGCTCCGGCATCCCGACGCTGTCGCTCCTCCTCCCAGATGAGAACTTCCGCCTGTGGTGCGTGCCTGGCTGCGCTGGGTCGCTTTGCAGCATTTCCAGGGCTGCCACCCCGAAATTAGATCTGGATATTCGGAATTGTTCTATGTGATCGGGCCCGATGACCCAACACTGATGCCTGGCTGCGCTGGCCTCATGCTGCCGGCAGTTTGTTGCACACTCTGGAAGGGAAGCCTAATGGTTCGGCGTATGATTGTCAATCGTGAGAAGGCCTTCGCTGAAGCACGTGCAGCAGCAGAGCAATGTGACACCTGGGAAAGCCCCGACCTGCCTGAGCCACCACACAGCGTTGATGTGAGGCCGAGCCGGCCATGCATGTAGCAGTGCTGACGACATCGACACAGCAACCATCGCATGTCCCTGCCGTGGCTCGCTCACTTTGCAGTCGGATGCCACAACTAGCGAGCTGTGGCGCTTGTCACACAGTGCAGCAAGCACAGCCACGGTAGTTGCTGCTGTTGCTGCTGCATCACACCATCTTTTGAGATTCACGTCTGTGAGAAATCACGGGAAGCATTTCTGTGATGCTTCCCGCGAGCATCACAGAGAGTTGTTGACAGGCACGAGTGCACAAGGCAGCGAGTACCGGGTCGGGTGCAGGGGCTTGCTGATCGCTGTGACGATCGGCCTCATCGTCTTTGGAGGCGTCGCGGCTGCTCTAGGAGGAGTCTCGCCAGTGAGAGGGGCCTTCCGAGTGCTCATGGGAGGCTGGCTCGCGATGGGCCTGACTGCTGCGGTATGCATCCAAAGCTCAAATCCTGGCAACAACACGGTCTCCTCCCTACAGTTGGGTCTCCGTGCCCGGTTACATAGATCAGTTGGTACTGCAGTTGATACTTCATGGGCCAACTTGTCCGATATCGGCCGAAAAATCATGTCAAAGCGTCCTGCCTTCCTGATTTTCCTTGTGGCAGCACATCCCTGACGGCACATGAATCGTGAGAAAGTGCTGTCCCTGCAAGGCAGAGCAGCCTCACAACTCCCGCATGGCTGAACAGCTTCGTCCTTGGTGATAGTGTGTGATGGCTGCACAGTCTGCGGTCGGAGTGCTGGTGGCAGTGCTCCCGTGGCGAGGCTGTCAATCTCTGCTACTGAGGAAGAGTCGCAGTTCATGCCTTCTCATACATGTGGGCTGTTGTGTCTCTGTCGCGCTCATTGTACAGGCCACAAGCTCAAGGACGTGGTGGTTGACCGAGCGTGGCTTGAGCCATGACACCTCGTTCACTGTAGTCGAATTGTTTTACGTGCCCTGGAGAGCTAGTCCATCGTGCCATGTTCACGGTGCTTCTTCACAGCGTATGGCTGTGTGCTTGGCAGCTGTGGGCCACTGCATGTGTGTGCCTGTGCACGTGTGTGAATATCGTATCATCATGAGAGGATGAGGAGATGATCTCCCAGATGTGCAACCTACCAGATGCCTACAATGTTGTTATTAATCTATATTCTCGGCATCTGGTAGGCAGCGCATCTGGTCGATCAGACGCTTGCATGTGCAAGCGCTGCAGCTCCGCACCCGCCTGTGTGGTGGCCCACACGAAACATGACTGAGATGACGCTTTCGCGCAGTACCTTTGTGGCGCTGCTGATGTGAGCACAGCTGCAGCTTGTCGGCAGTGTTGGGTCGCTTTACAACATTTCCAGCGCTGCCACCCAAAAAATAGACCTGGATATTCGGAATTGTTCTATGTGATCGGGCCCGATGACCCAACACTGCTTGTCGGCAGCACGTGTGCACAGAATGTGGACAGATGGGACACGCACGCCTGCTGGCATCATGTTTGCTCAGCAACTCTTTCGACAGGAAGCCTGTTCTTTTCGTGTAGCCCTACATGACCACATCGCTCAGCACAGGGGCAGGCTCGGGGCCCTTTGAGCAGTGTTGGGACGCGGTGCAGCATTTCCAGGGCTGCCACCCAGAAATTGACCCTGAATATTCGGAATAGTTCCATGTGATCGGCCCCGACGACCCAAGACTGCCTTTGAATTGCGTGCGGGTGTGTGGAGGGAGGGCGCACCGTTCATGTGGATTGTCTCTGCAGCACGTGGTCCTGGTTCTTCTGCATGTGGTCCTGGTTCTTCTGCGACATCGACAAGGGACGACGGAAACGTGGCGTGTGCGACCAGGACGACATGGCTTCGACTTTGCAGGTGGGGACACTGTTTGGGGCCGAGCCGGCCTGATCGTGGCGCACCGATGGCTGCAGAAGACTATCATCGATCAGGGCCAGGGTGTTTTGAAGGGACGTCGGTGCTGATGTGGCTGGGGAATGATGAATGCCGGGAACATCAGTGAGGCCAGTCGCCACAAGTACACGACGCACTGGGATGGGTGAGGCCTGCACTCCGCAATGATACGGACGACATAATAAACATGATTGAGTGCTCCACTTGTGATGGCAGTGGCACTGCAGAAGAAATTTGGTTTCTTGACTTTTTGCTGAGCTTTTATGACCTGACCTTTTCAGATGTTAATGTGCTGAATCTTTGCCAAAGGGCATGCATGCTGTACATGTGGTACGCATGCCAAGGCAAAGCTATCGATGTGGGGGCTGTGATGGTGCCCAAGCGCCACGTGATTCGAAGCAGATACTTGATATGCTAGCTTCTTCTCGTGCTGCTCGCAAGGCCTGGTGCGGGACCTGGTGCTGTATTCAGCCACCAAAGCGTCCGCTTCCCATGTAAATAATGCTGGACAACTGTACAAATCGCCGTGGCTGCTAGTCTTAGCAGATACATGATACAGACGATTGCAGTGCTAGAAAGAACTTCGTCGAGTGAGCTTCATCATGCAGCTGTGTCACTTCCCGTCAACTTGATTGATCATGGATGCACCTTCCTGCCACGGGGCTATGTGGCTATGGGGTACGGGGGCTGCACAGAACCAACAGGGAACTCCAAGTTGACATCGGCGACCGCGGAGCCTGCGTCGGACACAGGTCCAAGGTAGACAAATACCGAAATTCTGAACGTTGAGGTAGCTCATTATGCAGAGCTGCGGCTTGTCAGAAGCGTAGCAGTCAGTAAAGTTCACGCAGGCTTGCTTATCCCGGTACAGTATGGCGACTCGCTGCCAGTTCGAGAATGTCAACGACATCGGAGTATTTGCGAAGCTGACCAATGCTTACTGCATGGTGGCTTTGGGCGGCAGCGAGAACTTCTACAGCGTGTTCGAATCAGAGTTGGGCGACAAGATCCCGTTGTTCAAAGCGACTGTTGCTGGGACGCGACTAATCGGGCGCACAACTGTTGGCAATCGGAATGGCCTCCTCGTGCCGAACACTTGCACAGATCAGGTTCGCCAGTCTTTCCGGCGCTGGCCGCACGTCATCTGTCTGCTCTCGAGTTCGTGTCGATCAAGTCTTTCTCTGGCCGGCAAATGGATTTGATATGGCAACTGTACAACGGCTTTGGCTGCAATGCAGGAATTGCAGCACATGCGGAACTCTTTGCCTGACGAAGTGGTGGTACAGCGGATCGACGAGCGGCTGTCTGCTTTGGGCAATTGCATAGCATGCAACGACTATGTTGCTCTAGTTCATCCCGACATAGACAAAGAAACCGAGGAACTGATCGCTGATGTGCTGGGGGTAGAGGTCTTTCGACAGACTGTCGCTTCCAATGTCCTAGTGGGCAGCTACTGTGCATTCTCAAATCAAGGGGGCCTTGTACATCCACAAACGACTGTTGAGGAACAGCAGGAGCTTTCAAGCCTACTGCAGGTTCCTTTGATAGCAGGGACCGTGAATCGGGGGTCAGACGTGATTGCTGCGGGGTTGTGTGTGAACGATTGGACAGCATTTTGCGGCAGGGACACGACCGCGACAGAGATATCTGTGATTGAGCATGTCTTCAAGTTGAGAGGCGGCCAGCCCGGTATCGATGATGGTTTGCGGTCGGCATTGATAGATGAAATGCTGTAAGCATGCTCGTGTCCAAGTGTGCTGTCAGTGGGGACGCACACTAGGGGCAAGACCACGGACAACACCAAGCTTTTACGGGATTGTCACAGACATGCGGCTCTCATTCGCATGCTACACCATCTTGTTCTGAAGTAGCTTAAGCTGCCAAGGTTGTGTCGGATTCCAGGAGGGGTCAAGACAGCTTTCGGTGGCAATGACCTTGGTATGCAGCACCAGGAGTGATCCAGGATTGTCCAGGCCTAGTGCATCATATATCTGCAGTGTGAGCTTTCGATTACATGTAGCCCAACTCTTGTGTACACACAACAACTGATTTTGGGTTCTGCACCACTCACATCCCAGTTTCCTGACCTTGAAGCATGCTTGGCCAACGCGTGCGAGCCTGGTCCTCGTCAAAGCCAACATGTACAGGCGTGGGGCTTGTGTCGAGTGATCGATCTGCGTAACAGCAGTTTCTTCGAGTGCACGCAAGCAACGCTACCCAGAGAACGAATTTGTCGCACAGCTCAAGCTGCAAGGAAACCTCGTTTCATCGAGTCATGCTGCGCTGCGCTGCTACAGCGCAGTTGGCACGATAGGTGATCAAGGCGACCTCCACAGTACCTACGCACACTGACTCAATGACTCCATGCGATGATTCGAAAGACGCTGATTCTCCAGTCGTGGCCGGTACACTATAAAGCCCTTGTCGTGTGATTGAGCCGCTGTACAGCAGGTGCTCTGGCTGAAAACAAGCCACGCTGCGCTGAACATGACGGGAAATTTTGACCACAGAGATTTAAAGCTGACTTGTCGGGCTTTAGTGCTTTTACTCAGGGACACTGTAGAGTCATCAGGACCAGGGCAATTGATTACTGCGTTTTTGAAGGCGGTCACTGCACGCTTGAGGCTCCTCTAATGCTACATTGATATCCTAGGCACCATGCCGCGCGGAAGTATCGCTACCATTGGTCCACTGTGGCCACTGCCTATGGCACTGCTAGAGGTGTGTCTTGCTGACCACCGAAACACGCTGCCACTATGCCTCGACACGCTCATTGGACACGCTCATAAAACAGCAGGAACGCCGTTGCCGAGGGCCCGGAAGGGCAGCTGACATCAGTCACCACACAGTCGTTGAATCTCCTCCATCGGCCGTCGGCGACTGTGCGGCAGTCAGCCCAGTAGTGGCCTCGATCACTGCAGACGCCCTCATGGTGGCACACAGCCCGCAGCTGATACTGGCTGCCTGTGCGTTGAGGCTGCAGCTCCTTCATCACATCATGGCAGCAGTAGGGTGACATGTCCAGCTCTGCTGGCACATCGAGCTCGGTGTGCACTTTCCATTGCTTCAAGACACCGTCAGTGCAACCTGACATAGACCGCCTCAGCTGGATCACCAGCACCTCAGGCAGGACAGCCAACTGCAAAGCCTTGGTTTTGGTGCCCGTACAGGACTCACACGGGCACTTGGCGTCAACCACCTCAGCCTTAAAGTAGTCCCGGAGGCATGCTTGCAGCGGCAGCTCACCTGCGTGCTCGGGCAGCTGCATGACCAGCTGTCGCTCCAGAGCAGCCGACGGGGACACATGGCCACAGGTGCACCGGAACCACGACAGCATCACTTGCCCGAAGCTGTCGGACACCCACGATGCCTGATCCTTGTACAGGGCGCTGACGGCTTGCGCTGCGGCGCTGCCAGGAGCGAATTTGAGCGCCGGTGACACCCCGTTAGCAGCACCTCGATGGGACTTGCACGCAGTGTGAGCTCCGTCGAGCAGCATCCCCAGCAGCTCCTCGGAATCCTCCATGACGTGGATGTGCGCAAACCTCCTCCGATGGTCGTCCTTCGGCAAATTGGAAATCTGCACATCATTCCTCGGTGAGCAGCTCGCACGAGGCCGTGCATTGCATATCGAGGTGTGTGCACACATTCGTGTCTGCTTGACGGCATTCAGCTAGACAGCGGGGCGGCATTTAGCGTGAAAGCATCAACGTAGGCATGATGCAGCAACAGTGCACGCAGTACGATGCCACGAGGTACACTGCATACATGACCAGGGCATGTGCGATGCTATCAGAGGGTTGACAAAAGCGAGTGGAAGCTCACCGCTGTCCTGAAGGCCTCCAGCGAGCCCGGATCTTCTTCGCTGCTCCTCTCTAGCATCCCCTTCAGTACGGCGGCCATTGCAGGCACCACCTGGGCATCGCCTGCCTTCGACTTCCGGCTCTCCATCAGCGCCTCCTTGCCGCTCGTCACCGCGTCGCAGACAGGGGCCAGCGAGCAGAGAGCCTGCATCACCGTGTTCTGATAGCAGGTGTAGTGCGGGTTCGCCAACCCACCGGTTCCCGGGACGTGGGTACGCCCCACAGCAGCCCCGCAGCCTCGCGGCGAGCATGTACCCTGCGCTCCCTGGCGCAGGGGCGACACGCACGCTGGCGCGGCGGCGCGGTCCGCCCCCTTGTTCCACCCGCGCCCGCAGCGCTCCGTGTCGAGCACAATCCTCTCTGCGGAGTCGCTGGAAAGCAGCCGCGACGGCCCGCCCTTGGCGACCCAGGAGGAGGTGCGCTGGGCGGTCTGTGCCGCAGCCGGGGGCCGCTTCCGCGGCGAGCACGAGGCGCTGGCACACGACGACCTCGAGGAGGGCGCCGCGGAAGCGACGGATAGGTGCGACGCGAGGTTGTTGAAGGGGCTGCCGCTGTTCCATCGGCTCTTCACTAGCGTCTCAGAGCCCTGGGTCACCGGTGCCGCGACGGCGCAGGCCTTCGCAGACTCGCCCGTGCGCTGCTGGGGAGTTTGGCGGATCCTCAGGTTCTGTGGATGTACTTGTGGAGGGGCTGCTGGGGTTTTGGAGAGGCCGGGCGGTGGAGGGCCGGGCGAAACTGTGGCAGCGACGCTGGTGGCAGCAGGGGGAATGGGGGTGGCTGCGGGGGCAGCGGGGGTGGCCACAGGAGGCGCAGCTGAGGCCAGGCGGCCGTTGACGCTCTGCGGTGGTGTGGGGGCAGGAGAGCTCTTCTTGCTGGCGGCCTTCTTCGCCTTGCGTGCACTACCCTTCTTCCCTCGTCGCTTCGGCGTCGATGCCCCAGCTGCCGGCTCGCTTGGCTCAGCTGCGGCGTGTTCAGTTGCGGAGGCTTCCAGCTGCATTGAGGGCTTCCTGGCAGCATCGAAAGCTGCTGGCAGAGGCTTGGAGCATGGTGCGGCGGCCTCGTGGCTCGGAGCTAGGGCGGCAGTTGCCGAATTTGAGGCAGGCTTAGACTCCTCTGCCACGGGCGGCTGGGCGGGTGCGGCGTCATCGCTGGCGGTGGCAGCAGCGCTAGCTTCCGGCAGCACTGCACCCCATGGGGCAGTGGCAGGGCCTGCTGTCTCGCCAGCAGGCGGCCCAGCGTCGACGGTGGTGGCGGTGGTGCTCTGATTGATCTGCTGCTGCTGTCGTGGCTTCAACTCAAGGTCTCTGGCCATGGCGATGGTGGGCGTGCAGGCGGGGGAAGCCGCGGGCGTGGCATCGGTGGAGGCGCTGGGGAGGGCGGAAGGGGCCGAGGGGACGGCAGCTGGGGTGCGAATGATGTCGGTGGTGGGGGCTGCGTGCGTGGGTGGAGATAGGGTGGGGGAGGAGGTGGGGGTGGCGACAGCTGAGGGGTTGACAGAGGGGGTGCGCAAGCGGGGTGGGGCTGCTGGGGTGGGGTCTGTGCCGGCAGCGCCGCCGCAGCCTGCTCTGCAGCGGCTTGTAACGCTGATGTAGCGCTGCCGGGGCAGTGCAAGCGCTGATCGCCGAGTCAGCAGGCGACCGTACAGGGCCATGGCCGATGCTGCCTCTGTAGCTGATGTGTTGACGATGTGGGCGCTGACGATCTTGGGCATCATGTTCACGTTGAGATCTCGATGGTTGTTTGAGTGTACACTGAGCCTGCACCCAGTGGCCGCTGAGCCGCTTCATGAAAAACGTGCACCTGCTGCACACCATGGCTGCGACTACAGGCAGCTGGCGCCAGTGGTACGACGCATGCCGGCCAAGGCGGAGCTGCCATGCATGTGAGCGGAAGAAGGAACGGTAGGTTCGGGCCGCGCTGGATGATGGCAGAGGCTGTCAGTCGTGCTGGCGTGGCAGCCCGTTGACGTAAGCCTCAAGTTAATTACTGAGTATAGCGGAAGTGCTACATGCATGCTTGGGCTTGCGTCAGGGTTTTCCTATCGTAAAGTCGAAACAACCAAGGCAAACCCAACGTTTGTGCGTAGGCCTGGCATGCCAGGCCTACGCTGATAGACGGTGACAAATTGCTGACAATTTCAACACATCGCTACGTCGCGAGCTCGAAAACCTTGTGTGTCCATGCTACCAGCGTTGGCTGCAGGTCGACAGAGTTAGAGTTCCCGGCAGACGCTTGTTCCCGCGCGCAAAACACTCGAGCAGCATTGCTCAATGCAGCACCATTTTGGAATAATTTACAAAAGAGTGAACGGGAGAAAACAAACACTGAAACCAAATCTCATCCGCATCAACACCAACATACACTCTCACACACACGAACATAACAAGCACCATTTTGGACTGTTCGACTGCTTCACTGATGAGTTCGGAACATGGCTAGCGGCGCGTGGCGTGGATCATAGGCCAGCCGATCAGACAAGCTCGCCGATTTTTCAGCCGTGCTGATGCCCGAAAGCGACAGGCTTGAGGGAAGTCTGAGCCGCACCTCACTAGGTCGATAAATGACACTACTGCCTTGCCGATATCGATGTCGTGGCTTCACTTGAGTCGGGTCGTGCGATGAGGCTGGGTTTCAGAGGCTACTTTGCTCAGAGGTGATAGCGCAGGGAGTGAGGCAGTAGGTGCTAAATAGTTGAAAGTGCATACCCAATGCTTGTACGGGCTAGGTGAGTGAGGCGCTGCGTGTTTTCTGTCGTTCGAGACGTCGCTCGGTATCCTCGCTTGTTCGCATGGTAATGGAAGCGATCACGACGGTCATCCTCGGCCGAGCATGCATGCATCTGGTCCATGCAGGTGAGAAGCGTGCCGTGCTCGAGGCCGTCGAGGGGGGTCGCATATGCATGTGGTTGAGGGTCGTCATGCTTGCATACGCCTACTCATGATTGCATGCAAGCTCTGTGCATTCTAACGCGAATGTATTGGCCCAATCCGGGAGAGCTCCAGACCTTTCGTTTGGCGAGCGTCAGCTCGTTTGCTACAATGTCGTACCTGAGGTAAGAACAGCATTGCAATATGTCATTGCCATTGCGCGCAAGGTCCGCGGCGCACGCGGCGATGCTGTGCATGTGATGATTTTTTTCAAGGCAGGCTAACCCAGCTGCAGTCACAAAACACCAAACTGAAGCACATGTACAGCACAGTTGTGTCTTAAGGATCGATCCTTGTGAGATCTCTTCCGGACCGGCTTAAGAATTCCACAGTTATTCCCATCATGATGCTTCGAAGGCACGCTCGCAGATCTCGACACATGAGTACGTGTGTGTCACACACACTCACACCCTAGGCCCTAGCCAGCCTAGCTATAGCTAGCTATAGCCCGGCGCCATGCCGGCACATGATGGGGACTCGATGCCCCGAGGCCTGGTGTGGCAATGTATCTCGAGGTATATACATAGTACACAATGTAGATTCCGAAACAGAATTTACAGTCTAAATCTGGAGAAGTAGCACAGCAGGGCACCCAACAGCACCACCCAGCTGGCCTAGGCCTACTTAATCGTGTGGATCTCAGGCGTCGTTATGGCTGTCTCCTTTAGTCTTGATTTATTTTTTAATATTTCAAAAAATTTATTTAAATAATTATATTATTATATAATTTATTATATAATTATATTATATTAAATAATTATTGGCCGATGCAGCAACGGACGCATCTTTTGTTGCTGCACCGCGGTGCTGCAGGGACGTGTGTCTTGCATCACAACAGCCGACGTCCGTTGGAACGTTGGATTTCAAGTATAGCATACACCACATCAGCTGCCGGCAGCTGATGTGGCCACATCCTCCTGCAATGTGATGAGATCATGATCTGCACTGGTGACTTGAAGTCTACAGACCCCGTGTGTACTGCCATTCATGCACATGTACACCAGTTGTCAGCATGCGCATTCAGTGCACTAAGACAGTAGCTAGTGTAGTCCTCCAAGGCACTGGACGGCGCACAGCTGTCACGAGACTTGGACACTGCTGCAGTGATTCCAGCTCTTTGGCCTTTCACCAGATTGTAGAGGCCTGCACTTTCAAGATCAACATTTGAAAAGGGCAGACATGTATTGTGACGTGCTGCATTTTATGTAGGAAATTATCTGGACTCTAGAGCAACCAGTGCGCAAAGTCAATGACAGCTGCGCTGCGATAACAGTACCAGCTGCTGTCAAGATAGACTTGTTTGCAGATGTTTCATCATCTTTGGGCAAGTGACAGCCAGTGGTCTTTGTTCGGTTGAGCTCAATTGAGGTCGTCTTTCTTTCAGTTCGCTACCAGCTACCTGGCTGTCCAGCAACTAGACACAATCTTCACGAACGAAGTGTAACCAGCTCTTCAGATGAAATGGCATCGTTGCTTGCTTGCCACGGTCTTGGTCTGAGGGCAAGATGCAACAGCGTTGGCGTGTACTGCCTGTAGACACAAGTCGCTTTGACGTGCGCAGGACGTTGCGTTCAACAGTAAGCAGCAGTGGCGTGGCGTTCTCCGCGGCGAGCTGGCTGTTGCAGCGGCTATGCTATGCATTGTTGTGTGCTTGGAAGATCCGTGTGCCAAGTAGCATAGCTGCTCTGCCTACAGCTGCCTACACCGACGATCGGTATAACAGCGTTGTCAAGTCGCACTGTTGATGCGGAATCGATAGCTAAAATCGAGCCGCCCAAATTTTGCAATTGCGCCTGGGACTATGTTTCCTGATGTCGTGGATTGGTCGCGACAGGTTCAAGGGTAAGAGTGGCCTTCGGGCTTGCGCTCCTGCCTTGCTGGCCTATTCACGCGGGCACAGGTGTCTTACAGCAACGCTTGACTGGTTGTGAACCTATTTATCTGATGGACCCGCCTATGTCTGTTCAGCTCGATGAGGGTGTCCAGAAGCCGGACGCGAACCGAGATCGTGAAAAGAAACGCAAAGACCGGCATAAAGACAAGCACAAGAAACACCACAAACGTGAAGACAAAGAAAAGAGCCGCCGTCACGATCGCCACCAGAAAAATTCTAAGTCTCATCGCGATGAACCTCCACGCAAGTCCCCAGGCCCAGGTAGATGTCGCCCGATTGCCCCAGTCTGTATCAATCAGCTCGTAGTTGTGCAAGTTTTTTATCGGACCGCATTTGGCCACCTCATCTGGCACTGATGTCGCCTTTTGTGAAATAGGTCGCCGTGCACTCGGCAGGTCACGCTCGACGCACCTGGACTATGCACAGGACTATGTGACGCATCTATTTCATTTTTGCTGTGTTAGATGTTGTGGTGCTCCGATGAGCGTGGTGGAGGTTCCTGCAAACGCCACCTCAGGCCCTGCATGAGGGATGGTTCGCTTGCAGTGGGGCTCGAGAGTGGAGAGATCGATCCTCCAGATGCAACTGCAGAGATTGAAACCGCGGTTTCGAAACCAGGGTGTGCTTCTGCATTCTCCAGGCCAGCGACTGACCACGGCTCAGAGATCTGGCTGATCAGCATAAGCGAGTCTGACCAGAGTACACAATGCAGGATCAGTTCGCCAAAGACTGCTGCAAAGTCCCATGCTGGGACTGCGAGAAACGGCCTAGACACTGATGGACTTGAGATAGCGAATCGCTCTGACGAGGTAGTTCGAACCGTGCCAAATGGTGGGGACCGAGGGTCTCCTGCTGCACCTGACGTTGCCTCACGTGTGCCTAGACCTGACATTAACACGGATGCTGACCGTGTGAGCAGAGCTGACAAAGACAAGCATTCGGGTGGAGACGCAACTCGCAACGGCGATCCCAAACATCCTCGAGAACCCCGTCAGGTTACAAACCATTCCCCAAGATCGCCCCAAGGTAAGGGGGATGCAGGCCGTGTAGATGGAGCAGAGCATGGCAGTGCCGCGGTTAGGGATCGCTGCCGGCATAAAGCTACTGAGTCCAGTGGACGTGAGCATGGCAACAGCCGCTCCAGGGACACTGCTCGAGAAGCACGTGACCGACGTGTGATAGAGCGGATCGGTGCGGAGCGGTGGGACGGCGATGATCCGCCCAGTCGCCACCGCAGCCAGCCCCGCCATGATGGGGACCACCGCAGTCAGGCAGACCACCGCAGCCATGCGGACCGGTACGCGGGCCGCGACTGGGGTGTTCGCGACCGTGATGCACGCGGAGATGCTCGGGGAGTGCGCGGGGACGTCCGAGACGGTGGCAGGGACGATGCTGCGCGAAGCCGCAGCAGTGGCACTTATAGCCGCCGGGAAGCTGACGGCGGCCGGGGCGCAGCACGGGAGCGTGAACGGGAGCGCGACCGGGACCGCATTGTCGATCGGGACCGGGACCGAGGAGGCCGCGGCCGGCCCGCTGCTGCAGATGTGCGGCGCGGTGGGCGTCCGGGCGCGCCGGACGTCCGTGGAGGGGACCGAGGGCGGCCGCGGGGGGCGGACGACCGCTCAGTGGGGCGGAAGCGGACTCGTTCCGCTAGCCCGCGTACCAAGGCAGCACGAGCAAGGCGCCACGAGCCGCAGCGGCACGATGAGCGAGAGGAAGATGCAGATGCTCTGGCTGCGTTTGAGGACCTAATGACAGCAGAGCAGAGGGAGGTGCGCAGCGCTGACACTGGCACCCCTGGGCTGCAGCAAACGCTGCACTCGTGGAGTGTGCTACCAGGTTCTGCGGGGTAACAACCAGCAGTTGAATCGTGAAGTCTGGCGCTCTTGCTACTGTTGCCGCCTGAACATGCGGGCCTCCTCTGCCTGGTGTCCGCTGATCCTGTATGATAGGGAACAGCATGGAGACACCTGCACTGCAGGCCTTGACCTGCTTGTGAGACCAGGGCCCGCGTCGCCTGCAAGTTCGCACCCGTAGTGCCTCACGATCCGGGCGCGGCAGTCATCTCAGGCTGCGTCTATCTACAGGCCAAGGAGCTGGAGGAGCGGCGGCGCCGGCGCGCCGAGCTCGAAGCGAAGCTCGCCTCCTCCGCTGCCGTGAGCGTCCCGGCGTCTGCTGATGGTGGCAGCCAGCGGGACCTCGCATCGCCCCTCCCAGACGCAGCCGCAAATGGGCAGCAGCCTGATGCGGCCGATGCAGCTGTGCATGACAGCACGGACGATGCGCATGGCGAGGCGGTGGAGGGGCGAGTGGTCGAGGGGGCGGCTGCCGCAGACAGGGCCGCTGAGGTGCCAGATGTCGTGAACATCGGCAGTGACGGCGAGGAGCGCCAGATGGAAGACTTGTTTCGGGCGCCCGGGCAGGTGCGCTGCGTGCGCTGGATGAGCGCATCCTTGACCCCCACACGCCGCGCCATTCCGCTGTTGTTGTGCAAACATCCAGGACAACAGGTCCAGTGGCGTGATCTGCCTCAGTGACTGCATTGACGCTGCTGTTGCCAGAGTCGGCCTGTGTTCTGTCCGCATCTCTGCGGACCAAATTTGTGTGGCGTGCCGGTGCCGCAGCTGCGCTGCCGTGTGGTGGCGCTGGAGTATCGTCCACCATGCAGCTCTCCTTTCCATGCCGGCTGGATCAGTGTCGTGGCAGTGGCCACTGGTGCAGCCTCGTGTCGAATGCATGCTGCCCAGAACAACCCTTCTCGTCGCGTAAGTCCGTGTATTTCCTTGGTTCACATTTAGTCGACAGTTTGTCTGCGAGGGGGGTCTCTGCCACATCGGCCCCGCACCATGATGGCTACCAATCACTGGTCACCAATCACTGGTGGCTGCAGGACGCCCCAGATTCCCGGGGCCGCCCGGGCAGCGGTGCCAAGAATGGAGACGCGGCGGCCGATGACGACGACGGGGGGGATATCTTTGCCGAGGACGAGGACGGCGGCTCAGAGGGCGGCGCCGTCCCGATAGACGGCGCTGCAGAGGCGCCGGTGCATGACGACCGCCGCGACGCGCGACAGGCGGAGGGCTTCCGCAAGGCCAACACCGGCCTCAGCGACATGTACGACGATAGCCAGGGCTACTACAACTTCCGCGTCGGCGAGCTCATGGGGGGCAGGTGCGTGCCCGCCCGTGTGGGGATCGACGCCATCGCTTTGGATGTGGATTATTGTTCAATAGTCTTCTTGTCGATAGGAGTATGGGTGGTGGTGAGCCAACAGACACAATGATGAAGAAGGCTGAACCCGTCTTGCGCCCTTCAATGCTGCCGACTGCGCACATTGCTGCTGCGTTGAAGTAAGCCCCGGTGCATCGCCGGCGTCGCTGCAGCAGCTCGGTGTGCTTGGAGCATTCGGGCGTGGGGCACACGGCCATGAATTCCACTGCATTGCTCGGCCGGAGCTTAGGCCGGCCGTTGTACTGCGAGTGCTTGAGTGCGTTCAGCCTGTGCTTGAGGCGTGGCCGGCCGCTGACGTGGCTGTGGGACCACCATGCACTGCTTCTGGCTTTTGCACAGTGGCTTGTTCAAATCTGCCCATGCGTAGCAGCTGCGACCCTGGACCAGCGCTGGCGGTCACCATCAGACTTCTAACAGGTCGTTGGCATCCGTCTGTGCGCATTGGATGCCGAGGCTTTCGTTATTTGGTGTTTCGCATTGAACGTGAGATATGCGGCTGCACACGTGACACTCACAATGATGGCGTGTGCAGGTATGAGGTCATCAAGGCGAGCGGCAAGGGCGTCTTCTCGAACGTCGTGACCGCGACGGACAAGCTGCGCCAGAACTCGGAGGGCGTCAACCCGCTCGTCGCGATCAAGGTCATCCGCGCGAACGACACGATGTACAAGGCCGGCAAGCTCGAGCTCCAGATCCTGACGTGCCTCGCAGAGGCCGATCCCGACAACCGCCGCCACGTCATCCGCCTGCTGCGCTCGTTCGAGTACAGGCACCACCTCTGCATGGTGCGCTCTGCCGGCGCCAAAACAAAGCCGATCCAAACAGGGGCTTTCGAATTTCGAATCGAAGGCACTAATCATGATCACTCGTTGATAAGATCGGGAAAACAGAGGATTCTGTTTCTGCCGTGGCTTTCTTGTCAATGGTGTCCCTTCGTACCGTGATTTTTGTCTCGACACGATCCTCCACGGTTGCGGCTGCCGCCGCACCAGGTGCGCTTGGCACTGCATGAGCATCCGCACATGGGGAGGCGGTTGGCCGTGGATGAGGCGCGCTCCGGTGCAGGTGTTTGAGCACATGGAGATGAACCTGCGGGAGCTGACGCGGAAGGTCGGCGTCGGCCGGGGCATCCGCATCGACGCCGTCGGGCAGCTCGCGCTGCAGATGCTGCTTGCGCTGAAGCACCTGCGCGCGAACGAGGTGCTGCACGCGGACGTGAAGCCGGACAACATCCTCATCAACGCCAAGATGAATAAGATCAAGCTTTGCGACCTCGGGTCCGCGGCGTTTCGGAACTCCCACAACGAGCCGACGCCGTACCTGGTGTCGCGCTTTTATCGCGCCCCGGAAGTCATCCTCGGCCTGCCCTACGGTGCGCCCTCGCTTCCTTTTCTTGTCTTGAGGTACTCTTGGTGGGAACATTTGTCGTCTTCATTGGTGCATCGCCATGCAACGGCCTGAGCTCATATGATTCATTCCCATCATTGTCTGTGAGATGGGCTTGGCAGGCTTTATGTTGTGGCCCCAGTGTGAGTGCGCCGCTCCCTTGACCTCTGGGTGTGCCCTGAGCCGATGTGTCGCCGCAGCTGGGGCGAGATGGTGCACTGCCGCAATCATCATCATTACCTGAGTGTTTGCTGCGCATGGGCTTACAGCACGGGCTCTTTTGGTGTTGTGGCCGTGACGATGTTTGTGGGGAAGTGCATCTGTACTTGCTGTGCTGCGGCCCAGAGCCAGGGTGTCTGCGTGAAGCTTCCTGCAGCCGACGTCAACGCTGACGTTTGTGCTGTCCAGCATCGGAGGGCGGGTCTGGTGGCGCATCATGCAGGCCGTCATGCGTGCTGTGGCATTGACCATCATTCTGTATGCTGCAGATTACCCAATGGACATGTGGTCGATCGCGTGCACGATCTACGAGCTGTTCACTGCGGACATCCTTTTCAAGGGCCGCAACAACAATGAGATGCTCAAGCTGATTATGCAGCTGAAGGGGCCGCTGCCTAAGAAAATGATTCGGAAGGGCATGTTTGCAAACCAGCACTTCTCAGGTGTGCTAGTGATGCATTCGCGTGATGCATGACCTCTCCTCTTGCCCGGACGAGGCCAGGTTTACCTATCAGTCGCTTTTGTGACAATTGATGATTATGAATTCTGCTGTGCAGATGATTCAAATCTCAGCTTCATTGCCACTGAGACTGATGTGGTCACCAAGGAGCCCGTGAAGAGGTTAGTCAGTCACTTCCCTCCAGGAAAGGGTTTCCTGCCACTGCTTCTGAAGGTTGCGTCTAAGGAGTTCCAAGGACAAATCCCTCGAGACGAGCGGCGAAAACTGGAGATGTTTGCGATTTTCCTTGACAAGGCCACAGAATTGGATCCATCAAAGAGGCTGACACCTGAGGCAGCGATGAAGGACAAATTCATCGAAACAGCCAAACAGCAGATTACCATGCAGTACAATGCCCACAGGTCCAAGATGAGGTAACTGTGCGACACACTGCCTCACGGGATCAAACAGCTGCAAAGATGATTGTCTGTGTGCAATTGGTGTTACGACTGTCCTGTAGTGTCAGTGAGTCATGGGTATTTAAGCATAGTCAATGCCTGGCACCATGCTCGGTCAATATGAATCACAAGCACGAGTAGATCAACTGTTGCCACAGCGTAATCCGAAGAATGTCAAGTCTTTGATCGATCATGCAGCTGGCTGTGTTACTCCCAAACAGAGCATCTGTGGACATGAACAGTAATGAATATCCGCGCACGAAATGATCAAACGATTTCACATGCAAATTGTGCGGCTGCAGTGTGATCTGGGCCACAGAGCAAATGGAGATGATGTTACATGAACTGCTTTCCACCAGCTTCCTTACCGTATCATGGCAGGCACAGAATGTTGGGCAGATGCCACACAGCTGGTTCGCCTGAAATTAGGCTGAGATTTAGCCGTCCGGTGTGGATGAACCAGGAAGCCTCAGGCAGCAACCTATGGCATGACTGCATGCACTTACTGGGCGTTGGGGCCCTTCTTCTTCCCCATACCGACAACTGCATAACAAAGTAGCGTGTCACCAAAGTTGGCAGCAGTATCAAGAAGGTCTTGTTACGTGCCGCAGCAGGTGCCAAGAAACTGAAAAGCAAGTGGGCTTCGTCGCACAGCGACCAAAAAGATGATTCTCGAAGTGAGTTACATACCGACGTTTACGAAGCGACGGTTGTACTGCACCCTCTTGAATGCGCGCCCCTTGGGCAGCTTCTTCTTGTCCTGCTTAGCGACCTTTGGCGCTTGGCCGCGAACCTTACCGGCACGAGCGAGGGATCCGTGAACCTTACCTGCAAAACATCAGACATACTGTGAGTACCTGAGCGTTTGCCTGTCGCTACGTATGCAGGTAGAACACCATGGACAGATCGTGCAAGGTGAAGCGACAGCGTACCCATCTTGACAACGATCGTGAGAAAAGGTTTGAATCTTGTCGATAGGTGGTTTAGTTCTGCCCCGCGGAAACTACGCTTCCTGGCTTGGCGCTGAACGTTTGCAGCTGTACGCTGTGGGGCAGGGGCGTTTCGGCATTGGGAGCAGGCCCCCCGGCGGCGCATACGACGACATTGATCACCCGGCATTGAAGCGCTGGACTGGAACTCTGAGAGCCTTTGAACATCTGCCGTGGTTTAGTACGTTCGTGGCATGCTTTAAAAGCAAATGTTGCTCTGTTCAGTCGAGTCGGTGCACGCATGGCTCAGCCAGGGCAGGCAGCACGTCTTCGCCAGATCAGGACCCTTGCGCGCAATGCTCTTCTGAAAGCGAAAATATTTCTGGATAAATGGGGCGATCTAGTGAAGGATGGCCGTGTCCAGCTAGAAGCTTCTTGCAATACAATAACCAGGGTCTCAAACTGGCCTCTGATATGCACACACTCCTTGAAAGAATGCAAGAACCTTCAACCGTCTGGCAATCGCGCCCTTCGTCGGCGCTACATTGTTGCAAAGGAGGCACTCAACGCTTGCGTAGCTGATATACGAACAGCCGTGGAAGAGGCGAGCAATGTCGTCTCCACACAGATTGATGTTGACACTGAGGAGCCACTTTTCGCGTGTGTGACTGGCCAGCACTTTTTTGGAATGCTACAGAATATTATCGAGCAACATGAACAGCAACTGGAGGTGGGTATCGCAGCTGTGTTCCGCAACCCGCTGATTCAACCATGTCAGACTGCTGACAAGCGAGGCAAGAGGTTCAGGTGTTTGAGAGCATCAGCCAAGCCCTCCCTGCGGCAGACGAGTTCCTGCACAAGAAATCTCGTGTCATGAAATCATGGAGCCTAGATCAGGCGCATGTGTGTTCACCTACCGAACGCAATGCCACAGTCTACCCGTACTTGGCCATGTCACTCATCGTCAAGCATCACTGCAGGTCATAATCACAACATGGATACTGCAAACAAAGATTGATCGGCAATCCGTTGACTCCATGATGGAGCTACTGAACAAGGACGTCAGAACCATGTAAAGAGCTGCTTGATATCCTTCAGTCCTGCAAGCTCCTTCTGTTACCACCACGCAGCTGAAGATGAGAATCCTCAGGTTTGTGATCTTCGGTGTCTGCTCCGTGAGCACAGCGATGCTTTGCTCATGGTGGCGCAGACTCTGTGCTTGAATTGGAAATGGTCATGCTTTTGCCTGGAGCTCTGGTGAAGGAGCTGGGCTCCCAGCGAGATGTACTTGCTAAGAATGGCAGCTGTGATCTGAAAGCCTGCACTGGAGGTGCTTGTGGTCGTACAGGCTTAATACGGTCCAACAACAAAATATGTAGGCCCCAGATGAAGGCGCGGCAGGTGTGCAAGCAGAGAGCAAGCGTGGAGCAGACTTTGGATGGCATTGTGGCACGTTGCGCTTCCATCACCTTGATGGCTCTGATGGACCGATTTTGCAGGCGGGCAAATTTCATAATGCCGCCGAAGTATTACCTGCGTGCTCAAGCGCTGCTCAGACTCGGAAGTACAACAATATCTGATCTCGCAGCATGTCAGGATTGGATATCGACATCAAGCGGGATTACCGCATCTCGTCAACAGACTTGCCAACCTGCGAACATGTGTGGGAGTACACAAAAGCTTCATGAGCAAGTCCAGGTGCCAGCACGGGGGGACCTGTGAGTGTGCCTGTCCCGATAGCCACACAGAGGTTTGAATTTGGTAGGTGTAGCGTGTCCATCATGCTATGTGAGGCCAACAAATGAGATCAATGACCGCATGATGTGTTTGATCTAGTCAAGTTTGTGACAGACTTGCCTGAAACTTCCAACTTGTGATACGCAAGTTGCACATGTGTGCATGCTTCAAGTGAGCCCCTTCAAAACGTCAGCTGCTGTCTGCGTCTTGTCTGTGGACCACCAAGCTGCCACAAGCACAATACAATCAGAAAATCATCTCCTGAGATCTGAGGTAGTTGCAGCCTGCAGACTGATGCGCTCCCTGTGCCTCGCTGGCTGCTCGGTCGTGGTCTAGTTGCCCTCGCTGGATAATTGCATTCTGGCATCACCACATAGAGTAGATGTAGCAGGCGAAGGGTTCAAAACCGCCAATGTGTACAGCACGTGCAAGTAGCCAGTGGAGAAATTTAGTAACAGGACAGTACAAAATACAAGCCATTCAGCATGTCACAGCCTTGATCTGGGCTATCAGTGAACCTGCTTCCTGGCTGTATTGCAAACCATGTGCCAACATCCAGAGATCTCGCCAGCTGTCTGCTGGACGCACAGACCTGATTAGGTGTTATTGTGCGGGTGAAGCAACACCAACGTCCACGAGTGCCAACTGTGGCACCTGTTCCGACAGTCATCGTCCATTTCTTACGCTGGGAAGGCTACTCAGCGCGCACCCCCCACCCGCTGGGCCCCGTCCACTTGCCTGCCCGACCACAGCAAAGTCAACCGCCCCCATTCGTGCCATGCCCTCTGAACAACTCGACGTCAAACCCCGTAGCTGCCCAGCAACCCCACTCCCTAAGTCTCTACCTTTCCGCGGAAT
This sequence comes from Ulva prolifera, assembly GCA_023078555.1. Lineage (NCBI taxonomy): Eukaryota > Viridiplantae > Chlorophyta > Ulvophyceae > Ulvales > Ulvaceae > Ulva > Ulva prolifera. The sequence continues at coordinate 1,107,547 of CM041201.1, read as the reverse complement.
CTGGTCACTGCTCCCCTGTTGGCGAAACCGAAGCTTGCTTGCGGTGGACGCCTTCCTAGCAGGGACATGCTCCAGTCCCACAACCCCGGCCCCCAAGCTCTGCCGGCCACAGATCCCAGTTATACTGGCGCTGGCATGGCCGTCAAGAGAGAGTCCACTGTGGGACTGCGCCCGAGCCTCAGACACGCTGCCTGTGCCACGCACCGCGCCCGGCCTGCCTCTGCTTCGAAATGCTCCCTTCACTGGAGTCACGCGCCCCCGCCCCTCAATCAGACAGACCTCCGGACCATGTGCTGATCCTTGCACGCAGACCTGTGTACACGCGACTTCGAAGAGGTCTCGAGCAGCTGGCTGGCAGCTGCTGGACACCCGCTGACACACCACAAAGTCATGCTGGGGGTGGGTGCCAGAGCTGAAGCACTTGTGGCACAGGTCCAGCTTCCAGCATGATGTGCAAGAGTATCGGGGCCCGGAGATTGGAGCGGCATTGCATGCACTGCAGGTAGAACCTGGATGAGTACACGATGGTGCTGCGCTGTGGTTCCGCTGAGCCATCACACGCTTGCTCGGGGCTCTCCAAGTGAAGGCACCCCAATCAGTCCGGCACATCGGGCAGTGTAGGTCCTATAGAACACGAGAGAAGTTGACCACAGCGAGTGCTGCCTGTCTGAGGCTGCTCAAATCTGCAATATGCGCCAGAGCGCTTTGTGACCGGATTGTCGTGTCAACACTCGGTACCTTCTGTGTTTTGATGCTGTGTGCCATCCACACTTGCATGCACTTGCCATGAATATTTTGCCCACATCCTTTTTGGCACCATGTCAGCTGGAGCAGGTCTGCTTCGTAGATGTCGTCATAGCAGATGGGACAAAGATCGCCTTCCTGCAGAGGTTTGCGTGATGTGCCACCTTGTTGTATGTGCGGCGTGCCAGAAGGCGGCCCAGCCGGCTTCTTGTGGCCCCCTCTAAGTATCTCGTCAAGCTCTCTATCTGCAAACACGGGGTGTTCGCGCGGGAGTCTGGGAATTTGGTCGAGCAGCCGTCTGAAGACCCATACCAACGAGTGAAAGCTGCCATGCCAACGGGCTGTCTGATGGCACTGCCAAGACTTTGACCATGACAAACACAAGATGCCTACATAGCTCCACGTTGGCGAGACTTTTGGTGCGGCGACATGTGCATCTCTGCAGTGATCCAATGGTGACATGATGCTGTTCACCACTGGCATCTTCTTTGATGATGAAGCTTGTCGGTCCACAGCGCTGAAGAACGTACATGGTGGTGTTTGCAACAGCTTCTAGGAGCTCGTCGAAAATCTGTGCACGCAGGCATGTCAGTCTTGTTGATCTCACTCGATGAAGCGCTGCATGTTGGTCAGGCGCATGGCAAACTCTGTTGACAGGTGTTACACACCGAAGGAGCCTTTGAACGCCATGGCAATGACCTTTCACAGCGCATGATACGTCTATCGTCGTTATGGCTTGTTCAAATGCATTGTTACAGTCACCGCGACCGAGACAGCCCACTCACGCTGTGCATAATGTCGACACTCGGCCGCATGGTCTCAGCAAACGCGCCTTCGTGTGCCTACATGTATATGAACTACACTTTCCATCGTCCTGATAGCACAGCATGGACCGCTATCGCGCCTGGAAAGACCTAATCAATGCTTGCGGGATGCCACCGACATGGATCAGCACAGGTCGAGACTCCATGAATGATCACTGCAGGATACATCGGTTTGCAGCGTCTGGATCTGCTGAGTAAGGCGTCTCCCTGATGCTGAGGTATCCTAGCATGCGTAACTACGTGGCCTGGCGATACTGATGGATACCTCAGACGCGTTCTGGACCAGCTGGGGTGTCATGGGGTGAACCAGGATGTGACAGCGGTCGCACACCAAATAACAAGCTGCCAGTTCTAATAGAGCCAAGCCACCAGGCATCATATATAGATATATGGGCAGGCAAGGCCGATGAAAGGAATGGAAACCTCAAAGCACATGGTTGAGAAAATCCCAGTTGCGAGTGGCAAATGCAACAGGCCCCGCAAATCACAGCTTAGCTACACTGTGGCAGTGGTGCCGTACCGGTTCATACATTCGTTCTCAACGCCTGCAGTGACACGTGCTGACAGAGCCAGGAGATGCATCACATCTGAGAGCTACCCAATCCAGTGGCTTCAGGATCGCACCAGCATTACCTACATGTGGCCTAAGCAGTATTGAGACGCGATGCAGGCAGATTACGGTTCATCAAACTGCCCATCCGAAAATATCTGCGTTGTGTGGCCTCCTACGGTCCATGCACAGCATACGATGCTGGCCGGACATTTCTATCTACTCGCCAGCAACCACACTGCCACTCAAACACGCCAGGAGCGACCACAGTTGCTTCCATCAGGGAATGACTCACAAGCACATGCAGCCGCTGGCACGCTCGGGCTGTGCAGACCTGAGCTCCCGGCACTGCTGTATCGCCGAGCCAGCCCTTGGGGTCCCCGTCACATTGATCCATGCTACGAGCGTCCGGTCTCAAGAGCAGCTCGACACCGGACCAAGCTGCTTCATAGGTCCTGTCGCCAGGAGGTTGCACAGTCACAGCACATCTGCCATATCCCCCTGCACCCGACCACTGTTAGCAACCTGCGTCCCATGTAAGGCAGACCATCACAGTAGCAGCACCTCTCGCCACACCGAAGCCTGTGCACAGCTGAGCAGACAACAGGTGAGCCCGCACAGCTGCCATACAACAATGCATCTGCGAGTGGCCCTCCGCGGCCAGTCCGCAACGATAACAAGACCAAGGGCAGCGGCACCTCGCCAAGCCTTGCATCCCGCGCCATGGCACATCTCGCAGCATGTCTCGTGAGGTTCCAGGTGACCCCTGTTGACTGCGCTTCGCGATCATCTCAACCCAGGTCCCTCGCCTCACGGCGCTGCGCTGCTGAAGACGAGCCAAGACGGGCACCTCGGCTGCACCAATGCCGGCCACCGTGACCACGCCACAACCAGGCACAGGCTGCATGCACCCACCAACACGGTGCACCCCCACGCCACGCCACGTCGAGCCAGCACTGCCTCATTCACACAGCACCAGAAGCCGACCTTGACGGGAGATTTCCCTTCGGCGGAGGGGTGTACTTGGGAGACAATGTCCCAAGTTAGTGACAAGGGAACTTTCCCTCATACCTACATATATGGTAAGCGTTCCTTCGTTCAAGGCGGCCAAATCAGTCCTCAAGACACCCCAGGACTGCGCCAGGCAGCCACATGTCCCTGTGGACAAGTCACACAGCACCACCCGAGCTGCGCATCCCTGCATTTCTGCACCAGCTGCGGCGTTCCAGCGGGGCCACGGCACTGACCTGCAGCAGCAGCCCACCCCACCGCCCTCGAGCAGCCGTCACTGCGTCTTGCCACGGAACTTGAGCTTCTTCACCTTCTTCTGCCCCGGCTCCCGCACCTGAAACGCGACGTCGTGGATGTTCTCGATCGGCAGCTCCCGGCCCTGCAGCGCGGCCCGCCACGCCTCCGACTCGGCGGCGTCAAAGGGCTTCACCTTGACGACGGTGATGAGGCGCCGCATGATGCGGCGAGTGAGGCACTGGATGCCGTTGTCGAGGACAGAGAGGCAGGGGTGGGTTGTGACGGGGCAGCCGCGGGAGGCGAGGCAAGGGTCCCTGTGGACACTGCCGACGGTGCGGCCGCACGCCTGCAATCGCGCCCACGCACACCGTCTCGTTACTGGGCCAGCCAAGGGCTGAAAGCAAACGCCGGGAGAGGTTGATGCCCCTATGGATGTGGGTCGGCGAACATGCACATCATACCATGGCATCAACAAGGCACTGCAACAAGTCCACGCCATCAATCTGGGGCTTCGTGCGCATGAAAACATGCACGTGCATGAGCGCAGGAAGCACACACAGGCGGGTCTGTTGGGCTTGCGCCACAAATGCAACTCGGACGACACCGGCCGTCCATGCGGCAGGTTGCGGCACACTCTGGCTGGCAGCGTGTATGCATGAGTGCACGGCCGCAGCTGGGGAGCGTTTCAGTCGCGCGGCGGAGCTGCGGCGACGAGGGGCGGCCCGAGCGCTGGAAGCCACTTCCACCGCAACGCGCGGCAGTGGGGAAGCTCAGCTCTGGCGCGCCGTCCTGCAGACGGCTCCTTGAACTCGAGCCAGGTCATGGCCGGTGTTCCGCTGACGACGACAGGGCGCGTGAAACAGTCCACTCGTACCACCTCAGCTCTGACGGAACCTTCGGAGGGCCAAGACATAGAGCAACTCTGGGCTCTCCAAAGCATACTCAGATGCGGGGTGGTACCCGAAAACGCTGAAGCTTGTGATGTGGAAGTGCATCACTGGCCAGCCTTCGGTAAGCCAACACACGCAAGCGTCCGGGCGTTGGAACAGTTCGTGTCAAGCTGTCAGCCATGCGGCGATCCCCACGCACACTCCGCCAGACACACCAACTCCCACAACACGCACGGCGAGTGGCTACCCGCGCCAACCCATCCACCAACGCACCTCCGTGACTTCCCCCCCGTCATCTGCTCCAGCAGCGCTCCCGTCCTCACTCGCCGCGCCGGCGCCGGCCTCCTGCGCCGCGTGCTGTGCTCCGTGCTGTGCGCTGCCGTGCGCAGACTCGTAGTCGATGAAGTCCGGCATCCAGTAGCACATGCGGCCGCCGAGGACGAGCAGCCGGGCCGCCGTCTCGAGGAGGTCCGCGAGGCACTCGGACAGAGCGTACGGCTTTGTCGCAGGGATGTATCCCGCCCTGAACACGCGGCCGTCCTCAACTCGTGTTTGTGCGCGCGCAACCCCCAGATCCGGACACGTATGGAATGCATGCGTGACCGTGCGGCAGGCACGGTTCAGCACTACACGTGCCATGAGTCGCAACAGCGACGTCGCCAGGGCGTGGCATGTTGTGAGGACGACGGCATGCACGGACCAGGTGCGAGATGTGAGCGGTGCACCATGCAAGGTCCACATCCATGCCACCTGCACGCGCTCGTCTGCAGCCCGAAGGCACCGGCGGCTGCAACACGTGGGGCACCAGACGACAGTTCCCACAGCCCCGCACACACAGCACGGCCCCACGTAGCACACAGCAGGCGAGGCGTCGTTCACCAGCACCTGGGGCAGTATGCTCCCCCGATCCGGTGGCCCCAGGTGTTGGAGCTATCGATGTGCCTATGCATACGGCTGTGTAATCAAGCAGATACACAGCCACACACACAGCTGCATCGACAGCCCGTCCACGACAACGCACAGCGTGCACAGCACACAGCATGCAGCGGGGCGCACTTCACCGGCAGCGGCGCGTCGCCTGGGCCGAGGGGCGCCATCTTCCGCCCCCCGGCCCGCACGCCGTACGGCGGGTCGCACAGGATCGCGTCGACGAGGCCCTCCGCGCCGCGCCGCCACGGAGGGTTGGCCGCGTCGGTGCGCAGCAGCCCGATCGGGTCCCCGAGGCCGTAGTCCGCAAAGTTGGAGTAGACGGAGCAGGGGCGGCCGGCGCTGTCGCGCTTGCCGTCGCGGATGACGCGGATGTCGATGTCGGTCCCAAGGACACGGCCGCCCCACGCGGCCGCCGCGACGAGGATCGAGCCGGTGCCGGCAAACGGGTCGTACACAAGGCTGGCGCGGCGGACGTGGCCGAGGTTGCACATGATGAACGACAGCTCATGGTCCATCGACGTCGGGCCGAGGTAGCGGCGCTTCGTGAGGGTATACGGCTGCGTCGCGGAGCGGACGTCGCTCCAGGCGAGTTGCCGGGCAGCGATGAGGCGGTATGGAATCTGCACGCGGCCTGGGCACTGGACTTTTTAGCAAGAGAACGGACCGTTGCATGGCAGAATACCACAGCTACCAGTTTGCGGCCAGCGAGCTACCAGCTTCAGGACTTGGGATCCGAAGCGTGAGGATACGCAACGCGGAAATCAACAACGTTTCAGACTTAAACAAACGACATAGACAGGTCCAGAGACCCCGCTTGGGGGGGGGGGGGGACGCTGAGCCGCGGTCATCCACTGCACAGAAGACATGAGGCTGGCATCGCGGCAGTGAGGGCGTTTGGGGCATGTGCGGCTTCCGCACCCTGGGCGATGTGGCCCCTGGGCGATGCAGCATGCAGCCAGCGCAGCGGGTGGTGTCCATGCGTGTGGGGTGCGCAAGGAGCAAAGGGCAGCAGGGCCTCCGAGAGGTGTGACGGCGCCCCAAGTCAGTGGACTGGGGGGCCTGTAGCCACCGGGGCATCTGAACAACGTCACGCCAAAGCAAGGCACACCCGAGCGCATGGAAGCCCGTGCAACAGCGCAAGAAGCAGCGGCGTGCAGTGTTGAGGCGCGTGGATCGGCCCCCGAGCTCGAGCGCAGCCAACATGGCGGTAACCATGATATACCTCGGCCTTGGTATAGATGCATGCGGTAGCTATGTGCATGCGACGAGGTCATCGTGGCGTGATATGTGAAAGGCAGGAATCATGGACCGCTTTCGAGGGTGGGGGAAGGTGGCGCTGCGGTGTGCAGGCGTTTGCCACCTCGCTGCGGCGTGGATCGACGTGTACATTTGACAGTGGGAACGGACGATCGTAAGGGGGGACACCAGGACGCGAGTGGCTGGCCGAGATGGAACAGCACAGCCGAGGTGTGACAAAGCGGCAGCTCTGGATGTGCGCAGTGATAGGATGGTGTGGCAGGGGCTCGGGAGGCTCACCTCCTCTGGCAGGCCAGCGTTGTGGGAAGCATCGACTACAAAGATCCACAGCTTGATGTCCGGCTCTTTTAGCTTCACAGGCCCCTGCTCCGGTCACAGAGGCTCAGAGAGGTAGCAAGAAATAGGGGGGCCAGAGTACGTCTAGCTTGGCTGTTGCATGGTGATGTGCACCCCTCTTGTCGAAGCACGTCAGCGTGCTCTTGCGAGGGCAAGCAAGGTCGTGGTGCACTCCAGGAGCAGCATCAGTGTTCGACATGATGGAGCAGGGCAACACCTTGAACGGACAAACTTCAGTGATGATGTCCATCATGTTGCGCTTGTCCGGAACCTCAGGTATGCTGACGCCGAATCCTTCTATCACGTACCTGAAGGACACATCCGCTCCGAACCATTTTGTTGTAAGTTTCTCAGGGCAGCTTCGCAATGACGCCTTCAGTTCATCCATGTTCCTGCCCATTCCCCAAAGTTCAAAGAGGCCCTGCGAGCACACTGAGCTCAAGAAACGACCGAACGGATGCCCCAATCAGACCCGTAGCTGGTATAACCTGAATGCGTTTACCTTGGTCAGGATCGCCCTGCTGCAAATTTGATTGCACTGCTTGGCGGAGACGTCATCGATGAGGCGGAAGGGAGACAGTGTGGAGTCTCCTGGCAAGGTGCGCATCTTGAGCGCCGCTCCTGGAATTCCGTACATGTCTGCAACGGCGGTGAGCTCCGCTTCCCGGAAATCAAGCAGGCGATGCACCATGTACGCCAAAGTACACCCATATTCACAGTTGGCGCTAGCAGCAGCTGGTGATGCGTTCACGTGCGGTGCAACGTCAGTGCCAATCTGATCGATTTCAGGGCATGCCATTATCAAATCTCGGAGCACTGCGCACGAACACAGATTCATATGCAGCTGCGTATGGGTCAGGACCCATCAGAGCTACACAGGTTTGAGCCTGGCTGCGCATGGGTGAACGCAACGCAAAGGTGCTGTCCTTCAAACAAGTTGACATCCGGCATGGTCCCCGGCGCGCCTGTAGACACTATACACTTCAGCCATGCATGGGGTCCGGTTCCAGCGAGGATTGTCAATCTCTGCAGACATCATTTGCGCGCCGATCACAACGTTCTCAGACTGCTCTTTGTGTGAGTTACTGCAAGCGACACCATCTTTTGGCGAAATTCTAGAGCTGGGGTCAGCAGGGCAACACAAAACACACATCTTGCAGTGGCAACACAAAACACACATCTTGCAATGCTCACGTAAGGCTGCCGCCACTTGCAACGGAGGGGCGTGGCGGGCTAAAGCACCGAGATGCACATGAGCGCAACGTGTACTGCCCCTCCGATTGCAACCCCAGAAGTCTGCTGAAGTTAAGGGTTACTTCGGAACACTTCATGAAGTGTCATTTTTGGTGTAACTAGAGTGCAAAATCATCAATTTTGGGATTTTTAATGGCCTTCACCTGTGTCTCTGGCATCCGATTGAGGGTGTCTTATGGATGAATTAACTTGCGGGACATGTGCACGTGAGTCTGGTTACAACAATAGCTCCTTGCAACGGCAGCAAAGGCTGCCAAGATGATGCTGACAGAATGCAGCACATCTCCAATGCAGTTTTCTGATAGCGCACGCAACTTGGTTACCACACCCATACTTGCCTAGATGGGTAACAGAAGACATGCACGTGAACAGCAGCTGCAGCACAGCAGTACGTCCATATACATACACCTCCCTGAGAGCACTCCTGACGCACAGCAGCAATGCTACACTGTAACTACATTGCATGCTTTCCCTAGTCCAGCACAGTACTTACTGCTGCCTTGCTTCATAGTACCATGCCTGCACAACAAAGAGATCTACAAGCTGCTCTTCCTCATCCTATAGCTATTTGCAACTCTGAACACACAAACTCATGTATACGTACCCATGCTGAATCAAGCGACCGTGTTCATAGATGTGCATCCAGGAGGAATACAGGCGCAGACATGAGGGCAGCACGCCAAGTTATGTGAATTAAACAGTCCAAAAAACAGAATTTCATGTTGATCGTTTGGTTGGTAGCATGTGACATATTAATTTGGCCAAGTCAGTCGTAAATTATATAATACAGGGCTAATTCAAAGGGCTTAATTAACTCCAATTAAGGTTTGGACAGGCTTGACTTGTAATGTGCGGCCCTCGTGTTGTCGATAGCTCGACTTGAAGAACATCAACGCGAACATAGGGCTGACTCTGTGACAACAGGTGCTAACAGTGTGGCTTCACCAGATGAGAAGAGGTGAAAGGCAGCTGAGAAGAGGGCTCGGTTACACCGAAGTACACGGGGTCAATGATCCTTTGTTCCTCACTGCTGTATGTGTGCGTTTTAGTTTGTGCAAGCCACAGCGGGTGCCAAGGAGGCCGAAGCATGGCATCATGAGCACTGCTGGAGCATCCAGTGGCAACATGATGCACTCCACAAGAAGACTAACCCGCCATGAATCCTCAGCTCACCAGCAGTGTGCACAGGGCTAGCCACTCTCTTGGTGAAGATGTCAGAGTCACAGATCTATCTTCAGTAAGAGGGCAAAAGTCGAAAAAGCAAGCAAGTCAAGGAGCATGTGCTTGAATTTCTGGATGCACATACATGGCAGTGCAGCTGTGCAACTGATACACCTCAGCCCGACGGGACTAAATCATCACTGGCCGGCTTTCACAACTCCTTCCTCAGGTGCTTCTCAAGCTCCGGAGGCAATGGTGCTGTTGTAGTCCTTGGTGTACCGCTCGACATGCTCATACTGCCACCTTCAAGCAAGGGTCGTCATCTGACCCACCATCGGGCCAGGCTTTGGCAGGCCAAGCAACGTCACAATCTGCACATTTTCCAGCCAACCTTATGAGACAGATGGGGTCAACGGGACACCGACAGACTCTTTCAACACACCATATTGCCATGATCACTGGCGCACCTGTTTTCCATATCTACCTCGGGATTCTTGTGTCGCACCCCTTCAGCTCCCAGCCAGCTGTGACATTCATGCGCACCATGTATGCAAGTAACTCTGCCTACGAGTAGCTATCCACAAGCGCCTCATACGTCCCCCAGGCCTCAATATTGGCAGTGACATCACCGCAGTGGATCGCGACCTCGCACTACAGCAGCGGGAAGATCGGGACCCACCAGCTCCACAAAGCCCTTCAGCTGTTCCAGGCATGTACCCAGGTCAGCCTTGAGGTCGTATGAGGCCTCAAAATCCAGTTGCTGCTCGGGTGACATGCGGTCCGTCAAGACTGCAGCTGTAGCTCGAGACCAATTTGATTACGAATGTCACATGCTAGGCGTTCCTCTTCTTCCTCACTTCCCATCATGCCTTGAAGCGAGATCAGGGCAGCCAATGGGCCATCAGGCATTTCACCATAGTGTGACACGCCTTCTCCAATGGGTCGTCCAACAGCCTCGTCTTGTGTAGAGCGTAGCATGGCTATCATGGCTATAACAGCGACGATTGAACAGTTTCCTGAATGGACCCCCTGTTGCAGCTTTGACCGCATTATGTAGACCATTTGGGACAGGAAATCCCTGATCTTGTAGGTCAAACAATTAAGCTGCGCGAATGACATCCTTGAGAACTGGAATCGCGTGTGCTCGCGGCAAGTCTACATAGGCGCATGGCTGCGAGCCATCCATCAAGAAAATGTTCCAGGTCTCACGTAGATCTGTCAACACCACAACGGGCCGATACATGTCTGATTCATGGGTGGATGCCACAAGTTCTGTCATGGTCTGCCAATATGACCCTGCACATAGACAGAGTTGCATGATTGTGGTGACCAAACAGAGCATGGCACAGCAACAGCAACTGTGTCTTCCCAATACCACCACCGATACACAAATTAGCTTCGCTAAGCAAGCACATGAGTCAGCATCACACCTCTAAGGATCGCGTCCTCAGCTCTCTTTTTGAGTTCAAAGCATATGCATACACCATCCTTCAATCTGACCTTGCGATAACCTTTGAATGCGACGACAACATCAGTCGTGCCCGTGACCTTGACGGGCTGATGGAGATTCAACAGGTTTTGCGGCGCAGCCATCACTAGAAGCTTGTCAGTGAGTGCATCTTGCAGCAGTCGGTGAACATGTTCCATGTATCTCTGTGGGCAGACTCAGGCAAGTCATCCCATTCAAACAGTCCAATGTTCAAACCTTCGGGCAATGTCAGTGGCTCTGGTCCTGGATCAAACAACTTTATCTGCTTTTTTACTCCCAAGGACTCACACAAGCGCAGAACCTTTGATGCTGTGGCCTGGGAAATGGCGATTGAATCTTCGTCGCTGGGAATCCGCTTCACTTCGTTCAAGCTTTCTTGTTGACTTTGTTGACTCTGCTTCACTTCGTTCAAGCTTTCCTGTTGTTGCCGCATTGCCTCGACAGCATGTGCAACCTGTTTCGCCAGCCTTTGCAATGCACCATCTGCATTCAATACACTCTGTTTCAGCTGCACAGGCAAGCTGTTTAGATATAGCAAATTGGATGATGCTACAACTGACGCATGTTGGTCACGTAGTGGTGGTCAATGTGACAATTAAATCATGTGACTGATTCCAATGTCAGTGCGAGATCAGATACCACACACTGCAGCCATGCGAGATGCGTCCTTGTAAGCTTATGTCACAGTACACTGAAACTGACCATGAGCAATCGGAGTCAGCCTGATCTGGGTACGGTGGCCACTACTCAAGAGGCTGACCTTGACTGCTGCACATGCACAGACGGCCAAAGCGCACCGGCACTGGGGTGACAGTGCTGATATAGCAGCTCCCCTGCATCTTGCCCCAGCACACTCTGCAGCTGTGCTCTTGTCGCAGCTTTCACCAAATCTGCAGTCATGTATCCTCCTTCATGCAGCGTTCCGGCAGTACCAGCAGGAAGTGTCTGACAGTCCCCGATCAACGCTTCCAGGTCAGAAGAGGCCATCGTGAAATGCACAAATGTCACCTGGTGGATTGGATAAAAGAAATTCATGCTGTCGGTTAGGCTTGGGCCTCCACAATGCGTCTCAGCAATGCATACTTATAGTAGTCAATGCCACCAGCAGCCGAGCACAGACCTCTCGTTCATGCACAGAGTTTTTTTGGCATCACATGCTCCGAAAGAAAGGATGATTACTTGTCACAGATGAATGCTGGTCGATGATCGCCATAAAGCTGCTGTCATGCCATGTGCTACAAACAGCGAAATTCAAGGACGTAGTGTGTAGTGCGCACTATCTGTAATGTACCGCTTTGACGTTGATACGTTCAGCCAGAGCAGGATCTAACCGCGTGTGTGTGAATTATGCATAATTAGGGCCAGCACAGCGCATCACTATGGGTGCACATATGCAGCTCTGGATGGATGATCGGACGCTTCGAGGCAGCAAACAGCGTTGCAGCTGTCTCACGGGAGACGGAGCATGCCCCGAAGCACGAGCATGTAGGAGATTGCACAGAGAACAGTTTGACCACGCAACTGGATGATCCCTAAGACAAAGTAGAAGACACAGCTTTATTGAAGGCCAGTATCAGCATTGGCATTTGTGGCGACATCGACGCACAGCTACCGTAGCCAGTGGCAAGCTCGCACTTCCAAAATGCGTACCTGCTAGTACTGCTCATACATCAGCACAGACCGTGCCGTTTGATATCGCCTGCTTGTACTCCAGGCTAGACTCGTCGACCGACGTGCCATTGCAAGTGCCCTGCACAAAAAGACGACGCAAAACGTCATATGCAGACGTTGGCATCGCCGGAAGTGGGTTCTTCGAAGTCTTCGGGGCATTACCATTGGCGTGGCAGGCCTTGTCTGCCTCCTCTAGAGTGTCTTCATGCAGTGTTTCCTTTGGTTGTCCCAATGATGCGGTGGCTACAGGCGGAAAGCTGTGTCAGCTGCCTCCCGCTACGACAGACCGTTTTGACTAGATGTGGCCATATGTTAGCACTGTCGCCTGTTCCTCCCCGTTGTGGCTCCTTCGACACATCTAGCACACGCCACAGCGTTCCAGGTCATCATCCACACGCAGCCCGCATTCCGTGAAAGAAGCCGACCATACACGGACTCGTGAAGCGCAAAAATTCCCGGCGGACGCAGCCTGCAAAGCCTGGCCCCTTTCGGCATGGATGCACAGAATAGTGGTTGGCTGCAGGGGACTGGACAGCAACTTGTTGACAGACTGCCAACGAGAGCACGTAGAGTCAAGAAGTTATAACTTGTGTAGCAGCTATGGCCAGTACAATCGATCTCTGACAAGCCAGATGCACATGTGTACATGCATCAAATGGGGCCCCTTTCAAGTGTCACCTGCTGGCTGTGGATTTGTAGACGACCAAGCTGCCGTGAGCCCACGATTTCAAATTGATACATCGAATTAGTAGGTTGTTGCAGTCTGCATTCAATGTGTACATCGTGTGTGCTGCCTCTTTGTGGTCTAAAGCACATGCTAGATGTTGCGCGGTGATATCCTTAGTAGGCTGTGCCTTGCAAGCGCAGCATAACAAAAGATATTGCGAATGAATTCTAATTCCAATCAAACATTTATACCACAAATCAGCTGTCCTGTGCCCAAGACCATGACTGGTGAAATTTGCTGTGTGTACGCTTCAGCTTGCGCAAGCGACAGCAGGTGCAAAGGTGGCCTCAGGTTGGCATCATCAGCGTGTCAGGGGCGTCAAGTGGAAACGAACTGGACTTCACAGGACAACAAACCCGACATGCATCCTCAGCTGGCCAGCAGTGTGCAAAGGGCTAGCACTCTCTCCGCGGAGACGTCACATCAATCCAACCTCAGCACTCAAAGGGTGTAAGTAAAGTCAATTGCAAGTCAATCCAGGAGCTTGGGCTCAAATTGCTGAATGCAGACATGGCAGCAAGGCAGCGCAGCTGTGCAACCATTACACCCGAGACAAGAGCTCAAGCATCACCGGTCAGCTTTGGCATGCTCCTTCTTCAGAAATTCCTCGAGCTCTGGAGGCACTGGTCCTTTTGCTGACTTGGTGTGCCTCTCGACGTGCGCATACTGCCACCTCCGAGCCAAGGCTGTCATCTTACCAACCACCGGGCCAGGCTTTGGCAGGCCAAGCAACTTTACAATCTGCATATGTCAGTCCATCTGGAAGCCCACCATGCGAGCACCAGATTGCATCAACAAACCACCGACAGCCTCTTGCAACAAGCAGCACTGCCATGATCACTGGCGCACCTGTTTCCCATCAATCAACGGAACCCAGGTACTGCACCCCTCAAGGTCCCAGTCAGCTATGACCTTGTTCAAGCGGTTTGTGTATGCTAGGAGCTCAGCCTCCGAGTGGCTACCTACAGGCGCCTCATACGTCCCCGAGGCCTCGATGTTGGCACTGACATCACCGTAATGCATCGCGTCCTCGTGGCACAGCAGCGGGAAGATCGAGACTGCCAACTCTGCAAGGCTCTTCAGCTGTGCAAGGCACGTTCCCAGGTCAGCCCTGAGATCGTACGAGGCCTCGACATCCATTCGCTGCTCCTGTGTCAGGCCTGCAGCAACATGCGATGCCTGACTGACTCACATGCCGATGCACCTGTAGCGGCTACAAATGATTAAATTGCTTCACACACCCAGGCCAATCGCACGAGTCCCCGTCTCGACCGGTGGACCACAAAACAGAACTGTCCTCTGCCTCACTTTCTCATGGTCATGAAACAACACCGAATACCAAAACCACCAGGCGGTGGTGTCAGCAACGTCTCGAAGCAGGCTCTCTGCACTTTCTCCACAACACTCAGCGCACTTCCATCTCTCTTAGGCGTGATTTATCGTGACACACGATCAGCCAAACAAAGCGAATCCGCCCCGTCGCTAGCAGCTTGCATCAGCGGGCGTCACACACCTGCGACCGCGTCATGTATTCTGCACAGCCCCGGGAGGATCGGTGCAGCAGGGCCACCTGTTCCGCGTCCTTGTTCGGCCACTTCAGCGCTTGGGCGAGGATATCCTTGGCGAGGGGGGACTGGGCCTTCTTGGAGGCCGGGCAGAGGTGTAGCCGCAGCGGCAGCAGCAAGGCGGCCACATTGGCCACTCGGCGGTGGCTGTCCCACTGCACGTATACAGCCACTCCCTCACCGACTGTCAGCAAGGCTGCTCAAAGAAAAAAATGTGGACGTCTGGGGAGTTGCCGCCAGGGTGCATATACACGTCCGCTCTCTCAGACACGGTGTCAGTGAGACTGCGTGCGAGAATCCTTCTCATCTTGATGTACGAGCATTGACCCCCCGGATATTTCCCAGGCGAACCGCATGACCGGAGCACCATACGGACAATGGCAGAGAGGTAGGTGGCGCCGCCGGCAACGCGCACATGACAAGTCAAGTCCGCATACCAACCGAGTCAGGGGTGCGTCAGTGATGTGTGAGGTGTCACGTGCCCGAAATGCTGATACGCTGTGCACTGTGGGGCATGGCACTTCATGCCGATATCGCATGGGCGTGCGATTCATGGCAGCACGGTCAGATTTGCGGCAGCCTCATACCCGTTTGTTCCTCACACACCAAGGCTCCCAGGCACCTCCATATGCACATGTGCTCAGGCTTGCTTGGACAATGACACCTTCCACAACAACGCCATGCAACGGCCTTAGTCTGTGTAATATGGTTTTATCTGAGTACATGTTGTCACAGAAGAGCAGATGGGTACAGACAAACATAGCAAGTGAAGTTTTCCAAATCCGTCGAGCACACTCGTTTGACAAGGCCAACATCACATAGTATTGTGGGTTCTCAAAACCAGTTCATCTATTCAGTTTCTCGCTCAACCCAACTGCATATTGCCACACACAGAAGATGGACCTCTTTCTGAACTGCGCAATGAGCCTACACAGTGTGCCCAGGTCCGTCAAACTGCAGCCGTAGCTCGAGACCAATTTGATTACGAATGTCACATGCTAGGCGTTCCTCTTCTTCCTCACTTCCCATCATGCCTTGAAGCGAGATCAGGGCAGCCAATGGGCCATCAGGCATTTCACCATAGTGTGACACGCCTTCTCCAATGGGTCGTCCAACAGCCTCCCCTAATGAAGAGCGTAGCAGTTCATGGCTATAACAGCGACGATTGAACAGTTTCCTGAATGGACCCCCTGTTGCAGCTTTGACCGCATTATGTAGACCATCTGGAACAGGAAATCCCTGATCTTGTAGGTCAAACAATTGAGCCGCACGAATGACATCCTTGAGAACTGGAATCGCGTGTGCTCGCGGCAAGTCTACATAGGCGCATGGCTGCGAGCCATCCATCCAGAAAATGTTCCAGGTCTCACGTAGATCTGTCAACACCACAACGGGCCGATACCTGTCTGATTCATGGTTGGATGCCACAAGTTCTGTCATGGTCTGCCAATATGACCCTGCACATAGACAGAGTTGCATGATTGTGGTGACCAAACAGAGCATGGCACAGCGACAGAAACTGTGTCTTCCCAATACCACCACCGATACACAAATTAGCTTCGCTAAGCAAGCACATGAGTCAGCATCACACCTCTAAGGATCGCGTCCTCAGCTCTCTTTTTGAGTTCAAAGCATATGCATACACCATCCTTCAATCTGACCTTGCGATAACCTTTGAATGCGACGACAACATCAGTCGTGCCCGTGACCTTGACGGGCCGATGAAGATTCAACAGATTTTGCGGCGCAGCCATCACTAGAAGCTTGTCAGTCAGTGCATCTTGCAGCAGTCGGTGAACATGTTCAATGTATCTCTGTTTGTGGGCAGACTCAGGCAAGTCATCCCATTCAAACAGTCCAATGTTCAAACCTTCGGGCAATGTCAGTGGCTCTGGTCCTGGATTAAACAACTTTATCTGCTTTTTTACTCCCAAGGACTCACACAAGCGCAGAAACTTTGATGCTGTGGCCTGGGAAATGGCGATTGAATCTTCGTCGCTGAGAATCCGCTTCACTTCGTTCAAGCTTTCCTGTTGTTGCCGCATTGCCTCGACAGCATGTGCAACCTGTTCCGCCAGCCTCTGCAAT
Source organism: Ulva prolifera (assembly GCA_023078555.1). Lineage (NCBI taxonomy): Eukaryota > Viridiplantae > Chlorophyta > Ulvophyceae > Ulvales > Ulvaceae > Ulva > Ulva prolifera. Next base: position 1,090,813 of record CM041201.1, on the reverse strand, counting down.
ACACCATCTGCATTCAATACACTCTGTTTCAGCTGCACAGGCAAGCTGTTTAGATATAGCAAATTGGATGATGCTACAACTGACGCATGTTGGTCACGTAGTGGTGGTCAATGTGACAATTAAATCATGTGACTGATTCCAATGTCAGTGAGAGATCAGATACCACACACTGCAGCCATGCGAGATGCGTCCTTGTAAGGTTATGTCACAGTACACTGAAACTGACCGTGAGCAATCGGAGTCAGCCTGCTCTGGGTACGGTGGCCACTACTCAAGAGGCTGACCTTGAATGCTGCACATGCACAGGCATGGCCAAAGCGCACCGGCACTGGGGTGACAGTGCTGATATAGCAGCTCCCCTGCATCTTGCCCCAGCACACTCTGCAGCTGTGCTCTTGTCGCAGCTTTCACCAAATCTGCAGTCATGTATCCTCCTTCATGCAGCGTTCCGGCAGTACCAGCAGGAAGTGTCTGACATTCCCCGATCAACGCTTCCAGGTCAGAAGAGGCCATCATGAACTGCACAAATGTCACCTGGTGGATTGGATAAAAGAAATTCATGCTGTCGGGTAGGCTTGGGCCTCCACAATGCGTCTCAGCAATGCATACTTATAGTAGTTCATGCCACCAGCAGCCGAGCATAGACCTCCCGTTCATGAGCAGAGTTTTTTTGGCATCACATGCTCCGAAAGAAAGGATGATTACTTGTCACAGATGAATGCTGGTCGATGATCGCCATAAAGCTGCTGTCATGCCATGTGCTACAAACAGCGAAATTCAAGGACGTAGTGTGTAGTGCGCACTATCTGTAATGTACCGCTTTGACGTTGATACGTTCAGCCAGAGCAGGATCTAACCGCGTGTGTGTGAATTATGCATAATTGGGGCCAGCACAGCGCATCACTATGGGTGCACATATGCAGCTCTGGATGGATGATCGGACGCTTCGAGGCAGCAAACAGCGTTGCAGCTGTCTCACGGGAGACGGAGCATGCCCCGAAGCACGAGCATGTAGGAGATTGCACAGAGAACAGTTTGACCACGCAACTGGATGATCCCTAAGACAAAGTAGAAGACACAGCTTTATTGAAGGCCAGTATCAGCATTGGCATTTTTGGCGACATCGACGCACAGCTACCGTAGCCAGTGGCAAGCTCGCACTTCCAAAATGCGTACCTGCTAGTACTGCTCATACATCAGCACAGACCGTGCCGTTTGATATCGCCTGCTTGTACTCCAGGCTAGACTCGTCGACCGACGTGCCATTGCAAGTGCCCTGCACAAAAAGACGACGCAAAACGTCATATGCAGACGTTGGCATCGCCGGAAGTGGGTTCTTCGAAGTCTTCGGGGCATTACCATTGGCGTGGCAGGCCTTGTCTGCCTCCTCTAGAGTGTCTTCATGCAGTGTTTCCTTTGGTTGTCCCAATGATGCGGTGGCTACAGGCGGAAAGCTGTGTCAGCTGCCTCCCGCTACGACAGACCGTTGTGACTAGATGTGGCCATATGTTAGCACTGTCGCCTGTTCCTCCCCGTTGTGGCTCCTTCGACACATCTAGCACACGCCACAGCGTTCCAGGTCATCATCCACACGCAGCCCGCATTCCGTGAAAGAAGCCGACCATACACGGACTCGTGAAGCGCAAAAATTCCCGGCGGACGCAGCCTGCAAAGCCTGGCCCCTTTCGGCATGGATGCACAGAATAGTGGTTGGCTGCAGGGGACTTGACAGCAACTTGTTGACAGACTGCCAACGAGAGCACGTAGAGTCAAGAAGTTATAACTTGTGTAGCAGCTATGGCCAGTACAATCGATCTCTGACAAGCCAGATGCACATGTGTACATGCATCAAATGGGGCCCCTTTCAAGTGTCACCTGCTGGCTGTGGATTTGTAGACGACCAAGCTGCCGTGAGCCCACGATTTCAAATTGATACATCGAATTAGTAGGTTGTTGCAGTCTGCATTCAATGTGTACATCGTGTGTGCTGCCTCTTAGTGGTCTAAAGCACATGCTAGATGTTGCGCGGTGATATCCTTAGTAGGCTGTGCCTTGCAAGCGCAGCATAACAAAAGATATTGCGAATGAATTCTAATTCCAATCAAACATTTATACCACAAATCAGCTGTCCTGTGCCCAAGACCATGACTGGTGAAATTTGCTGTGTGTACGCTTCAGCTTGCGCAAGCGACAGCAGGTGCAAAGGTGGCCTCAGGTTGGCATCATCAGCGTGTCAGGGGCGTCAAGTGGAAACGAACTGGACTTCACAGGACAACAAACCCGACATGCATCCTCAGCTGGCCAGCAGTGTGCAAAGGGCTAGCACTCTCTCCGCGGAGACGTCACATTAATCCAACCTCAGCACTCAAAGGGTGTAAGTAAAGTCAATTGCAAGTCAATCCAGGAGCTTGGGCTCAAATTGCTGAATGCAGACATGGCAGCAAGGCAGCGCAGCTGTGCAACCATTACACCCGAGACAAGAGCTCAAGCATCACCGGTCAGCTTTGGCATGCTCCTTCTTCAGAAATTCCTCGAGCTCTGGAGGCACTGGTCCTTTTGCTGACTTGGTGTGCCTCTCGACGTGCGCATACTGCCACCTCCGAGCCAAGGCTGTCATCTTACCAACCACCGGGCCAGGCTTTGGCAGGCCAAGCAACTTTACAATCTGCATATGTCAGTCCATCTGGAAGCCCACCATGCGAGCACCAGATTGCATCAACAAACCACCGACAGCCTCTTGCAACAAGCAGCACTGCCATGATCACTGGCGCACCTGTTTCCCATCAATCAACGGAACCCAGGTACTGCACCCCTCAAGGTCCCAGTCAACTATGACCTTGTTCAAGCGGTTTGTGTATGCTAGGAGCTCAGCCTCCGAGTGGCTACCTACAGGCGCCTCATACGTCCCCGAGGCCTCGATGTTGGCACTGACATCACCGTAATGCATCGCGTCCTCGTGGCACAGCAGCGGGAAGATCGAGACTGCCAACTCTGCAAGGCTCTTCAGCTGTGCAAGGCACGTTCCCAGGTCAGCCCTGAGATCGTACGAGGCCTCGACATCCATTCGCTGCTCCTGTGTCAGGCCTGCAGCAACATGCGATGCCTGACTGACTCACATGCCGATGCACCTGTAGCGGCTACAAATGATTAAATTGCTTCACACACCCAGGCCAATCGCACGAGTCCCCGTCTCGACCGGTGGACCACAAAACAGAACTGTCCTCTGCCTCACTTTCTCATGGTCATGAAACAACACCGAATACCAAAACCACCAGGCGGTGGTGTCAGCAACGTCTCGAAGCAGGCTCTCTGCACTTTCTCCACAACACTCAGCGCACTTCCATCTCTCTTAGGCGTGATTTATCGTGACACACGATCAGCCAAACAAAGCGAATCCGCCCCGTCGCTAGCAGCTTGCATCAGCGGGCGTCACACACCTGCGACCGCGTCATGTATTCTGCACAGCCCCGGGAGGATCGGTGCAGCAGGGCCACCTGTTCCGCGTCCTTGTTCGGCCACTTCAGCGCTTGGGCGAGGATATCCTTGGCGAGGGGGGACTGGGCCTTCTTGGAGGCCGGGCAGAGGTGTAGCCGCAGCGGCAGCAGCAAGGCGGCCACATTGGCCACTCGGCGGTGGCTGTCCCACTGCACGTATACAGCCACTCCCTCACCGACTGTCAGCAAGGCTGCTCAAAGAAAAAAATGTGGACGTCTGGGGAGTTGCCGCCAGGGTGCATATACACGTCCGCTCTCTCAGACACGGTGTCAGTGAGACTGCGTGCGAGAATCCTTCTCATCTTGATGTACGAGCATTGACCCCCCGGATATTTCCCAGGCGAACCGCATGACCGGAGCACCATACGGACAATGGCAGAGAGGTAGGTGGCGCCGCCGGCAACGCGCACATGACAAGTCAAGTCCGCATACCAACCGAGTCAGGGGTGCGTCAGTGATGTGTGAGGTGTCACGTGCCCGAAATGCTGATACGCTGTGCACTGTGGGGCATGGCACTTCATGCCGATATCGCATGGGCGTGCGATTCATGGCAGCACGGTCAGATTTGCGGCAGCCTCATACCCGTTTGTTCCTCACACACCAAGGCTCCCAGGCACCTCCATATGCACATGTGCTCAGGCTTGCTTGGACAATGACACCTTCCACAACAACGCCATGCAACGGCCTTAGTCTGTGTAATATGGTTTTATCTGAGTACATGTTGTCACAGAAGAGCAGATGGGTACAGACAAACATAGCAAGTGAAGTTTTCCAAATCCGTCGAGCACACTCGTTTGACAAGGCCAACATCACATAGTATTGTGGGTTCTCAAAACCAGTTCATCTATTCAGTTTCTCGCTCAACCCAACTGCATATTGCCACACACAGAAGATGGACCTCTTTCTGAACTGCGCAATGAGCCTACACAGTGTGCCCAGGTCCGTCAAACTGCAGCCGTAGCTCGAGACCAATTTGATTACGAATGTCACATGCTAGGCGTTCCTCTTCTTCCTCACTTCCCATCATGCCTTGAAGCGAGATCAGGGCAGCCAATGGGCCATCAGGCATTTCACCATAGTGTGACACGCCTTCTCCAATGGGTCGTCCAACAGCCTCCCCTAATGAAGAGCGTAGCAGTTCATGGCTATAACAGCGACGATTGAACAGTTTCCTGAATGGACCCCCTGTTGCAGCTTTGACCGCATTATGTAGACCATCTGGAACAGGAAATCCCTGATCTTGTAGGTCAAACAATTGAGCCGCACGAATGACATCCTTGAGAACTGGAATCGCGTGTGCTCGCGGCAAGTCTACATAGGCGCATGGCTGCGAGCCATCCATCCAGAAAATGTTCCAGGTCTCACGTAGATCTGTCAACACCACAACGGGCCGATACCTGTCTGATTCATGGTTGGATGCCACAAGTTCTGTCATGGTCTGCCAATATGACCCTGCACATAGACAGAGTTGCATGATTGTGGTGACCAAACAGAGCATGGCACAGCGACAGAAACTGTGTCTTCCCAATACCACCACCGATACACAAATTAGCTTCGCTAAGCAAGCACATGAGTCAGCATCACACCTCTAAGGATCGCGTCCTCAGCTCTCTTTTTGAGTTCAAAGCATATGCATACACCATCCTTCAATCTGACCTTGCGATAACCTTTGAATGCGACGACAACATCAGTCGTGCCCGTGACCTTGACGGGCCGATGAAGATTCAACAGATTTTGCGGCGCAGCCATCACTAGAAGCTTGTCAGTCAGTGCATCTTGCAGCAGTCGGTGAACATGTTCAATGTATCTCTGTTTGTGGGCAGACTCAGGCAAGTCATCCCATTCAAACAGTCCAATGTTCAAACCTTCGGGCAATGTCAGTGGCTCTGGTCCTGGATTAAACAACTTTATCTGCTTTTTTACTCCCAAGGACTCACACAAGCGCAGAAACTTTGATGCTGTGGCCTGGGAAATGGCGATTGAATCTTCGTCGCTGAGAATCCGCTTCACTTCGTTCAAGCTTTCCTGTTGTTGCCGCATTGCCTCGACAGCATGTGCAACCTGTTCCGCCAGCCTCTGCAATACACCATCTGCATTCAATACACTCTGTTTCAGCTGCACAGGCAAGCTGTTTAGATATAGCAAATTGGATGATGCTACAACTGACGCATGTTGGTCACGTAGTGGTGGTCAATGTGACAATTAAATCATGTGACTGATTCCAATGTCAGTGAGAGATCAGATACCACACACTGCAGCCATGCGAGATGCGTCCTTGTAAGGTTATGTCACAGTACACTGAAACTGACCGTGAGCAATCGGAGTCAGCCTGCTCTGGGTACGGTGGCCACTACTCAAGAGGCTGACCTTGAATGCTGCACATGCACACGCATGGCCAAAGCGCACCGGCACTGGGGTGACAGTGCTGATATAGCAGCTCCCCTGCATCTTGCCCCAGCACACTCTGCAGCTGTGCTCTTGTCGCAGCTTTCACCAAATCTGCAGTCATGTATCCTCCTTCATGCAGCGTTCCGGCAGTACCAGCAGGAAGTGTCTGACATTCCCCGATCAACGCTTCCAGGTCAGAAGAGGCCATCATGAACTGCACAAATGTCACCTGGTGGATTGGATAAAAGAAATTCATGCTGTCGGGTAGGCTTGGGCCTCCACAATGCGTCTCAGCAATGCATACTTATAGTAGTTCATGCCACCAGCAGCCGAGCATAGACCTCCCGTTCATGAGCAGAGTTTTTTTGGCATCACATGCTCCGAAAGAAAGGATGATTACTTGTCACAGATGAATGCTGGTCGATGATCGCCATAAAGCTGCTGTCATGCCATGTGCTACAAACAGCGAAATTCAAGGACGTAGTGTGTAGTGCGCACTATCTGTAATGTACCGCTTTGACGTTGATACGTTCAGCCAGAGCAGGATCTAACCGCGTGTGTGTGAATTATGCATAATTGGGGCCAGCACAGCGCATCACTATGGGTGCACATATGCAGCTCTGGATGGATGATCGGACGCTTCGAGGCAGCAAACAGCGTTGCAGCTGTCTCACGGGAGACGGAGCATGCCCCGAAGCACGAGCATGTAGGAGATTGCACAGAGAACAGTTTGACCACGCAACTGGATGATCCCTAAGACAAAGTAGAAGACACAGCTTTATTGAAGGCCAGTATCAGCATTGGCATTTTTGGCGACATCGACGCACAGCTACCGTAGCCAGTGGCAAGCTCGCACTTCCAAAATGCGTACCTGCTAGTACTGCTCATACATCAGCACAGACCGTGCCGTTTGATATCGCCTGCTTGTACTCCAGGCTAGACTCGTCGACCGACGTGCCATTGCAAGTGCCCTGCACAAAAAGACGACGCAAAACGTCATATGCAGACGTTGGCATCGCCGGAAGTGGGTTCTTCGAAGTCTTCGGGGCATTACCATTGGCGTGGCAGGCCTTGTCTGCCTCCTCTAGAGTGTCTTCATGCAGTGTTTCCTTTGGTTGTCCCAATGATGCGGTGGCTACAGGCGGAAAGCTGTGTCAGCTGCCTCCCGCTACGACAGACCGTTGTGACTAGATGTGGCCATATGTTAGCACTGTCGCCTGTTCCTCCCCGTTGTGGCTCCTTCGACACATCTAGCACACGCCACAGCGTTCCAGGTCATCATCCACACGCAGCCCGCATTCCGTGAAAGAAGCCGACCATACACGGACTCGTGAAGCGCAAAAATTCCCGGCGGACGCAGCCTGCAAAGCCTGGCCCCTTTCGGCATGGATGCACAGAATAGTGGTTGGCTGCAGGGGACTTGACAGCAACTTGTTGACAGACTGCCAACGAGAGCACGTAGAGTCAAGAAGTTATAACTTGTGTAGCAGCTATGGCCAGTACAATCGATCTCTGACAAGCCAGATGCACATGTGTACATGCATCAAATGGGGCCCCTTTCAAGTGTCACCTGCTGGCTGTGGATTTGTAGACGACCAAGCTGCCGTGAGCCCACGATTTCAAATTGATACATCGAATTAGTAGGTTGTTGCAGTCTGCATTCAATGTGTACATCGTGTGTGCTGCCTCTTTGTGGTCTAAAGCACATGCTAGATGTTGCGCGGTGATATCCTTAGTAGGCTGTGCCTTGCAAGCGCAGCATAACAAAAGATATTGCGAATGAATTCTAATTCCAATCAAACATTTATACCACAAATCAGCTGTCCTGTGCCCAAGACCATGACTGGTGAAATTTGCTGTGTGTACGCTTCAGCTTGCGCAAGCGACAGCAGGTGCAAAGGTGGCCTCAGGTTGGCATCATCAGCGTGTCAGGGGCGTCAAGTGGAAACGAACTGGACTTCACAGGACAACAAACCCGACATGCATCCTCAGCTGGCCAGCAGTGTGCAAAGGGCTAGCACTCTCTCCGCGGAGACGTCACATCAATCCAACCTCAGCACTCAAAGGGTGTAAGTAAAGTCAATTGCAAGTCAATCCAGGAGCTTGGGCTCAAATTGCTGAATGCAGACATGGCAGCAAGGCAGCGCAGCTGTGCAACCATTACACCCGAGACAAGAGCTCAAGCATCACCGGTCAGCTTTGGCATGCTCCTTCTTCAGAAATTCCTCGAGCTCTGGAGGCACTGGTCCTTTTGCTGACTTGGTGTGCCTCTCGACGTGCGCATACTGCCACCTCCGAGCCAAGGCTGTCATCTTACCAACCACCGGGCCAGGCTTTGGCAGGCCAAGCAACTTTACAATCTGCATATGTCAGTCCATCTGGAAGCCCACCATGCGAGCACCAGATTGCATCAACAAACCACCGACAGCCTCTTGCAACAAGCAGCACTGCCATGATCACTGGCGCACCTGTTTCCCATCAATCAACGGAACCCAGGTACTGCACCCCTCAAGGTCCCAGTCAACTATGACCTTGTTCAAGCGGTTTGTGTATGCTAGGAGCTCAGCCTCCGAGTGGCTACCTACAGGCGCCTCATACGTCCCCGAGGCCTCGATGTTGGCACTGACATCACCGTAATGCATCGCGTCCTCGTGGTACAGCAGCGGAAAGATCGAGACTGCCAGCTCCGCCAGGCTCTTCAGCTGTGCAAGGCACGTTCCCAGATCAGCCCTGAGATCGTATGAGGCCTCGACATCCATTCGCTGCTCCTGTGTCAGGCCTGCAGCAACATGCGATGCCTAACTGACTCACATGCCGATGCACCTGTAGCGGCTGGAAATGAACAGATCCCTTCACACACCCAGGCCAATCGCATGACTCCCCATGACAACAATTGGACCACAAAACAGAACTATCCTCTGCCTCACTTTCTCATGGTCATGAAATAACGCCGAAACCAAAACCACCAGGCGGTGGTGTCAGCAGCGTCTCGAAGTAGGCCCTCTGCACTTGCTCCACAACACTCAGTGCACTTCCATCTCTCTTAGGCGTGATTTATCATGACACACGATCAGCCAAGCAAAGCGAATCCGCCCCGTCGCTAGCAGCCTGCATCAGCGGGCGTCACACACCTGCGACCGCGTCATGTATTCTGCACAGCTCCGGGAGCAACCGGTGCAGCAGGGCCACCTGCTCCGCGTCCTTGTTCGGCCACTTCAGCGCTTGGGCGAGGATCTCCTTGGCGAGGGGGGACTGGGCCTTCTTGGAGGCCGGGCAGAGGTGCAGCCGCAGCGGCAGCAGCAAGGCGGCCACATTGGCCACTCGGCGGTGGCTATCCCACTGCACGTACACAGCCACTCCCTCACCGACTGTCAGCAAGGCTGCTCAAAGAAAAAATGTGGACGTCTGGGGGAGTGCCGCCAGGGTGCATCGACACGTCCGCTCCCTCAGACGCGGTGTCAGTGAGACTGCGTGCGAGAAGATGCCTATCAGCACGATGTACAAACGTTGACCCCCCCGGATATTTCTCAGGCGAACGCCATGACCGGAGCATCATACGGACAATGGCAGAGAGGTAGGTGGCGCCGCCGGCAACCCGCACATGATACGTCAAGTCCGCATACAATTCGAGTCAGTGGAGCGTCTGATTCGTGTGTAGGTTCACGTGCTCACGATGCTGAGATGCTGTGCACTGCGTGGCCTGGCGCTTCATGCCGATATCGCATGGGCGCGCGATCCATGGCAGCATGGTCAGAGTTGCGGCAACTTCAGACCCGCTGGTTCCTCCCATACTGAGCCTCCCAGGCACCTCCATATGTGCGTGTGCTCAGGCTTGCTTGTGAAATGTCAAACATTGCATGTTCCACTGATCCGAAACCACAAGCGTAAATGTGAGGAGGCAACACAAGACCGGCGGCCAAGCTGTCGTGAGAGAATCCGCTATTTACCAAAGCCTGTGCCCAGCAAGGGCACACATCTGCCCACAATCCGCATCACATCGTGTGGTATGTGTTCCGTGGAGCAGGGCACACCACAGCCGGATGCGACACGAGGATCGGGGTCGCCATGCGGAGGCACTTCAGGCAGGGCTCGCTGTAGCCTCTCCCAATGACATCCAGGGACTTCTGAGGCGCTTCAAAGACGATGGAGAAGATGCCGAGCTCCAGGAGGTACTCCGCCGAGAGCAGCGGCTGCGAGCCGTCGAAGCACCCGGCCATCTCGACGCCGATGCGCTCCCGGGCGATTTTGCGGTCCAGAGCCACCTTGACCTACACTGCAGCTACCACTCAGGTGGCTCCAACGTATGCTGAAGGATACGTTGTACGTAGATGTATCCCACACAGAGCCACACTGGACAGTGACACAAGTGCCCCCCCCCCAATGTGCATCGTTCCAGTTCCCGCAATGGCACAGGAGATGGTGGCCAGTGTGCAGGGCTCCGGCATGCACACTGACAGCCATGCTACTTGTGATTCAAAAGCACAGTCTATGCGTGACCGAGCACTCACAGCAGAAGCCGCAGAGATGGGCGGCACGATATGAACAGAACCAGTGAGCCAGGGATGGCTGGCGGGGTGGGCTCGGGGTGCTGTCGAGAGTGTGACCACTCACTCTCAACATGACGCTCGCAAACTGCCTCGAGGGATGAATCCACTCTCTGAGAACTCTCGTACGTGCTGCAGCCCTGACAGGCGTGTGGTCTGACAGGCGTGTGATTTGAGTGCCATACAGCCCTGGCAGGCTGGCACATGATCACAACGCCGAGCTGAAATACATGCATGGAGCTACACTTGGGCACACCTCATCTAAGGACGCAGCTGCTTTGAGCTCATCGACCATGGTGAAGCGGTACCGTGAGGCGAAGCGGACCGCTCGCAGCACACGAAGCGGATCTGCATGAGTGCCACAGCTCATTGAACAAGCTCGACATGGCAGTATATCGTCTCTAGAGGTTTCTGCTCCATACACACACGCACAGCTGTTGTGGCCTGACCTACACGATGGAAGGCCTCACATTCAGCTCACTTGCAGCAACAGCAGCAGCAGCAAAGCCCATACCATCCATGAACGTGACCTTGGGCTCAAGAGGTGTCCGGATGATACCGTCCTTCATATCCTTGAGCCCTTTGCCAGTAAAGTCCTCCACTTCCCCGGTGTTAAGGTTGTAAAACAAGGTGTTGATTGTGAAGTCCCGCCTCTCTGCATCTTCTGTTGGCGTGCCGACGTCGATTGTCGGAATGCGGGAGTGCTCTGTGTATGTCTCACTGCGGAGGTGGACCATGTCAATGGACAGCCCGTGGAGGCGCAGTGTGGCTGTCTCGAGATGCTTGCTCTGGTCAGGATTGGCAGGGATGACACCCATGCCGGAGCTCTCGTATCCCTGCAACAATGCTCCACACGCCTTGGTTCTCCAAAGGCGCTGCAGGGCAGCAAGGTGTAGCCCATGCCCCAAAGAAGTGGAGATCGATGCAGATGCATAAGTGAGATCATGGCATGAGCGAGGAATGCTGAGTCGCTGCTTGACGACAGAGCTGAAATACCACGGTCACTGTACCAGTGCGCATCAGTGTTCATTGAAGGGGTCAGCTGTCTCAAATCATAGGTGTCACAGGACTCATGGGAGTCGGCAGAATAAGGGGCGACGTTCATGCTGTGCAGCACCTGTTGTAGCAGTTATCTCCGAAGGCTACATTCGGGGCAATTACCACAATTTGACAGCAATGCAGAGGGGAAGATGCTGTTAAGCGTTGCCGACCCGTGAGCCCAAACCAATGTGACTTAGGTGGGATGCAGCCGGTAACACACCTGCGAAACCTGGTATTCCTGGACTTTCTCGGCAAATTCTTTGCCACTGACGTCATCAAGAGCGATGTCAATGTCCTTGGATTCCCGTCCCAGGAGTTTGTCGCGGACCCAACCTCCAGCACACCTGAGAGTTGTCTGGAGGCCGTGGTGTTCCCTTGCAGCCAGCAGCGTATCAAACACCTGCCTCTCCACATCATTCAATGCTATTTCTGCCTACAACGTGCCTCTCGTCAGCACTGCCACTACCGTCCCTGCTCAGGCCGACGGAAGGTACAGGAACGTCAGGCGACACCTTCATCGTCGTCCTGTCCGCTGTGGGAGTCACAGACGCAGCCCGCACGCAAACTTTACGTAGTAGTCTGAGGGAAGACCTAGTGTAATTCTGCATGAACGAGTGCGAGGTGTGTCCTGGAGTTCGCTGCACACGCCGTGTGCGATGGGCCATGGGGCGAGTCACCAACTCATAGCGCAATGCATCTACTGCTGGTCACGCCGATCTGCAGTTCAAAATCAATACAAATCAGGACATCGAATACATTATGTGTCCCAGCGCGCTACCAGTGCGAGTCAGGCCTGCCACAAGCGTCACGGCCATGTGAATTCAAATCGAGCGCAGACGAAAGGCCGTGGACAACTTCTTGCACATGCGCAGATTTCCAAACATCCAACGCATCAGTGTAGGCTCGTGTGCAGCTGCTATGATGCAAGCAGAATCTGGGAGTTCTCATGCATACTGCATCCAACTGTCTGATCTTGGTAACAGGGCCCAGCAGATGTGACATGGCAGCGTGTCAGTGTGGCTTCTCAGATATGCAATGCACATGTTGAGTGAAGAGCTGCGTATACCTCCGTCTCCGTTGTTCCAGGTGCACCGATTCTCTGCAGCGGCAGGCACGCACATGACGCAAGCCCATGCTGGCGTGTAAAGCACAGAACTCCAGCCTTCAGCACTGCTTCAAAACACCAGGGGCTCTCAACTCATGTTGCGTGCCACATCTAGTAACTGAAACACGGGCCTGCCCGGCTGATGTGGCAGCATTCGAACTCGGGTCCATGGCCATGCAGTGCTCACGTTGGCATCCATATACTGCCTCGTCCCCCTTCACCCTAGGGGCCCAAATGCACCGACTCTGCTGGAGTGCCTGGCACAAATTAACGGCACGGCCAAGCGGATGCTGTGCAGCACATGGCCCCAGACTTCAGCGTTGCTCCGTATCATCCACAGAGTGTCCAGTCAAATGCAACTTAGTCTGCAGACCGTGACAGTCCTAGAGCCATGATATGCGCCGCTTGCGCGACGTCGAGTGACAGTGGCGTAGGTGACTACACAGCAGATGTTTGAATTGCGTTACCCTGAGGCTAGTGTAATTACTTTAAGAGGTTTGTGATATTACACTTCATCGGGATTGTATCTGCTGTAACTTGTTCATAAAAGATCCTCAGACGTATCAAGCCAGCAGCGCAGAGCCAAGGCAGTACACATGAAAGGCACATATGCTCGCTTACCACGGCATGCGACGCAACCAGATCTTGTGACCGAAATTGGGTTCCTCAGTCACATGTTGTAACACGGCTGGCACCACTTGACCCACTACCATGAACATCGACATACAGCAACCACAACGCGAGGCAGATGAAGTGCACCAGACTGCATGGCAGCCCACATGGAATCTCGACGATCGTGCATCCCGGTGACACAGCTTACATCAGCCGTTGATACTAACCGCAATATCTCCACATCACATGCGCTTGGAAGGAGGAGGCGTACAGACAGCCTCACTCATGAGATCCAGGAGGTGCAAACGCAGCCAAGTCACATGTGCAGCCATCAACACAGCGCAGCCCCAAGAAAGGCGATCACTGAGCCTCACCGCCGCTTCCGCTCGCCCAGTACTTCCAGCCCAAAGCGGTGGCAGTCTGGCACAGCAGGAACGAAACCACGCCAGCGAAGACCGTCGGCAGAGGCCAGTCTTGGTAGGCCTTCCCCCAGTCCATCGGGTACACCACCGAGGCTGCCCACACGGCCGCCATGGTCGCCAGCACCGCTGCTCTGTGAGCGCCTGGCCGCAGAGGATCAGGCAGGTGCGCCACGAAGGATGCGAGCTGCAGAGGCAGCAGCCAGTGGTACACCTCCAGAGCGCTGCCCTCCAGCGGCTCGGTGACAGCATCTTCAGGAGTGCTGGGAAGCTGCATGTGTGGCTTCTTCCACTGCATGGGCAGAGCCAGGGAGTAGACTGCAGCGGACAGAAACGCCATGGAGATGCTTGTCAGCTGCTTGTCTCTGCACCCCACCAAAGGTCACTCGGACGCACCTTCCAGGGATCAGAAGAACAGATGACATGAGGTGAGACGAGTTGCGGTCCAAGACACAACAGAAGCATAGAAACCTCCGCCGGTTGTAAGAAAGTTCGCGATCACAAGCGTCACGAGCATCGAGGAGCGACTATTTCGTATTGAGTGGCTTCAGTGACTCTGCCGACGCAAAACTCTATATCACCGGGTAGACAGCAGCAACCTATGACATTCAAGGCGATTCGCTCTCTGCCTTGCAGAGGCTGCAGATGTGGTGCAGAGGCCTGTCCAGACACCGGGCAGCTTTGCGTTGCCACCAGACACCGGGCAGATTTGCTTTGCCAACAAAAAGTTCAGAGCACTTGCATGAGCCCTCCTTCGGAGCAGTTGCAGTAGCGAAAACGATGGTGCGGAGCGAGGCCTACGGCAAATATACTCAAGTAAACAAAACAAACAAAAGGGGCAACGGTCCTAGTTGAGAGCAGGTGCACAAACACCACTTCAGAGCAAGGGCAAGAACAGATTCAGATGTACTTTACACCATCGAGCGAAGCAGCTGCTACAACAATCGTTGAGGGCAACTGACAAAAACCTACCGCACAGCAGGTACAAACGAACGAATTGAAAGCAAGCGCGAGAACATCACCGGATGGTAGGTGCAGGAACCCGCATTTGAGGCATCTGCAGCTGCTGGAGGCACACCTCAGAGCAAGTTGAGGGACTTCCGAGCACAAGCTGCTCCAAATGGTCGTCAAGGGTGACCAGCCCAAGTCAAGCAAATGACAGGCAGAGGGCGCAAGCGCACCGCAGGGCAGGGGCGCCGAGGCAGGAGGCGACGGCCGCAAGCACAACCGCTGCCGCCGCCTGCTCGAGGACGGCCAGCGCTGCATGCGTCCAGAATTTCTCCATGTCAACCAGGTCATCCCACACACGGGCAGCCAGCCCGTCCCTAGGCTCAGCCTCGGTGGCGGCCCCCTCCTCGGAGGTCTCACTGCCATCATCACTGCTCTCTTCCGGCCCTTGCTTGTGATCTGGCCTGCGCCTGGCGGCCCCGAGGCCATTCCCCCCTCCGCCCACGTTGAACTGGGCGGAACCTGGCACACAGACGCCGACCTGCTCGGACTGGTGCGATAGTATGCCTGCTGAACTGATGATGCAATGCAGCACGAGCTGCGCGTCAGCGGAACATGTGCGTGACATGCATCCGCGTTGCAGATACCCATTCTCAAACAAACCATACCATACATGATGAGCACAGTCAACCGCGGGATGAGGCGCTCATGGGGATGTGCGCAAGCCAGCCCCACGTGCTCCTGCAAGCAAACGGCCACTGCCGAGAAGTGACCAAATCCATCAGCTGCTGACCAGTGTCTAGTCGCCTCGCCGCGCTATTTTGGGGTTTGCTGCACAGGGACGTGACAAAAGTGTCCGGATTTGCTCTATGTACTTGGGACCATCGACCCACCACTGCTGGTGACACGCAGCCAACTCATCAAAGCGGGGCATCTCACGTGCCCAGTCTCAAAGCAGGGCACTGGGGGAGGCCGTACCATGGATACACTGCGCAACAGCCGCGGCATGTGCCATGCGCTCCTCCCTCGCGGCCTGGGCCCCCTCGGCCACGCCAGCAGCAGCGGCCAGCCCCTCAGGCGGGTCCACCGCGCTGCGCTGATGCTTGTGCCACTCAGCGTACCGGCCGTCCGCCTCGCGCACGGCACGCTGCCGGTACGTGAACACGGCATTGATCAGCGTCAGCCCCGCCTGCAGACACTGCCACACTGCCGTGCAGCGAATGCGACACAGCATTCGTGCCTGCGCCCGGCACTCGCGCCCACCGCTGCCGTTTGAACGCAGTTCGGAGGAGCGCGCGTGCAGCACGTGTGCGAGACCGCATGCCAAGAGCATGAGGCGATATGCTCATGACTCTACGCCAAACATGGCACACCCTGCCTTGGCCTCGACACGGCTCCGTGGCGCTACAGAAACCCAAACACACTCAGACATGTTCAGGCGACCGTGACGCGGTGACAAATCGCACAAGATGCCTGTTACACATGAAACGTGCGGCCGTCGAGGCGGCGACGCCCCCCGAGCCGCTGTCGTACTCCCGCGTATATCCACACAATGATGGCGCGTGTGGAGCTGCATGCCGTGGCAAGACAGGCTTTGCCTGCCCGTATCTGCTTGTGCACCCATGCACCCCACTGGCAGCCCCCCCCCCCCCCCTCCCTGAGCGCGGCGTGCACAGCACGTGACTCACACCCGCCTGCTTACTCATGTGCCGTCTCGTCCCGCGACAGCAAACGTCCCTCATGTATCACGCGCAGCTCCGACGGCGGCTGCTCGCCGACCAGCAGTGCGTCGATACTCTCCGCCGCGTTCCAATGGATCCTCCACGCGGCCGGCCCGACGATCTCCACGATCACCTGGAAGCACGGCGGCTGCCGCCGCTCCACGCGCGTGCGCGAGCCGACGCTCCGCGCAAACGCGTGCCGCTGCGCGTGGGCGCCGCCGGCCGACCCGGACCCCTTCTTGTCCCTCGCGAGCTGCGCGACCTCGTCCCGGCTGAGGGTGACGTCCTTGAGCCCCCCGAGGACGGGGTTGAGAGCTGGGTTGGAGAGGAGGTTGGCGAGGGATGTGGCGTGGGCGGTCGCGATGAGGGCGACGCCGCGGTGGCAGATCGAGCGCGCGGCGTCGACGTCCGCCGCGGCGGAGAGCTCGTCGACGACGATGACGTCAGGGTTGTGGTTCGTGAGTGCCTGGATCATGATGTCGGACTGGCGCTTGCTGCGGGGGACCATGAAACGGCGCGCGGTGCCGACGGCCGGGTGTGGGATCTGCACGCACCACCGCCGTGACTCCAGGCGGTCGGCATGCCGTAGCGGCCGTGGTATTATCACTCGCAGACAAGCAGGGCCAATAGCAAATGAGCGCAGCAACACGACATTGCATTGTCTCACTTCCGCGTGCATTGGCGCACGGCATGGAGCGGTGGGAAGTGGTGAGCAGTGCGTGTCAGCAGCACGCATGCATGCGGAATTCGCGGAGCACACCCGGCCCTGCCCGCCGATCTCGTTGCTCGAGTCCACGATTACGACGCGCCGCCCGAGCCCAAACCCGACACTCAGCTGCTGCGAGAAGTCGCGCAGCACCGTCGTCTTGCCGGTGCCAGGGCCGCCGAGGACCAGCACGGAGCACGGCATGCCGTCATGCTCGGCCGCCTTCCCCGCCGCCGCGGCCGCGACCGCACGCATGCCCGCGTCCGGCCGGTGGTGCTTGCTGTCCCGCTGAATCATCGTGAGGACATCCGTGAGCGGCCACGCGGCCGCGGGGACATGCCGCCCGATGCGCACGGTCAGGCCGGTCACGTGGCCGTCGGCACCCTGGATCGCAGACACGCGGTGCAGCGTGCCGGAGATCCCGGCGCGCTGCTGCGCGGAGAACAGCTCCCGGTAGTCCGTCGCCTCGTCGTCATGCATTGCGCGCGGCGGCGGCGGCGAGTCCTGCTGCAGGAGGAGGTATCCCTCCATGACGAGGTCTGGCGCGGCGCGCTCGATCGCGGTGAGGTGGAGCAGGGTCGCCAGAACCTCCCGGCTGTGGACGCGGTGGGGGAGGGGCACTTCGGTGCCGTCGGTGAGGCGCGCGAGCGTCGGCAGGCCGTCGTCGATGAGCAGCTCCTGCAGCTGCGGCTTCGCGGAGGGGGTTTGGTGCGCCGAGGTGGAGCCAGTGATGAGGTCGTGTGCGGGGGAGCCCGGGGCGCAGTACGCTTCCGGGGGCTGCAGGGTGCCCGCGAGGAGGTGGTCGCGGAGCTCGAGCATCGCCTCGACGGAGCGGTAGCCGGTGAAGTCGGCGACCCAGGTGCGTGTGTGCTCTGGGAGAACCTGGAGGATGCTGAGCATGCCCAGGAGGGAGTCAGAGAGGCGCTCGGAGGTCGGGGAGGGAGGGGTGGGAGGGGCGGCGTGCGTCGGGCGCGGGATCGCGTAGCCGTGCTTGTCAAAGACGAGCTGCTCGTGGAAGTTGACGAGGTCGGGGTGCATGTCGGTGTCGCTCTGGTCCGGGTCACGTGTCTTGGTTTCGGCTTTCCGTTCCCGAGCCCAAGACGGGGCAGCACTGCTGTGGTACTGGTGGCGGTGGCCGAGCCGTGGCACCTGAGGTATACTTACGGCATGGTGCTTATTATATATAGATAGAGTGATAGGTTTGTTGTGGCTGCAGCTGCCTGCTCCTTCGCTGCTGGTGGTATGCACCTTCGGGCAGGAGGGGAGCTCGGTGTGTGTGCAGGTACGCTTGACCGATTTGGAGACCGACGTATAAAGTCCATCCATTTCAGCGAAAAGGAGTTGAACAAACAGCCATTTGTGGTTGTTGATCGGCACGGACAGATGCTGCCTCAGGCATGCACTGTGGCTGGCGATCGCCATGTTCAAGGCGTGGAGTGGAGCACTGTCCAGACCGTCTTCAGTGTGCCCGTGGGCGCGACCACTGCAGCAGCACCAAGACGGTCAGGAAAAAGCTTTGAAATTTCGCACGGGAAACTCGCATAATGTAGATGCCCTTCGCGCTTCCGGCATCAGGAAGTGGCACCAGAGCGCTTGGGACCAGCGGGCGGTGGGCCAAGATAACGGCGTCATAGAGTGCGACGCTACTGTACTGATGGATTATTTTTGACAGGATTGGGCTTCGTAGGCACACAATGTGTGCAACGTCGCCTGCCGCTGACGACGCCACGCATGTTGATGTGATGAAGGCGACCTCACACACGCTCGGCAGCATTTATAAGGAAGGGCTCACCGTGCAGGCGATGACTGGGAGGACAATTTCCTGTCTTGTGCTGGGTAGCCTTGAGAAGCACAACACAGTCCAGCCAATCCTGAAAAGCCCGGCTACAGCCGGATCCATCCTGCCTACAAGAAGAGAACAGAGCAATGCGACTCGATGGAACAGCCAATTCGTCACTGAACCTTGTCAGCTCGATTTTCACAGCAGGCGGACTGCTAATTCAAACTGCCAGAGCCGTGACCGCACACTGCCGCAGGCATGAATAAGCTAAATGGCGTCGACAATCCTGCTTACGCTGGTCATGTGCGTGTGTGTACTTCCTGTGATCCGCGTACTGTGGTCCGAATGACATGCACGATTACCTTCTGACAACTGTGCCTCGTGTCTACAGGTTCCTTTGTGGCCCAGATATGATGCAACCTGCGCCGCATACAGGAGCCAAAGCAGCACGTACATGAGCCCAACATGCTGCAGGGAAGACATTTAAAGGTGAGCATAAGGTGTGTCTCAATTGTTTTCCTGTATCTCAAGTGTCTGACTGTATCAAGATGATTGTGATGGGTACCGGTGACGCACAGATCAAGATATCGATGCGAATAGAAAGAACACAAGACTCTTCATTGGCAAACACATGATTGCAACTGCCATGACGAACCCCCGATTTCCCATGCCCCGCAAACTGTATGCAGCTGGTCCATCCTGCATCGTCCGGTCAGCAGCTATCTCAGAGATATCGCATGCAGGTACCGAGTTCTGATGATTCGATGTACATCGAAGACGTATCATGGCAACTGCGCATGCTAGTCAAACAGCCTTGTAACCGCGAGGCATCCAACATCGGGCAGCGTTCAGTTCCATTGGGTGGCAGCACCGGGCTTTGACGAAGGCCGCACCTGCAGAGATCATGATCTCTAGAAGTGGCGGATCATGCGTGTACTGGTGTCCCCTCGACACTGTACCTTACATGGAAACCCTAGTGGACACTCCAGTAGCTGCAGCAAGCAAAGTAAAGGAAAGTAAATCTGAATGTACTGAGTCGTATCCTGTTGGACATTGACAACTTCGAGTTAACGGGACCACACAGGGCAAGTGATCGATCATCCTGAGTTGAATACGTCGGGAAATCGCTTGAGCATGCATCGGCATTAATTGTCTATGCATGCAAGATGCTCTCAGGCCAACATACATTCGAACCGTTGGCGCAGGTTGCGACGTTGCATGCACTGACTGCGGCGTCAGGCTGCTAGAGCAGTTGCTGCCTCGGGCTGCTTGTCCCCATAGCCATGGACCTTCCACTCGGACAGACGGGATGACATCGATTGGGTCCCAACATGTACATGTGACACACGCCTGAAGGGCTAGAGCTCTCAAATGCTCAAGCTTGCAAGAAGTACACTCATGCTGATTATTGCAATAATCAAATATATGACACTATATTAGAATGATTGTTTATACTGTACAGTATGAGTAATAATACTAACAGTGGCTTTATTGTTATGTATTGTACACGCATCTTCGGAGCAGCTGCTGCAGCCCCTGAGGTCGTGCAGACTCCACGATCCAATAGAAGCTTGTAGAACTGTGCGACGTGTCCAGATTTAAATCTGATCTAAAGCCACGTCTTCCTACAGAGCCAGCTGGCCATATGCATCTAGAGCCATGCAACAAGGCGTGCAGCACGAACAAACCACACGTGCGTAGTGGCATCGCGACAAGTGCGCACGCACTCGTCGCGATGCGCGCGGCGTGCGCAGTGCACTGCGCACGCCGTCTACAGTATACTATCGTCAGCTGCAGGCCATGGATCGGGGAAAATTTGAACACGCATTTGCGAGACCAGACCAGCGCAGCCCAATGAGTGTGCGCAGAGCGTATGCATGTACGTGAACCAAGCGGTGCCGGGGCTAATGCGTCTGTCAAAGGTCACAGAAGTTGCTTGGGGCACACGCTATAGCTATGGCTATATATATATATATATATATATATATATATATATATATATATATATATATATATATATATATATATATATATATATATATAGTTACAAAAGGACAGAGGCCGGGCAGCGAGCCGTTGCCAGGAATACACACGCAAATCCACTCACGCAGTCATGGCACTAGGCCGGGCACGAGCACGTACCACAGCTCGGCCGGTGATGCCAGCCAAAGATTGAAGCCCCGCACGGAGCACAAGAGCATTCCCCTTGCACAACGCCACACTCAACCGGCGCAGAGCATTCGTCACAAACAAAGCACGGTTCACCTTACCACACCGAGACGCAACCTCCGCCAGCCGATTCAAGTGATTCATGGCAGGCCGTCCCAAGCGACCATGCGTCTCATGCGATAACGGCACGAAACTATACGCATCAGGGTCGTACAACCGATAAGCAGTGCGTTTCTGCACGTCCCGCGTCTCCGCAGCACCCCCGTCCTCGCGGGCCGCACGGCCGCAATAGGAACCAGCACAGGGGTTCACAACCGACACATCCCCTATGCACAAAGGGTCACCCGGCGGCATAAACATGATGTCCCCCAGTTTCTCCTGGGCCACTGCCCTCAACACCTGCGCCAGCGCCGTTGCCTGCGCGGCAGCGGCCTGCTCCCCAGGCCCCGCCGGACCCTGGCCACCTGGCGCCGCTGCCGCCGCCAGGGCCGCAGCCTGCGCCGCGTCTGGCGCGTGGCGCCCCATTTGGGCGCTGTGTCCGGCATCGGCGTCGGCGGCCGGAGCAGTCGCAGGTGCCGGCGCCGCGTCCGCACGCGCGACCGGCGGCGGCGGCGGGGCTGCAGGTACCGGCTCCGCGGGCAAGGTCGCCCCGCGCGAAGGGCCCGCGACCTGTGAGGCGGGCTGGGGCGGCGCAGGGGGGGGCGGGCCCGACGGGCCAGCATGGATCTGCCTCGGAGCGGCCGCGAGCCGCGCGCGGACGAACGGCGCTGTGCGCGGGATGCGCGTGGACGCCACACACGCGTGGGACCCGATCTCGCGCCATTGTTTTTCAACGATATTGTGGCGCGAAGTCCAGGTCCCGCATTGTGTGTGCAATTCATCGCATGGTCGAGATCATGCGGCTGTATGAATGTGCCACATTCGCAGCGCGAGCCGACCGCATTGGGAGGGGCTGGGGACATGCCCAGGAGATACCTGATGCTCAGCATGATTTCCATGTCAGTCATGCGCAGCGCCTGGGACAGCAGCAGGGTGCTCGACCAAAGGGTGGCTGCACGGCAAGCACAGCTGCGAAGCCGTGCCAAGTTGCATGCACCCTCGAGCGTGGCGACGTCATGGCTGGCAAGCAGAGCTGCCCGGCGGCGCAGGGCAACCACCTTAGTGACACGCTGCTGCATACCAGGTAACACCTTGGCGATGGTGTCGCCGCTCGCCGGGCCGGGCAGCTCCGGATGGAGCTGCTGAGCGACCTTGAGGGCCTGCCAGGTTTCCTGCAAGTGTTGCCCGTGCGGCCCCCGATACGACTGCATGCACTCGGGGCCTCCTGCGAATGCCTTTTGGCTCACCGCAGCTGCAGCGAGGTACGCTCCGTCCGCGACCTCCGGCGGCGTGGACATGATGCCCAGGCCTCCAAGGCGCGCTGGAAGGACGGCTTGTGCGGCCGCACGAAGGTCGTCCCGCGGGACGCGCATGATTACATTCACCGCAGCCAGGACAGACGCCTCCGTCCGGCGCATGTGATCGGAAATGTGCGCCCACAGCACCGCCCTGGCGTAGTGCAGCATACGGCGTTGGCAGGACATCGTGAGCAGCAAGAACTGGTCTTGCGCTTTCAGGGGCAGGCTCATCATCTTCTCGATGGTGGCGCACACCTTGTCGGCCGTCGCTTCCGTGTGCGCCGACTCGAACGCCGGGGTGCCAATGGGCGTGCCGGTGATGACGGTGCCCTCCGTGGCATGCGTTATGCCGAGCGTGGCCGCGACGGATCCCGCATGCTGGGGGTCGCGCGAGTAGGCCGTGCACTTGTGCAGCTGGGGCTCCAGCCCGAGGGGCTCTGCTGCCGAGACCAGCGCACGGAATGCGGCGGCGGCGTCCACGCGCTGCCCGGCGATGGTGCAGTCGTCATGATACGCCATGAGGGCGGCCGTGACCTCCCTCTCGGGTGGCTGGTGCTGGGCCTGCACTGCCTGGAGGGGGCCCTGGAGGGCCAGGGCGAAGAGCAGCGGGCTGATGGGGTCGCCTTGACGCACGCCGCGCTGCGACGTGATTGCAGCGGTGCCGGGCGGTGCGCCTTCGATGTAGAGATTTGCGGGGAACCTGTAAAGCATGGTGGCGAAGGGCAGCAGCGCAGGCTTGTGAGACGCAACGGCCTCCAAGATGGCTGCACGGGACATCATGTTGAATGCATTCTTCCAGTCCAGCTGCACAAGCACGACATCGTCCCACGCTTGCAGCACGGCGCGCGCAGCATGGCCCAGGTTCTGCGCGCCCCCGGGCACCCCGACCCCCACCTGCAGCGGCGCGAGGGAGGCACCTAGGCCACTGCACAGGGTCATGGCGCACAGGCTTACCAGGCGCTGCCACGTCTCTGCAATGGCGATAGGGCGGACGCCTCCCTGTGGCTTCTCCTGCGGGAGGAGGCGGCAGTCCAGCAAGCGCGGGAGGTGTGGCAGCCGGCCGGCGAGGGCCGCGTTCACGAAGCGGTGAATCTCCGTGAATGCGGCCGTGGAGGCCGTGCCGGCAGCCCGGATGTGCTCATACGTCCACCCCGACAGGCCCGGGCCGCTGCCCTTCGGCAGCTTGTCGAGCAGGGCGAGGAGCGTCGCCTCGTCGATTTGCAGCGGGGGCGCGGGCTCGGCGGGCTGGGTGTCGGGGGGGAGCGCTTCTGCGGGATGCAGGTGCCGCAGCTCCTCATGCACTTCCGGGGTGTACCTGGCGATGGGCGGCGCCTCCACTTTCTCCGCGCCTTTGCGGACATTACCGTTGCTTAGTGACCTGTGGACAGAGCTCGCCAGGCGGCGATCCTGGTTCTGATTCATTCTGCGCTTCTGGCTTGGAGTGGGCTCCGCAAGCCTGGGCTCCTCGCCGTCCATGAACAGCGTGATGCATGTACGAGCGCGGCGCGCCGTGCCGTCCCCTCCCTTCAGCGACAGAACCTTACCAGGGAAGTCGAGGACGCGGCCAAGGGCCACTCGTGCTCGGTCGATGTTGGACGCGTCGCTGGCATCGTTGAAATCTCTGAAGAGCTCGGCCGTTGCGTCGCCGAACTCCTTATGGACGCTGTCCGGGACCTTCGGGGAGGGCCTGGGCCGGGCGGTGTAGTGGGCGGCGGCGGGGGCTTTGGTGATGTGACGGGGTGGCTGATGGGGGTGCGGCTGGGCAGGCTGGGCAGGCTGCGGCTGGGCGGGCTGGGCTGGGGCGGGCTGGGCAGGGATGGGCTGGGCTGGGGCGGGTTGGGCTGGGGCGGGCTGTCGGGCCGGATGTCCGGCGGGCAGCACGCAGTGACCTGACCTCAAGCTTCTCTTCTGACCTCCCACACATTTATGCGCCTATGTTTTATATAGGTATCAGGCAAGGTGACAAACAGTAACAGTACTCCCAGATTATAGTAACAGCACTTGAATACTTTTTTACACTGAAAGGGGCAATGGACAAAGGGCAAGTCCAAGCCTTACATAGTCTTTGGCCAGTATATGCGCGCTGAGTTGCCTAACAGTGCAGTTCAACATTTCTCATGACAATACCCAAGTGGCTACAGGCTGTCATCATATCGCGCGACTTCCTCTTTGTGTCATCATGCATGATGCGTAGGAAATGCATGGTCGTCATCTTCACGCCAACAGCCCCATACATTGTGATGCTCAAGGCCAAGGACCTGACCTCAGCTGTGTTACAAAGGAAAAAGCCGGAGGGGCCGGTAGCACCGCCAGGACCAAAAGGGAGAGCACGAACAACGCAAAGCGCACGCAGCTGTGTCATATGACCAGTTTCGGGAATCCGACTCGGGATCCACCCTAGCGCGCATCGCTAGCGGAGGCGCTCGCGGAGGTGCACCATGTATATGGCGCGCGTGGGCAAACTTCCGGGTAGGACAGCATGGCCTCTCAGCCTGCAGTCCGGCTGACCGCGGACTTGAAGATATAATCTGTCGGGAATGCAGCCAGCTGCGTGCCTTGGAGATACCAGCACCGTCGCATGGGTGCACCCATGCATGCATGCATGGCCATGGCCAGCTTCATTGGCGCGGTATCTATTTCATGGGCCTGCACGAAATCGAGACAACACACAATGTGTAAGGCGGCATACGTGATGCACGTGATGCTTATGCGCTCTTGAGTACGACTGCTGCAGCGCTAGTCTCCAATCATTTCGAGCTGGTGTCGCGATTGACAGTTCACCGACATGCACAACTGAACGACATTAGTACTGCTACATATATTTTGCACGGCATGCCACACAAGCCATCGAGCATGACCCTCCGTTTTTCGCTGGCTGAAGTGCATGCGCGCGCGAGAGAGAAGCTTCACCAAGTGGTGTCCGCTGGCGAGACAGGTTCGAGCGTCGAGGTGGCAACAACTTGAAACCGGAAAGTCAAGCGCGGCGTCAGTATATGCATGCAGGCACTCAAAACGTCGCGGCGACGTCGCGGCGGGCAGCTGCCTTGCAGCATGTGTGTTGCTTTCAGCCTTGGGTTCGTACGCGACACCCACCACGCCAAAAAAACCCATCACCGGCGCAGCAAAAGACACAGATCCGCAGACCGCCAAGCACACACCCACACACCCACAAACCCAAACCCACACACGCACGCACAGACCCCACGGCCGACACACAACACCACAACCACCAACACCACAACGCCCGCCGCCGTACGACAGGGCCAAACCCAACACACTGCTGCCTGAGGCCGCCCATCATGGCCGCCCGAATGCCGGGGGCCGCCCTAGCCCCAAGACCCACCCCCACCCCACCGAGCCACAGCACACCACGCCAGCCCGGCACACCGCCGCGCAGCCTCGCCGGCCCACGCCGCACCGCACCCAGGACAACGCATCGCCCAAGCCGTCTCCGCAGTCCCCGCACATGCCAACGAAGGCATCCCGCACACCCATCGGACCCGGCCTAGCTGGGGTCAGAGGCCACAGGTCGGTGGCGTCAAGCGGACGGGGCGCCCGAGGGGCACACCGGATGGCCTGTAAGCGGCGAGAAGTCATCAGACGGGACTTGGGTTCGTATGTGGATGTGGCCGGCACGACCACAGGCACGATGCCCTGTCTATGCTCTGCTTCTCAGCCCTGCGATCAAACTTTCTCAAAGATACAGGACACCGGTTTTCAGCCAAACTCGGGGTGTTGAAATCTCGCATGGGGCGTGCGTCACGCGACACCACTGACCACACCGCCACGCCATGCACTCCACGAGATCAGTGTTGACAACTGGATTGCAGATTCGCGAAGCACGCAAAAAAGCTGCTGGTGAATGCGTTCGATTTGTGAGACTGAGTGCACAGCAACTTTCAGCAGTGCAGCACCGAAAATGGTGAAGCACACGCATGTTCGGGCTCAATAGCACACGCAGAATAGCTGTTGGAGCTGGTGTGCAAGGATTGAGGCTCAGATTCGAACAGGAGATCACTTGAGGTATATGTGAAGTGCTGATCGGGCGGATTTTGGTCGATCTGCATGTTGGTTATTTGGCCTTGAGGCTGCGAATTTTCACAACACAACATCAGTGGTAATGCACTCTGGGGTGTCACAGTGGCCTGCCGCAAACATCCTTGCACTGAGAATTGAAAAAGTCAGTTTTTGGGCATATTTGGAGGTGGACAGCACCACACATGGATCCCACCTGCCACATAATTTACATGTGCTACTCATACAAGTGCCAGGCAAGCCAGCAAGCTGCTGGAATTGGGGGCTGGCATGGCGGGCTCGCTCGGCCTCACTCTGCTGAGTCATGCCAAACCTGGATGTGAACACAACGAGTTTGGCAGAAAACCAGAGAGGAGTATCGGCTTTGCCACTATCGATCGCTGTGCGCGTCCATTACAATCAGCGACGTCACAGTTGGCTGTGACCTACTGACTTGTGGAACTATACACGATCAGGCGAGCAGTTTGATAGCCATATATGTCTTCGTGCAGACATCAGCTATGCACCCACAGCGTCGGGTCGCAAGTACCGATATGCATGGATCATGAGAGTCGCGTAACGGCGTGGCGCGCGACTCGCGTTCCGACACGAGCAGGTGAGCGCTCTGGTGCACCGGTACCATGGTGCAGGTGCCAGTCCGCAACCGGGCTGTGCAAAACGCGTGCGGACTTTTTTGCAAACCAACGCCTCAACCACGGCGCACGTCGCACAATTGTACTGGAATCAGCCACCCGGCGTGTGTGTTACAAGGACAAAGCAAGCGAGGCAGGTAGCACCGCAAGCAAGAAGCAGGGGAAACGCACACCACGCAGCAAGCCACACGAAGCGCACACCAAAACACCCACGCAACGGCAGCACCCGCGCCGGACACAGCGACACGGCCACACAACCACACACACGCCCATGCCAACATGCCCATCCCCACCCGAACCCCGCCCAACAGCAAGGCGCACGAGCCCCGGAAGCACAAGCAGCCAAGGCCGCCCAGCAAACAAACAGCGAGACCGCAACAAACCCCCAGCCCGGGGAGGCCCCCGCCTCCCCCAGCACAACCCCCCAACCCCAGCCCGCGCACACCACCCCACCCGCCCGCAAACCCACACCCGCAACCCCCAGAGGCCAGTCAAGCCCGCCCAAACCACCCGGCCGCGCCCCAACGGCGGGCCACACACAGGCGCACGGGGAAGACACCAGCGAAACGCGGCACGCCCGAGCCGTCACCACAATAAAGCGGACAAGGCTGCGAGCGCACACGCAGCGGCAATTGTTAACAGTTAACTGCCCAGCACGCAGCCCGGGCGGGTGCGCAGCGCCGCTCAAGCCGGGTGGCCCGTGAGCGGCGTGAGGTCATCGGACGGGACCGACCCGGCGTGTGTGTATACGTACGCGTGGTGAAGTGCTCAGATGACGACGTCTGTCAGCCAGCAAGGACACGTATGCGCGCCATTCTGCAGGATAATGTGTGTCCGAAAGCAGCTCCCTTCTATCCTTGATAGATACTTCGGTAGGTGTATCTTTGTAGAAATGGAACATTGCGCACAGTTCCACGTGGTGTGTAGGGCCCCTGCGTTCGTCAGGCTGCTTGATGCGGACTTGGCAGGCATGTGTAGGCGGAATGTGGGGCATCGGGCCCCACCACAGAGTATTATTACGAACCTTTAGGTCGAACATGCGGTGGACTGCAGCCATGAATTTGCTGTACGGCGACCCGACACTGCTGGCCATGGGCGCATGCGTGCACCACGGCGACTTGGATCGTGTTGTATTCTAGTGAAACGCCTGGAACGTGCAGCAACGTGAAGATGCACATCGCCCATCGTGAGCTCGCGTCGACATCATAGATTCGGCTCCTAACGTCGACACAGAGCTTTGCTGATTCATCGGGCATCGAAAATCGTGCGCGATATGGACGATGATCTTGCCGATATCATGAGAATTAGCAGGTTTGAAACTAATGCTGCGAAGGCTCAAACCAAACGGGGTCATCATGCGCATAATAGTCCTGAACAGCTCCAAGGACCAATGACTGTGCTGATGTCAACATGATGGCCCACGAGCGTACATAATCTGGGCACCGCAGGCTTCACTTCAGTATGCGCAACCATATTGTTTGCTTCATCTTGGAGTATCAAAGAATTCTGAGGAGTGGTGGCGCGCGCAGGCACGCCGACGTGAAGCACTCCTTCGAATTCTGCACGTGCGGCATCGCATCAGGAAAATTTCAAGCTGAAATACCGAACAAACGAAGCACGCTGCCGGCGCAGTGCAGCAGCTGACATGTCACACCGTTCTCAAATGTGCTTTATGTTTCGCAAGAGCACACACATCCATGTCGCGGTGACCTCGAAGGGACTTCCGCGCGGACTGGCCATGGCGCGCGCTCATGCATTGACCACTAAATTCGCAAAGACGAGCTGCGGCCATCATCGCATGACAAGCGACCGCAGGTGACTCAGTCTTTGATATCCATTGTCGGTTGGTGAACACCAGTGACTTTGTGGGCGGACAAAACAATTACAAGTGTTTCTGCTCTATCGCTCTTAGGCTTTCGTAGGCCGTAAGGTAACGGCATAGCAGTGGTTCAGGGCATCCTAGGTGTCAAACTAAGCTATGCAACGCAACAAGTCTTGTGACATGGATCGTGTGCCACCGTGTGAGCGGCTGGAGACGGATCTGGATGTCAGCCTGGCGTGTATGTCTGAACCAGATACTGCTGTCGATCATGGTCAAGATAGCACGCTCGGCATGCCCGAGCCAGTACAGATAGCAGATCTGCCTGAAAATGTCGTACGGACGATCGCGTTGCATACACTGCAATCTGGGGGCAGGCAGAATTCTATACTTTCTCTGCTCTCAATGTGCGGAGTCTGCAAGCGCTGGCGAAATGCAGCCAGCTGCTTGACTCCAGGCTCTAGTCTCTTATATGACGGGACCAAAGCCACTGGGACGGCTTCTTCAACGATGGAACAGAAGTACAAGACCTTGCCCAAGCAAGAGCGTACACGCATACTTCATGCTGCCGCAGCCTTGTTCAGAGGTAGGAAATCATTCACTTCTTGTTTTAGCGTGACCTGCAGTGATTTCTCCATCTGGCGCAATCGTCGCCCCGGCGGATCCCAACAGGTGAACCTAGCATGAGCCGCATCACCGCGAGCACCGCCCCGCACAACAACAAGCTCCTCGCTGCCACCTGTTTATTTGATGGTGGTTGGTGTCTGCTGTGGCATTTGTTTGTGATGCATTACAATGCTCACGGCACGATGTGATCACTGCAACGTCGCCAGCCGGATATAATATCTATTCTTCGGCTGGGGCTCAACTTCACGCGGTCTTGCTTATTTCGCTGCTATGGGTCTTCATTGTCTCCAATTCTCTTTTATTAGGTTTGAAGTTACATGACGAAGTCCTGCCGATGTGCCTCGCACGAACGGCACTCTGGTGCCAGGCAGCGACCAGATTGCCCACTCCGGGGTCATGAGCAACATTGTCGAGTTCGGTGCAGGCTATACCAGTGCAACGTTCACAGGGGATGCAGTGGATGACCGGTTGCTCCAGCTTGTATCGACCAATACCGATCTAACCTTCCTGAGCGTCAATTCTTGTCATAGCATCACTGATGCCGGGATTTCAGCTGCTGTAATGGCATCGCAAAATTTAACAACCCTCATCGTCAGGGATACATCAACAACGGAGACTTATGGCCACTTCCTGGGGAAGGTGTTAGCGCTGCAACACCTGCAAAAGCTCGAGCTGAGATCACAGATGATAGACCTGCAAGAGGTTGCCCCTGACAACAACTCAAGACCGTACGACTTTGCCCATCTGTAAGCGTGTTGATCGCTACCCATGTCTACATGGAAGTGTGCTCTTGCTAGTCTCGTCTGGACTTCCGTGATGTGTGTGCAGGCTGCATACGGCGACATGGCCAGTGTGTGCTTCCGTCACACACCTGGTGATCTCAAATCCAATTTTGCGACTGGAACCTGTGATGGATAAGCTGCCGAATGTCTCTGTTTTGGAGCTGGAGTGCTCCTCGGTCTCGCTGCAGGAGCGAACCACGATGCCGGAGACCCTCGCTGCATTTTCTGCAACCTGCTCAAAGTTGACTGAGGTGCGCTGCCGCCCCTCCATCCTAAGCAATAAACTCCACAATCAGGCTGGCGTGGTGCATGAAATCCCGCCTCGGAGACCGACTCCGCCACACCCACACGTTGTTTTTTCATAGGCACCCATGGCCCGCCACGGTCCGCCTGCTTCCATGATTATACTCACACCGTCGGCCTGCACCTGCTGAGTTGCTGTTCTCGACGTCGGTCCAATGAAGCCTCCTGCATCCCGGACCCTGAGATGCCGGGCGGTCAGAAGCTCTGCACCCAGCCTCTTGAGGCGATGCACAGGCTGCCGCCGTGCGCCTCTCACATGCACTGTGGCCAGCTGTCCGTGCTGCCTTGTCCCGTGCTAGAAAGGCTGGGCACCACCTCCGCGGCTGTAACTGCATGAGTCAGCCACCGACAGCCTCTGCGGCAATAGCCGCACATCCTTGACTGCATCAGCACCCACTGCTGTCTCAGCATGCACCTCGCCTGAACACCGATAGCCGCTTCTGAAGCCAGCACGTTGAACCACGATGCATCACCGCTTGGCCTGCCCGGGCATCGCCAGACGGGGGGTCACGACATGTACCACAGATGTCCCGCAAAGTCGGATTCGGCCGTTCTGTGCTATTCCCTGATCCCTCGCCACGCGCCTCGCTAGTAGCCGAACTGCCCTCACTGTTTGTGTCACAAGGCCTCAAGCAGCATGCCCTCTGCGCAGAACGCCGCAGTCAGCGCCGGTCCAGTCAAACACGACAGCTGAGGATGTGCCGGTGACGAGGCCTCCCTTACACCGCAGTGGTCCATTCTTAGATAGTATCTGCTGATGACCACATAGATAGCTTTCGCTCTTGTTGACGAATGGCACATAGAGGCGTTGGTGCATGTATCCTACAGCTTGATTGCCTCACTTGCACCGTGGCGTCCAAAGCTCCACAGCCTGTGCGTGCAGGTGCACCTCCAGGTGGACCAGCCGGCGCTGATGGATGCGTGCCTCGTGCCGCTACGCCGCATGACGGGCCTCCTCGTGCTCAGCGTCGCCGTCGGCGCCTTCATCCTCGACGAGCGCCAGATGAGCCAGCTCGGGGACCTGCCCGTGCGAGACCTGCGCCTCATCAGCCAGAACTACAAGAAGAACCCGACGCTGCCGCGGCCGTGCTGCTCGCACCTCGACAACGCCGGCGTCAAGGCCTACGTCGACGCCGTCTGCCGCCGGTGCGCCCCGTCCCGCCGTGCAAAGATTTGAGCATTCGCTCGAAGCTTGGTACGAGCTTCCAGTGGTAGCTCATACTACGCTGCTATGTATGCTTGTGGCTTACATATACACCGGTGCATCGATGCGTTTTAGCGGATTCATGGGCAGTTGCACCTGCAAAGTCACTCCCGAAATGTACGCCTTGAACATGCGACGCGGCAGACCATGAGCCTGGTGCCCAACCCCACCGACTCACTGCTCTCTGAGATTGCGATGCCCCTCGCCAAGGCCGCGCTGCCGTGCCTCCACTGCGCAGCTAGCCACCCTGTGCATGCCCTACGCATGCGGGGGCTCCCTTGCCGCCACCACCATGCTGCGGCCCGCCTGAGGGCACGTGGGGGTGCGGCAGCACTCGGGCCGTCGTTTGCATAGTGATAAGCCGTGTTTCCACGGAGAACGCGTCGGCGCGAGTCTCATCGCAGCTACGCACGAGCGAGAATGGCCGTGGGTCGATGCACCGTCACCCGTTGCATGATGGCGCACAGTTTTTGTTGCTTGTGTGGTGTGTAACCTCTGCCATAGGTGCTCTGGCTGGTGTTTTCGCTTCCGCCTAAACAAACGTGACCGTCTCTCCACATGCTGGAATCCTAACTGCTGCTTGTGATGGCAACATCACGGATCCATCCGCGCTTCATATACCGCCTGCCAGCCAGCCAAACATAACCCTGCTGACAACCTCCCGCTCTCCGACAACCCTGTGTCTCCGCACTGATAGGTGGAGGGAAGCACTGGGCTGCACGAGAACGTGGTGTCAGCTGCACTCCCTTAAGGCGCTCCTTGTCTTGTAAATGTAAACTCAATCTGAGCCGTATCCTGAAGAGGACATTGAAAACTCCGAATGAATGAGACCACACGCCGAAGGGGACCTGGAAGCCCCCCTCTTCAGGCGACCGTGCGCAACTCACAGGGCCTCCTCCGGTGCTAGGCGAGGTGGTAACGCACGTCCGTTTCGATTCCCCAAAGCGCACGCAGAATCAAACCCACGGCCGCCTGAAGAGGAGGGGGTAGCTCTTGTAGCAGATGCAGAGCTGGACCTCCTCGGGCTCCGCTTGGCGCCTCAGGCACAGCTTGAGGAGTTCTTGCTCACGGTTTGGTGCAAAAGGAAGCAGGTTGCATGCACTGGTGAAGTGTCAAGCCCGTCTGAGCAGACTCTGCACTGCAGTGGCATGATCTGTCTGCTGCTCGCAATGATTTGTTGTCACTGCTATCGGCCTGAAGCGCGCGTGCGCTGATGCTCCGTACCTCATCCAGACCACAGATCTCACACAACTCAGGCTACTGTTGTGGCGATGTCAACCATTCGTAACAGGCCATCGGCCGTAGTTGCTAAATTGCACCATTTTGCATTGCACACGGGCGGTACAGATCCAGGGCCCATGCGCAATGCACACGGTCCGTACCGATCCAGGGCTGCACAGTTTCTTGCAGCCATGCTGAGCCCAGTCCACTATTGTAGCTTGAGTTGTGGGTGTTCCAGTCAATGTGGGGTTCACGTTCGGGGGAGTGCATGTCACGGATGAGGAGTGCCGTCCTCATTTGTTGATGCCCCGCCAGCTCCAACAGCCCTGCTTTCTCGTTCAAGTCATCTTGCAGTTGAGTGAACGTGCTTGTTTGTGGCGAAGTATCTTATGTGTGATGCTCTTTGTTGGCCCTTGAGGTAAACAAAGCCTTAACATGGACGGGGAGAAAGTACTGGTGGTAGAGGATGCAGTGTGACGGTCATGGTCGGGGTGTAGAGGATGCACACCGCGTGCATCACACCGCATGAAAATCATACGTGATG
The DNA here is from genome assembly GCA_023078555.1 of Ulva prolifera. Classification (NCBI taxonomy): domain Eukaryota; kingdom Viridiplantae; phylum Chlorophyta; class Ulvophyceae; order Ulvales; family Ulvaceae; genus Ulva; species Ulva prolifera. Next base: position 1,057,322 of record CM041201.1, on the reverse strand, counting down.
GATGCACCTTTTGTGATCTATGTAGTGCGCCAGCTGTTTAGCCTATGCTTGATTTGGCTGCAATGCATTCTCAACAGTTTGGCAAAATGCGAACACTGTAGCTTCTGCTTCTGGCAAATGCAGTCCTGCATGCTGGTACCATCGTGCGTAACTGTGTCATGAGTGAAATCATTGTGCTGTTGCAGAATCATCCAGAAAGCTAGTTTTCTGAAACAGCTGAATATGCACATTGGCACATTGGCGCTGCAATTGCCCCAGGGAAGCGTGTGCGTTCACTCGAAGGTCGGTATGTGATAGTGTCACGTATGCTTACCAACTTGTGACCAACACCATTTCGTGACAAATGAGACTAACAATGTTCACCAGGTGTTTGACACAATTATAGATCTTGTGAGCACCAGTACACATCGCTCATGCGGCATCTGCTGTGTGGCTGCTTCTGAGATGTGAGGGAACTGACTGCAGGTCGATGACGCCAGATGGTGCCAAGCCACTCAAGCTGTCCATCTGTGGCGCTTCCCAACTTACACATGACGCAGTGTCGGCTTTGTTACGGCTGCCAGTCCTCATCAAGCTGAACTGCGCTGGATGCAATCGCATTGCTGCCATGGACCGGATGAGGCTGATTGCCAAGATCAAGGCTGGCCGTGAGCAACAGAATATCGCTGCGGGTGGTAATGGTGGGGGTGCTGGAATGTCGCAGCATTTGAAGCACTTGCAGTTGGAGTGAGGCCGGAGTTCTGCACTTGGGGTTGTGATTTGGGAGGGAGGGCCAGGTTGTTTTTTCTTGGGGCGTGGTAATGGTGCCAGATATGGTGCAGTCAAGCACAGCGGCATGTATTCATCGTGTGAGAATTGACGTTATGGAGGCGTAGCCTGAGTACCAGACCGTTTTAGTCGGGCAAGTGGCTGATTGTACTCCGGACATCTTGAGTTTGTCTTTGTTCGGGAAATTTGTTGAGATCTAGTCGGGTATTCAGTACAGAATCCGCCGTAAGTGAGGACCTGTTGATGCATCCCGTGCCACTCGTTGATTGCAGCATTCACTGCGGAAAAGTGCTAAAATCCTACCTGTCAGAAACGTGGTAGTCTCGGTGTTCATAGCCATAACCAGCTGTCTTCGTGCACCACCTCGATGACTCGGGGTGCACACGTCATCCTAGCAAGCCGCACCTCGTCTCTCTGAACCATTTCTCCACTGCGAAAATTCACTTCAAAAGCAGGATCAATGCGTGTAGCTTGCAAACGCCCACACAAGCACCCCCTTTCAGCCAGCGCAGAGGCAGTATCGACCAGGCGCACACTGTCACAACAATGGCGCACGCTTCCGCCTCTGAGAGGCTCATGCGTCTGACGGCTCACATACAAGGCCCAGCTGATAATATGGTGCTACTTGAGCGCAATTTGACGAGTGCGGGTTCTGCAACACCCGCCCTATTTGGCCACGTAAGCATGGTGAGAACTCCGAGACGTCGTTCTTCAAAGCTTTGTACGGCGATCAAACCGTGACCGCGAAACGCAACAATAGTCTAGATGGCAACTAGACTAGACTTGTACGCCTTGTGTATAGCTGCTCGTCGCTGAAGCCTCCTTGACTTCGCTCAACGAGTTCATCCGCCGGCCTTGCCGTCCCGAATGAGGCGTTAGCGTATGCTGTCAGCCATCAGACCAGCTATGTAGTGACCGATACTCATCTCGCCTCACCTGCAGGCTCCTCCAGATCCGATTTTGGGCCTAAATGAAGGTGTGACGTCACGGCGAGATGAGACACATTGCCAGAGCGCTCTGGCACGCTCCACTGTGCCAAACACGTACACTTAGAGCTGCACAACGTATGCAATCCTCGAGCACCAATTTGATCCCGACTGTTGCGCAGCTTTCAAATCGGACAGCTCTCCAAACAAGCTCAACCTCGGAGTTGGGGCATACCGTGATGAAGAGGGCCGGCCGCTGGTGCTCCAAGCTGTCCGAAAGGCCGAGCTCAAGCTGGTCACGAATCCTGCAGAAAACAAGGTGTGCTGACAGATAGCCTTCTTCCACCTCTGCTTGTAGTCCACAACTCCTCACTACATGCCATCATCCACTGTACACTCCAGGTTGCGGACCAGGCACACAGCGAGCATGTTAGCCCAGGCATCTTGCCCTAGTGCAAATTCTCACATTATTATATCATTAGCCAATTTCATTGCAAATTCAGCTGTTATTGTGATTATTAATACTATTTTTTCATCAGGAGATCGCACCATCAGTTACGTTTATCCTCTCTCTGCGCAGTCAATGCAGATGTAGGGCCCGAGACATAGGGCCAGCAGCAGCGAGCACGTCAGTTACCCCTCTACCCATTGCACCAAAGCCAGCAGGACGAGTGTTGCAGAGTGACACTTCACACAAGAGCTCCCATGCATACATGTGTGTTGACCAGATACACTGCAGCAGCTGCACATCCTCCATCCCGGGCCAATTTCCCTGTCCATTGCACAAACTCAGCCAGCGGGAATTACGACACCGTGCCAGAGAAGCTTTGCAGGAGTACCTCCCCATCACCGGCCTCCCTGAGTTCTGCAAGCAGGCACAGAAGCTCGCCTTTGGCGACCATCCAGCCATCACACAGGGCAGAATAGTCACCGCACAGGCTCTCAGCGGCACCGGCTCCCTCCGAGTCGCCTCAGAATTCCTCTCCAAGTTCTACTCCAGCAAGACCATCTACGTCTGCCAGCCCACCTGGGGCAACCACAACAAGATCTTCCCATCCGGTGGCCTCACCATCCGGCCGTACCGGTACTACGACAGTGCGACGAGAGGCCTGGACTATGTCGGCATGCTGGAGGACCTCGCTGCCGCCGAGCCAGGGGCTATCGTGCTGCTCCACGCCTGCGCCCACAACCCCACTGGGGTCGACCCGACGCACGAGCAGTGGAAGGGCATCCTGAAGACGTGCCTGGACCGCAGGCTGCTGTGTCTCTTCGACTCGGCGTACCAGGTGGGCTTCTCTGCTGCGGGTCGGTCCGCCGCCGCGCGCTGTGTTGCTGCCACAACGCAAGTGCACAGTCACCGTGGCCACGCAGATGCGGCCCATGACTCATGCTGAAGCAAGCTTGCATGTGGCGGCGCCCACCACGGGGCCCGGAAGCGCCTGCCAGCGCGAACCCCTGAAGCTCTGTGTCCGGCAGACTGGTGCGGGCGGTCGCCTGAGGTAGCAGGCTCGGGAGACGGCCGGCTGCAGCAGTTGTTGCTCACACTGACGAGTGTGCCACAGTCAACACTCATGCCTGCATGTGTACACAGTCATGCCTCGTGTGCCTGGTGACCAACACATCATGACCGCACCATGACTCGGCCAGGAGTGCTCAATCGCTCATCACCACGTCCAACTCAAAAAAAAAAAAAAAACTCGTTCAGGCACCTGCCTTCCAATGCGATCTAGTTTGAGAACATTCCATTCGTGTGCAACACACACAGGGGGCCGCTCCAGCGGGGCACGATTTCCGCTGCAATGGACAGGCGCGTGCAACGACGCAACGGCGGCCAGCCGCCTTGCACAGCGCCTCGGAATGTGGTCACACAGCCGGTCGGCGACTGGAGCGGCTGTGCAAGGCAGCCGGCGGCCGCCCCTGCCCTGTGTGTCCGGCATGCGACAACACATGGCCTGTGCTCGCAGCCACGCTGAGTCAGCATGCACCTGCATCCTGAGGCGCCGCAGGTCCACCGCGGCCCCGGCCATAGCGCCACATGCCCGTCACAATCGCCTCATCCACCTCCGCCTTGCAGTCACCCCTGCCTTCCTCCAACCCCCGCCGCCCCCGTAGCCTTCCGCAAGCTGTATGCTGCAGCATGGCCAAGAAATGCTGATCGCTGCGTCATCCGAACAGTCTCATGCACACAAACAATCGTACGCTAGCAGGCCGCGTCGCTGATTGGCATGCATGCCGCACATCTATTGAATGACTCGATGCAGATCACATCCCAGTGTCCGTGGGTCCTCACGTCGTCAACCTCGTGGTGTCGTCCCCCTCATCCCCACCCCCCCCCCCCCGCTTGCGGCTGCAGGGTTTTGCGAGCGGCGACCTCGACGCCGACGCCTTCGCGCTCCGCCTCTTCCTCGCCGCCGGCGCGCCCATGCTCCTCGCACAGTCCTTCGCGAAGAACATGGGCCTGTATGGCGAGCGCGCCGGCGCGCTGCACGTCGTGTGCTCCTCTGTCGATGAGGCACGCCGCGTCGGGAGCCAGGTGAAGGGCGTCATCCGGCCGATGTACAGCAGCCCGCCGCGGCACGGCGCGGCGATCGCGGCCGCGATCCTCGGCGACCCCGCGCTCTATGCGGAGTGGTGCCAGGAGCTGCGGATGATGGCCGGGCGGATTAATGCGATGCGCACGGTGCGCTCCCCTCTGTGACCCCTGGCAATGCTGGGCCGCCGGGCCCGATCACATTGAGCTATTCCGAATCTTTAGGTGCAATATCTGTCATGCATCCTGCCGATTGCTTCACGGCGACGCAACGCTGCCGTCTACTGCGCTTGCGGTGCTGAGCATTGTTGGGTCCGTGTTGGGCCCAATCACGTCGTCATCCCGTGAGATCTATCCTTTTGGGCGGCACAGCTAGCAATTTTGCAAGGCGACACCCTGGTGTCGAGAAGTACTCGGTGCACGGAGTTGCTGATTTGATCGATCGCGCGCGTGGGGTGCCTGCGTTGCTACCTTCCTGTGCTCTTGACACACAAGCTACATCGTGCGCGGTGGCAGCATGCATGTGTATGCATGTGTGTGCGGGGGCGTTGCGATTTCCGTCGGTGGAACAGGGCACCAGAGCTGTGCGCCGCTGGTGGTGCCGGTGATGTGCACATGGGCGTGTCTCGACCTGTGCATTTCCTGGAGCATGCTTATCATGGCGGGCTCCATCTTTCAGGACCTGCTGCCCTTCAGTGGACCAGTTGCACGCGAAGCTCATGAATGGAGCTGGCAGAGTGGTCTGAAGGGTTGCTGGGCCGGACTGGTCTGCTAGAGGTGTTGTTGTTGGAGGATGTCTGTTGGCATCTTGACATGTTGTATGGCAAGCGGGTCAATGAGCTCTAGCCGGCCACCGGCAACAATCCCTATGCCGTAGATCCCTATGATGTAGAGCTGCCAGTTTGAACTGTCCGTATGTGGTTATAACTGGATAGTGTAAGGGTGATGAGAAGGGCTGGTTGTGTGCAGGAGCTCTTTGCCTGCTTGAAGAATGCTGGAGTGCCTGGCGACTGGCGCCACATCTTGGATCAGATTGGCATGTTCTCATACACAGGCCTGTCTAAGGCACAAGTCCAGGTGGGAATGTGCTTGCCCCTTTGTGGCTGACCGCTATCTCAGGTGTCAACGTGAGCTGCCACCGTGCGCTGTCCTACAAGAGCAGGACAGGCCTGCGAATGCATACTTTTGCTTTATTACATACTATACTTTTTCACGGCCATGGGCATGTCAGCGCCTGCTCCGTGATGCTGCGACAGCAGTCCTTGTGACCTCAGGCAAGCACCCTGCTGGAAGTAATCAAGGGAGTCACCCGTATGAACTGTGAGGTGGCGGAGCACAAGCATGTGATGCAACATGTGTTCCTTGCAGAACCTGATCAAGAAATGGCACATATATCTCACTGCGGACGGCCGCATCTCCATGGCAGGCCTGAGTCCCCACAAGTGCAAGTACCTTGCCGAGGCCATCCACGACTCGGTTAAGAACTTTTAGCACGAACGTGGCAAGAGAAGCTTTAAGCATCATCGCCTGTACGAAGCCCTGCCGCCAGGCCTAGGGCCACACGTATTATCAGAACCGAAGGCTGCTGTTGCAGGCTGCTGTTGCTAGCGTCCACCTGCGAATACTCCTCTTTTTCAGTCCAGATCTGCTGTAACATGCATATGCCACGCCTACTTCGTCCTTGTATCATACACAGCGACACTCTCCATGCGTCACACTCGTGTGCGTGCGGGTGTGGGTATGTGCTTGGCGGTCTGCGGATCTGTGTCGTGTGCTGCGCGCGTGAAGGGTTTTCTGGGCGTGGTGGGTGTTGCGTGCGTGGGTGTCTGCGTGTTTGCTTCGTCTGCTTGCTTCTTTCGCCGTGCTGCCCGCCTTGCTGCCTTTGTCCTTAAGCTTGTGACACACTCGCACCCGGCCTCTTCAACTTTGTCCTTGTATCACACGCACGTGCACGCACCAAGGTTGACGCTGCTGCCCCGCTGATTGATGGCATGCCATGATGGCAGGGCAGTTTTGACCGTGCGTCCTGTCCGATGTCCTTCAGCCGCCCACTGGCCATCCGGCGCGTCCCAGGTGTCCCCGCGGCCCCATGCAGCGGTGCCCCGGGCCCGCTGCACCGTGCAGCGGGGACACCTTGGACAGCCCGCCGTTCGGGCCGGTGACCTCTCGTCGGCCTGCGGATCCAAGCGCCGCCGCTGCGCCAGCTGCCGCGCGCCGGCCTGGTCGTAACCGTCGTCGCTTGTCGCCGCGGCGCCCTGGCGCAGGAAACCGGTGCTGCAGCACCGGTTTCCCCTGCGTGTGCTGTAGCTTTGGGGAGACACTATGGTATCTATATATGTATGGTAGCACATTGTCCATACATTATCTGTGAGCCATGAACCGAGGTAGGTGATGCGGGCCTGGAGGACGCGATCCTGCCGGACTGAGTTGTGAGTGTGGTTGTTGTGTTCGTGTGTGTGTTCGTGTGTGTTGATGTTGATGTTGATGAGATTCGGTTTCAGTGTTTGTTTTCTCCCGTTCACTCTTTTGTAAACAGGTAGGTAGAGTCTGCAGCTGCATTAATTACAAAAGCACAAACGGATGAAGAGTTTCGGTGGTTGTTGCACTGGCAGAGGAGCACATGTAGACTGCACATGTACATAAGCGCAGACGAACACAGCTCCCAGTCAGCATTCATTCACAACTGCACTCTCTCTGCTTCGTCGACATATATGTGTCAGCACGACCGTTGCACACCGCGGTGCACCGCTGTGGATCCTCGCGATCGCGATGTTGCCTGAGCAGATCTGATCTATAGAGCCTGCACATGTGGTGGGAAACCATTACAAAAGAGTATTCTCCCGTTCACGCTTTTGTAAACACATTACGAAACAGTTTAGTGAGAAATCAGAGCTGCTGCGCTGTGTCTTTGTTGCAGTGCACGTGGCCTGCACAGCGCTGCACGGTGTCTAGATCTTGACGAATGGCAGCTCGATTTCGACTGCAATTATAGCCTGCAATGCATCATACGGGCGTTTGCGAATACCGGCAACCCCAAGCTGTTTAATCGCTGCGAGGTGCTCCGAGCATGTGCTCCGAGCAGCTGTGCGGGACACCGCGCCGGCCGGTGTCCGCCACGTACGCGTGCGCGCATGTTTCTCCCGGGGGCCCGTGAGCAACCCATGCCTGCTGTTGATTCGGATGAGATTCGGTTTCGGTGTTTGTTTTCTCCCGTTCACTCTTAAGATTTACTCTTAAAATTTTGTAAACAATATGGCATGCATGCCTGCTGCAGCTGCCTGCTGCAGCGATCAAATCGCGGTAACGGTCACGATTGACTAGACAATGCATGTGGATCCAGGCCCGCATCGATGCGATCGATCATACCGCAACCCCTGCTCACGAGAGATGACAAGCCCCGACTTCCGATACATCTCCGCAATGCCTCTCTGCAACGACACCGACAGCACCCGCAGCGCCCACTGGGCAATCGCGCCTTTGGAGATGCGCCCATGGTGCACGAGCCTACTGAGTGCTAGCCCCGGTTTGCGAGCCAATTTGGCCTGTTCATGATCAACTTCAGTGTAGCTGATCAGACGGGGTGCAGGGCAGACCACCTTCAAGTTGCCACCCCCCAGGTCCGTCATGATCAGCTCAGTGGCTTTTCTGGCTCTTGTAGGAGTTGCATGTGAATTTTTTTGGGCTGGTGTGATCCATGTGTGGTGTATTGCACCTCCGTAACAGTCCCCAAAATAGTCATTCCGATTATTTAGCTGACTGCAACGTTAACTTTCAGGTTGCAGAGGCTGCTGCCGCGTCTGACAACTCGGCCACTGACGTTGAGACGCGGCGGCTGTCTTATCGCCTGATTTCCCCCGTCCGGCATGGCGGGCTCGGACTGACGATGCTGATGGACAGCCAGGCCACCAATTGCAACCCCCATGAGGATCATTTGCTGTGTATGTTACAAGGACAAAGCAAGCAAGGCAGGTACACCTATAGGTGTAGCTACAGCACCGCGAGCAGTAACCAGGGGAACTGCACACCACGCAACAAGCCACACGCAGCACACACCAACACACCCACGCACCACAAGCATCTGCGCCGGCCACAGCCACGTGGTGCACATGTGCACAGCCACACACACGACCAGACATGCACACACACGTTCTTCCCGGGCTCGCCGGTGATCGGCGACGTGTGCGTGTCTCACTCGCTGGCCGGCTCCAATGTCCGCTCAGCGGCAACCTGTGACGGCGCCGCCGCGGCGAAGTCCGACCAGCGCAAGCGCGACAAATATAGCCGGGCGGGCTCCGGCGCATTCACCCTGGCACCGGTGCCGCTCTCTCACGAGATGTACGGCAGGATCGGCCTGGCCGCATTCGCCTTCCTGAACCGGCTTGCTGACGTTGCTGCAGGTTCGGGCACAGCCTCCTGGCGGCTGTTCTTGGAGAATGCGGAGCGCGACCTCTCCGCGACGCTGTGCCGCGCGGTGGCTCGGCAGGTGCACGCTGCTGCCATGCTGATGGCACACCATGCGGGCAAGGCAGGTTTGACGGGGCTGGCTGTCCCGTCCGATGACATCACGCCGCTCACAGGCCACCCGGCCTGAGCGGCGCTGCGCGCCCGCCCGGGCTGCCTGATAGGCGTTCGTCGCTGCGTGCGCTCGCGGCCTGGTCCGCTTCGTCGGAGTGGCGGCCCTGGCGTGCCGCGCTTCCTCCCCGTGCGCTTGCGTGTGGCCCGCCATTGGGACGCAGCCGGGTGGTGTGGGAAGGCTGGTCTGGAGGGGTTGAAGGTATCGGTTTGCGGGTGGGCGGGGTGGTGTGCAGGGGCTGGGCGGGGTGGGTTGTGCTGGGGGAGGCGGGGGCCTCCCTGGGGCAGGGGTTGTTGTAGGAGTTTCGCTGTTTCTTTGCTCGGCTGCCTGGGCTGCGTGTCCTTTCTTTCGGGGCTCTTGCGCCTGGCTGGTGGGCGGGGTGCGGGTGGGGGTGAGCGTGTGGGTGTGCTTGTGGGTGTTGGGTGGGATGCTTGTGTGTGTTTGTGGGTGTGTGTTACAAAGGAAAAAGCCGGAGGGGCCGGTAGCACCGCCAGGACCAAAAGGGAGAGCACAAGAAACGCAATGCGCACGTGCACGCAGCAGGAGAGCAACAGCCAACGCCAAGGCACAAGAAGCACCCACACACCCCCACACTCCCACACACTACCACGCGAACCAACCCCCACACGCACCTCCACACGCACCCACCCCCAAACGCACCGACACACTGACCCCCGACCCACACATCCACGCACCCGCACGCGGCCCAGACTGGGTACCCAACCCCCAACTCACACACCCACACGCCACTACGCTACACGACCCCGCCGCCCGCGCGGCAGCGGCAGCCCCATGCAGCGGCCTGGCCGGCGCCTGCCCCACACGGAAGCCGCCGGGGGCCCCCAGGACCCCCGCCCCAATGCCCCGACCAGTCCAGCCCCGGGCGCCGGAACAACACACACGGGGGCGCCCCCATCCGCGGACCCACCCGGAACGGAGCACGCCCGAGGCGCGCTGTGTTCGGGGGTTGGGGCATGCGGCAGAGGCAGCACACGCCGTGTGTGTTGGTGGGTGTGTGTGGTCGTGTGTGTGGCTGTGTGGCTGCAGCCATGTGGCCGGCGCGAGTGCTGGTGGTGCATGGGTGTGTTGGCTTGTTGCGTAGTGTGCGGTTGCCCTGGTTGCTGCTCGGGGTGCTACCTAGGCCAGCTGCCAGTGCCTTGCTTGCTTTGTCCTTGTGTTACACATGCACACACCCACAAACACACCTCGGGCCCGGTTCCCCGCATCCACCAGACGGTCGCCTTCCATGGCAGGGAGGCCTGGGCAGGGGCTGTGGCTGACGCGGGTGCAGCGATCATCGATGCGACGGAACGAGACTACCCTCCCAGCATCGTCAAGGCCGTGGGCCGCCTCATCAATCTGCCGGTCGATGTCCTGGCAGATGACAGGGCCAGCGAAGGCCGCAGCCGCAGGATCATCGCGCGTGTGCGCGAGCTAAAAACACGCACGCGCCGGGCAATGACGCTGGGGGAGGCGACGGGCCTAGACCCAGGCCGCACCCCCACGCAGGTCGTTGAGGACGCTGCCCTGGCGGACCGGATAGACCGCAGCTGCCGCCTCGGCAACGTGGGCAAGGGCGCACGCAGCCTTGACGCCCTCAAGATGATGGAGATCGACGACGCTACCGTCCTTGAGCTCGAGGGGCTCCACCCACGCGCCCCCCCGCTGGCAGGCCGCCCCCAGCAGCCCTCCGTCGAGGGGACTTGTGAAAGAACACAGCTGCTGTGAGTGTCTCCCTCTAGAGTGCTCACAGATTCATGCAGCCTGCATTCAACATGCTGAGTTATACCAACTCAGCAGACTATGTGTCCACAAGCACAAACCAACCACATATCCATGCATGTCAGCTAGAGGACACCATACCTGTGTTTAACTCCAATAGACAAGATGTCCTACTGGAGTCAACACAAGGCTTATATGCAAACAAGCACACAGACACATAATGTCTACCTATGTGCAAAACAACAAACGCTCCCGCTTTCTGAGTCCCTTTATCTCAGGGATCGCGTCGAGCACGTGTACAGCAACCATGCGTACAACCACCTCTTGATATGCTAGCTTCTAGCTCCCTCACACAGCAGTCTCCTATTGAGCCATGCTTATGATTCTCCTGAAAACTCCTGGTTTCACCACAGCCCCCCTGAATCATCAGACTGATTCAATCTGAGAGATCTGCATTCCCAGCGCCTTTGCTCCAGCCTCCTGCTTCGGGCCTGGAAGCGCCTTGGTGAGGATGTCAGCCTTCATCTCCTCTGTCTTGACAAACACTGCTTCAATGTCTCCTTGCATCACACGGTGGCGGACAAAATGAAACGCAATGTCTATGTGCTTTGTCCTACCAGCTGCTCCTGGAGTATGCTGCTTCATCAAATCAAGGGCGGACTGGTTGTCCCCATACAGTCGAATACGCTGCATCTGCCCACTCAGCTCAGCCATGAGCTTGCGAACCCACAACACCTCCTTCACCGCTGCAGCTGCTGCCATATACTCAGCCTCACATGTTGAGCAAGCTACCACAGTCTGCAACTTGGGTTTCCAGACAACAGCACCACCATGCATGAGTACAACTGCACCTGAGGTGCTCTTTCTAGAGTCAGGCTCACCAGCGTAATCAGCATCTGTGTATGCCTCTACAGCGGGCATACCACGCTGATACACAATGCCCCTATCAAGCGTACCAGCAATGTACCGCAGCACACGCTTGGCAGCTTTCCAATGCACATCAGTTGCAGTTGCCACAAAACGACTCAGTACACCACATGCATATGCAAGATCAGGCCGAGTGTTCACAGTCAGATACAGCAAGGACCCAACAAGCTCAGCGTATGGAGTCTCATCACCGAGAGGAGTGCCTTCATGTCGCCCCAGATGTGTGTTTGCCTCCAGCGGTGTGGTGACCGCTTTGCTGTCAGACATGCCGAAACGCTCCAGCACATCACGGGCATACTTCGGCTGACCCAACCAGATCTGCCCTAGCTCACGGTCCCTCCGAAGCTACAGACCCAGGAAGTAGGTGACCTTTCCGATGTCCTTGATCTCAAACGCGCCGGCGATTGCCGCCAAGGCTGCCTGAACCATATGCAGATATCTGCTTCCTGCCGATGATTATACCGTCGTCCACGTAGATCAGAATGTAGACTCGCCGCTGCCCTTCACCTTTGTAGAACATGCATGGGTCCGACTCCGATGCAGTGAATCCGAGACGGGTGAGCTCGCTTAGCAGCTTGGCGTGCCAGGCACGCGCAGCCTGCTTCAGCCCATACAGAGCTTTCCGCAGTCTGTATGTGCGGCCGCCGAATGCCTCCGGCATCCGAACGTACACCTCGTCGGTCGGGTCAAGCTCCCCATTCAGGAAAGCTGTTGCCACATCAAACTGATGCAGCTCAAAATCATGCTCCGCAGCGTGTGCGAGCATGACTCGAAATGTCGCTTGCTGAGCAGTGGGAGCAAAAACTTCTTCGAAGTCCATGCCCTTGCGCTGCAAGCACCCCAGCACCACTAGCCGGGTCTTGTACTTGTCAACTGCTCCAAACGCATCGCGCTTGATTTTGTAGACTGGTTTCATCGGCAGAACCCTCTTTCCCATTGGTACTTCAGTCACGAGGTCCAGAACCCCCTTCTCAATGATGGATGCCCACTCTGCCTCCATGGATGCACGCCAGAGCTCCGCATCAGGTCGGCCAAGCGCCTCCGCAGTCGTCTTCGGTTCATCTGTCAGCCCGTCCGCAGCGTACGCATACGCATGGGGTTGAAATGCATCAGGTGCACGCCGCTCCCGTCTGGGGTACCTGTGTGCTGGTATCTCTTCTACGGGTGGCGCGCCCGCATCACCGTCATTGTCGGGGTCTTCACCACCATCGGCGTTGCCGTCATCACCAGCATCACCACCGCCATCGTCGCCAGCATCTTCATTGCCGTCATCACCAGCATCGTCGTCGGAGTCTTCACCGTCCGAGTCCTCGGCATCACTGGCAGCTTCCAGTGGTGGCATGTCCGCATACATGTCTGGCTTTCCAAGATTAGGAGCCATCAGGTCTTCACCGGTCTCTGAGCCCACCGGCTCTGCATCTGCGGGCATCATCTCGCAGTTCATTTCATACACACGCCCACGCTTCCGTCCTGTGAGGATGATGCCTCCTTTAGCGTCCATGATCTGACATCTGTCACCCTTCTGGGTGCACTCATGAGCTGCTTCAGTTGCCAGGAACCCTGATAGAAGGTTCACTGTCATGCTCGGTACCCATAGCACCGAACGCAGCAGCACCAGGCCCGCTGGGCCTCCATCCAGCCACACTTCTCCTTCTCCCATGACATCGTGGCACTCACCACCTCCCAGAACCACTCGCTTGGTGCTGCTAGGTCTCATGTCACGAATCACATTGCGATTGTGTACAATGTGGTGAGAAGATCCGCTGTCGTAGAGTAGAGCATCAGTGCTTGCCCCGGCGGCCATTGCCATCCCCTCGGATGGATGTGCAGCTTGTGCAACCATTGCTGCTGCCGGCCGCGGGCGATCCTCAGGCTTCACCTTCGGTTGCCGACAGTCCTTCCGGATGTGGCCTACCTTCCCGCAGTTGAAACATTTCCGCGTCTCTTTCCGCTTCTTCTGGCCCTCGGCGTTCATCGCCTTGCCATCTCTGTTCCCAGCACTCTGCTGAGAACTCTCCACGAGTCTGACGGCAGCCTTCAGCTCCTTCATGACCTGGTTGAAGCCTGCGCTCACATGCTGTGTAAGCATCATGACCAGGGACCCCCTCTCTGGAGCCTCCTTTAGTCCACGCACGAGCGCATTCGCGGCCAGCTGATCCGCTGCCGCGAAGTCGGTGTCTTGAAGCTTCTCAAGAACCTCAAGCACCCTCTCTGCATACCGCGTGTATGCCTCCGATGAGCCTTGCCGAATGTCATTCAGCTCGCTCACCAAGAGCGGTTGCCGAAGCTCCTGCTCCGCCTCGTATTCTGCACGCACTTGCTGCCACGCCGCCATGGTGGTGGCTGCACGGTCAATGATGCGCGCCAGACCTCTGTCTTCGACGCAGAGCAGCATCCTGCTCCGGACCTTCGCGTCCGCCATCACTTCCTGTTGTGCAGCCATGTCTGGCTCCTCTGTGAGCCAGCCCTCCACTCCCATAGTAGTCAAGGATGCCCGGAACTGTGCAGCCCACAACCGGTAGTCCCCACCCCGCTTCAGCTTGCGGACGGCATGGAGAGTGCTGCTTCGTTGATCTTCCATTGCGCTTAACACAATGAGCCCATAACCTGTGAAAGAACACAGCTGCTGTGAGTGTCTCCCTCTAGAGTGCTCACAGATTCATGCAGCCTGTGTTTAACTCCAATAGACAAGATTACAGAGGTATACACTAAGTAGAAGTATACCTGTGAAAGAACACAGCTGCTGTGAGTGTCTCCCTCTAGAGTGCTCACAGATTCATGCAGCCTGCATTCAACATGCTGAGTTATACCAACTCAGCAGACTATGTGTCCACAAGCACAAACCAACCACATATCCATGCATGTCAGCTAGAGGACACCATACCTGTGTTTAACTCCAATAGACAAGATGTCCTACTGGAGTCAACACAAGGCTTATATGCAAACAAGCACACAGACACATAATGTCTACCTATGTGCAAAACAACAAACGCTCCCGCTTTCTGAGTCCCTTTATCTCAGGGATCGCGTCGAGCACGTGTACAGCAACCATGCGTACAACCACCTCTTGATATGCTAGCTTCTAGCTCCCTCACACAGCAGTCTCCTATTGAGCCATGCTTATGATTCTCCTGAAAACTCCTGGTTTCACCACAGGACTGCACCAGCTGGTGTACACAAGCATCCCACCCAACACCCACAAGCGCACCCACTTGTCTATGCCATGCCCGTTCTCTCAAGATGTAGCACCCAATGGCATGGGGCAATGGCGTGGGCCAATGGCGTGGCCCAATGCTCATGCGGCTTGCACTCTCATGCACGTAGCATGTTACGCGTCACATCAGTAGGTGCACGAAAGTGTTCCTAGCCTAGAACGAACATTCAGATCCGGATGTATTGTGCATTGCAAGCGAATCGCGGCTCGCTGCGATTCAGCGTATAGCAAGAACAGACTCATGCACGTACAAATCAGGGCAGCAATTCGCTGCAGCTGCGCGCCATTGCCAACGGTCAAATGAATCAGCAGAGGCAAAAACAGCCACCTCTCGCTGGCATGCGGTGAGCGAGCGCCAGGCAGTGAGCTGTTGCGTGCACATGGGTATTGGCGAGCTGATGCTATCTGGGCTTTGAAGCGGGTGAATTGGACAGCTTGGTGGTCATTGTGGTTGCGTATCAAGTTCAGTGCCGCGGCGTCGAGCGGTCACCGAGCCCGACATGTACATATGTTCGGATGGCAGCACCAAGCAGCCAAGCCCGACGCAACAGATTGCTACAGATGAGCGCCGTGTCGCGAGCTGGAAGGCTGCTGTTTTTGATAGGCTTCGATATGCTCGTCAAGCGTTCAGAAGACGTGCCTGTCGCGCGCTTGATGGAAACAGTGATTGCGAAAGCTTTGACACAGACGACCGCACGAGTAGCCGAAACCATATTACAAAAGAGAAAACAAACGCCGAAACCGAATCTCATCCGAATCAACCGCAACATACACTCACACACACACGAACACTACAACCGCACTCACAACTCAATCCGGCAGGATCGCGTCCTCCAGACCCGCATCATACCGCAACCCTTGCTCCCGAGAGATGACAAGCCCAGACTTCCGATACATATCCGCATTGCCGCGCTGTAATGACACCGACAACACCCGCAGCGCCCACTGGACAAACGCGCCTTTGGAGATGCGCCCACTGGCAGCGGCCACATCCCCCAACTGACCGACGAACCTCACGGCAGCCTTGCCCATGAAGCCACACGATTCGACCGCAAACGGAACAAACCGGAACGCGGCATGGTCAGGCACGTCCCGCCGGAAGCGGTCCCGCTTCCTGTCCTCCGCCCGCTCCGCCGTCGCACCCGTCTCCCGCGCCGCAGCGGCCACGTATATACCGCACGAGTAGCTGCTGTCAAGTCTTTGTGACCCTCCTGGTGATCGGTGGCGGCGGCCAGCAACGGTGTCTATGTTAACAAGCGATTCTCCTGGGGGGCCTAGGCTTGGAACACTAACACGAATTGGCACAGACATGCACGTAGCATGTTACGTGTCACATGCACGTAGCATGTTACGTGTCACATGCACGTAGCATGTTACGCGTCGCCCATTGATTTACATAAGAGTGAACTGAAGAAGGCAAACACCAAAACCGAATCTCATCCTAATCAAGACACACACACACACACACACTCGAGCTCAATCACAATCACAATACAACCCCGCCTTCGATAAGCGGCGACTCCACCAGAGCGAGCGCTTGATGGAGCCACACAGTAAATATTACAAAAGAGTGAACGGGAGAAAACAAACACCGAAACCGAATCTCATTGACCAACACATACATACACGATATCGATCGATCACACTACAACCTCACCCACACCTCAGCCATACGTATGTCCGACCCATGGTGCGGTTGCGACTGATGCCAACGTTGGTGCCATAATGCAACCCGACAGGAACGTCACGGGTGGATTCAAGATTGTAGCATGCCGTTGTGTCAATGCCATGCTGTGGTATCGAGATTCGAGCGTGGCCCAACACCACATATCTCGTACGCATGCACACGTAGGCCATGTAGGCACAGGCGGATTCTGCTCGCCGCAGCCAACGCAGGCAGTGCCAAGTCAACGCCCGTGTCGTCATGGCCATGGTGTGCACTTATGATCGTATACAGCTGTGGCATCAAGTGAATACAAATGGCCGATTCCGAATTCCGAATGCCGAACGGAGTCCGGCGTCGACCGTAACTTCGACCCACCAAGTCACCATTGGCCGCGGCCGCTAGTGCTGTCGGCGATATATTCTACAGCAACACCAATCTCACCAGACCTCTGGCGCTTAAGAAGAGGTGCAGGTGTGCAATCTATATAGCTGCAGTGCTGAAGCGTGAACGAGTTCTTACAGGCGAGTGAACGAGTCTCCGTGAGCAAAAGACTGCATTGCTTCCACACAAACAGCCGCACTGCAGCAGCGCATATTGATAAGCGCTGTAATGCTTGCATGCACTTTTGCGACATTGCTGCAGCGCATCCTCACGCGCCCCGTAGTCCGGGATCCCTCCGGAGGCCGGCCTGCATATGTCTTCTTGCCGTCGCTGTATCTGACTGTAACAACGCTTTTGTGGGCGCGGTTGTAGTGTGATCGTGTGTATGTTGCTTCGGATGAGATTCTGTTTTGTTGTTTCTCTGCTCCCGTTCATTCTTTTGTAACATTACCAACGGAAAATAAAAAAATTTGGGCGAAAACCAACGGCCAGCGAGGGAGTCGTCGGTGTTCCTGCCGACACGAAGGGGTCTCGCGGTGCAATCCGAACGTTTTCCCGCCAGATTTAGGAAATTCCGGCAAAATCCGGACGGCGAGTGAAGCGAGCCGTCGGTTTCCACGCCAGGAAAGAATCCAACTGTAGAGCACCAGTACTGAACCAGCAGCCGTCGGGCATGCATATGCCCATGATGTGTGTGGGATCTCTGATTCGGAAGACATTCCATTGAGCTATTAGTCTGCTTTCCTGTTCTCTGCCTGCCGTCGCGGTGCGGTAAATGGGTTCGAACGAACCCCCGATGTGCCGGCGCCGGCGCGTCACATACACGTGCATGCCATCATGATGTGCCTGGAAGATGAACACCTTCGGATGCTGTGATGTGCCGGACTGAGTTGTGAGTGCGGTTGTAGTGTTCGTGTGTGTATGTGTGTGTGAGTGTGTGTTGAAGTTGATCCGGATGAGATTCGGTTTCAGTGTTTGTTTTCTCCCGTTCACTCTTTTGAAACTCTTTTATAAGAAGCCTTCGGATGCTCTAAGGTGCAATATGCTCCGAGGTGGAATCTTGTCAAGCTTGTTCATGATGTCGATGGCCCGCGAGTGCTCCAGATGTGCAGGTGTAAGTGACGATGTTTACAATCGTCTTGGCTCTCACAGCCGCTCTGGCGGCGACGCCTTTCCGTGGGTGCGCCGCGCAGGGCGACCCTCTAACATTCACCACCACCGTTGGGGGCGACCCTGAAGATTGTATCATTGCGGGTGAGATCTGCGTAGACGACACAGACTGTTGTGTGTTCGGGACAGGGCAATTCTGTGACATCAAGTCGTTCACACCCATCATGGGCATCTGCACACCCAACGGCTGTGGGTCCCCGGCCACCGTCCCGGCGCCCGCGGGCTGCCTCTGCGATGACGAAGATGACTTGGTTTGCGCCGATGGCCTGGAGTGCGCTACCGAAGGTCGCTTGGCCAACACGTGCCAGGTGCTTTCTCGATCGATGCGTGATTTCACAGCAGAATGCGTGCGCGTGATGCATGGATGGGCTGGGCACATCACGTGCTTGGTGCGCAGATCTGACTGTACGTCGTCTGACACCTGTGCATGGACTGCATGTGCGTACGAATGCACAATATACCTACAGTTGATGTGCTTGAGCCACGTGCATGCGCGGCACAATTACTTAAGCATCCCTCACACGGCAGTCTGTGGCGGAGGGGGGTTGTGCTGGGGGTGGCCTTGGCTGCATGTGCTTTCAGGGCTCTTGCGCCTGGCTGGTGGGACGGGTGGGGGTGGGCGTGTGAGTGTGCTTGTGGGTGTTGGGTGGGAGCTTGTGTGTGTTGCTGGGTGGGTGTGGTCGTGTGTGTGGCTGTGTGGCTGTGGCCGGCGCGGGTGCTGACGTTGCGCGGGTGTGTTGGTGTGTGCCGCGTGTGGCTTGTTGCGTGGTGTGCGGTTCCCCTGCTTGCTGCTCGGGGTGCTACCTGCCTTGCTTGCTTTGTCCTTGTAACACACAGCCTCCTGCACCACCACATGAACTGTGGTGGAAAAAACACCCTCTGTGAAGTCACATGATGATCACCACATGGCCATCTACAGCACATCAATATCGGGAAAGTATTGAATTGGTCAGGCCGCACTACGTCGTATGTGTGTGGGCTGCTGTGTGGTGATTGTGTGTGTGACGCGAATCTGAAAGAGAATCTCATGCTGTGTATGTGTACCCTCTTCTGTGACAACAGCTTTGGCCTGGGGTCATGGGGACTGGCATGCGCACACGGACAGGGGGGATGCGATGTGTTTCAAGGACAATTCCTGCAAGGAAGGTATACGTAGTACCGCGTGGGACACAAACAGGGGAACCGCACACCCACGCAATGACCAACACGCAACACAGACCAGCACACCCCTGCCACCGCACACGTCAGCACCCGCCCCGGCCGCAGCCAGACACACAGGCCCCCATACCCACAACCACACATGCACCCCCACCCCTTACACACTCACCCCAGCCCCAGATCCCCGAAGGAACACGCCACAGGCTGCAAAGCCCAACACAGGGACACGCACAACAATCCCGGGGAGCCCCCCCCCCCCCCCCCCCCCCCCCCCCCCCCCCCCCACCCCTGCGGAACTCACCCCAACCGGCAGCGGGTCCCCACCCCAAATCACTACTCTCACCTGGAGAGCAATGTGTAAGCAGCAGTCCGCTTGCCGGCCATCGCGGCATGTTCTCATCGTCAGGGTATTACAGACGAGTAGACGGGTTCAAAACACTGAACACAGGCATGTCTGCTGCGGGAGTGTCCACACGCGCAGTGACACTCCCGCAGCAGCAGCAGCAGCAGCAGCAGCGCACATCGCGTGGTGTTGTCGGTGTTCGGCGAATGGCCACTGGTGCGGCGGAGCCGGGACCTCACACACCACCTGGCAATGCCCCTGCTCACGCGATCACGCCGCTTTTAATTCCGCGGCGGAATGAGAAGCCAAGCGGCATGAATATGTTTGCTGGCCTGTGCAGAGTCCATTCAGTACAGTGTACAGTGAATGACATGGCATGTGTTCATGTGCAGGGATCCGTTACCACAGTTGCAGCTACGGCATCCAACTTTGTGGAGACGCCCCCTCCGCCACCTTCTGGTGAAGGGGTGTACGGCGGAGACCCACCGCCGCCGCCGCCCTCTCCCCCATCACTGTCGCCACCTCCACCTCCATCACCGCCACCACCACCGCCCACATCACCGCCTCCGCCTCCTTCACCGCCACCACCGCCACCCCCATCAACACCTCCATCTCCACCTCCACCTCTTTCACCGCCCCCTCCCACATCACCGCCTCCGCCTCCTTCACCGCCACCGCCCCCATCACAATCTCCGCCACCACCTTCATCACCGCCACCACCACCGCCCACATCACCGCCTCCGCCTCCTTCACTGCCACCGCCGCCACCCCCATCACCATCTCCGCCACCACCTTCATCACCGCCACCACCACCGCCCACATCACCGCCTCCGCCTCCTTCACCGCCACCGCCCCCATCACCATCTCCGCCACCACCTTCATCACCGCCACCACCACCGCCCACATCACCGCCTCCGCCTCCTTCACTGCCACCGCCGCCACCCCCATCACCATCTCCACCGCCGCCGCCGCCATCACCCCCATCACCATCTCCGCCACCACCTTCATCACCGCCACCACCACCGCCCACATCACCGCCTCCGCCTCCTTCACCGCCACCACCGCCACCCCCATCAACATCTCCACCTCCTTCACCGCCATCACCCCCATCACCACCACCACCTCCATCGCCGCCACCACCACCGCCCGCATCACCGCCTCCGCCTCCTTCACCGCCACCACCGCCACCCCCATCATCACCTCCACCTCCT
Source organism: Ulva prolifera (assembly GCA_023078555.1). Lineage (NCBI taxonomy): Eukaryota > Viridiplantae > Chlorophyta > Ulvophyceae > Ulvales > Ulvaceae > Ulva > Ulva prolifera. Next base: position 1,036,733 of record CM041201.1, on the reverse strand, counting down.
TCACCGCCATCACCCCCATCACCACCACCACCTCCATCGCCGCCACCACCACCGCCCACATCACCACCTCCGCCTCCTTCACCGCCACCACCGACACCCCCATCAACACCTCCACCTCCTCCACCGCAATCACCCCCATCACCACCACCACCGCCCACATCATCACCTCCGCCTCCTTCACCGCCACCACCGCCCCCTCCCACATCACCCCCGCCGCCACCACCTCCTTCACCCCCGTCACCCCCACCCCAGGCACCACCACCTGCGCCACCGCCACCGCCTCCTCCAAGCGAGCCCACACTGCCACCTCGCGACACCGTCACACCCGCCGGCGAGGTCCCCCCGAATGTGGTGGTCATCATCGTTTCCCGCGGACGGCCCCGGCCAGACCGTTTTACCTATGCCAACTGCGGCCGCCCAGGTCGGGACTGCTGTATTGGCGTGTACCCATTCATCACGATCGGAGTCTGCTTTGGCACCAGCACCTGCGACGTCGACTCGTTCTCTCCCACGTGCCTTGACACGCCCGTGTGCGAGGGGCTGCCCCTATCATTTGGTGGATTCAATGTCCGCGGTTCTGGTGTGGGCAATACATGCACATCCTTTTTCTAGAGGCTGCTGTGTATCCCCTCCGAGCCGTAGCATATATACATAATGATCATGCGTTACTTGAGTAGTGTGTAACATTCAATTGCCTGTGCCAACAGGACATATGAGCAGCGGCAGGCGTCTGTGACACAAAACACCTCGCACAGCTACGTCAATGTATGACAAAACGTCATGAGACGTCTCCCAAGATCTGTGTTATGTCACCAGATCGTGATCAACTGCTTGTCACGGCCTTACAACCACCCGACGCTGGCGGTTGCAGTTGTGGTTGCAATTGTTAATGTTGGGTCGCCTGGCATCAGATTCAGGGACGCCATCAAGGTGTCAGGTCCAAGCTGTTGGAATTGATCTACGCGATCCGACGCCTGACAGCCTAGTTCTAAACTGCAGCTATCACGTGGTATCGCACCTCGGTGTGACACCCAGGCATGATGCAGACCATGGAGGAGTCGATCCTGCCGGACTGAGGCATGCATATGTGTTTGCGCGCCTGCTGCGGTGTGCACCCATGGATCTGTATATGATCGTTGATTCGGAAGCTCTAGAGGCTCTTATGCTGTATGTTTCTAGACAGTTCACTCTTCTGTAGCGCTAGCACACCTAGGTAGTGAGAGGAGCTGCAGTGTCATGGCTGCTACTGACTGTTCAAGTGTCAGTAGTGGTCCCGGGGCCCCGGCAGTACCATGCAGTGGCCAACGCTTTGACAGTTTATGTGGAGTTATGACACTACATAATTATGGGTTATATAGATAGGTAATCGATAACGCCCATGGCTATAGATTACACCCGCAATGCGGATTTTATCGCAACGTCCGCAAGTAGAGTAAAGGTAACTCTGGATTTGCAGATGCATGTGTACCATGAATTTAATGAACGTGGGTGTGCAGCTGCGCAGCTGAGCAGCATGCCCTGTTTTTTTTTTCCGTTTCTGCCGATTGGAGCTGCGCAGCATGCATATGCCTACGGAAGCTGCAGATGCACACCCAGACTACAGCCATGAGCAGATAGACGAACAGTTTTGTATGGAAAATGTCAGCGCCGTGAAGGCGTAGCACCTGAGCTGTTGGTGGCTGGTCGGACCACTGGGGTTTGGTTGTACATGCAACGTGGCTCCGGCCACCGGCGCATGCATGCATGCATGCCCCTAGAATGATAGCGGTGCTGCCTGCCTTGGCGCCTTGTCCCTGTCACATCTGGAGTGAAAGCAAGTATCATCCATAATGCCGCCTCGCTCAGAGGGCTGTAGCTGCGAGAGCAGGATTCAGCCTCCGATGCATATGGGGCGGCCGGTATGCATGCATGTGTGGAGGCCGACTGCCGCGGAGGCCATGGCGCATCCCGCAGCAGGCGGGGGCCGGGAGGTGGATGTGGGGCCTTGTCGCATGTTCTTGGCGCGCGCATGGATCCGGAGTGGGATGGGCGGTGCATGTACGGAGGCAGCGCGCTGCGCGGCGGCGGCGGCCGTGTGTGTGAAATGTTTTAGCTCATTCGGCAGCAACTCTTGTGATGTCTTGGCTTGCATGCAGCTGTGGGCCTCAGGCTATGGCAAGTTAATTAATGAGTCGTCGCACAAGGAATGGACCAGGCCAATATGAACTAGAGCTCACGCTTCCAATATTAGACGCGTTGTGTCACCCCTTTGTGGTGTCGGCGGCGTAGTCGGTCGATCAAATCACCGGTCACCGGTATTGCTGTATTTGAGTGCAACCGTTTACAATTCTGTATAACCATCGCCCCATGCTTTGAAAGAGATTCCTGTACAACCTGTGCGTTATGATGGGGTGGTGAACGTTGATCATGAGCAGCTCACTGTCACACGGTTTGCTGCCTGCCTCGTTGCCCTTTCCCTCGAAAAACCTCCCATAGTTCAGCAGGGCCACCCTACATGAAGCTTGCCTGCGCTCATATGCATGTGCCGCCACACTGCGTGTTGACGTCGCCTTGGATGACCGGCCTTGCGCTCGACGTGCTGCGTTTTGGCGCTGCCCTTGGTTGCCGTGCGTGTGCGTTTTGCCATTGGGGCGTAACCGGGGGTTTTGGGCGGGCCAGGCTGGGGATTGGGGATTGGGGGTCACGGTTTACGGGTGGGCGGGGTGGTGGGTGGTGTGCGGGTGCCACCAGCAGTGCTGGGCGGGGTGGGGTTTGCTGGGGGAGGCTGGGGCGTCCCCTTCATGGTTGTTGTTGGTGTCTCGGTGTGTTGGGCTTTGCAGCCTTGGCTGCGTGTGCTTTCGGGCATCTGGGGCCAGGCTGGTGGGCGCCCAGGGTGCTGACGTTGCATGGGTGTGTCGGCGGCTGGCATGGCCGAGCGCAACCTGGCCGGCTGCCCGGACCTGCTTCCCCCCCGTGGCCACAGCCGGACCAGCCTGCTGCAGCGCTGGCAGGGCTTGTTTGACGAGCTGCATGAGCTGCTGGGATGGGAGGCCGACGCCCGCGACCTGCTGGACGAGTTTGTCTCGGGGAAGCTGCTGGAGGCCCAGCGTGAGGTGGGGTGGGCGGTCGCGGACCATGCCGCTGCACTTCAACTCCAATGCATCGACCTCAATTGCAACACGCCGGCCGGCGGGCAGGAAGCGGTGTGGCTCAGGGGCCTGAGTGCGTCAGGGGGCCCAGCGGGCGCCTTCCTCTCCGCTTTGCCGGGCGGCGTTCTCACCCTGGTCGACATGTTTGTCCTGGCGGTGTGGCACCGCCTGCGATTCCGCGTCCCGACGGACGTCCCCCCCGCCTCCGTGCAAATGCAGTGCAGGTCTTGCCGCCGAACCGGACCATGCAATGGTCTGCAAGAAGGTGGCAAAGCCCTAGGAGACCCAGATGCGCCATGATAACCTGGCTCGTGCTCCCCCATGTTATTTTCCCTGACGGTTGTACACCACGCCACCCTCGCTGGCACGCAGTCTCGATAAAACTCCAAGCACGGGCATCAGGACAACAGCAGAAACACGCGACATTCTTAGTTTGTCATTTTAATGTACAGCATGGCTTTCACGGCGAGTTTGCGCTGTCATTTAGTGTCGCTGTAGCACTTGGCGACTGCTTCTCGACTGTACTGCTCGGCATCCCGTCGCACTTTTACACAGCAACTTCGAATTCGTAATCGACCGCGCTTTTGGCATTACGTCCGATCGGAAGCCTCTCCGTTCCAGCGGGTCGGCTTTCGTGCCACGACGCAAAAACACAACTGCACTTCGGTGATAGTTGTGTTTGGAAACGATAGAATGGCTATGCCTGTCCGGAACAGTGAGAACGATGAATGATCTGCTGAAGCACATTTCTGTCGCGAGCGGGGCAGGCCACCATTGCTGCCAGCATCAAAGTCCAGGCTGGCACAACTGAGATCTCACGGTGCTGTCTTCACAGCCAACAACGTCGCACAGCGCACATCAATCGAAGATATAATTGGCTTGGGTTATTTGCGCTGCGGAATCTGTGTATCCTTGATGGTACCGGTTGTTCCGTGTCGAGCACGAAAAGCGCGAGTATGTCGTTCACATCATCAACGACGACAACCACCCTTTCGTAGATCAAGATGGCAGCGCAGTACATTACACGATACTCATTCTTCAGGATATGAGGTTCGAGACTTGCGTCACGAGCCTCATACCTGGATGGACAGGTCCACAACGCGATATTCCAAGGCGCCATTGTATTTCACGCATTTTGACTGCAGAGCCAACTCAGGTTGCTTTATAAGGAAAGATAAGGTTTGGTCGTGTTCCTGCTGTTGTCCTGATGCTCGTGCTTGGAGTTTTATCGAGACTGCGTGCCAGCGAGGGTGGCGTGGTGTACAACCGTCAGGGAAAATAACATGGGGGGTTGTCCTGATGCTCGTGCTTGCGCCTGGTCGCCACTTACGCCGGAGTGCCGTCTGCTCTGGGGCCGCTCTGCTGCGCCCTCGCCCGGGGCGCGGGCGTGGAGCTGAATTGTCGCGGGGACATCGCGTTAACGACAACGTTGCGGTCATGCCGTGCCTGGAGATGGCTGCTGTGGACGGCGTGGTCACGCATATGCGCCGGCGGCCTCGTATGTGGCCGCAGCGGCACGGGAGACGGGTGCGACGTCGGAGCGGGCGGAGAACAGGAAGCGGGACCGCTGCATGGGTGTGTTGGTATGTGCTGCGTGTTGCTGATTGCGTGGGTGTACACGTGTGGGGCCCCTGGTTGTTGCCCGCGGTGCTACCTGCCTTGCTTAATAAAGCACGGAGCAGGAAAGCAGCGAGATCGTCGAAGCAAGCTTGCTTTGTCCTTGTAAAAGACATGGAGTGTGCACAGTACAGTGCAACCACCACCGCCCACCTGGCGCGCGGCCTGCCTCCACCACTACTTGTGGCTATTTTCAAGATTGCGCCAAGCTGCTGGACTGCGTCGGGGGTTGGGTAGCAGCTGCTAGTTTGTTGAATCCGGGGCTGTGGCATTGAATTCAGGCACATATGCGTTCAACGGAACTCGAAGTCAACGGAATTTGTATGCGTGTGTTGCTGTTGATTCGGATCAGAATCGGTTTTGGCGGTTGTCTTCTTCCGTTCACTCTTTTGTAAAGCTGCAACGCGGTATCGATATCTCTATCTTGCGTTAATCTTGTGGAATTTTAGAATTGTTCAGAGTGAACGTGCGGCAGGCGAACACCTTCCAAATCAACAGTCGCACACACAGGTAGTTGTAGTTGTTAAAAAAAACCTTCATGTAACGCTGTGTGTGCAACTCTGTTTCGACAGCGCGCGTCACCACGTCACTGCAGTGCCAGCTGCTAGCATGCACTATTGGTGCAGTCTGGTGCAAAAGGGCGACCACTGGCAGGCGCAAGGCACGATCGACGTTATAATTGTCACGGCGCATCTGGGTCATCTATTGGTTTTCTTTTTATCTTTACCTTTTTTTATCATTGCCATTTTCTTGGACACCATTGCATGATCCGGCTCAGCGGCAACACCTGCACTGCTGCCGCTCTGTGGTGCCGTCCCGGCCCGCGATCGGTGCACCGCGGTGTTCGTTTCCAAGCATGCAGTTCGGGTCTTGTGCACATGGCGGCTTGGCGTGGCCGTTCACTGCGAACACCACATGCGTGTCGACACAGCCCATGGTGCTGTGCAAGGCTGCCTGCCGAGGCGGCAGCGCACTGCGACAGCTTATCTCGAACGGCTACATTTTATGCTAGCCATCGAGATAAGAAATTGAGGACGAGCAGATGCGCAAAATGTTATATGCTTCGCCCATTCCAACATTATTCTGTGATCATAGTATGTATGCATGATTACATATGACATAAAGCCGTATCCATTTGGACATTGACAACTCCGAAATCCGGGACCAACTCCGGGACCAACTCCGAAATCCGGGAAATCCGGGATAGTGAGGCTGTAAAACATGTGTGGTCATGCTCATGGCCTGCGGACCCCTGGCGTCCTGGGGTCCCCGCCCTTATTTCGCTCATATCATAAGGCGGCCTTGCTGGCTTTGTCCTTGTGACACACACACCCACACCGACACCGACACCGACACCGACACCGACACCGACAATCACAGCAATCCGTAATGTTTGCCCACCGGGCCTTAGAGGCTCGCGCCCCTCCCCACGTGTCGGATCGCCCCCTGGCGCCGCGTCGACCGCGTCGCTTAACGCCGCGTCGACCGCGTACATGGTCCACTGTTCCGGAAGCGTTCCGGCATGGTCCCGGCACCGATCCGCCCGACACCTGTAGCGTGCGGGCGTGCAGCGACACAGCCGGAACCAGGGACACAATTAATTTTGCTGCATGCTTCAAACATGCCGTCCCAGCAGGCCAGCGCTGCAGCCCGTTCATGTCCCGGCGTACCGGCTGCCGAGCAGAGTTGGCACGGACGGTTGCTTTCACCGATCAGACAAACTTGGCAGCTGCACATGCAGCTGCGGAGACTCTATAGTACACAAACGGCGCTCCCGCTGCATGCGTTGATCATTTCGCTGGCTGCATCCTCTGTTTCTGTGGTCGAAGATGCTCTGTGCGCGCTGTTAGCCGTGCTGAATGCCTGCTGTGTGCGAATCCCACCGCGCACAGCTTGCAGTGCATTGATATCTTCTCAAGCAGCTGTAAATGCTGCGACGGCCTGCCCTTATCCGGCTCCGATGATGTTCGATTGGTAGCCATCTTCGGAGTGATGGTCCGGGTATGCTGTCACAAATCACAATCTTGCTGTGTGCGGCCCTGTCGATCGTATGGCCATGCTGCATCGAGTATAGTGTCACAACAGTATGTTCCACGCAGAGCTGTCAATGATGCAATAGCTCTGTAGTGCCCGCGACGCCTGGCTGCTCTCCTTTGCTGTGCACCGCTTCGCCGTCTATACACTCGCACAGATCTCTGGAGAAAGGCAACGAGGTTCATGTCACCGCATTGGAATATGGCGTTTGCTGTGCTCAGCTGCTTGCACAGCAGCATGACGTCGCTGTCCCAGCGTACCAGCTACCAAGTACGCCAGATGCAACGTTAACACATCATCGATTGTTCGCTCGAAACATGTACCGTGCTGTTGCTGACATATAGCTGGAGAAGTGACATGCTGCGTTGCTATTCCAGCGGCATGTACCGTCGCTGTTGCGAAGATGCACTACCGCTGCGCACACAGATGCACAAGCTCTTGACACATGACAAGTAAACTCTCGACTGCAAATGTTGCTGCATCGCACAGCATGCGCTGGCTGCGCTGGCTGCCGATGGCCACAATCCTCTGTTTCACTGAGCCGCTCCGTGACAGCACTTACAGTCTGTTCATCACCACAGCCTGCTGCAGCCCCACACGACATAGATCTGGCCAGTCGCCTTGGTGGCACAATTGGCGCTGGCCTTCTAATGGCAAAGCAGGCAGACCGCTCGAAGCAGGGAACGATGGAATAGCAACAGACAACACAATGTCACACAAGCAGCAGCACTGCGGTGCTTGAGGCATGCACATTCAGGCCTGCATTCTCTGCACATGGACAGATGTCATCTGATCACAGAAGAACACAAGTTATCGCAACAGAAGCTTGCACACTCTGGCCCACCTCCTCTGTCCTTTGCTAGGAACTCAATGGGAACCACAACATAGAGCAACACAACACAAGTTGCTGCAAATGAAGCTTACACTTTTGGACCCGGAGCTGGACCACCCCCCCCCCCCCCCCGTTGTGAGGGACCAACAAACATGCACTCACGCTAGTTTAAGTCCGAAGCATGCCCACCCACCACAACACCTGCAGCCATCTGGCCTCTTCCGTTCACAACTACCTAAAACGTACAAAACAGCTGTTGCTGCTACCTAAGTGCCCTGCTCCCACCACCTCAGCACCACATGCCACCCCCGCAGCCCCCCCGCTACAGCGGCCGTGATCCCAACAGAATGCAGCAACACCCTATGTCTGCCATGTGCTGTAAGGGCAGCTATAGCCCATCATATCATGCTCTACAAGCACACTTGAAGTGCTGTACACTTGAAATTGGGGTTTTGTACATCACACGAATCGTCCGGCCCAGCCACCTTGCCCTCGCCTTTCTCACGCGGTTTTTACAAGTTTACCCTCCATCCCCCTTGTTCCTGGCGGGATTCCCCGTGAAAGTCGGCGCTCTTCACCGGGATTCCCCCGGTGACCGCTGCCACTGAAGTGGGATCTCCCGGTCGCGAGCTGAATGTCTGAATGGAAAAGTGTTGCGTCATCATGTACAGTGCATGGCTATGACGTCTGTAGCATGCATGCATATGCATTGTCGATGTGACACATGCACAAGTATGCGTCACGGAACGGCGGTCCGGATAGGCGCGACCACATTCAAACCAGTGCTTGATATTGCCCGCATGCATTTCTTTTCGCCCAATGAAGGTACCTCGCCCTCGTTGGCCGGCGGGCTTAAGGAATTCCCGTGAGCGCTCAACGAGAATGGCCCGATGATGGCAAGCAGCGTTAACTCGACCCCGGCTTCGCCGATCCGGGGATCACCCAACCATTCGCCTTTTTTGACGGGATCGCGATCGATCCCGGTCGGGTTAGGGGTTAGGGGTTACCGGATGATGTACCAATGAGTGAACGGCAGGAGACAAATACCACAAAAGAATGTTATCCGAAAACACAAGCAACATGCACACAAGCTTAAGCACACGTGTACACCATGGCGCGGTATTTGTCTTCTCGAGATCCCAGTCACTCTTCTGTAAACCGGTTTTCGTGGGTACCCACGGCGTGCCATCTGTGGTTTCTCAGAAGAGTGAACGGGAACGTACAATCACAGCAAAAGAATCTCGTCCGAATCAACAGCCATCTGTAGTTCTGTTGAAAGTGAGTCAGCATCTAGAAGCTTCTGATTACGTATGGTGTTGGAGTGTACTGGAAGTATCCAGTTGGGGCCAGATAGGCCTGGATACTCTAGAGGACTCTAGATACATTGTGTGAGACAAGTGTGCTTTGGAGCACAGCACAAGACAGGCAGTAGGCCTGGTGTGCGGAACATATATAAAGGCGCGGTTGCGCTGGTGTTGTTTACTCTTTCTCTGTCTCCGTGTAACATCGATATATACCAATTCTCAACAGGTTATGGGTCCAGCGTGTTATACGCAGCGCGATACTTCGTAGAATATTCTTGATTCCGGAATCTAGCCGTTCACTCTTTCCAAGTTTGCCTTTCGAGTAGTCATGGGCAGTACTGGCGACTCGTTTGATGTTCCTCTGTTGACATCAAACAACTATTGGGAATGGGCGATTCTCATGCAAGGTCATCTGTGTCAGAAGGAGATCGAGGACTGCATCTTTCGGGAGCTTCCTGATAACGCATCTGAAGCTCAGAGGCGCCGAGATCGCAAGGCGATGACGGCGATATGGGGTAAAGTGAGTCGGAACCTTCTGTCGATCGTGACCAGGCACCAGTCGGCGAAAGCCACGTGGGATGCGCTAAAGGCCATGAACGATACTGGTCTGCCGGCTCGGAGGATGGTCCTTGAAAGGGAGTTGTCTACCTTGAAGAAGGAGAAGACTGAGAACATCCTTGAGTACTGTGCTCGTGCTGATCGTATCAGGACGCAGCTCCACAGTGACATCCACCCCGTGTCGGAGGAGCGGATCCGGATGGCAATCTTGCAAGGACTCCCGAAGGAGTATGCATACATCCGGAACACCCTGACGCTGATGCCGGAAATCCCGATGCATATGGTGACGTCGCAGCTGCAGGCTGCAGAGCAGCAGCTGCTAGATGATATCGAAGACGATGTTGTAGCGCTGAATGCGGCACCCAGGCGGGATATGTCAAAGGTGAAGTGCTACAATTGCCAGAAGTTCGGTCACTACAAGAGGGATTGTCCGCTGAAAGGAGCTCAAGGCAAACGGCACAACGGAAAGAAGAAGGCTAGTGGCAGTATGGCAAACATTGCCGTGGCTGGGGGGAATCGAGAGGAGGCCATGCATGCTGCATGCACTAGGAGAATGGTGACATTCCGGGGCGGAACCGAAGGCGTTCCGCTGACAGAGGAACGTTCCTACGAGGCTCTTGACCATCCGCCCGCGTGCGTATGCTTCACAAGGAACGATGGTGGCGGAATGTCCTATGGCTTCCTCGGTGGCCGCGGAATGTCCGATGGCTTCCTTGGTGGCCGCGGAATGTCCTATGGCTTCCTTGGTAGCCGCGGAATGTCCTATGGCATCCTGGGCAACAGCGCTGACCGGAACGTGTGCTCTTCCATAGCGCGAGACCAGGCCAAGCAGTCTCCGCAGATGAAGAACACTGGAAAGCCATTGCAAGCTGTTGCGAAAGCTACAGCGCACATGCAGGTCCGGCAGACCGAGCTTGGAAATGTGTGGACACATTATGTTGGAAAGGAGTGAGCACAGCAGGATATAATTGCGACGCACATATGCGTCTAGGATTCGCCTTATAGGCTGGTGCAACGCTGGATTGTCTGGGTAAGATATGGACCTCATTCGTAATTTGGATCTGGCCTGCTAATGGTCGGTGTGGCACCTTCCAGGGCAGCGCCTGTGTGCCCAGTCAGCACCTTCGTGGAATGGTCGGTGCCTCACCAACCATTCTGTATGCGAGCAATGCATGTGCCCCTTCCAGGGCAGCGCCTGTGTGCCCAGTCAGCACCTTCGTGGAATGGTCGGTGCCTCACCAACCATTCTGTATGCGAGCAATGCATGTGCCCCTTCCAGGGCAGCGCCTGTGTGCCCAGTCAGCACCTTCGTGGAATGGTCGGTGCCTCACCAACCATTCTGTATGCGAGCAATGCATGTGCCCCTTCCAGGGCAGCGCCTGTGTGACCAGTCAGCACCTTCGTGGAATGGTCGGTGCCTCACCAACCATTCTGTATGCGAGCAATGCATGTGCCCTTTCCAGGGCAGCGCCTGTGTGCCCAGTCAGCACCTTCGTGGAATGGTCGGTGCCTCACCAACCATTCTGTATGCGAGCAATGCATGTGCCCCTTCCAGGGCAGCGCCTGTGTGCCCAGTCAGCACCTTCGTGGAATGGTCGGTGCCTCACCAACCATTCTGTATGCGAGCAATGCATGTGCCCTTTCCAGGGCAGCGCCTGTGTGCCCAGTCAGCACCTTCGTGGAATGGTCGGTGCCTCACCAACCATTCTATATGCGAGCAATGCATGTGCCCCTTCCAGGGCAGCGCCTGTGTGCCCAGTCAGCACCTTCGTGGAATGGTCGGTGCCTCACCAACCATTCTGTATGCGAGCAATGCATGAGCCTGGCTGCTCAAGTGTCGACAGGATGCCCACGAGCACCGAGTATCGACTTTGCTGAACTCTGGAGTGAGCGTGGTACCTTCCAAGCTTCCCAGAGCGCTGTGAGTCGCTTCAGACGAGGCAAGGTTGTTGTCGCGTGACCGCAGTCTCATCACGGCATTGATATAGACTCAGAGTTGTGTATCTATCACTGGTATCGTCCTGGCGTCTACTGCGGCTAGCTGATTGTGTGCTGCGTCCCGAAAGTTTTTCAGATAATTTCGAAAAGTGTTGTAGAAGATGTCTGTCGTGGGTGGTGAGGAAGCTGTAGCCTGTTGCCCTGGCGATGCCCAGCCTGACACAAGCGTTGCCGCGTTCACACCACCCGCCTGTCTGCGGCCGGCGCTGTCTCCCGTGATTGGCACGCTGATATCTCGGTCAGGCCATTTTACGGACTTGGGGCGCGTCGGCCGTAAAGGACAGCCCGGCTCTGACAGCGCTTGCGACGCTTGGTTGAATGCCGGGCTACAGGCGGTGGGCCGTGTCTCGCAAACAGTAGAACAGGGCGTAGCGTACGTGAAGTATTCTGTAGTGCTCGCTTGTCTGCAACTCGGGGCGTGGATGCGCGAGCAGGAGGAGTTGTTCGTCCCAGCATGGGAGGGAATCTCAGCACCTCCACCTGGATGTGACGCCCCTTGTGTGCTGGCGAAGTTGTACGGCCAGAAAAAGGTGTGCCCACCCCAGACCCAGGAGGTCCGTTCTGTTTGGCCCCGACATTACACACGGGAAATGCACTGTCGGCGCCCATGCCCATCCGCCACACCCCCGCCCTTGTCACACCCGCCCTTGTTGGTGAATTCGCCATCCCGAGTCCCCCCGGATCATGTAGGTGCCTGTAACTGGGAATGTTCGCCAGCATGCCCCACCAGCGCCCGCTCGGGCAACCACCGAATCGGGTCACGCTGGGGCTGCTGGCTCCGAGACTGTACAACAGAGCGACAGGGCGGCGCGCGGGCTCCCGCAGTTGAAGAGCTCCAAGAAGCGGAAACAGCCCGATGCCCCCCCGAAGGAACACGGCAGTATGAACCCCCCCCCCCCCCCCCCCCCCCCCCCCCCTCTCTCTCTGACACTTGTGTACTGTCGACAGTGCCTCCCTGTCGCCGTGTTTCCGACAGTTGCACGTGGTGTATCACGTTGTGTGAGCGGGGTGTGTTTTGTAGAGTACTACGTCGCCACTCCTCGGGCCATGTTGTGGGCCTGGTGTTTTTTCTTCAGTGGCCTCCCCCCAGACGCTCAGTGCATGGACGTGCCCAGCACCAAGCGTTCAAAGGCCGAGGAGGGGACGGGCGGTAAAAAGGGCAAAGCCAAACTCCAGGTGCCCGAGCCCACCTGCAACGTGCCGGTGGGTTGTTGTTGTGAAAGTGCCTCGTAGCGCACAAGGCAGGTGCACATGCGAATGCACGCACGGGGTGACACGTGGCAGTCACCAGCCCGCGAATGAGAAGACACATTCCAGCTCTCTGTATAGGTCGAACAAGGTCATGGTTCAAGTATCTGACTCAGATACTGACCATGCAGGTGTGATCCCCGTGCGTGCATTCGCATGTGCACCTGCCTTGTGCGCTACGAGGCACTTTCACAACAGTTGTAACCCCCTGTGCTCGTTGTTCTTGTACGAGAAGACGAGGGCGGCACTTCTCTGCTCTGAAAGCGGGAGGTCTCCAAGCGATGAATTGGCAGTGCGGGTCTATCAGGAGACAGCTTGCCGATCCGTCCTGTCAGGGCACAAGGGTGAGGTGTCCAAAGCGGTGACAAACTTGGCCGCCGGTGGGGGTCTGCTTACCGACATCCACATATTCTACCCTCATCTCATAGACGTATATGTGCGTTCCTCCTCTCTGGGCACCCTCTACAAACTTGCCTGGCGCATGTGACGTTGACCAGTAGCCTGGTGGAGCGATTTAGCAAACAGACCGTCTGCAGGACATTGACATCATCGGGGAGTTTGTTGCGGCCGTCTATAATCTGGCCCCTTTTGTTGTGGAGTACGCAGCCGCACACCCTCTGCTGAATCCGAGGCTGGTGTGGCTCCTTCAAATCCGAATCTCCCTGTAGCCACGACTACGGCGTGTGTTAGCTGCACATGTAGTCACTCAATCTAGGAGTTGTATACTCAACTAGCATGCAGGAGTCTGATCAATCGATGCTTTTTGCTGAATGCTTCGCAGATGTCACGACGTTCCACCAAGCCATGCTTAGTGGCTGCGTCGCGTACATGCCAGTACGTGGGAAGCGGGAGTCCTGCGGGTCGGGGCTGCAGCTTTGCTTCGCCGCCTACCAGGCTATGGTGTTTGGGTGGGCGCACGCAGACCCCGATGTCAAGATGCGGGTCCCGGGGTGGGAACTTGAACCCTATCGCGATGCCGGGCCCTGCTTTTTGGATCCTCTCATGGCGGCCATACTCGTCACCGCTGTGAACACTTCCTGTGCGTCCCTAGACTGCCTCTGCCTGTTCCGAGGTGTTGCTGGTTCGGCTCCCTGGTTTGGTAGTGTACGCCATGCCTTTCCCCCGGTGGGCCTCTAAACGGTACCCCGCTTGCAGGGCTGTCACCCACCGGCGTCGGGAGCCCGGTGCACCGTTTCACCTCCCTCCTCATTGACGTCTGCCCGGGCGATACCATCTGGCATTGGGCATTGAGGGCATGGCGGTTCCTGTGCACCACCAGTGTCCCTGAGATTGAAGGTGCCGCAGATCAAGGGGGCGCAAAGAAGAAGAGTAAGTTGCTTGCCCTTGTCCCTGCTTCATTCCAGGACATTGAGGACTGGGGGTACGACGCGGCGCAAATCCTGGCTATAAGGGCTATCGTCATGGGGATGCAGGTTCCAGAATGCGCCAGGTGTGTCATGCCGCTCTTGGGTGTTTTCCTGGATGCCCTGCAGTGTCATAACAGCGTTCAACTGCCCGCGCGAGTCACAGCTAGGGGGATGATTTCAAACACACTCGCTGTCTGTACAGCGGCGAGCTTGGGCACCTCCCACACTGTGTACGCCAGCAGCTACCCCCCGATGCCCTGGGTGCACCGCTGGTGTCCACTGCGGAGGGGGGTGGGAATAGTTCCACCTGCACCACCGGCGGTGGAAAGGGATCTGGTAGCGACGTGGACCCGGGTGATGGGGACCTCGCCGGCTTGCCGAAGCCCCTGGGTGGGGGGGGTGGTGGGAGTGGCCCCGCCGCTGCAGCTGCCGGCACTGACACCGCCGCAGCTGCGCTGTCGCAGCCGGCTCAGCAGGCAGCTGCTGCCGGGGGGGGCCTGCCAAAGGCCCCGGGTGGGGGGGGTGGTGGCAGTGGCCCCGCCGCTGCAGCCGCCGGCACTGACAACGCCGCAGCTGCGCTGTCGCAGCCGGCTCAGCAGGCAGCTGCTGCCGGGGGGGGCCTGCCAAAGGCCGCGGGTGGGGGCGGTGGTGGCAGTGGCCCCGCCGCTGCAGCCGCCGGCACTGACAACGCCGCAGCTGCGCTGTCGCAGCCGGCGCAGCAGGCAGCTGCTGCCGGGGGGAATCAGCCAAAGGCCCCGGGTGGGGGGAGTGGTGGCGGTGGCCCTGCCGCCGCAGCCGCCGGCACGGACAACGCCGCAGCTGCGCTGTCGCAGCCGGCTCAGCAGGCAGCTGCAGCCGGGGGGAATCAGCCAAAGGCCCCGGGTGGGGGGAGTGGTGGCGGTGGCCCTGCCGCCGCAGCCGCCGGCACGGACAACGCCGCAGCTGCGCTGTCGCAGCCGGCTCAGCAGGCAGCTGCTGCCGGGGGGGGCCTGCCAAAGGCCGCGGGTGGGGGGGGTGGTGGCAGTGGCCCTGCCGCTGCAGCCGCCGGCACTGACGACGCCGCAGCTGCGCTGTCGCAGCCGGCTCAGCAGGCACCTGCAGCCGGGGGGGGCCTGCCAAAGGCCGCGGGTGGGGGGGGTGGTGGCAGTGGCCCCGCCGCTGCAGCCGCCGGCACTGACGACGCCGCAGCTGCGCTGTTGCAGCCGGCTCAGCAGGCAGCTGCTGCCGGGGGGGGCCTGCCGAAGGCCGCGGTTGGGAGGGGGTGGTGTCCGCAGATAGGCCAGGATCTGGCAGCAGCTCGGGGCCCGGGGATGATTGGGGCTGCGCGTCAGGGCCACCAACGGCCCTGAACGCATCATGGCCCGACGGAGGTACCCTTCTGGGTACTCTGGCCCGCGTATCAGGCGTTGCCCCCCCCTCTTCGGATCCATCCTCTGGGGTCTTGCCGGGGGGGGGGGGGGGGCGGAGGGGGGGGCACCCCGAGCGTGGTGAGGTCCACCGCCTCACAGCCCCCGACGGTCGGGCCTCAGTATGACTCCGTCGACCCCACGTCGGGACCAGACCGCCCTATGTGGGACCCTGCGACCTCGCTGGTGCCAGCCGGTCCTGGGACTCTTGTAGTATCCGTTAACAAGCAGGACCGTGGCCGCAAAACCGTCATAACCATAAATGACGATCCGCCTTCGTCCGGTCCATCCACCTGCGACAGGGAGACGAAGCTGCAGTGTGCCGCTGCCATGTGGGGGACAATGACGCGCTGCAACCCGCGTCTACAGTCACCCGGGGATGACCAGAGGATCATGCTCATGGTGTCCTTTCTGGCCATGGGATGATTCCAGACGCCACCACCATGAACGAGGTCCTCTTGACGAGTCAGGAGGTATGTCGCTGGTTGTATGAGTCCCCTGTCCACCTACGTCGTCCCTGTACGGTCCACCGTATCTACGATTCCGAAGTGTGACCTCGTGATGTGGCCTAACTGGCGCCGTGTTTGCAGTCTCCCCAAGACCCCATGAGTGAACTACGAGACGCGCTGGGTATACTGGAGGCGGATGACGGTGACATACCCGGCGGGGAGTAGGCTGCCTGTAGATTTGTAGGGAATTTGAAGGGGTTCATTGCAGTGGGGTGTGTGTGTTAGCGTGGGGGTGCGATGTGCCACAACACGGATCTGTAACCTGCAGTCCGTGTATACCTATGCAATTACTGGTGCGTATTGTCTCGAGCTGATACTTATGTTCGTGATGCCATTTCGCTGCAGCTGCACTGTACCTCGTTATCTCGATTACTGCAGCGCTGTGGGCTGCTGCCAGGGTGGCACAGTTGACACTGTTCTGAACACAATAGCTATACCTAGGTACATAAGGCAAGACGCCACAGTTTACCTACGGATTTCGACTC
The DNA here is from genome assembly GCA_023078555.1 of Ulva prolifera. NCBI lineage: Eukaryota > Viridiplantae > Chlorophyta > Ulvophyceae > Ulvales > Ulvaceae > Ulva > Ulva prolifera. Next base: position 1,020,247 of record CM041201.1, on the reverse strand, counting down.
AGTATCCCAATCGTTATCTCGTGTAAACATAACTATCCATCCTCAATGGCTTCAGTTCGCATGCAACACATGTCTGCTGTTAGTATTACAATCAACAAATGACTCAACTTTGTCAGTAGTTTCTGTTAAAATAACATCCGCCTGGACAGCATCAGTCATCTACTGAGCAGCGCAGCTGCTGTACTCAACATGCGCATATTCTGTATTTATCGCCTAAGGCAAGGCAATGACATTTGAAATAGGGATCTATACTCGGCGTTCAGGGCTTCCGCCGGCTTCTGAACACTGGGGACAATATCAGTCCACAATGTCGTCCTGAACCAGTGCCTGCAGACAGATGCTCCCGCGTCAGAAGACATGCCAACTATCGATGGTGCCTGGACATGGACACGCGCAACGTACATGCATTGCACTGAAGGAGGCAATTGGTGCCTGGAGCGGTACCGTAGTTCCTCTTCCGTGAGGTCCGAGCAGATAGGCTCCTTCAGGTTCACATCCCACCTGGCATCAATTAAGATGCGTCGGGCCTCCTCTGAGCCTAGGCGACCAACGAAATCCCCCGCACGCCCCTTATTCTCCCATTCCTGTAACAGTGCACGTGCCATGAGGACACGGTATATCACTACATGCTCCGCCTTCAACAGCTTCAGCCGGCTGACAGCCCCCCGATCCACAGCGGACCCGTCGCTGGTGGACAATACCACCATGTTCTGGCGACCCTGGTCGCTCTGTTTAATGGCGTCACCCACAGCCTCTGCCATCAGGCAGGTGTGGACCCCGCAGTCAAAGGTATTCCGCTGTTCAGGAACACCTTTCACCTGCACACCGCGCCTGTGTTCAGAGGCCCCATTTGTGGCTGGCAGGACTAGTCCGCCACACTGTGATGCGGTGTAACTGACGGCGACAGTGAGGTGACACACAGATGAGACATACCACGCGTAACTTGAGGAGGTACTTCGGCTTCAGCGCTGGCAGGGCACCTTGTTTGGCTCCGCGCTTCGGCTGGTACTTCTGTCGACCAGGTGTCGATAACCCCTCTGGCAGCTCAGTTAGGGGGGGTTCCCCCTTAAGGCCCTGACACAGCGCCAGGCTCATCACGTCTATGAGGGCAGTTGGTGCACTTGCCGACGCGTCGGCAAGTGAATCAAACCAGCTCATGACGGGGCGCTTCCCAAGCAGCAGAAGCCCTGCATGTAGGGGTGGTTAGAGTGTCCACAGCGGCACTGTGTCATACGGCACAAACGGGGGAAGGTGGGGAAATCGGGGGGTTTTGGGGGGGGGTGTTCACATGCACAGTCACAAGTGCATACGATGGTATTTGGAATCGCACTTGGAGAGAACACCGCTGCAAGTGCCCAGTGCTTCCCCGTTGGCACCGGCATGAGGATACACCTTGAGTTTAGTGCGTCCGCCCTCTTCAGCCACTTGGCGAGGTGCATCAGCATTCTACGGGCCTCGGGGTCGCTGCTAGGGTCACGGGTGACCAGTCCTGCGATGTGGTCAGACGGGACCGCAATGACCCCCGGCCCGGCTAGGACAGCCGCCTTCACTACCGCATACTGCACCGGGATGGAGCTGAACCACTCTGTCACCCAGAACTCCCGGAAGTGGTCGACAGCCACATGTACCGTCACTTTCGTGGCACCGAAATCTGCCAGGTGCACTTCAACACTGGGCACTCTATTGCTGCCTGATGGACACTCCACGTCCACCACGTCGAGCTTCTGGCCGCGGAGGAAGTTCCCCGTGGGGGCCACGTGCGACATTTCAGCGGCCAGCCGCTTCAGCGGCCGGGCATCCGACCTCTCCGGAGCCCGGTTCATTGGCTGTCTCCCTCCCCCGCCCTCCGGTGGCAGCAAGCCCTCTGGGGACAAGAACCCCTTCCCCACGGCGGGTGGGTGAGCTGCGCCTTCCCTACCGTCTGGGGTGTCCACCTCCATCGGCCCAGCGGCACCGGCTACCTGGCGCGGCGACGCCGGTGTGGGCCCAGGAGGGTCCTGGGCGGCTGCAGCCAGTACTGCGCCGCGGCTGAACCTCCTGGGCTGGGCAGGGTGCATCATTGCACGCCCAGAAGCAGCAGCCCCCTTTGCCTTGGGGGCCGCGCACTCCTGTCGATCCGGCAGAGCCGCTGGCGGTGTTGCCGCCACTGCACGTTCCGCTGCGTCATCGTCCCGGGGGCTGTCGGGGGCTGGTGCCAGGCGGGACGCCACCGTGGTCCCCACAGCGCTCTGGCCGCAGGATTCTGCCCTCTCGGGAGGGCCAGGCTCGGGGGCCTGCGGTGACCCAGATGGCATGACACCGCCATGCGGGGCCGACAGCTGTGCACCCTGGGGTTCGAGCTGCGGCGGCATTACTGGCGCCGTTAAGCGGGCCTCGAGGACCGCCGGTCTGGGCCACATCGGTGTGGCTTGTGGGGCGCTGGCCTGGAGCCTATCCCACCATGCTGCAATCGGCCGGCCACCGATGGTCATCCGGAGGCGAAGCAGAAGCCCTGCCATGGTCTCGTCGGGGCCTTGGGTCGTGGCGACGGACCTGTACACCGTGATGGCATGCACCCCGCACGGTGCTTCTGACTGGACGGCCCGCTGAAACGCGGCTTCTCGCATCGCGACCCATAGCAGCTTTAAATGGTGCGTAGCAGCTAGGTATGGAGTACTTGCGCCCGCTACTTCGCGGGTTAGTACCCTTCCCATGGACGAGAAGCCTGCCATCATCCTGGACTCCGCCTTTTTATCGCCGGCAAGGATGGTATCTATCATAGCGACATCGTAAGCTGTCAGTACCCAGCCGGATTCCATCATGTCCACCGGAAAGCCGTGTGGCCTGTCCATGACCAGCGACGGGATGCGGTGCCCAGGAACCCAGTTTCCTTGTGACGCTACCTCCACGAATCTATAAAAAGTAGGCTCATATTGAGCTCTACTATCTAATTCAGTGAGGTACGATTTCAGCGTTTGCACGGTGATCGTGCCAATGTTCAACGTTGAAGACATCGGAATGAATCGCGGGCCACGGGCTCGAACGACAATGGGAGCTAATACTACACAAGCTGGAGCGAGACGCGTGGTGTACTGTAAAGGAGGTACATGGATACAGCGCGTGTGAGAAGCGCGTGTCCTTGAGAAGCCAGGCTGGCCTTGGCCAACTCCACATGACGTCACAGCATCGACGCTGTGCACGCGGGCATCCTGTAGACACTTGAGTAGTGCTGGGCACATGCATTGCTCGCATGCGGAATGGTTGGTGGGCCACCAACCATTCCACGGTGGCGCTGACTGGGCACATGCATTCCGCATGGTGGCCGCCATATGGGGGATGACCTACTTACACAGTACGCCCGGAGGCCTTATTCGCTATCTGCCAGTACTGAACACCTCCTGCCGTCCGTTTCACCGGAACCAGCTGCCCGGCCATAGCATCAATGTTCACTACATACCGGCCAGTGTAAGCTGAGGAACGGTGATGCACGCCATCAACCCTGTAAAACTCGGGAGCGCGGTTCAGCTCCTCATCCGCCTCCCTGCATCCGGGTGTATAGGGTGTACTACACTCGTACACGTCTGTCACGCCGAGGTACAGTACGCTGGCCTCTACAGTGCAGGTTCTACAGATATTCGACCCGTCTGCCGTGCTGAGCCTGGCACGGACTATGTATTGCAAGTCGCCGACATAGTACCGATCCTGGCCCCTATTCGTACCCTCTTCTACTACATGGTACTTCAGCAGGCACCATCGATTGTCTTTCTTACCCTGACCAGTGTGCTGCGCACAGGTCAGGACATCCCCTACCAAAGCCCGCCCTCGCAGGAATTTTCGCAGGTGCACCTCACAGAGCTGCCGCTCAGCAACAACCTCCCCAGCAACCGGCAGCCCAAGCGCCCGCATGATGGCCTCTCTCCTGCCGTAGCCCGCACCCAAGACTCGCTGGGTCGGCCACCCTGCATCCTGCAGGGCGTCCTGGTGGTAGAGCAGGTAAGGCAGCCCGGACAACTCACCGACCCCAGTGTTGTGTGTACCCCAGCGGCATCACTTCTTTCTTCTCTTCGGCGTCGAGGTCCTTACCCGCCCCAAACACCCTGTCGTCATCACCGTCATCAGAGTCGGTGTCGCCCATGTGCACAGCGGCCCGGACCTTGCGCCGTTTTGACCGACGGCGTTTCTCTGAGGCCACGGCCTCTTGCAACGTGCGCATGGCCGCCTCTGCCGTCTCGCTGCTGTGAAGCAGCCTCATGCATGTGCGCCGCAGCAGCTCATCGTTGACATACACTTTCTCTGGTGATTTGGTGGAACAATATTTGATCAGCCGTTTAAGTAGCTGCACCATGCGTTCGATCCAGAACTCTAGACAGAAGAACGCAGGCCCACAGCATCTCACCTGGTCCGGTAGGTGCCAGGCTGCAATATGAAGCTTGAAGGTGCAGATCACCTCCCCCCCAAAGAGATCTTCTGCCATCGCGCCGTACTTCATCAATGCGTCTTGAGCTGCTTTGATCCGGGGTGCGGTATGCTGGAGCTCCTCGTACCGCAGGAAATACAGGGTGCCTGCCCGGAGGTGCGTCCACATCTCCTCGAACACCAGCCGAACATCCTCCTGGTCGGGCTCCCATTGGAGGTCGTGCAGCAAGTACAAGGAGAACGTCTCAGTGAACGCAAGCCAGTCCTCCATGAGCCACCGAGACCGGTGCCTGCAGCAGTGCAAACTTGAAGCGAGCCACCTGCTGGCCTCCACAAGATGTAAGGTTCACGACATTTGTGCATGGGACAGCTGCCAGCAGTAACCAGTGACCGCTGCCGTATTGTGGGGGGCCGCGGAACCGCACTTGGTGATGTCGGTGTACACTTTCTTGAACAGATAAGTGTGCATGATGTGGGACGCGCGGGCAGCGATCTGGGCCACCACCTCTTTAGGCAGCTGATACAACCGCCTGGGGCCTGCAGGGCGGGCTTTCTTACGCCTCTTCGAACTCGGCAGCCACTGATTCCAGAAGTCCATGAGGAGGCCAAGGAGGAACACGTGCGCGACACCGTAGCGGAAGAAGTGGCATGGACTGCAGAAACAACCTCCTTCACGGTGTATTCATGGGTCCAGATGACGGTACTGCCACTGTCCGGTGGTAGGGGTGCGCACTTGAAGTATGAGAGGGTGCTGTACAGGGAAGACCCTTTAACCCCCAGGCGGATGTGCTCCTTCTTCGCAAGTTTCTGCCGTTCCAGCAGGGTGTCTTTGGCAGTGTAGCGGTCCAACGTGGGGCTGGTGGTCTGCATGCAAGGCTCCTGGTGGGCGTATTGGCAGAACATCGACCATGCATGCAGGCACATGGGCCGCATGACAGAGGAAAGATTCAAATACAAGGGTAGCCGCACCTGATCAGTCAACTGGTCTGCTGTGTGGCCGCGAGCGCACATCTCGGAAGCAGAGTACTTCAGCCGGCAGTCCTTTGCCAGGGTCGCCGGGTCGATGGTGGTAACCTCGGACCACTTCGTGCGAGGGGGGGGGGCCCCGGGGTCTGGTTCCAGACTGCCGGGCACCATCCTTGGCACCGCCCCCGCGGCAATGTCCGTCTCTTGCGCCGCTGTGAGGGGCTTACCTTGATCAGGCCCCGCAGCGTGAACCGGCTGAGGCTGGATGACCGGGCCGTGGAACCCAAGCCAGCTGTACGGCGGATGTCTGATAAGGACAGTAGGGAGCCCCCAAGCCATGTCGGAGGGGGTGGCCGAGGCGGGCTTGGCAGGTATGCCAGGGGTAAGCAGGGGTGGTCAGAGGCAGCATGGCGACGGCACGGCAACTGGAGCCAACATACCGTACTGTGTTGGCTGCGAACACCCGGACGCCGTTCTGGGCGCAACGGAAGCACGCCCTCTTGCCGCCGTGCCCGATGCTGTTGGTCAACTTCTGCATCCACGGAATGTCGCCCTCCACACAGCAGAGCACAGGCCAGATGCGCAGAACTGTTCCGTCAGGCATCTCGACTTTGAAAGCCTCGATCCCGTCCTCCCCCTTCCTGGCTGCATCATAGGGGGTTTATAGTGAACATAGCCACATCAAGCACTGGCCGGACATGAGTGTGCGTTGGGTACACACTCGCCAGACTGACACGTACCTGGGTCATGCTTCTTGAAGAACTCGAGCACCTGTGCAAGGATGCTGTCCATGTTCGTGGGTTCAGTTGGGCCCTCGACTACCCCAAGGGGGATCCAGGCATCATTGCAATGAGACAGATGAGGGGGGAGGTCCAGCAGGCGGATGCCCCAGATTGTGGTCCCGTGTTGCTTGTTCACGTACAGTTGGGCGCCGTCACCCCCTGCAAGCGGGCTCAGTGTCGGGGAGAGGCTACTGCAGACCCCACTGGACCCAGACGATATCGATGGCCTGGCAACTGAGTGACGCAGGATAGGTCGAAATCAAGCCGAGCGCACCCAAGCTGAAAAGCAGTGCAATTTCGTCCGGGTCAGCCTTGTCGAAAATCCCGCCGCATGCGGCGTTCAGGGCACGTCCGGCAGGGGACTGCCAGAAACCGGCGGGATCCAGTAGGGCGTGCACTCGATGAGCACGAACCGCGGCTAGGACGCCGGGTTGCAGAATCAGGTCTTTCAGCGATTCGGCCTCCCCAAAGTAGAAGACACTCCGGCAAGGTACACCCTTGCCTGCGAGGTCCACCTCGAAACGCTTCTGGGTGCACCCTGGGGTGTTGCAGACGTCGTCCAGGTGGTGGGTATGATCACACGGCTTTATACCTGGGAAGAGAGTCCAGCACTGTGGGCACACGTGCCGGGTCACCGAAGAGACATCTGGTACTGCTAGGACAGCCTTGACCAGGTGGAAGGAGGGGGGGAACATATTCCCATCTGGTAAGAGTAGATAATGCACAAAACGACACCACATGTCCACCACAACATCACTCATCCGGAACATGCTTTTCAGGCTGGCGATCCACATTGATACAGTCAACACTGTGAGACGGCAGGTGTCGGAGACATGATCCATCCGTCTCTGACGCCACCATGCGGCAGTCCCCTTCACGGCTGCAGCCTCAGCTGGGACCTGTGGACCCTCGCGGTCGTCGAGGGAGTCGCTCTGCACATATTCACCAGCCATTTACACCGACAGGGAGCAGGGGGTGGGTGCCCAGCACAAGAGCAAATCGGATAATCTGGCTGCGTCGGGAGACACCGAAAGGACAAACCTCAGTAGAGTCTGTGTCCCAGTCATCTCCTGACAGGCTGGAGAAGACACTGCTGGCGTCGTCGTATAGGCTGTCCGCATCGTCGTCTCCGTAGTCTTCTTCGGATACGTCGGAGCCCTCAGGGACCTGGCCACAGGACACCGATCACGATCACCAGGTAGTCAGCACTCGGAGAGCAGACGAGGTGATTAGGGACAGGCACACCTCGAAGAGGACCTTGTCGACTCGACCGAGGTCGACAACGCCGGGAGGCTGGTTGCCCGCCACTGGCTGGTTGCCTGTGTCATCTCCAGTGCCCTCGTCACGAGTCTGAGCGCGCCCCGCGGGGCAGGCGCGGGGGTGGTTCTGGGCAGTTTGAAGCCTGTCAAACGGTTTACTACATTTTGTGCACTTGTATAGTAACTTTAGGTCCCCATCACGAACTGGAGGATCAAGGCGCAGCACGCCAATGGTTGCAAGGTCGTCGTCGACAGCACGCTTGGCGGTGCGAGGCCTACGCGGAGTCATTATCTGCACATTAAACGTCGATGAACTCTGCCTGGATGAATGGAAAGACGTCGCGGCAAGCGAGCGGCGTGGTATGAACGAGGCTCAGGCGTAGTGCAAGCGTACTCGGGGACGAGTGGAGTGGCGCGGGATCATCATGCGGTGGGGATGTAACGAGGGAGTGTCCCTGTGGCCAATGGCCGGGCACCAACACGGGCCTGTGTTTTCATAATCTTGGATATCAGCATCGACGGATAGGCATTGCCAAGTTCCAAAGAAGTTGGAGTTACTGTAAACGCATTGGCTGCTAAGTGTCTGTTTGGTTCCGGTCCTCTGTGGTGTGTACGTCGCGATGTCGGACAGCCTTCAATTTCAGTTCAAGCGAGATGCCGCGATCGTCGTCGACAAAGACACTGCGGACGACAATTCTGAGAATGGGATGCTGGACGTGCTAGCGAGGAGTATCTGGCGAAGGGGAGGGGGGTCGGACGGCATGACATTGTCGTCGGCCAACGACAACAACGCCACCTTGGACGTCGACAACGTGGAGTCCCTGAAGACATGTATTGCTTTCTACTTCCAGAAGGGGAAGATCGCTGGCGGCATCGAGCCCCCGGTGCTGGTCCAGCCCATCAACCTCCGGAATCGAGGCTCCGCTCCAGGGGCGTCGGCACGCACAGCGGCCTCCACTGCTACCGCTGCGACGGGCGACAGCGATAATGTATGGGAGGTACTACAGTCGGGAGTGCTGATGTGGACTGACAAGTTGTCGGCGATCCTGGGCCAGATGAGGGACGAGGACAAGGCGTCTCCGCTCATGCAGGCGCTGCTGAAGGACACCGGCGACCCAAAGCTGCGGATGTATGAAGGAAGTATGCTGATGCATCAGCACGTTGGTGCGATCGCAGCGGCAGCAGCGGGGGTACGCTTGTGCTAGCCTGCTAACAACTTGACTCTGTATCGCCGGGCTGACTTGCTGGGGCGGTTGCCATACGGTAGTGTGAAGATTACGGTGGATTGGGATGATTTCGTGTTGTGTTGTATGGCTGAGCGTGTAATGTGATTGACACAAGTGCTGTTTTCGTGCTGGAAGTGGTCGCCGCGGACCGTGCGCCGCGGGAGGCAATGGCCACCACAGTACATCGATGATGACCAGACTTGATTGACTTATGCAGGCGGGCAAAGAGGGGACGGCGTACACGGCTGCGAGGAACATAGCGAAAGCATTTCGGGGCCAGGAAAGCATGTTGAGGGACGTGAAGTACAAGTGCGTTCCCTCTTGAGCATGCGACATCACGACTGTGTCAGGATGCACATGTTCGGCCGTAATCGGTGGTCATCCTGTGTTCGTGTAAGCACGCACGCCAAGTCCTGACCAAGCCGACTCCTGAAGAGGTTTCCCTCGACGAGCCTTTGATCACAACAAAAAGATGCGGCGGAGCGAGCGAGACCGCAAGGACCCGAGAGTGACCGCGGCAGTGAAGGACGTAGAGGAAGAACAGGCGCGTGCTTCTTGCTCCCGGATCGTGACGTACATGCAGGACTGCTCGGAATGGTTGGTGGGCCACCAACCATTCCGAGGCGCGTGAATACTGACATGCATGCATGTCCGAATGGTTGGTGGGCCACCAACCATTCGGGGCCCGTGGATAGTGAGATGCATGAATGCCCGATTGGTTGGTGGCCCACCAACCATTCCGAGACGCGTTAATAGTGACATGTATGCATGCCCGAATGGTTGGTGGCCCACCAACCATTCGGGGCCCGTGGATAGTGAGATGCATGAATGCCCGAATGGTTGGTGGCCCACCAACCATTCCGAGACGCGTTAATAGTGACATGTATGCATGCCCGAATGGTTGGTGGCCCACCAACCATTCCGAGACGCGTTAATAGTGACATGTATGCATGCCCGAATGGTTGGTGGCCCACCAACCATTCGGGGCCCGTGGATAGTGAGATGCATGAATGCCCGAATGGTTGGTGGCCCACCAACCATTCCGAGACGCGTTAATAGTGACATGTATGCATGCCCGAATGGTTGGTGGCCCACCAACCATTCGGGGCCTGTGGATAGTGAGATGCATGAATGCCCGAATGGTTGGTGGCCCACCAACCATTCCGAGGCGCGTGAATACTGACATGCATGCATGCCCGAATGGTTGGTGGCCCACCAACCATTCCGAGACGCGTTAATAGTGACATGTATGCATGCCCGAATGGTTGGTGGCCCACCAACCATTCGGGGCCTGTGGATAGTGAGATGCATGAATGCCCGAATGGTTGGTGGCCCACCAACCATTCCGAGACGCGTTAATAGTGACATGTATGCATGCCCGAATGGTTGGTGGCCCACCAACCATTCGGGGCCTGTGGATAGTGAGATGCATGAATGCCCGAATGGTTGGTGGCCCACCAACCATTCCGAGGCGCGTGAATACTGACATGCATGCATGCCCGAATGGTTGGTGGCCCACCAACCATTCCGAGACGCGTTAATAGTGACATGTATGCATGCCCGAATGGTTGGTGGCCCACCAACCATTCCGAGGCGCGTGAATACTGACATGCATGCATGCCCGAATGGTTGGTGGCCCACCAACCATTCGGGGCCTGTGGATAGTGAGATGCATGAATGCCCGAATGGTTGGTGGCCCACCAACCATTCCGAGGCGCGTGAATACTGACATGCATGCATGCCCGAATGGTTGGTGGCCCACCAACCATTCTCGTGCTCCGCGCCTAACTAACCCATCTGATGTGGACGTTTTGCTACTGCACAACGAACACATTAGGCAACAGCATCCTAGTGCACGTGACAAGCGCACGCCACTGACACATCACCTATACATGCAGCTGTCCAGAATCGGAACCAGGACTGCTTACGGCGATGGCACGATGAAGTCGGCCGCGCAGTGGGCACGGGAAGACGGAGTGTACGTGGCTGACAACCACTACTTTAGGGATTTCATCCTGGGTGAGATGAAAAGGGAAGAGACAGCGGAATCTCCGTTGCGTCCCACCCACCGGAGGAGCCAACAGGGTGGCCGGGTACGTCTTCGCGGCCATGCTGTACATAACGCAGGGATATTAAAGCGATGTCAGCCGTGGAAGTCGCGTCGATCCAGAATCGCGACATGCTTTGCTACGCAGGCCGAGACCAGCAACGGCGGGAGACGCGCCCGCAAGAGAGGCAGCGACAGGTCAATCGCCGATCTCCCCCCTTCACCTCCGATTTTCAACCGAACACGGAAGGATGTACCTCCGACTGACAGCGATGACGTAGAACTCGAGGTCTTACCCCACATAGTGGCAGCCGCCCCGGAAGTTGCGGACGACGAGATGCCACAGCCCAAGACTCGGCGAAGCGGCCCAGCAGACATGGACATACAGGAGGATGAACCGGTACGCCTTGATCTGTACATACCTCCACAAGGTTGACATGAACTGTGCTTTCATCGGCCCAGGCTCATGTACGCGCGTTCATGATGATGCAGTGCGCTTGCTGATGCATCAAAATCGTATATATGCTGGTCATGTTGTTTCCGTAGGTGCGAGAGATCGTGTGACAGCATCGTTGTTCTGCAGAAGGCAAAGAAGAAGGATACGCATCCGGCTCTGGAGAAGCGCCAGGCAGAGGCCGACGAAGAGTCTCTCAGGCATGCCCTCAAAGTTCTCAATGAAAGAATAGCCAAGTCTGAAGACGAATTAGCGAAGCTGGCATCCGGCCCCGCCCGCTACCGGAAGGGTCAGCAGGCAAAGAAGCTCGATGAATCAATCAAACAGGACAATGTATGCCACAATATATCTCAACAAGTATATCTCAATATGTGTGTACTGTCAGCGGTCTGATACAGCGGCGGAGCGTGCAGGAGGAGGTCCGGGAGCTTCAGCAGACCTTGATTGAGATGCTGTCGTGATGTGAAGACTCAGGTTGAAGATGTCTGTCTATTAGTTGTACACCAACGGGGGCTCAGAAGACACTGTCCCTGAACACAGGCGGTCGTGACCGAGTGTATGAGTGGGGTATATGACATGTTAGACGTGGCATGACTTGTTATAGTAGTAATGTCGTCCCGTATGGACATGCAGAGGTCACAAGGTGAAGAGATCTCAATGTAAGCAATGTCAATAATAGTTTATGATTGCCTATGCATGACCGCCTGCCTACAAACTCGTGTGAACACATCAACAAAGCTGTCTTGTTTCGGAACCACGGTGTACATGCTGCTTGTATACATCATGAATATAGTTTCGCGGTCAAACGAGAATCGCGAATGGGGCGCACATGACATACGGGTTGCGGGAAAGGCAGTTTTGCGTACGCGTTCATGATGGTATGCGTACGCAAAACTGCCTATCCCGCAAGACTGTATGTCAGGTGCGCACCATTTGCGATTCTCGTTGAAAACTTGGTGCACCTGTTAAAATAGAGTGAATACGAGAGAACAAACACCGATACCGAGTCGCATCCGTATCAACGGCAACATGCACGTGGCACTCATGTAAAGGAGGCCTCGCTGACCACACCATGTACGTACTCTGCCTCCGGCACGATCGAACATAGAGTAACCAAGTAATAACCCCTCATGAACCAGCATGTTCGTCCACGCTTCCGCAAGGCTCTGCCGGAACGTCCCCGGATCCGGAATCATTCCGAAATTTTAAGCATTCTTCCTCAAACAGTCCTCTGGATGCATTGCGGAACCTTCGCGCGTTCCGGCACCACTCCGGAAACGTTCCGGCGGAACACCCACGTGGAGTGCACTTGGAAACCACCCGGTCGGAACGCTCGCGGAACTTCCTCCCACGCTCCGGACTGCCTTCCGGACGCTCCGCCAACAGTCCTTTCGCCGTTCCGGGGGCTCCGCCACGCATCCGCCCCTCTTCCGCGAGCCGTCCTCGCACGTTCCTCACCACCACGTCACCATTCTCCTAGTGCCTCAGAGTCATTTAGTTGAGTCATTGAAGCGCACACCAGCTCATCTATTCAGCAACACGTGCACAAGCAGAGAAGCAGCCCACGGCCAGCCACAGCGACACCTGTGGAACCACGCGGCCGTGTTGGGCTGAGTCCAGTCGTTCGTCTCACTCAATGTCCATCCGATGTAGTGCCCAGTGGGCCGGCCCACCAATGACCGAGGGCAGGATCATGATCATGGCCTGACCAGGCATCTCCATGGATGTCAGTACCGCTCGGACACACTGCAATCTGTGGCTCAGGGGTGCCAGATACAGGCGCAGTGCCGGCCAGGCACAGCGCCAGGCGATCGTGCAGCAGCAGCAACATGGTACACACGCTATGGCCACCCTGAGCACCTTGAGCACGTATGCATGCTGCGCTCACCGTGGCCTGGCAGGTGCCGATATATGCAGGAACACGCAGACGGGAGGCTCACCAGGATGTGCAGCAGCTCATGGACCATCACTGCGAGATCGTACTCAAAGTCGTCGACAACGACATTGCAGTACAAGACTTGCCCCACGACGGGGCGGCCGGTCACATCGTTTAGGAGCAGGGCTCCAGCGCTGGCCAGCAAAGTTCCAGTGCACATGAAATCAGCGTCCCGTCTGAACAGGACCACGAGGTCCGCGTCGTAGCCTGCACAATTATACAGTTCTGCAAGCCGGCCATGGCGTGTGACTGGACCATGGTCCTTGCCGTCCATTCAGCACACCGCGATATATACACCGGCCTGCCAGCCCCGCAATATTAATGGTCTGGTCAGGGCACCGGAGGGGAGATCCCGGAGGCATAGCTCAGTGTCTGCCTGCTCAAGTGCGCAGTGGATTTGTACATCGAAGTGGCATGAGGCATGCGCTGCTGTGATGACGAGAGATCTAGAGAGCTCTGGAGAGGGGGCATGCACACCGTCGGCGCCACTGGGAGGATCAGGGATGGGGTCGCCTAGAAAGTCACGAGTCGGACGCCCATTTGGAGACACATGGATGAGGCCGGTTGACGGGCCTCTGACCTACATCACACGGCCATTTGTGCATATACTGACCAAACTGTTCTTGAAGATCTGGGTTTTACGCCATCTGCTTGGGCAGGCGCGAGACACACATGCATGCGCAGGCGCCAGAACGTGCCCTCCCGCAGCCCACTGCTTTCGTACGCAACAGCTTTTCTTGCTGTGCGTGTCCAGTTATGCCCGCTCTCTCGGCTGTACCACAGCACTAGCAGCCCCGCTCGAGTACATGGCGATACCAAAGCGAACACGCCGTTGATGAGGAGTCCACGAGGCGCTGTCGCAGCTCGCAAGCTCTGTACAGATATCGGCAGCCGCCAGTGCGCAAGATGTGCAGACAGTGGTTGATCCTCGAGGTGCAAAGCGCTGCAGACGAGCCAGAGGGCGCAGTGCAGCACTACAAGCGTACTACAGTATAGTATGCAGTGGAGGCACTGTACATGTGTATAGTGCGTGCTGGTGCTGGTGCTGGAGTGTAAACCCTGTCATGCACTGGGGCAGCCGTGACCCCACGCTGTCGATCAGGCCACTCGAGACTCACGCTAATAAATGCCAATGAGGAACGCGGACGGCGCCGGCCTGCACGTGATGTGAGTACATGGGATGTTGCGTTTGTTCTAGGCGCGAGCGCACCCGAACAGAGCGGGCGAGGAGCCTCCCGGCCGCTCGCATCAGCCGATTAACGTAGGACCTTTCTGCCAGGTCGATGGTGTTCGGAAGTTGATCGACGAAGAGGAAGCGGAATGCTGCGCCTGAAGCTGTGCTGCTGGAGGCGAGGCGCTGGCGCACGCCTGCGGTCGGCTGCGGTAGCCTGTTGAAGGCGACGTTGAGATCGTCTCCGGGGCCGGATGCGTTAACACCGCCCGCCGCAATGCATGTGGCTGCCAGGACAGCCAGCAGAAGGCGCCATGGTGCGCCAGGCCAGGAGGGGGTGCGTCTATTTGCCATGCCTGCAGGGACATGTAAGGCAATGAAGCACGCAGGCCGCCATGCCTGCAGGAACATGTCAAGCATCGATGTTGATGCACACTGCAGTGTGCACGCCCTAGCTTGCAGCTAGCTGGCCAGCTAGGGGTTTATTTTGGGCGTGGTGGGTGTCGCGTGCGTGGGTGTCTGTGTGTTTGCTTCGTTTGTTTGCTTCTTTCGCGGTGCTGCCCGCCTTGCTGCCTTTGTCCTTGTAACACACTGCCCAGCTAGCTGCAAGCTAGGGCGTCAGTGCTGTGGCTTCGATGTTCTGGCATGCCTCAGAGTCCTTCGATCTGCGGGAATGTGTGCCCTCTTGAGAGTCTGATTGCCCCACCACATCTGCTGTATATTGATGAGGCTGGGAAATGCTTGTCGCAATGGAATGCCCTCGGGTTGGACAAGGTAAATGCAGGTCGATCTGAGGGACCTGCAGGTAGCAGCTCTTCCGTGCAAGCACTCGTGGATCGAAGGCATGACGTCGGTGTTGAAGTGCCGAAAATTCATGCGACAATATCGATTCACTCATTCATCAGCTATTGCCCTGCGAAATTTGGCAGGTTTCCCACTGGGCGATTGCCTCCCCGGGGGCCCTGCATCGCCCATCAGATGCCGGACGACCGAAGTGAACCAATGTATAATTACGATGATGGTGTAGTGCAATGTATGCTGGGTTCGCGGCTGGGCAGAAACCACAATTTGATGTGGGACCAGCCGAGGTTCCGCGGAGCTATCTCACGCAGCATCTGGAGGCTTAGATCCACTAAGGCAGCTGCGTTTGGCAACAATGTGCGTGCGTGCGACGTGGTGTTGCAAAATGGTGGTCCGCCAGGTCGCAGAGCATCCTGCGACGCCAGCAGGCTCGCTGAAAGTGCATGTGTTTTGAGATCTCGATTCGATTCAATTCGCCCTATTCGGAAGCTATAGCTGTGCTGCTGTTGGTTCATTATTTACTGGTATGTGACAACTCAAGTTGCATTGCCGGACCCCAGCTGCAGCGCTGCGCCTTCCGGATCAAGGGCTGCGTGCGCAAGGCGCTGCTGTCTCTGTGTATGGTGGCAAGAGACATTCTTGTGCTCTTTTCTGTGTACACTCGTCTGTTATTCTGAACCTGCGAAGGCGACCGAGTCGGCGCAGCGTTGAAAGCACTCCATGGCCATGCACGTGTGAATGCTGACGTCATATCGGTCGACCGATATCACACTCGAACGTGTGCACAGCATACACAAACAAAGAATTGTCTTAGCTACATAAATTGCATTCGTATGTTGTATTGACGAGCAGTGCGCTTCAATCGCTCGATATCGCGACGGAAGCGTTCAGGCTGCGCTGCCATGCGCCCTGTCGACGTCGACATGTACACTTGTAGTCGACGTCAGAAGCTGACCTGACCACGATCCGCTGCGCTGCACAGCCAATTTTTCCACTGTTCGTTTTACCGGGGCCTTGGGCCGCCTTTGCGCACAGGCACTGCTACCTCCGCTGCAGCTGCGCATATCGGAACTGCCGGCGCCGTGCATCGTTTGTCAGCTTCTCAAGAGCTGGAGACACAGCCAGTCCGCCTGCACTTTGTCCTGTCGCAGTCAGTTTCATAGCACGTTGACATGTACACGTTGCAACATCACCCCGTGCTGTGGTTTTCATCTTGCACACCGCGTAAAGCTGCAGCCGAGGATCCGCGCGCAGCGCTTGTGATGCAGATCAGTGGAGACCGGACTGAGTTGTGAGTGTCGTGAGGTTCGTCGGTCAGTTGGGGGATGTGGCCGCTGCCAGTGGGCGCATCTCCAAAGGCGCGTTTGTCCAGTGGGCGCTGCGGGTGTTGTCGGTGTCATTGCAGCGCGGCAATGCGGATATGTATCGGACGTACGCCGGAGACTTATCAGCTAAAATATGCTTCACTTTCATGTAGCCTCCTTGCGAAAGACTGGACACATATGGTGCATGTACTGAAAATGCACATGTTGCAAGAGACTCACCGAGCCTACTCACCACCTCCCACTATACAACGATGAGACTACACAGGGCAGTCCAGGGATTCAGTGGAGTAAGCATTGATTCATGAGCTGCACGATCTGCGAACTATTTCCAGCTCTCCAGCTGCACGGAGGCCTTCACATTGCAACTGCTCTGAACCACCGGCTTTTTTTTTCAATCGATGTCCACACGACACCGAGGAGATAGCTGGTTAGACAATCTGGTAGCCCGCTTCAGTCAGCCACGAATCCACACCAGCGCACATCCACACTGGGCTACAGTGTATTGCAGCTGCCTTATCAGAGAGGCATCAGCTCAACGGATTTGACACCTTCGATTACAAGCACCCAACACGTGCATATGGCGCGGACGACTCATCCTTTTATATCAGACAATGTCGATTGGCAGCATCGTATCTTAATGCAGCCGGATATGGTATATGGTTGCCATTGAGGCTGCTCATTGGCAGTGATAGCGATGCTACATTGCGATCATACGGTCCGCAGAATTGTAACTCATAGCTCCAAATACAAGTGACTGAAATTGATTGAAGAGCTCTGACCTGGATGCGATGGTGAATGACAACAAATCATGCACAGCTGTCTGTCAGCTGAGACGTGCTCCAACGGGAGAGGATGTATGCTGAACTGAGGTACATATTTCATGCCTTAAATAGGTATCACACAAGTGTGTACACATCGAGTTCCGGGACGTAGTGGCGTGATGGTCAGACTTCAGACCAAAACGTCACCAGCTCCCAACATTGCATGAAGTCTGCAGGCCGGGGGTCGGGGGGGGGCATTGGCACACCGTGTGACATGTGTGCCAATTGTTCAGCCCCCCCCCCGCGCACGGAGCGAACCTCTGCATCAACTACCCAAAGACTCGACATGCCATGATACGGTTGCTTACAGCATGGTACACTACCACGGTGACGAACGTGTTTCTGATGCATGCATAGCTCCGACTACTGGCATGCAAGAAAGACATAGCTATGACCATGATCACAGTGAACAAACACAACAACAAAAACTACAAGTCAGCGACTGAAAAGTGTACAGGCGCAGGCACGAGCGTCTGTCCAGCATGTGATTTTATTGTCATCAGATGACCCGGCTCGGCACTCAGAACACGGAAGTGCATGTTTCGCCGACACCAAGTCCAGAGATCGTGAGTCCCCCAAACTCACCAACAGTCCCGCCGCACACGGATGTGTCTAGGCACATTGGCAAGAAAGATTCGACATCACAGGTGCTGCTGCCAAAGCAGACACCGATCGATATGAACGGGTACACGGCGACGCAGCATGCTTCACCCGGCCTGCCACAGTTGCCATAGGTGAATCTCTCTGGCTGAGGCCGATCGGGGGAAGTTGTGATGGCCAAGACAAACGGGGGGACTTCGCCAGGGGGCGTGGCGTTGTCACGAGGTGGCAGTGCGGGCGGTGGGGGCGGTGGTGGGGGCGGTGGTGGTGGTGGTGTTAGGGGTGGGACTGCCTCTGGTGGTGGCGGCGGGGGTGAAGCTGGTGGCGGTGGCGGGGGTGACGGAGGTGGTGGTGGGGGTGATGGAGGTGGCGGCGGCGGGGGTGACGGAGGTGGCGGCGGAGGTGGTGACGGAGGTGGTGGTGGGGGTGATGGAGGTGGCGGCGGCGGGGGTGATGGAGGTGGCGGCGGCGGCGGCGGGGGTGACGGAGGTGGTGGTGGGGGTGGTGGAGGTGGCGGCGGCGGGGGTGACAGAGGTGGTGACGGCGGGGGTGTCGGCGGGAGCGTAGGCCCCGGCTGTACGACAGCTTGGTTGCAGGGGGTGCCGCGGTCTGTGTCGCCTGTTGTGAAGGCCCCACACTCTGGCACCCCACAGAAGCCAGAGTCGGGGCAGGGGGACCCCTGCACGCACGCAGGTCGAGTCTGCGGCTCCAGCTGGCCAGAGACTCTCTTGCAAGATTGAGAGGTCTAGATCATCATGCGGCATAGAATGTCTGACGGCACGCTGTGGACATTGCCGGCATGGCACAAGCAACCTGAATATATATGAACTGGCATGCATGCAACCAGTACCACATGGACGGTCAGCCGCTGAGGGTGGCTACAGCTTCTTGTATTGACTCACAAGCACAGCATGACGCCACGGGAGCATGGAACCACGGCATGTGCGGGATCTCCAGGCCTTGTAAAAAAAACCTAAAACGGGCGTCGGAGTTGCACATGCCGGCCGCCCCAGCAGAACTCGTCGCTTGTGATGATGATGCGGGCACCGCAGGAGGCGTATAGCTGGCTGGGCGCACGTTTTGGCAGGTTTCGATGCAGATCTCCACCGAGCAGTCGTCGCCGCCCCAGCCGATGTGGCAGAAGCAGGCCCCCTGGAGGCAGTCGCCGTGGCCACTGCAGTCGTTGAGGGTGTCCCGGCACGTCAGGTACCCCGGGTTGACGCACATCTCGTAGTCATCAGGGCATACGACTGAGGTACCACTGAAGGCATCTGCATGACACGGCCGGGTTGATCGTGGAGAACGGCGCAGGCCTGGTCTGACATGAACTGATCATGATGCACTCCGATGAAGTCTGGTGCAGTCCCCAGCTGGGGATTGCTCGCTGAATCCGGCGGCCAGCTGCGGAAGCATGCGCGTGCTGCAGAGGCATGCAAGCTACAGAGGCGTGCAAGCTACAGCGAATGTGACGCCTCCGATGCTAGGGCACATTCAATATACAATTTACAGAGCTGGCCACTGACTGGCACACCTACGTCTAACCGCGACCGGCCAAGGGCCAAACAGAACAGCGCCACGTGTCAATATATGCTCCTGAAACCATGGCCATGGACCACACAAGAGGCCACGAGGTTATCCTCGCGATGTTCTCAGCCTAAAATGTAGGCATAGCCACACATAAGCACAAGTGCGCATGCGCCTGTCTACTAGTAGCTACTAGTAGCATGTTAACATACAGACAACGTTGCACAGCCTGAGGGTGCCTGGCCGCAATTATACGTACTGCTAGGCCATAACAATGACATCTGCAGAGTTCAATTAGGGTGGGGCCGCAGCCGGGAGCGCACCTTGGCAGGGGAGACTTGTTTCATCTATAACGACCTTGTTGGCCGGGGAGCAAGACATGCCTAAGCAACCTGCGGTCGAATCGAGCTCGATGCAGCGCACTCCTGGCGTGGACTGACAGCTTGTTGCAGGGGACTCCCTCACCTACACTTGCGGCAATCATGAGTTGATGACCGGGGGCTGCCCAGGTCGTTTCTGTCGTGTGTTATGTGATAATAGGCCATGCGCCTCTACAGCCGCAGCACCGGCCAGGCATGCATAGGACAAGCCACCACGCGCCCATGGCGAGGCGTCAGCTCGCCGGAGGCTTCTGGGCCGGGGGCCCAGTGCGACCTGTGCTCGGGTGCTAACGATGAATTGATTTAAAGACTGCCATCCGGTGCAACACCGGCCCAGAGCGCGGTGTTATGTATTCAAGTAATGCGGGAGAGACACACCGACAGCACCCGTGTGAATCCATCGCTGATGGGCGAGGAGGCGCAGATGCCGGACGCGCTGTGATCATGCTGGCAGTAGAGGCGAGTGTTGTCCGCAGCAGGGCACAGGTATCTGGCGGCGTCCGGATCAGTCCGAGCCTGAGCGAACGAGCCGGTGACGAAGCTGCAGCCGGCCTGGTAGCCGTAGCTCGAGAATCCGGCGCTTCCATATTTAACAAAGTACCTGCGTACAGCCGCATATGTGCCGGCATGTCTAAGTCAGATGTATGTTCTGAAGCATGTGTGCTGTACACATGTGTGGACTACGGGCAGTGCACACCACACTACTACGTGTGGTATGATGTGAACGATCCATAGCGGTAGCATGGCACCCGAGGCTCGGCACGACCGGCGCATTCGCACACATTGCCACACGCACACCGCTGTTTCAAACCCAATTTTGAGTTACACCCGCTGTGGACCCAAAGGTG